>JAUMJM010000016.1:16756500-18051000 GCA_033558235.1 Neomorphus geoffroyi | reverse complement strand
TACACACTGGTCACTAGCTGAGAAAATTAGGCAGGGGAAAACCCGCTCTGCACATAGGTATTTATTTGGTTTTATGATTATCATGAATTTTGTGTTGCAAATCACAAACCGAGTCCTTGTGCAAGAATCAGTAATAAAGGCAGAGTGGTTCGTTCATGAGCTGATGGTTTTGACCACCTCCTGACAGAATTTTGAAATATAGAATGCTAATCACAGTGTAAGGATTTGCCTATTTTGTCTCGACAGAAATAGCCACAAGCGCAAATCACATAAATTCAATCTGTGTATAGAATGTATAAAATGTAAGTTAATTGATGGGATGTAGGTTATTGAAGCATGACAAGACCCAATGAACTATTCACTGCAGAGAGAAGTGTTATTCCAGGCATAACCTGTGTTTTATTTTGCATTATTATGCTATAGATACTGAATGTCTACTGGCTTTAGACGTTTTAGAAGGAACTATAATTCTGTACTTGATAAGGTAGTCAAAAATATCTTATTTAAAAGTGAGTTCAAACCCAGAATTTACAAACTTATTTGATTGGACATTTCAACTCATTTTAAATTGTTGTACTTCCAGCATTTCATTCAAGCAAATAATTCAAAGTTTTTGGAATGAACTGGTAAGTTTTACCCATAGTTTATTTATATTTCAGGATATTCTCTCTATTTCTCTTTCCAGGTAGTAAGTTCTTCAGTTCATAAATTATATGAGTTGAAGGCTATGGCCTAAAAAGCCACAGTCTCCTGAGACACCGTAGATGAGTCTGAAGCCTCCCCCATTGTCAGCTCTTACCTCAAACTGGCTAAAAGCAGATGGCTGAAACTAATATGTCCAAGGTGGAGAGGATGCTAACAAAAGAAGCCCTCGAGCTATTCCATTGCTAGGTAGAGCACCATCAGTTAAAAGCAGAAATCCCCAAATCATAAATTAGCCTACAATGCCTTTTGAAAACCCAGTAATTACAAAGTAGGTGCTACCTTCAGCATATTTGCAGAAGGCTGTGCCTTATTTGTACTGGACTTGACCCTGGTTGTCCCAGTTCACTTAAGATGACCTCTCTTTAACCAGCACAGAGAAAATTTATCTCCCTTATATCCTACTGGCTGCGTGCTATTAGCCAGTGAGATGGTTCGTGAAGACCTGCCACAGGAATCGGAGCATCTGTATGGAAGGCATTGGTAGATACAATAAAATGACCACAAACATCACCATGTTGAAGTGCAGAGTTTGTCTCTTTCAGGACAGTATTTGTCCAAAGCCAACTAAACAGAAACATTCAACCACAAGAATTTCCAGCTGGCAGGAACAAGTTATTAATACCAGTACTACTCACAGGGGAGAAATGGGAACACCTTCTCTGAAAAATTCATCAAGTGCTTCTTGTTCTAAGCATGGATAAGTTTCCACAGTCATGTCTTCTCAGCTTGCAAGGACAGTTCTCTGCAAGACTGTTGCTAGGCTAACTATTGCAGGGAACTCTTCAAGTTTAGCATTTCCTACCTCATTAAGATGACTTGAGTCTGAGAGCTGAAAGGGAATAGCTGCTGATAGAATCTTTAAAAAAAATAACATAACAAAAAATTAACAATAACTTCCAAAGTGAGGAAGAGGATTCAAGTTAGAAGCACCAGACAGAAGTGGACAAACACAGCTACACCAAGGAGCTGAGAACGAAGATCCAAACAGACTTCCCGATCAGACGAAGTGGGAGACCACCTCTGCAGCCTCTGCAGCTGCATGTTCATGTAGCCACTAAGTCCAGGGAAAACATGTGTAGTTAGAAGCTTGCAGAGTTTTGGCTAAGGACTAATAACATTCACCAGCTGCCGACTCTCTCTTCTACTCAAGCTATACAGGGAATGCAAGCCCTTCACACCAGAAATTACTCACAGCTGCAGCTGCTAGGTATCATAACAAATGTCTAGTGGCTAAAATTGTGTGCTGTGGACAGTGTCAACTTTCATGTCACATGGGGACAACTGTGTATTCCCCACTGCAGTTGGGATACTGAGTTGTTGTCATCCTAACAGCATCTGGAGCCACACTTCTAGACAGCTGTTACCAAACATTTCTGATCCCCGTTTATTCCTCCTTTGTATCAAGTTACTCTTTTCTGATGTTGTAGGTATACTAAAATCAGGTAGCTGCCACTTCTGCTTCGCTGCAAGAGAGGAAGTGTAACTGTAGTAGTCCTGACCATGACTTGCATTTAGATCAGGTTTGATTCCAGGTTACAGCAGGACAGGGGACAGGCATGTCCTGTTCCATAGTCCCTGCAAGTCTGTGCTTCCAAAGGCAGCCTTTGTACTGGTGTTTGGTACCACCTGGAGAAAACATGAGGAGGATTTATTCTGCTGATGAATGGAGATGGGGCATTACTAATCAAAGTGAAATTTCCACTGGATTGCTCTGAAATGCCTTTCTTCAAGTAATCCTGAATCAGTCTTTTGGGAAGAACATGGCTTTTACTGTAGAACTGATCTGAAAAGTATTTCCATGAATCAATCACTATTCCAATCCCAGAATTTTGATATCTTACAAAAATCTGAATTTTTGTTAGAAATAGTTTTGTTAAGACACAGTGAGATGGCACAAACAGCTTGATGCCCTGTAAAGCAACAAACTACTACAGTGTGTAGAGATGCCAGTACAGACCGGTACCAGAAAGCACAAAGTATCCCACACATTGGAATTGTTACAGACAAACACTGCATCACCAAATGCATCCTTTTACGCCACGTGAGCCCCAGTGCCTTCAAGTCACTTCAGTCTGAACACAAGTGTGTGGCACAATTGACCTGATTATATATCACGTTCAGACACACCCTGGACATGTCGGACTTAGTGAAAATATTTGGTACAATTTTGATGTGTGCACAGCAATCACTTGGCTGGGATTTACTGTTGTTCAGCAGCCAAATAATTGGGAAGTTTCCTCTTGAAGTAGTAGGTTGCATATTGCCATCCCAAATCAGTAGAATTGACACATCTGATAATTGTATATGTTTGTCTGGCTTTCTCCAACTCAGTATCTACAGTTGACAATCAGAGTTTTGAACTCAGGGCCAAAGGCTCATACACAAGAGAGGGAAACATTTGTTTGCTTTCTCTACTTTGTAACAGAAAAAAAATTAGAGCCCAGTTCTGCTGGGCAGGACAGGACTTTGCATTATACACCATCAACCTTTAAAAGCTTCTGTGATTATTTTTAAAATTACAAGAACAGCCACATGATTTTGTTCTTGTTTACAGGACAAATGTTCTCACAAAATAAATCCAGCAACAAAGGGGAGTGGCAGAGAAAGCTGTATAGCATTTGGTTTCACTAACAGCCTAGACAGATGAAAATATCCTTCCTATATCTGCATCTCAGGATGTGTTGCTGGTGTCGTAAAGCCAAGTTGCATAATGCTCAGCCAAGACAGCAGCAATTTTGATCTGATGTGTCAATGATGAGATTTACTAGAGTGTATCTATGTATATAGAATTGGTATAAAGAGGCAATGCAGCATTTGTAATCAAATGTAGAAATGACTTCATCCTGAAATGTGCTGAGATCACTTGCTTGGTGCTGAGCCATCATACTCCTGTGGGAGTTAATTGGAGCTGAGGGCTTTTGGTATGTTAGGGTGCACCCCATGCGGAGGGTGATGTACAGGATTCTGCTTCTCAAATGCTGACAAACCCTCCTTCTTCCTTGCAGTTTAATTCTAGAATTTGGCACTGTCAAGTATATTTTGTGTCCCTTTGTCATCACACACATAAATTAAGGTGCAGTTGTTGTTGAGGGATGAGGTTTAAAAAAGTCCTTTTAAAGTAATTTTGCTATAGCTGAATGAGCTTTTTGTGATGCAAGGCAGAAAACCAGTGACTGTCCCAAGGGAAAACTAAAAGTTAGCTCAACTTTGCATCAGTAATGCCTCTTCTCCTCTCTCTGATGCTCTTCTTAGATGTGCATCCTCTCTTCATGTACTAATTTAATCTTTCATTTCATAAAGAAGCAATCTCTGCAGAGGGTAAGGTTTCTTAATATGTGCAAGAATTTTGTCTCTCAGTTTGACTTGGATTTTGACTTAGGTTTCTGTTGTTGAAGAAACTACCTTAGAAAACTATTGAGGTCAATCTATAACTTAATTGTTCTGCATTTCTAAATTCACTTACAACTTTTACAGGAGAGTACTAAATATTTTTATGGAGTGTTTTAGCTCAAGCTGACCTCTTAATTCGGTGCAAACAAACAAGAAATTTACTTGAAATGATGCATTGGAAAGGAAGAAATCCCTCTAATGGCTTAGCAAATTCAAAGATTTGCCCAGAGTTTAGATTTATAGAGGATCTCGGGTCTGGCTTTGAGAAGAATGAGAAGAATCCTTCTCGGTCCCTGGAATGATGGTATTGTGTCTGCATTTATGAACGTCATAAACAGATGGTATCAAATCCATTCACAATTACATTTCTTAAATTTACACTCACAACATGATTCATCATGAATACCATTATACTAAAAATAAAAGAAATGGCCATTAATTATAATTAATGCAAGCACAATGCATTGATCTTTGCTATTCCCTACTATTCCTTTGCTGTTTCTTTTACATCTTTTACATTCCCTTCTAATAAGTCAATGAAAATGAATCTCTAATCTGTAACTTCTAATCCCTGATACCATATTCTAGCATACTAAGATGTTTCTGAAATAAAACCCTTTAGTTTCTCATGTCACTTGTATTCTCCAGCTCCCACTCGGATATTTGGAAGCATTTGAGGAATAGTAGATGTGATCATACCATAACACAAAAGGCATTTACCCACAGGGCTGCAGAATGTGGTATTCATTTACATAAGGTAGGTACTTATGAAACACGAGATACCTCTCTATGACAGCATGATTTAATGTAATTTATTCACATTCATACCATATCTTCTTAAAGCAAATGGAAACACTGATATTTTGCATAGTATTTTATTTTCATAAAATGGTGTAACCATTTATTAGAATATAAGGATGGTATTGGTCGAGTCTAGTGCAGCTGTTTTTAACTAGAAAGATAACATAAAAACACCCATTACAGCTCAGAGATAGTTAGAATTACAACAAACTTTGTAAAGAATTATTAACTGTGTTCTTTTATTTTAAATCACAGCTGTACCTACACACTGCTAACGAGTTGTGTCGCACTATCAAGTGTTTCTACTAAGGACCACAGACCAACTGACCTCCTGGCAGGTAGCTAATAAGACAAGAGAGGAGACTAGACCAGTTCTATGTAGGAAAACAAGCTGGAGTAGAGCAAAGCAGAGCGGCTTTGGATGATAGCAGGTTCCTTTCTAGCTCTCAACTGAAGTAAATGTTACCTTTGTTTTGGGATAGGGTTAAGGGAGATCTACTTGCTCTGCTTACAGTTAACATGCTGTAGCTTGTTTACTGTGTTTGTGTTTAATTGTCATATGTAATGGTGCCTCAAAGGAGTTGTGCTTTGAGATTATTGGCTGTGTGATCTGAGACATACGATGTTCAGATTTTGTTTGGGTGTTTCGACTCTGTTTGCTTTTCCCCAAGGTGACTGATACAAAAGTAGGTCTGGTAAAAACTTCAGTAACTTCTGTGGATCTGTAACTCTAAGCTACTTGCTATGCTTCTAAGAGTTCCCTAATTCCTAGGACAGAGGAGAGGATGGATATGAAAAGAAAAAAACATTCCTCTTGAAAACCTACTGTAAATCCAAGTGTTTTATACCCTTGTTCTCTTCTTGATCCTGCCTCCCCCCCAAGCTGCAGGAGGGATGTAGGATGCTGAAGTAGGAAACCACTAAGGAGTGGGAGCTGTTTTGGGGCATACTGCAATATATCTATGAAAAGTACTACTGACCACCACAGGGAAGGAAGAGAGAAATGTATGTGGGATTATTCTTATCTGCTCTGTAACCTGAAATGTTCACTCGAACTCCCAAGTGCGGAGAGGTGGTCATGTCTGGGTGGAGCGAGGCGTGGAGGAGATATGCAACTGGCTGCACATGGTCTCTGCTCCAAAGGCTTCAGCTCCACTGATGGTAAACGGTCAATGAGCAGCAGGTCAATGGAGGCAGCAGGTTCCTCTGTTGCGTTGTGAGAGGACATAGATTATCACTGAAAACTGTCTGCTGACATCAAGCTGTGTTTCGACTGAGAATGTTCCCATATACACCTTAATTCTTATCCTTAGGTCTCAAGGAGCAAGAAAACTATGTTTAAAAGAGCTGCCAAACACAGCAGATGCAAAGGTCTTTGTAGGTGTGTTTCCCTTTTGGCCTTACCGCTGCACCAAAGTCAGGTGGCTCTCTGGGCAGCTCTGCGGTCTCTGGCTCTCTCTAGCCAACAGTAAGTCCTTGTCCTAATGTTATCATCAGCCTTTCTGTGTTGCTACAGGTCCACAGGCAGGGCAGGATACTGTCTGCCTCACATCTAGGAGGGTGCATTGAGGAGGAAAAGTAAATTGCAAATGTTTAAAAATGTTGTGAATGATGCTTTTTATAACACTTCTTATGCCTGAAACTTGTTCCTTCCATGGCAGCTGGAGCAGGTGAGCCGGATGACTAATTCATGCGTGGCTGCAGTTTTCAGCCAGAGCTTTCCTGTGACTATCCAGTATTGCTAATAACCTGCTAACTCTCTCCAGAGCTCCTTGTTAGAGGTGCTCTCATTACGGACACTAATTGTTCCTTCCCCTCTGTCCCTCAGCAGCAGTGAGGCTGCAGAGGAATAATGCGCAGCAAATAGTTTGACTCATGCACACCTTTAGCCTCTGTACTCAGCAATGAGACCTGCATTTGCACATTGGCTTACAGAGGAATGATTTCCATAGCAACAGCAAGGATATGTGGGATAGTATGAATACTGCCTTGGAGAGCTTGTAAAGCACCTTCTTAAGAAATACTGACTACACAGGCTCTGAAAAAAATACTCGCAATTGGCTGCATGGAGGAAATGCTGTGTAATGTTACTATTTTGTGGCAAAAGAAAAAAATTATATTCATGTTTTGTTTCAGACAATGCCTATCTTTTTTTTTTTTAAAAAAAAAAAAAAAAAAACAACAAAAAAACACCATCACAAATTCCTGAGTGTGGAGAATGGGGGATTTCAGATTTGTTTGTGTAAACTGTCAGTGAATGCAAATAGTACAGAAAGGTCTGCGCTGAACGCTTCAGCAGCAGCACAGTGAATTAATACTCTTAGTGAAGGTCTAGAGGGAAGTTACCTGAGGCAAGCATCAAAAGACAGAGGAGCATGATGGCTCAGTTAACTGGGGGAGAGGGAAGCAGGATCAGCTCACAGTGTCTGTAGATAACAGGTTTTAGGTTATGCTGGGGGGCAGGCTTTTGCTATCAGAACACAGGGAGGCAATGCTCAAGTATTTGGGGATGCAGAGAAACAAGGCAGGAAATATGCATGAAAGAATGAAAAACATTCAATTCTTGGTTACATGCAAATATCTGCCTTCCCCTTGTTCCTGTTGTCCTCCTACTTCTCTTTCTGCCTTTTTTGGGGGGGATGTTCTGCTTTACATAGTCCATGCACACACAAAGCAGTCCAGTATCTGCATACCCTCACCAGCCTTCCCTGGGGAAAATAAGTAGACAGGCATGCTGGCTTCTGTAGGTTCAGGTGTGCTACTACTTCACAAGGGTTGGCCCCTTCCTTCTTGGTCCTTTTGTGAGCTCCTGGGAGATGTGTCCCTGGACACACGTCTGCAGCAAGCTCTGCGGTGCCGGCAGTGGTTACCTGGATACACACAGCTGTGTCTGTCTGAATGGCATGAGAGTGGGAGGAATCGCTTCAACTCATTATAGGTGGAATGAATAAAAGTAACAATGCTGATTTCATCACTTCCTTGGTGAGGTGATCAAACCTATGCGCTGCACTGCAGCACAAGTATCTTAAAAATATACACTTCTGGAAGGGGAAAATTTCTTCAGTTTTGTCAGCTATTTGATTTAATCCATTTAACTTATTAATGCTCAGGAGAGCACTGGAAATATTGACTCCCATGAGAGATGAAGGAGCATCCAGCATGGCAGGTAGAAGATGACATGCCCATTTTTGTCCATTTGGCACTTTAACAGTGCAAAGGCCTGTGTGGGGACAGTGACAACCGGCAGCTGGCTCTGTATGGGCTCCGTTTGCAGAGTACCAGTAAAGCAGTAGCTGGAGGACTAGCTGGGTCCTCATATTTGCATATCCCCTTTGGAAATACGTGTACTTTAGCTCTGGCAGTTGTGCTGAGTAGGGATCCTAGCCCTATCTCTTCACATGGGGCAGTGAAACAGGGGCTGGCAAGCCATGCCTGTGGAGATCAATAATGATGGGTTGTCCCACAGTGTCTGCTGCTGTGGGGTGTAGATCTTGGGAACAAAGTAAGCTATTTTCCTTCTGTGAGTATCATGTATTCCCAGCTTATGCTTTAATAGGATTAAACAGTCTCAGCGTGGCCTTGGCAGGGTTACACATACCCCAGGGCAGGAGAGTCTAGACTCTGTCTGCCCCAGGCCTCCTCACCCCCTTGATGCTGGCATGTGGGAAGCATGGTTCCAAGGGCACCTTGACAGGTGTGTATGTTTGATTTCAGCCCTAACACAGGCTGCGTCAGTCTGGGATCAGGTTATGGTCCTGTGAGTCTGTACTTACCTGCTAAACTGAATATTTAAAAGGCAAAAGATGAGCTGCAATACTGCATGCAGTGATGAAAGCATTGTACTGAGGGAGAACTGGGCAGGAGCCTTTAGGTGTTCAGTGCCATCTCTCTCTGTAGGGACCTTTCCCTCCTCCCTCTTTTTGTCATCTTCTCTTGTCTCTTCTGTATATGACTTGGTCACATACAGACGTGTAGTGTCTGACATAGAGAGATTCATCTCGGGATGCCCTTGTTCATAGGGTTACTAATTCCAGGCTGATACATTACAAATCAAGGGAGTTCGAGAGTATGAACCAGGGTGGGATGTCAGCCAGGGCTAAACTGGTGTAAGCAACAAATTTCACCCTAGGAGCAGGCGTTCACGTACAGGAAAACAAGTGCCTTCTCATTCTTCCTTCTCTGCAAAGAAAGTACAAATTTTCAGTAAAACTCTGATGTCCCACCAGCTACCGCTCCTCTGCTTGTGTGCCTGGCAGGTCTGAGATACAGAGGTTTTGGACTGATATTTCAGTGTCTGCCCAGCAAACATTGGAGGAAGAGCGTGTGCAGTTCCAGGACAGAAATCTGCTCTTGCTGATGCCTCTGAAGGCAGCTCTGTAGAAATGAGTTCCAATTAAAATCAATTACTTTAGAAGACCAGTGCTGGAAGCTGTTTTGTTTTATCCCACACATCTGTTTTCTTCATGGAAATGCAATGTGTCTATGTCAAGGTTATAAAATAAAATATCTCTTTTCCAGAAATGAATAAATTAATCATGAATATATCAGCTGGCATTGTAGCATATGCTGAACAGAGAACAAAAAGGCAACAGAATCTTGTAATAAAACTCATTTTATTGAAGCAGTAAAGATCCACGTCATCTTCCACCTACCCTTTAAGAGAGTAATGAGAGTGACTCAGCGTGGCAGCACTGGTAACAAATAGTAGATGGCTTTAGAGTTTTTTTGTTAAAGGAAAAACACACATTAAATACAGCCTTGGATTGATCAGATATTGGCTCCTGAAATAAGTGTGAGAAGGAAGATCTGCATTTACTGCTCTAAGGCTCATGCTAAACATGTAGCGTGAGAAGAAATCATCCTCTCCTCCTACCACTACCTCTCTGCCATCTTCCTAGGGTGGCTACTTTGTCATTTTCTCCAAATATTGAGTATCTGTAGAAACTCCATAAGAACGATCTGGTGATGTGCTTCTCTAAAACAAGCTGGAAAAAGCCATTTACAAGGCACTGGAGTAGATGGAGCAAAATGAGCTGGGGATTGAACTGGAAGCACTTATGAGTTGGGCAAGCAAGTATAGTACTTCCATAATGGTGAGGGTGCACCTCCCATGTGAGAGTGCAAAAGGTGGGGGGATGGCGGGGGAGAAATGAATGTGACAAGCTGCAGAAATAATGAGATAACTGCTTTGGGCAGGGATCTTTATGAATAATGAGAGGTAACAAATCTCTGCAGTGGAGTGCTTCCCTGCAGTGGAGGACAACAAAGGCTGTTCTAGGGGTTCATTTATTGTGGAGACTGGCAGAAGTTCATGCCTAGATCCTTTCAGGGAGGAGGGGGTGTTTATTGGTGTGACTGGTTGTACAACTTAGAGGCTTGTAGAGAGTGCATTGATGGTCTCACTTCTGAAAAGGGGCAGCTGAGGGGTTACAGGACTGATTCTTGGTGGCCTGCATCTTGTGTAGGCACTTGCCTATAGAGTGTGCCTGCTGGGCATACTTATTTCATGGCTATGTGGTGGTAGCATTCCTCTTTTTGTTTCCCCAATGGAAACTGAAGTTTTACTTTTTAAACAAATTCTGAATCTATCCTCAGTTTTGAGTGCATAAAGCTCTGCTTTCACCTTTGACAGGGCCTACACAGCTTTGGCTTTAGGCCAGGAAATCCTGCAGGTCCCTACCTAAACCTGTACAGTATTGCTTGGTAGTTTAATTATCTGCCACTGTAGGTTGTGCCTGCAGATATCTGGAGTTCAGATTCAATCATTTTAAGGAAGGTGCTTTAAAGGGTATCTTGTAAGAGCAGAGTTGAGCTGGTGCCCTGTGGTGCTGCTGTGTGAAGTAGAAAGACAGTACAGATGGCTTTGGGAGGGGGGGAAACAGTTCAGTTTAGCTTAAACACTTAGGCAAGTGAATATTTTGTTATTAGCTCAATGCAAGGAAAAGATGCTGAAAGTTGAAGAGGAAAGAGGGGTTTAGCTGCTATGCTGAAAAATGCTGTTGTTTCTCAACATTAGGGAGAGATCGAGGTCTGCTGATGTTTGTTTCCCAGAGTAGAAAAGCTGCCCCTACTGGGCTCTGCAGAGCCGCTCAGGAGAGGAGAGCACAAGCAGGAAGGCCCTGCAGCCCAGGCAGCAGTAAAAGAGGGAGAGGAACTTCTGTTAATAACTGCAGAAAACAGCTCAGCTTTTCCCAGAGCAGCACTAAACTGTAACAGAACTTGGTTACCAGCCTCCCGGGATGAGAAGTTATTCAACTCTGTCCTCTGGTATAGCAACC
The DNA here is from genome assembly GCA_033558235.1 of Neomorphus geoffroyi. Taxonomy (NCBI): domain Eukaryota; kingdom Metazoa; phylum Chordata; class Aves; order Cuculiformes; family Neomorphidae; genus Neomorphus; species Neomorphus geoffroyi. Next base: position 18,039,826 of record JAUMJM010000016.1, on the reverse strand, counting down.
CCGCCCCCTCCCCCCTCGCCCTCGTTATGAATAAAATCTCAAGATCTCAAAGCAAGTGAGATCTCTCCAGCTCTCTGAGGGTGAGAATGATCCTCTTGCTGCACCCACACTTTAGAGTGGTGCTTCTGTAAGCAGACCCTCATTTTTAACATGCAAAACTCCTAACAGCCCCTCCTCTGAATGTTTCAGAATTTGAATGGAGTTCATATTTTGTGATGGGAATAGGTGAAAACACCCTTATTTTGTTCTCAAAGAGTATGACTGCTTCTAGTAATAGAGTGCCCAGCTAAAGCCCCAGCACACGCACACCTCACATGGGACAGCTCTGTGCAGCATGACTGTTGCCCTGGACAACAAAAGCAGTGGAGCTGTTAGGGCTGTGAGTGATGCACTGGCTAATTTGGGTATTGCTCTGCATGGATGTTGCTTCTGTTGTGAAGCTCACCTGGCTCTGTGCACCCACGCTGTCCCACAGCACTGAAGGCTCCGGAAGAGTTGGCCCAGAGGTAGCTCCTGTGTCTTGCCATAGAGAAGCTCTTCCTGTAGCACTCTTAGCAGTAGTAGTTCCAAACAGAGATTTTAGTCTCAGCCTTTCAACTAACCTATTGCCCACCCCTCTCCTCCACTGGGGTCCTAGTGAGCTGTCAGCCAAGCCTCCGGGTCTCCCATGGTAAGTGCACTTCCACATTCAAGTCTGTAAAGTAGACAAATCTTTCCTGGGACAGTCTCCAAGATAGCAAAACATGTTCTTCTGCAAGCTAGGGATCACTGCAGCTTTCATCAAAATGTTTTCCCACAGCATTCTCCTAGAGAACTGCTGGTGAGGTTGCACCTCAGATCCTGTGTTCTGTTTTTGGCCCCTCACTACAAGAAAGACATTGAGGTGCTGGAACATGTCCAGAGAAGGGCAACGAGGCTGGTGAAGTGTTTGGAGCAGTAAGTCTTATGAGGAGCAGCTGAGGGAACTGGGCTTGCTTAGTCTTGAGAAGAGGAGGCTGAGGGGAGACCTTATCACTCTCTACAACTGCTACTCTTCTCCGAAGTAATAAGTGATAGGACAAGAGGAAATGGTCTCAACTTGTGCCAAGGGAGGTTTAGGCTAGATTTCAGGAAAAAATTTATGCACTGAAAGGATTATCATGCACTGGAACAGGCTGCCCAGGGAGGTGGTTGAGTCACATCCCTGGAAGTATTGTAAAGACGTGTAGATGTGGCACTTAGGGGCATGGTTTAGTTGTGGCCTTGGAAGCGTTAGGTTTATAGTTGGAATCAGTGATCTTAAAGGTATTTTCCACTCTAAACAATTCTATGGGAACAAATTCCATGAGCAAGGCACACATCCTCCAATCTATAACAGAAACATACCACACAACGCGTGTTCTCAGGAAGGAAAAAAGCCTACCAAAACAAAGCACTGTAGTGCACACACCTGCAGGGGTGAAATGAGAATGAACAGCATGCAACAGACCTTAGCTATGCTTTCTAATGCCAGGAAGGTGCTCAGCTGATAAGCTGGGTGGAGGAGCCTAGACAGAACTGACCTGAAGAGATTTCAATATATCAATGTGCTTTCGTTACCAGGGCATTAAGCAGTTTGCTTCAGTCCTTTTAGAAATTCAATTAAAAAAGAATATAACAGTTGATCCAGCTGTGAAATTGTTCTTGGAAGTTAAATGAGATTTCTCAGGGATGTCTTGAGTTCCTTGGATGGACATGAGGGCAATCTCTGTCAAGGGTGTTAGCTGTACAAAGCACACCTTTGAACATTACCCAAGAATGAGCAATGTGGTTTTCTACGTGGTGGTTTCTTGAAAGAAAGCACTCATTCATGCTTTTTTTAAAAAAAAAATAAGTTTGAGTGTGGTAAAAAAGCAAAAGCGGAGAGGAGAAAACTTGCCTGTGAAGACTATGGTGAGCATGTGTTGAAGATGGGGGAGAAGAAGAGAGGGGAACCACACTAGTTAAGAGAAGTCAGCTTGCTAATCGTGATGTGAAAATTGTTCTCTGAGTTCCCTTTAGTGTGTTTGTAAGACCTAGTGATTCCTCTTATTAAAGCAGAGTCATTTGAAACAGTGAACAACTGGCTATTTAAAGATTAAAAACTCAGAAAATATTTCCCTTAGTCTTCATCACAGATATGGCCCATCTCTAGTATTTTAATCAGAAAAATTCAACAACTTGTTCCTTCCATTCTTTAACCTCATGATATTTTAGGAGTTTTGATAACCTAGCATAGAAGAGATGTGATAGGTAGGAGGAATGGGAACAGCACGGAGGCACACTGTAGATGGTAGAGATAGGATTGAACTTATGTAAGGATTAGTAAGGAAATGACATTTACAAGGTAACTATTTTAAGAAAATGGTAAGCAACTGCATAGGCTGAAACTTTCTGTGCTGATATCTCTCTTAGGACAAACATTCTAGGAAATTTTTCTCACTTTCAAGAGAGGCTTCAGAGCTTGGAGGGTGCAGGGATTTGCAATGTGGAAAACATTCTGGTAACTTATTCTGGGAGAAAATGTTTTGAAATAGCCGTAGATCAGAGACATTCCATAGAAAACCAAATTTGTGCGTTTGTACTTTCCACATGCAGAACATAGGAAAAGAGAAGCTGAGGGTTATGCTGGAAAACACAAGTGTGATGCACACCTGTTGAGTGTGCTCTGAGAGCTCACACCACAGTGCAGTCTTTCTTGTGGCGTTGCAATGATGTGGATGCCTACAGTCTTTCTGCAGCTGGCTGAAAACACAGTGATGGTTAGCTTACGTTTGTGTGTGTCTCAAGACTCTAGGTTATGTTTTATCAACTTAATAGTTGTCCATCTGGAAAAATCTCACTGCTTTGACTCATGCTTTCTCAGCAGGGTGCACTGACATGATAGCCTGGCTCCTCCACTTCAGTGAAGTGTAATTATTGCTGCGTATCCAGCAGCCAGTGTGTCCTGCTGTGTGGATTACGGACCCACCTCTTGGACTCCAACAATAGTTGTTGGTGATCTTGTAGTAAAGCACCCTTGCTATTAACAGGTGAATAAGCTGTGGTATTAGAAGGGTGACACTCTTCAGAATTATAATAAAAACTTTCAGATCCTTGTCCCAAGCTGTTAGCCCCTTAGTAATGTGGGATAAAACTTCTTGCTGCAACATTTACGAGGCACTATAAGACTAATCCCAGTATTTCCTATTGCAGTAAAAGCCAGTCCTGTTTGTTTTCAGGTCAGATGAAAAGTAATTTTTACGGTAATGACTTGAAGCTATCAAAAAGCCCAATTCAAGGCAGGCAGAATCTTGGTAACCACGCTGTAGCTTGAAGCAAAGAGTGAGAGGTCATGTGAGGTCTTATGCTCTCCACAGGAAATCATCTGCAGACTTCTCTTATCCTGTTTGGATGATCTTTTTTCTTTAAAACAACTTCATCATTAATGTCAACGTACCTGTTTACTCCGTGGCTTTTACTAGTCCTTGCTTTTCTTTTTTATTTCTTTAAGAGAAAAGAGAAGGTGCTGCAGTTTTCTTTCTATTCCAAATATTTTTTCATTTTCTTCTGCTCTCATTTTAAAATCCTAGAACTAAGCTTTCCCTCAAGACTCTAGTTTTCCAATTTCCAATAACTCAAAGCTGACCCAACATAAGCTTATGCTAGTCCTATGCCCCTACTGCTCATGCTTTAGGTGCTGCTGCACATGTGGCAATATCGCTTTGATTGCTTTCCGTTTTTCCCTCCGCCTACAGTGAATTTCATACAGCGCACTCAGCCATTCATCCATTTTTTGATCCTTGCTCTGCTACAATTCTTAATCTTATAAAAAAGATAACAAATTAAGATTACAAATCTTAGTGTTATCTCTTCACCCCTGTTTCTCTCAAATCTAAATCCAAACCACAGAATCTCAAGTAACCTGGGTCTGTTACGTACATACAAAGAACCCGGTAATTTTTCCTCTCCTATGGTCCCCCGGAACTTAGTAAGGATCCATCCTAGTGGATATTTGCCTGTCTTGTATTTATGCTGTTTTTCTGTTTGACCATCCAGAGCAGCATTCATTGGCCTTGCCCCTGCCACTGCCTCTAAGCTGGACTCCAAAGGCACTCAGCCACCCTCTCACAGGGGCTTTCTCCAGAGCAGAGACCACCTCCTGCAAGAAGGGGCAGCCTCAGGTGCTGCAAGATGCTTGGAAAGCAAAGCTTCCCTTTGCACATCCTGGCTCCAAAGTTCCTTAGCATCATTGGAATAACAACTGACAAGGATTTTTTTAATATACTGGCTTTCCATACAAAAATACTCATTCACTGAAACAGATTCCTTTCATCTTTATGGAAACTTGTGCTTCCTTAAATTCTTGCCACTGCCAGAAAACAAAAGCAGAGCAGCAAATACCTACTGATTAGAATGTTTTCCTGGACAAGAAGAAACCAGTTCAAAGCTCTTGTTAGAACTGGACATGGTAGGGTTGTGAACCTGAGTATGTGGTGCCTCAGGTGAGTTCTTGAGTCACTAAATTATTCCAAGATAGGAATTTTATGGCCATTTATCAAGCAATTTCCTCTGATCCTTCACTCTTCAGGGATCTATGTAATGAAACAGGAATTCCGCACACATACACACCCATAAAATTCTATTAACCTTACACTGAATTTCCATTTTTGAATTTTGTACTTGATGTATCATGTGTGGATGTTTGCTTAGGGAGCTCTTGGTTGACACTTGTTAAATATGTTTGCAGATATCTAAATCCTATATAAGCACATTCATATAGCCAGGAGCCATACGAATGCTTAGATAAATGCTCATGCAAATAAATTGCTTCTAATAGTTTTGTATTTCTGTGCAAACAACGGTTGCTTTCTTGCAAGGTAAAAGTATTGTAATAAACATAAAATACAAAAATGTGTTACTTTTGAGTTACTTCTATTAATTAAAAATGCTTCTAAAGAGAGAAGACAAGAAAAAAACATTTAATGTTATTTGCATGTGATGTTTGCCATTCAGTCTTTGTTTAAAGGTTGATCTGAGATTCCAGCAAGAATCAATAAGTACAAGGAAGGTAACTTATTCCACTAATGCATGTTTTGCTATCTGCAGAGGTGGTGTACTCCAAAGTGATCTCTTCTTACAGAAGTGAGATCTTCCCAGCAGGGGGTATTCCTTCCATAAACTAAAACTGAATTTTTTTTTTTTTTTTTTTTTTTTTTTTGGAGCCCTACTTCCATCAGAACCCTGAATAAATGAGCAGAAAGATAATGAAAAGAAAATTGAGAAAACTAAAGATGGAGTTTGACATCGTCCTGAAAATTGAGTATTTTTCCACATCTTCTCCTGCCATGACTGCACTGTTATCTACCTCATTCCTTACTATATGAGTTAGTGGAGAAGAGGCAGCATAAACTGAAAAACTACTGAAAAGGCGTGCTTTGCCAAAGTAATTAAATCTCATTTGACTGCTGTGATGACTCCCTGGACTTTGCCCACTGCTTGCCTGTAAACACTTTTTTCCTGTACAATCTCGCAATCCTCTGCTGAACCAATCTGTTGTTAACACAGCTACAGCCACATACAGACTGTTGAATTTGCTCTCATTCAAACCTGCTGCGCACAACCATGCCTGCCTTCACTAAGGAATAACACCCAGATAACAGCTGGGCAAGTCCCTCGAAAAAGGCCTTGGGCACTGCAGCAGGAAATTTTGGCTGACACTTTTGGATACTAAAAAAATACAAATAACTAACTACTACATTTTATCATGGTGGTCTGCAAATTGTTTTAGCAGCCAGTCCTTCCAGTAAGTCAACCACAAGCAAAGCATGGATGTAAACTTGTTTGACGATCAGCACAAATACATTAGAACAATTAAAGAACAGCAAGCAACAGGGGCTATGTGCAAAAGGATGAGAGGAAAGGGCTTACCCTTCAACAAAGAAAGGAATTGACTTCCTGTGCACAAAGAACAGTCATTGCAACAGCCTCACAACAATAGTAATAATGACGCAGATGCCTTCAGGCAACATCAGCCTCCAAGGAAGCAAAGGATTGTTATCATTATAACCCCCAAATTCTAGTTACTTGGCTGTTGAGGAGGCACAGTTTGCTCTGCCTTCTACCTGTGATGTTGTAATATAAAACTGTCAGGAAAAAAACTCTGCTGATTTGTCAGCCACACCATCATGGCACGATAAAGCAGGGAAGTGGAGCTATAGGAGTGCTAGTTTGTCATGGGAGGACTGTAGTCTACACTGGCTGCTCTGGGAGAATGAGTATTTGCCTATTTAAAGGGTCATGGCCCGAGCTGACAGAAAAGATGCAGTTTCTCTTCTATAAAACACAGGCTGCAATAAAATAACCAATTCAACAAGTCTCTCATCTTTGTAGCTTTATTGAATTATTATCAAATCTTCACTAGTCCTGCACGTTGGATTAAGAACACAGTCTGAATCAGCTGTTAAAAGCATCTTTGTTTTCCCAAGTCAGAATAACTACCACTCATCCTAATTTAATTTGCAGTAAAAAAACTTCGGTAATGCACAACAGCACCATTTCTTCTCATGGTGACTGATAAATTCTCTTGATCTCTAAACTTCTTTGTAATGTTAGTCAGCTTTTGCTATTCCAAAATTGTTCTTGTAACCTTACATTTGAAGAAGTGCATGGTTTATATAAAACAACTTCATTAAGTTAGCAGAACATAAATTCAGATAAACTAATAAATTTTGTGGTTTAATTAAATTAGCGTCTTAATTCTGAAAGGAGGGAGATTCAAGGATATGGGATTTCATATAATTCCTTAACAAATATTCTTTCTGCTAATAAAATTTGTGTTGTGAAAACTATGATTTGCCTCTATTTTCACCAGTTATAGAAAAATAACCTGTTGTGCCAGAAAGGTGTTAAGCATACTTGGAAAATTCTTTTCTTCTGTTAAATGATTATTCAAACATTTAAACCTCATTGAGCTCTAGAAAGGTCATTGACAGTGGAGGAATTCCTGGTCTTCTGAGGCCCATACATCTGAAATATTTTCTATAACTAGGATAACTTAAAGGATAACTTGAATTTACATTCTTAAGTTGCACATGGAGATATTTTTTTGCTTTAACTGATGCAGTTTTCTCCTATAATTGAGCCTATGAAACATTCCCCTTTGAGCATCATTAAAAAACTCCTCAGAGCTCTGCTTCTAGAAGGAAACTGAGGGACTGGGTTGCAATTACAGCTGCCTAAGTAAGCAGGGGCTTTTGGATCAGTGGCTAAACTGGAATATCTGAAACTTCAAGTGAAATTATCTTGGAATCGTTTTCTCATTAAAATATGGAAGAGATCACCTTACCTGTGACAGCTTCATTTGACTCAAAAGCAGAATTTTTACTTTGTTCTAGGATTTGTTTGGCAATTTTCAAAATAAATGTCAGCTAAATGTCGAAGTATTTTGTCTTTCCCATTTTTTACTTTTTGGTCACCATTGCATCCTAAATCTGGACTGAATTTATGGCAGCATTCTCTAATTTCCTCTTCTCAAGGGGGGATTTTTTTCAACCAAGTATTTCCTAAAGGGAATTTATAACTTGACTTCAGTTGCAGACATCCAGTCAGAAGTAGGTCTTGTGGCCTTTGAACATGTTGGGCAATGAAATCTTTGTCCATAGGATGATGAATTTGGTGACCAGACTTAAGTATTTAGCTCCTTTTCTGCATGGTAAGAGCCTGGTCCATTAGAGGTCCTGATTTCCCTCGAGCAGGGCTGGGATTACTGCTCCCAGAGCTGGTGTTTCTGGCTGGGATTCTGTTGTACCAGGTGCAGAGGATAAAGCCAAATCCTGCTGTAGGGAGGTGGAATTGCTGATGGTGAGGGAGACAAGCAGTCAGGGCCCTCCAGGACAGGGGCAATGGCAGTGATATCCAGGTGCCAAACAGTTGCCAGCTTGGCTGATAAAGCAAAAGAAAGGCTTGAAGGAAAGAATTCAAAAGGGGTTGAAGAGCTCTCCCTAAATACTGGTAAAACCATCTCTCCTCAGGGCAGAATGGCAGGCATAGAAATGCCTGTTTGAAACTTCCGGTGGCCAACGAAGGCTGGCAGTGCTCTCCCGTGAAGGACAGGACAGGACATCTCCCTCTACACCCTTTATGCCTGTCACTGTGGCTGAACGAGCCATCCTGTTGTCTAGGAAAGCTGAACAAGAGCTGCAGGTTATATGAGGAAAAATAAGTACAAAAATAGTTGTGTGCAGCGTGGGTGCTGACTGTGGTCCAGAAACAGCTTTCCACTGTTTGTGGGGCCCTGGAAGATGTGACAGGTCAGAAATTCAAACCACCTCCTTTCTGCAAGCATGCTAGGATGACTGGCCAAAGAGATATCAGTCAAATAAATCAGATTCCTTTGTAGTTTTAACATGCACCTGTTCTAGATCTGGAGGACAGCAGGATCAGCATATTGGGCCTTATTCTCGATTTTTTTCCTCTGGCTGGAGATGTGGCTCAGGTGAGGGGTTCAGGTCAAATGTTTGCTCCCTGAAGCTTTCGTGCACAGGAATACAAGTCATAACTTATTCCATTTCTTCTACAGTGGCACAGTAGTACTTGCTATCTTGTGGAAGCGCAGAGTCTGCCCCCAGCTTGCACATCTGTGTGACCCTTAAAGCAGTCCCAGCTCATTTGCTGTTTGCTTCCTAAAGCACCGTTCTCACAATGCCTTGGGGACAACAGAGAAGACTTGTATATGTGTGTGAGTTCATGCATATGTAGTATTCAGTGGTGAAAAGGGTTGTTTTTCTTTAATCAGAGCTAGCTTATTTAAAAACAAGGCTTCATGCATTCATTGGTGTGGCTGCCAAATTTGTAAACTGAGTGATTCAATAATTCTTCTTGTATTCTCATAATAGCTGTGAAACAAGATAATGTGAGAGAACTACAGACTTCTTTCAATTTTGAATTGTGGATGTGAAATGTTTGACTTAATAGATTCATTAAAATACTCTAATTTTTAGCCCTGCCCATTCAGGAGGAAGGTTAAAATCACAACTTGGGCTGATGCAGAATTTCATAGACAGGAACACTATGAATTATATTATCACATCAGAATATTTTAGCACTTATTAAAAAAATAGGTAAAGCGGAAAGGAAACTTTGGAGCAGATTTTCAGTTCAATAAAGCCCCCAAGAAATAATCTTTGCATAAGGGTTTCCTTTTTGTTTAGATTTATCATTTAAAGATCTAAAATGCACTCAGTACTATTTGAAAGGCCCCTCAGCAGAGATTTGCCATTGATGTTAAAGGGAGAGTGGCCCTGACCCACTGAGCTCAAAACACAGCTTTTTCCTTCAACTTTGATCCGTCTCTCCTTTGCTCACTTGGATTAAAAGCACCTGAAATGTAAGTTTGCCCAAGCACTCTGGACTGTGCCAAACTGCGTAATGTCTTTTCAAAATCAAGTCTCTGAGCCCCCAGTTTAGAGTTGTAAACCCATGGTACAAATCTTATCTCTTTCTAGACTGGCCCTTCACAGCTCCCTAATTTTATGAAGTAGTAGTCTCTGAACTCCTCTTATTAGAGAGCTGCATTACAAACGATTGCCAGTTGAATGATCTCCTGTCCTACTTAGCAGTAGGAAACAAAACAGAAGTTGCTTTGCTCCTGGTGGGACACAGTGGAGTTTCAGGGCTGAGTATGACACAAGATGCATTCTCTGCTGTAGGCAGCAGAAAAAACCCATATATTTTCACATTGTTAATAAGTGACAACCTCAAATGAAAACAGGAGATGCCTTGAAAGTATTAACTGTAAGGACAAGGGGAGGGTGTTTTCTTATTCCACGGTTTATTTAAGAGAAGGAAAACACGGCAACTAAATACTATAGTAAACTACTTACCTCAGAAAAGGATGTGAGCTGTAGCCAAAGGTCAGTGAGATGTTATCAGCTCCTCTTTGTGACCACAATAGTGTGTGGTGGAGTGTATCTGTCTTCACAGGTAGGAAAGACAGATGACTCCAGTATTATGAAAATCAGCTTGGTGTATTAGCACTATTTTCCCTCTAGGGAGCTACAGAAGAAAGGTCCTTTGGACACAAGTCTGCAACAACATCCTGTAAGTGTACAAGGTCTCCTGGGCACTTGCTGCCCTGCTCAACAGAAAGGCACTTTGTTTCATGTCCCTGGCTGTGGAAGAGGAGGTAAAAATCATCAAGGAGCATGCAGAATATGTTCCTTGAACTTAAACATTAATGTGCTTACCTTAAATGGAAATACCATGTTAATGTTGTCAATCAATTGCATCAGGCTTTTCTTTATTTGTGGCCTGGTTTGGTAACACAATGATTAAAATGTACTGTCCTCAGAAGGAAAGGTTTTGTTGTACAAAAGGCTAATTAGATTACTTATGCGCTCAATGTCAAGAGCTTTTGAAATCAAACCAATAACTATATATAATTCATGAGAGGTTTGTTTGTCTTCCACGTGTAATTACTAATCCAGAAAACAACCAAAAAGTGAATTGTGATTTAATTTTGAGGAGCCTACAGCTCCTCAGCTGTGGATTAAAGGAACAAATTAGGGTTTATCAATTAAAAAAAACCAACTCCTCAAAAAACCCAAAACAATAACAAAACCAAAACAAACCTGAGAAAGAAATGGTCACAGGTGATCTAGAGCATTCTTCCTCCAAAAAGCAGGAGAAACTACATTTTTAAACTGTACTAATGATATGCTTTCTGGTTGTCTCTCCCCCTCTTCCTCTCCTCTTGAAAACCACTGGCAGTGGATATCCCATGTGGTGTGTATGGAGCCTACTGGTGAGCTTTACTAAAAGGATGGTTACTGCCCCTTGGGCTGTAAGTTGCCAGCTCCTCTGAGGCATTTTGAGACGTATAAACTCTTTTCTGTCTAGTATGCTCCCAGAATAGTGATCAGGTACTGCCTTGATTTTGTTACCACCACTCTGTAAGCAGTATGGGTTTATTTAGGGAGGGGAAGTCAAACCCAAATAGAAGAACCATGTAACTGAGGTACATCTTAAGAATGCCAGTAAAGCTAGACTTTAGAACGACACTAGACTTTCCTGTTGAGACTGTGGAAGGTTTCAGTCCTGATTTTAATCGCATAATTACAAAATTTGATTCAGCTATTGAGATTTTGTCAGACTGCGCTGCCATAACTAACAAAAAGGCAGAGCTCGTACACAGGGTTCAGTGATCACAAAGAAGGAAATCAAATGAAGGATGTCTATTCAGTCATGTAACTCTGTATCAGTTTTTGCCTCCCGGGAATGAAATGAAGGGGCCCTAGTGATGCCAAAAGTAGTTAGTGATACAGTATTTGATGACCAACAGAAGACTGAAGAAGCTCTGGGCCAGATCTAATGCAGCTACAACGTTTTGGGGCAATTGATTTACATCAATCTATGTTAGCAGAGGATTTAATCCTCCATGTTCAGATAACATGATTTAGGAAACAGTCTTCTAGATGTGAGTGTTTCTTTTCTCTCTCTCTCACCACCCAACTTTAAGTAGTAATAAGAAGGCAATGTTAGCTGGCTTTTTACCACCAAAATTCAAGGTGCATAAGAACTGCCTTTTAACTGATTCTGTGATGCCTAGCTCTGGCACTTGCCCATGCCATAGCCTGGCTAAAGAGTATCCTCCTGTCCTCCTGGCCAGTGTTGTAACAAATGTTTATTGGGATTGGGATAATATGTAGTGTTGCAGCAGAGAGATGATGTGGGGGCTCTTAAATAGGAGACAAAAATAAGACAATGAAATATTAATCTCTCCAGATAGATGCAATATGCTATGAGATTCCTGAATCTGACTATGTCTCTGAACACCCGGACAAAACGATGCAGATGCTCAGTCTGTTGCACAGGGAGACTCACACCACACATCCTGGAGGGTAACTAATAGGTCCTTCTTAGGACCAAGGAAAGAAAAGGGTAGGACACTGCAGGTACATAACCATGCTTGTCATTGCAGCGGAGAAAAGGCATGTCAGAGTTATTAGGGATGCAATTACTGAACAGCTCTGTTGCTCTGAACTCTTAAGAAGGAAAAAACCTCCCTCCTGTTCACATCCTCAGTGTATGTCCTAGTTATGCAGGCTGTGTGCTAGGAGGTCGGGAACTGAGCCAGTGTTTGGTAACTCCAGAAATCAAAGACCTAGCATTTCAACTCATTTGCAAGTACCGTATAATGAGCTTTGAGAATTCCTCTTTAGTCTGAGTTTACTCTCATAAGGAGTTCTGTAGTCCATGTATATTAGGGCAGCATAAATGACAGATGAGTCAAAGGCTTTTCAGTCTCTTCTCTTTTGAACCTGAAGAAGAATTGTCTGACTTGACTGTCTATGCTCTCCTGAAATTAATTAGAGCCTTACTTTTGCTGCTTCAAGTCTGAGTCAAAGTTTGTCTCCTACTCATCATGGTGACAGTGAAAACTTCTTAAACAATATTGATCAGCCAGTTTAGCACTTCCTGTTTACCAAAAAAAAAATTAAAGGTAAGAGTTTTGGTTCTTTCCCCACAATTTTCAGATTCTAGGAAGATAACTAAAATCTTAAAGCTGACAGAAAATTCTGTACAGAACTCTAATTTGACCTTATTGACTGAAGAGGAGATGCATCCAGTAAGCTAAAGACTACAAAACCAAGCCAGATGATAACTGAAATAAGCTTTGAGGCTTTCTGTGTGAGACTTTTAACTGTGCAGGTTAAACACTGACATGGTTTTATTTGATTTATTTTAAAGTTGGTTTTTGTTTTTTAATTTTGAGGTACTTTTCAGACAGATTTGAAAAGCCATGAAATGAGCATAAACCAAACTCACTAGTGTGACCAGTTGTAATGGAAAAGAAAGGACAGTGGTCCTAATAGATAATAAGTTGTCTCTCTGGAATTTAGAAAAGCTGGTTTGGTAGCAGACTCCTACGATATCAACACCTCACTTCAGTGCTTCAGTTACCCCTGCTCCAGAGAGAGGATATTTCCTTACCCAGCAGGAAAATATCTGAGACATCTGACAAACAATGGCCGTATGAATGCTGAGGTTACCCTCCTCCCTAGTGTAGCTGTTACTGCACGTCTCTGCAGCAGTTAACAACATTTTCTGGCATTACCTCGAAACCAAGGCTGCGAGTGCCAGACTTGAAATCTTGGTAAAGAGTGATGGTGTAACTGTGTGTCTGTACTTACGGAGAAGTTCTGGCACTTTAGCTGAATCACACCTTGATATTCCTGCAGGAGGCAGTCGTACATGTTCTGGACATGACACATCTCCAAAAGTTACGCTGTTTGCCTTCTGAAAAATGGTGGAGTTAGAACTCTTAATGCAGTAAAAAATATCTTCTTGGAGACTTGCAGTAGATCGTACGACCACCTGCCTAATGCCAGCCCAAACAGTCCCTTTCTGAATTTCCCTCCACTAGGAAAATCAGGAAGTTTGATATCGGCAATGTCTGCCTGGAAGATGAGGAGGGAGAACGAAATCTTAGCAAGATATTTGGGCCAGTGAAATCCAGCCTGCTTATTGCTATGTCATTATTCAGGGTTATTTACCCTGAATAGTGGGGGAAGCCGCACAAACAAATGCCTCTTTGTGTCCAATTTCTTTAACAATTAACAAACCAAAGACAAAAGTAGGAAAACCAAAATTGTGCTGTTCATAATGCTAAATACCTCATAGTATTTTTTATAAGCTAAATAAGGGCAGGGGGAAATGCATGGCTGTTTTAATTAACCTTTCCTCTGTATACATTTATATATATATGTATTTTTCACTTTAATTTTTGTGTATGTGATTGTATAGGTATAACTTCTGAGGCTACATTAAGGCTTTAAATTGGACATACCTTTTTTTAGATTTGAGCTTATTTACTGGATGGATCTTACCAAAGAGACCCAACCTCTTAACAGAAAAGCTTGTCAGTCCTGCCTAATGATCTCATCTTTTAGTGAGAGCAGCAGGAATTAATATTGGCATCTTTCCTCCTCTGATTCAGGTATAAAATAAAATGAACAACTGATTGAAACATTGATTTCTTACAATTAGAAATTAGGGTCTGCTGTCCCAAAATACAGTTGCATACCTGACCAGTTTTGATGATACACCCCTGCTGGGGATCACTTAGAATGAAATAGAGGATCTAGTGCTTAAATAGAATAAAGATCTAGTCCTGCAGAAATCTTGCTCTGCACGCTTGCTCTCTCTTGCCTATCATCCTCTTAGTTCCATTAAGTAAGCAGTATAAACTATACTTTCTTCCATATGTCTCTTAAAGTGCCTCTTGTTATGAAGGCAGAATTAAGAGGAATGCTTGATGCAGATTGTACTATGAGCTTTGTTGATGTGTAATGGAGGAAAAAAAACGGGTAAAGGAAGGATTTGAATCCCAACTTATGGTTAAATGGAGACAGAAAAATGTTGTGGAGAAAAAACTTTATGTAGTGGCCTCTTGAGCTAGAAATAAGCCCTTTGCACTACAAAGTGTTACATCTATAAAGTATAATTGAAGGAGCCTTTTTTTTATTTTCTAAAGGTGTGTGGATTTGTATCCTCAAGTGCCAAATCTGAATGTTTCATTGTAGAATAATGGTAAACAACTCTTTGTACGTGAACTTGAGATAAAACCACGAGAGTGGGATAGGGAAGTGGGGAATAAGGCAAGTCTCTTGAGAGCTTGTTCTCCTCTAGCAAGAAAACAAGGTGAGTCCTGAGCAGACATATTAAATATCTTATATTAAGAAAAAAGGGGGCAAATTCCAATCAGCGCTCATCTGAATCCCCAAAGCTGCGCATGACAAAGAACTTTACTCCATTTAGATCTCATCAAAATCTTTTCACTTCTCGCCAGGAAAAATGTGATTCTGATCATCATCAGCCTCTATTAAATTCTGGGTTTGTGCTATTATATTTGTTATTTTATGAGCTGGTGCTCAGTGCAAAAATAGAAATATTAATGCACACTGATGCTTGTATTGGATCTAGCATACAAAGGAGCAGTTCAAGAGATAGAGGCAACTGGCAGACTGCCATTTAGAGATGAGAAAATAATTCAAATGTGATAAGAAAGTTACAAATACCCTGTATATGAGAGCAGTAAAATTCTTGTCTGCATTAACACCTTGCTGGTTTTGGGTTACTCCAAGTCCAGTGTGTGTATTTTGAAAAAGATAGATATTCAGGTGAATGAAGTTCTGGTTTTAACTGTGGTGTAATTGCCAGAAACTGATCAAGCTCCCTGGCTGTAGAGAGGGACTGAAAACATTTCAGCTGCTGGGGTTTCAGAATTGTCTGGTTACTTTTAGGTTTCCATGTAACTAAAACAAAAACACAGATAACAGGCTGGGCTGGGGCAAGGAAAGGAGAGGTTATTAGTAGGTCAGTCCTGAATGTGCATTTATTTCTGCTCTCAGCAATTACAGCAGTCGCTGCTGCTTGCTGGGGATTTGGTTTCCCTGGGAGAGGAGGCCATCAGAAAAACAAACCCGGGCAACTCTTACAGCTTGTCTGCTAAAAAGACAAAGCATTATTGCTGTGAGAAATGCTGCCTTTATAACGAACACTTAACGTTACTCGTGGAACTTGGCACTTCACTAGCTCTTCTCTGAATACAAACCTCACGGCTGGCTATTTACATGTACCTGGACAGCTGGTGAGAAAAAATGCTGTTAACACTACACACCCCACCCACTCACCCCAGGAAAAAACAAGGCTCCAAATATGTCTGTTAGCAGAGGTATGTATTGCTTGTAAGGCAAAGAGTGTTCCATTAAACTGAAAAAGAATACTACAGTCTTGACTTGAATTCAACCAGCATACATTGCAAGGAGCAAACTTTAAAAGAATTTAAAGTTACTACTGGGGCTGCAGCTAATTCAGAAGCAAGGAACCTTTGCTTTTATAGTCTCTTCTCTCAGTATCAAATCTAATCTATCCACCAAATTAAGTATTCACAAATGCACTACCTCCTGTTTATTAAGCTGCACTAGTGCTCAGCACAGCCTCCCTAAACTGAGCCCCTCAAGCTGTGCTGCACCCAGGTGAATGATGGTGCAGCTCATGCAGTCATGTCGGAAGCTGCAGTGGAAAAAAAGCTGAAAAATCTGGCAGGGAGGGGGCTCCACAGATGAAGACTTGTTTACTTTGAGCATCTCCCACCTAAGCTCACTTCAGTGGAAACAACAGTGAGCTTTTTTCAGTCTATGCAAATTCCTGGCAGGTATGCTAATGCCAAGTGTCACTCTTTCTGCAGATACACAGTAGCTCAGATCCCACTGCACAGCACTGCTGTTCCAGTGCAGGGATGACATAGGGTCTGCACCAGCTGCCGGGCACTTTGAATGCTCCCTTCTGTTGCCTTTCCACTCTGTGGTGGTGGCTAACAGGAGGTGAAGAAAAGGGAGGGGGAAAACTGAGCAAGAGCTAAAGCTAGGAAGAAGGACAACAGCAAGGACGGGAGGCATCTGTAAAGGTGGAAGAGGACTACAAGGGTAGCTGTCATGCCATAATTCGCATTACAGGTCTTAATTAGGGCAAACTAAATGCCTTCCTGGTGCCATACAATTTTATCCTCTATCACCAGTGTAAATATTCCCAGAACAATGTACATTTTTCTTTTGGGAGAGATGTCCTTTTAAAGTTTTCATCAGAAACATGCATTTCTTTAAAAAATATCATCAAATTGGTGGTTCAAAGTAAGTTGCATCAATATACCCAGGGTGTTGTGATTATTATGTCATTCATGTGATGAAGCTATCCAGAAAGAACCTCAGGTATGACTTGTTTCTATTTCATTGCAGAGCTAATACCCTCCAGGACTGGTAACTTGTTATGACTAATGACTTGTTGGAAATACTGAAAATAGCTCATGGGCAGGGAAAAGGAAGGAAATCAAAGGAGACAATTTTCCAAAGCAGAACTTTTGCTGAACGAAGGAGTTGTTTTCTGGAAGTTTCCTTTGATCATGTTTCTAGTGAAAAATGCTATGTAGAAGAACTGTATGGCTTACAAGATACAAAAAAACCCCCAAATCTTCAAATAGATTAGATTCTCATTCTTCTATTTGTCTGAACAGAAATACTAGTACCTGACTTGATTCTCTTTTAAAAAGCCACTAGAAATTAAGATGGGCATCAACTGATGTCTTTTTTCTTCTTCAGTAAGAAACATCACCCACTGGATAACACTACTTTAATGCAATGTATTGCCTTATAGATACTATGATAATCAACTGTGTCGTTTGGTAGCTCAGTGAAGTTCAGTTGTGTTTACTGTATGAAAAAGTGAAACTCTTGGTAAATGAGAGCTTTTAAGATGTTTTTTGTCTATGTATGATACTTGCCTAAAAAACTTTGTATAGATTTGCTGTAGATAGGAGTAGGTGGTACTGCTTTCAGTTATTGTCAATATATTTTTTTTTCAAATGATTTTTTCTTTTTCTGAAACTTCCTTTCTGTGGATCTGGGAATCCTTGTTCTGGCTTTCTAAGGAAACAAGGCTTAAGCAATCATGGGATTTGGATGTGGTCATGCATCTGTCTATCCTGCTGTGGCAGCTTTTTAACCCACTAGCAAATTGTGAGCAAAGTAGAGAACAGCAACAGTCTCCCAGGTGATTTACATTTTTATAAATTCAAGGAAATCAAGAGCCATTACAGAGAAAGCTTTAAGAGTGCTCCTAACAAGGGAAAGTCCTTCTGAGGACTTGTTGTTACAAGGCACAAGAGGAACTATGCTATGAGTATTCCAAATCCAGGAAAAACTTCATTTAATATTCACACCCAGTTTGCTACCAGGGAACTCAGCTCCGAGATAAAATCCATAGCAAATCAGGCTCTGTTAGCTCCTATGCTCACAGATCTATTTGTTTTGTGTATGTGACCTTGGCCAAGGGGAAGCCAGACCCAAATGCTGCCTGTGCATTGCTAATATCCTGTGTATTTAGAAATATCTGGATTAAGCATGAAGACATAATCATAAAAATGCCACATTTTATGATTTATTAAGCTTTCAGTTGACACTTTGTGACACAGCAAATAGAAGTGCACAAAGCCTCATTTCTAGAGCCCTTTATTAACTGCTCTGTTTCTGGGAAATCTGTTTGGAAAGTGGCCTGTTAGTGCTGCTTTCTCCCCTTCCTTGTAACAGCATGGAGCTTTGTCACCTCTAATTAAGTTTAATCAACAGCAAAAAAGTGGTAGGTGTTCCAGGTCCCAGGCATTGTGGTGCCTCAAACATTTTCAAGTGAGTGCTTTTGACGGTTCAGAATGCACTTTACAAACTTCCCTTGTTCTTCCTGGATGAACAAAGGTAGAAATATGGACTCCTTGCTGCGCTCTGTGCATCAGTTTTGTCTTAATGGGGGTAATTTATTGATTTGTTTTTCCATAGATGAAACTGTGAATGAAATCATCCTTTTGGCATGTTATTGCTGTTTGAATTCTCATTCTGTTGTTCAGCACACTAATAGTTTTGAATAAAACTGACCAGTCATCCACCAGTTATTTTATGTTGAGCTACTGGTTTTATTTTCCTGAGTAGTGAAATGTATTTTCATGACAAATCAAGTCAAAGATATTTCTTATAAAACATTGTTTAATGCTTTACAGTGTTATAGAGATGATAATTGTGAAGTTTTCCTATTTTCTATGCACAGAATTAGAGTTTCTATTATTACTTCATTGTTGAGGAAGTCTTACAGGGAAAACTGAGAACTTATTTGGTTTTATGCTTGTAATATTTTTTATAGCTGAAACAAAAATGTTCTCATCTACTGCTGTAAGAAAGCTTGTTCACACAAAACATTTCCCTGTATGTTGCTCACCTCCCAGTAACAGTACTAATGGTAGGTAAGAACATTCAGATAGCAGTCACTTGTGTTCTTCTGGTTTTCTTTAGCAGGTAGTGACTCTTTAAAGATCTGCCGCCTACGTCTTGCTTGACTTAAATATCTGGCCATGGATGAAAGTTGAACTGAGATTGTTTGGGTTTTACTCTCTGTATAGTTCCTTTATGGTCACAAAGGACTGGGGATGTCACAACTTGCATCCCTCCACCAATACTACCAGTGCACCAGAGGTAAATGGGGTTAACTGCTGAGAGCACTTCTCAGAGCTGCACTATTGGCTTTGCTACCAGCTGCAGGTGATAATCAGGATTCAATGGCAAGTTACAGTCTGAAGACTTCTTGACCATGTTGCAATAGGATTACTTCAGCAGCATTGTATTATTTCCACCCCACTCTGTGAAGACAGCTTTCTGGTTTTTGCTATTAGGGAAACAATACTGCCTGGAAATATGTCTGTATTAGGATGACATATTATAGGTTGTTGGGAAACAGAATTGCATCTGATTGACTTATTCTTAGAAGATTAGAGGCTAACCATATACCAAAGTATCACGTACTCAACTATAGGCCGTTTTGTAAAGACAGGCAAGGAAGAAGAGGTGGAGGAGATGCACTCTATTAAGGAGAACCTTGACTGTATGGAATTCAATGGTAATTGTGGAAGTCCTATTGAATGCCTCTGGATGAAAATCAGAGGGGTCATCTCCAAGGGAGACTTTACAGTAGGCATCTGCTACCAACACCCAAACCAAGATGACAGGGCCAATGAAGCAGTATTTGAGCCATTTAAGCAAGCTTTGGGTCAACAAAGCCTGGTTCTTTTGGGTGACTTTACCCAGACACTTGCTGGAAGAACAACAGAGCAGTTCATATGTCACCCATTAAGTACCTGGAATGTGTAGAGGACTCCTTCCTCATACAAATGTTAGATGGGCCAACCAGGAATGAGGCACTGCTGGACTTGCTACTCATAAACCAAGAAAACCTGCTTTGTGATCGCTGTTATTTATGGCCTTGGCTGCAGTGGTCAGGAGAGGTGAACTAGTCGTTGATAGTGTGGAAAAGGCAGAGGTCCTCAATACTTCCTTCACCTGTCTTTACCAGCACTGTTGGGTCTCAGGTCAGCAGCAAACATCCACGTCGATCCAGACATAAACCCACCATCAGTGAATGAAGAGTTGGTGTGTAAACTACTACAGGAGCTTGACCTGTACAAATTGATGGGCCTGGATGTCATTCACTCAAGGATGTTGAGAGAGCTGGCTGATATCATTGCAAGGCCACTCTCCATAATCTTTGAGATGCTGTGGAAATCTAGGGACATCCCTGAAGACTGGAAGAATGCTAATGTCATCCTCACCCACAAGAAAGGCTCCAAGGAGGACCCGGCTAATTTTATAGACCCATCACCCTCACTTCAGTCCCTGGGAAATTTATGGAGCAAATACTCTTAGTGACTGTCACTAGTCAAATGTAGCACGTGATTGGGAAAAGCAAACACAGATTCACTTCATACCACACTGAACCACTCACCAGTCACACAGGAAGAAATGGACGGATTTCCTCCATGCAGCCACTATGGGTGCTACAGAAGAAAAATATATAACCCCTCCAAGAGGTGGCGATACAACAGAAATATAGGAGGAAAGTAATCAACAGTGTGGTAAGACTTGTGTTGGAAGAGAGATTTGAAAAATGGAGCTACTTAGAGTCCTAAAAAGGAAAGCAGAGGAAGAGACTAGGAAGATAGAAGGAAATTTGGAACATAAATCTCCAAGTCTGCATTTGAATTTTGAAAAAACGGTTCTGGTTTTCCAGAGGAACCACCTCTTTTCCTAATGCAGTAACACAGTTTCACTAGTGATCAGAAGATACATGGTCTGGTAATGAAATGCTTAAAGAGTATTTAAGGTTTTCCATTAAGTAGAAACACACATCCACCAGAGAAGTCTATCATCAATTTAAATTGCTGTGATTTTTTTACATTTTCAAAAATCTTTCAGTGACTTCTTGGAGAACATGAAGCACAAAGGCTAGTGTGATATTTGCGTTATTAACCCCTCCTGTTGCTATATCTCTGGAACAAACTTGGGAGTTTACAAAGGACTACAAGAAATTTACAAGTGTCTTAAAAATACAATAATACTGCTTTACATCAAGAGTTGCACATCTCTGGAAATCTAGCTGCAGAATGAACAATCACATTACTGTAAAGTTGAACTGCTTTAAATACAAAATGCTGAATTTCCAAGAGTGATCAGTAGCCTTTTTGTTTTATACATTGCTGAACTGGTGTGCAACAGGCTGTCACTGAACATTTGTTCCGCATTTTGCTCAATGAATGCAAGGCAGCTGAGGTACCTTCCATGCGTAAAGATGAACAAATCAAAAGTTGCTGCATGGATTGAAAAGGAGAGGTGTGGACTACCAGCAGTGTGTGCTGCAGTGATACTTATTTGGAGACTGTGGGAGAAGGAAGCAAGGTGTTGAAATTGCAAGAGCTATTATATAAGCCGTTTGAAAAAACAAAAGCAACAGAAAATAAAACCCTCTAAGCTGTTGGCTATGCAGACTATATTGCTGTGGAGGGGGGAAAATGTCCTCATTTGGTGTCTTTCTTGCAACTGGGAAAAGTTTGATGGTGGATGGATGTTCTCAGATGACAAATCATCAGTAACAGCTACAGGAATTACTATCAGCCCAAAGTCTGGCTAAGCATAAAACATATACAAACTACATCACCTAATCACTACTAACCATGAAGTAATTTCTCTAGCTGAATATCATGTGGGACTAACATCAAATCTATTGGATAAAGGAGTCTGATCTCTCTTGCTACCAATCCAGCACCCTTCACGCCCCCAGGTGTACTTACCAAGGAGCTCTGTGGTAAAACCTGTTGAGGAAAGATGGATAAAATTTTCCAAAAAGAAAGATAGCATTAGAGTAGGCATCCTGACAGGAGGAATTAAACTCAGGCTGATGAAATGTGCCTAAAACCTGTGCTGGAGACAGAAGTCTTCTATCTATGAGATGGGCTTAGAATAGCTAATGCCAGCCTAAGTGTCCCCTGTCACATCAGCATGCCTCTTTCTTCACCTTGCTGAGTGAGGCAGCTATGACACTGCAGCAAGGACATACCTAGTGGCAGTTGTCACTCTAAGTGGCTTTGCAGCCCAAACAACCTCCTGAGTCAGTGATAACAAACAGAAGATCAGTGCTTGATTTTATTTTTTTTTTTTAATGAGAGAGATGGTGTATTTTGCATTCAGTCTTCTAGTTTCTCCCAGTCTTTTGTTTTGTTACAACAGTGGCCACACTGGAGGTGTCTGTACATCACTGAGGGGCTCATCCAGGCAGAGAGAAGAGGAGAGGCTCCATCTAATGGTTTAAGAACTGCCGTTCCAAAAGAAAAAATGAAAGACGGGCCTCGGGTCAGCTTTCCTTCAGTTTCTGAGGCTTTGAAGATATTGAAACATCAAATGCTAAGCAGAGATCACTAAAGACTACCACTGGTCAGGGTGTGCTTACATTTAGACAGCCTTTCTATTCCATCATTTATTTCACCAGATACTGTGAGTCACTTTTGAGCCTGGTACTTGACAACTGAAAGAATTCATCCTGAACAGCAATTAAAATGTGGTTTTAGCATACAAGATTTTAATTTTGAATGAGGTCCAGCTAGAGATGTCTGAGCTTTTGAAACCTGAAGTCTGAAGTGCTGCAGTCACAGCAAAATTAATTACTCAGCCTCATCTGTAAAAGCAAGTCTTAAAATATTATTAAAATTATTTGAAACTGAAAATATCCACATTCAAAAATACCCATGTCCTTGGATATTTTTTTTAATCTAGCTTTATTGTGAGTATTTGCACATAAACATAGATAAAGTTGATGAAGCTTTACCTCTATATCAGTCACTAAACCAGGTCTGATAAGTTTATTCTGCGTGGTGGGAACAACAGTATTATGAAAACAATTTAATTCCAAGTAGGAAAAAAATCAGTCAGGAACTAGATATTTCCTATCTCAGTGCTAATGCATGAGGGCTTTTTTAATAGGTTTGAAGGGTATTTGATAGCTTCCTTTCTATTTTAGGAAATCACATAGACATAGCACAGTATTTTAAAGGAAGAAAGCCTTCTGCAAAACATGGATTTATACTTAACTGGTGCCCGTTCTCTTTGCTTTTCCAAGATGCTTCCTTGAATTAGAGCCTTGCAATAGGGGTATAAGATCGTAAATTGAAATAGGTAGACAGAACCTACCCCAGCTCACCAGATAGTTTGTGCATTCATGTTTTTATTTACTTTTCCACCAATGTCTATATGTGAGCAATTATGAAGGCCTCTCTTTCCTGGCACTATTCTCCATAATTAATTTAGTGTGTTTAAAATTAGTGACTTCTATCAATAACTAAGGATATATGGGGCTGGACAGAATGTAGAAGAGAAAACATAAACTAAATACAGAGGGAGGAAAAAGGAAATTGCAGTAATTACAGTCATGCAGCCCGGTGAGCCATTTAGCATCTTTGGCAGATTTCATTCACATGATCTCATGGGCAACCAGATGGAAAAAGTGGAATTGATTTTTCTTGACTTCTGCCTCCAGACTTTGTGAATGAAGTCTCCTAACAGCATGAAAAAAGCCTGCAACTAGCTCTCTGATGGGCAGAGGAGCTGCCAGTGCAGCTGAGAACTTACATTATACAGGCACTTAACATGCATCCTTTCTCTCTACTGCTCTTCTTTCCAATCTTTGTTTCCTCATGCTCTGCTGCTCTTTCTCATTTCATCTCTCCAACTATGAATTTGTCTTTATCAAACACGCAGTACACCAGTGAAGAAGTAACACCTTAAATTCCAATTTCAAAGTAATTCCACAGCAGTGCATATGGCTCCTGAATTTGGCAGAAATTGAAATGAGATCTTAAAATTTCCATTACTTAAAATTTGGGGGTGTAAAGCTTTTCAGATTCACCAGTTCATCTTATAGATTCTTTCTATTTGGAGTTTTGGCTGTTTGAAAATAGATTCAACATTAAGTTTAGAAGCCCACCTACTTCCATTGATTTCTCACTAAGGATGTCTGTAGATTTGATTGCTTAAAGCTCTTCCTAAAAAAACCTGTGAATTTCAGTTAAAACACCAATATTATTATCACAGTATCATAAGGTTGGAAAAGACCTTTGAGATCATCAAGTCCAACCTATGACCCAACACCTACACCTACTCCTACTCCTACTTGTCAACTATACCATGTCACTAAGTGCCTCATCCAAATTCTCTTTGAACACCTCCAGGGATGGTGACTCAACCACCTCCCTAGGCAACCTTATCATAAGGTTACTGAAAACACAGTTTGGGCTTTTAAGTAGCACTAGAGGAAATTGTTTGGTTAGTATTGAGAACTTCTGAAGGCTCGATCTAACTGGAGTTCAGGTGGTTTGTGCTGGTTGGAGTTCAGGTATTTGAACGTAGTACGTCCCCTACAGTCCCTACAGTTTGTCCATCTGCTGGCTTCCCTTCCCTAATGTTTGAATTTACTGATGAGTTCTAGCTATATTTGACACAGAGAGACTGAAAGATCACAAATCTCCCAGCAATTTAGTGAAAACAAGCAACCAGTCAGAGGAGAGCTATCCAGACTAATGTCACCCTGATTAAAGCTAGCTAGTCCTTGACATGTGCTTAGCTCCAAGAGGGAGAGCCGCAAGGGATGCAGAAGGGTAATGGATGATGCCTTGTGCACTGTGGCTGGGAGGGGAAATCGGCATCTGGGAGCACGGGGAAAAGGGGCAGTATTAATGTATAGGACAAAACCAGGTAGGGAATAAGCTGCCACAGTCCTGAGGCTCAGAAAAGAACTTGTTGGGTCGGTCACAAAGAGACCAATTCATATTTGCAAACAGCAGGAAGGGGGTATGTTACAAGTAGTTCTGTATGGCCTCACTCCCTTAGTCTTTACAGACTAATTATCCAGAGATGGTTGTCTCAGGCATGCTCCTCTGGCAAGAAACTTCTTTTCATTAATCTGAAGGGCAGAGTGTTTCTGCAATTCTATTTCTGCTCTCTTGGACTACCTTACTGGCAATTGCCTGTATGCAGTTCAGTGAGGAATGTCAGGGTATCCCCATGTTTCCCACCAGCCATACTTATGCCAGCTTTCCATATGCAAAGTTGAAAATGAATTGAAAGGAAGGGATATTTAAGGCTTTCCGAAGTATCCAATACAGCAGTCCAAGGTGTTGACATGTCTGCCTCAAACAAATAAAAGCCACCTCTGATTACTCTTATAGCCTGCCATGAAGCTGTTGCCCAGCTGCCAAGAGAGAGACAGCTCTGCCTAAGCGGAGTGAAGTTAGAAGAAATAACAATCAAACATGTGACTAAAACACTTCGTTTTCTATAAACTCATCCATAAATATCAGAACTGAAAAACAAAGAGATCATGCACCTCACTAAATAAAATGAGATAAAAATAAATATGCCATTATGGAACTATGTACTACCTGGGTTTGGACATGAGAAATAAAATTATGAAAGCCCTGCATTTTTTTTATGCGTGGATTGGCAGCTATAGACTCTTCATGATTTAGCAAGTGAAAATTTTCACCTAGTGGGAGAATTTTTATGCATTTGATAAAACAAAATATCCTGGTAACCATTCTGATTAGAAGTATAAAGAGCAGTCTGTCAAATTCTCCTTCCTTATCTTTTGGTTGAAAATGTTTTCTATGTTTGCCAAGAAAATATACTAGTATGCTACAGCCTGATAAGTAAATCTTTCACTGACTCATTTTCAATATATATATATTGCCTAATAATGATTTAAGCTCTCAAGAGTAACTCTTTGGACTGCACAGATATGTTTTTATAAGTTTTAAAAATCATTCAGGATTAAAAAGTGCTGGATCCCTGATGCCTGGGAAGAAGTTTATATGGAATGTTACTGCCTTCCAAGTGATAGTGCCATCAGTTACATGCAGAGGGGATAGAATATGTATAAAATAGTGCTATGGGGTACAAAAAAATGCAGTTTTATACTGTGCATTTTAGTATGTGCTAAAAAATATATTTTTTATACAGTATTGTGTACTGTGTCATCCTAAGTATTTGCTAGGGAACAGGTTGAGCCTTAATAATTAGAGGAGTTCCTTCTCATACCAGAAATTTTCAATCCATCTGTGCTCCATCCTGTGGGAAGAGTTCTTAGCGGCTGCTTCTTTTTAAAGAAATTCAAGAAAGATCTCTGATCTGGGGGATGGATTTACCACACAAATCTTTCTTTTTTCTTTTCTCCTTGTACTGTTGCATCCCATTGCAAAGGAAAATTCCAGTATCCATGGCTCTAGTTATCTGCATGGAGACCTCAGCGGCTCCACACTCAATATATAAACTGCTTGCAACTTGCTTGTTTGCAACAAGGTCCACAGGCTAGACTGAAAATAAGTACTGCATAAGCAGAACTTTTTTTTCTCTATGTTTTAAAAACCTCTATTGCTACATTCTAGCCGACATACAAATAAAACTTAAAAACATATATGTCCTTTTAGTACTAATATGTTCAGATGCCCCAGTGAAGACCATGAAAAAACATACCAGGTGAAACATGACCTTAAGGATTTTTAATTCTAATTTAGAAATTGGTGTAATACATGAACTTGACTGGTTGTAATTTATCTTACTGTTCGTGTTGCCAGCAAGACCTACTGCAGGTATCTTAGTAGAAACTCTAGAAATTTTAAAAACTGATTTCTAGGGATCTTAAAATCTAGTCCTACTTTCTCGCACTTCAATATTGGTTTAAATCAGCATCATCAAAAGAAAATAAACACTCAAGGCAGGAAATATTCTTTAGGACAACCCAAAAGTGTTTACGTGGTGGGGGTATGCACGACCCAAATGTAGGCATCCTCCTGAGAACCTACTTCTTTCAACCGACTTGTGAGCTGTTTTGCAACCCACAGGCTACAGACCAGAGGTGTAGGACGTTATCTCGCCATCTGTAAATGAACAGGAAAAGTGTTCCTGGAGACTTTACTCTGCCATCTTCCTTTACTTCATTCACTCCATTCAGCAGTGCAAAAGTGACTGCCTGGTGTGGTCTCTGGGCTACTAAAGGATAGACTCATTTCAGTTATTGACCTCCTCACTGACAGGAGGGAGATTTTCTCAGGAACAGCTACTGCAATTACTGAGCACAGATATCAGACTTGTCTGGCCAACCCTCTCAAACACAGTGTTAATAGTTTAGTCTATTAAAATCTACTCTTGAAAATTGCTATGAGCAGAACTCCTCTGTGGGAAACAGTACAGCTCATTACCACAAGACAACCTGACTACACCCTTCTCCTTTGTGGAAGGAGATTGCCCAAAGTCACTCACAGGTATTTTATCCTGCCTGCAAAATGAAATGTCGTAACAGTCTCCTATATGATGTAATTACACTCTATTTCTTATTGCATAAAATGATGAAATCTAAATTACTGCTGGGAAACACCTTTCTCTGACATTAAAAATAATGCTTCACAATAATACTAAGTTATAGAGCATTGTTTAGTCAAAACAAAAACAGCCCCTCCCCCCCGCCCCCCAAAGTAATGAAATAGAAGGAAGTAGAGAAAGTTTCTGGAATGGTGTCACTGGAGATGTGATATAAGTTGCCTCAAAAGCGCTAGAGCAGGTCTGTGGAGACACCTTTACAGGAGTGCTGAACAGCCTGTTGAGGGTATAGTCCTGGTGTGCTTAAGATCTGCTCCAACACTGTGGATGCTTGTCTTTAGTACTATATACTGGCTAGTAGCCAGATGATGTTTGTATTTACGGTGCACCAATAAATGATATTAAACATGTCATTTATCCACTGACCTCAACAGCTTTGTCCTGAGGAGAAAGTGAACTCTCACATTTTCTTGTGGTAGGCTCTTTACTTACTTTGTAATTAGGCAGCTATTCCAGATGACAGAAGATACAGATCATCTGGCAACTCCTACTCCCGCTGAAGCTGAAGCCAGGCTGAGCAGGTGTTTTACACCTCATCCTTCCCCTCTGCAACTGAGTGAAAACTGTCTAGTCCAAAGGCAAAGAGTGCTCGTTTGCTGCTGTGTAATTCATATGTCATTGTGTTTTGGTATTTATAGAATAAAAATAAAACAATGCTCAGATCGAAAATATCCACCAAAAAGCAGAATTCACCCTTTAGTCTCACTGACCCTCTGGAATCAGAGTACTACTAAGCTGCGCTCAGTAAAACTAAAACCCAAGGGAGCTTATAGCTGACCAGCAAACAACTGATAACCTTGCATGGAGAGCCTATTGCATATGGCACAGTAACATACAAAACAAATTAAACTGAAATGCCTGAAACACAAAATCATACTGTGAAATGGTATTTAAAATAGCACAGTGTTCTAAATAAGGAGTGGTGATGCTTTGTTTTCAAATGGAAGTAGTCATGGAGTGCTGTGGTACTCTGCTAGAAAAGACAGCTTAGTTAGTCAAATTCCGGATGAAGGGGAGAGAGGGATTAATCACTCACTCTGGCAAGAAGTTGTAGCTTATAAGAAAGCTTCATAATTAATGCTACATATTTTAAAGCCACGAATTGCAATTCCTATCTAAGCTTTGTAAATGGAAAAATGTACACCAGCAATACTCCTGAGGAGGCAGGGAGGGCATCCACTGAGACTCATGTATATTAAGTCAGAAATTGAGAGGCCGGGATCTGAAAGATAACGATATTCCAAAAGGTTATGGCTTGTCCTTCAGTGGAAATTATGTGGGCTTGTTTGACAGGCAGAATCTGCTAATGACTTACAAGTTAACTTAAAACCCTAAATGGGTAAGTGCTGAGAACTAAATAAAACACTTTGATTTTGCTTATTTTTAATTTAAAAAGTATTTTACAGTTGAGTACCACCTTCATGCCCCTTCTTCAAAGTTGCAGTATCAGAAGAGGGTATCCAGATGTGATTGTTGCTCTAATCACAGCTAACTGACAGCTTATAAAAGCCATCATCTTGAGGAAACACCTACATATTAAAAAGCTTAGGATCAAGAAGAGAGCCCCAGGTAGTAGTTTAAGACTCCTCACTGTACTAGAAGTAAGTTAGCAAAGGAGGTAAAAAGAAATATAATTAGTAAACTGAGTCTTGAACCAGACAAACCCTTTTCTGCTGTATGCAAAGTCTACTGTGAAGCTGTAAAAGGTATTTATGCTAAAAATTCACTATCATCTAAGATATAAAATAAAACTGGAATCTGTAGTTAAGGTTTTCATAGACACTTAAGAAATTTATGTCTTACATTGCAACAAACAGAGTGAGTGGTGCCAACTCTTGTGCTTTACTAGTCTCTTGCTATTTGGTGTCTCCTAGGAGCCAAACAAACATAGAGGAAGATAAGATTTCACCTAAATTTACAATTCTATGTATGTACTTATATTTAAACCTGTGGTCTTCTTGGCTGTGAAGAAAACCTTGAAATGGGAAACCCACATCCATCATTTAGGCAGACAGAGAACGTTTGGTGAGATAACCATCTTAATGCTAGATTGTATTTTGCATTGGGTTTATTGTATGTTTTTCTTGCTGTCTGATTAAATAAAGTTAATCTGTTCTGAGCTCTGGCCTGCTGTTTCTAGACCATCACTGGTAGCTCTGTCTTCTGATTGTAACAATAGCTGGAACATCTTTATCTTCTGGTATGGTTTCTTCCATGACTCCAGTGTGGACATTGGTTGTTTCTTACCAACAGCTCTCTATCTAGGTGTTACAATATGGTATTATCGTGCCTCCCAGAAACATGTGAGCTCTCAGAAGTTTTAATGCAGGATTTGTTTCCCAGTAAAATCACTGAGTGCTTGAATACCTTCATGTATAGGAAGGACGAGGAAGGAATTTGTTCTCTTTCTGCTCTTTTTTCAGATAAAGAAAGACCTCAGTGAGAACCACACTCTCTCTGGAACTGTTTCTTCATGATCCAAATTTTCTCTATTTTCTGCAAAGGAAAGCTTATGGTCAGAAGCTTTACTGACCACCTCCCTCAAAGACCCAGGCAAAACAAGATGTCTGTGTTATCAGTGAGTCTGATGCAATGGCTTAAAGTATAGACAGCCTAGTTTATTTTTCAGTGAAGTTTCTTTTAATCTCTAGAAGTACTGTGTGCATTGTGTGACTCCCATTGAGTACAAACTCAAAGAAGTTCAGTGCCCTGCTCTGATATCACAAATCTGGCTGATTATCACAAACCCAATTATAACAAACAGCTGACCTGACAGTCAAGACGAGCACTAGTCTGACCAGCATATCCTCAGAATATCCACTTACTGACAGTGCACATTGATGTCTAAATAAATGTGGTGCTGCAAACTGGTCAGATGACACTACAGCAATTTTAAACTCAGGTATCCTGGTGAGTGCTCCCAGGAAGGCTTGAAGGTGGCTAAAAGGGCAAAACATGTAAGTAATTAAGTACAAGAGAACTCTTCCCTGGATAATGTTTTTTTTAACGGAACGCTACTTGGAAAGCATCACAGATAGATTAAAGTGAACCCTTCAAAACTGCTCTCCTACTTTCCATATAAGAATGAAAGTTGAACTCATGAAACGTGCTAACTTGTGGGTTAATGCTATGTCCTGGTGCTGGTCAACTGCTCTACTGGCTGCAAGAAAATGGTTCTAGCGAGGAGCCTCATCCCAAACTTCATGTAAGAGGGAACGTGAAGCAGGTTACACAGACTATTGATTCTGTTACCAGCTTTACTATTAAATCTCAGGAAAACTTGACTGAGAATCTAACTTATCTGAAAATGAGTCAGGGAAATTCCTGTGGTGCATACTGAGAGAGCAAATTGGGGGTTCCTGTGGCAAAGAGCAATACACATAAATTTTTATGTTGCTTTTATTGCTATTGATGACTCTGGGATGGGAGTAAAAGGTACCGTGAGAAGCTGCTTAATTAGAATTAATGAATACATAAGTAATCTCATACAATCGCGTCATGTTCTCAATAATTCCTCGGTTAAAATTATTTCTTCCACTGGAAATTACCATGGATAAGGTATGAGTCACAATTAGAGCAGCACAAATAAGCCGAGAACACCCTTTGCCGCACTGCCCTTTCGCCTCCGCAGCCGGGAACACCGCTGGGCTCCCGCGCAGCCTCTGCTTGGCAGGACACTCCCCCCGTTGCTGCCCGGGCGAAGCGAATCATAGAACGGTTTGGGTTGGAAGGGAGTTTACAGATCATCCAGTTCCACTCCCCCTGCCATGGGAAGGGGCAAATCCGTCTCCCTGGCAAGGGGAAACGCAGCCACACGAACAGCGCGGGAAGCAGCCCTGAGGCGGTGGCGCCGAGGCGGGCAGCGCGGGTTTCATGAGGGCTGCGGGATCCCGGCGGAGCGGAGCCGCCAGCCCCAGCCGCTCGTGTCATAGGATCACAGAATCGCCTGGTTGGAAAAGACCCTTGAAATCATCGAGTTCACCCTTACCTGCCCACTGCTGAACCAGATCCCTAAGCGCTTCACCTACCCGTTTTTTAAACACATCCATGGATGGGGACCCCACCGCCTTCCTGGGCACCTGTGCCAGAGAACCCTTTTGGTGAAGACATTTTTCTTGATCTCTAATCTAAACCTCCCCTGGCGCAACTTGAGGCCATTTCCTCTCGTCGTATCGCCTGTCACTTGGGAGAAGAGACCAGCACCCACCCCATCACAACCTCCTTTCAGGCAGTTGTAAACAAGTGATGAGGTCTCCCCTCAGCCTCCTCCAGGCTAAACAACCTCAGCTCCCCTCAGCCGCTCCTCGTAAGACTTGTCTGCCCCCCGTCTCTTGCAGCCCCGCCGGCCGCTGAGCAGCAATTCCTGGAGCTGTCCACCGCCACCCTCCCGCTACGCCCCCACCGCCAGCGCCGAGCGGGCAGAGCGCGCTCAGCAGCTCCCCGTCAGCCCTGCCGCCGTAGCGCCCATGCGCGGCGCGAGGCGCATGCGCCGCCCGCGCCCCCGCCAGCGCGTCGGGCGTGCGCAGAGGCAGCGCTTGAGGGAGGGCGCTGGGCGGCGGCGGGCGCTGGTAGAGCCCGTAGGGCGGCGAGTGGGGGTGCGCCCTGTGTCCCGCCGAGGCTCAGCGCAACGGGGGCTCCGGTGGCAGCTCCGGGTGCGCCGGGAGCCGGCAGCGCCCGCGCCAGGCTGTGCCCCAGTTTGTGTCCAATCAGAGAGTGAAGTGCGTGCACCGAGCGGGGCGGCAATGCGTAAACAAGCCCCGGGAAACTCCTCCGCCCGCCCCCCCCCCCCCCTCCACTCTCCCCTCCGCGCCGCTCCTGCCCGCTCCCCGCGCCACCCCGCAGTCTCCCCCGCCGCCCGCCAGCAACTCGGCGAGGCGCGCGCTCGCGTCGCCCTCCCCGCCCCCGCCCAGCCCAGCCCAGCCAGCGCCGCCCGCGCTGCCGCCCGCGCCCTGGTCCCGCACGCGCCCGCGGGTGCCCGCGGCCTCTCAGGGGGAAGGTAAGGGCCTCGCCGGGGCGGGCGGGCAGGCGGGCAGCGGCGGGGGGTCATGTGTCATAACAAGTTGTTGAACGTGACATTGCTCTTGAGCCGCCCTGCGGCGGGGGGCGGGGGGCAGCGGCCGCCGAGTAACTTTCTCTTCAGACGCGGCGCTGAGGCGGGAGCGGGCGGCGCGCGCTCGGGGGAGGCCGGTGCCGATCGGGATGCTCGTGCCTTCCTGAGGGGACGGCGCGGTGGGAGCCGCTGCCACCCCTGCCGGGGTTTTTCCGGCGAGGCGCGTAGCTAGCCAGGAGTGGGTTCTGGTCCGGGGCAGCTGTTCCTGCGGGCAGTTATTCCTGGCTGATGCTCGGTAGCAGTTGGGATCGCTTCCGTCGTGATTAGCTTGGATTGTTACATAAGATGTCACCGGCAGAGGCACGAGCCCTCGGTGCGGCGGGGGACGCGGGGCCGGGCCGAGGGAGCAGCCCCTCGCCGCCCGCCCGCGCTCGGCTCACACGTGGGCTGAGTGTGTTTCCCAGCACTGCCTCGGAGCAGAAGCGCAACCTGTTCTGGTTCCTCCCTTCGTGCTTGCTTTCTTCGTTCTTCTGCCCCCCCAAAATAAACGTTTTGAGCATGACAAAGTTTAAGAAGTTGATTTTTTGACTTCCTTTATGTGCGTGTTTAGTATATTAACGGGATCTGGAGACGATTGAATGAATCATCAGTTCCAGGGAATAATAGCAAGTGAATCATCTCTCATACACACACACACAGACACACACACACAACTGTGAGGGAGCGTAGTTGTTACCGTAGACAGTGGAAGGTTGGTGTCAGTTTCTGATGTGCATTGGGATGTAGGAAGTGTAGACAGTGCTCGGAAACCCACCGAGTTTCCTGGGGCTGGTTTGTGAGCTGTCAAAGTTTTGCAACCCTCAATTGCTGTTTTACTGGCTCGGTGGTTCAATGGTATCTGCTTTCTGTATCAACTTGCTGCCCTTTATTTTAGCCAAATTCTCAAGGGAGGATGTTAATGGTGACATTTAAATAACTATATTATTCAAAGTGTATTAATTTAAAATACAATTTAAACAAAAAGACCCGAAATGGTATTGCAGAATGTCCATATCCCGAAGCCAGAGATAAATCCCAGATGCTTTTAACATGGGATTTGTTTTGCTTGGTTTTGTTAAGCAAAAATAGTCTGTGTTAGAGTAAAAATATATAAATGCATATTTGGAAAACAAATTAACCCACTTTATTTAATAAATACATTCAGGTTGTACCTAAATAGACTTCTGTTGCTGAACCTTTTGCCTGTTGCTGTCTTAAATGTCATTGAGGCTGGGTCCTACATACAGCTTTTCAACCCTAACTGGGTTCCAAAGTGGGATTTCCATCCTCCACATTTGCTTGACACATCAGTCTCTCCATGTACAGAGGCAGAACAAATGAGTTTTACAACATTATTCCTCTTTTTTTCTCAGCATACCTGCCATTGTCAAGAAATGAAGCCATTGTTTACAACAGTGAGGTAGGGCTTTATACATACAAGCACTTGGGTTTACAATATAGAAGTATGTAAATATCTTTGTACATCTTACTGGTAAACCATTCTTTCTCCTTTGGTATGAGCTATCATTTATCTTGCTGCCCAGGTTTTGTACCTCTTGTCGTTCTTCAAACAGGGATAGAAGAATAAATCAGTCATGGAAAGCGTTTGTTTGGGTGTTTATTGCTGTTGGGAAGAAGGGACATGTTAACATTTTTGTTTGTCTAGAACTGAGTGCACTTCAATAAGAATTTTATAGCATTAATTATAGGATTGGAGCAGCTACGTGTGGGAACCCTGTATTACTTTAAGACTTTTGCAGCTTTTAACACTTCACTATTCAGAGGGTTCTGAATTTAACCAAGTTAAGACTGCATGTGACTGTGAACACACTGTAATTGATACTCTTAAGCTAGGTATATTGAGTGGTCAAGTTAACAAACAGGACAAAATACTATTTTATTTGTGCATTTTAATCAACTCTCAAATAGCGTTCATCGTTTTTGATTTAATTTCCTTACAAAGAAGATAGAATGCCATACACAATGTGTATTTCTATGTGCCCAGACCTCAGCTGAAAGCCATAAAGCAAATAATACTGAAAGTGGACTCCTCATTCTCCTGCAGCTGTTTCCCCCTGCTCTATATGCACCCTAGTTTTCAAAGTAGAAGTTAAAAATTCTAGGTTTCACTTTTAAGCCTGCAGAATGTGCAAAATAAAGTGAGATAAATGGATTGGTTTAAGGTTGCTCTGTGCAGCTCCATTTTTAGGATTGTAAGCAGATTACTGTAGGATGCACAGCAGAACTTTGAGAACAGTGGAGGGCAGTGCAGATAAAAGTGAAGTGTCTGAACTTTGTATCTTGGTTTTTGCTGTGTTGGGATACGTAGACTTTGTGCTTAGCATGATAAATTTTTTAATATATACCAAATTTTACATTGCCTTTTATCAAAAAAGAAAAAAAAATATGCACTTATAATGTGTATTAGAAATGACTAGTACTTTACTCAAGAACTTGTTCGAGTTATCACCTGCTTTGCAGGTTCTGTGCTCGGAAAGACTGGTGCCAACAGCACCTTCATATGTCCTTCCAGCTGTCAATGAATGGTTAACATTCCAATGGAGAAAAAAGAATTATAGATTTTTTCTTCTCACAGTTTTTGCTTTAAAGACCCTTTCTAGTCAGATGCAGCAGTTCCAAGCCAGGTTTTGACTGTTCCTGAAGAAAGACATATTGCTGGTGTTGGGAAAAAGAATCCTTTCTTCAACTGTTGAAAACTTCACCAAGCACACATTCGCCTGGAAGTTGTTTGCTCCCCAAATCCTCAGTTAAAAACATTTTATGCAGTTGTCTGGGAAGAAGTTTACTTTTTATTACTAGTCTCTATATTTAAAATATTAAGAAAATAGTTGGAAAAAGATGATATTATATGAAGGCATATTATATTGCATTGCTTTGTATGTTAGAGCTGTAGCTAATTTGTTCTTGAATGTTGGCAGATAGTGCCTTAGACATTTCCTGCAATGAAACTTATTCTCCTGATTATTGTGTTTTTCACTTTACGTTCTCCCAGTAAGGGTAGTGCCATGAAAAGTACCAGTTTGACAAGCTTTGAGACTGAAGCCCTTAATGAGCAGAGCAGGTGTAGCACTATCAGCAAACTTGACCACATGGAGACAAGACTGTATATCTAGCTGCACGTGTACATGTGGGAAATATCAGCGTTACTGTGTTACTGGCTCTATCTTAATTATTGTACTGCTTATAAAGTAAAAATTGGCCACTGCCAAGTGTAGGACACTTCTGGAATGTAAGAGATACAGCATTACTTGAGCATCATGGTCTCAACATCTGTCACTATTAGTTCTCACATGTGAAACAAATAATTTTGACTGGTTACCTAAAGCTGAAGCCATTTATACCATTTATCCCATTTATTAATAATTGAATTCATACATGTCTCAGCAGTTTTCCAAACATCTGGCTAAACTGTGCATTTGCTACTATGCGTTGGTCATTTCTTTTCTGTTATGGAATAATTTTCTTCCTTATTTTGTTGTTGCCTGAAATTAAAACAATAGCCTGCTAATTTGCCATAATAATCCCATTTTCATAAAAGACATAACTAGAAAAAGAAGAGAAGACATGCTTTCTCAGAAGAAGTTAAAGATGAGAGTGAAGATAATTGGGAGGATCTTCATTCCTAAAGCGACTGATGCATCACAAAGAGAGAGGCACTGGACTTCAAGCTGTTGCAATCTGTTGTGGTTCAAGAACTGCCTTTGTACATTGAATGTCACAGGCAGTTGAGTTTGCACAGTTGTTTTTGAGAGTGTACAGCACAGGCATTGAGCAAGGAGTGCTGAGGAACCAGCTATCTACACTGCAAGTGGGGTGCCTTTGGTGACCCCTTGTGCACAGCTTTAGTATTGCTTCTTCCACAAGGAGGAAGACCACTTTGTAGTCATACCACTTCTACTCACAGGAAATTCTTATCAAAAAGAACCCTTCCTGCATACTAAATCACTTGTGGAGATATACCAAGAAACGTGGTGGGGACCTAAATGTTGAAGCTGTGGGGTTTTTGTAATTCGTTGGTATGATTCATTCTATGCATATTATTGATGGCAGCATTTCAAAATAATTTTCTGACAAAGATACCTTGTTTCTGGCAATTTCCTGGCAGTATCCGCTTCCTCAGAAAAATGTATGGCTCCGTGCTTATGGATAACAGACAGCTGAATCCATGAGTAGAGCCTCATACCAGCAGGGAGGGTTGCAGTTTGTAATTGCCATAGAATTGCTTGCAACCACTTTATTATTCCCATCTTCCAAACTCCACCCTGCACACTTGTTCAGTTAACCTGTTACAGCTTAGTTTCTGTAATACGGGCTTTTGAGGAATACTTCGTCATTTGTTCTGTGTTTGTAAGCTTTGCAGCACTTCAGTGATTGATTTGCTTCTGGTCTCTATGGAAATAAGTAATAAAAAATAGCCTTCATTTTATGTATTTTTGCCTGAACCTTTACTGTGTTTCCATCCCAATGCAAAGAAAAACCAAAACAACTTTTCTGCCATCTTAATAGAACATGTGTCCAAAGATCAACACTATAAGTAAAATATGACTCCAAATAGACAACAGTACAAATGAAAGAGAATAACAAATGTAAATTCATATTTTTGTGACTCATGTGAAGCTTCAGTGAGGGAGACCATGTATGCCACCAACTGCAAAATTAAGCCCTAAGAAAAATAAGACTTCAGTTTCAGTTTAACATATTTCACAGGAATTCTCAACTGCGATGAATTTCTGTAAGAGACAGATTGGTTGTAATTTTCATAGTATCTTCACAGTATCACGGTATCATAAGGTTGGAAAAGACCTTTGAGATTGAACCCAACCTATGACCCAACACCTACTCCTACTCCTACTTGTCAACTGCACCATGTCACTAAGTGCCTCATCCAATCTTTCCTTAAACACCTCCAGGAACGGTGACTCGACCACCTCCCTGGGCGGTGCATTCCAGTGACCAACCATCCTTTCAGTGAAGAACTTCTTCCTAATGTCAAGCCTAAACCTCCCCTGGCGAAGCTTGAGACCGTGTCCTCTTGTTCTGTCGCTGGTCACCTGAGAGAAGAGACTAACCCCTGCCTGACTACAGCCTCCCTTTAGGTAGTTGTAGAAACCAATAAGGTCTCCCCTGAGCCTCCTCTTCTCCAGGCTAAACAACCCCAGCTCCCTCAGTCGCTCTTCTGGTCAATCTTCTGGTCCTTCTCTACAAAAAATAATTTATTATTTTCTTGTGGTACCGCAAGTAGAGGTTTGTTGAGCTGTGGACTTGGAATCACATAGTTCTTTTTGTATCTGAGCTATCCTGGTTCCCTTCATAGCAGTGTGGAGTTAAGAGACTGCTTACACCAGATTATAGAGAGGTGAAATTGCTACAATTGACTTCTTCCATGAGGAGCCAAAGCCATAGTTATAACTCTATGACAGTGAGGCAATTTATCTTCACCTGGTAATTACAAGGGTGATTTCACATTGGCACTGTATCAGAGAATAGGAAATAGATGGATTCTCAATGTAGTGTTACCTGGTACATTTATATTAATTTCTCTTTGCAGTAGTCTTTAAAGGTATTAATGTTCATGAATTGCTTTTTCAGGACTAATATTATTGCTCTGTAGCAGTTTCAGTCAGTAATAATGAATTCCATTACAAAATAAAACAAGAAAATTCCCAGTGTAGTTTGCAACAACTGTGAGCTAGTATGATCATATAGATGATTTTATGACTTTTATGAGATTGTAACATATATTTCCTAGTGGCTGCAGCCGACAAACTAATTTCCAGAGGTAGAATATCCAAGATTTCTCTTTAGAACTATAAAATGGAACATTTTAATATGCATTAGCACTTTTTTAAAAATAATTTCTACCGTCATATAAGAAATCAGAGTATTTTAGTATGAATTCATATGGATGGTGTGGATTTGTGGGAACACGCTTGGATTAATTGTTACGTTTTCATCTGCATAGAGACATTTCATTTTTGGTTTCAGTCATTTTAACATGGGGATAATGTATGTAAATAAGAGCTTTTTTTTTAAAAAAGCCCTTATATAAGCCAAGAACATAGGCTATGACGCGTATTCTGCCCCAGTTGTTTTGTGGCTTTCACTGAGCATCCTAACCCATGAAAAAGTTCTTGTTGTGGAACAGTCTCAATTTCCACTCTTGGCATTCTCTTAATCACTGCATTTTTCATAGTCTGTGAATTTGTGATTCAGAGAGGAAGTACCTGCAGATTGAAATTACGTGTGTGGCATAACTCGTATTTTAGCTTTGTCACTACAGTAATGGTGCTTATTGGCCTTGGTCAATAGCAGAGCTTGATTCATAAAAGCAGCTCTCCAAGTCTTAATGCTGATTCTCCTTAGCAGTTGCTGATGTAATTATACAATGTAATGCTGATGACATGAACTGTAACAAGATATTAATTTCCTGTATCTGAAGCTCTACGTAGAAGAAATAAAATGCACTGGAGTTCCTTTCAATAGCAGAACACTTCACATTGTGCTTCCTACTTCTGCTTCTTATTTTTAATGATACTGGTAAAATACTATTGCCTTATAAATTTAATTTGGATTGGAATGTATGTTTATTAGATTATTCCAGTACGTTTTTCAAGTCCCTGAAAGAGACGTTATTACTTGTCTTTGGAGTGTAAAATTTGCTGGGATTATCTGTTTATGTAAGTTTCTTAGATAGAATTTTCAGATTATTTTTTGTGTTATGTTACATCTGTTAAGATCTTTGTGTCTTAACAAAGCACATAAAAGTAATAGAATCTAAAAAATAAATATTCTGAAGATAGATTTCAGTGCTAGTTACTATTGATCAGATCTAAAAGACAGATGAATTCTTTGTGCCAAAAAAAAGTAGTTCATCTTGAGATGAATGTCTTGAGTGATTCTTAGAGAAGCGTCACCCCTAATTAAAGCAAGTGCAATTATATTTATTTCCTTCCTCAAGAAGAAGAATGGAATATATAAGAAACTGGGCTCTTGATTAATTTAATAATGAAGACACAGTTCTTTATTCAGATGGAAGATCAGCTTTTAAATAGCCAGTGTGTGGATTGAATGAAGTTAAAGATGTTTCTTTCTCCCATGGTTTTATAAAATTGTTGTTTATTTTTTGAAGAATCATCGGTACTAGCTGCAGAGACAAAAGATCCTTTATATGGCATAAATGATATTCTGACTAAGTACTCTTCGTTGATTCTGTATGTAGAATTTCCCTGCATACAAAGTGATTTTTGAAGAACTGCTCAATCAAACCTATATTTTTCAACTTTCCATCTTTACTCTTTTGATATATCATAGATAAAGTAAATTTTCATGCTTTTATCCCAAATACATATTTACCAAAATTTGCAAGGGGTTTGTGTGGACAGTGATCACAGAATACAAATGGATTTATTTGAAATAGTTTACTCAGTGACAGTTGATGCCTCACACAGGCAAGTGGTTGAAATCTGCTGTTGAGATGTGACTTTTGTGAATGCATTGCTGAAAATTTAGAATGTGAATTTACATGGGATTAGTCTACCATTCAGAATTTCCATTAATTGCAGAGGACCTTTTCCAATTAATTTGGTGTGAAGCTGGATGAAACCAGTGACAAACTAGTAACAGAGGAGCTTTTCTATAACATCTGGTTTCTCAAGGTATAATAGGTCTTATTACATCAACTAATGTAATAGGAAAAAACACACAAACTATTGTGCATACAGGCCCTTCTTCAGGCCTCAAACAATAGCAGCAAATCCAGATGGCTTTAGAAGACATCTATAGACACTGCTATTGAAAGACGGAAGTGCTGCTACTGTCTCTTGTGCTTTCTGGGCCCTCAACACCAAAATAAATTAAATTTAACTTACCCAGAAAGAAACTAATAAGAAACAAGTTTTCTGCTGGGCCTGTGTGTTAAATGGACTTACAGGTCCAACTCCAGAGTGATGCTTCCCTTTTTTGGTACAACTGATCAATTAGATCAGCTTTGCTGTTCAGTTAACTGTAGATTTAGGACAAGTTGGGAATAGTTGCTCTGCATTTATTGTAATTATGGCAATCAAATATCTAATTTGAGGGAAAAGTGTGGTTATCACCTGTGAAACAAAGGGGATATTAGTATAGGGAGAAATTGTGAGTTAGTGGTCCGTCATAGGCAGGAAGAAAATCAATCATTACCACCAGAACACTGAAGGCTTTGGCTAGAGTGCCATCATGTAGTGGAGGCAGTATCTCCACTGTCTATCACTTTTCATATATAGAAGATCTATAAACCCTTTGTCCAGGTTTGACTTGGTGATCAGGACTGAGAAGTGAGAGGTGGAATTTTCTGATGAAAAAACATTCTCATGGAATTGATTCCTAGAAGTATTACTAATATATGTGC
The DNA here is from genome assembly GCA_033558235.1 of Neomorphus geoffroyi. NCBI lineage: Eukaryota > Metazoa > Chordata > Aves > Cuculiformes > Neomorphidae > Neomorphus > Neomorphus geoffroyi. The sequence goes on along the minus strand of JAUMJM010000016.1, from coordinate 17,999,001 downwards.
AATTACATTGACAGAAGAACTGAAAGAATAGCACAGTGAACCTTAAGAAAGCAGTTCTTTAGTATTTATTTAAAGAAATCTCTGGTCTTCCTTTCTTGGGTACTTATTAGGCTGCTGCGCTGGGAGTAGGTTTGGGTCACATGGGCATGAGTTCCTGGAGCAAGTTCAGTATTCTCTGGTTCTGGACTACTAGAAGCAGACTCCATATCTGACTTCTTTCTTAATAGTGGAGAACCCTCCCTGCTTCTCTCATCTAGCTGTCCTATACCTGGATTTCTTATATATCTCTCTGATATATGAAGAATATTTGCCTAAAATCTGCCAAATATTTGACCTTCGGTTTACAGTTTCCATCTTTTTTTGGCAGGATAATATGTGATAACATTGATAGATAATGTGATGACTGAAAAGAAATTTCCTGTCTTTCCTACCAGTGATGATAGCTGCTTAGCATGTCACTTTTACTGTATATTTTTGAAGAAAGGGTCTTGAATCTTATGAATCCAAGGCAGAATCCATAAAAATACAAATAATTTAGGACTTTAGCCTTAGCTGTTGAAAACTGCTGTAACGTAAACTTCAGTTGATCCATTTGACTCTATGCCCATATTGTATGTGCCTGTAGATCGAAGAAAGCCTAATCACAAGTACTGCTTGTACCATAGTTAAGTTGCCATAGACCTTGCCTTGAATTGCTTATAAAATTGTCAGTTATTAAATAATTCCAAGAACAAGATTAGGGAAAAGTTTTCATTTTGCCCATTTGAACAAATTTTTGTGACCTTTTCATTAAGTCAAGAATGCAGATTTGGCTTAATTATTGCCCTTGTATTATGAGTGTAGTTTTTCTGGGTTTTTTGAAAATAGAACAGTATTTGATCTAAGTATAAGCCTTTGAAAAAAATCTGTCTATATGTGATTTTAGAAGAGGCTGGTGGGAGCTTGGCAGTGCCATTGTCCAAAGACAGCATCTGCAGCCAAATAGTTGAGTAGAACATTCGCTGTTGTTATTTGTCCTTGAATCCCAATGTGCACTATGATGCAAGTATTGAAAAAGAGGAGATTAGCTCTGCTTTGGCTGTTAGAGTCACAAACATAATTAAGGAGAAAGAAGAGGTGACCACTGTGCGGAGAAGTGAGAATTGCAAGTGGCTTATGTTTGCAAGTATCAGAGGGTAAAGGAAGTTAAAAAAACATTAGGCAGGTCTAGGAACAAGGAAATGTGGAGATGTATGTTGAATAATCTGGAAGGATCCACTGCTGACGAGAAGGCACGGGTCCAAAACCGCTAGAGAGCATACTTCCTAAGTCTTTTTAAACCTCTGCTGTCAATAAATAGCGGAAAGAATGGTGGACAAAGAACATCTCTTCCCTTCAGTGCTTGCTGGTTTGGTATCCTGGGTATTCACACACATGAGGTCTGTTTGGTGGGTGCAGAAATCCAGCTGCTAACAGCCCACACTGCATGGAGTCATACTGACTCTGAAATAGATTTCCAGTATTTTGGGCATCATTAATTTTAAAAGTTAGACTGTTCTAATATAGCTAGTTTAAAGATATTTAAGTTTTAAGTTAAATCAGCTTAAATTTAGCTGTTTGGATAAAGAACTAAAATGTTAGGACATTTCTTATTTTAGGCTGTTGATGTGACCATAGTTTATCTATTGTAGTGCTCTTCAATTCTGTTCTTAAAAGGCTTTCTCCCTACACCCCCTTGTTTACTGCACAGTTGTAAATTGTTTGGGATATCAGTAGATACTACAATAGGGTGTAGAATGGGCAGAGAGGAACGCAGGAAGACAAAGAATGTTCTCAGCTTGGGGAGCTGAATGCTGCCTTGGAAGACCAGTTTCTGCCAATCTTGGGTGCTAAATGACTCTTCTGTGCTGGGCAGGTAATAAAGGTCAAAGGTTCATAGAAGGATATTCAATTTTTAACATTTGTGAGACACATGTAGCCAAATTTGCCAGTGTTCTGATGTCACTAGTACAGCTAAAATCACGTGAAACTGAGCTGTTTACTGTTAAGAGTCATGAGTGTCCTGAAAAATTGAACTTTAAAACTTAATTCAAGGGTATGGAACTAAAGAGTACTTTGAACAGTTTGGACATAAACTTCTACCTCTCCTGTTTCTGTATCTGTAAATTTTGGCTAGTAGTGTTGCCTTATTAAATAGATTCTGGAGACGATTCTTTTTTACTGTTCGGGGAACACTGAAATACTATGGGAATGAGTAGGGGTGTGTGTGTGTTACATCAAACACCTGGGAGCAAAATAGAAAGAGAATAACTGTCTTTTATAGTAAGTTGTTTGGTAGGAAATATGCATACATAATATTAAAACCAATGTTATCTTCCATGTATGCAAACCCACACATTTTTTAGTGTCTGTAATTTTTACTGAAGTCATACTAATTTCAGAAGGCCCCATCTAGATATGGCATTCTGTTGAGTGGTTTCATGGAGAAGTATAAGGGATTGGTTTTGCCTAAAAGTTGCGTATTTAGACAAAAGAATATAAGAGAGAAATTGGTTCAGGGAGAGGAACTAGACATACACCTATATTTTTCCATAGTGTACTTGGGTGTGCTGCTTGGAGGTACAAAGGTACAAAATTTTATTCCTAAAATTAAATTGGGGCACATCTATGTGATTTTAAGCAGATGTAAGCTCCTGTTGCTTCAGTTTGAAGAAACTGAGAAGATATCTGCCTATGGTTAGCATAATATCAAGACAGAGTATGTTAACTGTGGCTCAGTGCCATGGTAACACCAGAATACGGTTTCTAGGCAGCTTAAAGCACAGATCTATCTCACTGCTAGTAGACCCGGGCCGCAACTTCTCTTGTCATTAAAACAAACAAGGTTCATTAAAAAAAACTTTATTAAAACAAAGAAACTGATGTTTAAGAAGCTGTAGCAGTGATCTTATGGATGTGTTCTGAATATGGTGTTTATGGGAAGAGGCAGGCAGAGTTCAGGAAAGAACAAGTGTAGCTGTAAAATAATAGAAGCTCCCAATACTTAAAGCCAGACAATGCAGAACGTTCTCTTCTTTTATACCCCAGTGAGTGGGATGTTACTGATCCTGCTTATTGGAGTGGGTGAGATTACCTTGTTCAGAGCAATAAACCTACATACATCTTCCTTGGAAGTGCTTTCATACCAGTAAGAAAGGCATAAACATTGCTGAGCATTCTGTATTGACAGATGTCTCAAGAGCTTGTGCTGCAGGCGTGCTTTGTAGGTCAGAGGAGTTCAGACAACTTAGTGTGTTATTGCTCTACAAGTGAGTGATAATATGTTGGCATTAACGATTGTGACTATTCAGTCAGGTATCTGACAGGAGGGTTACATAAAGTGTTACATTGTGTCCCATGTGTTAATTTAGCTGCTAAACTATAGTAACTTTTATCTTTATACCTCATTTCTATGTATCTTTTGGGCTGCACAGGTTTTGAGTAGTAGCTAAAAAACCTGTTACTCCATCATGGCTCATTTTATCATGTTATCATGAGCAACAGTCACTTGGAAATCACTAGCTTTGCATGTATCAGCCCCTGGACCTATATCAAATGTAGGGAAAGCAGTAATTCCATATAAGCTATATAGCTGCACAGGGAAGGGAAATCCAACTGCTGAATGTGCAGTTGGTGCTGTTGTCTTACTATGTACCAAAATTAAGAGCAGGATACCCAGAAGCCACATAGAGCAGGAGCTCCAGAACTTTTTTGAGTGCTGCTAACATAGGAGGAGAACTCTATGGTGGAATAGTTGCTTTAGCAGCTTGTAGGGGTTTTTTAGGCTATGCACAGATACAGGAGGAGATGTTTCAGCTGTATTCCTTCTCTAGAGAAAAGGCAGTAGATCATATCTTTGCAGAATACCAGTTTGAAGTACCATTATAGTTAGGAGGTTCCTGCAGGAGTAAATTGCGTTGCAATTATGTGCACAGGAGACTACTGGGTTTAATGACTAAGAGTCATCTTCAGAGTTGTTTTTTGTGAACAAGCGGGTGCTAAATATTTTCAGTTTGAGGGGCTGAAATTGTTGTCTGTGTAAACATTAATTTGCAGTCTTTTGGATTTTAGGTCTTATGCTTGTGCTTTTCTCTGCAACACTTCTATTAGAGATAGTAAGGTTTCATATTCAGAGTTGGTTTTTTTCATTGTCTCTTTTTTTCTTTGCATGTTCCTGCTTATCTCACAAGTACAAGGAACTGATCAAAACTCCAGGTAGAAGATAAATTTCAAAATAAGAAGAAACACTGAAAGTACACTGAAAAGAAATCACCTAAGGATTGGAATCTCCAGCACAAGTTCTGGTATGAAATTCTAAATATTTTCCTTGGAATTCAGATCACTGTCTGCTCTGGAAGCTAAACCTTACTTAATATAGAGTATAGCATGTAAAATAGTTCCACTGAGTCTTTAGTGGCCAGGCAAAGATTCCTTCTTACTACAAAGGCTATGTTTAAATGGGTTCGGACTAGCATAGCTTCTGTTGTGTTGTACATGGTATCCACTAAGATATTTTTCATGCTTTATCCATATATTGAAGTGTCTTATATATAAGAAAACTTGTTTACATGAAAACTAGCCACAAAGTCAGGACAACTTCCTAGTACTAAATTTTTTTGCCATTGTTAAAAGTGTTTGAGTATGGTTTTTTCCCTCCTTGAGATGTCAGAAGGAAAACCATATAATTACTCAAGGTGCATTCTTCCATCTCCACAATATGAAGTCAAAAGGCAGTTCATTTTCTTGATACTGAATGTGTTGAAATCTTCTATGCATTTAAATAACACTGTATCAGTATTCACCTAGAGAAAACCCTAGTCCATTTCTGACTCTGTATTTCTACTGAAGGCACTGGCAAGCATTCCTGCTAATTTAATGGGCCACGATTTGAATTTTTTTATGCTTATTGTGGAAATTCTGAATTTAGACCTGTGAATTTGCATGAAGCAAGGAAAAAAAAGGTATTTCCTTTGAAATCAAATTGTATTTAAAACCCAGGAAAGCTCTTTTAAATTTAGAAAACCGTAATTGCTCTTTTTGCACTTCTGTAGCATTAAATTTGCATTTTTGACTAGTAATTACTGCCAGAATTTGGTTATGTAAAAGCTCATCAGGCTAAAACCAGGTATACTTGCATTACAAGTTGACTGGCTGGAATCAGTTACCTAATGCTAGAGAAATGGCTTTATTATTTTTAGTCTTAAGTAGAAGGACTTACTAGTACAATTTCAAAAGATTTCTCTTTGTAATTGCAAGACAGAAGACTGGAAGGTCACCGTCTGTGTTTTCTAGGCCCATATCGTAGGAGCTGTTATATAAATACACCTGTTTAGTGCCCACTGAACTGAAATTCAAGTTATGATTTCACTGTTGCTAAGTACTGACTTCAGCTGACATAAAATGCTGCAGTTAGAAGTTTGTTAGTTCAGTCTTCAGGGCCACCAGAAGGACGGACAGGGAGCAGAGAGAGGAGAAACTCATTACAAAAGTAGTTTAAGTAGATGACACAAAACCTTGAATAAGGACCAGTGCATCAGCAGAAATGAAATGGAGATATAATCTAGCAATATTCTTAAGGTAATATAATCATGATTTCCCTACAATAGATGCGTGATTCAAATGTTAGACTAGAGTACCGCTTAACCATGAATCACAAAAGCATCGCAAAGGAGATGGAAGCCTCAGAATGCACATGGGGGGGGTAGGCATTTATATCCTACATGCAATCATTGAGTTACATTGTTTCTGTGGTTGTTAGTGCTGTGATCACTACTCAGATACTGAACTTGGTTCTGGTAATTGGGCTTCAAGGATAATGCAGAAAAATTGGTAAGGGTATATGGAAGACTTGAAAGAATGATACAGGATATGGGACACATGCTTTATCATGGAAGACCTGAGCCACAGCTTGGTAAAAGTAAAGCTAAGGTGGCACTTCCAGCCAGTAATCAAGCTATCCCTTAATATTATCTTTGGTAAACTAAGTGGAAACATTTGGGATACAGTAACCGATACTCAAAACCGAACTGTTTAGTCTTGCAGATTAAAAGAAAATCAAATTATTGTAGCTTAGCAAATGAGATGGTAAAACTAAGTGGAACTACTAATGATTGTGGTAGATTCCTTCGCACTGATAATCTTGAAAAGAAGGATGATTTAGTCAAAGTAATCTGTTGAATGTCAAGTGGGAATTAATACAGGGAAGTCCTATGATTTGTGGATTTTTTAATGCAGTTCAAACTAGATGATCACAGTGGTCTTTTTGACTTAATGTGTATTACAGTAAAAGTTTTGTGGTCAGTCTTTACTGTAACATTTGGATGTTTAATTATACACAGCCCTGGCAGAGAATGTTCTGCATGCACTAACCTGAAATTCTCCAGAATTCAGATTGCTAATTCAGTAAAAAAAGAATAGAGGGACATGTATATCAAGAAAGTGGTAGGTTTCTATTAGACAGATGAGAAGTTTTCAAGAACAGCATATCTAATATGGTTTGTGAGCACTTTATAAAGGCATGAAAGGGCCCCTGTAAAATATCTGGCTATTTAAATTATGTATGGGCTTTTATCTTCCTTTGTTGTGGATAGTATTCAAATCGTATGTGGAAAGTAAAGCAGAAGCCCTATAGATCTGCAAAAGATAGCCCTTGGGTACAAGGGAGAGCGTGTACATATTTGCATGACATGTTGTTCTCGAAGTTAGTTAGATATGTGCTTGGTCATTTGGTTTTCTTTAAAAATACGGTTCCCTATTTGTTCGGTATTAAACTCTTCTCCATTTATATTTTTATGCTCTTTAAAAATAAATGTAGAAAAGATGTGTTCTTTTAAGAAATGATAAAAGCAAACTGGCTAAGGTGCAGAATGGTCCGAGATCAACATTCTAGGAGAGTTCTTTCTGAAAGAAGAAAGCCAGACTTGAGTGAAGGTCTTATATTTATTTTGCAAATAGGGTTAGAGAAAATAAATATTGTGTGGAGGTATATGCCCTAGCTTCCCTAAAGTAACACAAGGGTTTATGTTGTGTAAGTAGAACTAGCAGATTCTTGGGAATCCTAAGAAGTCAGGATTACTGTCTTTCAGATTTCTTCTCTTCATTTTGGCAGATGTTTTTTAAACCAATACTAGCAAATAAGTATTTTGTTCTAATTGATAAACATCCTTATTAATAATTCCATTGTCATCTTTGTGTTATATTCCAGTGGTGTGCAAGAAAGAGCTTGCCTCAAATGTACAGTAATCTTTAAGCTCCTGTAAGTTAAACTCATTTTGCTATAACAAGTGGATTACACTAGTTCTGCAGTACACCTGATTTTTGTCTTTGCAACAGTGATGCAGTGTTTAAGAGTCAAAAGCCACAGGTTCAAATCCTGCTGAAGTCAATGGGGAAAATTGCTTGCAACAACTTCTAACTTACTAGCCCGTACATATTGTTTTCTATTTTACCCATAAAATTTCTGTATGAAAATCTGCTTCTAAGAGATTTTTGATTTTTGATGTAACACAACAGTTTTGTGAATAGTGAAAGGACGTTAAGAATATTTGGTGATACAAATGCTGCTTTGCTGAGAATGCAGTAAAAGTAACAAGTATCAGTGATCTGGCATCCAAAAATACAATCATTTGTATCTGGTATAATGCCATTCTGAAAAAAAAATAATGTCCTGATATAAATATCTGTCTGTTACAAGATTGTGTCATTATTCTGATGACTTCTGTGTTTATTGCCATATAAATGAAACATCTTCCAGCAGTGTATTAAACTATGTGCCTAACAGCTGTCATACTTTTAACACATCCTCTCCCCAAAGAGAGAAGCATGTGCAGTAGATGGCCATGTTTTGATAGGCTTTTTGTGTTTATTTTGGGACAAGTACGTTGAAAGCATTTATGTTGGCAACACGTAATCAACGTATAGCGTTACACAGAATTATTTCCATATAGCTGATTTGATGTATAGGTACAGACTGAGCTGGATACTGCCTGGGTAAGTAGCTCTCCTGGCATCCAGCCCACTCCCCTATTCTTTCAATCGCTAAGAGGTGTTGGTCATATACAATGCACATCTGTATCTGCCCATGGAGAAATGGAACAACATACATCTAGGTAAAATACAAATACAGGCTTAGTCATGTCTCAAGTGTGCATAAGCCCTCAATACCTACTAACACGTTGCCAGACAACAGAACAGAAAGGTTGGACATTATTAATTTTATCAAATATTTTATTTTTGTGGATTAACTCCCATAGGCAGCTAAGCACCACAAGCTGATTGCTCACTCACCCTCTGACCTCCCGTGGGATGGGGGAAGATGAAAGGAAGAGTAAAAGCACAAAAAACTTGCGGATTGAGAAATAAAAAAATAATTGTTTAATAAGTAAAGGAAAAGTGGAAGATGAGAGAAAACAAAACAAGTGAGGCAAATGCAGTCACTCTCCACTTCCCACAGGCAGACTGATGCCCAGAGAGTTCTCCAGCACTGAGACAGCTAACCTCCCTAAACCCCCTTCTTTTCCGTTTCTACAGCTGAGCATGACAGTATATGGCATGGAATATCTCTTTGGTTAGTTCAGATCCTCTGCCTGGATGTGTCCTTTCTCAGCCTATTGTGCAACCCCAATCTTCATTGCAGTGGGTAGTGGGAAAGAGGGAACGCCTTGGTGCTGTGCAAGTGCTGTTCAGCAATAGCTAGAACATAGTGTGTTACCAGCATTGTTTTGGTCACAAACCTAAAACACAGCACTGTATGAGCTCCTGTGAAGAAAGTTAATTCTCTTCTAGCCAGGCCCAGTACAATTATTTAGCAGGATGACCTAGGAAGCATTTGAGACTTAAACTATAGAAAGCTATAGATAGCATCTGAAAAACAAAATATTTGTCAGGAAGGAAGAAGAGTCTTTTATAGCTTTTGAGCTCATTTTATCATTCTCGTGGTGGGAGAGATAATGAATATTTGTAACTCAGACTGGGAAGGGAATTCACACATCAAGGATACTCAAGATGTATATTTAAGCAGTGTGTCCCACTGAAGTTGGTCAAGACTTAAATGAATTTAAAATAAGAGTTTAGGTTTGTCTTGGACACAAATTTCTACATAGGTCAGCAAGTCTTCTGTTTCCTTCCTTTTACTGCAGAAAACAGACTACTCCTACAGTTCTGTGCATTGCATGATGCTCAGCATTCTGAAACTCAAGTGTTTATTTTCTTGTGCAGGAGTCTTTTGGATGTTTTGCCTAAATGTCTTATGTTTCCTCCTACTCCTGTCTACCATAATGCATTCCTCTTATAGAGAAATGAGATCTGAAGGATCATATTTGGCATTAGTCTCTAGTGAAAATGATATTTTTGCTGGAATCTACTGAGAGTTTTGCAGGTTTACTAGCAGCGCTGTTTTGGGAACAGAGCAAAAAGGTTGCTGTTACTTTTGTTGACATGGAGTCTGTAGGGAGGTAAGCAGTCTAGCATTCCTCATGTGAGCAGTTTCCTTTACATAACAATGTTTGAATCTTGCCTGAAAGTCTTATTCTTTCCTCATCTCTGCTCACATGTTATTAGTGCAATGAGTCACTGACTCCACTGTGAAGTAAAGACTTTGTTTGAATGCTTATAAAGTATGGAAGTACTTTAGACAGAGTAAGATGTACTTATGGTATCTAACTATCCTGGATTTGGGAGGTGGGAGGAGGTGACTAGAAAAATAATGGAAATCTGGCATTTTTATATGAGCAGTTTCTACCTGTGCAGTGGTCTTCATAACCTAACCAAAGGTAATGAAGTATCCATGGGATTATAGTGCAGTCTTTGTGTCTTCAAGACTAGGAGGTGCGATATGGCAGTAAAACAGAGGACCACTTCAGTTCTTAGTAGTGTCCACATGCTTCCAGAACACTTTTTATTAGGTAATGCATTGCTGGAATTTTCTTATGTAGGAATGCTTAACAGGAGTCAGGAGGAGAGACACTTTGTTCTCAGTTATTAATGCACTGTGGACACCAGTGGTATTCTTTATTTGACATCTTTCCTCCTAATCAATGAGAGATTGTGGTACTTGTACATGGGTGGAATAAGAGTAATCTGCAAGTACACTATACCCATGCTGCAAAGAGTGCAATGATGGAGATGTTATCTGTAAACCTCACTGCAGAGTATGTGTATGCGCTTGAATCTGTAATAACAGTTTTTTATTTGCAAGCAAAAATACTTTAAGTTAATTACAAATATAAAGTGAGACGGTATTTCTGTTTCAGCAGTTGTTAATATTAACTGCTGCTTTGGAAATGAGCATAACTGTGCATTTTTATTTCCTTTTTAATAATGAATGTGTAGCTCTAAAACACTCTATCAGTACTAGATGTGTATTAACCAACAACCTCTTCATCACAGTGAAGGTAAAAGTACATTTAATTACATCATAGAGACATAAAAATAACTTGTTTCAGGAAGTCGTAGAGGTATTGTGTGGGATTAGGCTGTGTAAACAGCAATATTCATGTTCAGGAGATGTTTGTTAATGTGAAAAGAACGACGAGTTGATAGGTCTGATTCTTTGTCATCTTAAGTAGTCATTCATTGTGGCTTAAAACTGAATGCAAAAATAAAATTAAAACACAACGTCAATTTCACTCCCATTTTGTAAGTGTATAAAATTATATAGCTATAAATACTCAGACACATACTACGTAAGGTATGAAATTCTGAAGAATCTAGCTTTTACTCTTCAAATGTGTTAGCTTGCAAGATGTTATGATTGCCTCCATATGCTGAAAATTTGAGACTTACCTTTTAATTCTTTATCAATCCTGTTTTAAAGCTAACTGCAGGTATCCGGATTATTTTCAGGACCTAGTATCAATAGCAATGTGAAGCAATATGTAGGTTAGCTGTTCAATATGACTATTTTTATCAAAATAAAATCTCTCACCTCAGAGATTAGGTGTCTGGTTTAAATGCATATCATATGTTCATTCAGATGAAGAATAATGTTGTGATTAACACATTGTACTGGAATTTGAGAGTTGGAAGTTTAATTCCCAAGCAGTCATGTCTCTCTCTGTGGGTGACATCAGAAATTTATAAGGAAACAAGCTAGAAATATTTTGCTCTTTATATAAAACATGCTCAGTAATGCATCTTTTTTTTCCCTGCAGTTTAGATTAGAGAGGCTTTAGACCATATGGACTCTTAAATCCACTGCAGCTGAAGGTGTATTAGTTGAATGGATGTATTTGCACTAAGTGACATCTTGCCAGCTTTGTTAAATAGCAATAAAAAGTGTCAGGTGTTTCAGTAGATGGGACCCAGCTTGCCCTGGACCCTTGTGTGCCCAAGTAATTCTGGAGGTAGCTAGATTAACAAGTAGATCTGCTTTTTGCTTTCAAAAAAGATGTTTTATTTTTATCAGATTTTGGGTTACTCTTCTTTTAAATTCTTCAGTTAGCCTTTAGAATTTTTTCTTACTTATTTTTCTGTAGAAGCAAGCTTTTTCCTTCCTCCATCTTCCTTGCCCTCTCTGCCCCATAATACACAGATTCTTCCTTCACACGCAGAAAACCAGGAGGTGTGCCTCTGTGGCTGCTTTGCTCAACAAAACTCTTTTGCTGGGGAGTACTAGTTGATGGTTGCCCCAGAATTCCCAAGAGGTATGATTTCCTTGCATTTTTTTTTTAAGAAAACAATAAATAACCATAATTAAAGCTTGAGTAAATACAGATTTGCATAGATTTCCCTAGGGCTGGATAGTGGTAATACACAGCCCAGAACCTAAATGTAGTTACCCCCTTCTCATCCCAAACGAGCTCTAACAGGGAGCCCATTTCCTATATGAATTGCCTAGTTCTGAAATGATTTTCTCCTCTATGACAATTGGGCTATGCATGTTCAAAAGCCAAGTAGTGTACTTGATTAAGCAGAGTTCTATATCATGGAAGGATGTATTCTGCATTTTGAGATTGTTGAGTTTTTCTGTTTAAGGAGGATTTAGACTCTTGTTACATAAGTAACATGGTGTAACACCTCTACCCTAAAGCTATAGTATTTAGAAAACACATTTATTTTTCTGAAAGCTAACAGGTAAATTTGTTCACCAGATTTTGAATTAAAATCTGGTGCTTCAAAGAAATGTAGTAATGTATAGAAGCAGAAAAAGGATGAGAGAAATGGGAACACTTGAATGAAGGGAAAGGGGAGGGAAATTGGGACATGTGAAGCAGCTATTAAACCAGTTTAACTGGACTGTGTATTTGGCTGTTACGCACTATTCCAGGGAGCTTGCTATAATGGTAAAACTGTCCTGAAATTATTTAGCTTGTACAGTAGCCTCACAATTTAAAGTTTTTAGAAATGTCATGGAGCAGATGGGAATAAGCACAAAGCTGCTGCTTGATATACTGATACTGATCTGTAGTGATCTTTAGGAAAAAAAATGGCTTTTGTTTAGTTTACATTATGGTGCTCACCAGAGTGGATCCCATAGGACAATGAAGACAAGGAGGTGACCGAGCCAGTGCATACTTGAGTGTATCCCTAGTATCCATGCTGCACACTCACCAGGGACCTATGTCTGTGAGACAAGACTCCAGCATTCACCATGACATAAACCTCAGATACAGTTCAGACTCAACTGGAATTAGTAACACTTTATGTTCACAGGTAGCCTAGAACTGCATGTGGTAAGTGTATTCCAAACCTATTGAGTAATTCTGGTTAGTATTAATATTTCACAGAATCCCAGAATCATTGAGGTTGGGAAGGATCTCTGGAGATCATCTAGTCTACGACTCCTACTTAAAGTAGATTCAACTACACCAGGTTGCTCAGGACCTTATCTGGCTGGGTTTTGAAGACCTTCAAGAATGGATATTCCAGCAAACAGTTCTGGTGTTCAAAAACCTCACTTTTTTTCCCCTGATATTTAAATGGAGTTTCCATTGTTTCAATACGTGTTCGTCACCTTTTGTCCTTTCACTGGGCATCACTGATTTGCTCAGTGTTCTTTACTCCTTCCTCCACCCTCCATCAAGAATTTATAGACAATGATAAGATCTCCCCTGAGCCTTCTTTCCTGCATGCCAAAAACTCCCATCTCTCTCAGTCTGTCCTCATGTGATGTACCAATCCCTGACTCGTCTTTGTGGCCCTTCACTAGACTTGCTTCAAGATGTTCATGTCTCTTTTACTGGGGAATCCGCAATTGGACATAACATTCCAGATGTGCTTCACCACCTCTCTTGACCTGCGGTAATACCTTTTATAATGCAGCCCAGGTGGTTGTTATCCTCCTTTACTGCAATGATGCAGTGATGGCTCATGTTTAATTTCCTGTCCACCAGGACACCAAGGTCCTCTTATAGGAACCTGATTTCAAGCCCATCAGTCCCTGGCATGTACTATTGCGGAGGCTATTCCTTGCAAGTGAAAGACTTTGTGTTTCCCTTTGTTAAAACTCTTAAGACTCTTGTAGGCCCATTCTCAAGCCTTTTGTGGTCCTTGTGAGTGGTGGCACAACCATTGAGTATATTAACTACTCCTCTCAGTTTTGCATCATCTGAAAAATTGCTGAGTGTGCACTCTGTCCCATCACCAGCTCATTGATGATGATGTTAAGCAGCCCTGGCCCCTGTCTACCCTTGGACTACTCTAATAGTGACTGACCTCCAGCTGGACTTCGTGTTGCTGGCCATAATCTTTTGAGACTGGCAGTTCAGCCAGTTTTCAGTCCACCTCATCATCTGTTTGTGTCGTCCATCCCCTCTATTCAAAGCAGGGCAAGGTCAACTGGACAAATTGCCTAGGACAGAGACTCCACAGCCTCATCAAGCAAACAATTCCAACATTTGTCCACCATCACAGTGGACTTTTTTTTTTCCTTATGTTTTAATGGGATCTCCCATGTTTCAATTGGTGCCCACTGCCTCTTGTCTGGTCACTGGACAATATTAAGAAGTCTCTTGCTCGGTCTTATTTACTTCCTCTGTCAGTTATTTATACATATTGATAAGAACCACCTCGAGCAAGGCTAAACAACCTCAGTTCTGTCAGCCTCTTCTCATATGACAGATGCCCCGATCCCTTAATCATCTTAGTGGCTCTTCATGCACTTTGTATGATAAAATAATAAACAGAGGGAGAAAATTATGTAGTAAAGTAGCAGTTACCTTTCACTCTTTATTGACAATATTTGCATCTTTCCTGATTACTGTTACTGTATTCTGTGGCTTTGAAGAAGAGACACTTATCAATGAAGTAGGGATGTTCGTAATTTTTGACTATGCTAAATAAATTACTTAGAGTATTTTTGTAAGTGGTTGCAAATTTATTACTCTTTGGGCACCAAAGTAACGTTTAAATTGTCTTCTGTTTCTATCGATGCCAGTGATTTGGACAATAACATCGCTGAGAGGTCATGTCCATAGTGAGGATGTTTGCTCTAAAGTTAATATTGACCTTGGTACTAAGTAAAAATTGTGTTTCTGCAGAGTTGGACAGGTGGACCTTGACTCCAGACAAACTATGGAGCTGCATTTTCGTCCCTCGAAATAGTGACTTATTGAATGAGGGACGCTAACATAAACCAGGATCATTAAAAAGCAGTTTCAATACCTCACTTTGAGGATTTTCAACTGTTATTGCATTTTTTACACTATTCATTGAGCTTTTTTAAAAACAAGGTGGGCGTGGGGGTGGTTCTTCACTGGTACAAATGCAGAAACTAACAGATGCAATGAAGAAATGCGTACAATACATATAAAATATATCGGATAAAAGTATAAAGGGCAGCCTGTGTTTGAAAGTATGTCTTCTTGATGTATTTTGTAATAATGGGGTTTGTCATGATTTTGGTGAGTTGATGCTTAGGGGAAGTGTAGCTCCGAAATATTAGTTCCTGACTGATGGAAGGTTAAGATGGCACCAGTGTTTCTGACGAGTTTAAAAGACACAAGGATAAAATGTTAGACAGCATTGCAGATTTCTCAGCAGGAAAATGTAAATCTCCTTAATTTTATTCCTACTGAGCTGTGGCAACTAAGGTCTTGTATTTAAATGTGAATTATTAAATAGACAGCATGACGATGATAGGAGCAGGCTATGTGTTATGTGTATCAACAAGTTCCCATAAGCCAAATACCTTGTCAAAAATTCATATTCCTATCTATGCATTTGTGATAAAGGGAAATAATTTTAAGAATATTATGCTTTTTATTCTTAAAAGCCTACCAAGAATATTAGATTAGGGAATGGAGTGAGATTTGCCATGTAAATTAATAGATGAAACCTTCAAGCTTTAAGGCTCTAGAAAATAAACTTATCAGAGTGCTGAAGAAAATAGTCACATCTAAAAAAACTCAGCAAACTGTATACAGACTGTAGTAGTGCAAAAATGTCAGATATTCTATGTCTTTAGCATAGTTTATCATCTACTTTAGAAAAACCTTCTTGAAATGTATTTGACAGGCAACTCTGTTCATTACCAATTGCAAAAAATTTTGAAAGTGAAAAGGTTTGGGTTTCTTTCAAAAACCATGTTGATACTGTAAAAAATACCAGGCAGCTGGCTGCCACAAGCTGAGGTATTATATCTGAGATAAAACTCATCTCTTAGAATCTCTTAGTGTTTGTTGGTGACTATAGGATTTGGAACTTCTGCAGTACAGATTAGAAACAGCAGTGAGGCATGAAACCGCAGTTAAGAATAATGCATGCTCTCTGCTGATTTTATACACCTTTGTAAAATATAAGGAGGTGACTGTTCCGTATGTATGTACACTGCTGCATGGATGATGCAAGTGAAAAGCCCACTTCAGTGAGCTGGGCTGTAGACTGGCATAGACTATGAGCATGCATAGTGCGGATGAATGGCAGTATTTATAGAATCAGGGCCTAAATATCAAGTATAAACCCAGTTCACTTGCCATTTAAGTATAGATGCCCCTGCAGGAGAATGTAGTGAATTTAGCAAAAATGTGATTCTTCTAAATAACAGCTTTTTGAAGAGGAAATAAAGATTATTTTTTTTCTAAGTATAAAGCAAGAATCTTCATAGAATGATCCATTGTGAGCATTTGTCAGACTTTTTCAGTAAATGCTAATAGTTATTTAGGGACAAAACCAGACATTATTTTGTTTTATTCAAACAACTTACATCTCTGGAAGGGCTTTGCCTGTACTAGAGTGCTTAAGAACTGATTTCTTAGACTCAATAGCACGTAAACTCTTGAAGTATTGTCTGCATTTCTTACCATAATTTTCTTCCTACAGAATTTTCTAGCAAAATAGCTCATGATCCTGTCTCGTTGGTTAGACTCGACTAGTTAGTAATGTGAGAATGAACTTCTGCAGACAGTACAGCTTTTAAAAAGCAGGATTCTTTGTGTTGTGGGAGGGACTGCCCAGAGCCCAGAAAGAGAGTCCAAACTGCCATAGCATGCTCAGCTCAAAGCCATGTGAGCTCATTAGCACCGTGCTGAACCTAGACTTCCCGGTATTACAGAGTGAAAGGCCAAGATGCAGGGATGGTAAACACAGCCTCACAGCTTTTGGTTTATTTTGTGTGCTGCCTGATTAAATGCACATCAGCCCAGAATAGGCTGTTTACATGCAGGCAGAGTCTGAAGGCCATGATTGTGTAATTGAAAAAAGAAACCCAAACTTTTTTTGCATACTCAAGAATTGGTTTATATATCTTTCCTTTAGAAAACTCAGTCATGATAATATCAGACACAGGCACCTCTTAGGCAAACTTTTATGATTTACTACAGTCATGGAACTACAGTTGGGAAACCAGCATTATCACCTTCCTAAGCTAATGTGCCTACAGAAATAGCACATGATGCCAAGTTATTGGCCAAGGAGCGATTGTTCACTTGAGAATAGCTTCTGGCTAGAATCCTAAACTTGTCTTTCCCAAAAACTGGTGTGTTATTCAAATGAAGAATCAATTAAAAGTATTGGCTTTGCTTAATTTTTTTCCATTAGTATATAGGATAAAAATTTTTACTATTTTAAGAGAATGTTTTCAGTAAGATGTTACCTGGAGTGACTCTCATTTATTAATTCGAACTGTTACAAATGTCCAAAATAGGTAAAGAGCTTCTATTTTTGCTTAATCTCAGGGAAAGGTGGAAATAAGGTCATTCACCTAACTCAGTAGGCCAAATTCACCTGTGACTATGGTCATATAATTGGATGGATGGCATCACTTGGAACATGCTGCTGCACAGATTTTAACTTTATGTATACGCAAAATTGCCATCCAAAAAGATCATATGAGGATGCGAAGCTAAGGTTGATGTATCTTGGTCTGGCCTCTGTTTTCTCTTAATTTATCCAAAAAAACATTCTCTATTTATTTTACACATTAAAAAGGAAATTCATAAGTATCTATATTAGGTTTCCTCCAATGAAGCCTACTGTTTTAATTGGCAAGCGCAATGATGGTTCCTATGAATGAAAGTCTAACCATGCAGTCCAAATGAAATGGAGTCCATCCAACATTGTGTTATTAAATTAAAGGTTTTATTCTTATGAGAGCTGGAAACAGAACTCCTGTTGAAAATCGATTGAAGTAGGGTAGTTAACTCCCTAAGACATTGTGAATGTCATTAATTTGTCTTGTAAAAGATGAGGCAATCTGGCTGCTACTTTTCTATTTCCTTTCAAGTCTCTTTGTTTGCTGGTTCTGCCATCATAATGGGTATGAGGAGTTTTCTTGAGGATTGCTGTTGCTGAGGTTATTAGGGCTTTAAATTTGTTTTGATTTAAGATCTAGTAGCAAGTCTTGTTTTTTATTTGCAGTGCAAGTTGATTGCATAATTGTGAAGCTGTTTGACATGTGTGATACAATTTGATTTGCATTCCTGCCAGTTTTCAACTGTAAGAAACAAAATCTGTTAGTAACAATTTTAGCGCGAGTCATTGGAGGGTTCTTAGAGTTTGTTTTCTATTTCCCAGAGACTGAAAGATGACACTCATATAAAACTATTTGAACACTTCACATTATTGTTTAGCTGAGCTGTATCTGATTGATGTTTTCAGGGGAAAAAGGAGTAAAAAAAATTATACAATGCAGAATAGAATGGAAGAAGCAATATAATTCTGACAGAAACAAGGATTTTTCTTTTTTTTAGGGGTAATTGAATTATATCAAATAGCTGTTGGGATGTCTTGTGGAAAACCATAGACTTCATTGAGACCAGATTAGAAAACTTAAAACCTATGATTATACTGGTATAGAGGTACTTCTACGCTGGAAGGCTACATACAAAGACTTGGCAAAAGTTTTGTCCCATGACCTGGAAATTCTGGAAATCTATGGAGGAGACATAGCCTTGCCCATGCAGACAACACTACATTTAGGCTGGCCTGTACATGTTACACCATTGGAGTTTTTCTGATAATGTGGCTCTGATTGTCACTGATTGATTCCCTCTCCCTCCCCGTGAATTGTGCAGTAGCAGGGAGACTTGAAATAGCATTAATTCTTCAGTAGATTTTCTCTGGAAAAGCCACAGAATAAGCAGATGATACTATTGAAGGAGCAGAGTAAAAGGAATCTGAACCAGCAGAAGCATATAATCAGATAGCAATACAGATAAAGTAGTTAAGAAGTATTAGAGATTCTACAGTAATAAAAATGGCAACAGAAGGTGTGATTTCCATGAGTTAAGAGAAAGTCTAATGAACTATGCAGTGGAAGTGAAATAAGTGGCCAGAGACCAAAAAAGCAATTCTGAGGATACAAAATCTTTGCGGTGCACGGAGAGCAGCTGATTGAGAATCAAGGTGGGTTGTTTCAAATTATATGTCTTCTTTAAGTTGTTACCAAAAGTGTGACTGTTACTTGCTTTAAGTATTTATAAAGAATTGCTACAAATTTATGTAAAACATAGGACTGTAAAAGACTACTTTGGTCATTTTCTGTGGTTCTCCACAGTTGTAGGCAACCATGAAATTATTCCTACTCCATTTCAGCCTACAGAATGTACCACAAACCACAAAACATTTTTAATACCCTGTAAAAAACTAAAGGCGATGTAGTATAGGAAACCCAAGTGCATAGAAAC
Source organism: Neomorphus geoffroyi (assembly GCA_033558235.1). NCBI lineage: Eukaryota > Metazoa > Chordata > Aves > Cuculiformes > Neomorphidae > Neomorphus > Neomorphus geoffroyi. Next base: position 17,979,922 of record JAUMJM010000016.1, on the reverse strand, counting down.
TACAGTGTGCTATAAGACAAAACCAGGCGGGGTTCAGGATACCACTAGTATTTTAGTTGCTTACAGTTCGTAACGCCACTGCACATCATTGGTTTGTAACTAAGCACGGAGGCAAATGGATACATGGAAGCCTCTTGATTGCACATCTGGTATCTTTCCTGCTGTTGCATCACTCCCTGTGAGCAATCTCTGATGATTCAAACCCCTCTCTCTCCACTTTGTCACCAAAAATCAATTATATATGAAGAGAATAAAAAATATTGTGGGGCACAATGCAATGCTCTATAGCATAATGAAGAACTGCCTTTGTGGCAAAAATAATGTCAAGTATGTCATTCTCATGTGAAGAATCAGCTTGGCTACATGGCAGCTTATACTGTACATTTACTGTACTTGAAGAAAAACAAGCCAGAAAGCAACAGCTAATCACAGTTGGGCACCAGAGCAACTGCATAGAGGATTTGGTCACTAATATTTTAAAAGTTTGTTTCACTTTCTCTGGGAAGTTTCTGGACATGATTTTCTCATGCATACAATCATGCCTATTAAAATTATTCTTCAAAAGAAAAATAAAAATTTGTGTCAAAATAATCAAGGCAACACAAGGAAAATACTTTCTAAAAATATGCCCATCACACTTAAATCTACAGCTGCTTTCAGATGCATAGTTTGAATTCAGCTGTGATAGATGGGTATTTTTATATTTTGCAATACCCCTGAAGACTGTAACCATAGTTCTTAACTCTGTTATTCACAGGGAGATATGTCAAGCTGGTCACAAGATCTTCCCTCAGTATGTTTAATGGTCAGCTAATAATATATTCAAAACCAGGTATTTTATCACTTCAACCTCTGCATGCAAGTGGCTGAAGTTAAATTGTCTCCTTCGTGCTAGTGACAATTTCTAGTAAATTTTATTTCGCAGTTGAGATTATTTTTTTTCCTGCAAATTGCAGTGGCGATCACACTCTCCCACCTCTATGCCCTTGTTCCTTACTTATTTTCTGTGTTTCTCTAACTGGAAAGAGACAGTGTGCGCTATGGCTGATCACTATTTCAATGTGCCAAGGAAATGTTTAACAATACAGATTTGCTCATCTTTCCCTTGGTAGAGTTGCTAATTTGATTCCCTCTCCTTTACTAGCAGCCAGCTACTATAAAACCTGTAGGAATTCATTTTACCATTTCTCTTACTTTTTGAAATTTGCTTGAAATTAGTCCAATAATGTTGGAAGGCTTTGTGACACAATTTTGCCTTACTCTTGAAATGTATCTTGAATGCATTTGTCCTTTTTACTTATTTGTCAATGGCATAACAATACAGATGTTAGCATATTGCAAACTGCGTTACTACTTTATGTTAAAAATGTAAAAGAATCATAGAATCGCAGAATGTCTTGAAGAGTAAGCATACAGAAAGAAATGTTGTATATATCCCAGAAATGCTACCATGTGCTAATATACAGCATCTTATATAGAACTCAGCAGGGATGAAAAAAGCCCTCACATCAGAAATGCAAAACCTCATTGCTGATCATTTGCACAAATAAGAAACATGGTTAAGAATAGCCTAATTCCTAGCAGTCTCCATCTGTGGAGATATTCAAAACCCAGCTGGACAAAGCCCTGGACAGCCTGCTGTACCTGACCCTGCTTGAGCCAGAGGGGTTGGAATAGATGATCTCAGGAGGTTTCTTCCAACCTAAGCAATTCTGTGAAGTTTTCAAGATTTTAAAAGTCATAAAATGACATTTCCATCAGATGTCTAGAGACTCAGTATTCAGTGAAGGTGGCTTTCCTCTAAATAGCATTCAGATTGCACCACAAAGTTTACTAAGAAAAGTAGGAATTCCTTAAAGTTATTTTGCCAATCCAGATGTGTCCCAGTAGTTCTTCCATCTACAAATACAAGTAACTCTTAGGATACCTGGAGGGTAATTGGAGACTTGCCTAGAAACACACTCCAGTGTAGCTCTATAGGGATGTAAGGTTGCACGCACGTAGATCTACTTGCAGAGTTAGAATTATTCACTCATTTCAAATATTACTGAGAATTTGGCTGTATTGACCAATGTTTATTTTCTCTCTGGAATTTACTTGAGAACTGACAGCAAATATTGGTATTTTTTAAAAAATGTTGGAGCTGCATTGATGAGTAATATTTAGGCTTGATATTAGGAAAAAATTCTTTACTGAAAGGGTGATTGGCCATTGGAATGCACTGCCCAGGGAAGTGGTGGAGTCACCGTCCCTGGAGGTGTTTAAAGAGAGATTGGATGAGGCACTTAGTGCCATGGTTTAGATGATGAGTAGGTGTTGGATCATAGGCTGGACTTGATGATCTTAGAGGTCTTTTCTAGCCTTGTTATACTGTGATACTGTGATTAATGAAATGCTTTGAGTTCACAAGTTCTAATGTGTCCTGGCTGTTTGTTTAAAAAGATACATTTCATTGCTATCAAATATGAAGAATTACTCTGTTTCAGGTTAGGATGATCCAGTAGTTCTTCAGGGATTTCAGCAAACTACTACTCTAATTTGATAGTGCTTAGAAAGTAGTCTTGATTTTCTGTGTGTTAGACAAACTCATATATGTAAACAATGGCTTTGTTCTACAAAAAAGCAAGTACTGTGTTAGAGGACACTCCAAGAACTACTGAGAACACGGCAGTCGATAGGCAAGTCAGAAGTTTAAGAAAAATGGAAAAATGACAGCAGCTATATTTTTGTCACTGATTTGAGGGCTATGGGCACCCTCTCTGTAGTACCATTTTTGCTGTCCCTAATATGTGATACATATTTACTGTGACTAGCTTGGTTTATTTTGTTAATCTTGTTGCCCTCATAACAAGAAAATGACCACCTTGTTTGATACACTGTTCTTCTATCACTTTCTGTTAAATGCTATAAGAAGATCAAAATGCTCGCATCACTTTTATGGCCCTATATTTTAAAGTAAACCTGATGAATGCAATGCTAGGAGTTAACTAGCTTTGCAATTATAATTAATTCATAAGCCTATGTTAACATAATTGGCTTCATCATGATATAAAGTAGGAGTAAGCATTTAAGGATCTTTGTTATACTACTTTCCCCTGATAATGAAACGGGAGCTTCTTCTCCACTGCTTCTCATTTGTTCTTTATGTTGTGGTCTTGAAAGGTGCTGAATGCCTCAACTCTCATCGTGTTCAGTGAGAGTTACGGGCACTTAGCATCTCATAAATACAGCTTGGTACCAGCAGACCAAGCTCCTACATTGTGGAGAGATGAGGCAAGAATTTGTCGTGCAGACTGTCACTTACCTGGTAGCCCTTAAAAGAGGTGCATTGGTGGGGCTTGTGGGAATCTGTACCCGCTGTGTGTGTTTGCAAGTATCACAACTGCTGTGCCATTATTACTGTATGGGCTACACAGTATAATAAATTATTTAACTCTGTGTTTTTAATGTGCTTGAGTAAAACGTTTGTATCTATTATTGTTTAATCATCAGCCTAGCTGGTAAACTTGTTTAGAAAATATTGGGGCGTGTTTTTCTAATAGGGGCACTTGATAAACTGTGCTTTGAAATCTCACTTAGAATCAGTTTATTTTTAAACCAAGTCTTACCAGACAGCCAGGAGAACATCAGCAGTTGCTTGTTTAAATACATGTATATAAGTTTAATAATACCGTATCATGCTTAGTCCACAAGGGCCACTCAAACTCATTCTGAAAAATGTCAATTTATGCTAAACTGACAGAATGTGACTACTAATTAAAATAGTCCCACGAGATACATATAGTCAGTGTTGTCTGCTTTCTCTGTTCAAGTTTAGTGTTCTCTAACTTCTGGCTTGGCAGTGTGTGCTTTATGGTATAACAATGCAAACAAAGGTTAACAATTAAAGGCCAAAAACATCAAAACACAATTTTCTGTTAAACAATGCCACATGCTGCTTCAAAAGATTTTTAGCTTTATGAACTTTTGTTCATGTTGTGGAGAAATAATCTCGTACAAGGTGAACATTTTATCAGGAGAAATTAAGCACATTTTGTTGAATTACTCTGTGTCAGGTTGAGAGTGCATTCACCACTGCACTGTAACTTTAATTTAACAGTTTGTAATGCACCTGACTCAGCCTGGCAATCGAATTGATGTAAACGGAAACCTACTGAAGGGTGAGTACTCCAGAAGTAGGAATGGGTGGCAGGAGTAGGCCTAAGTTATTTAATCTTTCTGCTGTTGCAGCTCTCACCCAAGGATGAGAGTGAGACCACACTGGCCGGCCAAGGAAACGTGAGCATTAATTTCAAAGTCTGAATGGGAAAGCAAAGACTTAGCCCAGTCACAGGGGATGTGATGGAACTGCAGCTGACTGAGGAAATGCCTCGTTATGTTTTTGTTTTCAGTGTTTAAAGGGGTATGGAAGAAATTTTCTAGAAATAGGGCAACTGAAAAATGTCATTAAAGCAGATTTAGTTTTATGGATATTTTCGGGGTAGCGCGGTGCATTTCTGAGACCAGGGGAACCGAAAGCAGATGCCGTGAACCACGGAGACGGCTTTCACCGCTGCTCCACCGCTCTGTCCGGCCGGTCCCGGTTCGGGGAGCACCTGTAACTGTTGGATTTGGGCCTAAATGTGGCCGTTTAGTCTTCGCTTTCAAAAGCTTGGGGGGGGGGGGTGGTAAGGGTTGGGGAAATGAGTGCAAGTTCCGCGGGCAGGCGCTTAAGTTCTCTTTAAGGAACTGAATGACGGCCGAGTAACGCGCCGGTAGGAGCGGGGGCTGCGGGGTAGCCGCTCACCTGTGCCCCGCAGCGCCCCCGTTCCCCTCCTGCCGCCGGGGCTCCCGCGGCTCCCGCCCGGAGCGGCGCTGCGGGCCGTGGCGCAGCGGGGCTCGGCCGGGGAGCAGCGCCTGCGCGCCCGTCCCGCCCGCCCCGGGACCGGCCAAGGCAGCCGGGCGGGAGGCGCGCGCCGTTTCCCTTTCTCTTTCGCTGCGCGGCCGCCCGCCCGCCCGAGGCCGCGGGGCTGCGCCAGGTACGCGGGGGCTGGGGCGGGAGGGACGGGGTCGGGCGAACGGGGCGAGAGCCCGGGCGCGGAGCTGCCCTGCCCGCCGCCCTTTCCTGCCGCGGGGCCGAGGAGGAGGAATGGGGAGCGGGGCGAAAGCCCGGGCGCGGAGCTGCTCCGCCCGCCGCCCTCTCCCGCCGCGGGGCCGGGGCGGCGGGGCGCGCTCCCCCCCCCCCCCCCCCCCCGCGGGGCCCGCCGAGGCCTGCGGGGCCCCTGCACCTGTCAGCGCTGCCCCACGGCCGGCGGGGGCGGGGGCGCCGCTTCGCAGAGCGGCTGCCGAGCGCCCGGCCCGGCGCTGCTGTTATGTAAAGCGTCAGCCGGGTGCCCTGCCAAGTTTACGGCCACCCTCGTCCTCCGGGGCATCGCCGCTGCGCGGCTGGGTTTACGCACCGCTCTCTTCCCACGTGTGTTACAGGTAGGAAAATGTCTCGCCTGGCGCAGGAGTTGGGAGCCGCGTTCCTGTGAGACACGCAGAATTCAGAGCAAATGCCTGAAGAAGTCCAGTTGCACAGAGCGGCGCCGCAGCTGTTGTGAACCGTGGGCATCGACGCCTCTCAGACTCGCTCCTCTGGCCCCGAGCGCTCTGCCAGCATTTCCTACGCCACGAATGGCTGCTCAGAGGAAGCACTTGGTGAAAGATTTCAATCCTCATATCACCTGTTATATCTGTAAAGGCTATCTCATCAAGCCAACTACAGTAACCGAGTGCCTCCATACCTGTAAGTAGTGCTTTGCAAAATGTCCCTCCTTAATAAGTACTGCTTCCGTGACATGTTGCATGTTTAATCTGATTGCTGTGCTGGTTTTTGTTTACTTCTCAAGTGTTGCATGAAATGCTGTGCAGTTTCTGGTGGGGTTTCCTAGACGCTGCTCGGCATTTGAGTCTTCTTGAGGGCACATTGACTCTGCTTAACATCACGCAGAGTGAAGATGCCCCTCTTCTTTCCCCCAACCTACTGGTGATTGTGCTGGCTCTAGTGCCAAATATGTATCGCTGTGGCCTAGCTGATCTCACTTAACAGTGTTAGGTTGGGTGTGGTATTTTGGTAATATAACTATGCTTTTGAAACTTAGGCCGGTGTATCTGTTGGCAATACATGTAATGGATCCACCAGTATGGTCAGTGCTGGCTCACATGCCTCTGTAATGTGTTCCATGGCACAATGCATAGAAATGCTTGAAAACTGGTAAAATATTTATTTAGGCAATAGATCCCTTTGAATGAAAGTGACTCAGGAAAAATTATTCAGGTTGTCTGATGCGCCTAATACTTCTAAAACATTGATGTGCATGAATTATATTAAATGTATGAACGGTTCTATCAAACTCGCTCATCTCACTTCCACGAGCATAAGTTACTTACACACTTTTTTACATTTATTCCTGGATAGAAGAGAGTTTGCTTGGACCTTATTGAGAATTTGGCATCTTTCCAAATGAAATTGAACTCTTCTAAAAGAAGAGTATGGGGACCTGTGTATTTTCCGGTAGATTTCCTATTTTTAAGTCTTCTATAAATATCAATTAAAAGCCTTGTCTTAGCATTTCCTGTCATTTCTTTGCAATGTTGTTTTTGCAGTTGATATTATCCTTGCTGCTAATTGTTGCATTGTAGTGTTATGGCATTAGTATATCAAGAGCATAGAGAATTTAAACATATCATTCCTATATGTTGTTCATAGTACAAAGATAATATTGTTTACTATTATAGTTATTTTTATAGTTATAGTTAGTTTAGATTGAGAAGAAATAATGTTGAACTGACTTTTTTCAATTGAATATCAGCTAAGGATTATAATGTATTCTGTGGCATTACTCTTCTGGTTTGAGTTACTTGGTAAAGGAATTTAAGTTCAAAAGGAGAGGAGTTAAGCAAAGTGTCCTTATAAGAATGTTAAATACAGTGGAAGGGAGAGAGGTCTATTAGGTACTATTAAATCATCTTTCTCTTTAAAGAAAATGGAAAAATTCTACCATTAGTTGATTTTTTTTTTTTTTTTGTAGTTGAATGAACAGTATTAGCTTTGAAAAGGTTAGGATGAAGGGGGAAAAGTTGCATCAGAAATAATCTCGGACAGAAAAAAAATTGCTTTTATTATGGTATCTTTGGATAATTTATTTGTTTATTTACTTTCACTCCTATTACAAAACAATAATGGCAGAAGGAGCATTTTTTCTCAGCAGCATCTGTTTCTTTTATTCACTTGTAGATTGTGAACACTTAAGTGAGACAGCTCTGTTACTGCCTGGTCCCCAGATTAGTGCATGTGAATTTTACTGAGCTGCTGTATAGTTGCACAGGTCTCCTTGCAGGAAAGCTGCCACGTCTCTAGGTCATTAAGTAGAACTGCAGGAAAGAAGATTGGGTTTCTTTAAAGCAGTTTAATTGCCAAAATATGAAGTTTACAAAGATGGAAAGGAAAATTAAAAACTTCAAGTGGTGATCTGGAAGCTTTATGACTGTAGAGGAAAAGATGATCTGTATGTGGCAGAATTCAGAAAGATATTGTGATAAATTCTTTTAAACTTTGGCTTTTAGAAAATATTTGAACATTTTGTTTTGAAGTACAGGTATAGTTCTTCACTCATATCCAAATAGTTAACAACAAAATACAACTATTTTAACTGTCCTTTGGTGTTTGTCTTGTACTACTAATTGCTGTAATTCGAAACAGTGCTATACACATGATCAAAATCTGTAGATATTAATGATTTAAGAAGCAGCATAAAATCATTAGGTGCTGGGAGTACAATGTGTTACTCTGGACAAGATGAAAAGCATGTATTGACACAGTTGTTCTCCAGTGATCATAGAGGAACTAATGTGATCAGTAGTAACCAAATAATTAATTTGTATCTTCTGTGTTGCTGCAAAATGTTAAGTAGTAAAATTCTGCTCAAAGAAACGTGTACCCCTTTAACAAGAGATGCTTCTTTTTTGGAAACGTTGGACTGACAACTCCATCATTTACTGATAGGAATAATTTCAACATGGGCATCAACAGTACAAACTTTCCTATCTGTATGGGGAAGTGCTTATATTATTGCAAAAACAATTAATGATTCTGCAAATTCAGTACTTCATTTCTTTTTTTGCTACTTGCAACAGAATAGTTTTCGTCTTACGGACTGAGGCCTTTTTTTTTTCTAGTCTGTTACTCAGTTGTCAAGGGTGTTGTAAGAACTGCTGGTTGAAGCAGGCTAGATGTGAAGTAAAAGGAATGTCCCATTCTCTGTTTCCTGAGTCATTCCATTGTTTAGTAAAGTGTGTGCTTCTAAAACTTGAAACTTTCTTCAGAAACATTCTTTACTGTCCTAAAAAATATCAGACTGTTGACACAATCATAGAAGTATTGGTTGGAAGTGACATCTGGAGGTTGTCTAGGCCAACTTCATTTATGAGACAGGTTAGTTGCCAACACTGTTCCAGGTCAAGCCATGGCTCTGTGTAGCTGAGTTGTGTGTTTCCAAGCTTGGAGTCTCCACAGCTTCTCTCAATAACCATTTCCAGTGCTACACTCTTTACCCATTGAAGTTTTTCTGAATGTTCCACCAACAACTTGTGACCATCACTCCTTGTTATATTATGTGCCATTACCAAGAGGAGCTGGACTCCTTCACTCCTGTAACTGCTATTCAAGCAGTATAGGCTCTTACTAGATCCCCTATTAGCCTCAACCATAATTCACTTTTGATAAATGGTATTGGCTGTTCATGAATATGGTTTTGTCCCTCAGGTAGTTGAAAGTTGATTCCAAGGGACATGATGAGATCTGCCATCTTGCCAGGGAGCTAAGGGAGACTATTTAGCTATCGTTACCTGGGTCATCCTTCCCATCTTTTTTAAAGGTGGACACAAGGTGATCGGGCCCAGTCAGTATTGGTTTAGGAAAGTCAGGCCCTGCCTGACTAACCTGATCGTCTTCTATAACAAGACTCGCTTCATAGATGAGGGAAAGGCTGTGGATGCTGTTTTCCTAGACTTTAGTACAGCCCTTGAGACCATTTCCCACAGCATTCTGCTGGAGAAACTGGCTGCTCGTGGCTTGGACAGGTATACTCTTCACTGGGTAAAAAAAAAAATGACTGGGTGGCTGGGCCCAGGGAGTTATGGTGAATGGAGTTAAATGCTGTTGGTGGCCCATCATAAGCAGTGTTCCCCAAGGCTCAGTGATGGGGCAATTTCTGTTTAATACCTGTATCAGAGACCTGGACGAGGGGATAGAGTGCATCTTCATTAAGCTTGCAAATGACACCGAGTTTTGTAGAAGTTTTGATCTGCTTGAGGGAAAGAAGGCTCCACAAAGGGATCTGGACTGGCTGGATTGGTGGGCCCAGGTAAACTGTATGACATTCAACAAGGCTTAGTGTCGAGTCCTGCACTTGGGCCACAACAAACCCATGCAATGCTACAGGCTGGAAAGCTGCCTGGTGGAAAGATACCTGGGGTGCTGGTTGACAGCAGGCTGATGAATATAAGCCAGCAGTGTGCCCAAGTGGCCAAGAAGGGCAGTGGCATCTTGACCTGTATCACAAATGGTGTGGTGAGCTGAACCAGGGAAGTGATTATTCCCTGTACTCAGCGTTGGTGAGGCTGCACCTTGAATGTTATGTTCAGTTTTGGGCCTCTCAGCACAAGAAAAGCCTTGAGCTGCTGCTGTGTGTCCAGAGAAGGGCAGCGAAGCTTATGAAGTCTCTAGAAAACAAGTCTTATAAGGAGCTGTTGAGGGACGTGGGGCTGCTTAGTGCCCTTCCTTTGCCCGCTGGATCAGAAAGTGATTAACTTTGAGAGGGGAGATCCTTGGAAGAATTCAAATGATGAGTTCTGACAAAGAATATGTCCCATGACTAACTAATTACACTTTTGTCTTGTAGAATATTTTGTTTAAAAAACACAATATGAAGTTTTATTTGGGTACCTTTTTAATCAGTATTTAAAAAATAACCTAGGAAGAGACTTCTCGTTGAACAATTTGTGTTGATATGTGGAAGATAAGTACTTTTTTGTTTGCGTAAGATGACATGCAGCACAGTCCTGTATCTGTGTTTTTCAGCGAATTACAAAGTTCTGAAAGAAAGTGTGAACCCATGATCTCTGTATTGGAAAACATAGCATTGTGTGATGTGTTATAGTTGCCAACCAATTAGCAAGTGCCACACAAGTAATTTATCAGCTGTAGTAAATAATCTTGTGTGGGTTTGACTTTTATAGTGGCTTGTTCAAAGTGTCATAAGTACAGTCATGAAATTCAGGTCCTTATTTCACTGGTACATGCAGCACATATCTCAGAATTCTGCAAACTGCGTACATTTTGATTAAGCTATTTTCTTTTGCCTGTTTGATGTCACACTGTAACCTATAGTAAAGCAAGTGAAACTATGTCATTTTGTTAATCTGTACTGGAAGTGATAAAGGTTTGGTTCCCCCCCATGCCCCTAAGGTGGTGAAGTGAATTTAATTGTGTTTAAGAATTCCCTTTTTCCTTACATTTTTCACCCAATACTTAAGTCTTCATCCGGTTCTCTGAAACTTTAAAGTGATAGACTTTGAAAAATGTTCAGTGTTTTATATTAAGAATAACAGAGGATGATTATACCTATCATATTTTAAAATACTGTTTGATGATCCTACTCCTACTAGGAGTATCACATATCGCTTCATTATTCTTGAGTGCTAGAATTAATGTGTAATTTTGACTTTTACATTGCTATTGGTAAATCACATTTCGTTTTGACAGGCAAATCCGTATAACACTATAGCTTTACATGAGAAAAAGCAACAGTTATTTTAGATTACTACAGTATTGATTTACAGTTTCAGGGTTTGGGGTTTTTTTCATAGTATAAGATGATCTCATGATTTGAGGTTGCTGCACAAATACCCTATCCAGAGCTGTACGTTTGTTGGTGTAGGAAATACGTCCATATAGGGCTGGCTTAAGACTCCTGGTTCCTTATGATGCTTTTTCTGTATATGTTCTACTTAGAGAACTCCCTTACACTGAAGATTAAGCTCTTCATTAATCATTAGTCTCTCTTTCTTGGATCATACATGAAGAGAGCACATAAATATATTCAGTCTCACAAATTCAGTTCTTTCCATAGATTAGTTTACATTACAAATATTTCTTCAAGTTACATTAGTGGGGATTTTAGCAGGCTTTATGTTTAGCAGTGTTTAGTATTTCAGAGGTTTTGGGAGTCAATCATCTGACTTTAAGTGTGTTAGTTACCCATGGCATAGAGTTCTTCTGAACAGTAGTAATTTCACATTTCTTCCAGGTGTGAATGAAAGCCATATCTCAGATAGATAGGTTCTATTTGTCTTCTGTTTGGAAAACAAACAAGAAGTCTAACACAGCCAAGTTTAAAATATCTTTACAAGATCAATGAGTACTTTTCAAAGCGGTCAGATCAGTGTCATCTCATCAAGAAATTCTCTGACATCTCAAGAGAAAGTGAAGGACATTAAATTCCCCTCAAGAGTTTCAGACATTGCTTTCTTAAAACACAGGTAAATGCTTTCTGAAGGAAGCTAGTACTAATTGCTTACAGGAAAAAGAAACCACTGTGGTGTTGATACAGAGCCACTGGTAATCCTTTTGAGTCATTGCTGTGCTAGTCCTCTTAGAATCTCCATTGCTAACAATTTCCCAACTAAGAGAAGTTCAGGAGTTAGACTTGCCAGTTCCAAAATTAATATTGACCAATACCAATTATCTTTATATCATTTTTCCAATTGTTTTATTCTTTGTCAATCACTTAAAATTGGTGTCAGCTTAGAAAAACTGGGTCCATAGAAATGCTGCTGTTTATACTGGACAGGAGGCTTACAAAAAAAAATTAAAGACCGATCCTTTCCTTTATTATAGGAGTTAGCAGAAGAGAAACTCTCTCTCACTTTGTGTTTCTCCCTTGAAAAAGAGTTATCCGTAAGCTGGGTTTCTCTGAAGTCAGAAAAGGTCTAGAGTAAACCAAACCCTAAAGTTACTTAGCTCGGTGACTTTCAGCTGAATTTCCGTGTGGCCATTATTCATCACGGTATTAGACTTCACAATTTCATCTCAGCCTTTTTCCAGCTAATGGAATTTCTGAGATAGCAGGTGGTTCTTAACCTTGTGGTTCTTCTAAGTATTGTCATCTTCCACCACTGATCTGTACAGGCTCTCCTGACAGACTGAGTGTATGATCTCCATCTTCGGCACAGTATTGATGCCAGGATGGTGAGATATGAGGTGCTGCAGTTGAAGAGCTCAACTGACAGTAGCACATTTCATAGATGCCTTCAGAAGGTTGTTAGAACATAGTTATTTTCATTCTCAATTGAAGTCATGCAGGAAGTGCATTTTCTAGGACATTTGTTTCAGACTTTCACTATATCTGGCATTGGATTGAGTAGGTTAATCCTCTTTAGTCCTTTGGTTTACTTCACACAGACCTGGTACATCTGCATTTAACTGCTTAGATGCTCTCTGCTTCAACAGCATAGAAGAATCATGCCCAAAAAGTGTCTTGATATTTCTTGATAAATAGGAAAAAGGTGTCTCCTGCATAATGAACAAGGAAGATACAATTTTCAACAATATTACCTACTTCCATTCATTACGATATTTCCTTTTCTAGACTGTCTTCTTTCTAAAAATCTCTGGGTTGCATAAAATAAATGCAGTTTAGTTACTATGTGCATACGGTCTGCTCTTTGAAAGGTTTCTAATATTTTTACAGTTATTAGGATACATAATACTGTCAGTTAAAGAGTCTTCTCCAGCATGGTTTTGTGCCACATTGTATTCTGTCTTGATATTCGTGTCATGCCTTCAATGTGGGACCTTTTTATGATGGTCTCATTTTTCAGTTCTCAAGAAAAGGAAGGTAAATGGATGATTTGATACAAGGGTGACCTCTTTCGAAAAGAAAAGCTCACTTCGTCCTAGCTTTCTCATGAACACTGTGGTGGAATTTTGTTTTAATTAGTGTTACTGGCTGGGGTTTTTTTCAATTTAGATGACATGGCATGCTCATGATTTAGCTGGAGCTTTTTTCTTTGTAATCTTCAGAACTACTGGTAGTATCAAAGAAGTAAAGGTAGAGTAATTAGTTTGCGGATAAGCAAATACATTTTTGGAGAATATTACATTATGTTGTTTGGGCAACTAATCAAATTCAACCCCACTTGAATGGTGTTGGTGACTACTTGCAAGTGATTAAGGTCTGGACACCTGTAGAGTTTCTGCTTGTTCCTTAGTACATGTTTTTATAGAGCATTAGGTCTTACAGCGATGCCTGTTGAAAAAGTCTGACTTCGGGGAATTAATGTTGCTTCTTCATCTGTGACTCTGAGACCCACTTCTGACAATTCCTGACCTCAGAGGTTTGAGTGTGTACCCTGTTATCTAGCTACTGGTGAGAGGGCTTTTTGTTCATTGTAAGTTACTATACAACACCAGTACCTCTCCAGGGCTGTGTGCCTGAAATGAGGGTACACTCTGTTACCTTTGAAAGTGCTGGAAAGTGCTTAGAATCAGATTATTCATTTAAAAGAAGCACTGCAGAGCAGATTTGTGACACCTTTTGGTGAACAGTGTTGTGTTCTTGTCTTTTTACTCTAAAATTTTAAAGCATTTTAAGGTAAAGTGCAAAAAACCAAAATTAATTATGATATCTAAAGCAAACAATGCAGTTTGTCTCTTAGAGGTAGGTGAAGACATTTAAGAAACCTTACTTATATTTAATCATAGCATAGGCAGTTGAAATCCGAAAGCCCTAACCTTTATCCTGCTAGTGTATTAATTTAAAGGAGAACAGTAACTGATGTTCTTGGAGAAGTGATTTTTGTATATATTTTACAGTCAGTGCCTCTTCCCTGCTATATTATTGTGTATATGTGGCTGGATTTTGATTAGGGAAGGAACTGAACTGTACCTTCAGTTGCTCGCCTGTGCTGCTTTGTATTTCAGGTGGGTGACAGAAGGAAAGTTAGTTCAGATAGTTACAGGATGGCTGCGGAGCTACTGATCAGCTGAAGAATTCCACCTTGTGATGTTTCCCCCGGGGTTGAACGTATGCAGTCTGTACATCTTAAGGAAAACTTTTTCAACTGAGAATCTTCCTATCTTTTGAAGTTCAAGGATAACCTGTTATTTTCTATTCTAGAGGAGATTCTCAGTCATATAAAGAGGAAAGATTTCTATAATCTTAACTACACATATTTTAAAAGTTATTGGGACTTGTGATTTAATTTGCGTATTCTTAAATGCTTGGTTGGATTTGCATTAGGGCTTCTGTGTGGGTGATGAGATCCTTTATATTCTGTAAATGTAGAAGCAAAATATTTACTTTTAGGAGTATTAGTCAAAAAAAGTATATAGAAAAATTAAGAAATGCTGTAGGTACAGAACATCGCATTGCTGCTCTGTACTAGACTTCTTACCCTGTAGAAGTGTTAGGGAAAGCATGTGCAAAAACAATTAAGTCTAGTAATTTTAACAAATTATAAAAAATCTGTAATATAAAACAATTCTGTGATTACGGGTTTTTGCCTCTGTATGCCAGCACTAAATACCTCACAACTTGAGTATAAGAAAAGATTCACTCGTATCCGGAGGGCTGAATGATATTCTCATAGCATCAGTGTTCTCAGCTGGTTTGGAATCCCCGTGTGCAGAGGACAGCACTGCATCCCACTTACTGGGCTTGTTTGCCTGAGCTCATTTTCCGAGTTTCGTCGTACATCTGCCCTGCATCCAGCTCTGCTAAAGCCGTTCAGCTTGGGGAGAGCACCCAGAGCCAGCCAGCGAGCTCCAAAATCTGTCAGACTTGAAAGGGGAAGTTCATTGTAATTTCAACCGAACTAATGAAGTTAATGTCCTTAAGTTAGTGTTCTAAAGCAGCTGGAAAAAACACCTGTACAGAAGTTTAATGTGTGCGCATTATCAGCAGGCTTTGCTTGTTAGGTGACATTTGCTAAAGGAATTTCAAGATTCCTGAAAGATTGTCATATAATTAGGATTTCTCAGCTTGTTTTAGAGGTAGTGTTAGTGTTCTTTAGGTAATTGATGAAAGAAATTGCAGTGCTTCAGCAGAAAGCCTATTGTAATTGCAGCAGTCCATTTATTTTTTCAGTCCATTTACTGATGAATTTGCAGTTCTTAGTTCAGTTCAGGTGAAGTAATAATAAACTCTATCCTCTGTTTATCTCCATTCAGAATGTTGCAACGCAATATAGTGGTTATATTTGTTCTCATCAACTTGGCTTCCATTTTCTTATTACTGGCAATAAAATCTGCAGTCTGCAATTAATCATTTGGAAGCAACAGTAATGTAGCACCTTGTTTAGTTTAATTTCAATTTATTGGATTTTAAATTCACATTGTTGTTGAATTGGGTTTGTTTATACTTGCTGTGGTCAAGATCCTGATTTTTCACTGTAAGATTCAAGTATTGAATGTTTACTATAAATTCTACAATTGCTTTTGAAGGCGCTGTGTCCAAAGGGAAACATAGCCACTTTGAACCTGTGTGCGATACCCATGAACTTTTCTCTTACAAGAGATATTTATGACAGTATTTTCAGTTGCCAGCAACACCGTTGGTAAGAAAATAATGCACCCAAGTAATTTTCATATCTATAGTGATGATTGGCTCTGCTGGGCTATTGCTCCCCAGCATGCACTTTCTCAGTACCTGCACTTTACATGTGCTACATGGTATGGAGTTTGAATTTTGTGGTGCTGGGAAAATTATAAGCATTGAAAACACTGGATGCTTTAAAGCAGCACTTGTCTAACCTGTTATGCTGAACTCCATGTCTTGGCAGAGCAGAAGGAGCTATGGCTTTGAGGAACAAGAAGTGCCTAAGATACATTGTAGTTATTTGCTTTAAAATAGTACTCTTTTATACAAAGTATTTAGCTGGTATCATTAGGTTGTGTTCAAGCAATAGTATTCAGATCTTAGTCTAAGTTGTTTGTTTGGGTTTTTTTGTCCCACAGTTTGTAAGACTTGTATTGTTCAACACTTTGAAGATAGCAATGACTGTCCCAGGTGTGGCAACCAAGTACACGAGACCAATCCACTAGAAATGCTAAGGTAAGATGATACTGCACAATGTTTACTGAAATAAAACAACAAAGTAAAAAAAAAAAAAAAATCCTGGCACCTCTATGCTGAAAGGGAATTATTTTTTCGGTTTATTTTTATATGTCAAATGTTCTTGACCTTCGATTCTGTCTATTTCTCATCTCCTATTAAATTGTAAATTGAGTTTTTTGAGATGTATTAAAAGGAGGAAAGATAAGGGAAAGACACAGAAAGGTGGGGAATATAATAGAAATTAAAATAAGTATTTTAATACCTCAATTAAACACATAAATGAACAAGATACATTTTATTCTTTATATGAAATTAAATTCTAGAGTTTCTTTTTCTTTGAAACTATTTAGGACATTCCGAACTATATCCAACTTTTTTTCTTCTTGGAGCAATGTAGAAAATTAATCATGCAAATAACAATGTTTTCCAGGGTGTAGATCTACCAATCTGAATTGAATCTGCTGTTAGATTAAAGAAAACCACGTGCAGAAGAAAAATCTGACGCTGAAAATGCCATTTCTTGAGAATTTGCATTTTTATATCACTTTAACACATCTATGTTTAAACAATTATTTTTCTTTAAATTCTGGATTCTCTTTTAGTGATGTTATGTTGAAACAAAGGTGATAGCCATCCTGCAAGTATGGTACAGAGAACCCAAATAATGTCATCATAAGTGGAAGAACTTTGACCTTTTTTTACTTTGATTTTTATGATGGTTATGTTTGTGCAGAGCAATTCCCATGCTTCAGCTACATACCAAGAGGATAGGTGAGAGAGATTCAACTGCTCCAAAGGGTGTAATTAGCTGAAGTCTTTGTCATCTTTTTTGGAAGGGCAGGGCTAAAAGGGTTTTTGTATATGTTTACGATAAATATTTTCCTGACCTCCTGTCACTCTCTGAGGTGCTATGTCAGCTACAACAGAAGGTGCCATACAGAGTGCATAAGGCTACTAACAAGCTAAAACCAGAAGCGTTTTAGAAAAAATTATTTTATTCTGACAGGACCATTTCATAGGAACTGAAAAATGCACTTCCTGAAACATCTAGTAGATGTTTAGTAAAATAATAATATGCTTTAAGCAGGAAATGACAGGAGAGTGAGAAAAGTTGAGACCACAAGCCAGAAATGTGGGAAGAGTTAGTTTCTCTGCGTTTATTTCCTGAGACTCCTTTTAGAGTAAATGGGTTTACTTGCCAACAAACTGCATGTAACTAGTAGTTTGCTGGTTGTATTTTATGAAACAGTTTTAAGCATTTGTTAAACTAGTACTCAGAAGAGCGAATGATCAGTGTAAAGAAATTATTTTTTTTTGGATGTTGCCTGCGTAACTTAATACGTCTTATACTCTTGACTGTAGAGACCAGCCCCATCATTGCTCAAGAGTGCAGTCATTTTCTGAGAAATGGCATTGAACACTCTGAATAGTATTTTTAACAGAGATTTTTGAGATAAACTTTATGAAATATTTAATAAACTCTATTCTGAATAACTTCATAATTATGTGAGGTTTTTTAGATGTGTCTTTTAGTTGGCAGCATTTAGGGTCTGTTGAAACTGTAATCCTAAGTGTGGAATTCAACATGAAGCTCTAAAATGAAAATCCAGGAAGAGTGTTAAATGCTAGAATTCCCTTTCTTCATTTAGCAGAATTCTACACCAGCAATATTCATTTGAGTCTGGGTCAGTTATACCGTGAAGGCAGGCTTCCTTTTCTTCTTAGTAGCATGCTGCTTTGGTTGCAAGTTTTCTTAATAGAATCATAAAGGCTGGAATAAGATCATGAAGTCCAGCCATAGAATCGTTACAGCTGGAAAAGACAATTTGTTCACATCAGGTGATGAACAATTGTCACAGAGTAGCTTTGATCTTGTAACTCATTCAATATTATAGAAGAGGTGAAAAATGCACTTATACAAAGCTGACATAAATGCTTGGTTCTTCTTTTTGTACATTCTAATTTGGAGGCTGGAAGATGTGAAGTGGAAGGATGCGTGTCTCAAATATGAATGTTCTTGTTTCATCTTTAACAAGAAGTATCATATTAAAAGGCTGAGACCAACTTTGGAGTTATGTCAAGGAGTTTCATTTTGGAATGAGTTGATGCAAGTCACAGAAATACAAATTTTTGTTCGAGTTCCCATAGGCATGGATAATGGGAACATTGTAAGATGCTTCTGAAATTGAGAATCTTTTCAGAACTTCCTTTTTTTTTTTCCCTGTAGTTTAAGTTTAGTTCACAAGAGAAGATCTAAAGGGCAGAGGAGAGGAAGGAAAAGGAAATAGAATGAGAGATGGAAGAAACCAAAGGAAAAGTGAGATATGGCAAGGAAGTGGAACTAGAAAGTGGATGATAAATTAAATGGATAGGAGAGTAGGTAAAATTCAGTAAAAAAGGGAAGAAAAATTGTTTAGCTTCAACAACAAAAGTAAATGCATTACATCCTCTAGAAGGGACTGTAATAGCTATTTCTGGCACTAATATAAGCTTATCAGAGGCTGTGCCTGTGCTGTGAACTGTCATCTGTCAGACAAAGTCATGGTGGATTTGAATAGTTTAAAGGAATTAGGTTGGGTACTGAGGACAGTAGAGCCAGAGCAGTTCACATGCTCTGTGGTCTTCTTTATCCTGCCAAGACTGGTTTGTCTGTGTTGTAGTAAGTAGGGAATAGGCTGTTAAGTTTTTCATAACAGCATTGTTACCAAAATGCTTGAAGACATAGTATTATAATGCTGTTTAGAATTTTCATGCCTGCTATTCATCACCTGGACCTGACAACAGGATACTACTTTTCCAGTTTTTTCTTTTTAGAAATGTAATTGTTTGCATGTAATACAAACAATGAAAAATGCTTTTTCTCTTCTGCTTCGTTTTTTTCTTTATATATTAAAAATCACATTCTTTGGTTATTTCTAAAATAAAACCATTTTAGAGCTGGTTAAGATAACCTTTAAAGCATATTTTCTCTCAAGCTGAAATCAGTTGGATTTTACATGATGTAATATTTACTGAAAACGTGCAGAATTTTTATAATTCAAAATTCTTTGTTGCTTAAAGGATAAACATATTTGAAGTGCAAGTTTCTACTTCACGTGAAATGTTTTTTTTCTCTTTGAAAGGCTGGATAACACCTTAGAGGAAATTATATTTAAGCTGGTGCCTGGACTTCGAGAACGTAAGTTTCTGATTTGTTTTGAGTACCTATTTGTGTTGATAGGATATGATATTTTTGATGATATACCCATAGTGATGATTTAAAAATTCACATTGATGTTTTTTGATGTTAACTAGAGGAACTGCAGCGAGAGATTGAATTTTGGAAGAAAAACAAACCTCAGGAAAATGGACAAGGTGATGATGGTTTTGGTTTTTTTTTCCCCTCTCTAATCTGAACATTAAGTAAGATTGCTCATTAAGCTCTGTTTCTTCAAACATTTATGCATATACATTGTTTTTATTGACTTTGAAGATACTACAGGAACTCATAATAAATCTGTGCAACTGTAGTCTGTACTTTTATATACTGCTGCTTATTGATTAACCAGTTGTTTACAAACATGAGCTGTTTTACCATTACATTCATTTGCATTTCCCAAAGCTTTCACTTTCACTGCTCATGCCATTTTACTCTTGAAATCTTGATTTTCTTAATACAGCAGGATGCAGGACTACTTGAGGTTTTTTACGGATTATTTTCTGTTACTGAATTTGACCAGCTGTTGAGTAGGAGGTTGCCAAGAATTAGTTATGACAAGTAGTAAAACAGTTTTCCACACATGCTAAACAATTGTTTTATATAGATTCCAAAATGATTTTTCTTTTTTCTTTTTTACTTTTTTTTTTTTTTTGTAGTTGACTTGTGAACTTTGAGAGCTCAGTATTGAAGTGCTTAGTGAGGAATCCATTGACTGTGTTTATGCCCCTTTCATGTAACATCAAGGTTTAGATACCATAGCCTGTTTGATTTTTGGATTTTTAAGAATTTTTGGAATGCTCGGCTAAGCTAAAGAAATAGCTATTTTTACTAAAGGATCACTGTCAAGTAAACATCTTGCAATACTCTTCTGTACTCAATTGTTTAATATCTTCTTTTCAACTTTATAACATGTAAATTTTTTCTCACTAGTTTTGTTGATATACATTTGACGTGTATTATAAGGGACAAGATTCTTCTCTGTTACATAATTAAATGAAGAACTACAGGACAGTTTAAATGAAATTATGTTAGTTTACTACATGTTGTATAGTATATACCTATTCAGTTTTAAAAATACTTAGAAAATATTTTTATGGAAAATAGACATTTGTTTAGAAAACTATTTTTCTGCTATATACATAGAACACCTCCCCATAATTTGCAAATTTGTAGAATATAACTGACTTCTAACTGATTTATTCTTCTGGTTCTTGCCTTTCTCTCATCATATAATAGTAAACCTAATGGAGATCAGTTATTAAGTGTAACGAGTGACTGAATATTTTTGTGAATCAGAGAAAGGCTGGAACTCTCAATATGCTTTTAAGTAGCTACAGATGCGTCCAGTTCTGTTGGTGACTGTATCCTTGGCCCATGGAAATTTGGCTCTACAAATGTTTGAAACTCATGACAACTCATTGAGACAAGTTATGAGCATTTAAACTATATTCTGCCTTAAACAAGGATAAACAATCTTGCCTGACAAACTATTTGGTGAAAATTAATGTCAGTAAGTAATATCAGTAAGAAGGGACTGTTTCAGTTGTCAAAACCATGCCCTGCAGTCACATAGTCAGCCTAATTTGAAAGAGTCCATCAGTTATGTCTTGTACCACGGGGTCACAACGCAGTTCCCCTCTTTAACATCTGAGACCTGTAAAAAAAAAAATTTCACATACCAGAAGAAAAAATCCCAATCAACAAAGCATGTATCAGGCAACGGGGACTCTACTAGGAGAGTGGTTGATAGAGAGAATTGATGGATGATGATAGGAAACATGCTGTGTACAGAGAGAAAAATCTTGATTGGTCCTCTCCAGTCTGAACTGTAGAAGGAAGAGGGCAAACATCTTCACATTGACTCACTCTCTGGCGAGCAATTTTACATTGAATAGCTGAGAAAAGCACAGGCAGCAGACAATTTTGGTTTACAAGAAAGATGAGAAGAAAAAATGAAACATCAATTTATGCCTTAAGGAAAGAGAGGTGGAGGTGGAGGGGATATTGGTTTGGTTTTCCTGTCTTCTGTTCTGGGCTTGATGCTTTTGACTGGGAGAACACAGAATTCTTTTTTGTGAGATTAAAATTTCTTTTTTTTCTTTTTATTTATTTTTGTTAACTTCTATCATATTAAACTTTAATAACATGCCTCTGATAGACCATCACATTGATTTCTAGAAGCTGCCTACACAAACATCATTAATTCTAATATCTACAAGGATTTTTTTAGTAAATAGTCTGGTGCCGTTTACATGGAGGAGCATCTGAATTTTTATCAGAATACTTTGAAAGATGCGACTTTTTTGTGTGTATATCTGTTTCTGGAATCATTTTATAATTGGAAATTTGCTGATTTTCCTTAGTTCTGTAATTAGTTTGCCTTTCAAGACTTTTCAGACTGCATAACTAAATCGTCCTCCATTACTCAGCAATGGTAACTGTTGAAAGTTGTGGATATGTTTGTGTTGCTGAAGAATCTGTGAATCATGGGCAGACTCCTCAGATAAGTGCCTGTGACAGGTAGACTGCCCCTGCTTGATTAGAAGAGTTTGCTTTCTGGACTTTCAAAAGAACTAAAAAGTAGTATGTAGTTTGATACTGTAAATTTTGCTTATACCAAGATGGTAGGAACAAAATGTGTGTATGATACACATTCAACTAAATGTGTTGGTAGTTAGTAGGGACTTGTGGGCAAATCTTTTACAATTATAAAATACTTCACATTTCTAAGAAATAGAAGTAATGAATGTAGTTTAAAACCCATCTTGAATATGTAAACTGAACAAAATGAAATAATTACTGCATCTAGAAACCTAGGTGTAGTTTGATATTTGTTCAGGTTTTCATTCTGTGTTCTCATCTTAATTCTAAATGACTGTAAGTTTGTGGTAAGTGTAGAAAAAGACCAGAATTTGATCTGAAAGTTTTTCTGAAAATGCAAATGTAGCTTAATCAGAGAGCAGCCTTTGTTTTAAATCAAAACATTTGAGTTGGTGATACAAAGAAGACAAAGGCGTACTGTATTCTAAATCTGTAAAAATTAACTCAGTTTTATGAATCACTGTATGGTTATTACTTACATACATTGCAGCCTTACCTAGATGCACTTGCTGGTCTTAGTATTCAGGTGTTCAGGTATGCTATACCTTTGAAGGGAGATTTTACCTTTTCCAGAGACATAACATCCAATATGTGATTATATAGGATATATGTGCTCTGCCAAAAAATATGGGGACCATTCCTCTTTTCTTATATTGTTTTGTTTTTTAAAGAGGAACAAGGTTAAGTATATGGCTGTTTAACTATAAAATCTTTCTGGAGAGAGGCACCTGGGCTTTTTACAATGACATTACTTAGACCAGATGAAAAGCGGATGAAAGTTAAGTTTTATCTTCCCTTTGTTTACTTCATGATAACATTTCATGAACTTGCCTCCACTGGATTATTGTGGCAGACAGTTAATATGAATTGGTTACCCATGTTACTTTGATACACAAGTGTTATTCCAGTGTTTATTTCAAAGCATTATTTTTTGGCAGTAAACTGCTGCACCGTAGAGTAGGCTTGTGTGATCTTGATGCATGCACAGTCGCAGAGTTTTGATCACTGGACACATACAGAAATAGACAGCCATAACCATTAGTTGTCCATCAACCTAAATATTTTCTGTCAACCTAGAAAACTGTTGTTTGCATATTACATTAAAATTTCCATAGTAGAAATTTATATTCAGATATCTGTAAATTGATCAGTTTAAGAATGCACTCAATTAAAATTGTATACAGTTAATTTAAAGAAATAATATACTCTTGAAAATGAAGTATTACTTTAAAAATGTGTTTGTTGCTTCTGTGAATTTTAATTGTTTTACACGTAAATAATACGATCATCATATTTTACAGATGAAAGCCCAAAAGTTGATAAACCCAAAGTAGATGAGGATTGTGATGAAAATGAAGAAGATAAAGACTATCACAGGAGTGACCCACAGATTGCTATCTGCCTCGACTGTTTGCGCAACAATGGCCAATCAGGAGATAATGTGGTCAAAGTGAGTAGTCACGATATTCTGTGCTGCTGTTATTGTTGGCAGAATAACGTCTTACAGGAATTAAATCTTTTTATGGTCGTTAACAATAAACTTTAATGTGGTGACCTGTCTCCCCTTCTATGTTTACTTAGTCTTTTTGCTTGAGACATTTCAGTGCATCTTGGAATTTTGTAAAAACTATAGTTCCATACAGAAATCTATCTGTGATAGAGAATTTTTTTTTAATGGATTATAGTTTTGTAGTTTACAGCCTTCATGGTGTAACTGCATTACAGAACAGATCATAGCACACCACAGAGGTACTCAAAAAGCTAGCTGTAGGTGAGCTGCCTCACACTTTCAGGATTGCTGTTTTACCATGCCAGCATAAACCTGCTTTTCATATATGTTGTGCACTGAATGACTGGGATCCTGATCTTTTGAGCTGTTAACTTGATTCTGACAGTGGCATGTCATCTTGTGTCCTTAGGCTGGTCACTTCCATCTATAAAACGTGTAGAGTAATACCTGCTAACTGCTCTTTTAAGAATTAGGGATATTAGGCAATCTTCCCTTCAGGAACTGAAACCAAATGGTGTCAAGTCTAGAAGAAAGTGTTTAAAAATCCTCTTAGATTTTAATAATGTTCTATTCAATCGCAAAGACAAGTAATAAAAAATATTAAAAAACATTATCTAATAAAACACTATGGTTTGTATTCTATGTAACATGTATAATTTCCTTACACAGTCAGAAAATTTTGATTCAGCAAGTAAACTTGTGTGTTAGCACTGTCTGTTTATTCTATGTGCAATGAGAAATCTGTATCTCCATCACCATGTAGGAGTCTCAGGTTTCCAGCTTTCCTGTTGAGTCAGAACTATTAGGTTCTCAATCACAGAATCTGTCATGATAGATCATGTCTCAGGTTTGGAGCTTTCCTGTGTTTTACCTAGGTTATCTGAGGATGTTTTTACATGTTTTCTTCCTTACTCCTGTATCTTTTGGAAAGTTCTCCAGAACTAGAGATGGATCAAGTGAACTTGTTTGTTGTCTAGTAAATTTTGCAAAATGGTGAACAAAAATGAACCTGTGATGCCATTATGAATTAGAAGAGAGTGCAGTAAAATTGGTTACTGGATGAAAAAATTATGAATTAAAACTGTTGCTGCACTAAAGATTGTTCACATACTTCAGTATTTGGGTTTTTTCTGTTCTGTTTCTGTTGCTTTAGGGTTTAATGAAGAAATTTATCCGCTGTTCTACTCGAGTGACTGTGGGAACTATCAAAAAGTTTCTCAGCTTAAAATTAAAACTTCCAAGTTCTTATGAGGTATGTTTGAAAGAACTACACTTTTATTTTTATTTCTCTTCACAATATTAGGTTTTTATGAAATTTAATCATATTTGAACTTGAGGAATGTTTTTTTAGCCCAATCACCAAGTAGTCTTCAATATTCCAAGTTACGTTTTCTGCCCTTAAATGAGAAATGTTCTTTCTATTGCAGTGACTAAAGTTGCTAATCAAGGAACGTCTACAGTTCAAATAACTTCAGTTTGCTGCTTTCTTGTGAAGGAACAGATACACGTTAGGTTTTGGTATTTTTATGTAAAAAATAAATGCTTTCCGTTTCCACGTGGTTAATAAAGAAGACAATACAGTTTTGGACTAGTAGCCACTGGGGAAAAGGAGAGATCAACTAGACATGTACCGCATTACTCCGCAGTTTTATTTTCTTCAGATGTAAGAAATTACCCAGTAATTATGAGAAGTGAGCAGCGGTACCGTGTGAATCCTTCAAAATGCAGATACCTTTTTTGCACCTTATCTCCAATGAGGTCGAATTTGATGGAGAAGAGGTTCTTTGCTCCGTGAGTGATTTGGTCTTGGCTAAAGAGTTGGGCAGTGTGATACTCCTGGCTCTGCTTTCCCTCTTCACTGGGGTACAGGAATTTTGAGGTCAACACAGATTATTTCTTCAGCCATTTCTCTTACAGGAGTCAGTGACTCTGTGAACTGCAGGCTGCCTTTAGCATCCCAGCTTTGATTAGAGGTAGAGCTGAATTAGCTTTGCTGCACAGGTTATTGCAGAGCTATATGCAGGAGTTGGTCACAGTATCATGACATGCTGACCAGCCATTTTGATGTCATTTGGTTTTGTTAATTAAGTTAATTTAATCTATCTCTGGCACCTTAATGGTTTGTGCTACATATGCTGTAATACAGTTTTAACCAGTCATTTTTCACGATAAGATCATTTTGGTTTAATTTTGCCTTCAGTTAATCAAGAATCATGTTTGTATTCTTAGAAGTGCATTTTCCTGGTAATTTATAGTTACTTTGAAAGTAATTTTTTAAAATTAGTTTATCATATTTTTTTTAAATGAAAATTACAGTACTTCTGTTTTGTGTCCTTGGGTTTGAAAGAACGTTTACATAGCAAGAAGCCCCTCAAAATACAGCACAAGGCTTTATCTTCAAGTACATTCCATGTCGTATTGATAAATAGAGGGATTGTTTGTCTACACGTGATTTCCTACATAGTTTAGCAGACTTTGTTCTGTCCATACCTTATTTGAAAACACAAAAGTGAGTAATGTGGAATACTACTATTAAAAGTAGCAATGTAATTTTTGTCAGTATGTTGTGTTCATACAGGTTTGATATACAATTCTGATGGAATTCTAGTTTAATGATGGGAGATGAGGGATTAAATCTGAGATTCATTTAGGAGTTCATTTAAACATTAAAATTTTGCATCGCTTTGTCTGACTGTTCGTTCTGTTGTATTTTAAGCTGGATGTACTATGCAATGGAGAGATCATGGGGAAGGATCATACTATGGAATTCATCTATATGACGAGATGGAGACTAAGAGGCGAAAACGTAAATGCTGTTACATTATTAATAAATGATGTTTTGTTATATTTATGATAGAGAGGATACATGCTTTCACAGCTTGGTCCAAAATATATTCTGTGACCTTTCAAAAAACCTTTCTTTAAAAATGCATTTTGCGTGTTTTCTGGACTTCTTATGTTAAACCCTATGAGTGAAACCCTGCAATGCATATTGTGTAGACTCTGAAACTTAAAAGTAGCAGATACGCAAAGTTTACGTGCAAGTTTTGCTCTGAGTTTTAAGTCAAGTATTTGACAATGTAAGCACTTGTTCTTTTTCTGCGAATTGGATTTTAGTGACCTTTTGAGTTACATTGGGAATCTGTATCCAACAGTTCTTTATTAAGAATGTTTTATTCAATCAGTAAACTGAAAGTGACACTGAAAGGGTATTGTAGAAATGTAATTGGTTTATTGTTTCTTTTAATACTACACCCATGTTTTTTAGGTGTGCTGTGTAACGCTTAACATCCAGATACACAGCTGAGTGGGTTGTCCTTGCTATATATGTATATTTTGGAATTGCAATGTTTAACTTTATTAAAATACATTTCTTTCTGGTCCCATATTCAATTTGATTAGTAGCCCTTAGATTATCTTGTATATTTAATTTTTTTATTAGAAGTTATGTCCTTGTTTTTTCTTTCTTTTATACCTTTGTGTGTGGCTATTGATTGTTCTTCGCTTTATTGCTTTGTAGTATATGCAGATTTGTTGTCCATCACTACCAGTGGAACCTATATTGGAGTGCAGCTAAGATTAAGGACTTAACATATGGTAATGATCTGTAGAAGATCCCAGGCTTTCTGTACTCTTTGGTTTTTTAAGCTTCCTAGTACTCAGAATAAAAAGCAGGGGGCATGGACAGAGTAGACAGAGGATTAAACACACTGTGGCATCAGCAATTCACAAGTTTTTTACAGTTTTACCTTAATGTAAAGAAAGAGGAGAAGGATAGATTTTGATAGGAATTAGGGGAGTTAATGTACAGGCAAGTATTCAGAAAATTTGAAAGTAATACTGTACTGAAATTTGATGATAGCTGAAATTCCGATATTGTACCAATAAGAGAACTTAGAGTAGTATTTTTTCCAATATTGCCTTGAAACCAGTGGTGTTTGGCTTGCTATCTTACATTACTATTAGCATTGGTTGTACTATTAGGAAATGTTGAGGCAACAGCTTTAAGTGATAATGGAATTTTTTCGTGACATTTAATCCTCCAGCCCTTGCTTACAAATGGACTTTTGGCAGTTGCATTGGTTTGGAAGCAACAGTAACTATAATCTTGACAAAAAGGACATTATTTGTGCTGGTTAAAATTTTTAAAGACTCTCAGAACTATAGTTTTTTACATTAAGTGAGTATAAGAGTTGAGAACTCTGGTTTAAATTTGTAAGTTGTATTTACATGCATGTAGTATAGTCAGGTATATATGTTCATGTTTCCCTTCATGTAGTTCTACATTAGTCCTCTGAAGTCAGAGATGGCAAAATACAACCTGAAAAAATTACGTTATGCTGGTAATAAAACCAGTAACATCTGGGCTTCTATGATTTTGTTTTCACTAACTGTTTTGGGTCTCACTGTAAAACAGAAGTTGCAATGGTAATTAATTAACTATCTCTTATTTTGGATGAAGATCAAGTAAATCTGTTATCTCCATCTTTGGTACTATTCACCACGAGCTTTTACTGGCACGCCTATGGAGCTTACAAGAGGGAGAGTAGTAAAAAGAAAGTATCCATTTATTCATTAGAGAAATTTTTCCTGTTTAAAGTAAGTACATTAATATTAGCTTTACATTTGGAAATTTTTTAAAAAAACATGAAATGGTAAATGTGTATGTCCAGCTGTGGATGCCTCTTATCTGATCAGAAAATCATCTCCTTCGCAGTTTCGGTGCCAGAACTGCTCATCTTCGCAAGTCTGCTCACAGGATGGCACTTTTTATCAGGTAAGAGGCACTCACGACTGTACATATACTACAGTCATCAAGGTCCTGTCAGCACTTCAATTGTAAAAGTTGTGGAGGTTTTATAACTCCTCGCCACAAAGTGCCAAAACTCTGAGCAAGGCGTGAGCATTTTTGTTTATTCAGAGAAAGCTTTGTTGGATGAATGAACAGAATCCATTCGCAAGGTTTAAGGGGTTCTTTTACCTTACATTAGGCTATTTGTCTTTTTGTTAGAGAGATCATTCATTCTATAGGCTGATATCTGCTTTAGTCTGGAAGGATTATCTGTCTCTTCCTCTTTCATCCTTCTAACTAGTAGCATAGGGCTCTCACTGACGGGATCATAACTGAAGAGTGCGAGTCAAAAGAGACTACATTGGTTTCATCTCTTTATGGCAATTCACATGTTCTTTGTTGGAGTAAAACTTTTCTGCTTTTCTACTACTGTATTCCTTTTACATCTTTTAAAATTATAAATGGAATAATGCTTTATCTCTAGAATATAACAAACCAAAATCTCCAGAGCCTGTAAACTTAAGGTGATTTCTAAATGTCATTGATTAAAGTGGTTCATACCTATACGAAACAATATTTCAGTTTCCACATTGGGAATTTTGATTTGAACTAATTTCTAGAAGTTACTTTAGAAGTTTGAAATAACATTTCTACTTGTGAAAAAAATTTACAATTATAATTGTCTCTCCCCACCATAGATGAGAGTGACCTACTGCAGCCATGCCTACTTCAATTAATGTTCCAGCATAGTGTATTTTATTTGGTTTGTAATTTTGTTTGCAAAAACACTGAGCCTTGCTGGTTTATGTGGCAGTTTCAGTGAGGTGACTGCACTATCTTTGCCTGTGTGCACTTCTAACTAGAGTGAAGTACTTTTAGAGTCAATTTATATAATCAAAGGGAAAGACGTGAAATGGCGTTTAAATAATACGGCAGTCATATCCTATGCAAAAAAAAATCTGAGACCCAAATAATTTATGATGCTACAAATATAAGTTGGTGAATTGCACATGCAGACCACACATGATGCTCCATGTCTTCTCTCCTAAATGCTCCTGCTGCTGAATAGTTCTAGGCTTATGTTTTGATTTCCCTGCCCTCAAGTTTGGAAATCCTAAGGAAGTATGATCATATTTAGTTCTGGTGATCATTTCACCACTGTGGCATGGCAGGTTTATTAACCTATATAGGTCTCTGCAGTGACATCTTTATTTTTTGATCACTGAAGTTCACCTGCATTGCACTTGAAGGATGCAGTAAAAGATTTCTGGGTTTAATGATAGCTTCTGTAATAATTCTTTATAATTCCAAATTCACAATAAAAAGAGACTTAAATTAGCTATGTTCTGTGCCCTATGGTGGAGAGGTAGTTAAGCCTGTACATTTGCTGAGACAATAAGATTTTTCCTGGGTTTTATGCTATAGAAAACATGCAGTATCCTAGTGAAATTAAGGGGAAAACATCAGACTTATATGAATTGCTGGCAGACTGAGAAAATAAGACGTAGTAAAACAGAACTTCCAGCAACAAGTGCCCAAGTATTTCACAGCACCTTATGGAAACTCACCCACTCTTGCCTCCCACTCCACAGCAGTTTTGTCCAATTTAGGAATCCAAGCAGTTGATTTGCCTTTTTTTTTATTTTTTTTTTTTATGGTAAGAACTAATAAACACACATCACTAGGTCTGAAGTTGAGGAGTTTGGTTTAATGGGGGAAGTTAGCCCTCATCTCTCAGAAAATTAGCTGTCAGCCATCTTAGTTGATTGTTTTTCTTTTATTTTCCTTTTTAATACCAGAGTAGCCTGGCTCCCATTAACTAGTGCTGACTATTAGTATAGGCATGGAACCTTAGTGTATATATATAAATCAAAGTACATCCTCTGTAAATGTACTTTATTTTAGAAAGTATAACTTTCAAGATTGCTTTTCCTCAAACACAGCAACAGAGAAATAAGAGAAATTGTTTGAGCACTCCAAGTATGTATGTCGTAAAACATATAAATCATTAAGTACCTAAAAGCAGGCATAGGAATTTTATGTTAATGACAAATAACTGCAACTAACTGACTTAGAGATTAAATATATATTTGAAGTACAGGTATGGATTTAACTGTTAATGTATAGAATTATTTTGTATAAATAAAACTGATTGTCAGGCATATGTGTATTAAGGATAAGATCTGGCTATTCCTAAGGCGATCTTTAATTGCATTTTCTTTGTGATTTTTATGAATTATGTCTTCATATTCTCTTGTCTGTTTTTGTTGTTGTTTTTCTCTTGCTTTTGTTTTCAGTCTTACCCTATGGTACTACAGTATCGACCTAGAATTGACTTCGGTTAGACCAAAGGGCCAGATCCCACTGAGATGAATCCTGCACTATTTGTTTACCCATCGACAGATTGCACAATGAATGGATGTGCCTGAATTAGGGGGACACAACCAGATTTTCAGCATGCAAATAAGGACTTCGTCTTTCTTAAAATTGTCAGTTGCATCTCTGTTGTTTCTATTAGAGCAAGCCAAGTGCCATTCTGCTACTGAAATGTGCATAAGATATTTGTGTATCTTACGAGTGTGCTGCAAATCATAGCCAAAATCATGAAGCGTACAGTCAAGATGCAAAAACTACGGAATATTTTTGCTTGCGTGTTAGAAAATTTTTCTGGTCCTAGTATTGATTACACTAGCAAAATGGCAGAGTGCTCATTCCATGTGGTATTGCAGTTTCACACACTATTTTACTGAATATAGTTGTTTAAATCATAGAGTACTGTACAAATAACTAAGGATTATATCTTGAAAATATTTTGTATAGAAAATATATTTAGAAAAGTGGTGATTGGGCCACTACATTTTTCTTGTTAAGCTTCTCATGGGTCCAGGTATAGCTCGCTCATGAGTGTGCCACAGTCCTTTTGCAGTGAATGAAGATTAATTACCCTTAACAGGAAATACAGAACACGGTAATTCAAAATGGCAATTTTAAATCTTCTAAATAGATTCTGCTAATATTGCTTAAAAGCATTGCAGCCTTTGTGATTGCACTTTTCTGTGATTTTCCTAAAAATTCAAATTTGGGCTACAAAATATTTTTGGAAAATGGCTTCTGGTCAGATTACATTTCTTCTAATAAAGCCTTCATGAAAATGAAGGTGAAAATAATGTAAACGTCTATGGAACTAATAAATTTCTCTATAAGATTGCAACTGAGGCAAAATTTTACTTAATTATTGCCTTTCATAGTAAGCATTTCCTTTAAAGATTGGTTGGAGGTCTATAATATGCTAAGACAAAAGTAATATATAGCTTTAGTTACGTTATATATCTCTTGTGATGATCTGGAGTTTAGAACTCATTATAGAAATTTTCATGTTAAAGTCACATCATAAAATTAGAGGTTATGCAATACTGAAGATAAGCAGTCTGACCAAAATAATTGTTCAGGTCTTCTTTTTCCTAAGACCTGGTAGTACTGGATAAAAAGTGGTTGTTGCCTTAGGCAACGCAAGTGTAATGGTTCTAATATGAAGTGTTTGTTGAGGTTTCTTGTAATGTTGCAGGGAGCATAGTAATGCATGTGCTTTCTGTAGTCTTCCATTGTCTTTGCTCTGCTTAAAAGTCAGTTGAGTTTTTCACTTCAGGTTTTGTGGAGATACTTACAGTTCAGTACCTTTATGTGATTTCTACTTAATACAAACCTGTTTGTATTAAAATAACTATTTTACCTTCTTATGCCTTTTGCAAACAGAAAAAAGGAATTGAATCAACTTTTCAGAAGCTACTATAGAGTGAACTAATCATACTTAGATGAGACAAAGTGAAAATTCTATCTTGGGATCAAGTATAACATAGATACAAGGCTGTAACTCCTCTGTAAATTTTTGTTCATGTACATTAATATGTTCCTGTTGGAGAAATAAGCATGTTGAGGCTTAAATCTGGCCCCTTTAATGTTAGTAGGAATTCTAACATTGATGACTTGAGGAATCCATATATAGTTGGGTTGAATTCTACCAGTGCACTCCAAAACCCATATGACACACAGAAATAAAGGTGCTGTCGATAGCAGTCTGTTTAGCAAACCTGCCATTGCAGGTCAAGGTTGCACATATTGTGCAGGTGCCAGTGATGCTGGGGAAGCAAAGCATTTAGGAAGCCGCTGCTCCTTTTTGCAGGCATAGTGTGCTGACTGTTATAGGCACAGGTTTGCCCACACTGCAGATGGGGAAGGGGTGCACATGCTGGCTGCAGGAAGCAGTCGTCTCTTTGCCCACCCAGTCTGTGATGTGCTACTTGACAGAAAAAAGGAGATACTCCATGTAGGGAGGGCTCTTCTCCTCTGCAGAGTCTCTTAAACAAAAGTAGATTCTTTGTGTATATAGAAGTCCTCCTTGTGGAGCAGCTTGGAAGAGCAGAGCATGCATTCTAATTGCAAATCATTCTTCTCTTTACTATATACAATTGTTTTCTACGGTAGAAATAGGATATTATTTGTAAATATTTACATGCACATACAAATGACACCTTACAGTTTTTATATATATCACGTGTTTTTATACTAGAATTTTCAATGTAGTTTCACTTGAGATAAAATGCCTGTTTCAGTTTATCACAAAGCTAACAGTAGTACTCTTAAGCAGACTTTCTGCTTGGTTCAGGGGACAGTTTTTTTCTATACAACCGCACTTACCATTTGGCCAAGTTCAGACAGATTTGTTTTAAAAAGAGAATATTTTTAATTCATTTTCGGTTATCTTGTGCAGAAGTTTGCATGCACCTAACAGGACCCCTGAAATAAGACTACTTTGTATT
Source organism: Neomorphus geoffroyi (assembly GCA_033558235.1). NCBI lineage: Eukaryota > Metazoa > Chordata > Aves > Cuculiformes > Neomorphidae > Neomorphus > Neomorphus geoffroyi. Next base: position 17,946,864 of record JAUMJM010000016.1, on the reverse strand, counting down.
CATTTCTGAATGAAAACTGATAGATTTAAGGACTTTCTGTATTCACAATTCAGAGAACCACGAATTTCTCTTGATCAGAATTGGACATTAGTTTAATTCATGGTAATTTTTTTTTGATGCAACTTAAAGCTAGATTGCAGAAGGCAAATCTTCATTTTAAGCATGGAAAATACTGACAGACGTGATGTAATATTCCCAGCTGAGACTCAGCGGCATTAAATGCATATGTTCTAGCCACCTACACTTTCTGCATTTCTAGTTTGATGGCACGGTACCTGAGTGCTGTTATAGTTTAATAGTTTTTGTAGCAGTGAAGTGCCAGGGAAATAATTACCTTAACTGGGCAGCTTGTATAACAGGCATTGCCTCTTTTACAGGAAATTTCTCTTCCGTATGGTATGTTTGTGCCATGTGTCTACAGATATGCATATTTAATTCATTTGTGCCAATTAAGTATATCTGAATAGCATAGGAATATGAGAATGCGTGTACAGATTCCTGTGTGCCAAAGATGGAGTAAAGTGAAATGAGTACCTAAGCATTCCATTAAACCTGCACCATAAGGCACCCTAGAGCAGATTACTGTGTACAGTCATACTTTCTGAGCATTTACATGACAAAGTGTCACCACTGCATGTTTGTAAAGAATAGGAATATAAAAAAAGTGTTCTAGCCTTTGTGTTTCTATGGCTTTCCCATATTGGCAGTGTCTGGTTGCAGAGAAATAAGACCTAAAAAAAATTCCGCACTACTACCTAACCTTGCTGTCTCTCATTTAGCACATTTGGTGCTTTTTTATTTTTTTTTTTCCTCTCACCCTCCCCAAGTGAAAAACTTGTATCTGCCTTTACCTCTGGGGTAACTCATTTATAAAAGTCATAAGCAACTTTTTGTTGATCATAGCCATATGCTGCATTTGTCTGGTAATCAACTGTAAGCTAGAATTAACAAGCAAGATGCTATAATATCTCAAACAACAAGGAATTAGATGATCAATCAAGAAATGTGTCTTCTGTCTGCATTACTACACTGCTTGTAGCTAGGGCCTAGTCCTATAAACATACTTTTATTTGAATGAAATGCCAAATAAGATTGCTACAGTAATCTCTAAATGACTCATCACTATAGTAGGTACTGTTAAAATGAAAGCTTCTAGGATTTGGATCCTATGAGTATGCAGTGCTATAAGTATATTGTGCATACTCAGCTAGCTTGCAGTTATTATGCAAAAAATTTCTAAAAAGTATTATTTTGAGTTTACTGAAAATGTTATATAAAGCAAAGTGCCTGATTACTAATACAGAATACCTTTTAAGCCCATTATTTGCATTTGGCAGGGTGGTATTTGCTTCTGTATTTTGTTTATATCCGTATTATTTTCAAGAATGTTTCATAGACGTGCTGTATCGAGAAGCTTTCTTTCATGAGAAACAAGCAAAGAAAAAAAATGTGTTCTGTTAGATAATTTCAAAATTGAAAATCCCGTCTAAGTAGAAACAATATGAAAATAATTACTTTTATATTGAAATTATTTTCTGCATGAGGAACCCATGAATTCTGAATCTTGGTCTGTTTTCTGCTTAGGCCTCAACAATTTGACTAGACTTTTCTCTTCTGCAGTTATCAAAAACAGTTCCTGTATATCTGCAGGAGAAAAGATTGATCATGTTCCCTTTAGACAGAAGCTAGGCTCTTATTCTGTGCTGTAGACAAAGCAATGGTCCCGAATTCCATCTCATCTCTCCCCTGTATGGTTTTTCCTTCTCTGCTCTTTTCTGAAATAACAAAATAGGCCAGGGTTTAGTCCTGTGATTGAATCAATCACTGAGCTGTATTGTTCCATTTCTGATCTTTTTTCATATTTTCATGTCACTGAAGACATCAAGAGGCATTCACTCCCCAGGAAGAAATATTTCTGGGAGGACTTGCGACAAAAGGAGTAGGATCCAGCTCAGACAGATAGAAATACTGGTAGAAATTTCTGGTAGAAATACTAGAGAACAGATAGTTGTTCAAAGCTAGTCTTAAGTCTCAAAATAAACACTGTTTACAGAGGGGCTGCATAAAATATTGGTCAATTACATAGACTGACCAAACTAATTTTTTATCCTGGAAAAAACCAAAGGCAGTTAAGACTTACATGCCTATCTACAGCAAGTATATAAACATAGAGATGCTTAAATCCAAAGCTTCGTCCAGTTTCTTGCAACTTGAAGGCATCTGTGATTTCGTCAGAAATACTTATATCATGCAGGATGTTCCCCTCTCTTTTTACTTCATATTATGTTATTTTAATATTTATCTCAGTTAAAATGTCTATTCGAGCACCCTCTGTCCTGTAATTAATTCTAGGATCTTACACTTTCCTTATTTCCCATACCCATACTATTTATGACCAACAAATAGAAACATTGAGGATTTATAAAGGAGAAATTGCACAAGAGGAATCAACTCGTAGGTTTGGTTCATCAGGCAGCTCTCATGTATTTCAGCAAAATTTTCACAGTCCTGCATTTTGAATCCTTTAGAGCCAGTTTGGAGAAGGTAATGCTTCCACAATGTGTTCAGCTGAAGACACTTATTTCAGGAAGGATTGCAATCTACTGGAGCATGTTCCAGAATGAATTCCAAGACACAAGGGGATTGATTCACCCTAAAGGAAATGCAAAAAGTTTGCAAATGCTTATTTACCACTAGTTTTATCACATCTGGGTAGTCTGGCCTTCAGACCTGAGCAGAAGCATCTTTCTGTAGGAATATTCTACAAAACAAAATCCAAGGTGGTAAGATTTTTTTTCTTAATAGCAGATCTACCTGTTAATTTTTTTTAACTAGTGTCTATACTGTCTGTAAGTCAGATTTCAGAATAGGAAATTGATTAATCGGTGCATTCCTGACAGATTCTTTCATCCAAGGGATGTGCCATAAATCTTCATATGAATTCAGGTAGCTTGCTGCTGCAGTCGAATAAGGATGTTATTTCATTCTCTATTAAGCAGTTTAGATCAATACAGTTCCGCAGTAGGGCAGTGAAATGGAAGAGCTCTATAGACAGGTGAAAATGTCCAGGCTACCTCTTGTACTTGCAGAAACAGACTGGAATGAGAGATGTCCACAAGTGGAAGCTTTTGTCATTGCATTAATTTTAACCAAAGAGAGACATTAGTTTGACGTTGCATGTTTATCTGAACCATTAGGCATACTTTTCTTTGAAGTTACTTTTGCGTGAATCTTTAGTAAATGCTTCTAACAAGGTTTAATGATGTGACTGTTGACAGGGTGAGGTGGACAGAAGTAGTTCCTCATGATAGTGAGCAGAAAGCAAAGTGAGAGTTGAGAGTAGGTTGCTATACAATATACAAAATTGCTGCAACAGTAAAACGTTTGTGCTGCTAGTTAACATACTGAAGTTTGTATTACAAATGAAGTTGTAATAAAGATGTTTATTATCAAAGTGCGAGGCACATATTTTATGATGGTATTCTACTCCTAACATTCTGTTTTGTATTATATAGAGTATAGTAGACATTGTTGCTGTTGTCTCTTGAATTTTGTTGTGGTGAAATGAAACGTGCTCCCTTTTACACTGAAAAATATAACTTAGTAATTGATTTTAAATTACTCTTTGTTGTTAGATATTTAGTTTGTTCATAACAGAAGGTTTTTTTAAATAAACTATTTTTATGGATAATCTGATTGCCTAATAATTTTAAGGGACCTATTTAATACCAAAGGTAAAGCCACCCAGAAACTGACTTGGAGAAAGGCGCTAACACTTTACTGGAGTGCAGTGGTCAAGAGTTACACCTGGAATCAGTCAAGCAGAACTTAACTGGTGGTAGCCGTCTATGTCACCAAGCTAAAGGGTTAGGCACACCTAGCAGTTTCCACAACAAAACAGAAAAGGAAAAAAACAACAACAGGACGTAAGGCATAAAGGACGAGTTAACAAACCTAGAGTAGCTCTTTGAATCATTGCTCGCGTTCACAAAGAAAAGCACAAAGGCTTGCATTACTGATGTGTCTGCTATACCTGGCCTGGGAACTGATAAAAAAACTTCAATCATGTAAACCTTCCAAAGCACAAAATATTCACCAAACTACTGTTGGGGTTTCTAGTCATAGTTCAGTGATATTTTGGAGGGTGGAAGGGACAGACTTTGAGGATAATGAGAAGATGTTAAGTATGTTTTACAGATTTTTATAGATATTTTTTTAGCAAATGGCATTGCTGTCCTTGACATGGACCACTGATTAGAAAGAAGTCAGTTTTACTTGTGTAGCATAAAATAGAAGAACTAAAGAAATCTAAATATCTTGATTTCCTTTTCCAGGATAGTGATTAACTAAACTGGAAAGTAATAGGACACTTTATTTAGCTGACTGAAATATTTCATTCTAAAAACTTACTGATTGTGGGTTTTTTCTCAAATACAAGCTTCTTAGTATAAACATGAAGCAGTGCATCATTTTTTCCCTTATTGCAGACTTAACTATTTAAAGGAAAATATTTTACTCTTTTTTTGTAAATTAAGGCAAAGCCTGAATTGTTGGATGTTCCAGGCTACTGAATAGGCTACTCTCAATGGATTTTTTTTGGGATGGGGGCCTAAGTGTCCTTATATAAGCTGTGATCCAAGTTATGATACAAAAGGAGCCTATGGTGAGCAGTAATAATATTCTAATGCTTCCTTGCATTTGATAGTAGTTAACAGTTTTTAATATAACAGCCCTCACAGTACTTAGGAGCTCATAGAACATATTGTGATGTTATGTTGCTAATTTGTTTTAAAATATAAAATGTTTTAAGCTTTTTGTCAAAAGTGATAACATCATATTACAAATAAACCTTTTTGTGGTTGTAAAATTTAGCTTATAAATCATTCAAATTGAAGTGAAAAAAAACACAGGTCATTGTTAATGACAGTCTATCCTACTATTAAGAATATATGTATTTTTGTAAAGGAAAAGCACTTGTAGATAGTTAATCAGTCCAATATCTATCTATGTTAATGTTTTGGAAAAAAGAAGACAAAATGCTGCTTAGAGAATCACTTACATGTTTTTATTTTTTGTGCTCAAATGCATTTTCTGTTGATTTATGGAATGTTTATTCTGTGTAAAGCTGTGTAGTTAGTACAGCTGGGCTAGAAGCATTTCTTACCTTAACTTAATCAATTGTATCTGACTGATAATATATTTTCTGTCCAATGAGAAAGCTAATTGCAAAACATACTCATGGTGCTGTTTGTCATCGTTGATATTAGCTTCATCCCACCTTTTAACATTTCTACTTTGTAATAATTGTAAAAAATACTAAAAATTTTTGTGATGTTTGCGTTTTAATGGATATTTTAGGATATTTGGTTATTCAGTTGCATCTTATAAACATCTTTATAAATTGGTGACAGAATTTTATGTACAGTATTTAAAAAAATAGTTCCTTGGATAAAAAATATGCCAAATTAGTCAAGTTTAATACTTACTTTTCTCCAAAGGAAACTGTCGTTGGGTCCATGCATGAAACATGATTGCAAGTTTCTGAGCATTTATGAAAATAGTATTTCATTCAGAATAAGTAATTTCTTCTTTTGTGGCTATTTGAAACCTCACCCAACTGTATTTTGATTCAACATGGTGGATTAACAAAATTTCAGAAAAAAATCCACCAAACAGTAAAGCAAAGAATTTTATTTCAGTACAGTAAAGAGTGGCAACCACATTTGTTTTGTGTACAATCAAAAATGAATTTCCTTATTTCAGTGGGATTCTACAGGGGTCTACTCTCTGGGCCTGGTGCTGACTTGTTCAGCTTGATCTCAGTGGACCTACTTTCTATAATCCTTGTCCTACAACTTGGAATGGCGTAGAGTTTCCAGTTCCTCACTGAATCTCCTTTCATGGGTAGCTAATATTGCTTAAATTTAATCCATTATGTTAACCTTCCCATACGTAAATAAGTTTTGCAACACTGAGCGTGTACATTAGCAGTGGAATTCAGTGTTACAAACTCTGCTGGGTTAATACTTCCATAATTGTCAAACTGGGGGAGAATTTCATTCAGACTATAAATACTTGTAATGCCGCTGTCTCATTAATACGCATACTTCACCAAGATCTGTAAGTTGATTAGGTTTTGAGAAATTTTATTATTTGAATATTGTCCATTTTTGTAATTTTTGTTAAGAGCCAATTTCTGTATGAATTCCTTTGGGGTTAACATCTCAGGGTCCACAAAGCGCCATTTTAAAACTTTAAATCCATTTGAGCTATGAGTGCAATACCAGTTATTGCAGTCTTGTGTCTTTTGAAGAACCAAATATGCTGTGTTTTGAAGTATTTAAAAAAGCACTGTAAATTTCACCCAGTCTTACCAAAGGAATGCTTTTTTTAAATCTAAAAAACTTTGGAGCTGAGCGTGGCTCTTGAAAAAATGAGACCTATTACTGCATTAGCACAAGTGAGCAGTTTTCCAATTAGGGAAGCAAAGTGCTGGCATGGGGTGGGGAGGGTCCTGCCTCTTCATGTAAAATGTGCCTGTTTGAAGCTGGGTCTGCGTTTGTAAGCAGGATTTGTTTTAGAACAACAGCTTGTGTTAATCCTGTAAATGGACTTTTTAGAATCTGATGTATAAATATATCTGATAGGTAATGAGATTTCTAATTATGTAACTATCTGTATGGCTCAGTACCAGTGATGCTAATGTCAAGGATGTTCACAGCACCTTTGTAACAGCTGATAACAAAAGAAAATTTGGTCTGACCCGTATGCTGCAAGATGCCTCTAGCCCAGTTGGATTAATTTTATAAAAAATCTAGATGAGCAAGAAGTATAACTAATCTGCTTACTAGCACTGAATTGCTCCTTTCTCAAAGCAATAAATATATTCATGTTGTAACATCTGTTGTGCAGCCTACAATACAAGTTGTTTTGTTGCATTGTTTCTATATAATTTATTTTGTGCAATAAAAAAATCTCTGGTTTTATCTGGCTTCTCTCTAATTTGTAACAATGTTTGAATTAAAAGACTAGCTTTACATCTTAATCATGCAAACATACTGTCAACTCATAGAAACACAGAGTAGGAGATGGAATGCAGTAATATTTTGCCTTGTAGAAAAATCAGAAGGTGCTCACATGAGCTAATTTTGTTTTCGTTAATGTCTTAATGTTACCATTAATTTTCATGGGTGTGACGCTTGCCTAACACTAAAGTTGACTGGATTTGGCACCCTGTTTGTAAAATATAACCAGGTGGGTTACACAGTGTGACTGTGGGTTTGAGGCTTTTTTTAAAAAAGTACATTTCAGCCCTTAACAATCCCATAGAGCTTCTGTCACAGTTATTTTTAAACCTAATTTCACTGCTTTTTATCATGTCAGATTTATTTTTTCCTTTTTGTTCTCTCCCTTTTTGACATTTTCCTGAGTTAATATGGTTTCAGTAGTATTGTTCTGTGCACCTGCTTTCTATTGTTGGGGGGTTTTAACTCTAAGGTAATGCAAAACAAATGTGCATCTAAATGGGAAGCTAGTAGTTAACCTTATAAATGAGCCTTTGGTGTGAACTCGTAGTCTTCATACTATATAATGAGTTATTGCAAAGAAAAACAATGGAAGGAGAGGTGTTTTCTCAAGAAAACTCATACCTTTTATCTCAGAAGTTGCTATGAAACCACTGAATGAGATCTGAGATGGGGTTCAGATTTGGAAATGGTGGAAAGGATTGCTGATTAAACTAAAATGGCCTGAGACAAATAGCATATTACATCCTCTTGTAAAATTCTTCTAGATATTAGCAGAAGGTAAAAATGGCTTGTGAGCACAAAATGTGAAGATATATGTAGTATATTGCAATATGTACTTACGATTAAATGAAATAAGTTTTCTATGGGATTTGTTACTAATGTTGCTGATACACAGGCAAAGACAGGTGGCACCATTGGCTGCTGTGTAACCTGTGCAGCAGAAGCAGTACAGCCCCACTGGCTTTCTTTGAACTCTTTTCATGTTGAATATTTGATGTCCAGATTTGTCAAAGGTTGTGTACTAATACTTCCCCTTCTTGATAGGACTCAAAGGAATGGCAGGAAGATGTGCCAGGGGAGGGTTAGGTTGGAGATTAGAAAGAGGTTCTTCACTCAGAGGGTGGTGGAGCACTGGAACAGCTCCCCAGAGAAGCAGGCACGACGCCAAGCCTGACAATATTCCGGAAGCATTTGGACAATATCCTCGGACACACGGGGTGGATTTTGAGATTGTCCTCTGCAGCGACAGGAGCTGGACTGGATGATCCTTGTGGGTCCCTTTCAACTCAGGTCATTCAATGATTCTATGAAAAGTGTTCTTAAGACTTAAGATCACTCAGTGGGGAAAAAAACAGAATAAAACAACCATTACATAGTGCTTCTATATTCTTTATGGAACAGAAACTGAATTGTATTGAAGTGCAAAATTCTGCTTCTAATTAGGAAGCAATGTTTGCTCAAGCAAGATTTCCATTTAAAATGTTGATGATTAAATTATTTTAAAGAATTACTTTGTTTCAGGTAGCTAAAAGAAGAGTAATTATGGTGGAAAAAACTTTGCATAGGACTAGTAACAAATGCCCGATCAGTCGTAAACCCAGATTATGTTTTATCAAAGGATGAAGGTAGGTGGTATACCAACAGCTATTTATATCAGGGGCACAGCATATGAATTTCCCTTTTCGAACTGTGATTCAAATTGCTTTCTATCCTGATTGTTTCTTTCTCTTATTCTAGAGGAGAATATGCTATGCAACGTCATTATAGGCAAGAGTAATGTTTTTCGAAAGAAAAGTGATTTAGTAATCTAGTTATCATTAAAGAAACAGAAATTTGCTGGCAGTATGTAATATAAGCACCTTGTTCCAGTGGCAGACTTCCAACATCTTCATTTGGAAAGACGACTGCCGCATTCATAATTTATAATAGCATTGGCATCTATCCCATTAAACTAACACAGGAAAAGAAGGTATTCTTATATTCAAAAGAACTCTTTTCGTCTTTTGTAAACTATAGGTGAAGTTCTGTCCTTTTCTGCCATACACAAATAACTACAGTGAATGCATTTATAGATATGGAAACAATTACAATAACGAACCTAGTCTTAAGAAAAGCCGTACTTAATACCAGTTTTAGAGACTGTTTAAATTCCTTGGATTTAATTTCATCCTTTGGTGACTGAAGATGCACAACATGTATGTGTCAGTGCCCCCACAGACTACAAGTCCTGCTGTCTGTTTCTACAGATTTTAATGACCTAGTCTGTAGAACTGGCAGAGATTGTTAATAGCCAGTATTCTTCCTTTAATTTTTCCGTTTGTGTCCTTCTCAAAGCGGTGTAATTTTTGTATTGACTGCTTTCTAAAAGGTGTTTTATTCCTGTGCTTCTCCCTCTAAACTACTTAAAGTGATGCAGGCATGAAGAGAGCACTCTTTATGCTCATCCTCCCCCTAAGCTGTACCCAACATCAACATTTCTGATGGTTATAAAAAGTGGGCACTGAAAGTTCACTGCTGCTCCCGTGCTTTGCTAGTTTACAACATTGAATTTGTAAACCACCTGATGACTCATGAAGAACTCCCAGCAGAAAAAATGGCTGTGAACAGCAGATCTGATAGTCTCTTCTGAGACAGATAATGCATGACTCATGTTAAGAAATTGTTTACTTGTGATATAAGGGGCTAGTTGTCTAATTCTGCGGGGCTCACAAAATTCAATGCAGTAAGTTGAATCTGGTTCATGTGAACAATTTGACTGTCACCAGCCTCGATAGAAGAATTTTAGCATTGCAAAAAATGGCACTTCCTCTTAGATGTTCACTAGAAGTGCCAGCAAAGCTGAAAGTAATGGATTTCCTGCGATTTATTGTAAAACCTGCTATATGCAGTGTGTACAGATTATGTCCCAGGTTTTATGCTGCATATATTAAATACCTCAATAGATTTTCTATGGTACAGCACCCAGAACTGTCTATCTGGACAGCATTATTTCTCTAATTTCTGGAATGTATTTGAATCCATTAAAAAGGAAAGAGAAAGAGATGTACTACCAGTGGGTACATCTTGGAAGCAAACAGCATCCAGAATAACACCTGTATTTTTATATGTATTCTTTCTTCATGTCCAGTATTAATTGAATCACAATGTTAAATAGCAATTTCATGGACCTCTTCTTTCTGCAAATGTTCAGCTTGGATTGTTATTCTCTGGTAACGAAAATCTCTGCAACAAGAGAAAAAAAAGGCCTGGACCCATACTGGTAAATAGTTCTGTAACTTGCAGCAATCTTTTCATGTTCTGCAGTTTGCCAGAATCTTTTTTTCTTAGAGTGAAAAGGTGCTTCCTGAGTATCTTAGAAATAAATGGAAGAACATTGCTAATCTGCTTGAGGTAGGTAATGTGTAACTTGTCTTTCAGTTTTTGAATAATTGCTATTTCTGAGAGCTGTCTGGTTTATAATTTGATAGAATGAATGTGTGTGTTCAGAGCATTTACTCTCTAATTTGACTTCTTTTTCATTTATCCATGGACATGTAAAATCAAATGTTTGGTCTTTGTGACAAGCTATTGGAAATACGTGTTAATGAAAGCAAAAATAAACAAATAATGTGAAGGATAAAATCTGCACTGTCCTTGGTTTTAATCAAACACTGCTATAATTTAATTTTCTATACTTGCTATGAAAAACCACACGGAATTATATTGTGGCATGGTAACAGCATGAAACCAAAGACATTTTATGTCGATGCTTGATCCTATAAACAGGCATGTTTTTAAAGAGAACTCTCGTGTGTGACATGCAAAATGTGTATGCAGAGGATTTTACTGGTGCTGTTGTGGAAATATGAATTGACCTACTGGTAGTATATTCTCCATTTGTTTTACAGGTTGTATCTAAAAAAAGGAAGTAGCCTGGAAAACAGATGAGTACCATGTCAAAGGAATCCAAAGTGCTTTGAAGGTTATGTATTTAAAACATACAGATGCTGGAGTAGCTTTGCCATGGCAACGTGGCCATAGGTGAAAGTAGAATAGAGCAACTTAGCCCAAGAAAGTAATAGTACATTCAGCTGCAACTGCAAGATAAGTTTTCAAGATAACAGTAATGTGAAATCAGAATTCACACTGAAATCTGTTCAGGTCTGTCCCCTGAGAAAAGTGCCCAGGAAAATCCTTTCAGTGACTGCACATGGAGAACTGCTTACCGTCTGCATTCAGCTTCAAACGCTCCTGTTTCTGCCTGCAGCTCCTGGCCAAGGCCTGTTTCATGGCAAACAAATTCTCAGGAGTAAAGAAATATTTTCATCAGGAAACACAGAGTAAAATGCTTTATCACAGGGAGCCTTAATATAGGCTCATTTCCCAACTTGGGGAAACTACAATAATCGCTTCTTAAAGAAGCTGAAGAGAAGCTAAATTCTTTTAAGTTACTTATAATATCTTCTGGATTTTTGAGAAGGAGATGGATGTGGTAGGAGAGACTACTTGTCTTTCCAGGGAGAGGGCTATGTACTCATTTTCTTTGTTCCAATATCATCTACTGGTAGTCACAGGAGAAGACTGGCTAAAGCCAAAATTGAACAGCCTGTATGAAATTCAGCTCTAATCTCTCTCAGCTGCATGAGAGCAGGTGGAGACAAGAATTTCCAAAGATGTAGCCTCAAAGATAGCATCATGTGGAGAAAATTGTTCAGCGTGCCAGCACAGAGGAACACCAGCCAGCCACCACACAGAGCATCCATGAGACAACCAGTTCAGTACAAGGACTACAGCTGTGTTGGTGCTGTGCTGCTCAAGGTATTAGCAGCTCTGTGCACTGAGTGTGGAAACTGGCAGCAGATAGGCAGTGGGCTTTCAGCTGAGGTACTAGCTCAAGTCATTGCTAGCTAGCTTACCTTTATACCATGCTGCACTGTGCACAGTATTTTTGCCCATGGGCTATATATATATAAATGTATTTCAAAGTGTATTACCTTTCACCAACAAATAATTCTTTAATATCGCTCATCTTAACTGCTGCAAAGACATGCTTCAGTTTAAAATAAGTGACCAGCAGATACAGCTATGTCTCTTAAATGTCCTCACGTTTTACTACTAGGAATCTTAGACTTAGGTCCAGCTACTGTTGGTGTTGAGTTACTACAGAATTTCACCTTGTTTTTTCCTTGGTAGAAGGGCATCCTGGAGTCTTACCACACAATTACAGACAGAAAAAAAAGGTGTCCCAGCTGTGGCAGAAGATAGGAAGCTTCTTGCTGTGGCCTTCAGCCCGAGACTGAGGCTGTGAAACTCAGTGTGAGACACAGTCTATGGATTCAAAGGTTTGTTGTTGCTAAATACTTTGGGAGCATAGGTCATGGGAAAGGAAAGCCAACAGTTACAAAGCAGCTATATTGTCTGGTCTGCTTTTAATTGCCTACATTTAACAACTGTAATAAGAATATTTATTTGGGAGTGGTAGTGGTGGAAAATAATGTTGTAAATCGTGCACGGTTGTGAATATAAATAAAACATACTTGTGAGAAAATAAGCACTAGATAGTGCTTCATACTATTAATAGCTTCTAAGAAAAGATATCAAGTCTCAAGAGCAAAAGCATAGTGGGTTGTAGCCTGCCGCTAAGAGAACCTATCTTAATGTAGTCCTCACAGAGGATGATGATTGTTTCCATTTACTCTGTAAGTCAAATGTGTTTTTTTCCACTTCAGTACAGCATCAATTTTACACATCTCTAAAAGCCTACAGGTACACACACCTCAGCTGCAATAGACTACAAGGCACATAAGCATTTCTGATTTGAACTGAAGCTGAACTGAATCTGTATCTCTCAACGCATCAGTAATATCTAGAAAAGGAGGAGAAATCCATGCTTGGTGAGTGCTGACCCATGAAGGTTGCATTAAGAATGCTCAAATTGTCAAAGACTGCTTCCAAGCAGCACTTTAGATGCTCCCATTGTGCTTCTATAAAATTCAGAAAGAGAAAGAGTAAGAAAATTTTGTCTAACTTCTGTGATTATGTGAACAAGCCCACAATGTTCAGATGCCAGACTGATTCTGAGTAAGAATGGCGAGCAGCAACACAGCACAGATGATTGCTATCAACAGAGCAATGTGGACGTGTGCAAGGCCCAAGTGCCAGAGTGGGACACAGAGAAAACAGAGGTGGGAGGAAAAGTTCTCTGTGTCGCTCCAGAATCAGGTGGGTCATGGCTTGTTTATCTTTCACCCACACCCGTTGCTTTTGTCAAGGGTAGAATGCATGTGGAGAGTTTGTGCTTTTCATTAAAAGAAAAACTACTTTTTTGACAATTTCCCAAAAGCCCCAGGCATGTTTTTTTAATAAATGTAATGATAAAACCCAGTACTGGGAGGCCAGAAAGCAAAGGTCCTCCCTTAGCACTGAGAGACCTTCAGCAGCATGGAAGGACTGCAAATGTGACAGCAGCAAAAGAACAGAGTTCTGTGATTGGAAAATGTCTTATTAAATAGAAAAAACTACAAAATATTTTAAAAATAACTCACTGGATTGCACATCAAAATAGGAGCCAAGAAAAGCAGAATTTAAAAAATAAAAAAATCTGATTTTATAGATATTCTGCATGTTCATTAGTATCTGGCCTTTTTCCTGTACAAAGACAGTAGTTGAGCCCTAACATCTTAGGCTAGAATTTACTGCTGTTCATGATCAGTCAAGCAGCCACTCCCTGGGCTCAGATGTGTCCAAGTCAGGATTTTGAACTATAAATAATACCTTTACAGCGGTTATGCAAAAACTAAGCTTAAAGGCAGGAGGCAGCTGCTGTAGATCACCTATGATAGCTGGGGAGGAGGTGTTGAGAGTTAACTTAAGGTTTGGAAACTCCATCTGTGTGCAGTCTGTCATCAGTCCTGACCTTTAGGAGCCTGATGTTAGTGAAATTAGTGTGACTGCATACCCAGGCAGGATGACACACCAAACACCACTTTGCAGCTCCAGCTCTTTTATGTGGTAAATGTCTCTTGTGATTTCACCCCAGCCAGCAGCTGAGCCCCACATGGCCCCTTGCTCATTCCCTGCTGACGTGATGGGGAGACAATCATAAGGGTGGAAGTGAGAGAACGTGTGGATTCAGATAAAGGCAGTTTATTAGGTAAAGCAAAAGCCACCCGCGCAAGCAAAGCGAAACAAGGAATTCATTCACCACTTACCCGTGGGCAGGCAGGTGTTCAGCCACCTCCAGGAGAAGAGGGCTCCATCACATGTAATAGTTCCTTGGGAAGACAAATGCCATCACTCCAAATATTCCTCCTCTTCCTTCTTTCCTCACCTTTATATGCTGAGCATATATGACACCACATGGTGTGGAATATCCTCGTGGTCAGTTGGGATCAGCTGTCCTGGCCATGCCCTGTCTCAACCTCTTGAGCACCCCCAGCCCATTCTCTGGTGGGGTGGGCTGAGAAGCAGAAAAGGCCTTGACACTGCATAGGCACTGCTCAGCAATAATAAAAACATCTCTGTGGTATCCACACTGTTTTCAGCACAAATCCACAACACAGCCCCATACCCGCTACTATGAAGAAAATTAACTCTGTCCTAGCCAAAACCAGCACAAGATTTCTAAATACATCCTTAATGTCCAGGTTCTATTATTTTCAACAGGTGATGCAGCTGGAGCCGCACTCTTCTGATAGCATTTATGCCAGGTAGTTATATACAAAAGCTAACATAAATTGACCAAATAGTCTGTTGCCCAGCAATAAGCAGAACAGAGAGAGCAAAGCAGTTATTCATATACAGGAGCTGTTGGTAGGAATGTGCTGGACCTCCACATTTTCAGCTCATGATATATGATACGTCACAGATATTTGTTTAAATTGTGGAAGTATTTTGCTCCCCATCTTTTGTTAGCAATTCAGTTCAAGCAGCACAAGCCAATAGGCTGGTGAAGCCATGAGCTTTCGCCATTAATTTTTCCAGCAAAATTTCCCCACCAGAAGTCCCAATCTGAGGAGCCAGCTGCATTGTGTTAACAGTTTCCATCCTTTCAGGTTGTGTCTCCTATTAAATCAGGTGTCAACTTACCAGGTTACAGAAGATTTTCCTCTGTTTGTCATTAAAACATCTTTGTATTTTTGACAGCAACAGCTCTGCTTGAAATTACAGTGGTTAATTTCTTCGCAACCAGCTCTCCTGGTGCTGGTTGTGTCAGCAAGACAGAAATTACTGCTAAACCAGCAGTCACAGGTATGTGCAATTGTTACGGTCTGAATGCAAAGTTGTCTTAGTCCCCAAATGCTCCTTCCTTATTAGCACAGCATCAAAGCATGGAGCATCCTCCCTAGGCCTCTAGAAATTCCAGTCCCACCAGTACAAGCTGATGGAACCAGCAGGGGGTTCCCTGGTAGTCACAGCATCCCCCATCCAGCCTCTGCCCTGATGCACAGGGTCAAGATGTTTGCATTGTTCCTGTCTGCTTTTCAACCCAGAAGGCTCCCAGGAGATAAATCCCTGGGATAAGGCTTATTTTGTCTCTTAAATGGTGACAGCTGTAACACCAATAGTGCCCTGCAGTGCCTAGGGAAGTGAGACCTCCAGTGCTGCAGAGAGAGAAATTATTTTAGGCACATGAATAGATCTATTCCACAGTGCCCTGCTTAGCCACACTCAGTTAAGTCTGCATTATTTTCTTTTTATCCCGGTAAATAGAGAGTAGATAGATAGATCGGTTTCTCCTTTTGTTCTCTGTCTTGCTTCGTTATTCACAGTGCTTTCCCCTTGGTTTTAGCTTCATAGCATAGGCTTACAACTGATGATCCCAGTTCCTTTACATCTTTCTTACATCATGTTCCACGTACTGTAAGGATGGATGCTCTACTTTGATACTGCATTTCTGAGTCATTTCATGATTTATGATCCCCGTCTCCATAACCAAGTGGATCTTCTTCATTTTTTTCCCCTCTGCTTCTTCCTCTGTAGAAACCTGCACCAGTTGTTAACAGTCTTTCTTGATATTATGCCTGAGAACAACTCTTTTTCTTAAACATTAAGTTTAAACCTTCATTTTTCTGTCTTCTTCCAAACTTCCAAGGAGATTCACACTTGAGCCAACTTCTGTGTTACCTTTGCCAGCATGTTAGGATCAGGGAGACTGCATGTGGCAAGAATCTGGGCAAGGTAAGACAATTCTGGAGAGGATTCCAACCTTCCCAATTTAAGTCTGGACTTGGTCCATGAACACCATGTTCCCTTAAAGCAAGATTAGATTAGATCCCAAGATCCTTTTTTCTTAGTACATGCAATGTTGAACCTCGATTTTCTTATTGCAAACAAGAGATGTACAAAGAGCGTTGTGTATTTTTGTCCTGTGATTAATGCTGTTGTGCATTGCTTGCCAGAGGCTGCAGGTTTGCAAAACCAGGCCCTGCTCAAGAAGTTTTGAGGGTCTCCCCAGTGGCATCCATACAGAAGCCGAAGTAACACCGCTGCGGGACTTCTTCAGAATCTCAAGGTAGGTCTTTTCTCCTTTTCCAGTGTGCACCTCCTCCTCACCTTGGGCCAGCTGCAGAAGTGCAGTATGTGGGGAACACCCAGTTAGAGTTAATGTCACCTTTGAATTTGTTTCAACATGAAAACAACATTTATAGTAGAAGTGAGTTAATTGTAAACATAATGAGAATGGACCAGAGCTCATCACTGCTGTTTATTAATCTTTCAGTTAGCTAACTACAGAAGTAGAACATGGTCTTGCTCTCTGTGTTGCTTCCTAGTATAGATATTAATTTCAACCTTAGCTGCAGGAAGACACAGGCAAAATATACTTGGATCTAAGTAGGTTTCCAGCTTTGTTTTAATCTGTTTCTGAACATCTGCTGGGGTTGGTGGCTGCTTCAAGGGAGAGTGAAAATTAACTTTATTGATTGAGTAATTTCCTTTATGAAGGATCTGAAGGGGATGGCTGCCTGCAGAAATAATATTTGTTAAATAGCCATATTTGGAAAATGAGTCAGTGAGAAAATAGCATGCAAATCCCCTAGCTTATCTCCAGCAGCGAAAGAACAGAGATGTGCTAAGAAAGAGGGAGAAATGCTGCCTTGGAAATGCCAAGCTAAAATGACCCTAACAGGAATTTTTCTTCATTTTGAACTGAAAAATCAATTAGGAAAATGTTAGAACTGGCAATTGCAAATGCAAAAGCTTTTTCCCAATGAAAAAATTCGCACTGAAATAATTGTCCACCTGCATAATATTTGTAAATTCACAAGTCTCTGCTTATGGTGGATATGTAAGATTTTGCAGCTCTATCCTTTACCTATCTTCACCTACTTTTTCTAGAAAAAAAGACCTAATGGTGAACACAATGATATATTTAAGGCATGGAAAATAAAAGAAATTGAAAAGAAACATATGTGTGTAACATGAACTACACCAGCATAATACATAGGGCTGGTGAGGCCTCAAAAAATTAAAATCTCACAGAAAAATCCTTGGGGTTTGCACAGCCAGGCAGCAGCCCATCTAATTAGCTACAGTTACCCTCTCTTCAGCAGCTTTGTCACCACTGACCTTTCTCATTTACTGTGAGTCTTTTTAGAGGACATTTTGCATAGTCTTTTCTCCTGACAACTGGGTCAGGAGCAAACTGAAACAGTTTCTACCTTCTACCAGCTCATGGGTGTCTTGGGGCTCATTTTCTCTTGTGTCCCTGAAGGGATGCCACAGCCTCACCTGGCTTTGTGTCGATACGGGCTTGACATGAATGCTAGGGAAATGGCAATGCTTGTTATTTAGAAACCATGGAGAGGTGGAAGAAGAGAAACTGGCAGCAATCTGGTCAGAAATGCAAAGTTACATCATTGTTTTATCCTTAGCCCTGGGACTGGAGTGGGAAACAGTGGATGAAACACTATGAATCTGATATTTTTACTAAGTAAGCTTTCAAAACTCATGCATCAGGCTGGGCAGCTGCCCACAGAACAGACCAGCTCTGCACTGATGCAAGAGAAACATTCCCTGCCGGAGCTAACCCACAACAGCTTAGCACCAGACACGGGCTGGCAGTAAGATGCTGTGGGGTTGAGCAGCCACCCTGCAAGTTGCGTGGGGACCACTGGGCTCACGGCTGCCACATTCTGGGGAGGCCCTCGGGCTACACTAACAGCTGGAAATGCTGTGAGACCTTGGGCTGGAAGGTACAAAGGTTTACAACAGTGTCACTCATTTTCCCTTCAAATCCCTTCCCATCTTACTGTGTGGTATAGATGTCTTTAACATCAGTAATGCTGCTCTTTGAAAAAAGCATGCAGCAAGCAAAGCAAGCCCTCCACATACCTGGGAGGGACCAGGTGATCGGGCCGTGTCCCAGTGCCAGCACACCCCCTCCTCTTCTCTCTTGGTGGGTAGCACTGATTTGCCTCACATCTGTGCTCCTCCCTGGGAAACTGTTGTTCAAGTGGGAGACAGTGGAACACAGTCTTTTAAAAATACTTCAGTTCATCACCGTCTTCTTTCCCCGCTGATGTCAGAAAAAATACATACTGTGTTACAGCAAATGAAAAACTCCTGAATCTCGTGTATGAAAAGGAGTGTTTTCCAGCCCACCTGAAAACTCTTATCTCTGGAGTGGTTTTGTATACTTTTTCAAAGATGTTAAGTTCCAAAGTCTATTACAGGAAACCAGCTGAACAGAGCAGTATTGAAATACAGCACTGCAAATGCAACCAGCAAAGACTGCGAGGTGTGACACAAGATGCAACACAGCAAACTATAATGGGGCGTATGCAGAATGGCCCTTCATGAGAGGATGGGGCTGTCACGAGGTATAAAACACTTCAAAATATCATTCTCTACATGTCAGAGAACATTAGATCTGGCCAGTGAGGGTCTTGGCGACTCTTTAAAGCATGATCCTTCTAACAATAATATTTAAAACCTCTATTTACAGTAAGGGTTGTGTTCTGGCTCTGGACTGGAAAGAGTCGTTATCATTTTTGTGTTTGCTTTAATATCGCACTCCTGTCCCACTGAAATATGAATTAGGTTATTTCCTTCTAGCTGAAGCTTCCTCTTTGTCTTAATTGGATGTATTCTAATTCGTCTTGTGAGGCTGGGGAAGAGGAACATGATGTGCAAAAAATCCTGCTCAGTCCTGGTTGTGTAGGAGGTCTAATGAGCGGCTGCTGGGGGCTTCCATCCTTGCTTGATCTGCCCCAGAGCCTCCGTTTCAGTACCCACTGGCTTGCAGAAGATAAAATGATTACGTGTTGCATAAAAAGTTTGCAGATGGATGAAGATCTGCGCTATTATATGTAACATAACACAGCTATTTAAGTGGCCAATATGTTTAGAAATTCCTAAAGTCTTCCACTGACTTTTTTTCCATGGGAACCATATCCAGAATTCAAAGTAGGTGTTGCTAGTGCCCTTTTTATTCCAGCCACATTCCCTTGAGCTGCATGGTTTCTGTTAGACGCTAGCTATATATTGGCTAGCTCCTGCACTGGGGCTGTCTTAGGGAAGTCAGACCAGTATCAGTTCTTCTCTCTGTTCCAAAATGGCAATATTAATCTGCTTTGGCGTTGGGTTTAGTGTAGAGGATAGAGACATTTAGACTTGTACAAAGAACATCAAATGACGCTGGACTTACTGCATTTCATGTAGTAGATTTACTTCAGCTCTGTACAGTCAACAGGGGCATGAGAGACTCTTGTTGACTGCAGTTGGTTCCATAGGCAAGAAGCAAAATCCCACTTTAAAAAAAAAAAATACTTTAATGTCTTTCATCCTGCACTCTGATGCATTTAGGCTTACTTCCAGTAGGAAGACCAGCAGTACATATATATTTTTTTTTTTGGTTTGAACAAATGTAATAATTGGCAAATAGATTATTTCAGTGGTGAGCCATTAAAATGGGGGTCTGAGGAGGAGGCTATGTGACGGAACAGAGCTAAGTACATGTTCGTTTATGCTGGAGCAGAGAGACTTGGGAAGACCTAACTGCCGGCTTCTGCTACCAAAAGGGGGATGTTAGAGAGTTAAGAGGTAATTTCAGTAAACAGAAACTTCATTAAATTCTAAAAATCTTTGTGGGCAGAGGAACAGGGACTGCCGCTGAGGTTACACAGTACTGAGAATTAGTGTGTGTCTGCATAATGGTAATACCTGCTCACTGCTGAGAGAAAGCCAGCTCAGCAATGTTCATCACATATTCACTTCTTAGACAATATCTGTGGTTTTCAGCATTCTCGCGATTTCTGAACATGTAGTGTGTCCTCAGAGTTGCTGCCTTGCCAGCAAGGCTGGGTGGGAAAAAATAAAAACTTCAAGTTAGAAGCCTAATTTTCATGGGAATTGTAAATGTCTCAAAGAATTTCAGTGAATCTTTAAGCAAGCAAAATGAGATACTACTCCAGTGCCTCCTTGTAACCAGTTTCAACATTTATGACTCAGACTATGAAACACACAATGTTGAATTATTCACTCTGGGCCAAGAAATAAAAATAAGGCAGTGAATCTTATCATACTGTGAAGCTTTATTACAGGACAGTGCTGGTATGTTGAACTTCTAAAAATCCTGCTACTGTAAATTAACTGAAAAGTAGCAAAACATAATAGGCTTGGCTTTTGGACGTACACAGTTTAATTTCATAGATTTTTTTTTTTTTTAAATTGCACTTTTCTCAAAGCACAGGAAAAGCTGAAACAAAAATACATATATTTGTGTATTGAATCAACATGACATAACATGAAAACTGTTATTTCAATTTCTTTTGATCTTTTGTGCACAGCACAGCAGGGTTTCAAGGACTGGTGGGGTCACAGCCTGTCCAGTCCCTAGGCCTTTGCTATGGATGCCTGAAGTGGTCGTCATCTGATGCCTTCACAGTAGCCTACAAATTGCAGCAGATGTTCTAAGACCAGCTTCTGAGTATCTGTTGGCATTTTTTCAGAAAGGTCATGCCCTGAGATATCCATTTTGCAGTTTGGCTCAATCTGAGTAACACAGACCCAATACTTACATTGCTTGAAAAGAAGTTATAGGGGGAAAGCACAAAAAAGCCAAAAAAAGTAATTAAATTGGATATAAGATCATTTCACCCAAACTGTAAGGTCAGTGAAGCACTTTTAAGTATTGGCTCAATCCAGAAAGTATCATTATTACTATACCAATTTTTAGACAAAATCACTGATCTTTTTTTTTTTTTCCCTAATGCTTTAGATTACCAGCCAAAAAGCCTGGGGAAAAGGTCATGCAAAGTCCATATGCTCAGTAAGAAGTTGCCTGGATAATTACCCAAGTAAAATGCCCTGTTGTGGGCTTCAGACTTCAGGGAGATGCCTTCCTGCAGGAACCTGGTCCTGGCTCCGCCTTGGAGATGATTCCAAGGTCCATGCCTTCAAGAAGCAAGGTATGGCTTGGTGGGTATGTGCATTTTTCCCATAGCAATGTGTGGTTACACCCCTTGCAGAAAAAGCAGGGGCTGTACTCCAGTTCCCTTCTCAACCTGATAGAATTCAAATGCACATGTCCCATTTTCAAGGCAATTGCTTATCCCAGAAGAACACTCTTCTCTTCTTTTGGACTGCAACCAAATGCTTAGGGCATTCATGAGGAAGAGGAGAGGGGTGAGCTCTGGTTCCTGCCCCCACGATAAGTTTTATTTGGTTGTATTTGGCACTTGAGCAGTGATATATGCAAGCACTTCTGTCACCAGAGAGAGAACCAGGACTTGCTGCTTGCACTGGAGTGCCCTGAGCCCAGTGAGTGCTTCCCTGCACAGGGTCACAGCTTCAGCTGGTGGGATGGGGAGCATTGCCTCATGGAGGATGAAGCTGTCACCTAGTAACAAAGACATACTGCTCAGAATCACAGGTCTTTTGCCCACAGGCTGAAGCTAAGCATCCGACTGAAAACGAATTAAGGAAACTCTTCACTCCCTATTTTACAAGACAGCAGGAACCACCAGGGTATCTGTCTGCTTCTCTGAGATGTGGAAACCAAGTGCACCACAACCAAGTGATTCCTGCCATCTGGCTGAGCTAAAGCCCTGTCTCTGAGTTTAAGGCAGGTTGAAGCAGAGCTGGATGCTCAGCTCTTCTGCTCTGTCTGACTGGGGACTGGATGTATAAAGTGGTTCTGGATGTATAAAGTGATGCAGCTCAGGGCACCTGTGCATTGTAAATTGGCAAGAGCAGGTATCTGTCAAATTGAGTTTTCTCCAGCGCTGGGAGGCAATCAAGCAAGGAGAGTGTGGGATCATCTACCTGAGTCCTCTGTAAGTCCATTTTGATGTTGCCTTGTATCATTTTTGACACTTTTTTTTTTTTTTTTTCAATTCTGTTGGTCTGAATTCCCTTATTGCAAGGACCCTAACAGATCTCTGAAAGGATGAGCAGTTCAAGGGGTTATGTATTATTAGGGCAACTAAGCATGGAAAACTGCTCTGCGGTATAAGGAAAAGCTGGTTTTAAACCTGCTTCAAATTTCTCCATTAATCTAAAGGTTGTCTGTTCAAGAAGCTTCTGATGTTCATTTAAGTACTTAGTGACACGAGCTGCATTTGAGGATGCTTAAGTTCAGCTGCAATGACTTTTTAGTCTGGACATGCTCAGCCAGGACGTGTTACTGGAAGAGGGCTTAACCTTGGCTCACTCTTGCTGTATTGGCAGGCTTTCCCCGTCACTGTTGGCTGTTTTCTTTGCTGCTGGAGCCAGAGAGAGGAGGCTGAAATGAAAGTTAGGATTGGCAAGGAAAGAGTGAGGTGTAAAGATGTGAGTCTCTGCATTCTAATCACAACTATGGTTATAATTAGAGAAACGGCAAAGATAAAATACACAGCATGCCTTAGGGACTTATACATCCAACTGCTCCTGGACTGCTATCTGACAAGTTAATTAACCACAACAATGTTGAAATACATACTCAGAATGACTGTTTGGGGCTGGACTCAGTGTGACATGAAGAGAGCAGAATGAGGCTCTGAATTTGGCTTAAAAACCAGCTTCCTCAGCTTTAGGTGCCTGGGTACATAATGCTGAGGATCTAGACTTAGATACGTCACTGTTGTTTGGTGTGTGCTGACAGATTCTGATGTGAAATCCTTTATCCAAAGGAGAAAAAAGCAGAGGTGGCTATAAATGACAATTTCTGTCTTGTGAGAAAAGATAATGTGTCAGCATTTGTTCTTGTCTGGTCTGCTTAGGACAGAGAGGTGAAATAATGAACAATTTTTTGACTTATAGAAGACGTCAGTCATGTGGAAACTGTTTTCTGGGAAATTACAGGTGGGTTTCTACACAGACTACACCTACAAGGACCTGGCAGGGCACCTTGATGATGTTCCAGTGGCAGTCTGCCACACCAGTGGCCAACTTTTGCTCAGCTAATGGTCTCTGCTGAGTATACTGCAGTCCCCTTCTCTGTTTCTCCAATGGAGATGGACTGTTGCAAAATCTATTAAGTTCAAATAACTGGGTCTATTCAGCTACTCAAATGTGGAAATTTGAACTGGAAACCATAATTCATGAAGGGAAGTTGCCCCGCGTTGAAACCATATGACTAGAAACTTAAAACTACTAAATAATTACAAGTGAAATAGGAATCCTTATAAGTGAGTTATAGATCCCTAGTCAGACCCAGCTTCTTTCCTGTTGCAGGTAGAGTTTGGTATGTGTGGTTTGTTGGTAGAGAAAAGACATATCTGTAGGAGATGGCACATCGAAGAAATATTGCCTTGGCAATGTCAGTATTTGCCTATCAATGTTGCCTTGCTTATCAATATTTGCCTTGGCTCTGCATATGTGTATCCATTATAAGGGGTTTTAGAAGTACCTTTCAAAGTTTCCACTTCTTTTCTGCTTTATTAGCTATAGACGTGTGTTTATGCACCTCTTGTGTATCTTCCGGTTTTGCAGAAGTTTGCCCTTAAAGGAGCTGCTTGCAATAATGGCAGGTTTGTGGTGGAGGTTCCTTTCTGTAAGTGAATTGCTGGGCTACCTTCGATTCCTAAATAACTGATGAGCAAACAAGGGCATCCTATCTGAACTGAAAATGAAGTGTAACCAAACTTTACGGAGCCACCAATGATGATAAACAAAAACAAACCACCTTATAAAAATGCAAGTTGAATAAGCTCAGGCTTTCTTCTGCTCCGAGATAAATGTTCCTTTTTAATCAAAATCTTTTCAATTGCTGTGATTATTCTCCCTCAAGCACTACTGCACATTCCCTTACCCTCCCCACAACTGCTTTTCTTTCAAGCCACTAATACACCCCTCCAGAAAGAAACCTGGGAGGAGAGCATGGAAGGTGATTAGGAGGCCAGTAGACCCATACTTTATTATTGCAGGCAGTAGGAAAAGGTTGTTGCTTGCTTTAACTTAGCTCCTTTACAAAAGCACTAAATGTCACCATGTTTTGGATAGATGTTTATAATTCTTGTGAGAAAACAGTAAGATGTAGTAGATGCAGCTGAGTATTCATTTTCATTTCAATACATTGGGTATTTCTGATTGAATGAGACAAGCCCACAGTGCCAATAGACCAAAATGCAGTTTTGGAATGAAAGACATATCTTGCAGTCCTTAATCAAGTAAATCTCCTAATAATTCAGATGGAAATCTTGTTCCAGGAAGGATCATTTTTTGGCAACAAAACGTAAGAGCTACAGTAAAAGATGAATAATTGTGACATGGTTTACTCACTTTCTTCTTTGTAAATGACTTTTCTTCTTATTTGTGCTTGTAACAGAAATCTCCTCCTTCCTGCAGAGCCACAGAGCCTGATTTAAAACCCAAAAATTGTTAGCAGCCTGTTTTCTGCTGCTTCTCCTGACGTCAGTAGGGAGATCTGACTCTCCCTGAAATGCATTAAAGTAGTGAATGTGAATGTTATAAATACATCAAGAAACAAAGACATTTCTTCAAAATAAGGGAGCAGCAGCTCCTACCTCAGCAGACACCCTGCCACCTCCACTCAGCAACAGGCAGGAGCATAGCTATTTGGATAAGTGCCCTTCTTCTGAGCTGTTGTCTTCTTTTCCAAAGCAAATCTATAATCTCTAAAGGATTCAGTCATATCAAGTTAAATCTAAACAAAGAAAGGTCCTGACAAGTAAAACTAAAAATCAATATCATTTTACTACAGAATCAAAAATAAATCAAATATCTGCTGTAATTTTATATTCCTGATGCAGAAAAAAATGCTTAGTATTCAGGCAAAATGGCTTCTTTTTTTTCTCATTGCATTTTCATATTGAAGGAGATGCCGAGGGTAACCCAGGACATCGCTAAGTGGCTTTTCTTGTAACATGAGATTTTCATGCAGCACACATACAAGCAAAGCATTTGTGTGCAACTCAGCATGAATAATCCTGCAAAGATGATCATACTTTGCTATCGATGGAAAGACGATAGGGCTCCTCAGCCGCACAGAAGCAGCTCTTCTGATGGTTTGCATTAGTTCATACAGAAGGCATCCAGACTATGCTGCTAGCAGACAGCTCTGCCTTATTAGGATAAGGCAGTTTTCTTCTCGGAGTCTGTGCTTCCCTGGGTTGCACAGAAGCCTGAGAATGGGTAGATGTTATACCAATCTGACTTTCACTTTTTTCATGCCAAATTGATTATACTGTTTCGGCATAAGCTACACTCCCTTTCCTTAAGCTACATGTTGGCATTTCTTTCAGTCTAAACATGTAATTTTCTATCTTTGGGAAGGCATAGATTGTATTCATCGCCATCTGTGGGTGAAAGCTGTATCTTCACATGCTTAGGTCTACAAAAAATCATAAAGATACATATGCAAGAGGGAGAATTTCTACCTTAACCTCTTCCCTCTTCAATCTGCCAGCAGTGGTTTTTTCATGTAGGAACTTCCTGAGGAGGAGCTGTAATACTGTGAAGCATTTATTATCAAGACTACTTGGATCTGTGCCTTAAAGACACTGCAAAGTAAACAGAGATATAAAACATTGGACACTGGAATTTTAGCATTAGGCACGTGTCTGGTTTTTTACACCACAATTTAGAGTCCCAATGCATTGAGTCCCACTCATTTTATACAAATCACAAAATAACAGTCCATCACAAAATCCTTCCTACATCACCAAGTAGTTTAAAATTCTTTTGGTTGCTTAAATTGCTATTACAGTCAGAAATAACAAAACAGAAAAACACTCTTCTCACGCTTCTGAGTTGAGAGGTCCCAGTAACTTAGCTGAGGGAGAAGTTACTATTGCTATGGCATTTTATTTGTTTTCCTGCAATAAGCTGTCAATTTCAACAGAAAGATAATCCTTTTCTAGATTCTCAGTCCAATAGGAGATTCATTTCTCTGAAGGATTTATGTAATTTCTCTTATCTATAGTTTTCTTTTACTTCATAGCTTTTGTTTCTGTAAGTTTCCCCAGGGATATCCCACAATACTTCCTGCTGTAGACTTCCACCAAAGCACGCAGCTATAGCCATAACTTCCTTAGACAGATTCCTGAGAGAATGCATAATCTCTCCTTTTTTGTCTTGTTGTAACATGCTTAAGTTTTGTAGGCATTAGATCTTTTAACACTTTCTAAATTTATGCCACCAAAAAGATAAGCAGTATAGAAGAGCCCTAAATCGCATCTATTATGTTGCTCTCTGTTAAATATACTCAAGAATGCAATGACTCTCGCCTCAAAGAGATTCCAATTTGTATCAAAGACATGTACTTTTAATTAATAAAAGCTGAAAGAAGGCCTCAAGCAGAGGTGTTATCTTGTAAATCATTAAATTCTTAAGTCTCCGTCTTCAGAAAAAAAAGACAGGTTTAGACTATTACACTTGTGCACTCCCTACCTCCTCTCTCAAGGGTTACAGCTTTTGGCAAGAAAGAAGTGTGCAAAGGGTGTGAAAAAAAGGAAACCAGAGGTGAAACACAATACTGACCCTGGTAATGCACCATTTCTTTAAATATGTATGGTTTTATTAGCTACTAAAAGCTTATTTCTCCATTGTATGATATTGACAGTAACAACTTCATTACTGTGACAGAATTGTGCTTCCAGTTAAATTTGTAACACTAACAAAAGCTCCTTATAGCCATTTTCATAACGATAGCTGCTTAAGATAAGTTTGAAAAAGCTCTAATGTTTCATCCAACTTCAAGACTACTCCTTGGCTGTTCATTATACTTGTTCATTTGTTCTTCTTTTCTTCGAATTTTGGTATGAAAGCACAGTATTGGTTTTGAGTTCCTCATTGTGGGTTTTCCCTTAACTATGTAAGGGAGAAAGGATTTTTTTTATTTTTTAAGCCTCTGCAATGTGGATTAGAAAACTGTTCCAGTTCAAGAATGTCCATGTTTAGTCTAAAAAGAAAAGATTATGGCCAGAGAACCTGAAGACATCTCAAACAGTTGCCAAAGTTTCAATGACTTAGAAATAGTCAGAGTATCATAGAATGCCAGGTTGGAAGGGACCTCAGGGATCATCTGGTCCAACCTGTTTAGGTGGTATGTACTTTAAATGAGATGACCCAGCATCCCATCAAGCTGAGCCTTAAAAGTGTCCAGTGTAGAGGAATCTACCACTTCCCTGAGGAGATTATTCCAATGTTTAACTGTTCTCATGTGAAAAAATTTCTTCTGGAATGCAATCAGAATCTTCCCAGGAGCAACTTATACCAGTTACCCCTTGTCTTTTCCATGTGACTCCACGTAAAAAAGAGTCTCCATCCTCTTGGTAGACCCCCTTTATGTATGGTACATGGTAATAAGGTCTCCCCTAAGCCTTCCTCCTGTCAAGGCTAAACAAACCCAGTTCTCCCAGCCTTCCTTCGTATGGAAGGTTTCCAAGTCCTCTGATCGTCTTATGGGCCGTTCTCTGGACCCTCTCCAGCCTATCCGCATCTTTTTTGGATAGCAGGAACCAAAACTGGATGCAGTACTCCACGTGTGGCCTGACAAGCGCTGAGTAGAATGGGATAATGACTTCTTTATCTCTGCTGGTGATGCCCTTCTCGAGGCACCCCAGCATCCTGTTGGCCTCCTTTCTGTGGCAGCATACTGTTCACTCATGTTGAGTCTGCTGTCCACCAAGGCCCCCATGTCCTTCTCCACAGAGCTGCTCTCCAGCCAGGTGGAACCCAGAGCTGCACTACAGGGTTAGGTATTCCCAGGTGCAGGACCTTACACTTATCTCCATTGAACTTCGTAAGCTTCTTGCTAGCCCACTCTTCCAGCCTGTCCAGGTCTTCCTGGAGGGTAGCTCTTCCCTCTGGATTGTCAACCATGTACTTTTCCAGCAGATGTTGGTGTGGAGGAAGATCCCCAGCAAGACAGGAGCCAGAAAGTGTGATGCCTCCTGTAGCTGGAGTAAGAAGACTTCATCAATAGCCTCCCCTTGATCAGGCAACCTGTAATAGACACAAGCTACAAGATTCCCTTTGTTGCCTCGGTCTCTGGTTCTTACCCATAAACTTTCAACCTGTTTGTGGCTTTTCTTGAGAGACAGCTCTTTACACTCTATCCATTTCTTGTTGTAGAAGGCAACCTCCTTCCTCACGTGTCCCTTTTAAACAACCTGTAGTCACTGATAGCTACACTCCAGTCATGGGACTCATCCCTTCAAGTTTCAGTAAGAGCAACTAGGTTGTAGCTTTCCAGCAGCATGGTGGCTTTCAACTCCTGCTTGTTTCCCATGCTGTGGAACCTTGGCATGTCACCCTACAGTTCATCACAGGCAAGCCTGGTATTATTCCCTTCTCCCTTCAAGTCTAGTTTAAAGCTCTGTCAATGAGCCTCTCTAGCTCATGAGCAAAGGTCCTCTTCCTGCTTTGAGAAAGCTGAATCCCTTCTGACACCAGCAAGCCTGGTGCCATGTTGGCCATCAAAAAAATGCCAAATTGTGGCTGTGACACTAGCCATGAAGAAATATATTAATAGACTGGATCCAGCTGTTTCTTCTAATGTCACTGCCCACAAATGGAAGGAGAGAGGAAAAAAATAACATACTCCCTCAAGTTTCTCATGGAGCTGTGCACAAGCTGCATCAGAGAAAATGTTTTATAAATTACAGGGTTTAGGGGGGTTTGGGGTTTTTTTGTTGGTTGGTTGGCTTTGCTGTAAATAGGTTTGCATCTAACCTTGCTTCCACTGATTTTAATGAAAGCAGTGGCTGCTAGAGTTGACCAAATGACAGTAGTATAATTCCTACCATAATGGAAGTCAAGCATTAGAAAATATACAAATTAAAATCTTGGGTTCCCTGAAAAATAGAGATGGTTAGCATACCATAGATTCATGATACTATCTGTTAATTTTCATACTGAGCATCCAAAT
Source organism: Neomorphus geoffroyi (assembly GCA_033558235.1). Classification (NCBI taxonomy): domain Eukaryota; kingdom Metazoa; phylum Chordata; class Aves; order Cuculiformes; family Neomorphidae; genus Neomorphus; species Neomorphus geoffroyi. The sequence goes on along the minus strand of JAUMJM010000016.1, from coordinate 17,917,539 downwards.
TATGTAAATTCTATTTTGAATAACCTTACTGTCACTTGGTTACTTAGCAGGTTTCCCTAAACTAAGGCTTTCAAATTTGGAAACACCTCCAGAATGGCAAATTAAAACAGTTTTGGTGGTCTTCATCTCTGAAGTGATTTCTACAGTATAAAACACCTGGCTTCATAGCTTTGAAAATTTATGTCTGAGAACAAGGCCCAAATTTGCTAATAATACCTTTCTTATTGTGTAAGCCACGAAAGTAACACCCCATAGGTAGAGAGATGAATGTATTTGTCCTTGCATCACTGCAGTTCTTGGCATAGGGTTTGTTGCGATGGAGGTTCTCTGTCCCAGGAACAGTTCCCAAGGTCTGCATCACTGACTCATAACAATTCTGTTACAGTCTGGTCCCATCTCATTCTTTGAATGCATTTGGCGATGCAGCTGCCAAAATCCATCTAAGTCCTCTGTGCCTGAGCAGTGGCTGAAGGCTGTTTTGTAAAGCCTGAGTGCATAAATGCAGTCTGATCTTTGCTGGGGCCATGGGATGCTGCAGTTCAGCTCCCCATGAGACAAAGCCCCTGCCACCATGAGCTGCCCGGGCTTGCTGTGAAACTTTAACCAAAGCAATGTCCATGTAATCCTCTCCAGTGGCTGATGAAGCCATTAGCTGGCATTTGTCTTAGCCTAACGTGCACCAAAGGTGGTAACACATGAAAGCAGAGACAATCACATCAGCCCTGTGGAGCTGCTGTGGTACAAGATGTGTGCTGCTGCAAAGGCTGATGGAGCTCTGCTCCAGTGGATGTCCATCACAGGAAGAAAGACAGAACAGCAATAGTGTTAGTGTTGGGTGCCATCCTGAGAAACCCACTGACTCCTATGGACCTGCTCACCTTTGCCTCACTCCAACACATGAACTAGGCTGGTAATGGAAACAATTTACAAGGCAATAATTTTTAATTGCTCACACTAATTAATGGCCACAAACACAGACACAGAGCAGAAATTCATCTATTATTCCTACAAGAAACAAATACCTCAACCACTTATTTGGCCTTACAGCAAAAAAAAAGAGCCTGTTACAAGGATTTATCTGAAATTTTCTGGCTGTCTGAGCAGATAGCTGGTATAAAAAGATCAACGCTTTCTAACAGAACAGGGCAGGGCTTGCTTTCATTTTCCAAAGACAAGAAAACAATCTCTGGCTTTCTAGAATGAAATGAAACATAGAGAGAGGTGAGAATACTGGCTTTGCTGGGTCCTTTGCACAAGTTTCCCCTCATGTTTTCTGACATCTCCTAAACTGATTATTTTGCTACTGAGTGCAGTCATGATGGTGGGTAGGACTAGAGGAATAAGCAGATGGCATCTCTCTACCCCTACAGCATTTTTAAGACCCTTCAGAGATTTTTGAGAACATACTTCCATCTCATGTAATTTGAACACATTTTTTTTCTAGTAAGATTCATGATATTCTCAATTTTAACTCTATTATTTTGCAAGTGACAAAGAAATTCATGCATTAAAAGTTGACATTAGAACCAGCACCAAACCCCAAAATAATCTGAGGTTTTGCGAGGGGAAGCTGTAAGATATAAGACATGGGGAAAAAGTTTTCCTATGTTACTGGCCTGCTCAGGGCAGCTGAAGATTGGTATGACATCTGATGTACTTTTATCCCAGGCTTTACTTGGAAAGTGGTGTCTTGCTACACCCCTCAAGAAACCTAAAGTGCAGTACACTGTGCTAATCCACCACCTGACCATCTTTGCCTCTGCTGTGCTGGAAGGAGGGACAGGACTGACATAGCTCCTTCACTGGGGAATCCTTGATAATGTAGATACAGTAAATCTTGGTTGAAGTAAATAATGTTTGGAATGAGGCACTCCTCTACTTGTGGAGCTGCTGTGCAAGAATCTTAGCTGAGGAGAAATTTAGTTCCTGTAAGAGTTGGTCCAAAAAAAGGTATTTGTCTCAACATCACCATCAGGGACTTGGAGAGATACCAAGAAGCAAACACCCTGAAAGAAAGAACTGTGTGGTACAGGGAGCAATGCACAGTTCTCCAATACTGGGACTGCAGGTAAAAACCTTGACGGCCACATAGCTGCTGTCCAGAAGATGGATTTCACCTACTGCCTCAGCCAAACCTGCCAACTCCTCCCTTAACCACATCTACTGGGCAAATGAAATTTTGGCAAATGAAGTGAGAACTTTTTTAGGTGATTGGTAATAATCCTTGGGACAGAGGGGGAGCAAGGTGCGTTGCTCGGCATAAAAGATGGCTCCTCACCTACCGTGCCTTCAAAGAATATCTTCCCCACCAAGGCTTACAATGACTGGAAGGACCAGCAGGACACTGGCTGGACCTGGGACCACATGGACGCCTTGGACCTGTGGTGGTAGATATAATCCTCTCACTTTACCTTTTCTTTCCTTTCCTATCACTCTTTCTGTCTCTCACGTACCATTTTACAGGCAAAACAATAAAGCTGCACTGTTTGATTGAAGCATAATCCCTTGGCATGGTTGCCTTGATTTTTGCTCTTTGAGATCACAGTAAATGAACCATCACGTGTCCATCAAGTGGACCATGACATTAAATTGGCATCACGGACAGGATCAGAACCACTGAACTTACAGTTCCTTAAGCTTTAAAACTTGACATTTTAACTTCATGTTCTTCGAAGTCAATTAACTGAGCCATCAGTATTGGAGTTAATCAGATAAGGAGGTTTATTTGTGCTGCTGTTCATACGTATTGTGATACTTCATTGGTTTTCTAGGTTGCAGGATAAAAAACGAGAAGTAAGGTCTTTCTCCTGCCTGTGTTATCTGTGCCAGGATTATTGCTTGGATAAGTTGGAAATTGAAGCACAGATTCAGGACCTGGCTTCCATCTTCTTTTTTCTACATCTGTTACACAAAGTCCTTGCATTGTTGAAAGTGAATAATATCCCTAATGATTTCTGCAGACATGTTTCTACTAATGTTATAGCTGAGCACTGGATTGGTGCCAGGATTAACATGCATTTCCTTAACATGAGGAAGTGGGATCTCACATGAATATCATCTTTGAATTACCTCTGGCTTATTTTTGCCAGCCATCTGTCCAAACTCTGCAAAACCAATCATTCGTTGAGGCTGAATAGCTCTGGTTCAGATCTGTATCATTGTTCCTTTCCATGAGATCTAACTTGCCCCCTCCACGCTAACCAGCACATCCCAGCACACAGCTCTGTCAAGACATGCAAAATGCTCAGATTACATTTCTGTTGCGAGTCAGAAAGAGAAGGCTCTCACTCTGAGAGAGACCTGCTGCAGAATGCACCACCAAGGCAGCAGACCCAGGGTGAAGCAAGGGCTCTGCATAATAGGGAACAAGAACTTGTCCTGAACACCCCGCAAGTGCCTTAAATGCCAGGCTGCTGTTGTTCAGAAGATTTATTTATTTATTTATACCAAGCAGAGAAGCTTTCTGTCTCAAAGTTACCCTACAAAACAATCAACACCAAAAATCTACCTTTCTTTGGCAACTAGTACCTATGAGCTTGGCAGTTTAAGTTCCCTAATATCAACTGCGGGAAGTAGGGAAGGTCTGTTCTGTCATGGTTTTCCAGACCAGAAGATAGAAACAACCATCCTGAAAGATAAAATAACACTAATAAAGCAGAGCACTGACACAGCTTTCCTCCTAGTTGAACTAGGCAGTGCATCTCTTGGTATTCTACCCTGAGCCACACAGGCTATAGGCAAACATGCTTACCACTGAAATATTTATTCCTAGTCCCACTCCGTGGTTCACGTTGTCTGGCTGGAAGGCCTTTCTAACTTCTATCCCAGCCCAGGTAACTGCAAGAGTCTGGATCTACCCTCTCATTTCTGAGCATGGATTCGGCAGTCAGGCTTATATATGTATTTTGAAAAGATACTTCTCAAAATCTTCCAGTAAGGCAACCTAAAAAGGCTACAGTTTCTACAGGAAAAAACACATGAATTATGCTTTTTAAAGGCCTAACTATAGTGAAGTAGAGTAACTGCCAACATATGTACCTTATTTTCAAACTGTAATCCAGCCAATTTCAATTAATAAATGGGATCAGTGCACTTTGTTTAAAAGGGGTCACTTTTATCATAATCACATACATATGGAAGTAGTTTTGTTCATGTCTTATCAGTTGTTCATGCTGTTAGAATATTCCTTATTTCAGTTTCACTGAAATGAGAATTATTTTAGTTCAGAATCTGATTAAAGAAAAATTAGTGAAACAACAATTGGCTAAGCACTCCTGGGTTTTCTGTTGATGTACAACACCGGTATACTCTTTGCCTGCCCAAAAACTCAGCCACATGCCAGGTAGGACTTTGTAGCTGCAGCTGAGTGACCAATATCACCTTATTTTCCTCAATTATTCCAGTCTTTCCCAGAGCAAGCTCATGTTTCAGGCATTTGACACATCAATGTGCTGCTGTCACCCAGCACAACCTTGCAAACAACGACTTTCAAATGCTGCTCTCCCCATTCTGCAGATTGCATCATTCCAATGCAAACCAAGCCAAATTATGACTTTTTAAAGTCCTTATTAAAAAAAAAGGAGTAGAAAGCGTGTATGTAGGAGTTTACAGGAGCAAGGAATTGCTGCCAAAACCGACAGCAAACTTAACAACATATTCAATTGTTTTTAACAGCTGTAAAACAGAACGTTCTCTTTTCCAGTTCATTTAAGTTATATGATGGGCTTAGTCTGAACTATGATTGTATTAACAGACGGAGGTAAACAGTGATGAATTTTCTGCTGGAACATACACTTGTTCATTGTTGTGCTTCAGCTTTCACATGAAGAATCATTTTCATTAATCTAGTCTTTATCAAAGCAATATATTTATGTTCCTTGTTTTTCAGTATTTCACAAGTCCAAAAGTATTTAACCCAAAATCTTTTTAATCTTTCTGCCTGTTGTTGCTTCCCTAACTTCCACATTCTTAGCAAGCAGATCAACTGTGAAACACTTATTCCCTTTGAGTGGTGTCTTGCTTCACAAATAGCTTCACTGGCATCAGTGGATGTCCTTGTTATGTCTGACAGCAGCTATCGAACTGCGATTTATCCACGCAGTGAGATTCTGACAGTTCCAACAGGGTGATTAGCCTGAAAGAAGTACAACTGCTCATATAGGTTATATGGTCACAAGCCCAACAGAAGTAGGACAAAACAGAGGAAAATTTGGAAAGGGAAGGGTAAAAGCTAAATAGCTGTGAACACAGATATTACAATCTAGCCCTTGGCCATAAACAGTGTTGTCAAATGCTGTAGGACTACTGCAAATCTTTTGTGATGCAAAATAGAGACCCAAATTTTTGCATTTGAAGATCATCTGTGCATGCCAGGATACTTCATAATACAAACATGAAGATGGAACCCCAATGCTTATCTGCAGATACCATTTCAGTTTTGTTGCAGAAAATGTTACAATTGCTAGTATGGACAAATGGAAAATATTGTACCTTGGTTTTTCCAGCTACAATGTATGAGGGATTTTTCTTTATAAGACTCAATCCTATTCACACCATATCTTCCCAACTTCTCCTATTTGTTTTGCAATTTCAAAAGAACCCCCTTACAAACATTTATCCTTGTGTTTGCTAAATAAAACAAAAAGAGCTCAGTTCAAATGCAGATCTAATCCCACAACATTTCAATAAGCTAGCTTATTGTTTCATCATGTTTATTAAGGGTTTAAGAGGCCAGAGTCACTCTTGTAATAGTCAAGGAATGGGAGCTAGTTAAGATTCACACCTATAACTAACAAATTTGTCAAAACCTACAGGGCCTGATAGTAAAAAGTAGGTTGTTTCGTGGTAATAGCACTACCCTTACAGAAATTTGTACTTCATAAAACTGCAATGAAAAAGTTAGTTTCTTCTGTCTTATTACTGTGAAGAAGGATGCTGAGCACATGGTAAGGGCACACAAAGCCTTAAAGCCTTTTAGTTCTACCTCAGAAACAGTGTGGATGAGTAAAGGCCATAATGCAGGTATTGAGGGAAAAGCTGCCTCGGATATTTGAAACTGTGAAGTGTGGGTCTTATGAATACCAATTTTAGAAAGTCAAAATTGATGCAGGTCATTCAGGTCAGAGGTTAGAGGACGAACAGCGGAAGCAAGAGATGTTTTGCAAGCTTCAGGCTGCTCAGTGACACAAAGAGGAGTCTGGAGAAATTACTGCTCAGACTGTTCACTGCTCTTTGGCTGCACTGGACTTACTTTATGCTGCTGTGGCAACACAGAGCAGCCATCACCCCTTAACACTCTCATCTGGAGGATTATACCAGCGATTGGCACGCAGAATGCCACAATAGGCCCCTGTGCTGTTCTCGTGTAGGCCATTCCCAGCAGCTTTTGTTATTTGAGTTCTCAATCTGAGAATCCACATGGATGCTCAGCCAGGGAGTGAGGGTCAGGTAGAAGCCAGGACAAAGGAAGATTTGCTTTCCTAATCACAACTAATAGACGGCTGAAGTTTAAGTACAAATAAAGGAAGAAGATAGAACTTCAAAAGGTGAGATGAAGAGCCTGGACTTTGCCTTTCATGTGTTTTCCTCAATGTGCCAGTGCACGAAGGAATGGTGGCAAGAGCCTCTGAAAGTGTGTCTGAAACACTGACACTCCAGGCGACAGACTGTACACAGGGTTATCTTGACCTTGGCCAAGGTACATGGAAAAGATTTCCAGCTTTGTACTGCATGTTTTTCCATATGAACGAATGACGTGTTGGGTTTGAGGATTTATTTTGTTGCCTCTGGGCCCATCAGATTGGGAAATGAATACAGACGGACAGCTGACTGTTCTGAGGAGGGAGTTTGCTACAAAGAGAGAAGCAAGGTCTGGTAGAAACTCTCTGTTTCATAATTCCAAACTTTTAGGTGTCTAAGCGGACCTTGTTTCTTTGCTCAGGCAATATATGCTATTTCAAACTGACCTGGAGGGTCAAACATTATTTTGTTTGCAGATACTGCTATGGGAATTTCTAGTACAGAAATTGAAGGTAGTTTTGGCTTGAGGAGAAAGGGAAATAAGAATTAAATTCTAGCAGTCTTGTTATTTTTTTTGTTTTAATAAGGAGGCCATAGCTGGTTAACGGCAGGCTTTCCAAGCCCTGCACCCCTTCAAACTGTGTCAGTTCTTTATGTGGGAGGTACAAAAAAGTGAAAATGAGGAAATACCAGCAATGAGAACTTTAACTGAAATAGGAAGCTAGTTTTATAGTGTTAATGCAGACAATATAGAGAAATGACAGGATCTGCCTTTGGTATAGGTCTTGTTAAAATAATTAGCACTAAAGAGATGAAGCTTTGAAGAACAGAGTCTTGATATGCCATGAAATATTCATTTCTAGTAAGTCATTTAAATTAGAAGTGTTGAAAAGGGAAATTGTTCCAAGACTTCTCATAAAGTCTGTTGAACAGTTAGATGGGAATAAGCAGGGGAGCAGAGAAGGAAGAATTCTTTTGGTTTTGTTTTCTTTTTTAACTTAAAATCTGACATAGCCTACCACTTATATCGTTGATGAATCCCTTGCTGTTTCTCTCATGTAGTCATATGATACTGTCCAAAACTTGGAAGGAAATGTTTGAAAGGTGTATCTAAGCCCCTTCTCCCATTTCAGCAATTTGTATTGTGGGATATAGAGTAATATGAACCAGCAAAACTGCCCAAGATGCTGGTTAACACTGTCCTGGAAAATTATTATCACCTAAAACATGAGAAATTCTTCTCAGCTGACTTGATTTTATAGTAATAAGAACTCAAGTGAAAAAAAAAAAAAAATGTACTGTGGCAATGTTTGAAAAAATTCCCTTTGTACTATTGTGTTGTAACAAACTGCCAGCCAATGTCATCCACATTTCTGCTTGGTGGCAAAAAAAGGTTTTCAGCATTTCTTCTTACCAAAATGAAACTTTTAATATATATTTCAAAGCATTCTGTCACTATAATTTAGATCATATGCATTTAGTATTGCTTTGAAAAGGAAAAGAAGGTTCACACCATTTATAGTTTGGCTTCACTTCCTATCACTCACGTCTCTCCTTTTTCAATAATCTTTCAGCAGAAACTCCACTGTGCCAATCAATTTTAAGTAGAATTCCTCAGATTAAATGGACCCAAGTTTATACAGCAGAGAATAAAGGGTACAGCACTACAACTTTACTTAAGTAAGTGCCATCAGTGGAGTTACTCCCACAGACTGGGAGCCTGGCTTACCATGTGAGCTGAGCTGACATGAACCCCGAGTTCATCACAGTTAATGCTTTGCCCACAATACCAGCACAAGTCAAGAGAACAGTCAGATAGTCACTGGAGACATCTGCATCATGAACAAATGGAAAACTACTGAGGCAAGGACATCTTGTGTCCTTTACAGGTGTTTTCAGTTGTACAACAGTCTGTTACCCCTAATAATTCTGGTATTGTTTGGGTTGGGACTGCGTCATCCTTCATATAATACAAAAGCCAGAGATACTTTTTTCTATTTGGGATGTATTTGCCACAACCTGTGGACATTGGTGCAGCCTGGTCTTTGGCTTAGTCTCTTGATAAATCTACACCAGAGACAGGTGCTGGATTTCAAGCCACAGAACACCACCACACCGTACAGAGATGAACTCTAGTGGGACCAGCTTTAGCCTTAGGACAGAACCCTAAGTTTCGGAGTCCCTCCTTAATCCAGAGATTGCAACTGTGGCCAACCAAGAGGGTTCCACAACAGTAGATCAGATATGCATGAAGTATAAGATTAAATACTTCAGACTCACTAAATACCCATCAGCATCAAGAGGAATTTCCAACTGGACTGTAAAAAGATACTGAGCAAAGTCCTTTTTGCTAGGAACAGGCAGTTTCTGACTCCTCTCATCTTCACTGCTTACTGATTCTTCAGATCACTGAGCAGCCTATAACAGAATTATTTTCATCTATTAGGATTCATTTATTGTCTGCCATATCACACAAAACTGCCAGGTTCCTTTTGACCTTTCTTTTCTTTCCAGTTCTGTACAACATTTAACACAACAGATTCAGGGGCTCCAGAAACAGAGATTTATAATGCCTATACACAACTCTGATAACTTTGAATGGCCAGTGTTTGACTCTTAAAAGTTTGGATAAAAATCCAAATGAACACGATTTTACCTCACTTTCCTCCTTTCACAGTGACAGTAAAACGAATTCTCTCCCTCCAGAGCTGTTGCATTGCTGAGACAGTTGCCTTCTCAGTAATGCTCTTGAGAAGAATGGACACAAAGGGAGTCTTCTGGAGTGTCACATCTCATGGACAGAATTGAAAACTGCCAGCCACTTTCTCCCAAATAGCCTTAAGTACTTCGTGAATAGTATAAAAGAAAAGATAATACACAAACAACTCTTTAAAAGAAAACTTGCTGCTCCAAGCGCATACATGCATAGCTACTCCTTTATCTATGTAGCATAGAATCAGTACACATATAAAAATGTAAGAAAATGAAAAATATTTTTAAAAAATCTTCAGAGACGTCAGTCTACTTTACTAAAATTGATATTTACAGTATAAGAATATGGAAAGTAAATTTCCAAATTAATTATTAATGTTACAAAACTTTTACCTTTGAACAGGTTTTGGATTCTTACTTTTGGGAGAGCATCTTTTAGATGCAATTATGAGGCACGTCTGTTTTTATAGCAAATAAATGATTACAGTATGCAAATCTAACCTGTTGGTGTTTGCATGGCATTATGCTCAGCAAGACACGCAGTTCCATGCGCTCAGCATCCCTCTTGTGCATATCAGATGCTGTCAATGTTTTCGCATGGAATTCACTCAGTCCTACTTTCTGGATCCATGCTCTTGGCCTCGAGGTGCTGTGTTGCTCTTGTGGGCAGAGTGAGCAGATGGTTGCATCATCCTGTCCCTGCACCTATTCTGGATGTATTTACTTTCCTCTACCTCTTCCATGGATGCTGTGTTGACACTCAGAGAGAAAAGGGAGAATAAGTGGATTATTTTGAAACATGGGACTACAAAAGCACAAGTTTCAATGTTTATGACTAGAATTATTAAAATGCATGACAACAGAGAAGCAAATGAACAAGTCTGGTTTTATTATAATGGTAATTTACTAAGAAGCAGATTGTTGTTAATGAAACTGCTCGTAGGGGTAAAATGGACAGGAGATGACTCCAGCTCTCTAAGGCTCAAATCTAATCACTTTGGTTAATTTGTTATTATCCAGAACATTTTGTTTATTACAAGTAACTCTGTGTACAAATTTCTCTTCTGATTATGTGATTGTAGAACCTGAATGTATCAATTTAAATGATTCAGGAGATGCGGCTGTCTGTAACCACAATTTCAGACAGGGTCATGGGTACTTTTTCTAAAAAGGATTGTCAGAACAGCATCCTATTCTGGCTGCTCTCTTAAATCACAGTCATCTTGTGCCACCCAGAGTTGGGATAGCAGAGCTGGGGCACAGAATGGGTTTGGAGGGGAGGATGAGTCACCAAGGTCCTTTTGTGTCAAGCATCCCCTCCCATGTTTCCCTAGGGATGAGAAACTTTAAATACAGCTGAAAAATAAATGTCTTCCCAGGACCAAACACAGGGAGGAAAACAACCTCTTCAGTAGCTACACAGATTCAATGTATGACAGAAAACTGATACTTAATATGGTACAAATGCTTACTTATGCATGTTTTATTCACCTTCACTCACTTCTAAACACACCATTTCTCACCCTGGGGACAGAGAGGAGAGCAGGATAAAGAATGTCAACACAGTCCCAGTTTATCTTGCTGGCAATTCAAAAAAACTCACCTTAAAATGTTCAGTGCTACACTTTCCTTCTTCTGTGGTGACTTCTACTGGGTCTGACATTCCATCTCCCCCCACACATGCAATAACACTCTGCATTTCCAAGTGCCCAACAGTATTTTTAGCACATATTGCAATTCCCTACATGGGGAGCAAAACCACAACATTGTACCTCAGTCCAATGGTATCACGAGCTACCATGAGCTGGTGGTTAAGTCATACATCCTTAATGATATCAGATACATACTAGGATTGCATTCCTTGCCCTGGAAGGTTGCTGTGGTATGTCATGTGTCAAATCACACCACAAGCAAAAAATATTCACTTTACCTTTTTTGGATGTTTCTCACAAAATACCACCTACGTACACATTCCCTTTCTGTGCTGTAGGCAGCCAGGCACCAGAAGTGAATCTGGGCTCTGAATCCTAGGGATACTCTGATGGAGCCTACCCCCAGGGGTTTATTCAGTCTCCCTTTCCTGTACAGCACCTACATCAGTGTGGTGAGTTCCAGCCTTAGAGCTGATGCCTGACCTTCAGGTGCCACACCAAGCCACCACTGAGTTCAGATTCTGCAGCCAGCACTCATCACCTTTTCATGAATGATTTATCAAATTTTCTTGGTTTTTCCCTGGTTTAAGCTCAACAAGCTTTCCATGTGACCACATAAAGCACTCCTGCAAACACAAGGGCAGGGGAGTGGTGAGATGATAGCGAGCAGCCAGAGGATGGGAAAGTGCGGACAACTGCTTTCAACACTGGAACTGGTTTATGCTACCTGAAAGCATTCATGAAACTACAGCCACTGCTGACAATGAACTGGACAAGCAACCTATCAGAAACTCCATTCCCCATTAGTCTCACATGGAAACAAGTACAGACGAAACTCTTGTGAGTTGGAAAGCTCTGGCATCAACCACGATGTTTTCTGAGGGGAAACATTACAGTGTAATCGAGGGTTCATGGAGGCTGAGGAGACACAAAAAGCTTCTGGCCAAGGTGCGCTCCTCTGTCCCATTCCCTCCAACAGCTAAACTCCGGGACAGGCGTGGAGCTGCTACTGCTGCTCACCACCTGGAGCACATGCAGCAAGCACAGATGACAGACTCAGAGCTCTGGATTGAACCAAGTTTCTTGGAGAGCCATGATGACCTCTGAGAGCATCAGTGCTGGGCATCATGGCCATTCTGTGCTCCTCCCTAACTTGTGCCTAAGATTCCTGAAACCTCTTTCAAAGGACAGCACAGTGCTAAAGAAACACTAGTTTAAGCCCACAGAGCAGCAGCAGCAGATGATGCATGATGTGAAGACCCCTGCATTCACACAGCTCCAAGGGATGGTCTATGTAGACACTGATGCAAACATATTCTTCTGCTTGTATCTTTCTGGGCTGTCTTATTTTTTATGCACATTAGGAAAAAAAACATGATGTCTAAATTTTCATATATCTTTTCAATAGCAAAGAACTAATAAAGAAGAATCCATTGTGGATTTGGGGTTTAATATTTTTTTTATTTGTAAAATGAATTTAACATTTTGAAGTTATTGAAAAAGATTCAGATATGTACCTCACTGAGGGTTGAGCTTTTTAATAAACATGATTTGGTTCAGCCTCCAGGTCTGTAGAGTTAAGAAAAGGGATCCCTGAGTTTGATATAAATAACCTCTTAGAAAAATAATTCACAGAGTACATAATGACCAGAAAATATTTGCTATTTTGCAAGGATAGCTGTAGCAGGAAAGGAGAATTCCTGATAAGGTTCCCATCAAATGACTATATGAGGTACGTGAGCTTTCTGACAGTACACTGGAGCATTTGAAAAGCAACCTCCTGCTGGCATGATTTCAAAACCTGACCATAAATTAGTCCATAGCTGTCTAAAACCCAAAGAAATTAGCTCTGTTTCTTCACATCACTTTGTTCCGACAGGAAGGACTAAAACGTTTCCTTGTTGTAAGTACTGTAGGTGTGTGTTGTTAAATGTTGACTACTAAACAGAGGTTGATATGGTATCACTATCTATTATTTTGATATTGCTGAATGTTATATGGAGTAAATTTTAGAAGAGATGAAAACCTCTAAGAAGAGGTATAGCCAACAAATACTGACATTTTACCATTCTTCAGAGAAAAAAAAAGTGAGTAGTGAATATATTGTATTATGTATGAACAAATTCTTCAAGCTTATAATCTTGCAACTGGTCTTTATTTATATTAGGGTCTAGTTGGATTCTAAAGGATCTAAACTTAAAAACATTTGTCTGTTCCCCCATTATGGGAAATACTCTGTTTATAAACAGATGGAGCTTGCCTCCCCAAGAGAGGCAGAATAAAGAAGTCGTGCACAGTAACTTGTATTGGCATATTTTCTTCTATCAAGAGTAAACTGCTTACCGGAAAAAATATTGCTATGATTCTGAATATCATGTTCAACCGAAATCTCACCACAACCTTTGCATTTCCTAAGTATTCTTACAACTTAGAAAATTAAATAAAAACCTAGATGTTATATGAGACACTTGAACTACATTTAAACCTGCTTGCAAATAATTAAGTGCATTTTGCCTCTATTTGTTACAAATGGAAACTTGTACTGGATAAGGTCTCTGACTAGGCAAGACTTCCCCAGCTTTCTTATCCCTCTCATCCTGTCTTCTAGTGTATTTAAATCCTGTTCTCTTTCTTCTGTTTGCCATGTTTACATTGATCTGCCTTCTACTGCGCTGTTGTCAGGGTATTCTGCATGAAAGGTCCTGTTTTCTAATGTCCTGATTTTATTTGCTAGTCTACCAGAACTCAGATATGTTAACTTCATAGGACATTTTTTGCCTCTGCAAAATGGAGCAAATGAACTCACTGTAGATGTGGTTTGCTTTATTATGGGAGGGGGTTTTTACCATTCTAACAGTGTTGTGTGACCTATACCATCATAAGTTTTATAAATTGTGATACCTTAGGCTTTAATACATACACTCAATAAATATCATAGTGGATGTGGAGTTATCTTCTGCAGTAATCACTCAGTAATCACCGCAGAGGAGCGTGACGCAATAATCACTGGGAGGAGATTCTTCCTTGTCTAAATGGAAGCATTAAGGACCCTTCACAGTGCTGAGGATTTTGTCTTCCCTTTCACTGTCATCATTTTGGGTAACGTGTTCACTTCAGACGTATACTCTTTTATTTTTTTTTTTAACTCCATAAGGATAGTTCTATTTCACCAAAAATTACTGTTACTTATGCCTATTTCCAGGGCGCACTGTCCTTGCATTATTACTCCAGCGTGATTACTTCCCTTTGTGCTCCTCACTGTTCAAGACTGTAATGCTGGAGAAGGGAGGAGGGAGGTGATACAGTAAGCTTTTGTATAGTTGAAAGGGCCAGAAAACTAAAGCATCTGCAACCACTGCATAAATAAACCTTTTGACACCTTTAAAAGCTTTAACATACTCAATTTTTGGAATACAACTAACATCTGTGCTGACAGCTTACATGCCAAGTTTCAGCTTGATGCAAATTTGAAAAGTCCTGAATAAAAACTGCTAAAAATCAGGAGTATATAAACAATACCTGATCCTAACTGACATTCAAAATAGACAGTAGTTAAGCCGCAGTATTTTTATAGTACACTGCTTTATACCCTGGAAAGAAAGTAATCTCCTTCTAAAGAAGTGCTTTACCAAGTATATGATTGGGTCACGTGAACGACTATTATAAATAGAACCACTTAGCTGAATACAAATGACATTATAACTTGGCTCCAGTGTCTTGGGAAGGAGTCTCTACTCCTGCAGTGCTCTCCAGCAAATCAGACACCTCTGTACTTAATAACAGTAAATTCTGCAACATCAGCTGAAAACGTGGAGACTGTGCTAGAAGTACAGCCAATTCCTTTGTTTCCCTGCTGCCAGCTCAGCCCTTTGGAGAGAGCAAGGCCATTCCCACTTGGCTTCCCTCTGCACCCTGCCAGAGCAGGCACCCCTGCTCGCCCTCATCCAGGCTTTGCGGCATGGGGAGGATCTATACACATCTGCTTATTGCCTTTTCTGCTGGACAGAGAGTTCTCAAGAAGCTCCTCTGCAAGGCTGTTCCTCTGCCCTTTTTGCTTTTCCAGAGAGCTCAGGTGGAGCGGTGCAGGATGGGAGACTGAGATGAGCCTATTTCCTTGCCCAGACTGAAAATGGAAATGATGCCCTTCTGAACAAAGCCAGGAGCTGAAACTCGTTTCAAGAAAAATACTTCCAGATCTATCTTCATAGACAGAGTTTTCAGTTTAAAGAATTATAACAATTTATACAAGGACTTGGTACAGCTATTTGTTTTAATGTCTCTTATTTTTATATGAAAAGTTTTTTCAACTACAGGATTCTCTATTGCCTTACTATGCATCTCGGGGACTCCAGTGAGTGTGACTCTGATACAGATTATGTAGAGGTGAAGATCTTTGTGAAAAATGTTGAAAATACCACTTTTTAAGGAGAATAAGTGGAAGGAACCATTTCTTAAAAGGTAAATAATCAGGAAGACATCAGATATATTGATTCTATTGGCCAGATCAATGTTATGCTTTCATAAAATTTCTACCACTAGAGACAAACACTTTGGTGGTTTTTTTTTACACAGGGGTTCTGTGTGGGGCAAGGGAAGGAAATGTGACTATTAACTACTCGGTGAACATTTCCTCTGAAAATGGCAGCAGCAAATCAGCATTATTTGTTCATTTATTAAGTAAATTCAGTCACCATTACCTTAGTTGTGTTTGTATCACTCCTTTTGTTACACACATATGCAGGAGAGGGGGTTTTGTGCTTTATGTTGGACAAAGAGGTTTTACTAGAATAGACTGTTTAGTAAGGAACAAGTTTTGAGTATTTCTTTAAAAGAAGCTAGCCAGTATCCATAAAACATGACTAGATCTTATTTATTTACATTTGTGTATTTTTTTAAAAGGCCCTGGGGGAGTATGCTAGCACGACCTGCCCTGGAGCACCTTGTCTGCAGCCCCATGCATTTGAAGGGGTGTTTGAAGGGCATCCACACTGCACAGCACAGGGATGCCCTTGGCACACACCTGATCCCATAAGCATTCCTCATGCCCTTGGAAAACCATGAGTGGAGTATTCCACTGCCTCTTGCTGCCATGCAGGGACCCTGTAGCATCAGAATCCACATTGACTGAGAGTATATCTTGGCAGCTGCTGTCTTACCCTAAAGCTGCTGTGAAACCTCAGGTGTGTTCCTCAGAGGTATGGTGAATGTTTCCATAGGAATGTGTGATGGGCCTATGCTGTCACTACAGCACAGCCTGCGGTCTCACTGACAGGGTCTGCGGCTACCATAGCACGGCATGGTATTCCTTATCTGCTCTTCCTCACAGCTACTCCAGGCAAGCTGCTGAAAGGCAGCCAGTGGGTCTACAAGAGTGTCCATGGAGAAATTTGCAACTGATAGCCATGTGGGGAATTAAAGAAAATCTTGTGAAAGTGGCAGTGTTGAGTTTGGAACTGACAGTGTTTGCAGGAGGCAGGGGAGAATGGCCTGGATCACGGTTTGAAACAACTGATTGTCAAACAACTGTTACCCTAAGCAGGGAAGAAAGGGGAAAAAAAAAAAAAGCAGCCCTGGAAGAGGGAAGATTGAACCTGGGAAAGCCAGGTACCTGCCTGTTTGACATAGCACCCAACAGCTATCAGTTAGCCTGGTGCTGAGCTGAGGCACATGCAGGCCCATGCTAGAGATCTGCAGGTGGATCCATGCCTGGCTCCAGGATTTGGGAAGAAGTGTTCTCAGGGCTCTTTGCTTCAGGAACAGCCCCACTAGCACCCAGTAGAAGAAGTTCCTCCACTTTGGGTTCCCATGGGCTTGTAGCAACACATTAAACGCAGAGCTGGTTTATTTTATAGTCCAGCCTGAAAAGTGTGGCAGGAAAGGAGCAGATTAATCCATGAGACAGCACCATCCAGAGGGTGGGAGCAGTAACTACCAGCCCTCTGATTTTAGTTACCGTTGTATGTCTGCCAGAGGCCTTTCCTCCTTGGGACATTCAAGACCTCTGTAAATTGTTTGGACATCTCTCCTATTTATAAAAGTTAGCGACCATCTACCCAAGAAATAAGAAACACAATGAGAATTAGCTAATCAAGCTATCGGAAGGAGCAAGCACTGTACCCATCCCATTTAGACGATACAAAGGAAATATCACAGACTGCATTAAAGATGTGAAATTCTCAACAGCCTTCAAGCATCAAGCTCTTCAGCCTGCCAAAATTAACATATAAGATAAAGTTAACCTATGCTATTTGTCCTCAGTGTCCAGGATACTCATGTGAATTAATGTGTATGTAACCTGATCCCGTATTTTTATTTATAAAGCTAAAAATCTCAGAATTTCTACGATGTCCATCGTGTCTGTGAGCTAACACATACTTTCCAAACCCCAGAAACCAGGAGTGCAGCCGTGCGCGAGGCTGTTCCAGGTGAAGCCGGCTCCCTTCGCGGCTGCAACCGCCGCCGAGCCGGCGCTGGAGGGAGCTGCAGCCTAGGTTACCGCCGGTCTCGGCGCGGCGCCTGCCGGCTGAGCCCTGCTCAGCAAAGAGCAGCAGCATGCTAACAGCATTTACTTTTTATCCCTTTTTGTCACTTTAGGTCAAGAATGTTCTCTTTTTAAAGAAATCAGACTACTCTGTTAACCCGTAAGGAAGAAAATATTTGCAAAGCCATGCTAAATAGAAATCTTCATTCTAACAGTGTTCTATAAATGTATAGATCATATGATGACAAAGGTACACAAGCACCTTTCTGTATTAAACATTATATACTGCCTCCTCATTTGACCCTTCTTTACCGTGGCATGCTTGTTTCTTATTTTCTGTATGAAGAGAAATTCGATAAAATCCTATGTCTAATATCTGCCTCTATCTCATTTTAAAATAATTTCAAAGTCAGACATGACAGAGAGTATCTCCCAGCCTCAGCCTTTTTCCCTTGCTATACCATGGGGAAGATTATGCTACTATTTTATATCTTGTAAGAGTTTAAGTGAAGTTAACTGAAGTTTAAACACTTAATAACCTATACTGACTTTCTAGAGAGAAAAAACTGAAACCTTAGTAAAAGTTGTGTGGTCACCAAGTTCATCCTCTTCACTCTGGACGTCACTAAAATAGCCTTAGTGTTTCTAAAAATACAGGCTAATGATTTCTTTCAACACAAGAGTACTGTTCCATGGCAAGAAGTAATATAATATTCACTTTATTCATGCAGACAAAACAGAGCTTATCACTAACCTAAAAAATCAGCTGTTGCCTAGGCACCAGTGTCCACAAGCCTTTTACAGTTAGCTGGTACAGATGTTGCCAGTGATGACAAGGAACCTAAAATGCAAATGTAATGATGCAAATAAGACAGAACTTATTACCTCTTCCTTCTCCATACTAGGAATGCCCAAGCAGGATGCATTCCATGTAGCATTGTATCTTCAAATAAAAGTTTACCATTTCTGAAAAAGAAATATATAATTAAGTTTCCACCAAGTCAAAACAACAGCTGGGTAACTTGCATGTAAATACCTCAGACGAATTAGCCAAGGAGTTCTTTGCACCACTTTTCAAAATGTTTACAAACTCTTTTAAAAGTGGGGGTTCCTAAGTAATGGAGGACAGCCAAAGGGTGAGAACTATAGATTAGTTCATCTAATGTTGGTCACAAGGGGAAATAATGAGGACTTAGCTCAGGAGCGTGTGAGTGCACCTTGCACATGTGCTCTTGGAAAAGCAGGAGCTCTTCTCTTTCACAAATGAAGGCATATGATCCAGGGACTGAAATACAGAACAGGACAAGCTCAAGTTTGAAATAATTTCCTACTCCTGGCAAGAATAGTAAACATAATTGCACACTAATTCCTGGCAGATAGGTTCACAAACATCTGGATTCTTTAGGACAAAATTCCAAAAACTTGTACCTTAGTCCATCTTCAAGGGAAACGGATGGCTGCCAGTAGGGGAGGTCAGAAGGGAAGTCATCCCTTATGAGTTCTGAGGGTGTGCAGTCTCGGAACAGTCAGGGCTTGTAGGCAGACATAACTTTCTTTCTTCCCTAAAGGGTGATGTGGGAAGATGGCACAGGAGGGTAGAGCAGCTCAGGAATTAGCTGTCCAGGGAATCCAGAAGTCATGTAGTCTCTGATTCTGATATGATTCATGTGGCAAGTGTGGCAAGCTCTCCGAGTGAGTCGACACAGCAACAGGTGGATTTGGGGACATCTTGCCTGAGTTCTGCTAAAAGGTCATTGGAAAAGATGCTTCTTTGTAAAACATTTCCATTTCAATGAATCAGGTCTTTCTGTTGAAACCAAATGTTTTGCTGAAAATCTGTTGGGTTGGAAAACTCCCAACCATTTATCTCTCTCCTACCCCCATAGAGAGGAAATGGTTCATCACCAGCCTTTGCTTCCCCTTTTGATGTTTCAGCCCTTCTGTGCTTCCCCTTGTGCCCACTCAGGATCCGTTTCACAAAGCACACATCTGTTAAATGGTCCCAATATTTTGTACTAGGAAGTGTAAGAGATCTTCAAATAGTATAAAGAGAAAGAAATGGTACTACTCAGTAAAAGAGAAAGACACAACATAGCTGTGTGATGAGCATGTATCACCATCTGAACAGGAAATTCAGCCTACCTTTTCTAAAGGGCATAGGTCACTTCAGTTCCTGAAATGCCAGTTTGCACCAGGCATCCTTGTTGTTTTTTAACTGCAAACAATAGTAAAGCATTTGAGGGTCAGGAAAAAAACCACAATGGGCTAAACCCACCTCTAATGTTACCAAATTAGACCGGGGCTGATTTTGCTATGGCTGTATGTTGACTTCTGACCGCAGAGGAATATGTGAGGTACGGTCAATTTTTTTGTCATGAAAATACTAGCCAGTGAATTTAGTCCTTTTTATTTTTTTCATTTGTGCATCACTCCTAAATGCCAGTCTCTGTGAGTGCATCTATTACTTGTAAGCATTTACTAATCATTTGTGAACAAATGTTAGCATTTTGTTTGTTTCCATCTGTCATTCCTAGTGGCAGTCTGTGCCTGGCCACGTCATTGCACAGAGAAGTACCATTGACTTTTTCCCCTTCCTGACAACTCAGACTCTTTGGACAGAAGAAATATATTTGTGAACAATTTTAAAATAAGTTGTCAGGAAGGTCTTTGTCTGGTTAAAAGGACCAACACTCTGCTAAGGCAGGATTGTTCTCCCATATGTAGAAGAAAATATGTTCCTGGTCACATAGTGCCTGTGTCCCTCCTGTAGTCATTCCGAGGTGTTACTGCGATGAATGTATGCTTAGCTGAGCCAGCAGCATGGTGTGCTAGCATGGGGTCCAGCACAGGTTGCAAACTCATCCAGGAATCAGGCAGCGTGTACTTGGCATGAGCAACAGCTTTTGATTGAACTTTACCTTTCCACCACTCCCCCAAAATACTGTGAAGCAGGTGGCACCATGTGATTTAAGATTTTTAAGCAGCTCAGAAAAGATTAAAAAATCAAGGAAAAGGTCCTTGGAAGGATAAAGGAGGGAACATAATAACAGTTCAGGGTGGAAAAGCAACCACCGAGGTAAGCAAAAGCATTATCAGCCTCTAAGAAAGAATTGTAAAATTATGAAAGGTGATGCAAACAAAAAGCTTGCAAACACTTTCAAAAGAACAGCACTGAGTGCACACAGCCCTTTGTCAAGGCTCCCAGGCCATCTGTCCAACAAACCTGTAAAGTATTTAAAAATGGCAATCACATTCCTCTGTTTAGTATTGATAAAAGAAGTGGGCATTTTTTGGTATTGTTATTGCAATATTTCATAGACTGTAAATCCTACAAATCTTGTCTGTTACAAGACAGAATTTATTCTGTTTTCTGACTGCTCCATTGCCTGCTTCCCTGGTTTATCGCTTTGGCAACAAATGATTGCAGGGTTTACATGCATTGTCTCATTACATGCAGCAGTGCTGCACCCAGCTAGCATCCATCCGTGCTAGCAAATTGAAAGCCTGTTCAAACATGCCATTTCTAGCTGTGGTTACATCTTTGACTGCCTTGTGGATCTAGGAATTATACTGAAACACTTCAGTTACCAGCCTTAGGCACTAGGTGGATGCTACCTTTGTTAGAAGTAGGAAGATGTGTTTGCTTCTCCTTCAGTATGTGGTCCTTCTACTTACTTACAAAAAGAGCAAGAAATTTTTTTAAAAGTACTTTTGTGCCTATTTTCATAATTGTCATGGATTAAAATATCCACTAGAATTAGTTTAGTTCAACAGAACTTTTCAGCTTCAAATAGCTCAAGACAGCATGGACAGTAAAAATTGATGTCTTTGATGTTGCATTAGCTTTTTGTGAAATAACCTTGGCAGAAGGCTATTTTGGTAGTTTTGAAGCTATCAAAAATCAAGCTTTTACAGTTCAATGGAACTGGAAAAAAAAGCATTATGAATTCATTCATATACTTGCCTTTCTACAGTTCTATTTCCCTTTGCTTCATCTCTTTCTGCAGGCTCAAGGGAGCACATTCTTCCATGTTTCGAGTTGGCACAGCTCCACAAAAGAAGCTGTGCCAATTACTTCCAGTTGGGGATTGCCATTGGGTGTATAGCTGCTTGTACTGAAGTTGTTGCAATTACTATCATTATGTTATTTCTTGGCATAGAAAGGAAAAAGATGAGTGTGTGTTTGGGGGGCTTTGTTTAAGTGCAGCAGGCCACTTATTCACGCAAACCACTGACAGCAACTGGGAAGTAAGCACAGTGAGGAGTGAACTTTTTGGAAAACCAGCTCTCCTATTTAACTTGGTAAGGAGACAAAGTGATTTCTTAATAAAACCAGGCCTGCCAGTTTCTTCAAAAAGGGAAAGCATTTTTCAATGTGTTAGATTAACTCTGCAGTACCTATTACGCCCTTGCTTCTACAAAGCATATAGAGTTCTTTACCACAACTCCAAACTGCAGGAGCTGTTTTTGTAATGCCAATGCTGAGAAAAACTATCACGTGGCTTACCTCCATGAGAAAAACGGGTTTGAAGATTTGTTTAAAGTGGTCTGTAACATTATTCACACTCTGATCTCAAACCTGAGAGGATAACTCTTCTTCAGATACAAAACCAGAGTGATCTGACAGCAACTTGTTTCATTTGGCAGTTAATGGTTTGAAAGCTTTACATTTTATGCAGGTCAGTGCACACGACCCTTCACAGGAGAGTGGGCTCCGGTACCCTACAGACAAATCATAAAACCATAGAATGGTTTGGGTTGGAAGGGACCTTAAAGTCCATCCAGCTCCACCCCCCTGGGCCATGGGCAGGGACACTTCCCACCAAACCAGGCTCCTCAAAGCCCCATCCAACCTGGCCTTGAACACTTCCAGGGAGGGGGCATCCACAGCTTCCCTGGGCAACCTGTGCCAGTGCCACACCACCCTAATCGTGAAGAATTTCTTCCTGATGTCTAACCTAAATTCTCCCTCTTCCAATATAAAGCCATTCCCCCTCATCCTGTCACTACTTGCCCTTGTAAAAAGTCCCTCCCCAGCTTTCCTGCAGCCCTTTCAGGTACTGGAATGTTGCTCTAAGGTCTCCCCAGAGCCATCTCTTCTCCAGGCTGACCAACCCCAACTCTCTCAGCCTGTCCTCGTGGCAGAGGTGCTCCAGCCCTCTGAGCATCTACACAGTCTCCTCTGGACCTGTTCAACAGTTCGATATCCAACACGTGCTGTGTTGGTCTGGTTGCCATACAACCTGGACACACTACTCCAGGTTGTATGGCAACCAGATCAACACAGCATGGCCTCTGAAAACGATTTTGTCACTATTTTATTGCAGCAAAGCTTCACCAAGCCCGAGCTGCACACAGGGGCTCTGGCAGGGGTGCCACCTCAGGCTTCCCCAGGCCTGTCCGCACCAAGGGCAAAACCCTGGTGTCGCACGGGCTCTGCCCACTCCGGCCTTGCCAATGGAACAGAGCCCGAGCTTCACACTTGTTTTTGCCCCCCTAGAGCAACTCGAAGCCGCGATGAAGGCACCGCGAGGGGCCAGGGCGGGGCGAGAGGCACTACCCACGGTGCGCTCCCCGCCAGCGCTGCAAGAAGTACAAGTGGAGCGGGACGCGGGGGGCATGGTTTGGCAGCGGGGCCGGTTGTCCCGGCCGGCGGAGGCACCGCTCCCCGAGGCAGCGGGCTCTGGTGCAGCGGTTGGTGCCCACACCCGCCCTAGCGACTGGAGCCCTTGCAGGAGCGCTGCGCTCGCCCCTGGGCAGGGCGGCTGCGCAGAGCACGGGGCTCAGCCCCGATTCCCGTACGCCCGGACGGACCCGTGCCTTTTCCTGTGCTCCGGAGTTTCTGTGGCCGTGTCCTCCGCTGCCCCCGCGCGGCGCCCCCGGTCGCCAGGCGCGTTTCCATGAGCCGCCTATAAACAATATGGCGGCGGCCCCGCTTCCTGCCCGCGGGCTGTAGGGGGCGCGGCGGTTGAGGGGGCGCCAGGGCAGCTCGGTTCGGCGGCGCTGGCCGCCTTAGCTCCGCCGCGTCCCGCGCTCCCCCGCCTCGCCTGGGCCGCGGGGAGAGGGGGGCGGCGGGCGGCGGACCTGCGCTCCGCCCCGCCGTGCGGGGGTGTCAGCGCCCGGGAGCAGCGCGGCTGCTGCATTGCCGCGGCGGCCCCGCGCGGAGCGCAGCGGCGGCGCCCGCGGCGCTTCTCGGAGGCGCTCGGGGGCGCCTGGAGGGACGGAGAAGAGGGTGGCGGGGCTGAGGGGCTGCCGTGAGGAGAGAGGCGCGGGCCATGTCGCTGCAGAGCCCGCCGGCCGCCACGGCTGCCGCCGACCTCCCCCCCGGGCCAGGCGCGGAGCTGAGCCGGGGCAGCGCGGCCGCCCCGTCGGCCGAGGAGGGCGGCGAGGATGAGGAGGAAGAGGAGGAAGAAGGGGAGAAAGAAAAAGAGGGACAGAAGCTGCCGCCCATCCCGTTGGCATCCAGCGCGGCTGCCCGGGTAAGGTCTCCTGCGGCCGCGATGCCGGCGGGGGCGGCGACCCCGGAGCGCCCGCGCTGCGGGGAGCGGGGACGCCCCGGTGCTCCCCGCCCGCCTTTGCCGTATTCGCCGCTTTGTTTGGGGCGCGGAGGGGGGGAAGCATCGTGTTCCTTTTCTTTCATATTCTTTTCCGTTGAGAGGCTTTCATTCAAGTTTCTTAAAAATAACAAGTGCATCTGTAGGCAGTGACATAATGAAGCTATAAATTCTCTGTCTACTTATAGTTCTTTAACATTTTACAACGGTCTGCTCTGCTGGGTTAGTCATGACTGAGGGTTTGCAGCGTTCCCCCAGGGTGTCGGGGGTGGAGGGTTTCAGCTCTTTAATCGCTTCTTAATAGCAGGAGAGCTGGCTCGAACATACTTCGGTGGTTTTTAACTTTTTCTTAAAAGATCTTGTCCGGTTTTTGCGTTGTGTTGAAGCAAAGGTGACAAAACATTGCAACAATCGATGGATGAGTTAACCTGGGTAAAAAAAACTGCGAAAAGGGTATTAGCTGGAAAAATTTATTTTTAGAAACTTAAATTGAGATTTTTAATTTTACTGGAGTTATTATTTTCTTTCTGCTGACCATTCAATATTATGAAACATAAAATTTTCCTGGCATGAGTTGGATATCTTGCGTAGCTCAGCATTAAAGCTTGCTGTAACTTAACTCCAACAGAGTTGGAGCAAATATTTTACCAGTCCTGTAGTAATACATTTATGAGATTTTTAATTCAACAGTTCTGATAAATATCTGACTAACTAGAAATTATAATTTTACATAATTGGAATTGAAAAGATTGAGCGTCACATGCTTCTGACTGTCATGAAATAATTGTAATGTTAAACAAATGGAGTAATCATAGGCAAACTGCGAACTCCTTTGAGCAATTCTGCCAATGTTGTGTTTTGCCTACAACGTTCCAATGTTCGGAAAGACTTTCAGCTTTGCAAATCTGCCTGAATGTGAAAGAATGTGTTTGTTCTTGTGATTCAAATACAGATTTAGTGGGAGAAGTCTGTAATGGACAAGTGCCCAGGAGTTATTTTTACCTTTGAAAATTTCCGCTTCAGGCTTTGAATGGTGAATGCTGGTCCCTTAGAATAAAGACGTCTAAAGTGCTGGTCTAAAATGTGTCAGCTCAGCTAATGCAAAACATCTGCAGCTGGGCAGCCATGTAGAATTCCCATTTCCTTAAAGAATCGGGAGAACTTGTTTGTAGCTGGACATCCTTCATGTACCTCTGAAATGTTGCCCATGGGCATAAGTTGTCTTAAATTGACCTGTCACAGAGGAGCTGGGTGCAATTGCTTGTCAAATGTGTGTGGGATTTTGAATTTACAAACTGCTGCATATGGGGTTTAATAGTGTGTTACAGAGAAGGAGTTTTGTGGACAAATGTAATAGAAAATTCCATAGCCCTGGATTTCTCTGCTCATAACAGAATGCATTTTTTGATCCCAATGTACCAAGTAGGGAATGTGAGTATGCTTTGCAAAACTTTTGAATTGCTGTGAGACAAGTATTGGGCTGTTGGTCTCCTAAGCCCTAGTTGTGACCAACCTACACATCTAATTCCAGGACTTTATGAAGTATGTTGTGAGATTCATCTTGTATACCATGATTTCAGTACAAGTTCTCATATTAAATATTCTGATTGAACACTGAAAAAATGTATAACTTAATCAAATCCCTGCAAACGTATCTAGAGAGTAATATGTTCCCAGCTTCCTTCTCGTTAAGCTGTGGAAGAGTTTGTAATATTATATGACAAAAGGGGGAAAAGTATTGGTTTTTTTTAAAAAAAAAACCTCTTTGCTTATTCATGTTTTTTTCCTTTAAAATTACATGCCTGATACAAGTACTGTGATATTCCAGGCGACCTTAATTTCATATTCTCTGCTTATTATTTTTAAATTAATAGCTACTGTATGATGACTGTGGTGATAGAGATAGTATCCGTTGTCTCTATATGAAGTGAGCCTTGGATATCCTTGTCTCAGCACATCTCCCCAGATTTTGTGTAATTGACTTTTTCTTCAGTGCACTGAAGACCCACTGTAGATTTGTGCAACTGATGAACTGATGTGGCACAGATAGAGCTTCCCTGAAGGCAACACAAAGATGTGGGACATCCTTTGAACAGTTTCTATTCTCCAAAATAGCAATGGAAGAGATCAGAATTGTAGTAAGTCAATAGATAACCACGGTATCCTTTTTCTCCTAAGAGCATATCTGTGAAAGATGTCTCATCTGAATTTGATGAGTGCAAGGTAGAATAAAGGGATTATGTGAATATTGCTGTTGTCATTCATACTGTGGCTTTTCCTAGTGAAGGGTTACGTGGAGTTTAGGAAGAATGGTTGCTTTTTTTTTTTTTTTTTTTTTTGCTTTTATTTCTAAGGAGGTAAGTGAAGATTAGAAGATTAAATTATTCCATGAGTAAATTGCCTGAACTCCTTGCAGGATCATGGGGGTTTTTGTTTTATGGGCCAAATGGTGATTAGAACAATGCATCAGGGGTGATGGTTTGGAGGTCAGTGTTCAGATTCTGAAAAGAATCTTGTGGGAAGCTATTATGACTTGCCTCTAGAGTAAGCAGGAATGAATAGAGGCTTCTGTAAAGCTAAACCAGTCCTATGTTACAACTTTCAGGCCATGAATGTAAGGGAAGATCCTACTTGTGTCGCACTAACAGCTGCCTTAAGGTAATCTGAGTGTCCTCTGTGTCTTGCACAGGGAAGAAAACATTTTGCTTGCTGACCTTTGCTTGACACATACCTGTGGTCTTGAGTGAGTTATGTTAGGGCTAAGAGTAGCATTTTCAAGAAACTCTTTTAGATGGTCTTCTGCCTCTTCCTAGAAAGGACTCTATTGCAAACAGTTTGACTTATTTTCACTATCCACTTCAATAATGAAAAACATAGATTTATAAAGTATAATGCCAGTTTTATGGAGGGCTTAATGCTTTGGAGAACTTCCAATAACAAACACCAGAGTTGTGAGTTGTTAATATGCTCTTAAGAAAGAGGATTAAAGATTATTTTGATCCACTTACTCCTCCTAAGCATACTCATTCTTTATGTGTTGGTTCAGTTTTCTGATGGCAGTATGTGTGTAGAGTCTTAGCCTCTAGGGGCTTGCTGACCTCCTACAAAACTTTGTAAGTATGACATGGTGCTGCACACTTGTCCTAGATTACTCTCCCAGGAGATATCAGAGATACTCATTATAAGTACACAGTTTCCCAATATTCCTGCAGAGCTTTCCAGTAAAGCCTTTGTCCATGCATTTGTTTGATATTCTTGGAACTCCACTTGGAGCAGGATGATGGAGTTAAATAGCACACGCAGTTTTTTGTTCGTTCTGATCACTGTTGAGGGAGGTGGCATTAAGAAACTTTGAAAAAGACTGCTCAGCTATACTATTTCAGTGGCATGGCCTGAATAAATCCTAGAAAGCCAAGTCAATCAAAAAGACTCACAATAGTCTGTTTCATAAAAGCTCCTCTTCTCAATTATCTGATATCTATTCCCTATTAACCATAATTAGACTAGTCCAAGGTCCAGATGTTTTCTACCTACAGCATATATTTTGTGACACAGCAGATTAAACTCGGATCTGGATTTGTTTAAAAGTCCTTTGTCAGTCAGTCATTTCTTGGCATGTTTGTTCAGGGTCTGTTTTTCTCCAGTTGATTTCTAAGAAGCATCTTAATATTTTAAAGGTTATAGAATAAAACAAAAAGCTAATGTGAAAATTATAGTGGTAATTATATTTTATTTTTGAATGTTTGCTGCATGCAAGGAATTTAGAGCTGGAAATTGAAACTTGGTATTTTTCAAGACAGGAGTCCTGATGATTGTTCAAATTTTTAATTTGCTGAGTTATAAGCCATGGAAAAATGGCTGATTGTGCCACAGTTATTTTAAATTCCTGGCAGTCTACCAGCTTGCGTACACTGTGGCATGGCAGGTTTGTGGGCTGTGTTATTACCATCCCAGTGGTATTTCAGGATGTTGTGGAAGTGCTTTCCTCAGAACTCTGGCTGCATGTATTAGTCCAAATTTACTACTCTTAAAGGGAAAGGGAAATGTATAGGTTTAAAAAAATCGATAGGATATTATGTTAGTTATTCTAGAATTTTTATTCTCCTTTGGAGAATTACAGTTTTGATTTGCATGAAACATTTTTTTTTCTAACTGAAAGCACAGATAACCAATATCAAGCAAACGAATCTTTAGGTTAATGTAAGGCTGAAAATCATGATGTGCAGGGAGAGAGTGTTTTTCGAGTTGATCTACCTTTGCCTGATATCAGCTGATGACTTGGAGTTGAGATGGAAATTAAAATCTCTATCAGATGACTTCTGTTGTCTTGGGGAAGCCCCTTAACCCACGTATGCTTTGCAAATTCTCCAGAGCAAATAATTGCATCTAATAACAATAAACTGGTTGACACAATGCTTTGGAAGTCTATTGTGTGATTTCACTTCTGTTTGCTGTTAGAACACATCAGTGCTCAACATTTCTTAGCAAAGACTTGTGCAGACTCCTTTGTGGCAGCGTATACAGGCACTCAAGCAGGTTTTCTAACACTGCGCTGATAAATGTTTGTTGGCTAGGCTTTCATCAGTGGCAGCTGATGCTGAAAATTTTGAATCATTAGGGGGTTTTATCCAAGTAGCCAGTATTTAAATTTTGTTAGCAGGTTTAGCTGGCATTGAATTTTTGGCTCCACTTTTCAAGTCTTGGGAAATTTGTCTAAACCAATTCAGTACATTAGAGTTATTTGGAAAAAGTTGTTAGAAATGAGGATACGGAAAATTAGAATATTGTTGAAAGCACTCTAATTGTGTTGTGTTTTCCTCACAGTAATTCAGGGATATCTTCATGTCCTGCAAATTAATATAGTGGAAAGTCCTGATTCAATTTGAAACAAACTTATGGAATCGTTGTATATGTCTTATTTAGGTATTACCAAGCTGTTTTCAAGATAAAAGATATTTAAGTATTGTGTAATACCTCATGAGCGAGGTTACTCTTGGAGTAGTGTATTAGCCTTTTATAGCACACTGTCATCTTAATTACAGGGGTTGGAGAGAGAAGCAAAAAATCAGTTTTCCACTTTCAGCAATTTCATCACAACTATCAACCAAAACAAAGAAGACATGGGAAACGGAAATTCACCTACACAACTTGTTTTACCCAACATCAAAAATGGTAAGAGAATAAAAGCCTTGTTACTTGGTTACCAATTTAAGAAGGTGCTTGGTGTTCTGCCAATGTTTGTATTGTGGTAATGCTAGAAAATGTAGAAATTTAGATTTCATTGAATTACCCTGTGCTGTACACTGTACGAGTAGTGAGTGAAATGTATGATAGTCCATCCTTTGTAGAGGTCATGGAGGCAAGTTGGATAAGAGAAACATAGTCCTGGAGGATGAAATAATCATCTGAAGTTTTAAAGAAAGTTACGGATTTGGTAGTCCATCTGCAGAAACTGTTTGTCTAACTACAGTCAGATGGCACTTTCTTTAGAAATTGTGTCAGAACTTTGTGGGGATTTTTCTACTGCCATCTGAAGGGTCGGAGCAAGCATAGGGCTTTTAAGGGAGACAGCTGCTGGTTTTCAGTGAAGATGAAGGCCGGTGATGACATAAAATAAAATTCACAGGCAAAGAATGGAAAGTTCTGTAGAGATTTAAAGGCAAGAAGGAAGGTGGTTGTGGTATGATGAAGTAACAATAACTGATGGGAAGAAAGAAAGTGGAGCTATGTATTCAGAGATGACGTTGTGGTTAGACCTGAAATAGGTATTGGATGAGGGGACCAAGAGCTCCCTCAGTGAGTCTGCATATTAGACCAAGTTGGGTGGGAGTGCTCATCTGTTTGAGGGAAAGAAAGAAGGCTCTACAGAGGGATCTGGACAGTCTGGATTGATGGGCCGAAGGCGTTCAACAAGGCTCAGTGTCAGGTCTTGCACTTGGGCTGCAACAACCCCACACAATGCTACAGGCATAATCTAGATAGGAACTAGGTTGTTCTAGTTCTTTTATAAATGGTACAAGTACAAGTAAGATTTATTTGCTTTACCTACTTCAAAAATTTTCATCTGCCAGTGAAAATTAAGTGCTGTTCTAAATTAATTCAACTTCAGTTCCCTTGTAGTAATCAATTCTGCTTTGTATCAATGAGATTTTGTTCCTCAAAGTTTTTGATTATTCCCTAAGCAGTCCTGCATTGCTGAGTCTTTTTACTTGATGTAAATGGGCAAACAGCCAAAAATTGTTTTTTCTTATCTTGTAATATTGTGTTATTGCTGCTTAGCAACTCAATACATGAAGTTTCAAGTTTCTCCTCAATGAAACTCAAATGACAGATCTTAATTAATATTTTCTGAATGTTAGATGAGAAAATAAATCTATTTACAAATAAACTTGAATTATGGCAAAACGTACCGAAGTTGTCAGTATTTATTACACATATTATTAAACCTCAGATTTAGTATATCTAATTTTAGCTGCGTATATTTCAAAGAAAATTGCATCACTGAAGGGTGCACATTACTGGCTTAGCACTTGCAGCCTCAATTTACTGATATGTGAAACAGCTTCTGTCAGCAGCTATCTCTTCTGCAGATGTGGAGAGAATATTTTCCTCATTTCAGTCTATTCCGCTGGTTATAATTTAATGTTTAATCCATTTAAAATTGAGAAGACAGAATGAGACCTAAGTTAAAATCACTTGTCTTTCTCAGAGTATAAAAATGAGACATGGTCTTAGTTTATTTTAAGTCAGTACATCCTGCATTCAGAGAAAGATGTGCAATAGCAGAACAGCAGGATTGTCTGGCAGCTTGGTTTGAATTAATTTAGTATCTATGTGTCCACTTTTTTTTTTTTTTTTTTTTTTTAAATTACCACTCTTCTCTGTAAATAGCTTTAAATTCCAGCTGTGAGAGCAGGCAAGGTTCTGTATCTATAATCGATGCTATACTTGGGGGACTGAGAACAGCTCTGATCTATTATCATTTGATGACTGGTGGCTGAGTTAAGTCACAGTGACAGTGTCACTGTCATTAGCATGAGCAAAAGAATCTGCCTTTGGGTTTTGGGGATTTTGTTAGCAACTATTACCTTGCTGTAATAAAGGGAGTAGGCACCAGAGGAGTGAAATTACTTTGATATTTAGTTAATTTTTAAAAATGACGACTCTTGGGATTGTAGCAAAAAGGCTTAGAGGCTTCTTAGACAATTCATAGAGGACTTTGGTTGAATATGTTTTATTTTATACAGTGTCTTTTATCCCAAACATTCGTCATAATTCATATAAATGCTTATTAAAACATGCAAATTAAAACCAGCATTTTAAGAATATTTGAGAAGACACTGTCAGTAAAATGGATGTTTGTGTATATTGCATTGGAATATTTGTTTTGTTGTTTTGGTGGGTTTACCTTAGCTGCCAGCTGCCCACCAGTGTTCTATCACTCCTGCTCCTCAACAGGACATGGGAGAAATTAAGTTAAACAGCTTGTCGGTTGAGATAAAGACAGGGAATTCACTCTCTAGTTACCGTCGTAGGCAAAACAGACTTGACTTGAGGATATTAATTTATTGGCAGTTATATAAAGCCAAAACACCTATCTGCTGCCCTTCCTTCTTCCCAGGTTCAACTTCACTCCTTTGTTCCTCTCTCTTCTACCTCCTATTTCCCAAGCAGCACAGGGCGGTGAGGTGCAGGGGTTGCGATCAGCTCATAAAACTTCACTTCTGCTGCTCCTTCTTCTTTGCACTGTTCCCTTGCTCCAGTATCGGGTCTCTTTTGTGGGACACAGTCTTTCAGAAGCTTCTCCAACATGTGTCATTCCCATGAGTTCTTCAAGAACTGCTCCATTGTGGGCCATTTCCATAGGGTACAGTCTTTCAGGAACAAGCTGCTCCTGTGTGGGTCTTCCACAGGCTGCAGTTCCTGCCAGCAGCCTGCTCAGACAAGGGGTCTCCGTGAGCTGCAGGTGGATATCTGCTGCACTGGGGTCTTCCATGGGCTGCAAGAAGACAATCTGCTTCACCTGGTCTTCTCCACAGGCTGCAGGGGAATCTCTGCTCCGGTACCTGGAGCACCTCCTCCCCTTCCTTCTCCACTGACCTTAGTGTCTGCAGGGTGATTTCTCTACTTTCTTTTTATTCCCTTCTCTCTCTCTTTCTCTCAGTTGCCTTGCAGTGAGTTTTACCCTTTTTAAAACACTTGTATCACAGACGGTCTGTTTTGGAGCTGGCTGTGTCAGATCTAGAGGCATCCATCTCTCCTCTCACAGAAGCCACCCCTGCAGCCCCCCTCCTGCCAAAACCTTGCCACATAAAGCTATACAATGGTCTTGTATCAAAAATAAAGGAGTAGAATAGAAAGACCTTGTTAAAGCATGGCTATTTGTACTTGGAATAGGCAGCTAAATTTATTGAGAAATTTAAAGATGCTACTGTTTCAACAGGAATTCTCTGCAAGACACAAAACTTACATTTCCCATTTAATTGTTCGGAGAAATTCTTTTAGGAGGCTGTAGATGATCCCCAGTCATCTCTAACTAAAATTATATATTACAGCGTAGAAAAACTGTCAAAAGACTTGTACATCAAGAAAACAGCTGGACTTTGTGCTTGAGATTTTTCTTAGGGGTAGGGAACAAAAATGCTGCAGTTTGTATATTGCTGTATTTAGAATATATATTGTAAATACAACAATTGACAACACTGCTATTTGTGACTAATAGCTACCAGTCATAGACTGCACAGTTTGTCTTTCAACAGCAAATATAACAGGATCACTGTGGGTAACTCTGTGATTCCATGACATCTTTGAGTTTTGGGGGATTTTTTGTAATCGTGTTCTAACTTGCTTACCTTGAGTTCTCAAAGAATCAAGTGGTTGTGATGTTCAGAATAGGCACTTTGATTATGTGTCTGACTTTAGAAGGCACTAGTGGCTTAGTGTTCTGAAGGTTGAGCATCTACACCTACAAACAGTTTTAATGAAAATTCTGCGCAACTAATTTTTAAAAATGAAATTATATATGAACTTGAGGTTTTCTCCTATGGTGTGAAAGCTGCTGTCTGTATAGCAGTGTGTTATTACTAATACCAGTGCCTCTTATGTAAGTACAATATTTTGCTATTTTTCTAATAATGGTTGGAATCCAGATCACCAGCTTTTTTTTTTTCTTTTTGTCAGCAGTACACCAGCAATACAATTGTGAAAATGTGTCCTGGTTTTCTTTGCTTTTGTAATAGGTAAATAATTTTTTCCAACTTTGTGTTCATTTATAAAATAGTAGACTCTTGTCTTTCAGAAAGCCTTAGATAGGTGATGGACTGGCCAATTTTCTCCCTCCATTGGCAGAAGGAAGCACTTTGTTCACAAAGACCTGCTTCCAAACTCAGGATGCAGTTTTTGTTTATAGGGTTTTATTTCCCTTCAGTTATTGGAAGTCTCCATCCTATCTGGGACATGCACATAGTAGGGGTTTAAAGATGTAGAAACAGAGTGAGTTCTCTCGAGGGGGGGTTTCCCTCCTAGTTCCTATATATTTGCATTTTACTAGCTGTTTTATTTATATTATTTCATTGTATTTATTGTTTTTGTTTTTAATAAGTGAAAGACCTACCGCCTCTTTGCCTTGATGTACGACAAAAGCAGCGCATCTCTATAGATACACTACCCCAAGAACTGAAAGCACCAGTTCCTCCTGATCCTTCCCTTCCCATCCAAACCAAAACAATGAAAGATTTTCAGTAAGTTGCACTGATGTTTCTAAAAGTGTACTTTCTTGTTTTGGACTTTCTTCATTTTATCTAATTCACACACAGGATTTGTTGATCTGAAATGATGGAACAAGTCAGTAAGACTGACATATATTAGTAGTGGTTAGTCTGGTTCTGATGGTGGGATTGGTAACGTGTTACTGTGAAAATTATCAGAATACTTTTTCTGCTCTAAGTATTCTGTTCCAGAAATGGCAAAGAATGTACTTCAGAGAAGAAATTCAGTTCCTACTTCCAGTGGATGTTTAGTTTTGGAAAAAAGATGTATGGCCTGGAAGATACCTTTCAGTCTTTGGTATTTTGTTTGTACTACCAATTATAATCCTTAAATGTATTGTAAGTGTAATGTATTAAATGTATTAAGCAACGTAGCTCTGTTACCCAAAATTGTACTGTTGACACTGTTATTTGAGGAGAAGGCATAACTTTGTTGAAAACCCCATCATATTTGAAGACCTGGAGCAGTGATTACATGCACTGCAGTATTTCTAACTTTGCCTAAGAGTTGAAATTACCTTTCTTCACGCATTATTTTTAAGAGTGATAAATTTCAATATTAGTTTTATGAAAAAAACTTGCTTCTTTTATGTGCGCAGTACATGTCCTGAGTATTTTACAGTAGGATAATCTTGGTCTGGAAATGGGGAGTATTCCTAGGCAGAAGCCCGATTCTTCTGTTTTTCAAACAGATGGAGAAAAATCACAGTTGGTTCAAGAGGCGTATGAGGATATACTCTTCATTGCTCTTTTCTATGTTTGAAATTTTGTGCATTCAGTGAGGAAAATAAATGCTTTTTAATTAGTCAGTGTGTGTGTTCAGGTAATCTGACAAGCTGAAGTATTTTCCATATTCAGAATTTTGTATCTATTGACTGCTGCCTAATTATGTAATTGTAAAGAATTTTATTCTTCAAGAAAAGTATTAAAAATCCGTTAGCATTTTTGGTATTTTGCACTGGCAACTTTTTTTTTTAATATCGCTTACAAAGGAATTATTGGTGGGATGGAGGAGAACTGGGATTTGTATCACCAGTGTTGTAGGCAGCCAAAATAAAATTTTGCTTCAAAGGTTGGATGGAGTTTTTTTGTTTGCTTATTTTTTAAATGTATGCTAATTACAAAATTTCATACACAGATACTTGTTTTAAGATACTTAAAAAGGACTTTTAAGAGTAAGTCCATAGATTTTCCTGTGCCCTTAAGGAAAATATAGAGTCAGGCACAAAGATTAAGCTTCATTTAAAAATTTGAAGAGAAATAACATTTTTGTAGAAGTGATAATCAATTTGACCAGATTAGGAGCCTGCGTACCTAAATAAATTAATTTGAGAAATTTTATCATGTCAGTGTCTTCAGCGTAATTCTGTTCTACTAATTATTTGTCTTAACATGCAGAACTGTGACACCATGAATTAACATTTTGAATAACAGACTGCTCAGGTGTATCAAACACAAACTATGCTTTTGTTCTCTTGTAATACCATGATCTTAAAATGACAAGCAAGAGGTTAGAAAAGACTGCCATTATATTTTTCTGTATTTTAAGTTAGGAAACTTAGAGTTACAGTGCAGTTTAAAGTCTTAAGTGGTTGGGAAGATTGAACTCTTATATTACCAATATTTTAATATTTTCTTTCTAGGGATGATGTGGAAAAGGCAAAGTCATCAGGAGATTGGAAAGCTGTACATTATTTTTATTCTACGACATTTGATTCTTTCCTTGAGATAAATGCTGCATTTAAGGTAGAAATTAATTCATAATACTATTTAGTACTAACAGTGCTTCATATCTTCAAAGTGTTTACAGAAGTATCCATTAATGGCTTGCAGCTAGTTCCTTAAGGCAACTGAGAATTTTGTCATGTGTACACCTACTTTTGGTAGACAATCTGTTATTGAATTGATTCCAGTTTAAGCAACTATATTTCAAGTGTATGTGGAGTTTTAAAATTCCAGTATATAGTTCATTTTGTGGCACTATGACTGTGTAGATACTTTCTACACAAACTGCAGTTTAAAAACATGCAAGCTAACGCAGCTAATACAAAGACCAAGGCAAACCTGGAAACAGAAATTCCCTATCCCTGAAAAAACAATGTGATATGGGCTGAAGTGGTATAGCAGGTCTTGTGTTGAGGTAGCATACTTAGTTTTCCCTGGAAAAGATCATATTTGTGTGTGAAAACTTTCTGAATTCATGCCAAATTTAATATTTCCTGCCTATTACAGAGCAAAATGTGCTTATGATATTTAATATAGACAGATGGCCTGAACCTAGGTAAAATAACCTGTGACTGTTAGTCATTGAATGGTTCGGTTTTGTTGCTCTTGTCTGATGATGGACTGACAACAAAGATGAAAGACGAAAATTTGAAATAACTCGTTATTTGAAACTCTCTTACGTTTTAAAAATAGAACAACAAGGTAATGGAGTTACAGAATGGCAATATTCATGCAAGATTAATAGTGTTTACCTTTATCTTTCACATATGGATAAAAGCAACTTAGATTCTTATGTTTTGATAAGGAGAATAGTTGTACGTGTGTGTTTTGTTTAAACTCACTGTTAAGCTTTTATTTTCAAAGACAGCTAAAATATTCAAAACATTTCAAAACCAAAATGCTTCGTGTATTATCTAACTTACAGAAAGATACCAATTCTCCATTTAATACCATTGAGGACTCTGGAATCAATGCAAAATTTGTGAATGTTGTCTATGATGCCTTATTAAATACTGTAAGTAGAAGAAAAGAATTCATGTTTTAAAACATTGTAACAATTATTTCAGCAAAGAAATAGGCTAAGAAGCAATTTATATTGAGATTTTCTCTCAAATAGGCAGTTTCTGAAGAATCTCTCAAAACATACTTAAAATGGGCCCATGAGAATTGCCATAGATTCATGAAAACTGCTGTAGTAAAAGAGGAAATTTTTGCTACTAGTAATGCACAGTTTATACTGTGGTATAAGTAGACAGAGACTGCTTGCAAGATATGACATGATTGTGATGGGACACTGCATGATGGGCAGTAAGGAAAATGTGAGGATGGGGGTAGCAAAAAGTAGTTACTGTGCCTATTTTAAACAAAGGATGGGATTAATTTATAAATCATATTTACAGTTTTTAAGTGTTCTAAAACATTGAAAGACACTGCTAGCACAACTCCAGGCCTCAGCTAATAGTCTGAGAGGAAACATACTTAGCAGCTCACCATCGTAACACAAAGATTTCTTGGCTGACTTGAATCACAAGCAAACCAACTTGCTCGTTCATACAATATCTTGTATAGAATATGTATAATTGCATCACATATGATTATTTCTCTCCTTTTTTCCTTAGCCTCAAGATGTTCAGAAGTCAGTCCTAAAAGGAGTAATTAATGGTCTGCTACAAGAATGGAAAGGGTAATTGTAACAAATGTTTACATTACTGCTGTGGCAGTACTTAGAATTTCTTGTCTTCACTATTTTAGCCAAAGAAAGAAAATGTTCTGATACAACTTATTTGACTCATAAGAACTTCTCTCCACTTGGCAGGCTAATCTTCTGAAGTTTGTCTTCAGCTCTGTAAGCTGGTGTTGGGCTCTTGAAAGGAAGATGCAGACCAAGCCGTATATTCCCCCACAAAATCTCAGCTGCTTGTTGCCAGGGCAATCTTTCAGGTGTCTAAACTGTGAGATGAATTAAGAAATTTTTCTAGAGTAAAACAAATTCTTCACACACACGCACCCCCCAGCAGCAATGTTTTAATCTAGATGATTTCTTGATCCGAAGTTTGCCTCTCAATACTGTTCATGTGTGGCAATGGCATAGGAAGAGCATTGCATGATACAGGAAGGGGTAGTCCAAAAGCAGGAGGTTTTAGCAAGAAGTAAAAGAAGTGAGAATGTATAGTTTGATTTACAAAAAGATATAGCAAGATACAGGGGCTTATTGTGTATCACCTGTGATCCAGCCTTTGGTTGTTCCTTTGTCCACCTCTTACTGCCTTTTCTGTGCTGCTGCCACCTGTGTGTTTGTGGTTATGTAAAAGCCTTGAAGCAGACAAACAGCAAGAAAAGGCTGCAGCAGTAGAAGTGCAAGAATTGTGGCAAGAAATATCCAAGATGGGGCAAATAAAGTCACCTGAGATAGACAACAGCATGGACTTCCTGTTGGGAACACTTACTCTTCTATTCTGACTTTGGTTTTTTGCCTTCTCTTTAGCTTTGTGCCACAAAAGGCAGATACTAAAATAGCTTACTGCTTTTAGAGAGTAGTCAGAACCTTTGTGTCCTTTTCAGTTCCTGAGCGTGGTGGAGATCCTTAAATATGGTATTCAACACATATTGGCAAAGCGAAGTTTAATCATAGGGTGCATGATTCCTGACTTGGTGTATGGATACAATATATAAATATGGTTCTGCTTATTTCATTCATTCATTGACAGGCCACGGACAAAAGATGATCTTAGGGCATACTGTATACTTTTACAGGTAAGAAAAATACAGCATTTTTATTTAAGTAAATGTCTGCTTAACTTGTAATCTATAAACCAGTATACTATGCAAACAAGATACTTTGTATAGCTGAGATAATGCACATTTGATTTCCTGTTATAAGAATGTATTAAAATAGGGATGTTTAGGATATACATGATAAGAGTGGGAGCTTAATAGAAGATAGTTGATGGGAAAGGTTGCATAGATTAAAACTATGAACTAACAGTTAGACATGTAATTGTTTCCTCTCCTTTTTTTAAAGAACAAATGTTTTAGCAGGCTATTTGTTCTTATTTCATCCTTATTCCCAGATTTGCTTTATTGATATGTTGTAACTCTGATTTTCTAGAAAGTTTCAGTGTATGCACTTCTTGATATTGCTGTAACTGAGTGTTGCATTTTATCTGGCAGATTCTCTCTAGTCTATCTGCCAGGCTACACTGTCTGATTTCTGTCTCTGTTAACCTGTTACCTTTGCTACTGTTGGTGATTTTCATTTGTAGCAAATTTCTCCTTTAAATTTTGCCAGTGTAGGTAACACCTACACACAAGGAGAGGTCTCTGCTGTTATTTGAGAAGATCAAATGGTAATTTAAATTCTTGAGACAATAGTTTTATTTTCTGGGGCAATATACTAGCTGTGAATTAGAAGGCATATATCCTGCTGAAAAGTGGGAATGTGTGAACTCATACGTAAGGGGCAAAATAAGTTTGAATTGACGTGCAGGAAGACAGGAGCTATAAGAATCCTTATTACTGAGATGGAAAGCACATCACTCACAGGAGTGTAATTTATGTGCTACACATTAAATATATCGAGTACTGCCTTTATTACTTGTGGGCTTTCTTTTAAACTAAAAAATAATTTTTATATATTGTAAAAGTTATGTATTTTTTATTTGACTAGAAGTTGCAAATATTTCTTTCATGGTTTTACTGCTGTCACAGCAATTTTGTGAAATCCTTTCCTGTGTAATTATGTTGGCAAATAAAAGGAAAAAAGTCATTAGGATTTTTTCTTATACTTGTATGCAGTTTATTAACCTAACACATTTTTTTAATCTTTTTCAGAATCCTCAGTTTAGTAACACTTCTACTTATGTCATCTATGCTCACTTGCTAAGACAGATAGCAGCCTTAACAGAAGCTGAGCATCATTTCCTAGTACACTGGTCTAAAAAGTAAAAAACCTAAAAAAATAAGTCTAAAAATGAAATTTTTAATTTTACAATTGTTACTGTGTTTCCATTGATGTTTACTGCTTTATAAATGATATGCAAGTTAATATAAATGAGTAAAGAGATTTTGGGTTGGTTTTTGTTGTTTTCAAAGTATATATGGACGTAGTCCACTAAGTGATACTGATTTATAGATGCAAACTGCATATAATGTGTAAAAATTAATATACTTACGCAAAAAAAGCCTTACTTGCAAAATGACTCGTGTAAGTTGCTTCTCCGTAACACATGCAAAATTACTTATGTAAATTTTTTAGATACCTGTTTAGATAGTATTAATACAAACATCTTTATGGTCTGTATTTAAATAAAGGTTTATCTTGCATAATTTGCAAAAGATACTGTAACTTTATTGTATGAGAACCACAAATTTGAGACCTTGCTTCATAGTATAATAGAGGTGGCAATAGAGTATCATTAGGGCATTAGATTTTTAATTAATTGAAATAACTCTAATAGCACCTCGCTAATAAAATCATGTAGGGGTAACTGCCCAAAGAGTGGCTTTCAAGTTGGCATGCAGGTTGCCTTCCTTCAGTTTGTGGTAAGAAAACCCTACTTGAATGGCCATATTTGCAATTCCCTTATCTCCTAGGGAATCTGTTCATAAAGGATTTTATTCTCTGCAAGGATGAAATTA
This sequence comes from Neomorphus geoffroyi, assembly GCA_033558235.1. Lineage (NCBI taxonomy): Eukaryota > Metazoa > Chordata > Aves > Cuculiformes > Neomorphidae > Neomorphus > Neomorphus geoffroyi. The sequence goes on along the minus strand of JAUMJM010000016.1, from coordinate 17,877,491 downwards.
CATTTCTCTCCCCCCTACTCTATAATATATCTAGATTTGCTTAAAATTGGTTGGAATACAATTTCATTAGAATTGGTATTTACAAATAAGGTTTACTCTCTTGTTTAAGGGTACAGTAGGCATATTGATGTTTTTATTCTTAAAACATGTATTAGAAATCTAAACAAAATAGGAGCGCTCTTATTCAGGAGTGGAAGGTTTAATATACCTGCACATATGTGTATTGTTGTGTTCTGAAAGTGACGTGGCACATAATTTAAAATGTGCACTTGTCAGAAGTGTATGAAGTACTTTCTGCTGTTTATTCAATAGGACTAAGTATCTCAAAATAAAAAAATGAGGTTTCCTCAGTTTTCAGATTGTGCCATGAAGTAGCTAAGGATTTGGGAATTATGTATGGGAGAAAAGCAAGTTTTTTTAAAAATAACTTTGAAATCTGATAATATGAACTCTGATTTGAACAGTGATCAAATGAGTGTAACTACAGCGTGTTTGGTTTAGGATTTCACAGAGGAGGTTCAAGCAGCTGGTGGACAGGTTACTGCAATTCATTTCTTTACGCCTGTTCCCTGCAAAACCTGAAGAGTTTCCACCTATGGTGAAATGTACTTGGTGGATTCCATCAGCAACCAAAGTCCTGTCTTTATTTAGTGAGTATTTTTCTTAAACTACCTATGCATATATATGTGCATGTATGTTTGTGCGTTACATGTACATATGGGGAGATAGTTTATACCAGTCCTCTTCTGGAAGCGACTGACAATGAGGGTGGCACAGTACAAAATAGAACAAATGCCAAAAAGCAATAAGCAACTGTTATGGTTTAGACCCGAACCAGATACATTTGGCAGCTAAACCGTGCAGTTAGGCTCCCAGATTCTACCTCCCCACCCCCAGAGGAAGGGAGAGGAAAATGAGAGGAAAAAAGGCTTGCAAATTGGAAACTAAAGCTACAGCTTTAAATTATAATAATAGTAGTAATAATTATTAAAATAATTAGACAGTAATGAAATGTGTACAAATATCTGAGATTGCACCCCACCCCTTCAATGACTGTACATCACCACAATTGCTGTAGAGCAGACTCAGCTAGCAGGGAACTGAGCTCAGGAACTGAATTCAGGGATGCACGGATCCGGGATCAGAAACAGTGAGAAAACAAGGTCCTCACTGAAGGTCGGCCATCGCAGAAGAGAGTGAGGCCCTCATGATCTCTCAGTTTTATGCTGAATATGCTGTATATGGGATGGAATACTCTGTTGGTCAGTTTGGGGTCACATGTTCTGTCTGCCCCTCCCTGCAGGTGCAGCCTTTTTTTTTTTTTTGCTAGCTGGAGGATGGCTGTGGTTACTAGAGTGATAAGTGTAAACATTGCCCTTTCTGCATGCCAGCATTCCATGTTAGCACTTCTAGAGAGACTCTGTCTGAAAAAAACCCATGCAGTCAGCTTTCGGAAAACGCAGTTACTTTAGACTAAGGCTGAGCCAGAGTCACCCCAATTAACTCAAACCATAACAGTAACAAAAACAGCTTCTTTTGGCAAGTCTTATGTACTTGCTTTCCAGTTAAGGATAGTTGCTATGCGTCATTTTCCTCTAAGAACAACTGAAGATCATTCAAACAAAAATACACAGAAGTAACTGATGGTTAAGGGTTCCCTTAAATTCGTAAAAGAAACTGTTTTAAATGTGTAATTGCCAGAATTTCTTCTGTAACTGGCTTATGCCCATGGAAGTATTTAGCATTTAAGAGAAGTTAGGCAATGCATCTGCCTCTTCAGTCCGAAACTACAGCTTAAAAAAAGTAAATCCCCGTCCAGTTCAACAAGCAAACGTGACCATTGCAAATGCAGACCTTTTTGGCTGCTCATCCGCAATAGCTTAGTGATTACGTTGTTTGCTGTGGAAGTGGGAGACTTAAAGTTTGTCCCGTTTTCTTGAGGGGTAAACCTTTTTTTCCTTTCTAGGAGAAAATTAAACCACCAAGTGAAAATTAAGGTTGAAATAACGACATTTTTGTATTATTGTCAATTTAAAACATTTACTTAAAAGCATTCTACACAGTCCTGCCTGTCCAGAGTGACAGTTTGGAGACACAAACTCCACTATATAAAAAAACAAGATATGTGTTCTCTTGTCATTAATAAAAGAGTTGCAAATTTCTTAATTCTGGGAAAAGGGATATTTAGTAATTCACTGATCAAAATTAAATTATGTTGAAGTGGAAATAGAGAAAATTTATTAGGTGTTTGACATTATATGAACGTTACATAATGAGATAGGCAGCTTAAATGTGAATTGTTTTTCTTCTTTTGGTCAAGTACTTAATTATTTTACTGGTGAGTGTAGATGGTATAGTAGTTACCTGAGGAAATAGGCATATCTTTGCATACTGTGGTTTGTGCCCTTCCCTTTCTATCCCTTTTGCAAACAGGTATCAAACTTGGATAACTGTTAACTGGAAAGCATATAGGTGTTATAGCCATAGCTATGTTTGAAACTAAATGAAGGCATTTAAGAAATCAATCTAAAAAACTGCTTTATCAGCGATTTCAGCTGAACATAGCATTATTTATCCATGAAACCTTAACTTAGTGTATGTCATCCATTGTCAAATGGAGGTTCTTTTCTCATAAATGGGCTAAAATAAGGATTTGCTGTTTTCTACAGCAATTAATATGATGCCATGTGGTGTTATGTTGTAGTTGTAATTCTGTAGCTAAGACTGAGCAAAGTTATTAATAGCTGATTTGGCTTAAAGTTTCTGAGGTCATTGGTGCTCAGGATAGCTAGAAAACAGATGTGCTGGATCCAGGCGGTATTTTAAAAGACTTTTGTATTTTCTTTGTAGATGCTGCAAATAGTTTAATCAGTCCTCCTATTATTTCATATACGGATTTCTATAATTCTACTCTTGATCATATTGATCTTATGGAAGAATATCATAACTGGCAATGTTATGGAAATTCTCACAGGTAAGAGGATCAACTGATTGTTTCTTGTTAGGCAGTATTTCAAAACACTATCTACGGTATCTGTATCGGGGTGTTAAACTCAAGGTCTGTAGGCCGAATCCAGCCCTTCACCTTGTTTTATCTGGCCCGACGCCTTGTTTCTACCTGGTATCAGTGCCGAGTTCCTTGCCCCTATGCTGCTGCCAGCGCACTGGTCACGTGCAGCATGTGACACACATTATGCTGCAGGAGGATGGCGGGAGCCATGAGTTTGACAGCCCTGATCTATATCTATGTTATATAACATATATATAGTGTGTGTATATGTGGTATAAATACCCTTTTTCTATATATAGCTGTATTAAATACTGTTTTATCAGAAAAAACATAATGTAGCTACTACTTAGATGCAGTGACAAGTATAGCGTGTGAGATTGGCTTAATAAATCCCATTCTGTCTTTGCAAACTGGAGAAAATATGTGAAATATAGATAATAATGAGTTCATTTATTGGCATAGACAACAAATTGTCTTACTACAAACGTACTTTAACCTTCAGTACATTCATAGAAAGTCATATTTGTTCATACTTACTACTTAATGATGAAAATGTATTTAATTACCTTTATGTATGTGACTCCGATAATATTTGTTCCAGTGAAATCAATTGTACTGTTTATCTTATATGAAAAGAAGCACACAAAGTTCATGGATTCAAAGGTTGCAAAGGTATTTCTTCTTGTGAGAGGTAGCCAGCAATATGATTTGGAAACACCTAGATAAACAGTAATTTCATCTTTCTACTAAAGTTTAAAATCTTATTAATGTTTTCTTTATAAATTATTATTTTGTATAGCTGTATTTTTCAGCATATCAGTATGTATCACTCAGTTTTTACAGCTTGAATCACAAGATCAATTAAAATTTCCCCATATTTCAACACTTTCCAGTAAGCTAATTTAAGACATTAGCCATCCAAATGTAGCTTTTTGTTTATAGTATGTGTAGTTTTCCTTGCCTTTAGCAGCAGTTAAGGAAAACTTGGGAGAGCATAATTTACTCCACCAAAGCACGTATTTTAGGCTTTGCTTCTGTCTGATACCTGATATATTGCTTGTAAAGGAAGAAAAAAACCTCAAAATTCCACCAAACCCATGACAAATGATAGCAATAAATGTGCAGTAGGCTTTGCATAGTCTCAGTCAAACCATTGGAATCTGAATACTGCTGAACTTCAAATTTTATTTTTTTTTTTTTCATGGGCACCATCTGGCTATTTTGGCATCCATATCCAAACTTATGAAAGGGCTATGAGATTTCCACCTGCTCCAGTTCTTTTCAGTTAGCCGGGATGCTGAGAATTCAGTATATATCAAAACAAAGTTTGCTTGATACTTAATTTGTGGAATAGCTGACGAGCAGACAGACTGTATTATTCCTAAAATAAATTTAATTCCTTTACCTTGCTAACATACTTTTTTGCAATTTTACATTTTTTGACTGTGTTGTTCCACTTAAAAAAAAAAACAAAAAACAAAAAAAAACAACAACCAAAACCAGAAAACCACAAACAAACCACCCACACAAGAAAGAATCGCAATCAAGATGATAGAAATAAGAAGGCCAAGTAGGAGGAAGTCCTCACTTACCTTCCATATGAAATATTTTGAAATACAGAATTCTTTCAACTAAGTCAACACTCCTTGTTAAAAAATCTTGGATTAGGATTTCCAGGAGACCAAGTGAGAATATTTTTCATTTTCCTTTCTTGCCTAAAGACATTAGAATCCAGAGCTTCTCACAGATAGGATTCAGGGTGCACATGCAGTCTTGATTGAATATCTACACATAGAGTCTGAAGCTCCTAGTATTTCAATATGAACTTCTGCTTGGTGATGCATGAGCTAAATCAAGAAAGGACTTACAAAAATACCCAGTAACAAAAAAATCTTCTATCTTGGTGATTTCTGAAGTTTTTTAAAATTATTTGCATTATTTGATTGCAGTGGAGTGTGGCTGTGATCTGATATTTTAGAGGTTCTAAACACTTGTATCCCTGGGTCAAAATCTGAAGGACCTGTGGAAGATCACTTCCTTAAAAATCAGTTCTGCAGCAAATAAGCCAAACCAGAAATATTTCTGTGTACCTAAGAATGCTGCACTGACATAACTGATTTTCTTGGATTTAATAAGAAGATACTATCATTTTCTTTAATTCAGTGCAGCAATTCAAATTTAGTATTTAAAGCAAATGATGATTGGTTTCTATTGAGTCTATTGATAATTATGAACAATTAAAAAAAGAGCTTTATTGAGGGTAAGTATTATTCCCCGTTTCAGTTTCTAGTAGTATTACCAAATAAGTTTGTTCTACTGAATTGTGTATCTATGTATACAACACAAAAATATCCCAGCAGCTATTTGTGAATTACTGACAGTGGAGAGAAAGTAGTTACTGAATGATAATGCAAAGATTTTGCTCCTGTATTCTTAAAAAGAAAATAAAGTACCAGATACTAAAAAGTAAATATTTTCTTTTTCTTGCTGTTAGGTTTTCTTTCTGTCAATACCCATTTATTATTTCTATCGCAGCGAAGAAAGTTATTATTCAGAGGGACTCAGAACAACAAATGATAAGTATTGCACGGGTAAGTCATTTAGTGATAAATGTTGGTGTCTCATCCATTGATACTATGTAAGTTTTTGTTGGGTTGGTATTACATACAGCTTTTCATCACAGCTTCTAGGATTTCATATTACCCTGAAAAAGAACTTGAGCCATTTTATTATTACAAGTCTGCAAAGGTCCATTTTGGATTCTCTCAGTATTTTCTATTTTAGTGTGCATAGTTTCAGGATCCTTATAAATACCAGTTTTGTGGAGAAACAGATATAAGAATATTGATTTTTCTTTTTTGGGAAACTCGCATAATGTGCTAGCATGTTAAACTAACAAGATGATTATGAAAGAAAAACTCCATGAGAATTTTGGACTGTTTCCTATTTTATTCTGTGAATATATGTTATTCTGTGTTCACAAGGCGCAGCCGAGGTACTGCTATTGGGCTGCCTCTTTTGTTTTGAAAGAGGTGTTGTCTACCTCCTTCACTGGTAATTTTCTTCAGGTGCTAGGTGATACTGGTTTCCTCAATGCCCAGTGTGGCAGCACAGCCACCATTTCTGTCTTGCTGGATCGCAGAATCATATAATGGTTTGGGTTGGAAGGGACCTTAAAGATCATCCAGTTCTAGCCCCCTGCCACTGGCAGGGACACCTCCCACTAGATTAGGTTGCTTAGAGCAACCTGACCCACCATTGCTGCTCTAGGAGGGAGCCAAAGCGCTTTTATGAGCTGGATCAGGCTTGTAGCTGAAGAAACAACCTTCTATGCCAAGGCTCTCAGCTTGCCCTCTCAGTAAGACGGCTCTGTGAGCAGTGTGTTAGTGTGACTGGCAACCATTGGGCACGCCTCAGGCAAATGAAAATCATAGAATGGTTTTCATTGGAAGAGACCTCAAAGATCATCCAGTTGCAGCCTTCCTGCCATGGGCAGGTACACTGGATCAGGTTGCTGAATGCCCATCCAACCTGGCCTTGAACCCCTCCAGGGATGGGGCATCCACAGCTTCCCTGGGCACCCTGTGCCAGCGCCTCACCACCCTCTCAGTAAAAAACTTCTTCCTAATATGTAATCTAAATCTCCCCTATTTCAGCTTAAGTCCCTTATCTCTTGTCCTATCACCACACTACCTGATAAAGAGCCCCTCACCAGCCTTCCTGTGGGGCTCCTTTAAGTACTGGAAGGCTGTTGTAAGGTCTCCTGGGAGCCTTCTCCTCTAGGCTAAACAACCTCAACTCTCTCAGCCTGTCCTCAAAGGGGAGGTGTTCTAGCCCTCTGATCATCTTTGTGACCCTCCTCTGGACTTGCTCCAACAGATCCATGTCTTTCTTGTGTTGAGGACTCCAGAACCGAATGCAGGACTCTAGGAGAGGTTCACAAGAGCAGAGTAGAGGGGCAGAATCGCCTCCCTCGATCTGCTGGTCACACTTATTTTGGTGCAGCCCAGGATACAGTTGGCCTTCTGGACTGCAAACACACTCTGCTGGCTCATGTTGAGTTTCTCATCCACCAGCACCCCCACATCCTTCTCTTCAGGGCTACTCTCAATCCGTTTTACACCCAGCCTGTAATTGTGCTTCGGATTGTCCTGACCCAAGTGCAAGGCTTTGCACTGGTCTTGTTAAACTTCATGAGGTTTGCACAGGCCCACCTTTCAAGCCTGTCAAGGTGTCTCTGGATGGCATCCCTTCCCCCCAGCGTGACACAGAGCTCGGTGTCTTTGGCAGACTTTATGAGGGTGCCTTCAATCCCACTGTCCATGTATGCAACAAAGATGTTAAACAGCACTGGTCCAATACCAACCCCTGAGGAATGCCACTTGTTACCGGTCCCTACTTGGACATCGAGCTGCTGACCACAGCTTTTTGGGTGCAACCATCCAGCCAATTCCTGATGCACTGAGTGGTCCATCCATCAAATCCATATCACTCCAATTTTTTGACCAGAATGTTGTGCAGGACAGTGTCAAATGCTTTGCGTAAGTCTGGGTACTCTTTCCTTATCAATGAATGCTGTAGCCCTGTCATAGGAGGCCACCAAATTAGTCAGGCATGATTTGTCTTCAGTGAAGCCATGTTGGTTGTCACCAGTCACCTCCTTATTTTCATGTGCCTCAGCCGAGTTTCCAGGAGGATCTACTCCACGATCTTGCCGTGCAGGGAGGTGAGACTGACCAATCTGTAGTTCCTCAGGTCTTCCTTATTACCTTTTTAAAAAGTGGGAGTTATGTTTCCCCCTTTCCAGTCAGTGGGGACTTCGCTGGAGTGTCACGACTTCTCAAATATGATGAATAAAAGCTATCAGCTTTGTCCACCAGTTCCCTCAGGACCCCCGGATGCATCTCATCAGGTCCCATGGACTTGTGCACCTCCAGGTTCCTTTAACGGTCTCAAACCTGATCCTGCCTTACAGTGGGTGGTTCTTTGCTCTCCCAGTCCTTGTCTTTGCCTTCTGTGGCTTGGGTGGTGTGACTTGAGCCTCTACCAGTGAAGACTGAGACTAAAAATTACCTCAGCCTTCTCCAAATCCTGGACAACCAGGCTGTGTTTCTTGTGAATAGCTAAGTAAAGCACAATCCGGTCTCCAGAATCTTTTGGGTATCTTCTGTAACTATTTGGGGAGTTTAAAAGGTTGCTGCACAATTGCTGCCTTCTTATTAAACTTCCTAATAAATCTAAATATGGTGTAAATGCGATCTGCAATAGAGAAGAAATTTCTCCTACCTCCTAGAAGATATTTAAACAGCTATCGTATTAGGGTAATGTCTTTAATGAAAGTTAATTGGGACTTTAACAAGTGTAGCACTTTGTTTTTTTAAATGAAGATGTTGCATGTATGTTGTTTCTTTTTCATCTGAATAGCAAAGCCTTGTGGATAAAGTCTCTCGCAGACAGAAACCTGACATGAATATGTTGTTCCTAAACGTGAAAGTGAGGAGGACACACCTTGTTAGTGATTCACTTGATGAGGTAACGAAACGTAATTAAATGGTGTGTTGCTGCAGAATAGCTATTGCACTTATATTTCGGTTTGATAAGTCATATTTAAATCTTTCTATGCTAAGAGGTTGGGAATATAACTGTGTGATACTACATGAATGTAATTTAATTGCTGTGTCACAATAGCAGTGCTGCAGAACAGAATTGATATACTGAACTTCATTTTCTTCCTTCATGCTTCTCCATAGCTAAGCCCACAATGAACACACATGCTTGCATGCCATGCAGAATATATATGTGTTTGCAATTTTGTCTTATGAATACGGTGCATTATTATCACATTCTGTAGGACTTGGTTCTGTGATAAAAGCATGAATAATAAGTGACTAATCACCAATGAGTTTGTCCTGTTCTCATTCTTGGAATATTTCTTATTCTTCTTTCACTGACTTCTATCCTATAACAAGTATTTTAGACCTTCTTTTCTTAACTTCTTATCTTGATTTCATCTCATCTTCATATTCCTGAAATGAATTTTTCCTTTTCAGAAATGAAACATGTGTCTGTCAAAACAGGCAATTCTTCAGTATCCACTGAACTTTGCTAATTAATGTTTTTTCATGCAATATAGTTCCCTACTCTTTCTCAACACTAAAAATAGACTGATGGTATTGGATAATAAGTCCAAGTGGTGGAAACAAAACAAGACTACACAAGTTCTGATTGCTCATGTTCAAAAATCATACAACTAATTTTTTTTCCTAAATTAGAGCCTGTCTATTTTGGCCTTCTCTCCTAAGATAGAAGTGTGAGTGGTAATACTGCTTTCTCTCAGGCATTGTAGGTTTTTATTTACCACACTGAAATAACAAATGTGTTCTGTATGGCTAGAGGCAATGATAGTATGTTAAATCTCCTTTTTCTTCTTCCCCACCTATTTTGCAATAGCTAGCAAGGAAGAGGGCAGATCTGAAAAAGAAGTTGAAAGTCACATTTGTAGGGGAAGCTGGTCTTGATATGGGTGGCCTGACAAAAGAATGGTTTCTTCTTCTGATTCGCCAGATTTTTCACCCAGATTATGGTGAGTCCCCATAAATGTTAAGTATAATGTGAAAGTGTTTTCATTTTAAATTATTAAAAAAGAGTGATGGATAAGAATTCATTAATCCCATATTAAGCAGACCAGTTACTAATGGATATAAAACCAAAAACAAAACAAGTAAAAATCGTATATAGATGAGAAGAAGTTTTGGCATAGAGGAAGGTGGAAGAGAGTGGCAAGCAAGTACATTGAGAACTTTGAAGGTCTTGGCTTTTGTCAAGGAGGTTCAAGTACTGCTGAAAAATTGTGATTTTTCTTCAGGGGTATGGTAAATTTAGAGGATGAACAAGTCTGCAATCAATGGAGAAGTTTAGAATTAGAATTCAGCTTTTTAAGACTTTAGTCTTTAGATGAAGAGACAGTATAGGCAGATGTGAGACTGAATGGAATAGCCTGCCTCTGCTGTTACCAGGACCTGTGAGCTCATAATAATATTTGCAGGCTCAAGGGGGGGAAAAAAGCAATGTTTTTTGAGTAAATAGGAGATGAAAGACATGAATGAGCATTCATAAACAAGGAGTCCAATCTACTTGTTTTGCATGGCTGTAAAATGTAAAATGGTCAATATAAATATGATATGGGTGGGGTTTTTGCCCCACTCTAATATTTCTCAAATGAGTCAGCTTTCCTGACTAATGTACTCTTCTTCATGGGTACATTACTGATGTTATCAGTTAATATGTTCCTAGGCTGGCTCTTAAGTTAGAAATATTGATTTCCAGCCACCTCGGCATAATACCTGCTAGTCTTTGATAGAATGCAAGAGCTTATGTCCCTTAAATGCATGGTCCTCTGTTGTTTGTAGGCCTCTGCTTCTAAAGGTCCAGAGTTTTAAGTCATAAATATGTCCTCAAATCTAAGATCACTGTTTGGCTACAGGCCCTTTTCTAGTAAAAAGCAGTCTATATGCAGAGGTGACATTTGGTGATAACAACCTGAATAGGAAACAATTTATCCTGGAGGAAGTGTTCTGTAAGTTTGACAGTTCTGGTAGCAAAAGTATGTTGTTAGCAGAGCTTGGTAAGTGATGAGTTTGAAAACAGTTGAGAGTAATTTTTTCACCAGCTCTGGCAGGCTTCCTCACTTTAAAGTGTAAATTCTTTCATTGATATAATTATCAGCCAAGTGTGGGAGGAGTTCAGCAATGTTCTTGTCCCTTGGAAAAGAAGTGTAAACTCTGCTGTCTTTAATGTTTTTGTTGCAAATAACGGATATCAGAAGCTTGGAGAAAAAACATAGCAAAACATCACTGCTATTACCCTTCCCAGTTTAGCTGATCCTGCAGATCTGACCTCTGAAATTAAAGAATTCCGAATTAACGTAGTTGTCTGCCCGCCTATGTATGTTTTGATGTTTTCTTCACCTTGATGCAGACAATAAATGAGATTAGATATTTATTTTGGTCAGCATCACTGTCATTGTTCAATATGTGAAGCTTGTTCTGCCTGACCTGTTCTGTTGCTCCCAGTAACAGCACTGTTTAAGCTTTCTGTGATGAGCTGAAGTTCAAAGATTAAATTTAGTTAGATGTTCAGGAGAGTAGTGGGGAGGGGAAAGCAGAGTTCTACCTGAGATTTTTCGTAAGAAGTAGATGTCCCTGAGTCATCAATTGGATTTTTATTCCTTTTTTAATCGAAAGGAGTTTGATTTTTCATTTGAATCTTATTTTTCCCCAGCTTTGTCTTCAAACACAAATGCAGTGAGCCACTGCATACAAGATATCTTTAGAACTGTTCAGTGCTTTGTTTGATACACTAGCTGTGGAAACATTAATAAACTGTCAGCTCATTCAATCCCAACAAATTAAAACCAGTCATCACATTTTATCAAATTTACTTCTACAATGCTGAAGTTAATTTCACTGGTAGTGCGCACTTACTGAGTGGAAGTGTCTTGCTTCTCTGAGCAAAACTTCATAGACGTCTTAAAGTGGTTATGTGGTTTCATTACATAGGTTTTTACTTTCTATTACTCTTTAAAACAGAATGATCCACATCTGATACAAATAGCAGTCAAACTAGTCTGTAATCATGATTTCAGCTTGTTATTTAGACCAGTGGGTAGATTTTTTTAGGGTATTTGTGGTTTGGATTTGGTTTTTTTTAACTTCTCTGATGTAATTTTTTACAGAAAATATGAAACGTCCCTTAGCTGCTCATATGCATATAAGATAAATCTTCTGCAGCTTTCTATTCTTAGAAAGTAAGGCTTTGGTATTTGTATGATGGGATTCATGCCAGCATTTTTAAAGATTGTCATCTGCTATTTACCAAGGAAGTGAGTAAGAAATGGGTTTACATTACAGCAAGAAAATTTTTGGTTAGACAGTTAACATTTCTGGCTGTACAGATGATGAAGTACAGTGAAGAAATAGATTGTGTAGGGACAGTGCAAAATATTCATGATTAGAGGCACTGAAGAACACGTTGCACCAGCACCCAACAGGGCTGGTGGGCTTAGGCCTGCTTCAGACTTGGCGTTGCCCTTTGGTGGTCCTTGCGCAAGCGTCTCTTGGCTCCTGCTGTACATGGGAAGGTGGGGCTGAGAACAAGCATGGAGAAATGGGTGCTACTAGGAGCCATTTTCAGGGTATGTATGTGAGAAAGATGTGGTGTAGTATGACGCTATTGAAATTCAGGCTTTGTAAAGGCCACCCTTCCTGTTCTACAGGCATGTTCACCTACCACAAGGACTCGCACTGCCATTGGTTCAGCAGCTTTAAGTGCGATAACTATTCTGAGTTCCGATTGGTTGGAGCAGTATCCTTTTATGTCCACCAGATGGTACTAAGCAAACAGCCACTTACTGAGTTGGTATGGAATGAAATAAGGCATTGATTAAAGCTCATTCAAATGTTGTATATACAAGTGTGTTCCATTTACATGTATAAAAAGAATGTCATTCAAGCAAGTGAACTAAACATAGGAAGAAAAATGGTGGTGTGTGGGTACATGGTGCAGTTTACAGTCAGAAAATACTATAATTAAGATTACATATGCAACTTTTTGCTTATAAGTTGTAATTTTTTATGTACTTCTACCTCTGAGTTTCATTCAGTATATGTAAATGGCCTGGATGCATTGATATTTTATTTTAGCTCTCATTGATCAGTATGTGGCCCTTTTTTTTGACTTAGTGGAAGCAACATGCTATTTTGAGCATAAGTTTATTTCCTAAGTTTTCTGTTGCGCTCTCTTATGAAATCCTCAGTCAAATAGTTAATCTTAATACCTGCTTATAACTCCACTAAGATGAGATGATGATGTCCCCATTTTACTGATTGCAGTTGCACCAGATGGTTGTTGCAGGTTCCTTCCAACTAAACTATTCTGTTCTAGAGAGAAGGTAAGTCATGAACTGGATTCTTCTGGTTTTTTGGTATAATTTAAAATTTGTTTCTCCAGATCTACTTAAATATGCTGTTGAGCTGCAGTGCCAGTGCAAGTTTGTCATTATGCTTTTCAATTTATTTTAAATAAAAATTGCTATATTGAGCGCTCTCTGGAATTTTTTTATTAAAAAAATATATCTACAGTTCTCTTGAAAAACTTTTTTCTTAACAATAATTTGGAACAATTTATTCTAGAAATGCAAGTATAGAATATTATGATGACAATTCTCAAGTGTTCTGTCAGCGTGGATCATTTGAGCATTTTAACTATACTTAGTTGTAATGAACTGCATTTAAAATTGTCAGTCTAAAGCAATTTCATTATTTCCATTTCTTCTGTTTGTTTAGCATGTATTAGAGTACACTGAGTAAAATTTTAAAATATTTCTTCCAAGTTACTTAAAATATTAACTATAATAAGGATGTGTGGGGTTTGCCCTTAACTTTTGACGTGTATAGCTTATGGGACTTGCTGTATATAATAGCATCACCTTGGATATTCGTTTCCCACCTTGCTGTTACAAGAAGTTATTGAGTCCTCCTGTTGTTCCCTGCAATCACAACACACTTGTAGGCATCTGTGATGTCACATTAGATGACCTGTTTCAGATTATGCCTGTAAGTATTATGGGTTTTTAAGAGGCAAAATTACTCGTTTAAACCTATTTTATTTATATATAATGTTTGAATTATAAACTGTTTGAAAACAGATTTTTTTTTTTCAGCACAGGCTATTAAGTCTCCTCTTTTTTCTATTGAAAACAGAAATTTTCCATTTTTTTTCTAGCTTAACAGAGTTTTTGTTGATCTACTTTAAGTTATAATACTAAAATCTGATATGAACATTCAAGACACGTTTTCATAGTAAACAGAAAAATGTAACAGTTTATAGTGAAATAAAAATAAATATATACATGCTAAAATAGTATAAATATTATATACTAGATATACTTAAAAATGTTAATTAATCAGCAAGTTTTTCTTTGTGTATGCATTTTTAATATACAGCTTTTTCCAAGATATTTTCTGTATAAAGTAATGATTCTAGCATGTCCTTGTAAAGTAGTTTGCTTAGTTTTGTAGATTTACTAAGGAATTTTTACTCACATTGTAGGAACTGGCCCATGGACTAAGTGAACTTCTATCCTATGAAGGCAATGTCGAAGAGGATTTTTACTCAACCTTTCAGGTCATTAAATACACAATTATAAGTGATTCTCAAACTCCTTCAGTAGTTTTTGCCAATGTTTCTTCAGTGGAATGGCCTTCTACTGCATGATTACTCCTGGTTTGGAATGTAACTGCATGGGAGTGCTCAGGGCACACAGAGACTGGCTCCCTTAGGGGCTTTTAAGCTGTTGTCCCTTGGCAGGGCAGGTGGATCTGACTACTGACTGCTGGGGTCACAAGGCCAGCTGCTGGTGCATTTCCAGCTCTGACACCATCCCCTTGCAGTCAGTGACCTTGTTAGTTTTCAAGCCAGATGAATTGTACAATCCTTTTTTCTGTCTAACCCAGATGTTAGTCAAAGCTTACTCTGGCTATTTTGTACACTTTGTCCAGGGGATCTCACTTGAACAGTAGCTGCTTCAAGTAACAGTATTTTTGCCTGAACTGTATGTCTGCTACTTCAATTAAGAAAGCCTTTTTCATTTATTTGTTGTTTTAGAGCACATGCTGGTTAGTAAAATTTCATGCTGATTTAGGGATATGTATCGGACTAGTACTGACCTTTTTTACCTCAGCTTTGAATTACCTTACTGTCAGACCATATGAGAATTCTTGTAGAGTGGGTACTCTCAAGTTCATAGGTGAGCTACAGTGGAACAAATACCTTCTTAATTGTAGTTGATGATCATAAATTGTTTGTTCTTATGAAAAACTCTGTGGCTGCAGAGCCTGCAGGTCAGTTTGTTATGCTACTCTGTAACAGGGTCAATTTTTCTACTTTGAAAATTGTAATATTTAACTTCTAAAACCTCACAACCCTCAGAATTATTTCATGTGCCTAAGAGACAGACTGGGGAAATACATGAAATGACAAATACAAGCTTTGTGATTTGTGAGTATATGAATGTATTTTCCAATATTGACTTTGCCTTTTCTTCAGGTCTTTCAAGAAGAATTTGGTGTTATAAGGTCTTACAACTTAAAGCCAAATGGAGATAAAATTCCAGTCACAAATCAGAATAGGAAAGGTAATACATATCAACTACCATATTTGGCAGATTTAAGTCTGTCCTTTTTTTCTTACTTCTAAGTGTAGATTTTCTTTAACAAAGTGTGAAAATTAAATTATTCCTTTCTGGTAGGCCTACCAATTTAGTAGTATCTAAAATGAAATGCATTCATTTTTCTTAATTTGAGAGAGCACAACAAATGATTATTTAAAATTATTATGATGTAACAATGATATTTTGTTTATATTTTTTAGAATATGTGCAGCTCTATGTTGATTTTCTTCTCAACAAATCAATCTACAAACAATTTGCAGCTTTCTATTATGGATTTCATAGTGTCTGTGCTTCATATGCATTGCTGGTAAGAATAAAATGAAATGTAACTCTTCTGTTTCAACTATGTGAAAATGACTTATCTAAGTTAAATAAATGGTGTTGGATGATTTGGGGATTTGTGAAGATCTTGATTAATCAATGTAGTTGATTAATCCAACAGAAGCAGAAGAAATTAAGCAGTAATCAGCTGTTCTCTGTAGAGTTCCATTGAAAACAGATAGATAAAACTCCTCAAGTTAGGATTATAAGTAGGCATTCATAGGCACTTCATGGGCTCTTGCGTGAATGTTGACAAGGATTCTCTGTATTCCCTACAGTTCTGAGCAGCAGAGCAACTGTGTCCATGTGCTCTTGAGTGATTCCTCTGAAAACACGTATTACTTCTTGGAGGAAAAGCATTCAGTGAGGCTGAGATTAAACATCCATATTCAGTCCTGTTTGGCTGTTAGGATGCCTTTTGTAATTTACATTATCCCTTCTGCAGTAAGAAGAGGCAATTACAATTTGCATGGGATTTTCTTAATTCCTGTGAAATTAGCCAAGTCTGAAACACTTGCAGCAAGGTGATATGTGACTAACTGCAGGGAAGGTTCTGGAAGGAGAATGAAAATCCACTGAAATGCCATGGCATACTTTCACACAATTTAACAACAAAGTAAATGAATAAGAAGGTTCTGCAGGTGTAAGTTTAGTGGTTGTTAAGCATGGTTTATTATTACTTGTATTTGGTTTGCACAGCAACGTGTACAACTAAGAGTCAAGAATGACAAATAAGTGAGGAATAAAAGAATTGTGCTAAAATACGATGTTATCCAACAATCTGCTTTTTACTACATACTTCAAGAGATTCTTAAAAGTACTGAGGAATTAATTTTTCTATAAAACAGTATGTATCTAGTTTATGAATTTATATTGAATTATATTCTGGTAATTTTTCTTTAATGCCAAAAGGAAAAAAAATCTGAATGTAGTAGTATCATTTCTCATACTTAGAACAATAAATATTTTATCCTTAATTTCTGGTAGCTACTTCGTCCTGAAGAGGTTGAAATTCTTGTCTGTGGCAGTCCTGAGCTGGATATGTCCGCTTTACAACGAAGTACCCAATACGAGGGCTACCAAAAAACTGATCTTACTATACGGTAGGCTTTCATTCTCATTACTGAATGTAAAAACATGATAGACTGTTGGGAATAGTCTTGTCAATAATTATCTGAGAATGACTGAAGTTTTAAAAACTTATCTCCAAATAAGACAAAGACACTATTAAATTATCTGTAGGTAGGAGTTTAGATCCTTAATGGCATAATGTGTTGCTGAATATCTGTAAGAGGTTATGATCAGACTGAAATGGAGATAGATTAAAAAGAACAGCTTAAAATCCTGCATAGTGAAATCTGAGTCTTTATTTTTATTATCCAGTTTTCTAAAAATGCTTTTCTTCCAGTTCTGTTTGATACTACAGACATTTAGATTAGTGAGTAGA
Organism: Neomorphus geoffroyi; assembly: GCA_033558235.1. NCBI lineage: Eukaryota > Metazoa > Chordata > Aves > Cuculiformes > Neomorphidae > Neomorphus > Neomorphus geoffroyi. Next base: position 17,860,484 of record JAUMJM010000016.1, on the reverse strand, counting down.
AGGCATTTATATTTTTATGGAAAAGTAGGTTTGGGCATCATTTGGCAAGACATCGTTCCCAAATTCATAAAACATTGTACTTGTAAAATTCTTAGACATTTATTCAACCTTGCGTATTGGGATGCTATTAATGTCCTGTATATTATATTAATTAAATTCTCAGGAAATGTTGTTCATCATGTAGTACTCGCAGCTGTGTTATTATCTTCATACTGTTTTGTCATCTTACACCACTTTCTTCTCCCTCTGCCCTGAACATAGATACTTTTGGGATGTAGTGCTTGGATTTTCTCTTGACCTTCAAAAGAAGCTGCTACATTTTGCTACAGGGAGTGATAGAGTACCTGTGGGAGGAATGGCTGATTTGAATTTCAAGATTTCAAAGAGTGAAACATCCACTAACTGGCAAGTAGTTTTCTGGATTTTTAAAAATTTCATTAAATTATTTCCTGAGATTTCTTGTTGCTCTTGAGTATCCTTTTATAGAAGAGCAAACTAATGTATGAGGAAGAAATTGCATGGATTCATTAAGTTTATTTTCAAAATGTTATTATACTCCTTTATTGATTGCATAAATTTTGCAGGTGACCATCTAATGCAAAATTGATTCTCCAGTCAATATGTACATTTACGGCCACATTAATAGAGATCCCTTGGATCTTTTCAATCCAAATAAATTGTTTAATTATTTCTAACGTGACGGCTGAGTTAATGAAAATATACTGTGAATTGCCATGAATTCTTCTGAATCTGTTGAATCTGTTAGTCATTATTTATAGCAGCCCTTGCAGTTGCAGAAAATGCTTGCATTCTTTCTTGGTGGACTGAAGTATTTTAACATGCATGTCTGGATAAGATGTATCATTCCCATAGGGTCTCTGGTGACTAAGTGTATGGCTGATGCAAAGATTGCTCAGGAGAAAAGGGAACAAAGTGGCCTTCTAATTTTGTTGTGAAGGTTAAATTGTTCATGCCAATTTCTTAGGTTTCTGGTAATGTTTTATTTTGTATTGATTTGACTTAAGAAATTCCACATACTTTCTAGTTAGTGTTTTCCTTCTCAAGATTGAAAAAAGTCAGTTTAAATAATTTTGAAAGCTGTATAGAAAAGTTAACTGATCTAAAGCTCAGTGCTAAGCTGCAATTACTGGCTTTGCCTAGATTTCTCAAACATTTAAAGTCATCAAAACGCTTAAATGAAGCTGTGTTTTTTCAAGTCAAAATTTTGTTCAGTTTTCTGTGAACAGAATTAAATGCCTAAACATAATAAATTTTGATTTTAAATTTCTCATTACTGTGGTATTTCTAATGCTTTATTCAATGAGCAAATAACTGGTTCCAGTAGCATGTTCAAGGAACATGATGATCTGATGAAAATTATGAAAGATCAGTCAAGGTTGAATCTCTGTTTAAGTTCATTCTCCTGTAAATTGTTCTTTTTCTTAAAAATGGCAAATTGTGTTTTGAAATGGTGTGCATTTTAAAATTATGTAGGTCTGTTTTGCACGATAGTTGTTGCAGTCCAACTGCCTGCATGGATGTGCATGAATGAATATAGACATGTTGGCATTGCATTGCTCACACAATAGGATCAATTAATATAATAGCAGTAAGAACTGCTACATTAATATCCAGTTTCCCAACTTTCCAAATTAAAAATACATGACTCCAATCCGATTAACAGATCTTTGCTTGCTTGTTTAAAGGGTGGGAAGAGGGAAGTAGCTTGCATTTCCAGATATGGGTGAATTTGACCCCCTTTCAGGAATATTTGCTAATGATCAAGGGCCAAGCTGTTGCCAATCAAAAGACTAAGGGGTTCCATGAAAACAGAACTAGAGAGCGTTTTGAGTCACATACTAAAATTTAACATTTAATTATGCAAAATTGAGAAATTTTTCAGTGTGTTGGATTAATTTCACCTGCCAGATTGAGCTTCAGCTCTTGGTCTTTCTCCTCTCTGCCTTCAAGTAATCAGTTGTAGGACAAGTCTATATCTTCAGTTCTGTCCTGCGTGTCACTTTAAGATGTAAAAGGCAAGAAGATCCCATAGCTTTTTACTGCCTGTGGCTATGGTGCAGGCAAATTCACCTGAGGTGCATATGACCAACAGTGGTGTTATTTGTTCAACGGAACTTGAACCAACAACATTAGGATACATTTTCCTTTTACAGGGTTTCTTATTTAAGTAATGTTTAACTGAAAATGTGTGGGCAGTTGACAGGATTCTGTTTGTATTGCATTTTCATTAAATGTGTTTTGTTGGGGTTTTTTCAATTATTTTAGGTTACCTGTGGCCCACACCTGTTTCAACCAGCTTTGTCTCCCTCCTTACAAGAACAAGAAGGAACTAAAGCAAAAGCTGATCATTGGAATTTCAAATGCGGAGGGTTTTGGTCTTGAATAAAATGAAATACTTTAAGAACAGCATTTTTATGTAGCACTCACTTTCTTCTAATCGTGCCTTTAAGCTTTTTGTTGTTATGTCTCTTGGTACTGTGCCAGTCTTACCCAACTTAGATATTTTTTTAAATTAAGTATGAAGTGTATGTTTTTTCCTGAATGGCAATACATTTACTGCTTGCTTTGTCACATGAAGTTGCTTTCTTCGTACAAAAAGCTAGTCTATTTGATAAACAAAACCTGACTAGAACAATTTGTAATATTTATAGTTTATTTCTGTTTTTTCTTAATAGCACTTTATCATTAATCATAATTCCTTTACATGGCGGGTATTCCACTGGGAGATAACATACAGAATATTTCTTTATTAGCAAATCCCAGTGCTAGAATGTTTTCAGTTAACATGAATAACAGAAAAATAATATAACGTACAGCATGTAGCCATATTTTCACAAAGATAAATAGGAATTTTAGTCTTTATAAAGTTTATGCAGTTTTAATATTCTTGTTTTCCTTCTCAATGAAACAGGCTAAGAAGCATGTAAATAACTGCCTGTGAACAAATAGGGGTTTGATAGTGCCATTTACTGCTAAAAATTTATTTTTTATGAATAAGAGGTTTTAGATGTTCTATATTCAGCTTTTACAGATCAACCAGCTTGATTGTACAAGAGTGTTAAAAGCTACTTTTTCAGCTTGAGGGGTTTCAAACTACATGTATTAAGCAACTTCTGTGTTCGTTCGTTGACATCAAACTAACCAGATCTAGTGTAGCGTTATGGTAAACAAAACTAGATATTTAAAATAAATTACACATGGTGAAATATGTCAGGAGTAGAATGAAATCCACAATACATGGAAAACTGATATGGTGTATCATGCTATCAATTTTTTCAGCATCTTTGTTGAAAGATTTCAGTTAGCTGTGACAAAAGTGAATAAACTAACATATCAGATGAATGTTGAAGCTTTCATTAACTCGAACGCCAGCATTTAAAGGTAATGTTTGTGGTTTTCCACTGCACAAACTACATGAAAAGAATTCTTGATATGCCTCTCTGAGTAAGTAAATTAGGAACTGAGAATGAAAATGCAGATGTAATTGTAAGTCTGGGTTTTATTCATTAAACAGAAAGAATTTATCAGCATGCAGTATAAATTTTTTTAATATGAATAGCTACTGTGTGTTCTATAGATTTTTCTTTCAGCTGAATGAGGCCCAGGTCATTCAAGCCACTGACATCTAATTTGTCATCTTTCCCCACTGACTTCTGCTGGGGCATGGATGCATAAATATCTTATAGTGTCTGTACTCAAATACTTACTTGCAGTAAGAATAAAATATTATATTACTCTGGTTTTCCCTATCTGTATTATTCACATACAACCAGCAGACTTAGACATGATGAAGAAATTAATCTGCCTAATCATGGTTTCAAAGCTGTTGTGGATTTTCTTCAATAGCTAAGTGTAAATTTTATTTTATTCTATTTCCTAGAGAGAGTACTGGTGATTTACATATTTTATTAAAGCAGAGATAAATAGTAGGATATTTTAAAATATTTGACACTGTATTAACTGTGCTCTCCTTGAAACCAATAATAAAATTTCCACTGACTTCAGTTTGGAACAAAACTAGGTTAGCACAGAGAATGTTGAAAACAGCACTTTAGACTTGTGTATTTTACATTATTTCTCTCAAACGGAGATTTTTAAATAAATTTTAGTTTGCAGGTTTTCAGATCTTAAGAAATAAATGAAACTCACCATTTCACTGAATGAACTAGTTAGCTTCAAGTAATGTTAAATTTCTAATAGCTGAATGCAGATGTAGGTAAGAAATCTGAAAAAAAACACCTTTACCCTTTCCCCCTCTCTGTAGAATTGAATTCATGGAAGGTTGGTTTAAGAAGAAATAGCTATACAGTTTATCTGAAAACACAGCAAATTAGCCAAAATATTTTTTTTATAGCTTAAGCCCACTTTTAATAAGTATCTATTACTGTTAAAATAAAAACTTTATCTTCTTATTTTCACTGAATTGCACTTTGCCTTGGGTTTAGTTTTATTTATTGAAGCTTTTTTGATTTACTGTGTAATATTACCTCAATTCTAGAAAGGCTATTGTATTTGCATCAGTTTTTAAACAAGATTGTCATTCAATGACATTTTATATATTTCCTGATGTTGATAAATTAAATAGTAAATTTTGTATTTGTTAAACAAAAGCATTGCACTGTATTTATGAAATAACCCTCTGATCATTTTAAAACTTTTCCTCAATGATATTTTGGGTTTTTGTCTTGCCCTGTAATCCAGCAAATTTTTTTTTTTTATCTCCATCATTGTTTTGTACTGTATGAAAGAAATCTGGTTTGTATAAACTCGGTCATTACTAAGTATCTATTTTTATGTATTTAAATTGTGCAGTCATTAAATAAAATATTTCAATTTCTGGCCTTACTTGTTTAATTTCAGATTCCCAAAATTTATCAGAATGGGTTTAAAAATATGATCAACATAAGTTTTGTCTTATTTTTCTTGGGAAAAGTTTTCTTGACAGTAACAGTTTTGCTAAAACATTGCATGTCTCACTGAAAAACCTGACTTTCAACTACCAGACTTAGAATCATAGGATCATTGAGTCCAACTGTACCTATCCCATTACTAAACCATGTCCCTCAGAAACTCATCTACCTGTTTTTTAAACACCTCCAGGGATGGCGACTCCACCACCTCCCTGAGCAGCCTGTTCCAATCCTGACCACTCAGTGAAGAAATTCTTCCTAATGGCCAGTCTAAACCTCCCCTGGCACAACTTGCAGCCATTTCCCCTTGTCCTATCACTTGCCACCTGTGAGAAGAGCCCAGCACCCACCCCGTCACAACCTCCTTTCAGGCAGTTGTAGACAGTGATGAGGTCTCCCCTCAGCCTCCTTTTCTCCAGGCTGAACAACCCCAGTTCCCTCAGCTGCTCCTCATAGGGTTTATTCTCCAGCCCCCTCACCAGCCTCGTTGCCCTTCTCTGCACATGCTTCAGTACCTCAATGTCCTTCTTGTAGTGAGGGGCCCAAAAGGGCACAATCACCTCCCTGCTCCTGCTGGCCACGCTGTGTCTGACACAAGCCAAGATGCCACTGGCCCTCTTGGCCACCTGGGCCACTGCTGGCTCATGTTCAGCTGGCTGTCAACCAGCACCCCCGGGTCCTTCTCTGCCAGGCAGCTCTCCAGCCACTCTTCCCCAAGCCTGTAATGCTGCACGGGGTTGTTGTGTCCATGCCCATGCCGGCTGCAACGAGCAGGAACCTGCTGCCATTCTCCTCCTTCTCCTAAATCACTCTCCTCGGTTGCCTGAATAGAGGATGGGGAGTCCTCTGACACACAAGGTGTGTCTGGGTGCTGAGGCTGAGACAGGGAGTGTAAGGTGTTATTCAGCAGTCAATCTCTCACACTCCCTGATAGTCCTTACCCTTGTCACCTCTTCCCTGAGTTCAGTTACCATGCGGAGGAGTGCCTCGACCCAAGCACAGCCCCCACAGGTGATTCCGCTGCTGGCATCCAATACCAGTGCAGGAGGGGGGCACATCCTGCAGCTTGGTACCTGGGTGGCAGCATGTACCCACTGGGGCTCAATTTGGTAGGCTGTTTCAGTCATGGCTGGTGCAGAGCTGGGAGATGTCTTGTTTTTCTGGTGGGTGGCCACCATGATTTTGTGGTATTTCTGGCTGGGGTCCAGCGCCCTCCTTGCTCACCCTGCTTTGGCAAACTGCCAAGCCATGCCCTTCTGATAAGCCATGCACCTGTTTGCTTGCTCCTATTCACAGCCCTCTGGTCGCCGATGCTCCATACATCCAGAATACCCAGAAGTATATTCCATATTTATAGTCAGAATTACAGGTGATGCTGTAAAATAGCATGGATCCTCAATTTTCCATATTTTTTATTTCCTCAGTTGCTGGATTACTTTGAGGTACAAGGAGAAACAAAACCCAAGTTCTTTTATCTTTTATCTTTTTTTCTAAATTTAACTTTAAAATTGAGAGAGGCAGGTAATAAGAACAGCATGCTCCCTCATGGACAGAGGTTCTGATCACCAGACCAATACCTGACCAGACTGAAACTTGTTCTTGTCTCCTTTGTACCACTCAAGTTACCTACAGATGGCAGCAAAGATGAGGATTGAAACCACTTAATCAGATGTCAGATTTTCCTCTTAACTAGTAGTAGATATTTTATGTACAAATACTGAAGTAAAAAGTTACGTCTTATAATTTTTTTCTCACAAATAATTTCAGATTCTCAAAATCAGCAAATATAAGTTGGCTTCTAGCAAATGAAAATGGGGAAGAAGAAGCAGTTGGTTCTGTCTAGTGTTGGGTTTTGAAAATGTCTTCTGTTGCCATGAAGACTTCCCTGTGTGTACAGGATCAATGAGAGAATCTGTCAAAGCCTCAAAGGGAACAGATCATTGATTGATACTGATCTCTGAACAGTCCATAACCTCAAGACTGATGTCTAGAAAGAGGTTAGAAAACCTAGCTTGCCTTGTCCTGTTCCAATTGGGGATCAGATGGCTGGTGCTGGGGCTTAAAATGAAATGCGGTATTTTCCTTTGATTTATTTTTTTTTTTCCAAAAGTGGTGAGGTTCCTTCTCTGTTGCTGTAGCTGGTGGTGGTCCTGGTTGACTTGCTCCAAAACCAAATGCTGTATCTATTGTATCTATTGACTGCCGCAGCTGTTTCATTTGTGTTAGAAATGTTCTAATTCATATTCATGTGGGTTTTGTTGTTAAATTAATGAGGAAAAATGGGCCCTCGGAGATCTGCACCTTTCAAGTTGTTAATTAAATTCTTATTAAACTCTTTAAATCCCAGTGTCTTTATGTAAAACAACAAACAGCAGAACAGGTATGACAAGAGTTATTATAATTTGATATAGTTAGTGTGTTCATAACTGTAGAATGGCTATTTGATTCAAAATAGCTTGTTCTTCAGACTACATTTAGGAAAGAACTCTGAGGTCAAGGAAGTTGGAGAGATTGTGACTCAGGAACTGGTAGAGTAGTTGTTCATTAAACTCTTGAAGGCCGGGAGAAGTTTATTTAACTTGGACAGCACCCAAGATACATTCGGTTTTGGGGTCTTCTGCAGTTTTAATGTTAAATCATACCTATATGAGTAAGAATAGGATATATGCATTACTGGGTTTGTTGCATGTTTCAGGAGTTTTATGTTCTACCACAGGATGGGTTGATTTACCATTTTTCTTTTTGCCATCAATACTTATGAATTGATTTTTGTAGTAAGTGATGAATAGACTTACTTTCTGATGCAATATTTTCTTCTCATGAGATTATGTAGATGCTATGACTGACAGTTTTAATTTATGGTCTTGTTTATATGGTGTGTTAATACTATAGCGTGATTTCATATTAACAAGGAGAACTGCTCTTCTCACAAAGTCCTTCGTATTTTTACACTATCATCCTGGCTGCTACCACACTCTGGATAACAACAGTCCAGCCTCTCCTGGCCTCTGTAGGCATTATCAGAACAGAGCTATCAGTAACTATAACTTATTCAAATCATCTTTTCAATGAGTGAGTTTACTTAATGTACATTCAACCTCTTTGCTCTAGTGGAAAGCTAGACTTTTCATTTGATTTGCTATCAGTAGGGATACTGTGGAAAGCAGGAACTGTTGTTTTGTCCACTGAAAAATCAGCCAGACATAAAGCAGCCAAAGCACAGTCATTTTGAAGACAGTGTGGTTTAAACTCAGATGCGTGGGGCTTGGTTGTGGTTGTCTTCTAGTCATTTTATGTAAACTCACAAACCTTATTTTCAAGGGCTGCAGTGGCAGCGTAAGTACTATTTGGTGATTTTAATCATTGGCCTTCTTTGGTTGGTTGGTTGGGCAGATGGGCCAGTAACATGTGCCACAGTGAGGAGAGAAGGCACTTAATTTTGTCATCTCGATCATCTATTTTACAAAGGGATCTTTTCCCAATTCTTTCTGGGTTCCAAGATGGAGGAGTATACAGTTCAGGTTTAAAAATTACCTGAGAAGACAGATTCTGTGATACTACATGCAACTTAATAATCAAGTATTTCACTTCATTAACAGAAAAATTAATTAATCATGACAAATAAATGTGTCCTATGTAAAGTACAGATGAGCACAGGAAAAATTTGGTTATTAGTGGCAGAGAAAGTCTACTTTCTTATAAAGTCGTTCTATAGAATTGCTTTTTAGTTACAGAAATCTGATTCTATTCCCTTAATTGATGAGGCTTCATTTTTCTAGTGATTAATATCTTAGAGTTTGAGAACTGAAATTATTCTTCTGTAATTCAGTTACCAGGTTAGAGTAAGCTAAAACTTGAGTAAATAGTAATATTTTCCCATGTGCACCTCTGCTAGTGTTTACTACGTTGTCTAATTATACTCAGTGATATATTCTGCAATATTTTTCTAACATTTTTGGCAAGTTGTACAATGGAAGAAAAGCTTTCTCAAGCACTTGATATTCATTTAAACTAAAGCTTTTGAAGTAATAACATACATTTGTTCCTGTTTCATATAAACAACCTCATTGCATTTTGGTTTGGGTGGTTTTGATTTACAATTCAGAATCTACTCAAGATCATATTTCTGCATGTTCACTAAAAAGCATTAAGCTTTTATCTCAAATGCCACATTCTGGAAGGTGAAAACTCTCGTTCCAGTAGCCTGGGGTTCTGGAGGTTACTATAAATCCGTGAAAAGGATTCCAAGTTAATTATTTCTTGCTTTTCTCTCTTACTTGCCAGACAGGGACTGAGATCTGAGGTGTCACAACCAAACTGTGTTTGAACTACCTAGGGGATGTTTGCTTTCATGCTATTGATCATCTCCTAGCCCATCCTTGTCTACTTTCTACTTGGTGCTGGGTTTCACATGCTAACTGATGTATTTCTTACACTGAAACACCCAATACTCTTGAATTCTTCCATTCAAAAAGTGTCATCCATTTCTTCAACAGTCTGTGAAGTTGGCCAAGAACTCACAGGTACAGAACTAAAATCTCAGTGAAATTATTTTAGACGACCTAGTTTTGTTTTCCTATTCTGGATTCTTAAACATAATCAAAGCTTTTCAGGCAGCATCAACTTGGCTATGCTGAGAGCTGTATAGTCTGTTCCTCATTCCCTGCTTTTTTATGCAAACTATTGTTGGCATGGAACCAGAATGTGAGAGATGCAATAGGAGTAAGTGATAGAGTTGGAATTTTTTGAGCTCTCTGATTTCCCATCCCCACGTGCTAGCTGAAGCTGTGTGTGGTTTTCAGGTGTCACCGAACTGTGAGTCTGAAGGTGTAGTTGCTTTCATGCCATTAGCTGTTCAAAAGAAAAAAATGAACTTCCTGGTTTTCCCTTCCTTGTCTCTGGGGCACTAACTGATGCATCTGGTCTTTTATATTTCATGGTGCAAAGGTATTCTCAGATTATCTTTTGCCCTTGGATTTCTTCTCAATTTATTTGTTGCTGACTTTATTAGCAGAGCTTATTAATTACACATGACGTAAGTATGGCCGCTATGCTTAATCATGCATTCAGTTAGCATTTTCATACTTGTAGGTGTACCGTGAAAAAGAAATTACTACTTTCATGCAGCACAACCAATCCATGGCTCATTTCTCCTGTTATTAGTTGTAGCAACAATCTGCATTCTTGCATAGTGATGCTATCTTTCACTTATGTTCAAGATCTACTGTCATTTGTACAAAAATAGGTATGTAATTGTAGAATTATAAAGAAATTAAAGCTTTTGCTTTGAATTTCCCTAGATTAGGAAATCATCCCTTAGGCTACTTGTGACAATTTTTTTTTTACTCTTTTTTTTTAAACTAAACCTCGGGTTTTATTTTGTATTGTCTCAAGACGTTGGGTTACTTAATGGAATTCAATAGACATTTTAGAACTGAGCTGTCACTTACCTAGATGAATTTTTTGACTAGCTCTCTTGTCAGTTCCTGTCCTAGCTACATGCAATGTCAATCCTCTATTCGCAGCACATTTTCATAAATCAAAGTGATTCTAATATTAATGAAGAACAAATAGACAAAGCTGCCAGGAAAGGATAATGAGGAGTTGTGTGTCCAGGGTGCAACTTGTAAATGTGTCTTTGCTTCTTCAAAAAAACCCGACTGATTAAAGACAATGGTTATTGGGTGCATGTAGGGTATCTCTGTGATGACCTCACTCAATTTGCACCCAGTGTTTTTTCAACTCAGATGTCAAAGGAGAACAGCATGAAGCAGGAGATTCTTGTGTTTTGAATGGATAAGATACTACACCAAGATGTCAGCCAGGTGGTTTGTGACTCTTAAGCTTTTTGATTAAAGGCAATTTGGGAAGTGTGCAATGTTGATGTCATACATTCATTTGTCTTAATTATAGCACATTAAAAGACAAAGCATCTGCAGCAAACACTATCGTAGAGCTTTTTGTTAGTCTGTCATAGCAAGAGTTTTTTTCCCCATAGCTTATCAAACCTATAAGTGGTGATATAAAAAGAATGTGGAAACGTACTGCTTAGAACAGAGCTCCATCACAGTTATTGACTATTACTAGTGCAAAGCAGCCAAATAAAGATGTCTCGTGTTATTTTGTTTTACAAGGTACACACTAGGCATTATGTGTCCACTGTGTCTTGTGAAACTGAGGAACAGCCTTTCCAGTCTCCCTCAACTGCTTTTTAGCATAAGTGACTTGTGAAGAGAGAACCACAGAAAACTGAGCCACATGTTGGCAACTTGCATGTAATGAAAAAAGGTTTTATTTGAGGGTACCATAGGGGAGGATGGGGGGGGTGGATTTTAGTTTGATTTGGTGGTTTTACTGGTGGAGTTCCCAAACTGCCCATAAGCAGAGCACAGGATGGCTTTGGCTGAAGAGAATTAAAAAGCAAGAGGTAACTCTAGGGCAATGTTCAGATTTGTAACTAGTTCCTAACTTTACTATTAGATCTAGCCAGGAGTATAAATACTTGTTTCACTAATGACTTTTAGTAAATGGATCTGATTTTTGCAGCAAGATAAACTGAAATACATCAGAAATTACATTTTATAAATAGAGGATCCATAAAATATAGCGCCAAGCTTTTGCATACATAAAGTTATTAAAAATGCTATCAAGCCTCCCTTGTGTCTTCAGGACATTCCTAAGGTTTTGTTTGATCCAAAATCGCTGATAAAAGTTAATGAGTAATTTCAGCTCATCAATATTTCCCCCCACAGCTTGATTTACAAAATAAAGGCAGTGTCATGACTTTCCATCCTTTCCATTCAACACTACATGGTCAGAGCATTTACTGGCAATGGGGGAAATTGGCATTCAAGTGTTCTGAGGGCAGCATTTGAACTTACGTTGACGATAACCCGTGAGCTCCTAAATCCATGTTTTGGATCAGGCAGAGTGACCCTGGTCCTCTCGTACTTAAGGTGAGGGCACTGAGTCAACCAGCGAGAGCTCTATTCTTCTGCCATTGTGAGCACTGTATGAGTTTCAGCGTTTAATTTCTGTGATTAACATCTCCAAGTGGAATAAAAGCTTCATTTATGATTCGGTGTGAACCAGGGCCTTCTGCTTTCTCACCTCAGGAAAATAAAACATCCCCCACTGCACTTTTATCTTGATTTGATCTGAATTTTTGTTTTCTGAAAATGTTTTGGTTTGGTGGCTAAACCAAAATATTACTGATAATCAGGAGTCCTGGCTGAAACCTTCCCTCCTGCTCACGAGGCAGGTGTGACCTAAAAGGAGAACAGAAGAGGGTGGCAATGGGAAAGCATCCTACAAAGTGTGACAAGTCTAATCACTGAAGTACCATCATTCCTCATGTCTCAATATGACATTTTCCCCAACAATGTGCAAAATAACAAGCGAGAAGGACTTTACTGACTGAAAATACAGAGAATACTGTGAAAGCCATCATGGTAAATTGTTCAGACATTATATAGCAATATCTTATTTGTTATCAGACTCAGAAAATGATATGTTTTATTGCAATTTTAACACTGTATTCTGTGGGCTGTATTTAGCTGTTTCAATAATATCATAAACCTTCCAACAAGGCCTTGCCTGGCCTCTGAACTAGCAAAGGGATTATTTTCTAGGGAAGGGGGACTGGTGTAAAGCCAGGCTTTGAGCTGGACAGCCACTAAGTGGAGAAGGCAGGGGATTGGAGGCAGGGTCTAGGACCTGGACTCAGTTGCTCCTCACCTCAGGTGTAGGGTTTATATACCAGTACCATGTAATTTGCAAACATTTTCTTGTGTGAGAGCAGAAGACCTTATCACCAGTTCTTGCTGCTACATTTCAGTATTGCAGTCCACATCCGTGCTGTGTATGGTAATTCTGTGTGAACAAGGGCAATGTAAGATATACTAAAATTTCCACTGCTATAGTATTAGGACTTATAAAGGGATATGTAAATTTTAGTGTGTGTTTGCAGAATCCATACTAGCCAATGGATACTTATGGGTGCTTTCCAGGTGAGTTCTTCTGCAAAACTCCAAGTTGCAGATAATTATAGAAAGAATTTTAATAGTTTAATTTTGTGTATGATTTTTTCAGATTTTGTTAGTAGAAAAACCTTTGCACTTCAAATGGTGTTGGAGATCATGCCTGTGGCATTTTGAAATTGTTTTCATCACAGAAGAACAGAGAATTTTGCACAAAATCGCATGCAGGAATGAACCCAACCTGAATTTCCTGACTTCTGCTTCTCTATTCTACTTATTAGCTGGGGGTTTTAATGTAGATGTATGACATATAGACAGTTTGGAAGAATTCTGTATTGAAAAAATATTAATTTGGAGTCTTTATGAAACTTTGAATTTTTAACATACTTTCTAAACTGAAAATAATCCATTTTGATTATAAAGCTTCAAGCAGTTTTGCAGAGAGAGGAGTTGAGAACATCATGTCATTCGCCTTATGAGGCATATCATGCTAAAGTCCTTATTCAAGCCCATGAAAACACTCACTGAATTTACCAGGCTTTGGATGAATTCCATATTTGCCAACTTGTAAAAAAGGCTGTCAATATAAAACTCAAGTTTTGACTGCAAAAATTTCAGTTTGACAACCTGATTGGCAAAGACTTTAATACAATTATTTATATACTCACTAATCTACAAATATGTTCCCCCAAACTTAACAACTTGATAATTTCTTCTTTCCTTATTTGTGAAAGTCATAACTTTGTGCATAGGTTTGCAATATGCACATTGAAAAGGTATTGTGAAGCTTTAATTTCTAGTATTTTCCCCCTTTATCAAGCTTACACGTTTTGTGAGTGCTTATACCCAAAGCATACAGCATGCCAGAAACACAGACTGCAATTATCCCCTCTGAATATTCTTAAATTGCCTCATTATTAAGTTACTTCTTAGAATAACCTTAACACAAATATCCTCAGTTTTATTGGAGGAAAAGTTTATTTTCAGGTATCAGAAGGTAAGTATTCTTCCTGTAGGTTTTCTCCCCTGCCTTGCAGCAGTACTACGCCAAATACTATAAATCTTTTTCAAGGGACTGCTGATTCTTTAATGAACTGATATTTTGTCAAGATAAGCAACATAGATTGAAATGCCCTTATAACTCATCAGTCTGAGAGGAAGGATCATAATCAGCTCCAAGAACACTGTGGTTCTGAATATAGTAAGGAGAAAAATCAACCAGACAGAAAAAGGAAAAACAACATGAGCGATTTTATGCCTAGTCGCCGTGGGTATTTATGAAGCATATATTTAAACTTCTTTACATTCCTCCTATTCAGTAGGAATTCACAGTACCGTAAATTAGCTGCTCCAGTTCTATGTTTAGGCCTTGGCTGGGCCTAATCTGATGTAGTTCTCCCAGCTCCAGAAGAAATTCTGCCTGAGTTGAGTTTAACCACCTCCTAACGTGAGCTGTACACTGCTGTCTTCCGTGCAATTGCCCTGAGGACGTGGATGCTACAGAGTTCAGTCACCCAGTTACTCATCTGGAGGCAATAACTTCCATACAAACGCTGTCTTCTGAAACTGTTGCCTACCTTTGAATGTTTAACGTTTTGGATGATCAGGTAGAATAAACAAATGTCCAGAACGTGTTACTTTACAGTTTCTGCAGGTATGTGTTTGTATTGGTATCTCAACGTGGACTTACGTAACTCATCACCTTTAACTTCATCAAAATCATATTTCATAAATACTTCTAATACAAAGAATTCTGCTCCAGTGTAATTTGATTTTACTTATTCTGAAATGGGGGGGAGGGGCGTTGTTTACTAGTCACTCGGTTTGTTGCTGGTTTTCCCCCTTGTTTTTTACAGGAGATTAGGTGCTTGCCAGTTGTCCTCTAGGGGGTTTGCTCAGGTCATGTGTATTGGCAGTGCCAGCACAGCATTAGCAGGAAGACAGCTGTTTAAACAATCAGAGCCATCCTCTATCCCAAAGGTGTGAGTTCATGCTGGGCAAGAATCTATGCCAAGCTGTTGTTAACTTCACAATCTAATGTGAAGGAATTTTTGCTCAGAAAAGTGTTAGGATGTAAAACAACAACAAAAAAAATGTGCTTAAAAACTCCTGAAAGGATTTAATCTACGGAACCATAGCCAGCCTTGCATTTTAAATTTTTAAATCGCTATTAAATGTCATCTTCTGCATTATCTGAGACCAATTCACCACTTAATTATCTCACCTTTTAAGTGTAATAAATGCATTCTTGAAACAAAATAGAAATTCCACTTAACCTTGGGATTTGCGTACTGTGAACATCAGACTGCTTACAGTACAGAGTACCCGGGTATCTCTGACAGCCACTGGATGAGGATGGATTCATGGGCTTTGCCCCTCCAGTCCCCTCTGGCCCCACATGTGGTCTAGTCCGTCAGCAGGAGCCTTCTCCCAGCAGAGGCCTGCACCTCAGTTCCCCGTCCCACTGGCTGCTCCCTTGGTAGCGCTGCTGAGCTCCTCTGAGTCCCCTAGCAATAACCTGCAGAGGAAGGGACTGAGGTGACCCACCATCACAGCTCTAGGAGGGAGCCAAAGCGCTTTTATGAGCTGGATCAGACTTGCAGCTGAAGAAACAACCTTCTATGCCAAGGCTCTCAGCTTGCCCTCTCAGTAAGACGGCTCTGTGAGCAGTGTGTTAGTGTGACTGGCAACCATTGGGCACGCCTCAGGCAAATGAAAATCATAGAATGGTTTTCATTGGAAGAGACCTTAAAGATCATCCAGTTGCAGCCTTCCTGTCATGGGCAGGTACACTGGATCAGGTTGCTGAATGCCCATCCAACCTGGCCTTGAACCCCTCCAGGGATGGGGCATCCACAGCTTCCCTGGGCACCCTGTGCCAGCGCCTCATCACCCTTACAGTAAATATTTCTTCCTAATACCTAATAAATCTTCCCTCTTTCAGCTTAAGACCATTACCACTCATCCTATCACCACACTACCTGATAAAAAGCCCCTCGACAGCTTTTTTGCAGGCCTGCCTTTACATACTGGAAGGCTGTTGTGAGAAGGCTAAAGGGAGTGTTTTCTCTAGGTTGGACAACCCCAATTCTCTCAAGCCTGTCCTGACACGGGAGGAGTTCTAGCCCTTCGATCATCTTTGTGGCCCTCCTCTGGACTTGCTCCAACAGATCCATGTCTTTCTTGAGTTGAGGACTCCAGAACTGAATGCAGGACTCCAGGTGAGGTTTTACAAGAGCGGAGTAGAGAGACAGAATTGCCTCCCTCGACCTGCTGGTCACACTTCTGACGCAGCCCAGGATACAGTTGGCCTTCTGGGCTGCAAACACACATTGCTCATGTTGAATTCCAAGTCCTTTTCTTCAAGGCTGCTCTTAGTCCATTCTCCACCCAAATGAAATGCTATTTCAGACTTTTCTTAAAGCACCTTTCCAACATTCTCACTGTCTCAGCTTGTTGCAAATGTTTCTCTTAAAGGCTAGCACAACAGTTTACTAAGAGACATGGAATGAGGTGAAACAAATGAGATTTTAAGGTTTTTTACCTAAAATTTCTTACTCTGTAAATCAAAATTGGCATCAGACCTTGGCTTTGACAGCAACTTCTGAGCCTCCCAAAAGCAAAGTGTATTTGGCTGAGCCTTCTGATCAGCTTTCATATGCTTTTTCTTGCAGCAGCAGGACTTCTGAGCAAGCCCAAATAAACAACGAAGACAATGGCAGACATGGTAAAACAGCCTTTTGTGTGTATTCCCCAAGTCCTGCGTTGTTACCGGTTCAGTAAGACCACAAGTGATTCCAGGATTCAGTAGAATACAAAAGCTAACTCATCTATCAGGTGCCAGGAATAAAAAACAAGCCCCATCAAATAGAAATGGCTAACCTCCCACATCAGCCACAGCACATCGTAAGAGCCTGCTCACCCCTCTCTTGCCAATTTACCACTGAAGAGCACAGCGCCAGCATCTTGAGCAGCCTGTGGTGAGAGGTAGCATTTCATGAAAGTCATAAGGCTTTGGATATACCAATAACTATGCAAGAGTTTCATTAGCAAGACCTGTCCAGTTTCCCTAAGGCCGGTTCATCACAGTAGACTTGCTAATACATCTAATCTGAAAGCTATGTATCTGATGCTAAGTTTTCCTTTCCTAACTTCTTTTTCAACCGCCAAAACTTTCTGCAAAACCCAGATGGGGATCTACCCTCTGTTTTGCTTTTCAAAACTTGCCTCAGGATTCATATTATAAAAATCAAATAGGAAGTTAATGAAAATGCATCTTCCTGGTAGGGTATGTGCTTGAGGGGAAAGTCAGTTAATGCAGAGATTAAATTCAAAACTGATACATGCACAGTAAGTCCAGATGATATGATTTGCCAAATCGTACCATACTTAAGACTCAGGCCCTGATACCTTTTGCGTGTCTGTCTTCTCTGGGGGAGGAGTCTATTCTGGACAACTGCAGCAAATCTTGAGATGCCAAAGTCCTTCTTTTCTGCAATCACACATTGTACATGGGAATATCAGCCAAAGCTAGTAAAGCATCTATTTATTTCAAACACACCTAGTGGGCTTTTAAATTCAATGCTATTTTGGGACTGACAACTGTTTACTAATATCTCTAATATTTCCACTAGCTGGCATTATATGAATCAAAACACAAACCTAGCTCTGAATTTAACTCATTTCACACTGTGAGCAAAAAAATATGTTTGTGGGAACTTAGTATGACAACCAGCATTCATGTTATACAATACATCAGTTATGCGGGTATCCTGGGAAAAGAGTGCTTTAAGGTGTGTTTAATGGGCAAACATCTAAAGATATAAAGGTAATAATTTTTGCCATCCTGTAGTACTTCACTGAAGTGCATTTGTAGGTACCGAAAGAATATATTTCATAGAACTGTTGGATTATACTGATAATAGTGGACTTAGTTAAAGGTGAGCGCACTCCCATTCAAGTATGAAATTACTGATTTGCAGAAATAATTTCCCTTGCAATCTTTATGTAAGGTCCAAATGCTAATTTAGTGCTTTATAACTGGACTTTTCAGGCTTTCTGCAGAACTCTCTAGCAGGAATACAGATCTGGATGAAAAGAACAAGTAATAATTCTTGATAAAATTAGACTTCTTGATGTAATTTCTGTTGGACTCTATTTCTATAAAATTCTGCATTTGTTTTTGGATTCTGTGAGATTTTTCCATGAAGAAGTAATTAGAGTTTTTAAGATTCTTTCGATGTATTTCCTGGGGTTTGGGTTTTCTGTTTGTTTGGGATTTTTTTCTTATTAACAGACATCATTGCACTTGCACAGTAAGTGTGAGCAATTTGACATGAAAGGAAGGATTTTTGTGATTAAGGCACTGGCCTTACGGTCCAGAGACCTGGACTCAGCACCTGGCTCTGTACCAGGGCTTTTGTGTCACCCAGAGCAGGCAGCAGCTGGCACCCAGGCACAGCCTAGCAGGGCATGGGGAGCAGGCAGGATGTGTTGAACATGGAGCATGGCTCTGGGCAGGGCTCGGTGCCTGCACACCACCCCTCCACACCAGCCAGAAGATGCAGCAGCCCACTCAAGCCCAGGGACACTGAGCTGCACCTGGTGGGACCACAGCTGATGCTAACCCTGGTTTAGGCAGCTTTGCCCACTGACCTGTCCCAGCTCCTGTTTAGCTGGCAAGCAGACCCACAGCTCCTCGTGCAGGTGTCACCCCCAGCACCTGCAGACACCAAACCGCAGCACCCACCCACCCTGGCTAGTGTGTGGGGCAGGGCTATTTTAGCTCTGTGCCTTCCCTGGGGATTCTTCCCAAACACAATGCTATTCCAGTCATTCTACTGAAGCTCCAGCAATGCTTTCTCATCTCAAAGCCTACCTCATTGCAGTTCCCACATGACTTCTCCAGATAATGCCTGCATAAATGGAGGCAGCGACAAATAAGGTAAACATTAATATTTTGGGTTTGGGTTTAGTATGGACAACTCAATCCTTGAGCTACACAGTTTCTGTATGACATTACTTTTGTAAACATCAGTATGATTTGTTATCACTCTGTTTTGAAAGGTAATAGCCTTTATCTGGGAATCATGATGTGCTGCCATTTTTCTCAAATGAGGTTGCAGCAAGATTGAAAATTATTGACTCTACAGTAAATCTGCTAATCTCCCCAAGCTTCAGTTTCCCCATATGAAGATGTGGGAGCTATGCAGGGATTTAATAAAACCTCTGGATATAGAAGGACACCAGAGAGGGGAGCTGCAGAAGGTGCCCTGTTGTTTGCTGACTATTTAGATAACCTCACAGGAATTAACCTTCCTCAAAAACATTGCCTCTGGATGCAAATCATAATTTGTTTTAAGAATGTATATGTATCAGAAAAGAATTTTAATATATTTAGTAGAATAAAGATAATTCTGGACATAGAACAAACATAGTCAAGATTTCAGCTGGGGTGAGAATGTCTTGATGACAGAATAAACATACACTAGTTTTTCTTTGGTCTTCCTTTGGAAAAACTAGTTGTGCGCACATAGCTGCCAACTTCTGTTGGCCGAGTTGACATGCTTCTTCCAAATAGATTTGACTTAGCCAATGATTACAATAGACCTTCTTTGCCTTTATATGGTTGTTTCATATTTCTCTGCCCCTAGCTCAGCCTACTCCCAATTATGTCTTCACAGATTAAGAAATAAGCTTTGCATTTCTGGGCACCCTTTGCAATTTCTTAAAATAGCATGGCACTCATGATTTTATGCTTAAGGGCTGCTAAACCTGTGGCTTCTGGTCAGTTGCTGAAACCTGATAGTGGCAATAAAGAATGATGCTGAATATATATTACAGCAGCCCCCTTTTCATCCCAATAAATATGTTTTTCTTGATCATTTCCCCCTAAGATTTTCAGCTTTTTTTTACATTTTCATCTTTTTTAAAAGTGTTCTTAAATAAGCAGCAGACTTTGTTTACATATGGAATAATTCTTTGTCCAAATCTCCACCATATTTAAGCAGAAGGGTGTTCATATTCCCCAAAGAGTATTCTCTCAGATGTGGTCTATTAACAATGCATTAGCAGATAAAGTCTGGAGGCCAGAACACACATCTCTGTGCTCTCTTCATTCCGGATGTCTGTATTTCCAAATGGTACGTGACTATTAAGCCATATGCAGTGACTCCCAATGACCCTTGAATTCCACTCTCTGCAATGACAAGTACCATTAAACATTGTTTTTTTCTCTCTGAGGTTAGGACTGTCAGAAGTTCAGTGGTTGCCCTCTATCTGGCAGATGCAATAGAGGTGTCTAACTCACAGCTCACAGACCGAATCCGGCCCTCCACCCTGTTTTATCCAGCCTGGCACCTTGCTTCTAACCGGCAGCAGCAGCACCAAGCTCCTTGCACCTACACTCCTGCCAGCTCTCTAGAAATGTGTGCAGTGTGTGACGCACGTTACGCTGCAGGAGCAGGAGAATGGCAGGGACACTTCTGCGATAGAACAGTCAAGCAGAAAAGGCAACAAAAACAGCTAAGAAAAAATATTGAGAAATCTTAATATAATGTCAGCAGTACCAGTCTTTGTCACCAGAATATTCTGCAATATTCTGTTACTTTTTCCATCCTGATAATATCAGTGTGGGCCTGGCCCAGTACCAATGAAAAGATTTTTATTGATTTCACAGTATCACAGTATCACAGTATCGTAAGGTTGGAAAGGACCTTTGAGATCATCGAGTCCAATCTATGACCCAACACCTACACCTACTCCCACTTGTCAACTACACCATGTCACTAAGTGCCTCATCCAATTTCTCTTTGAACACCTCCAGGGATGGTGACTCCACCACCTCCCTAGGCAACGCATTCCAATGAACAATTACCCTCTCAGTGAAGAATTTCTTCCTAATGTCAATCCTAAACCTCCCCTGATGAAGCTTGAGACCATGTCCTCTCGTTCTGTCACTGGTCGCCTGAGAGAAGAGTCCAACTCCTGCCTCACCACAACCTCCCTTTAGGTAGTTGTAGAGAGCAATAAGGTCTCCCCTGAGCCTCCTCTTCTCCAGGCTAAACAACCCCAGCTCCCTCAGTCGCTCCTCATAGGGCTTGTGCTCCAGCCCCTTCACCATCCTCGTTGCTCTCCTCTGCACACACTCCAGCATCTCAACATCTTTCTTAAACTGAGGGGCCCAGAACTGGACACGGTACTCAAGGTGCGGCCTGACCAGTACCGAGTATGAGGGAATGATGACCTCTCTAGTCCTGCTGGCCACACTGTTCCTGATGCAGGCCAAGATACCATTTGCCTTCTTTGCCACTTGAGCACACTGCTGGCTCATGTTGAGTTTCCTGTCCACCAGCACTCCCAAGTCCCTTTCCGCCTGACTGCTCTCCAGCCACTCTGCACCCAGTCTATAGCTCTGCATGGGGTTGTTGTGTCCAAAGTGCAGAAACCAGTATTTGGACTTGTTAAACCTCATGCTGATGGAATCAGCCCATCTCTCCAGCCTGTCAAGGTCCCTCTGTAGGGCCCTCCTACCTTCCAGCAGATCGACACTTCCTCCCAGCTTGGTGTCATCTGCGAACTTGCTGATGAAGGACTCGATCCCCTCATCCAGATCATCAATAAAGATATTAAACAGGACTGGGCCCAGCACCGAATCCTGGGGGACGCCACTAGTGACCGGCCGCCAACTGGGTGGGACACCATTCACTACCACCCTTTGGGCTCAGCCATCCAACCAATTCCTAACCCAGCACAGAACATTCCCGTCCATGCCACGGGCTGCCAGCTTGTCCAGTAGTCTACTATGGGAGACAGTGTCAAAGGCCTTGCTGAAGTCCAGGTACATCATATCCACAGCCCTCCTGTCATCCACCAGGTGAGTCACACGGTCGTAAAAAGAAATCAGGTTGGTCAGGCAGGACCTGCCTCTCCTAAAACCATGCTGGCTGGGCCTGATCTATCCCTCATGCTGCAGGTGCCGCATGATCGCACCCAGGATTATCCGTTCTATAATTTTGCCTGGAACCGAGGTCAGGCTGACAGGTCTATAGTTACCTGGATCGTCCCTACGGTCCTTCTTGTGGATGGGCATATTTCTATATACTTGGAATGAACTCAAAATAGTGTAACACAAGGAAGACACATAACATTACACACCATGCTTATTTGTCAGATGTGTGTTAGATTTTCTTTTTTATCAGTTCTAAAGACTGCAGTCGTTTCAAAAATTTCTTTTTGTGGTATTTTCCTATTTCAAGTGTATTTTACACCATATTATCCGAGCTGAAGTCCATTAAAAACCTGCATGCATTCTTGTAGCTCACAATCACCATTACAATTTTAAACAAATTACTTAGGAAGTAAGAGCAAAGTAATATATTGGCCAAGTAAAGAATTAAAATTCTCTGGATCGGAAGCCCTTCCTTCCATGGCAAGAACCACCTTGCTCTCTTTTATCTTGGAGGTCAGTACATGCAAGTACTTGGTTTGCATAGTAAGAAAGTGCAGCCAATCTCTCTATATTTGATGGAGGTTTTCTGCTATAAACTTCCAGTGGGAAGCTTTATGGATGGCAAATAAGGATAATGTCCTGCGTCTGCAATAGTCAGCAAAATAATATCACAAGCTGCCAGCCAGACTCAGCTTTCATTATTCCTGAGTTAAAACAATGTGCTGGGGTGCCACAAGCGTTATTCTCATTTCTTTTTATCAATTTACCTTTTATCTACCACTACTTTTACCGCAGTAGCCCTTCTTTCTCTTTAACAACAGCTGATAAAGCATGGTCAAGTTTGCACTGCCTGGCATCCCACTTGCTTCAGCCCTGATGCTGCCGCTAGGATCATTAACACCACCGTAATTCCCTTTTTGTAGTCCAGAAGTTCCCTAAACAGGGCTGAACAGAACCAGAAGACAGTGCTGGCAAAGGCAGTAAAGGGCAGGCAAACTTGGGAATGTCTGGGAAACAAAATCCTGAAGCTGCTTCAATGGAGAAAAGCTGCAGCCAGAGAAGAATTCAGGTCCTGGGAGCAGCCTCTGTTTAGCACCCAGGCTTTCTATATTGACAATTTGCACCAGATTTCTTTGTTTTCCATATCCTGAGTGACCAAGGGAAAGGAAAGAGAGACACCATGAACTGCAACTGATATGTGAGCATTTTGGCTCAGCCCAGAATCAGGCTTACCTGCCTGCTGAAAGAGAGGACATTTTGATACCGAAGATACGGCAGGTACTCCCAGCTGGCTTTTCTGTTCCTAAAATGGCTGAGTATTTGCCCTAGCTCTGTTTTTTCCTTTCTTTCAGCAATTTTTACCTCACATTAAAGTAAACAAAATAGCTCATTTGGATAACTTGAGCCTTAGCAACATGTGATCTTTTCAACGGGGTCAGTTAATCCCAGTCAGAGCTACATTAACCCACTATTGGAATAAGACACAGTAATTTCAAGCCTAACAAATTCAGCAGAATGAAGATTTTGGCCATTGAAGCAAAACCACCTCATACCACCTTTCTTATCCCTAACATTTCAGGGGGAATCAGGCATTTACCTTTTGATGGCAAACAGCTGCCTCTGTTAGCTTAACTGGGAGAACTAAAGCCCTGATCAAATTCAAAGTCAACAGAGAGCTTCTGACCAGCATACTTCAAAATTCAGGGATATATTGATGGGCTGCATTTGGAAGGGCTGTATCACTCTTCTGTCTTTTGTGTTTGTGGTGATGTGGATCCTCTCTGTGTCTGAGTTTGTATCACAGCTGTATGCCTCTGGGATATAAATATTCATTGGTAAAACGCAAGTGAAAATTTACTATGTAGCATAACTACCTGGAGTTGGCTTCAGTTCCAGTGTTGGTGGATGAGACCTGAGCGGCTGCATCACGTGAACAGCTTTGTATGCAACACCAGGCAGTACTTCAGCTGTTGGCAGATGAGTCTGTGTTTTCTGTAGCCAGAATATGCATTTATTTGTTGATGTACCAGCTTTCTGGAAAACTCTGGCCACCTGACCTAATGGCTCTTTGCAAAGTAGTTTTAATATATCAGCTGAGAGGATTACACACTTTCTACATCTGCTATGAATGTTTTAAACAACATACATATTCTTTCTAATAAAAATCTTTTTTTTAATGTTCTTTGAAATTTGAAAAACTAACCAGATTCTTTTGTGACTGAAATGACAACAGGACTGCCTGTTATTTAATGAGCCCCAGGGTATTTCCATATTTAATGGCTAGTAGATGTCAAGATAGAATGAAAGAATCTTTGATTTCAGTTTTGGCAATACTGCCTTTAAAGACATTTAAATGCTTGCTTAGAGGCCAACTGAAATGCTTGGAAGGGGAGTACAGGAAGGGAAGACCTCTAGTTCATGACATGGTTTTAGTTAATTAAACTGTAGAGTGTTCACATTCTTGTTGGTTCAATGTAGAAACAGCCTGAGAGAAGCATCTTCAGCTGAGTGAGGCATCTGGGAAAGTTTGTTGAAATACAAAAAGAATAGAGCAGAGAAATGGCTTATTAAGCTGCAGCGAGGTTGTTCTTTACATTTCTGGAAGATGTTAGTGGGAAAATGTGTTCTGAAATATATTAAGAAAAAGAAGAATCTCACATTCCATAAGTGTTTGGTGTTCATATAATGCATGCAATTTTGGCAAGAGTCGTATTTCTCCCCTAACCAGAAAAGTGATTTCTGCTTTCTGCTGCAGTGACATTAATGTTGCAGAGACCACAACAAAGGCTTATGGCTTTATTACTATTTTCACACATAGCTACATTAATTGTGTGTCATATCACAAAATCCAAGTGTATACATGCTACTGAATAAGGCAAATGGAACTGAAGCACTTCTTTGCACTGACACACTTGAGTGGTTAGGGACCATTTTACTGAAAGCCAGAGGTTCTTTAATCTGCTGGAAGTTTGCTTCGTGGCACCTCCAAACACAGAGCAGAGGTGGAAATTCACTGCAGGTCTTCAGAGATCCCAGTAACATTTTGACAATGCCTGGGGGCCCTGTACCTCAGCCAGAGGGAAGGGTTTATCCTTTCAATACTGGGAATTAAGTCAGCCCTCAATTATCATAGAAAGATACATAAAGTTTAACCTGTAATACTGCAGCCTCTAAAAGCATAGCAAAGCTATCTGCTGCTAGCTGTCTCCTGCATTAATGATAATAGGATTTAAATGTGACAGTACTTCACTAACAGGCTAGCAGAAGAAATCTGTGTCATGCTCAAGGTACATAGATGAGGTGAATACTGATATTAACTCTGGCAGCAACTAACCTTTTAAAATACTGGCATTAAAGAGAAACTCTCAACTGTTTCCATTGTTTGCAAAGACAATCTGAGGTGGTGTTTCTGAGAAAACAAAGCACAAACCAGTAGTCACATGCCTCGGGGTTACCCAAGGAAGGCCAGGGATGGTGAGGAGGTGTGTAAGGCTTCAGCAGCACACAGCAAAACTGCTGAGTGCCAGAACCTTGCTCCTTTTCCCGAAACAAGAGGAAATAGCCTTCAGAAATTTAGGAAACCCTGCTACAAATGAAGGGAAATGGCTGTCCAGGGCTTCCAGATGAAACTTTCTCATATTTGTGTACTGGCATAAATTAAACTGAGAAAAATGACTCAAAAAGTTGTACAGTATTTTCCTGCACAAAGAAAGGTATGTATCCCATTTGACAAAATGTTATGTAAACCAGACATTTAAGGCTCAGTATGAACTAAAATTCTCTGTTGCTTAGTTGTAGCTGTCAACATCTGTTCTGTGACACTTTCAGCTTAAGCTGCACACCTAAAAATGGTACTATTCTACTGGGGAAGAAAAAGAGGGAATGAGAATACCAGTGCCTTTACATCCCAGCTCCAGTCAGCAAATCCACCAATTTTTGAAAACAACCATCATCACTCTAAGTTCATCACAAGAGAGCTGAGGTAGTGGTCTGGAAGATGCAGACTAAGTGAGAAAAGATTCTGCTTTTCACTGTTAAGATCCTGAGGTCTCCAACTTAGCCCATCAGACAGTTACTAATTAACAAAATACTAGAGTAAATATCTTTATATAATAAAATGTAAGAAGGGCTTGGGCAATCCCCATTTTAGGTCAATAATCTATTCTTATCACTAGGGTAAACATTTTGTTAAAATTCTGTGATTTTTTTTAACTTGAAAGGTACTCAAAGATGACAGAAACATTTAGTGAATTGGATCCAACAGACATTTCACCACACTCAATGCAGACGTTATCGAAAAGGATAATTTGTATTGGCAGTCCTTCAAAGGTTACTCTCTAACCATGCTCAAATCAGGTTAGCCCCACAGAGAACTCCTACTTTATTTCGGGCATAGCTTCAAAGTTTGCAGTGACACAAGTTAGAAGATTATTGTTAAATTTTAACTGGTATTCAAGTTTCTTTCTGATATATTAAACTCAGGTAACCTGTGATTTGGAAGTACATGTTTTTAGACATCTGCATGATAGTAAACACGCAAACACTGCTCAAGACAGTTCCATTCCCCTGGGTTTCAAATGCAACTTTTTACTAAAAAATTAGAAAGGTTTCATCTTTAATGGATTGTAAGAATTCTTTTCTCCATTGTTAGTTAAGCATTATTCTGATGCATTTTAGAAAACCAGCAAACTTTTAAAATTATCAATGTTTTTCTACTTTCTTTTCTTCTATTCATCCAAAAATAGGAGGAATGAAAAATGAAAAGAAAAAAAAAATGTTTTTCGCAAGTTGCAAACTACATTTTTATTTCTGTATTGGGCAGCCAACCCAACATTCAGCAGCCTGTGAAGCTGGGACAGACCTCTGACTCAGATTTAAAAAAAGAAATGGCGATGCTTGTTTGCACTTCTTTTACAAAACAAACTTCGCAGGTGACAAAACACCAGTCCCAGCAAATAATGTTGGCATTCAGTGTATCTTTACTGCATATTTAGAAGTTTGATAATGTGAAATTTGCACTCTCATGCCAGGTTTTCTGCAGCCTCCCCAGTTATTTTTGCATGCGAGCTGGGAGGTGAGGGTGAGTGGATCCAAGAATCTCATTGCATTTTAACAGTGAGAAATGTTCTTTGTATTTATTTTCTCTTTTTTGTGATTTTTTATTTGTTTATCTCTCAATGAAAGTTGAGTGAAAGGTTCAGAGAGATAAGATACATTGCTAAGATACATTGGCCATTTCTAAGCCCTGATTCTTACAGATTCAAAGGTCCATTCCAGGGTGCTCCAACGCATTAGCAATGTAGAGCTTTGCTTCCTTGGGGAGTTGGATCTGCCCTGCAGTTTCATCTAGGAACAGGTCTCTGGCCATCAGTTAGGGTGGAAGACTGGAATCAAGTGCATTACAAATATCTTCCCCATTTCTTGAAAGGAATAATGTACCAGAGGGGACAAGTTCCTTTATATTCATTTCACATGAGGGAAATACCAGCACAAGTCTAAGATTTTGCTCATAGGGAGAAAAGGTCAAACATACTTGGTAGTTTCAGCCAACTTAGTTTTACTTCTTTTCTTTTTGGAAAGATTTTCCACATATTTAACATGGCTTTGTAAAGCTGAGAATCCTTTTCCCCTGATATTTACAGTCTGCCTTCCTGAGCAGCAATTTTCTGAAACATATCACTTTGCCTGGCCTGTCACCAACTGAACATTAGTTATTCTAAAAATGTCCCCTTTGTGTCTAAAGGGATTTGGTCTGGCTGTCTGAAAGAAGGCTGCAGAAAACAGCCCCCAGCTCTCTCTTGGTCTGCCACACGGCAGGGTGGAGCTCAGGCTGTCACTATGTAGGTGTCCAATGGAATATGCTGACAGGCTGCAGTGCCTTATCTTCTGAAAGTTAGCAGAGTCAAAAGGAGGAATGGGAAAGATATTCTGCATTTCACAGAAGCAGGACACACAGCACTGTGACCTGAATGGTCACAGCACTCTAGAGACAGACAAAGAGGCTGCATGGGCTTTATAAATGTACAGTCTACAAAATAGATACATGAACAAAAGCAAGCTTCTTAAGGCACTCTTTTCACGTGCGACATGCTGCATACACTGACTACTGTCCCAGTGACACAGTGAACTAGATAATGCACTGCTCAGATGCACTTGCTCTTGTGTTGATGAGTGAAACAACCAGGGAAGCCACCCCACTGGTCCTGTTGTTTACTTGTGGGTGATGTGGTGGTTGGAGCATCTAGAGCATAGTGATCATGAAATGATAGAGTTTTCAATTCTTGGAGCAGTGAGAAGAGAGGTCAGCAGAACTGCCACCTTGAATTTCCAGAGGGCAGACTTTGACCTGTTTGGGAGGCTGATCGACACAGTCCCCTGGTAGGCAGGATGAGGGAAAGCCAGTGGATGCTGTCTGCCTAGACTTTAGTACAGTTTTTGAGACCATTTCCAATAGCATTCTCCTGGAGAAACTGGCTGCTCATGGCTTGGACAGGTGTACCCTTTGCTGAGTATAAAACTGGCTAGATGGCTGGGCCCGAAGTGTTGTGGTGAATGGAGCTAAATCCAGTTGGCAGCCAGGCACAAATGGTGTTCCCCAAGGTTCAGTTCCGTTTCATATCTTTATCAATGACCAGGACAAGGAGGATTGAGCGCACCCTGAGTAAGTTTGAAAATGACACGAAGTTGTGCAGGAGTGTTGATCTGCTGGAGGGAAGGAAGGCTCTACAGGGGGCTCTGGACAGGCTGGATCGATGGGTTGAGGTGAACTGTATGAAGTTCAACAAGGCTCAGTGTCAGGTCCTGTACTTGGGCCACAACAACAACCCCATGCAACGCTACAGCTGTTGGGATGAAAGGCTGGAAAGCAGCCTGGTGCTGGAGGTGTTGGTTAACAGTTGGCTGAATATGAGCCAGCAGTGTGCCCAGGTTGCCAAGAATGCCAAGAGCATCCTGCCCTGTATCAGAAATAGTGTGTCCAGCAGGACCAGGGCATTAATTGTCACCCTGTACTGTGCTGGTGAGGCTGCACCTCAGATCCTGTGTTCAGTTTTTTGCCCCTCCATACAAGAAAGACCTTGAGCTGCTGAAGCATGTCCAGAGAAAGGCAACAAAGACAGTGAAGCATCTGGAGCAAAAGTCTCATGAGGAGTGGCTGAGGGAACTGGGGCTGCAGAGAAAGGAAGCTCACTCTCTACAACCCCCTGAAAGGCAGTTGTAGTGAGGCAGGAGTTGAGTTGGTCTTCTCTTAAGTAACAAGGGATAGGATAAGAGGAAATGGCCTCAGGTTGTGCTGGAGGAGGTTTAGGCTAGATATTAGGAAAAAATTCTTCTTGTATTCCACTTTATTTTTCCAAGGTGTTTTTATTTCTTCAAATACACATTTATGGAGTTTAAGAAATGTATCATATGGTGTACTTTCTGTAGTTTTTTCCTACATAGTGACAATGCTATGCAAAAATACATTTTGTATTTTTTCCAGTTTTACGAGGCCAAAAGAATGTGATGAAAATCATGAGCTAAAAGATGCACCAAGATATTTCAGTGCACTGGAACATGGGCCTCATTCAGCAATGCGCTTTTATAAAGTGTAAGAATATACTTTATACAGAATAGACTATTAATAAAAGGATGGGTATTAAAAGGAATCTAATATAAATCCATCACAGCTTAGACCAGAGATTTTACTGAATTAGTTCCTAGTTTAACAAAATGGTGGTGTTTAGAATAATGTCTAATTTGATTTCAAAATTAGCATTGATGGACTATCCCCCATAGTACTTGGCAAATTGCTCCAATAAGTCAGACAAATCAAAGCTTTGCACTTTATTTAGATCAGTTAGTATCAGCTCATAGCTCTTGAATCTTGTCACATGGGTAAATAATCTGGTCCTTCTCATATTTGCTGTTTCCATGTAGGTAGTGAAAACATCTCTCAGAATCACAGAGGTGGATGTTGGCAGGGACCCGTGGAGATCATCTTGTCCAAATTCCCTGCTTAAAGTAGGGCCAGTCAGAGCCAGGGCTCTGTACTGTCAGGCTTTGAATATCTCCAAGGACGGTGACTACAAACTATCTCTGAGTGACCTGGTCTAGTGTTCAATTACCCTGTAATGAAAAAAGATGTTTTTATGTTTAAGGGGAATTTCCTGTGTTTCAGGTTTTATCCATTGCCTCTTGTCCTGTCACAGTCCTGTCACCACAGAGAAAAGCCTGGCTCGTTCTTCTTTGTTCCTAACTGGTATTTATAAACTGGTATTTATTTGTTCCCATCTGGTATTTATAAACAATGGTATGATGTTCAATTACTCCCTGTGTAATTCTTTTTAGAATCTGTTTCTTCCCCCTTCAGAAACTACCACCTGCCTTCTTCCATTTTGGACAAATTCATTCCTGTTTGCAAATGTACATTAATCATTCAGCTTGTCAGCTCATGCAGATTTCATGGTAGCAGTGGGGCTGGCCACTTTACAGTTTGTCAGCTCTCTATCTTCATAGTAAGTTGTCATACATGAAATTAATTTGTTTCTGTGTTTGAGATTCGCTGAAGTGATTATAGTGGACGCCACAGTGAATATGCTCTTGCTCTGAAGTTTGTGTTCCTACACAGTGTAACAACGGAGGAGAGTGGGAAGCGAAAAGAGGCAGAGGAAGGTGGCACACTGTTGGGATGGTTACTACTTGTATTAACACAGATTTGTTAATCAAAAGAGAGATTAAGATAGAAATTATTTGACAGACTACCCACAGTTGCACTTTATGATTCATAATGGAGTGCATGAACAGGAACAGTCTATTCTATAAACTTGCTCAGGTTCCCCAGATCTATAAATCTTGAACAGACAGGGCAGTGACTCAAGGCAATCCTGCTGGAAGATGCTGTAGTCATGGCTCACAAAAGCCCACTAAAGTCACAACCATAAAGCACGAGTCACTTCAGTGGGAGACCTGCACCCTTCATCCACGCACTGAACTTATATATGACTGCTTGCCTGTTAGTGGGAACTTGACAAGGGCCTCATCTCCCAGGAGAACTGTGAGCTGCTAATATGCAACCTTAGGTTGTTGAACTCAGCGTGAACTCTATTTATTTTTACTTCTGTAGAGAGGACACAAATTATCCTTCCGACACCAGATCTGAGTAAGTAGATGTACTCCATGTGATCACATTCTTTCTGTTCTATTGCGGGAGGCAGCAGCAGACTCCAGTGCTTCCTCTCAGTACTCTGTTCCTATATATATTGCTGTGTGGTAGAGATATGCTTACATGGTCATGTGGGAAAAGGATCACGTAGCTTGAGAAAAAGTGCGTAGGAGGGAATAATTCTCATAGGAGTTCACAGTTGAGCAAAGCTTGCAGGTCTGAAAAAATGCATGAGTTGCACACTCTTACGCTACAGATGCTATTGAAAGAAGAAAAAACTTTAAAAAGGAAGGCAAGGAAGGGAAGAGGCAGCATGAAGAACTTGGCAAGTTAGCAAAAGGTGAACTGAATTAGCTGTGTACACACAGCATCTGCCAGAGGAGGAAAGAAGCAGAATGCAATGCTCTTTCTTGGCCAGAGTCAATCCAGCACAGTATTGCAGGAGCACACATGGGTAAAAAAATCTGGACTAGATCCAGTAGCTGCAACCAGAATACAAGGTGATGGGAGCAGGAACTCATTTTATAGAAGTTCAGCAGCTTTCTCCATATCGTCTATTAATTGCTATCTGAAGAACACGGCCCAAGATGAATCTCAATAAGCTGAAGCATAAGGCCTCACCTCGAGTGCCGGGTTCAGTTCTGGGCCCCTCACTACAAGGACATTGACATGCTGGAGCGTGTGCAGAGAAGGGCAGCAAGGCTGGTGAGGGGGCTGGAGAATAAGCCCTATGAGGACAGACTGAGGAATTAGGGTTGTTTAGCTTACAGAAGAGGAGGCTGAGGGGAGACCTCATCATTGTTTACAACTACTTGAAAGGAGGTTGTGACGGGGTGGGTGCTGGGCTCTTCTCACAAGTGACGAGGAAATGGCTGCAAGTTGTGCCAGGGGAGGTTTAAACTGGACATTAGGAAGAATTTCTTCACTGAGAGAGTGGTCAGGGATTGGAACAGGCTGCCCAAGGAGGTGGTAGAGTCACGATCCTTGGAGGTGTTTAAAAGACAGGTAGATGAGTTTCTTAGGAATCTGGTTTAGTAGGGAGACAGGCACGGTTGGACTTGATGATCTCAGAGCTCTCTTCCAACCTTAGGATTCTAAGATTCTAGATAATTGAGTCATTTGGCTTTGGGAGAGACAGTCAGTTGCTGATATCAGACAGGGAAGCTGTGAGGTGCTTTATTTAAAGTCAAATAATTTGATTTACAATGTTTGAATTGTGGTCAAAGACAAACTTTTCTCATGACTCCAGCAAAGCTCAAAACTGATTTCGTAGTCTCTTTGTCACAGATAGTTTGGCAAAAAATTGCCAATTTTTTCAGACATCCCGGAACAAAATTTGTTCAGCAATAATGAGAAAAATATTAATAAATGGACTTGTGAAAAGCAAAGATATGATCTATAGCTACTTTTCTGTTATGTGAGGTAGGTAAGAATGAAAATGCCAACCATAATTTATTTTGGGGGGAAAAAAATACACCAGGCTGAAAGACAAGAAAAAAATTTGCATGACTGATTTTAGCAATCCTGCACTACTATTTAAGAGCTATGCACTCTGACCATGGCTGAACGTTAAAGCAAGGTATGTTCTCTATTGCAGCAAACTGAAACCCTAACCCAGTATCATACAGTCAATAATAACGGCTGCTTCCCAGCATATTTGAGATACGGCTGTCAACTTCACCAGAAGAAACTATGATACTGAAGTTACCTGGAAACATCCTACGCACCACAGCTTCACGTGAGTTATATATACGTTCAAATAATTACAGGGTGCTTTATGAATGTATAGTTAATAAATTTAGAATAAAGAAAGGCCTGTTTTTCACATAGTGAAACCTATGAGCCTGCAAATGGTGTATTTACACATAGGTGACACTACTGAACAGAAGAGGCAGATGAAATTTCAACATAATTTTACCACACAAGTGCTGAATTGTACAGTCTGCAGGTGCCACATGCATATGCAGCAAATTCTGTACCTCTGGGGTTTGATAGATATTCGGGTGTACCTTTAGATTCGTACTTAAGGACATGTAAGCTGTTGCTGTCAGAATATTTAGAGTATGTTTTTACCAAGGCATTTAAAAACAGACTAGAAATAAAACCAAACTATGATGCTTTTAAATGTTATGACCTGAGCAGTTTTTGAGGACAGACAACCATTTCAGCCAGCCTACAGCTCGCTAAACAGCATGGACTTCTACAAAAACAAAATCCAGAAAGATCCAGAATTGCACAAAGCGGCAATGTGTTAGAGCAGAGGGAGATACAAAATTAACTCCATATTTCAAAATCCTTCAGGGAAAATCTGTGTCCTTCTTGTCCCTGTTAACAGAGCTGCTACTGTTCCTGTTGCATTATGTGGTCATTAAAATGACCTGAGAAGCAAAACACAGGGCTTGTATCAAGGGGATGTTTGCTGAAGTATATTCGGTGGACATATTACATGGAAACTTTTTAATTCTGAGGAAAACGGAATAGCTGCTTTGTTTTATCCTCCTAATGCTGATGCCAGGACCCTGGACTGCCAGAACTGAGAATGCCCAGAGGAAACAATTGCACTGCAGGAGCACTAACCCTGCTGGCACGCCTCTTGATGTTAAACTCAGTTCTAAATGCCATTAAGAGTTATCTCAGGACAACCCAGTTTTAATCAACACATCAGAATGATGAATTTTAAGACTTGGGTTTTTTTAAAACAGGCAGTTCTGGAGCTCATTGCTCAGCCTAAACAGGGTTTCAGGCAAGGAAACTTCATATATATGTATTATTTAGTTTATTTGTATTTTCATATACAGGTATGCCATGACAGATCCTCTTTAACCAGAATATGTCACACAAAAGTTTATTGTTTCTCCAAGTGTTTAGGAGCACCTACCATATCCAGGATCAAGTCTTTCCAGTTATGGCTGATGGCAAATAGACTGTGCTCAAGAAGTAGGCTTAGTATTAAACAAGAACAACCCTCCATTGATTAGCCAGCATTGTAGCACTATTTACAGTGAGCTTCTATGTTGCCTCTGTTTCTCTCCTAAAAAACAAAACTCCTTATTTACCATAGAAAATATTATCAGCTATACTAAACAAAAGCACACTTTAGAAAAATCACTAATTTTAGAATTATCATAAATATTTATACCAGACTGACCATAAAAAGCACTTCACAGATGACACTCTGTTTATATAAATCCCTCTTAATTTAGAAAAAATTGATTTGATAAACTAAGCCTTATCCAACAAACATATACTTAAGAAAGCTGCTATACAGTCTCCTGTGACTGAAGTTTCCCCATTTGTACAGCATTCAGCTTTTGTTTCTGATTAAAGCTACTCATAAGCGTTGCCTGCCATATAATTTTTTACAAATGTCTATTTATCCTGAGTTTGCTCAGGTGCAGATGTTTTAGCTGGAAGCACACAGACAGTTCCTTTCAGCCCTGTTCCCACTCGTGCAAAGGGTTTCTGCACAAGAGGGAGAGCCCAGCAGTGGGCACAGGGCTTCATGCTGAAGCCATAGGCAACAGGGACCATGCACGGTTGCGTGGTTAGCACACTGGGCTCCCATCCTCCTGAGCTGCTGCTGCAATAGAAATCAAATTATTTATTTGCAGCACTAAAAAATATTTGAACTGTACATGGTCTGAAAGCACTTTCGTAACTCACACTGTTGTTGTCTGGGATTATCCCAACCTGGACTGCTGAAAATGGAGCCCAGCAAAAAAACAGGTCTGTTTTGCAGCTGCATGAGTGTCCTGCTCTGGTCACCATCTGGTCACGCAAGCCCAAGAAAGGGGAGGAAACACAGGCCAAGGGGGAGGGCAGGGAGAATTTTTTGGTGGCACCTTTCACTTGGATTGACTTAGAGCTGTTGGGAAACCATTGTACTAGAAATGATTTCTCTAAGCATTTTTTTTTTTTTAATTTGACCTTGATCTCTGGCCATGTAAGGTCTCATTTTCTGCCTAGAACAGATGATCATCTCTGGAAATACCTCGGCCATCTACAGACTGTAATTGCAGTCAGAGGCTATTTTCAGATGTTCTTAACCCAAAAAATATAATTAAATGTTAGTTTTCTACACAGGCTGCATAAAAAAGAAAGCCATGCCACTGAAAATCCTTCTATTTCATTTGCAGATTGTAATGTGCAGCAGTGTTGCCCACTTAATTTTTCATTAATTTTGATTATCACAGAGTAGAGTCTCTGTCTGTCTTTTACTGATCAAGAAGAGGTCTTGTCTTCTTCCCTTCTCTGTGAGATGGTTCAAACCTGGGGTAAGGGAAATAAGGGAGCAGCCGAGTTTTAAAATCTGCACCCAAGCCACTAGCAGTAATGGCACTGGATTCCCCAGTCATAATGAGGCAACATTCCCCAAAACAAAAGTATTATTTATCTAACATTTCCTATCCTGCAGCAGAAAACGGGAACCAAGTTGACCAAACCCCTTGCTAATGAGAAGTTATTTGCCAAGTTGCCATGTCGCATTAAGACAGCACAGCATTTTATACACTTGCATTACTGTACTTTTTTCCCAAGTTTGAGCCCAGTTTCCTGAAATGAAAGCAATTTCATATAAAATGTGAAGACACAATGTGAGAAACAGCAGCTGAGGGCTCTGGGTGCACAGATACCATTGCTGCATCTCATTTCAGGGACACAGATTGTGGGAAAGGGCAACTCTTCCAGAAGGATTTTTAAGCTTGTGTGATGGGGGTAAAGTGCAACTGAGATGCAATAAGATCTGCATTTTCCCTCTCATATCCCGATGTTCTGATGTCCACATTATGTTCATCTTGTCCTTGATTGAGTTCTGTGCCTTAGTGTTATAGCAGTTCAACAATATTCTTAGCAAATTTACTTAGTTAACCCAAATAAAGCCAAATTCCCATTGGGTTTGGTGGTTTGCTGAATCTATGTTTTTATCAGGATGTTTATTTTGGTGCTTTGCCCATCTGCAAGACCTCTCTTTCTCATTACTTTTTAACTTTATTGCTCATTTGTTGCTGCTCTGCACACAAATCAACAATGGTATCACATGATTTAGACTGCAACTTTTTCTAAATATATCTGGTTTATGTAGTATAAATTCAATTCACTGGGTGGAATAATGAATTCTTCAGAGGATTACCCAGAGAGATGTTTCTCAAGAAACAATGAGGCTAGCACAAGAGTCAAACACCAGTACTTTCCTGAATGCTGCTGCTCTTTCTTGATTATGAATGTCTCTTACAGCATAGCACTTGGCCATATTAAAAGCAAAAAACCCCAGAACACAAAGGGCATCTGGGGTTCAAAGGATGAAGGGGTAGGCTTGTGTGCTTAGGGATATATAGAGGAAATTTTCAGAAGGCGAGAGGAGCATGAAGGAGAACGAGGGCTCAGTCACTGTCTACAATGGATTTCAAAACTGATTCTGCTTTTCAAGGAAACTTGCTGGCCCCTTTTGTGTGTTGTCATCTTTTGCAGCAAAGCTTTGGCAAACTTTTTGGCTGTGACTTCTACTTACTCACAGATTGAATCCTTATAACTGACAATCCTTGCATGTCAGCTATGCAATCTGAACACGTTGGTGATGTGAGTGTGTAAGATGCAACTGTGCTTGCAGCTGTAAAGACAGGTTGCAGCCTGATCATTAGTGCCAGCTCTCTTCTCTGTTTGAGGGCCTCTAAACAGCACTGTCACAAGGAACATGAAGAACTTGGGAAATTGAGACTTCATGTGTAAAAAGTAGGCTGTTTTTTTATTTTCTGAGGGGATCCTGGTCTGTCTGTGGTTTGCAGGTCGAAGTCAAGTTCTTGTATTCAGCATAAAAGAATACCTTCTGGCAGTAGGAATGTGAGCTTAGGGTCAAGCTCAGACATGGGCATGTGGAATCCTTCTCCTAACGGAAATCAAGACCAGGACAGAGTGGTTTTAATGCTGTTGCAGTAAGGAAAACCTTCCGCTGAGTAAGGCTGGTAGACTGGGATTAGGGAAGGATGCCTGCCACTGACACTCCTGGCATTTCTTCTCAAATGTTTAGCAGTCCTGAGAGATACGATATGGCTACTAGATCCTAGAAGTACGTGGAGTATAAAGGGTAGACTGTGAGGCTTCATACCCTTCATTCTCCAAAGACTTAAGGCTAGAAACAGATCCATCTTCTGAGCCTGCAAGAAGTTAAAATTTTAGTTCCTTCTCATGCTCTTTGTCTGTTTGCTTTTAAACCCACAACCTGACCCTGCATATTTTGGGGACTCAGGAGCCTTTGTGCTATAAAGGGTCTTGCAGCAGAGCCACACACCCCTTCCCCCCTCTGTTGATGAAGCTTTATATAGCCATGGTGCCCAATAGTCTGCCCATCGGCATGACTCCTACAGGAGTCCCATGTAGTCCCATGTGTAAGGCTGAGACTCAGGTGGACCTCAGGAAAAGGTCTGGACAACAAGCTGCATAATCAGAAATGTGGCCAAAGTGCTCTGTGCACCAACTCCACATAACTTCGGAATATCCCTGTCTGTAGCTCAAACTGTGGTTAATGAGAGCAGCTCCAGGTCTCACTGAATTCTTACACTGGGACCAGATTCAGAAGCTAGTGTGCTTTTAGCTCCCTTCAGCCTCTCTAAAAATCCCTGGGAGTCTATCTGGAGTACAGCCCTTTGCCCAAGATGTAATTGATTCTGCTGTATGCTCACTGCTCAGTTATCCAGGATAAGGATGAGGTCGGATAACCTAGATAAAACAAAAAATTCATGATATAAAATATATGTAAATGAGGCTATAGGAACATATGGAGTGTGTTCACCTTTGTCATCAGCTCTCTAAAGAGAAGAAGAAGAGCTTTAACTAAGAGTAGGTGAAGCTGTGTCTGAGGTGGGCATAAAACTTTCTATTAAGAGCTCGATAATAAAGGCATCAGCTGAAGGCAGAGCCTGATTAATCCACATCTTGGGTAAGTTTATGTACCTATCAGATGCTGTCTCCTTTTTTTAAATGAAAAAGAAAACCCTGTTCATTGGAAATTAAGCTGAAACATTGTTTAATATGAGACGTGTTGTGAGATCTTCTTGGCATCTCGGCTATGTTTATAACAAGATACATATCAATAGATTTTGAACAAATGTTTCATTGTAGACTGTATTTCCATCCATTGTTAAATGCTTGATAAATATATACATGGGAAAAACCCATAACTTTTCACATTGAAGAACTGTTTAAGTACTCTGTAAAACCACGTAAAGAAGTTAGCTGTGGGGCTTTTCTGGAAAATGCAAATACTGTATACATCCAAGAAGGATTCTTCTATTTTCTCCATGAAAAACAGTTCCACCTGAGTACATGCAAGTTACCCATGAATCCCCTTTATCTCTTTAGCTGCTACTTCAAGTATTATCAGAGGCTTATGGTAATCTTATTACACATCCTCCTTTCTTTTGAAAGTGAAGGGAGGACCAGAGGTCAAACAACAGACCCCTCATTGAAATCCAGTAGAAGCTTTGTTGCACCAAGGTCCAGATTCAGAAAGGAACTTTGGCATCTAAGTCCTTCTGCTCCTCTAACTCCATTTAGCTGTTCCTTAAGCCCACAGACAGCTGCAGAGTACAGTAGCTTCAGTTTGGGTTGCTAAGATTTCCCAATTGCCTAGAGTTCTGGGATTGTGTGCAATCCTCAGGCACCTCAGTTGTGAGAAACCCCAGCAACTGAGCACCTACTTCCAATTTGGTTCTGTTGCAGATAAGCAGAGGAATACGTTACACTCTGGACGGCTTCAGGAACTGCTTGTGCATTTTATCCAATGGCAATTTAAAAATATTCAAGTGTACATAGGACAAGGCAAGCCAGGTGAATACTTTAAACAGTAGACTGTTAAGAGAGATCGGGGGTTTTGTGACTATATGCAAGGAAGTTTTATATATGGTGCACAGTGGAATACCTTGAAAAAGGCGTTTCCAAGCATCTCCTCTCAGATTCGGAGGAGATCTTGGATCTGAGGATCTTCAATCCAGAGAAGACAATAGCTCATGGGCAGGACGCTCTTCTAGAGGCCATTATTTTTAATTTTCTCAGATGGAAAAAGGAATCAAACTGGATGTCCTCCATTGGGGTTAAGGTAGCTAGCACAGAAAAGAGGATCCATGGCTACAAAAGCTCCCACAGCCTGTGCTCCACCTGGCAAATTTGTTACCTGAATTATTCATCATTTAATGTGGTCTCAGTGAAGGGCTAACAATAAACTGATAAGGAAGGTATTGATTAGGTTTGTGCACCATGGATGCTTCTTACTATATGTATATGCTTGCAGCTTTGTCAGAGTCTTGGAGGAAGGAAATGTACCAAGCAGAAAACTCAGTAACTCTGTGTGCTTGGAGAAGGACACCTTGATGTCTTCGCCGTTTGCAGGTCAGCCCTTGACAGGCAAAGAGGGAGGAAATGGTGGAGTTATCACAGGCAGGCCACCAAAGCCTCATTTCCATTTAATCTTAATATCTCTATGCTGTATTTATATATCTCTCTCTGATTCTTTTATGTAACATAAATGGAAATCTTGAAAGAATATAGGTAGGCTTTAATTCAGATTTTTAAAAAAAGATTCAAAAGGGAAAAAACCCAAAAGTATCGAGGCATTTGGCAGTGCTGAATTAGGAGGAGTTATTAAAATATAATTAAGTAAAATGTAAAATAAGTTATTGAGAGGAGCAAGGCTTGACACACACTTTCATATTACCTAACTTCAATAGTTTCCATAACCATGTAGCTATTATGGAAATATTATTGAAATGCCTTGTTTCTCATTAGGAAGAGCACAAGCAGCTTCAGTTCTGAGCTTAGGGAAAAGTTCTTGCGTGATCAAGATCCAGCTACACGCTTAGGAGCCTTCGTCTCTGCTCTTGGATGTGACTTCCCCTGTGTGGTCACAGCACTCTCTGTCCACTCACATCTTTCCCTACTTGGCATTCAGATGGTCCCTTCTGCTTACATTGAAAATCTAACACTTCCATTCTGACGTGTTTCCAAAATATTGTGAATCTTAAATAAAATATTTGCAGAATGTAACATTTTTATACTAAGTAAACAAATAATGAAATGTGATTTTGTGAAATTAGAACTTCCACAAAAATACTGTCTTCATTAGTGACAGCAAATGCTGTTCAGGGTATTACACAAAACATATTTAGAAGATAAGGAAAGATTATCCACTTGGCCTTATAACGCACTGAGAGGACAGCATGTCATTGCTGTAAAATACTTGCAGGCAAAATAAGCATTGCATCCTTAAGCCACAAACTAGGAGTTTCTTGGTCTCGTGCTGACCTTTTACTGATTCATCTCATACAAAATATCAAATCATTAGTAGACTTCGTTTGGAAAGGTAGACCAGAAGGGGAAGATAGTGACAAACAGCATCAATATGCTAGAAAGGCTATAGAGCAAGTCTGCAGGAAAAGTCCACTCAGCACAGCTCAGTGCAGTGATGGTTCCCTTAACCTCATAAATAGCTGCCCCCAGCCACACCATTTTAAAAAGAAATTAGAAATAGTTAAATTTTGCAAGAAATGCCTTTGACTTTAGTTTGCACTACTAATTACT
Organism: Neomorphus geoffroyi; assembly: GCA_033558235.1. NCBI lineage: Eukaryota > Metazoa > Chordata > Aves > Cuculiformes > Neomorphidae > Neomorphus > Neomorphus geoffroyi. The sequence goes on along the minus strand of JAUMJM010000016.1, from coordinate 17,819,915 downwards.
GTAATTTAAAACAAACATTAACCAAGTCAAGCACACAACTCACTGCTGGTTCCTTTTATGATATTTGTATCCAGTGCTGGTTTGCTCTTATTTTAATGGATGCTGCAATGTAACCCCATGGTGGATTCATTATAGAAATCCAAGTAGACAGTAGATTTTAACTCTGTAGTTAGACTGGCATCTGTATGGCGCATCTCTGTAATACCTGATCGGCCATCTGCCTCCATCTCCTTCAGAATAAATAACAAGCCAGAAACACATGAGTACTGGCAGTGATTAAAAAGGCAGAACGACTGGAGAATAAGGTTTAATTGCTCGTGCCTCGATTGTACCAGGATAATGCTATGAGCACTGACTCATCAGAATAAACTGGTTTCTAACTACAGCGCTATTTTGTTTGAATTGAGAGAAGAACATTTGACTGGGTCGACAAATGTTAAATTGCTTATGATGTTTAGGCGCTATCCCTGCCATTCCATAGTGCTCTAGTTTTCAATCCATAGTTTTAACAGAGCAGTGCATTTCAGACTACTACAGAAAGCTTTTAGATCCTACCTATTACATGATCACCTGTGATTGTGAAACTCGGACCTGATGACTCAAGTGTGATGACTTCCAATGTGGCATTGTTAATAAAGTGTTCTGCTGGATCACATTCAACTCCTTCACCACTGTCTTTCCTGAAGACGAGGTGTAATTACTGCTGACTCACACTAGCACTTACAGCCTGTGAATTCCAGGCAGGGCATAAGGTGAGAAGAGCTCTGTTGCAAGTTTGGGAATTGGGGATGCACGGGAGGAAAAACCGTAGTGAGACCAAGAAGGGAGGCATGATGAAAGAATTATTGTGTCACCTGCCTAACAAAACCAATGGACTATCTGAAAGAATAGTACTGTTCAGAGTAGGGCAGGAAATCTAGCTGAAAATCAAAGGCAGTCTTTGCACTAAGAACATATTCGTTAACTGTGTTTGAAATATTCACAAAAACAGGAAAATGGGTGGAATGGTTTAGATTAGCCACACCTTCACACCTCCATTCTCCACTCCACTTCTTGCTAAATGAAATTCAAATTCAGTTTGTAGCTCTGGTCTTTGCTGAATGGAAGGAGTAAAAACCCTGAGAAAATAAGGAGGGATAAAAACACATATATTTCTCAGTTATGTTTCCAAATCAGTGAAATTAGCTGGAGGCTCTCAGCACTCATCTTCCCATCACTGGTCCATCTGTCAAATGTAGAAGTATACTAGATATTTAAGAGGAAGCAGATACTGGCAGTACAACTATCCCAGTGTCTCTTCAGAGTAGAAGAGTATTTCCTTTAGCAGCACTGAGCTGCAGCCCAGCCCTCACCGACCCAGCCTGTCTGGAGCTGGCTGGACTCTGCTTGGCAGACAGCGTGGGAAGAGAGGAGCTTAAGGACCGGATGGTGGAAAATATCCAGGGACTTCAGTCCATGTTGTGTCCTTTTTCACTTTTGTGCTGTTTGCCAGTTTGAGAGGCAGTCATACACATCTCAAATTTATTGAAGGATGGAGACACTTAATTTGCACAATTATATGAAGAGAAATCCACACAGTCCAGGAAACCATGTGGGCTCACAGTGTTGAAAAGGAAGGCCCTCTGGAGAACAAAAGATTCTTGAATATAATGGGTCAAAGTCACTCGAGCAGGACTGGCATCAGTTCAAGAGGAATTGCCCTCCACTTCTCCCTCACCAGCAATGTCAGACCGAGTCTGTTGTGTAGTCACAAAACCAGCAAACTCATAGTAACATCAAAGATCAGTTGCAGGAGGCGAGAATTTAAAATCAAATGGAAAAAATACATTAAAAAACACAATGCAGATTTGTCTCTATAAAGGTGCACAAATAAACCCTTACATAAAATACTGCAGGGGCTCCCATGCTGTTCTGCACAAACTTGTGACTCAGAGCAGAAAAGGCAAGAAGTTACTCTGTCAAATACTGAAATCACAGATAAAAAAAAAAAGCCCACCATAGACTCAAAGATTATTTTAAACCTGTGGCAAATGTCCCTGTGGCACCTAAACCACAGGTTGTGTGCCTGTGAATTACACTGCTCTATCTACCCAAGGAACAGTATAAAAATAAAGGTAAATCATTGGAAATTTATTCTGGTTTCTAGTCTTGCTGGAGTGATGGTAAGCTTGCTGTCTGAGAAGACCCTTCAAAACTGCTATGAGAGACCATTTTTGTAAGTACTGCTTTAATAGGTATGCCTTGAGGGTTTAAAAAATACTCAATAGACAAGACACATTGGAAAACATGTGGAATGGTGCCTGGAAAATGTCCGCAGGCCACTTCAGAAACCAAATGCTAGAGCTGTTAATAATGTTCCATTAAGAGTGGAGAAAATGCACTTCCCATTCTCTGTATTGTTTTTAACAAAAGATGTTTAGTTTTGTACATCAGGACCTTCCAGTGAAAAATCAGTTTTTACTATCTTTTGTCAAACCACTCTGATTCTAGCAATTGCAGAGAGCAATTAAACTATAACCCAGCCCTTTTCCTGGCCAAAGCACTGTAGACGGAAACATTCTCCTCTTGTCACCTGAAATAACACTTCAACAGGTTGCCATGCCAGATAATACACAACTGTGACTATTTGACAGAGCTTTTATCCACAGCTTCCCTCTCCTCCATTTGCTCCTGTAGCTCCAGAGGGACTTTTGTCTCCCTCCCTCTGGGCTGCCCGCCATGGGCTCTCCTCTCCCCATTCCACTTGCACTACGGCAACATCCCTTGGGCCCTCTTGGCTTTACATGCAGGCCAAGAACTATTTTCTCTGTTGCTGATCTAAAAACAGAAGGTGACAAGTATGCCTCCCATTTTTAATTCTGCACGTCAGCAATGCCAGGCATTAAATCCCAGAGCTAAGAACACTTTGAAAAGGCTCCCAAGAGGGATGAGCAAGAACAAGAGTGGTTAATACAACCCATATGGAAAAGGGGGAGTTGGGGAGAGAGGACAATATTTTGCATTTAGAATTGCTCTGCTCTGCTCTTGCTGCCCTAACGTGACAATTATAAATATATGCCTCTGCCTTGTTGTTCCTTGCAATGGCACTGCTGCCGTATGTTCACCAGTGGCTGAGGAGGGCGTTAGTACATACATGTGAACTGTAGATCCTGAAGGGTAAAATTTCGCCTTCTCTAAGGAGGTTTCAGCCCAAGAAAGGTAACTGATAATTTAAAATGACTGCACTGGACTCTTTTTCCCCACCACTGACATGCCAACAGAAAGTAATTCTTTGCCACATTACCATAAGAGATAAGAAAGTCTACACCTGCTGGGGAGAATGGCTTCACACCATTGTGACCCTGAACTCAGCTAAAGTGAATGCCCTGGGCAACCTCCCAGAACTGGCAGGAGTAAGACATCAGCTGTAATAAATATCTAGCAAGATGTGATCTCAGAAACAGACTTCATCTTTCTTCTTTCCCCCTCTCTGAATAACAACTGAAGCTTGAGGAGGAGAAATCCAGCACAACTTCCACTGCCAGTTGAGTATATGACACCTTAACCTGCAATTTTCCAGAACGTACACTTATAGCATGTATATGACATTTTATACTTAAGAAGTAGCATATTTTTCACTGGAGAGAATAAAATGCAAAGTTATTTATTTAACTGATCTTGAGAATAAGAACATAATGCTTGACCTTTGCAGTCCATCGAAAACATCAAAATACTATGTTTTTCTAATTACTGACTAGAATGAATATCAGAGTCGATTTCTTCAGTATCCAACTGCTCATTTTGAAATAGAGTGGAGTCTTCACTCATATTCATCACAGACTGTACTGCCCCATCACTCTCTCCTCCAGCTGAGCAGAAACACCTTGTACTTGCGCTGTTTGTCTGTTATTCTAACAAGGTCTACGCTACATTCAGCACAGGCTCAGATATTTCTTCACTGGTGCCTTGGCCTTATGTTTTTGTTTGAGCCAATGCAAAAAGTTGGGAAACTGGTCCCAGTACAACTAGGATGCCAAGATAGGGGCTTGTGAAATGCCCCCTTTGTTTTTCTCCAGCACGGTAAAAGTTTGATTTGAAGGAGAATGAATGTCATTCCATTATCTAGCAGATAATCACCATGCATGCCATACAATCAGCATGTGCTGCTCCTGTTTTCTCAGCTGCTGCTAATGCAGCACTCAGCACTAAGCCACCACTCCCAGACTAACACCAGGCCTGCAAAAGATTTACTTCAGCAATAACACCTATCCCTAAAGTATCCTTTCCATCTCCTACTGGTGGAGGTGGCTCTTGGTTCTTGTCTGGAGTAGTCATGATGTCTGTAGCTACTCTGAGTTTATGGATGGATCTGTGTTTCCTGGGGTCAGAGGATTTGTTATGGTGCTCAGAGCCAAACCAGAGGGATCTGTACTGTACTTCAATATCCTTGGCTTCACCTGAAGGACCTGCAGTATGTAATTACCTTTAAACTGAGGAACAGAACTAGGTGCTTTCCTTGGCTGTTTTTTTGTTTCTTCGGTGTGTCGTGGTTTTGTGTTTCAGGGTTTGGCTTTTTTTGTAAAACTATACAAATTCTACTGTAAATGTTGGGATAAATCAAGGTAGCTGAAAGCTTTCAGAACATATGTGTCTCCTAGTTAGGTGTTGGACTAGCTCCAGGCATGGGAAACTGGAGGGAGATTGTGAGTGGGAGAGGAGGAGACCAAAGTAAAGCCTTGCAAATAAAAACCTTTAAAAAAAAATCAAAACACAAAAGCACAAACACAAAACCACCTCACCCTGAGCTTTCCCTGATTTCAGTTAATGATACTTGCTGCATGCTAAGAATTTATGTGTTAAAATGATATTTTCTCAAAGGAATTAGTAAGACACATTCTGTCCAAAAAAAAAAAAATGCTATATAAAGCATATAAAATACTACAATGACCTGAAATAAGAAGAGATAGCAGAGGTGTTTCCCCAGTAACACCTTTCAGGCACGTAATTTTTGTTTTTACTTCCCCGTGTATTTCTTTTATAGTATGGTAAACTGTAGACCAATTTCATCTCTTGCAGACTTCCAGCTGCTGGTAAACTACATTTGCTTGTTTGTTTTATACTTACTCCTTTCCCCTGAATCCATTCTGGTTGCTAACTTATTGTAACCATAGTCTTATTGACAGTCACTCCTGTCAGAAAGCCCGGCCTTTAGCTGTTGAGCAGCCTTATTTTTTCCCCTGTGCTCAAAGGAAGCTGAGGATGTAATGCATGCACACAACTGCTGTACTTTCAGTGCACTGCAATGCCTAGAACATCCTACAAAATTATCAGCAACTGAGCAGACTCACATGCTTTACCTCACCAGAATTAACCCTGTTTTTTTCTATATTACTGTTGAAAGATGCATTTACCAAGATCACCACTGGGCCACCTTCAGTAAACACTGCAAAAACAAATTCAGTCTACCTTTTCTGCACAAATCCTATCAAACTTGCACAAATTTTGTCACTGAAGCAGACAGTGTTCTACCAATGGAAGAAATGAAAGCTGACCAATATAATCATGAGTCCAGAAAGAAGATAAACAAAGGCTGAAGCATTAGAAGTAGTTTGCAACATAGGGGATAAGAGCCAGGAGAAAGATGAATGTTTTTAATGGAGAAAATGTCAACCTTAGAATGAATTGTTCAGTGAAGCGCGTCACTGATTCAATCTGCCCGGCTGTCATAAGCTTCACAGTCTATCAAGTGCTGCACAAATGATACGGACATTCCCAAGGCTTTATTGTATGAGACAGATGAAGTCAGTTGAGTAATGAAAGATGAGTACCGAGCTGTGCTATGTTTTCACTTGTGAAGCTGAGCACCACACCGCAAGCCTTTTACCGGAGCTAGGTGAGAGTGACATTTTTGCCTTAAGGATAACCCAAAGTTCTCACAGGTTCCTTTCCAAACACAGATGAAAAGCTGAAATACCCAGTTTTCATGCCATGAAGCATTACATAGCCTACAGAAGGGATGTGGGGAGAGGAGGGAAAGCTCTTTTCTGCTCTCAAACACTTACAGGATGTTGAGAGGGGAAAAAAAAGAATGTTTCCTCTTTTTGTCTATGCAGAATAAAACAAGTAATTAGGAGCTTAATTTTAATTAGGCTAAGACCTCAGCAGCCTCTTTGAACATAAGAAGTGGAAGTAATAATTGGAAAGCTTATGGAGTCTCCATCACAGGAGGGTTGTAAGAACAGGTTAAGCAAATGCCAGTCAGGAACAGCTGAAGTACAGGCAATTCTTGAAACGGGAGGCTTCTCAAGAGAGGATTTAGTACATCCATACTTTCATTTATTTCAGCCTTAATGAAACATTTTGCTCGTGATCACGTTTCATTTTAGAGCTCAGAAGTGTTTGAGAGGGATGGGAGGTTTTGTGTTATATATATATGTAAATACCGTAACATTAACCATATTACACCTAATTTACCAGATTTAGCATGTAAATTGTGATAATTTGTTTAGATATATATAATTACAGAAAAATATTTTCACTGATTGCCTGTGAAATTCTAATTATGTTCTGAGGAGACGTTCAGATGCTGATCTTCCAGGGTGACAGGTCTTTGTTAACATGAAACACCAGCACAATTCAGTGTAATCTTCCATGGTGAGACTAGGTCTAGCTTCACAAAAGTGAGTATAGTTAGTAGGAACCCAACCCATGTTTGAAGAATAAAGTCTCCAAGTTCTGTGCCACCCACAGGCTATAACTAAAAGTCATCTTAGACCTACAGAGCTATAGGAGTGAATCCGGTCATCCACTCTGTCACCTTAGTTGTGAAAACACAACTCTATAATGCAGCTGGAAAGGTGACTTCCTAAGTGAACGAAATGAGGTCCCAAGTTTGCAAGCTCTGTTTCAAAGACTGCATCTGCTTTATAACTTCAGATTTTTAATAGGGTGTTTTTGAAAGAGCAGCATTTAAGATGCATGTTTGAATCCCCTGGGCTAAGATGATTTCCCAAGTATGATACTGTTTTTCTCATTTTCTGATAAATAAACAATTAACAAACAAACAAATAACTACTGTAAGACTAATTTTCTTGCCAGTTAATACACCTTAATGTTGCTCATACCTTCCTCTACGAGCCTGTTACCTTTTTGATGGATGTGAGCTTTAGTGTTAAACACAAGCTCTGTTTGAAAAGAGGAAGACGTGAAACTGCATTGCTTTGGTACAGAGTGGAGAACGGAGAAATCCTTTGCCCTCTCGACTGAGGGTTGGCTTTGGAGCTGCTGAGTGACAATGCAACACCACATTGTCTCTCCACTGGGCAAATAAGATCTTGCAAGGCATCTTTGCAAAGAAGCTGGCTTAAAGCCAAAGCTTGGTCAAAGGAACCTGTCTTCTGGAATTTTTAAGTGATTTATGTTTCAGTTCTGCTAGCTAGTCACAAAACTTGGCTGAAGAACAAGAAATGCTACTTTTCCTTAGGGTGGGAGGCTTCTGCCCTACCCAGTAGCCTTGCATCTGTTCTGCTGGAGCAATGTCCCACACAGAGGCAGAGGAGTCTTGAAGCCACCTCAGTTACAAACTTCAGTTCACTTTTCTTTCTTTCTAGAGCAGGGAGTTGGTGTGGCAGCATATATCATGGCCTAAGAGCTCCTGTGCCATAAGACACTGAGTTACCTACTTAGAAACAGTGTAGTATTTAGCAGAGTTTGAGACTGGCACTGGTGAAAGCAGGGCTCTGTGGCCAGTGCAGGCTTTACAGGTGGAAGCTCTAAATTAATTCCCTAGGTCAGAAACATGCTGATAGCACTGTGTTGTCTTTTGCTTTTTTGTAATGGCTTTTTCATAACTAAACCTAGATTTATTGCTGGGACACACCGGTCTTGTCTGCAACATTGAACCAAACTCAGTCTTGTCACTCAATTTCCTTAATGTGTTCAGAAATCCCATACAAAGCATCTAGTTTGCAACTGGTGTTGGCTCACCAGTTCCATTTCTGTGTTGGTCTAAATTGCCACCCAGGAGATGCAAGGCTGTACCAAACCCTTCTGCCTCTAGGGACTAGGGCCCTTGGGTTATTTTCTCCATTCTAAGTTATTGCAAGGGTGGGTCAACACCGCAGTGTCAGGAGCAAGTGGCTGGCTCAAAGACAGGCGCTTTATTGCGCATGGAGTTGTTTGGTACTGATTACAGTTCAGCTGGGTTCCTGGACATGGGCAAAACCCAGTGCCCAAAGCAGCAGTATAGCTGCAGAAGGCAGGATAGCCAATTAAGTACCAGGTGAAAGCAAGGCAGCAGACATGAAGTGCTGCTGTCTAGATGCACCCATACAAGCATCACATATGCTTCAACTCAGCAAGTCAAGTCTGGCCATCAGATTAAGGCAAAGTCCTGCCAGACAGACTCACCCACAGCATAGCAAAATACCTGATGGAACCTGTCAAACTAAGATATTCCAGTCAAATTTATTGAGATGCAGCATGTTTTAGGGGTTTCTGTTGTTTTTTTAATGATGCAACTCATAAGGCAAATACTTTTAAGGATCTCTCATTTAGGGAAGAATTTATCTTCAGGGTAATGCCAGCTGCTGATCCAAGATACTATACCAGTGCCAGCTTTGGCAACATCCCATGACACAGAACAAACCAGTTGCACCTTATATTACAACTGAAGTTGTTCAAAGAAGTTGAGAAAACAGAGAGATTGAGATGACACAGTAAGAACCAGGTATATCAAAATAAAATTTATTCTCAAAATTGCTAGTTTACACATAACAGCAAGGGTTATACAGGGGGGAAAAGTGCAATTAGTGGAGGAGGGTTATTTCACCTTAGTATTTATTATCTCACTGCATTGCAAGTAGCTTCAGACTCAGGATATTATATTTTTTCACAATGGGCAAAAATGTGATTTAAACTTGATGTTAACACTATTTTCTGTACAGCTAAAAGCTGTGGCAGTATTCACACCTTCTTCTATGTATTGGAATATTTCTCACACAAGTCTTGCATGAAACAAATCACATTTAAAGTATGATAGCTCAGAAAGCACACAGATAAAAAAAATATATATATACATTAGTTTACTGAAGTCTAAAAAAAAAATTCAAAAAAAATGAGGTACAATAAAACAGAGCAGTTTTCTATTTATGTGCAAGCCTATATTCAATTTAGAAAAAACCTAACAGCAACCCTGCTCTTGTAAAGAAACCAGCTTTCACAAAGTGCAGCTAATTCACTGTCTTCAATATGAAGGACCTTGCCTACATTACATGCTTGAGAAAAGTCACCGCTAACTTTGCGATAGGGAGCAAGATACTTGACCATCAGATGCTGGAAGATTAGATCAGCTGATGAATCAAATCATCTAATGCTGCTACAGACTAGGAAGTTTACAAATCACTTCATCTGTTTTGTCACCTAACACAAACATGGGGTGGTTTCAACTTTTAAAAAAAAAAAAAAAAAAAAAAAAAAAAAAAAAGGCACGTTTTAACATTAGAAGGTAACCATCTGCCTGCTAAGTGAGCAGGATGATGAAGTCAAGGTCAGATTTGTTCTCAAATGCAAGACATTCATTATTCACAAAGCCAACTAGGGCAGAGACATCTTCTCAAAGCAGTGGTCACTTTCACTACTCAACTTCACTCCATTTTCTGTATTTTCCTTATTATCCCATAGAACTTTCTCTGGGATTTAGAAGACCAGCTTTGGAAAGACGAAATTAGAACATTGTATGACTCCAAGTTATAAAGCACATCCTACCTCTTCCCCTTCTCCTACTTTTCCATTATTCTCTCCAAGTCTTTTAACCTGCATTGAAGCCACAGATCCTAGCCATGCACTTCTACCTGCCTCTGCTACAAGCACACAGAGGTCGCAGCAAGCCTCCACCCTGATAAGATCACCTCATCTCTACTGCACTCCTAATAGGTGCAAAATGAATTGTAATTGTCTGTTCACGTAACATCCCTGTGCACGCACGTATACTCTCACACACGCAGTTCCTACAGCTTGCTAAGATACCATTGCCTTCCATACTTCCTCACAAGTCTCTCATGTAGTGACTCAGGAAAGTCTACAGCAGAAAGCAAGTAGTAATCACTTAAGATAAAGGCATGCTATTTCTATAGTAGGTAGCGTATGCATGAGCTTTACCTTGGTTTTCTTTCTTTACAAGGATAAGTTTTGGCTAAGAATTTCAGTAGCATAATACGATTTAACAAGTTTAACAAGTCCCGCAGACTAATGAATTTGGATTTGTTCAGTCTGCCAACAAAACCTGACGGGTGGTTTTGCCACACAGCACATGAACCAGAAAACTAACACCTAACACCGTCCTGTTGCCAAATGGAAGAATGCTTCCTCACTAGTATCAATCACCAATATGGTGATGAATTTTCGATCTGACCCAAGCTCTGCCACTGGGGAAAGAGACCACTGGACAGTCTTGGACTGCCAAGTTGATCAGCCTCTCTCTCTTGTCCTCTCCTTGGAGTCTGAAGATCTACACAGTCTTTCTCAGCAGATGGTATCTGAACACCATCAGGCTTCCACTCTGCGTGGAGAATCTTGTAATTCTGACCCTCATTATTGTCCCAGAAGGTATGTTCTCCACTTTGGTAAGAAATGCAAAACTCTATCTTCTCTTCAGAGGAAATGGCAGGAGGAAATTCAATGGTAAATGAGAAGGTATCATTTTCAGAATCGCTGTAAACATTGTTCATGTATACACACTCAACGTCCCTGTAGGTCTTCCATGTATCAAAGGTAATTCGAACCTGAACCTTTTTTTCAAAGCTCATGTTTTTTACTTTCACAGTGCCCGCCAGCACTTTCTCTTGCAGGGTGCAGTTTTCCAGGCAAACCAAGTTCTTCTGCAGGCGGTTCCTGAAATCTAGGTAGTCAGCCGAGGGCCGAGGGAAACCCAGAATTAAGGATTTTTCCTCATGTAGCTTCAAGCCAGATGTTATGTTTTCAAGGCCAAAGAGGTCAAACTGCAGATCCCACCCAGGTTGCTCCTGGAACTCTGAGAAGGTGTGTATCGCTGTCAGGGACAGCCCCTTTGAGTCTGCAAATACAACTCGCTTCTTGGCTCGGGCTGCTGAGTGGTTCCAGTCACTCTTCTGAGCTTCAGAGTCACGTTTCACATGAAGACACGGTCTGAGAGGTTTGAATCTGTTCACAAAGTTGTTTCTTTGACAGCCCTCAAGGGGGCTGAGAAAACTCTTCAGCGGTGGAGAATGGGCTAAGCAAATTCTCATGGCCACATCCACAGGCATGATGGAGCTGGGCAAGGGTCTCGGGTCCAAGATCTGTATCATTCTGAAATGAACAGAAAGACAGGACATTATTATTTGTTGCACCAGATAAGAAGCTTCTTAAGAATGCATATTTACTTCATCCACTGTCTTAATTATTCATGGCCTCATATTTGCACAGCTTTAAATAATGCAGACTAAATTAAAACTGACAGTTCAACTAAGGAAGTAGGGTGAGACTCCTCAGTCAATTCTTGCTAATTCTGAACTCTAATTCAAATGTAGTCTGAAAAAACAGATTTTAGTGACAGCTAATCAAACACATTGCCCTGAAAATACAGAAAATAACATTCTAGTAACTAGTAAAACAGATCGAGCTACAGTGGAAATGCTCATCCACTTTAGCTTCCCCATTGGACACTCTTGAGACAGATCTTAAAATTCCAGCAAGCTGGATGCGCTGCTTCATCTTTTAGCCAAGACAGCACTATATTAAGCAAGTCACCTATCCTATCACAGCATCAGATGGGATACTATATACCTTGACCCAGAACCACCCCACTGTGGATCTGAACAACTGTAAATGCATTTGTTAGGCACTCTGGTTTTGGTTAATTCAGATGAATAAAAATGCTAAAGCATCTTTAGAAATATTTTCTATGAGCTATTAAACCCAGGTCTAGGTAACAGAACTCTGTTGCACTGTTAACATTAACTGCTGAGTGAATTACAAAAAAAAGAGGAAGAAAACACATACTTTTTTTTTTTCACCTCATTGTGCTCCAAGAACGTCTTTTTATAATCCCCAAAGTCCATGCCAAAAGCCTACTGCAAGTATTCAATAAGAATACTACAGCTTTATTTTTTTCTTTCAGATAATGAAAATGACGATTCCTGTGAAAGGACGTGGCACATTCAAAGCCAGTTAGCTTGAGTGTTTGTAAAAACGGGCTTCAACTGCAGCACATCCCTTCTGAGAAGGATAAAGTCTTTGCTGGAAACAGAGATTTTTGTTGAGTCATGGGAAGCCAGGGCATTTGCTTTGTCACTTAAATAAATGGCTTTCTCCTTCCTTCCCAGGGTCCTCAGTGTTATTCCAGAGCCCTGCCAAAATAAGCAGAATCTGCCCTCGGCTCCTAATTCTTCTCCTTGCTTTTTTTATCATGGCAACGTTCACCATAATAAGTAGGATGAGGAGAGTTCCAACATCAAATTAATCAAGTTTTGCTTTGCTTTAACAGAAGAACTAAGGCTTTTAAATAGTCTGCAACTTTCACAACCTGCTCCTGGGGCAACTGCATCTAAGCTTCTGCAGCAGAAGAAAAAAAGAGAGATGGGGGAAAAAAACCCTGAAACAATAAAACCCAACCAACCCCAAAACCCCAAGAACCTAAGTTGAAAAAGATAGGCTGCTAGAAGAGGCACAAATTAACCACGAGCGAGAAACGCGGCGAGTTCAGCAGCATTAGCAGGCGGTGCCCGGGCACATGGGCGCCTTTGCAGGACCTGTAAAACCGCAGGAGGGCAGGAGTGCAGGGCGAGTTTTGAGGCTTTATTCCCGCAAAGGCCGATGGCTGCCGGTCCCGCGAGGAGCGCCCCAGGAGAGGCGGCGCTGCCTGAGCGGGCGCGCTTACCTGCTGCAGTGCATGGGCCCGCGCAGCCGCCTGCCGCCCTCGCTCCGCTCACGCCGCGCCTCCCCCGCGCCGCCGCCTTTATGGGGCCCGTCCCGCGGCGGCGGCCAAGGGGCGGCCCCGCGGGGAGGCGGCCCAGGCGCGGCCAAGGGGCGGCTGCTGCCGCTGCTTCACGTTTCCCGGCTGTGCGGCGGCAGTCCCAGTGCTCGTGGTGTGCCCGTGCCGCCCCCTGTGCAGGGACGCCCGCGGTTCCTTTCCCCCGACGCCCCTTTTTCCTTTTCTTGCCTTTATTTCCCCTTTTTTTCCCTCTTTTCTTCTTTCTTCTCTCTTTTCTTCTTTTTTCTTTTTTTTTCCTTATTTTTACTTTCCCCTATTTTCTTTTTTCCTTTTCTTTTTTCTTTTTTCCTTTTTTCTCCCTTTTTTCTTTCCCCTCTTTTCCCTTTTATTTTTCTTTTGTCCCCCTTTTCTATTTTTTCTTTTTTCCTTTTCCTTTTTTCTTTTCCCTTTTTCCTTTTTCTTCTTTTTCTTTTTCTTTTTTCTTTTTTTCCTTTTTTCCTTTTCCTTTTTTCTTTTCCCTTTTTCCTTTTTCTTCTTTTTTTTTTCCTTTTTCTTCTTTTTTCTTTTTTCTTTTTTCTTTTTTCTTTTTTCTTTTTTTTTTCTTTTTTCTTTTTTCTTTTTTTCTTTTTTCTTTTTTCTTTTTTCTTTTTTTCTTTTTTCTTTTTTTCTTTTTTCTTTTTCTTTTTTTTCTTTTTTCTTTTTTCTTTTTTCTTTTTTCTTTTTTTCCTTTTTTCCTTTTTCCCCCATTTACCCTTTTTCCTTTTTTCCTTCTCCCCCACTTTTTTCCCTTTTCTCTCTTTCCCCCCTTTTCCCCTCTTGTTCCTCTTTTCCCCCTCTTGCCTCTTTCCCCCCTTTTCTCCCTTCCCCCCTTTTCCTCATTTTCCCCTCATTTCCCCCCTGAGCAATGCCCAGTTGAAATTATAGACTGTCAGCCTCCTTGAAAAGGACCTGGAGCCCTACATTATAAGATAATGCTGCCAGGGCCAGAAATCTGTCATCTTGGAATAGAATCATAGAATCATCTGGTTGGAAAAGACCTCTGAGATCATTGAGTCCAACCATACCGGTCCCCTTACTAAATCGTATCCTTAAGAAACTCATCTACCTGTCTTTTAAACACCTGCAGGGATGGTGACTCAACCACTGTCCTTGCCCTCAGTGAAAAAGTACTTTTGAACATTTAATTTGAACAGCACTGATTGCTTTTCACCTCCCACACGTGGTGATCCGTGCACTGCCTGAGAATGTGATAGGCCCTGCTGTGGTTCCCACACTGTATCTATTGCCGGTGTCCACAGCAAAGGCACAATCTGGTAGAACCCAGCCTCTGCCGCCTTAGCTGTAGCAATGCTGTGTTACTGCTTAATGCTGGAGAGGTGGGCAGCCCACAGGTGGCAGCGTGCTGTCTTCTACAGGCTCCGAGTTGCCCAGAGAAGGTCCGTCTACCAGTTACTGCTCTTCAAAGACTGCTCTGTCTGCTAGTTGGCTCTGTGGTTCTTCTGTGGACTGACAGTTCACTGTCACCTTCTTGCTGGTCCCTCTGCTCTTTCCCAAAGGCAACAGATGAATTTCAGTCACCCTGTAAGACGTGATATGGAGTCTGTTAACTGTAATTTTCTGCCTTCATAGTATTTACCAGTAAATGAGACCATGCACAAGCAAACAGAAGGAAGTCCTATGCTTTATGTGAAGCAAAGGAGAATCACAGTGATACAGGATACAGGATCTTCCTGTCTTACCAAATTATTTTTCTGTTCTTGGTGTCTGAGGAGAAAAAAAAAGAAAAGCTCCACTGCTATGTGTGAATTTATTAGAATTTATTAGGCAATAGCATGTGAGCACATGAGCATAGTGGGTGGTGACAAGGACACCTCCATTTTGGATTCAAGCTACAGAAGCAGAGAGAAAAAGCAGTCACATTTCTAGAGAGGGAAGAGTTTTGCACACTGATGTGTGGCACACGGAGCTATCTCTGTCCATATAATGAGAGCATTCATAGGACAGTAAGACTTCAGTCTCTTAGCTCAGACCCTTGGTGACTGAAGTTTCTGCCTTTTGTGCCAGTACTCGACACTCAGTGTCACACAGATGAGGCCTGAAGCACTAACTGGCAATGCAGACAACGTTTTGGACAGTACTGGCCTATTCCCTGCTGCTAGTTATTCAGGATGATCTTCCCCAGTCCTCCACTTCTCCAATCACATCCCCACTGCTCACATCCTCTTCGTCTCCTTTCCCCTCTCCATCTTCCTTATCTCTTGGCAGCTTCCTCTCAAAGGCAGATGATACATTCTCATCATTTGCCTAGGGAAAGAAAGTTCTAGAAAACAGTACTCTGGAAACCTTGCTAGTTGAAAAGGGTTTATTTCTCTTTAGGAAGAGCTACAAATACTTCCAGCCCCAGCTGCCTCCCTGGCAGCAGTAAGCATGGCCCAATATGCCCAACGAGCATAAGGGAGGACTGGGTACATGGCTGGCACCTACCAAATCTCCTCTATTTCCCTGTTATAAAAAAAAATTAGTTAATAACTCTAGAGAAATTTTATGAGCCTGCACTGGTTTAATCTTTGCCCATGCATCTTCCCCCATAGCACAGCTGAGATGCTGCAGTATTGGGGAGTACGTGCAACAGCTGGGGCTGCTCTATATCACGCTACCTATGGGCAGGCATTAAATGAGACCTGGGTAATTACTTTATTCCATGCTTGAAGCGTGCACAAAAGGAGTCACCTTGAGGCCTTGCTACACACATTTCTGCTGCTGGGTAGCAGCTCATTGCACTGTTTGCCGCTATAAAACGTTTTGTTCCTGTTGTGTTAAAATATCTGTTTTTCTTGACTTTGAAAACATTATGAAAGATTTTTTAAAGTGATATGCTTAGCAAAAAAACAGCAGTGAGATACAGAACCTTTCATGGGCAGACCATTGCCCAAGTCAGTAAATATGGACTGGATACAGCAACTTCGTGCCTACTTGGTAACCTGGAGCACGTTCATGGCCACAGACTGGTGTCCCATGTTCCGGTTGCCAATACAAGCAGAGAGCCGTACAGAGCCAGGGTAACTCTTTCCTCATCCAAGGAGACGTCGAGGCAAGCTGACAGGGTTATCTGAGGTGGCACATCAGTTTGCACTGTCAATGAAGGTGCTCTAGCTGTGCTTTTTATAGAGCACTCAGGTTTCCAGTTACTTCAGTTCAGCAGCTCTCCTGTTAAAGGCAGCTTAAAAATGTAGATCTGTCTGTCTTACCTTTCAAATAGGGCTGCTAAAATGGGAGCACTGGAGGAAAAAAATCATTGTTTTACCATGAATTTGACAGCACTTCGTGGCATATCAGCTTTCCTGGCATTTGTAGGCGCACATAGAAGTAATGGCAGAAATGCATACATACATATATATATAGGAAGAGGCAGCATTGTTCATAAAATCAAGGCTCATCATAGAGGATCGTGTTTCCAACTGCTTCTGTAATTCAGAAACCTAAATTGACCACCTAGACTAGTTCTTTGTCTTTTTCTGAAAATATTGTACTTGAAATTTAAGAAACTAATTAGCTATAGTAAATACAGTTTTAGTGTAGTCACCATAGTTTTTATAACCTTTAAATGCATGTTTTTAAAAATAGTTTTTCAGCATAGATGATGCAGAGGCAATGTAAGGCATAGGCTTGCTTTGCAAGGAGTCCAACAAGGTTGCTCAGTGACTAGCAGACGACAACTGGGTTCACACTGTTCTGTTCAAAGACAAATACATAGTATTAGCTCCACAGTGAATTCTTTTATATGTCAACAGCCCTCTAGGTCTCACTGTTTCTTCACCTGTCTGAACTAACCAACACTTTTCAGTCAGCAGGTCTGAGAGTAGATAATGAGTGATTGTGCCCTTCTGTGAGCTATTGGGCAGCAATGGGCTGCTTTGACCATTTGTTTGTTGGCTCTGGTCATTTTATGGCAGCACAGAATGAAAGATGCTTTTTTCAGTCTGTGTTCTGAAACTGGGTAATTAGACAAAATATTTGTGGTTTACTCTACTACTTACAAGTCGCTGTGCTTTTCTGCTGTCCTCCCCCACATCTCAAGGAGGGAATAAAGGAGTTATGTTGTACTAAAAGATATAGAAAGAGTTGAATGGCCTTTGGCTTTAGTTGAAACCTTTGGAAGGAAAGATAAGCAAGCATTTCCTTAGAGCAAAGTTAAGTCATGACCACATTTATAGGAAAAAAACGTTCAGAGAGAGAAAAACGTAAATCTCCATTTTACTGCATAGTAATGCATCTCTCGAAAAATTATTGTTGTTTGCAGGGTGGGAGAGCAATGTTAACTCAATGCAACTATAGCATGCAATTTAACAGGGGTGTTTTTGATTTGATTTTGGGCTTGAGACTAAAATCAATTGCTAGGCCAACGGGAAAATACTGGGGTTACTAGAAAACAGAAAACATCCACCTTCTTTTGCTGGCACATATTTTGTAACTGCAGCATCACTCAATGCCTGTGAATGAAGCAGAGCTTGAATGGAAGAATATCTGTGATAATAAACTGATGTGGCCCATTAGGTCAGGGGACAGTGCTGTCACACAAGGTTTATACTAGCATTTTCTTGGTTTGATCTCTTCTGTTCAATATTTGCTCTCTGCTACAAAGACTAATCTTTGTAAACTTGTATTATTTATGAAGTTGGGCAGCAAGTTTCTATGAATGTGACTGTGATGTAAACAGTAATTATTCAGGTATATAGCAAGGCTAGTGAAGTCTAAACTGAGTTGTGCCTATGAGCCTTTAAAAATTTAAAATCAGTGATTTATCCAATGAAATACAGTGAGCAGAATTCTTATTTAATCTTAACAGAAGATTATTTTCTATACTTGCTTCTCAGAACCCTTTGATGAACTTTGAAAATTCCCAATGGTCATGAATATATACCAACCAAACTTGTCCAGGGAAACTCCATTGTTATTTTAGGGATTTCTTCAGCACTGGCACAGTCCATATGAGGAATAAATAAGTTTTCAATCTTCTTAAAATTTTTATTACCCCATCCTCATGATTCAACTAGACTTAGCATGTTCCAGCCCTTGGGACAAAGTTTATGCTCTCTTAAAGCAACTATAAGGATAGTCAGTCTCACCAGGATGTGATGCAGGCCTAAATCTTTAAGCACTGGCAGGGGGTCCAGGTCTTGTTCTTTTTAAATCAACAGCAAAGGTTCTTGCCGGTACTGGATCTCAGAACTTTGTAAGGTTACATTCAAATGCATTTAAATTTAAGGCATTTAAATTCCTAGAAACTGAAAGTTTTGGACTGAATTAGAAGCTGGAAATTGATTTAAAATGTCTAATCTTATTAAGACTGATTAGTGACAGATTAGTCAATGACAGATGAGTCATTGCTTTGGAAATGTATAGTGCAAGAGAGGTGCTTTGCTTTCTGAAACAACTGACACAGGAAAAGTAAGAAAATGTATCCCTGGCTGCTCAAAGGTTTTGTGTATTGTCATTATATTAAATTCAGGATTTTTTTCTAGCAAGATTCCCTTAAAGACCTTATATGCAAAATGCAGCCTTTTAGAAGTACAGTTGCTTTGGTTGTATGTAGTAAGCAACAGGTGAAATAAAGACCATGCCATGTTACTTATAAATTGCTTCAAGTAAAAAGGGAAAGAAAAACTGTAAGAAGAAAAAAACATGAATGTATTCATTCTTGGAATAATCTGAACTTCTAATGAAGGACTCACAAGAGTGCAGAAAGCGAAACACATACATATATTTCATATATGGATATAAATCAGGCTTATGAATACAGACCAGATTTTGAGAATGCAAAGACCCTCCTACAAGTTTGAAAGAAATACAGTATTTCAGTATTTTTTTAAATTATACTTCATTTCTCTTTTTTGTGGTGAGTTTTTTTTTTAACCACACATCCAATAAAGTTGAACCTTGAGATTCTGTTACCAAACATTTCATCAATATAAATCATATTGCTGTGTATAGACAATCAGTGTTTATACTTTTTCCTAGGCCCAGGTGGAGAAATTACCTCTGCTGATTAGTAGTTTTTTCTAAAGACAACAGTAAGTGAAATGCTGCTTTGTGCAATTGGGTTTATGTTTAACCCTGAGTGACCAAGCAAATGTTGGTTGAGTTGACACTCCCATTATTTGTAGTCTTTCAAGCAAAAATGTGATTTCTTTATCCACATGGAAAAAATTCCTTACAGCCTTGCAGGAGACACATTTTTCAACATGATTACCATTCCCATAAGACTTATGTCGAATGAAAACCTTAGTCCTGAATGACCATTGCAATATCTGACAGCAGCCCAGCTAATGTCTGCAATATGTTCATCCAGAGTGTTTAGGAGCCTTTAAAGAGTCTGAACAAAACTCCTTTTCTTCTTCTGCTGCCCAAGAGCCACAATTCATTCCTGTATTTTAGGTTCCCTCACAAGGTTCTTTTTGTCTTGTATATCACAAGGGAATCACCAAGCTTGGAAATCAGTACAATGAAATTCTGTGTCAAGTTTTCTTGGATTTGCTATTGGGGGGGGGAGGAGGGAAGCTCCCCTATAGCATAGGTCTAAGAGATGAATGAGCCTTCTCTCTTTCCAATTTAGTCTAATTTCTAATTACTTCAGTGATCAAATTGGAGGTTTGTAAGATCTGACCTAGTTATCCATTTTGGTTGCACAACTATATATACACACATAAACACACACACATATATATCTCCAGTTTCACAGGAATAAAAGTTTCATGCAGAGATTAATTTCTTTTTTACATTTGGTGGAAAGAATGAAGCTCTTAAATCAAAGTGCTGTAACAGCATCAATCCTGTTTCATCCTGCAATGGGAGGGGTAGTAGTTAGGGCCTCTAAGTGTAGAAAGATCTGTGGCCCACAAAACATATTTGCAGTAAGTTGGTTTTCTTGGGTTATTCTTGGATGCTGCTTCCCAAAACACAGAGAATTTACTGTCAAAATGTGCTTCCTCCATACATGCAATAACGCTTACAGCAAGTTTTGCAATCTTTAAAATGGATTTAATCAGTGAGAAAAATCTTGCAGGCTTCTCTGGAGAATGACAGTCATAGAATAACAGAGGCTGGAAGGGTGCTTTTGAGGTCACCTAATTCACTCTCTTCCTGAAAGCAGAACTAGCTTCAAAGTTAGGTCTGGCTGCTCAGGTTGCTTGTCCAGCTGAGCTTTTAATACCTCCAAGGACAGAGAGTCCACAGCTTCTCTAGGCAACCTATGCCTGTGCTTAACCACTCTATTCTATTTATCTATCTGGAATTTCTTTGCTGCAACATGTGGCCACTGCCTCTCTTCCTTTTGCTGTACATTTTGTGTGAAAGTCTGGCTCCATCTTCTCTCTACTCCCTCTCTCACTAGCGAGAGGCTTCCCTCTGACCCACTGTTACTTAGCCTTTTCTTTCGCAAGCTGAGCAAACTCAGCTCCCTCAGCCTCACCTTCTGCAGCAGATTTCGGTCCCCTAACCATCTTGGTGACTCCCACTGTTTTCACCCCAGTTAGTCCATGAGGCTTTCTTATTGAGGGACCCAAAACATGACACCCCTGAAGGGGAATAATCACTTCACTTGGTCTTTATTTCAGAATTTTAAACAAGATCTATGGTGTCCTTTCAAATATAGTACACAAGCAGAACTTGTTTGCTGTGGCAAAGCCTAGTACAGGTTGGTACATAGACATTTGTGCAATTTCTTCAGGCCTGTTTGGTTTGTTTGGGAAACAGCACTTATCTCGTCAGTGTTTTGGCATACAATAAGTTACATTGTATTTGTGGGTTGTGGGCTTCTCTTTTTATCACTCTTTGTTCCAAATCCAGCAGTTTTGGAAATCATTCTCTCTTGTATATGGTTTCAGTCATCTATGGAAGGGATATTGCACTTCTGTAAACAGACTATTGCGATTTTCCTTTCAGGCCTTCAGCACTTCTGATTTAACATCTGCCTCCATTTCCAAATGACATCTGTTAACATTTATCTGTAAAACTGAAAAAAAAGTTCCCCAAAATACTGATACACAAACCATTTGCTGTGCTTGCTCTCATGGATAGGCCACCTTTATACCTCTTTGGAGGCTTTTGCTCTGGCACTACATATTTAAAAATCTTCCACATCTTTATTTCTACCTATGTTGCTGCTTCCATCTTCCTATGTCTTCTAACTCATTGTGGTTGTGTGACTTCTAATGCTGTCAATTGCTGTCAATTACATTTCACCTTCTCATCCCTTCTGGCTCAGAGTCTACTAAACTAGTTCACCACACTTTAACACCCTTAATCTTTTACCCAAGGCTTATCGTCCTGTTAGCTTAGCAAAAGCCACTTAGATTTGCATTGCTACTTTGCCTCATCTCACTTAAGCATTCAGGCTGGAAACCTTTCTGTTGTCCATTAAAAGAGCACCTAGCACAAAAAACCCCACAGCTGCTCTTTCACTGTGCTGTTCTTAAACCACACCAACAAACTTTTGCTTCAGACCTCTTAAGTTTTTCTCAAATACTAACCTAAACCACAAGGATCCATCCTGGTTAGTTCCTTTTAGCCACTTGGTGTTAACGGGGCAATTGGATGGCTTTGTTCATAGAGCAAAACACAGCTCATGTCACTAACTTCATCTAACTTGCACCCTATTGCAAAAGCACAGATCTCATCTCAGTGACACTGACATACGTTTACTAGTCATAATGTACTATTTAAGGGTATAAGGAGTTATTGTAGGTCTCTTCTCTGAAGGAGAGTGTGTGTTGGAAAGGGAATTCTGTTTTTATTCCCAGACTAGTAAAACCTTCTCTTAACCAGGGGTAGTTTAGAAATTTTAGTTTGTTACAAAATTTGAATGTTTAGAGGAATAAATGTTCATCAGGGTGATGCTTGTAAACATAGCTGAGGGTTTTTAAAAAAAAAAAAAAAAACCCAACCATTGTCTTTAGCAAAGAATTCTACTAGGGACCCCTTTCCAGGGAATGAAATGGGACACAAAATAACACAAGACCTGGGTGGCATGGCATTCATGTCCTTCTCCTGGGTTAGGGAAAGCCCGTGCTAAAGTTCCTAATCCTTTTTCCTGTGTCTTTATATTTCTCCACAGTATATTTATGCATCCAACGCTGCATAGCTCTCATAGGGGAAAGACGGATTTCAGCAAAGGCAGTTTGCAACTGATAGGGCAGGAGCAGGCCTAACCATATCAACTGGCTGTTACGGTAGAGAAAGTTGTGATTCTCTCCTTTGGGAGCAAGTGAAGGAATGGAGGGAAGTAAAGTATTACAGAATAAAGCATATAATTCTGTTCCCATCCAACCCAAGTTTTAAAACTTTCTGAGTGCCACAGAAAAGGAAGGGAAAGTTGCTTCGTTTTTAGCCTTTTTTCTCAAGGGATAAGTAAGGGATAGTAAGCATGAGAAAAAATAAATTCTAGCTCTGTATAAAAATGGTAGCATATAAATGATTTATCCATTTTATTACTGCCATCATGCACTACACATTAGCTTCTCCAGATAATAACCATATTCATAATTCATATAGTCTGTACTTAAGTATCCCATGAAGAAGGTATTTAAGGAGAAAATTCTCTGCTAGTCATAGCACAGCAATGCTGAAAGCAGGATGGGGTGTTGGTCAAAGGAATGTCTCTGGTTAAGAAATTACACCTTCTTATCAGGGCTGCTAGTTCCAAAATCAGGTTATGAATGCCCTGCAGGTATAATACCAGAAAATAAAATATCTGGCCCTTTTATGTAACACAACATAAGTACACATAGAGGAAGAGAAGTGATGACTTATTACCTGTTCATCCAAAAAACAAGATTGCTGATTCATCTGCTATATCCTAAAGCTTCACAAGTCTAAACGTATTCTCAGCTATTGTCAAATCTCTATAAAAAGGTGCTGTGCACAGAAGCATGCCCATGCCTTCTGTTGTTGATCTTGTTCTAAATCAAAGGATCTAGATCAGCCTTTGACTCACTGGTATGCAGTGTCTCTTCTAGTATACCCTACTTCTAGCATCATAAGCTTTACAGGTAATATAGCACTAATTTTGTCCTATGTGTTTTTAAATGGCACATAGAACTTTAAAAATACATAATATAGCCTAGAGCACACTACAGCTTTTGTAAACTGCATTCCAGGCTCATGCTTGTGCCCTGTTAAACTGTATAAACCCATTAGAGTTGGATGGAATGTTGATTAAGAACAACTGTGCCTAATAAAGCTGCAGATTTTCTGAAAAACATGAGACCTACTACAGTGTAAGCACATCAAACTAGTGTGAAGTGATGAATAAGTTGTTACCATATAAATATAGATGGTCCCTGCCATGATTTGCCAGCCGACATTTCTAACTATAGGTTCTCAGCTAAGTCAACAGAGATAGTCCTCTTACTTTCATGGGTCTATGAGATCCTCTGTTCTTAGGATCATTTTCTTTCTTTATCCATATGAATTTGGAAGAGTAATTATATTCCTGAAGATCTTTCCCTGAACAATGCTAACCACACTCGGAGTACAATCCTTAAAATGCAAGTAATAACAACGGTGAAAACTCCTGCTTGAAACTTCTACAACCAGTCTTTTCTTGATGGGGCAAGGAGATGATTAGAAGGCCATTCAGAGGGATGTGCTCCAAGTTTTGAGACAATTCTGCTTTCACTGTGCATCATCTCCACAGCTACAATAATTTGCACAAACTTAACAAAGCCTAAGTTTCTTTTGAAAAGATGTGGTTTTGTACTGCAGTGCCAGCATCATACAACCAGCTTGAATGGCAATAACCAACACCAATCTGTTACAATGCTGAAAAGAAACACCATAAAAAATCTATGGTATTTTCAAGAAGAGTTGCCTAATATTTATTTCATCTGTCTGTATTGTTTATGGAATAAGAAGTAGTTCAGCAAACCAGCAGAGCAAATCTGCTACATTTCCTGCAGATTAATGTTGGTGTAAGTTTCATAGCTGAATGATGATGTTCTCATGCCTTATCAAAAGTGTCGTATGGTCAAAGATCTGAAACAAGGAACTAGGGTAAGGTTTTCTAGCAGGAGGGAAAGAAGACTTTCAAATATACTGTACTATATGCACTCAAACAACCTATAGCCAAACTACTACCAAATTTTTTGAGCCACTGTTATGTCATACAGTATTTTAACTGTTGAATCAGCATACTTTTAGCAGGGTAAGACTACCGAAACGTAACTACATTGCTGATACATAGCATCATATCTCAAACCAGTTTTCTTCCTTTTTGAGTCTTTTGAGTAGATGAGTTCAATTACCCACTAAGACTTCATTCATGTAGATAATTGACTACTCATTCACCTTAAATTTCTCTTTGGCAGCCTGACTTAAAAGGTAGGTGATAGGATAGCTGATGCAAAAAGTGTATGCATGGATTTAGAGTGGGTAAGAGAGATATAAGAATATATTCTGAGAAAATGCTTGGTTTGCTTTTTTTAAAAAAATCTGAAAAGTGGGGCACCAATTTCCTGCCAGAGGGCACTTTTGAATAGGAATGTCTGGAATTGTTCATTAAATTGGGTCTGACTTAGAGCAGGAGGCAGAGAGCAGGAAGAAATGGTAGTGGAAAAAATGGATGACAGCTGAAATAAGTTGAGTTAGAGACTTCATATCTCAGAGGCTTTGCTTTGTCTCTGAGCAGTACCCAGAATGAGTACAACACAGCACTATGCTATGATGTCCTACACGTTCCCCAAAGAGGAACTGGAACAGAGCATCATTCATTCACGTTGATGATTTTCTCCCATCACATTATTAAATAATTGAAATGTAACCTTTGCCAAGAAAGAACTAAGCAAAAATTATTTTACTTAGATATGCTGTCTATGTATGAAATGAAATTTTAAGTCTTAGTGAATTCTGTATTTTCACTGCAGTTAAGTGTTTTGTGGGCACATTTATTTTACCCAAACATCATACGCTGGCAGAAGTCTCCTCTCGGGTTTTATCTTAAGAAACTCCTCAGAGTGCTTGAGAAATGCTAAGCATAGGGGGCCTAATTCAGAGGTGATGTTGGCCACTATGTTCCCTTTGCCTTGTCCCTCAAGTGATGCAACACAAATGTTAGAAAAAGGTGAGCGCTAAAATGGTGCATGACATTTTAAAAGGTACAATTTCCTGCCACCCTGTTGCTCCTCTTCCTGCTCATTTTTTGTCCCTGCAGTTAGAGGAGCTGTGCCAGTCCTGAGCATGTCTGGCTGCTATGTGTGCCAGCCTCAGGGCTGGGCTCACACAACCACACAACATTCCACAGTGGAAAACTCATCACTGAATAGAGGTAAGGCAGGTTGCTGGAGGGATTATAACGGGAGACTCAACCTGCCATTCTTGCCCTGAGGACACGAGAGGAAGCGATCAGATCTGCCCTTGCCTCCTTTTACTTGTTGCTAACAGAAGGCACCCAAGAATTGATTCAGTGAGTCTTTCAAATTCATTTTGGGTCATGTTAAAGAGGCTTGCTACAGCCACAGCAGGACTTCAGATGAAGTTCTTCGCCCTGAAAAACAACTAAAAGCACTCGTTCTCAGTTACATTTGAGAGACAGCTTAAAAGGTTAGCAGCCTGTCAGCTCCAAAGTGGTGCCTCACTGTAAGTGTGCTATTAGATTCACCATATGCTAATGTGTCAGATGCAAAACCAAAGTTTGCATGTCAGTGGGTCTGCTGCGAACAAGCTCCAATTCAGCAGCTCAAATACACAACCATGAACACATATATTAAAGGAAAGGGTCTAGATCAAATCAGAAGCAATTTAGAAACAGGAGGGTGTTGGTTTCATATAGATAAATGTGGGAGAGTGACAGAAGTTGCTAAAAGGCCCATAAGAAAGGAAAAGAATGTACAACTGAGAACCTGCAGGTCACTGTGGCCTTACTTTGAATTCTTTCTGAATTTAGCCTCGAATGTCAATGCCAATCTCAAGTCACTGTCCAAACACAGGACAACACAACCTGCCCAAGCTAAGCTGCAAACATAAAAAACAGTTCCCATATTTCTGTCATGTATTTCCTTGTCAATCATTTGATGATTTAAAACCTTCTGATGGCTAATGGAAAAATTGCTAGTTAGTAAGCTGGTTAGAGATCCCTGAATTGAAAGGCAAAATGTGAAATAAATACCAGTCAAGATAACAAGAAATTATGGAAGGTCTTTGTCTCCTCTGTGATCAGTCCCTGGAAAAACTGTTATTGTTTGTCTTTTCATAAACTTGCTTCTTCTGATAAGAGAAGCAATATAAATTTTCCTATCAAGCAGCCACAAAGCGCAGGTGATCGTCATACACTGATGAAAATATTCCCCTCTCCCTTTGAAATTCCAATATATTTTTTTGTATATGCAATGTTTTTTGTTGTTTGGGATTCTTAGTTAACATTTATCCTAATGTTTCCATCCATGAATTTTAAGTGCCCCATTGTTTTCCAAAAGATCAAGATACAAAATAGCCTGCATGCAGTATTGCAAAGTAATTTCTTAGACATATTTTTAAGGTACTGTTATCAAAATGAAGACACCATTTTGGCCTGAAAAATAAACATCTTTAACTGATTCAAATTTTTTTGTTTGAATTTTTTGACACATAATGTACAATCATGTTTGTGTTGGTTTCCTCTCACTCAACTTCTTTTTTCCCTGAATGGTGGGCAGAAAGCAGGGTTTCCAAATGGCACAGATTATGTTCCAAGATATATCAGAGTACTTGGCATCAGGAATAAAAAAAGCATCAGATTTTGCCAGTACTCCCAATAACCACAGATCAGGCTGCTTTACACAACTCCTCCCAATATAGATACAGAGGTGCTATATCAAGCGTTACACAATGTAAGTTTGGAAGCTCTGTCTGGGGAGTATGAAGTCACCTAAGCCTTCACATTTGTGCTGGCATCAGCTGAAGCAGAAGTAGGAGTTTAAAAGAGGACACTGGCATTTTGCCTAAGAAAAAATAACTGCAAATAAATCCTCTGTCTAAAGTATTTGGACAAAGTGTAACTTAGCAATTCAAAAAATCAGTAACTGGGCAATTTCAAAATACAGACAGTCTTGGATTCCTTGTCTCTTTGTAAAAAAAGAAATATATTTTTTAAGTAGTTCAGTAACTAAAGGTCACATCTGGTTCCTTAGGCTTCTCTTTCCTAAAGGATGAGTTTCAGTGTTGTCCCAAGCTGACTTCTGTCCATACATACAGATCTCAAACTTGAGTAACACTATGAGCTTGGCCTGTGTGGGAGCATAGTTTTGAGTTCATGCATTTCTGATGCTCAGACCAAGAATAATAGCAAAGTTATGACTACTCCATAACGCCAGCGTAACTATTTGAGTGGTTCTAATATCATTTTGCATCCCATCTGCTTTTATTTAACTACTCTTTCATTCTGGAGTTAACTCATTTGCCATGCCTAGAGTGAACTCTTCTACCATCTCTGTAGGTGAACCACCTCCATAAAAAAGACAAAATAGCTACATATACGCTGCTTTGAAAGAGTCTGCACAGCAGTGTCATACTCCCTGTCCCTCCTTGCATTCATCCTGCTGCCTCACAACTTGGTTGCAGCCTGCAGCCTTGGTGACCTCAGCTGCTGTGAGGGACCAGCTCATATCAACTCTTAGCCTGTGCTTCCGAGTTGGCATTTGACTGACAACACTGTTCCTTTAGGGAATGGTTGCAGGGCAGCCATTAATGCATAACTGAGGTTTAGCCAGTATGGTTTCCAATAGCTTTTGTCAGCAATGTAAGTAGCATGAATACTTAATTCTTACTTTACTAAAGCATAATGTCTCCAATTTCATATATGAACTGATTCTTCTCTTCAGGGGCTTATTAAAAATGGCTTTAAAAATATTATGAGCTCAGCATCAAAGCATATTATGAATCTGTTCATAGATAAATAAAACAGTACAGAAAACTGTTAACTAACAGTAAGATTTTATTTGTTTATTTATCTCTTTATCCCTTCTGCCAGCACAGAACTTCAGACCGCCTCCAGCAGAACTGCCTGGCCCAGAGCAAAGACTTCAATTTCCTTTCCTATCCTAAAGGGACTGGTGGCTGGCTGGATTATTCAGCAAAGCATTTTGGCATGTTTCCAAACTTCCTGTACGCAGGTATCTCTATGTAAGTTACCATGACTATTCAAAATACCATAATACCTTGCTAGCCAGAGCTTGGCCACCTGGGAAAAAAAACACAGATTGATTCAGCTCTTAGGCATCCCCTGCAGGACTCTCTGACACCTCTACTAAAAGCAAAGCAATTTTCCCAAAGAAGCTGATGCTGTTGTGTTGTGTTGTTAGATGCAAGGGGCAATTTCTACTTCCTACTCTCCATAAGGTGAATCCACCTTTCCAGACAGAGCTGCTCTCTCTCAGTTACATGATTAGCTGCCAAATGAGAATAGCTCAGAAAAAATATTATTTTATTTGGTTCCAAGTTCATTTTGCTAAAAGCTATTTTGGCTACACTGGAGGACTCCCAGGACCTTCTGATGTTTCCTTACTGTCATCATTCTGTCTTGGATAAAACATCAGCACCACAAGGGCAGGCATGTATCAGTTGTTCTGGTAAGAATGGTCTGCACTTTGGTCACTCAAATCTTTGCTAAAGCAAGCAGACTTCTTTCAGATGACTCAATCTAGCTATAAAATTGGAAACTGATATTCCTAATAAAATTGGATACTAGGTTAGTCTGAAGTGCCTAAATAGTGAAGAAAGTCCCTGAGCTGTTTGTGTACTCTTCTGCGTTACTGCCATAAGTTCTACAGTGCTTTGCACTGTTCTGACTACATGGCTGACAATAGGGACTTTGCTGGTTGCATTAAACTAACTCAAATTATAAAAATTATTTGTTTGCTGACAATTTAAGATGCCTAGTAACTAGCACGCATTTCGTTGGGGTTTTTTTCAAGGAATATCATTTATCTTGGAACAAACAGAAACCAGCCAACTTCTGTTCAATGTGTATCTGTTGCATAGGATTTTTGTTTATAAGCTAAGACAGTCACAAAAACAGCTGGGTGCTATGTCCTCATCCACACTGGAAGGGTTGTTCTGGTCCACACTGAAGAGTTTCCACACATGGACAATATTAAGAATGACAACAGTAGCTCTGCTGCATGAGCTGTCCAGACAACAAAGAAAGGATCATCAGTGAAATTATTTCTGAAGAAAAACGGTTACTAATCACTGATCTACCAGGAGAAAGCAATTTCACTGTTACATGTGTATGGAGCATTTATTTTGTGTGCAGTGATAGCATTTTAAATGTCTTTAAGGTTTTAAGTTCTTAATCATGCCCAGTAACTCCACACCAATCTAACTTTCCATTCAGCTGTTCCATTTCCATTTTTGAAATTGCAAAATCGGCTCCTGCTGGGCACGTCCTGGTGAAGTGAGGCAGGAGACTCCTTTGGCTAAGTACTTTTAGTTCTCATCTTGAAAGGAAAGAGCTTGGCCAAATGAGGAAAAGAAGTTAAAAGGAAAGAGGGAAGGATGACCACTCACTCTTCTGGAGGGACTCCAGACTGATAAAACCCAAGATAAATTTAGTTTTAACCCCAAGTAACCTTGCTCTTGAAATGACATCTTGTGTAACTTCATCTTAACAGCAATAGTTAGCATTTATGTAACTCTGTAAAGTAAAAAGTGTCTATTTTTTTAATTTTATAGGCATTTATTTGATCACCTCTAAAATACAAAAAGGATAACTTTTAAGTATATTTCCCAGAGAGCTAAAAAAGCCCATGACATTAAGGATTACCTTACCTCGAAAATATTGCCATCTAAAGAGGAATTTATCAGGTGTTAGGCACTGGCTGTACTGGCCAAGTACACAGTGGGTACATGCTATGCAAAATAATCACATTCCCAGATGTAATACAAGCACTACTATTTACTACTTTTAGACACCATGTAACCATGATCTTGAGAGAGACCATAAGGTAACATTTCAACAATTAAGGTATGTTCAATCAAAGAATAATAAAATTAATTTTCTGGAAAGAATGGAAAAAAATATTTCCCACGGATCAATGAAGACATAAGATACTTTTATAAGACTTTCTATAACCTATGCAGAATAATTGTCTAAGGTACTTATAAAGAATTACAGAAAGTAGCTAACAGAAATAATCCTAGAATAAACTATTGGAATAAAGCACTAAAAATTTTCCTAATTGCTATAAAATACAAAATCCAGAAAAATATTTTCTATGTACATAAGTGAATGGTATATTGCAGTTCATTTACATCAGCTGTGATATAAAGGAACAATACCTAATTTGCTAATTTTTTCCCATCCTTCAAATGTATGATATTGGCAATAAACAAAGCCTACCAATACACTAACTCTTATTTAATTTAAAAAAATCAATTTTAAAGTTGCTTTACACATGGGTTTTATGTGTGTGTCACTGATGCCAAAGATATTTTACTTTTAAAATGCTTTAACAGCTATTTTTAGTAGGCTTTTGGAAGAGAAATCATTCACTTGTCTACTTGATAATCCTGTGAACCTGCATGTAAAAGGTAATCCAAGTGAAAATATAAAAGTTACAACAGTTAAACAGCAGTTTGGTGATGTATCAGCACTCATAGCTCGTAAGGTCTCTTCCAACGTACCATTAATAATCAGTCAATGACTGAATGGAAAATAAGAATTACTCTTTTTTTGCAGCTTATGTAGAGGTAATAGGAAAAAAAACTGCTATAGAAAAGGAGTTAGTTTGTTACACATTTCAGTGCCCATCCTTGTGCTAAATACTCACCGAATATTTGTAGTAATATGCTCTAGCATAGAAATCTAACAATTCTTTTGTACAGCATCAGTGAAACTGCTGGAAGATGTTTTTACTGCACACACTTAGCCAGGTTATACATGGAAAAATGGCAGTCTCAAAATTAATCCAAATTCATGACTTTTAATTCAGTTTCGCAATTTAGTTGGCTCTTAAGACAGTTCAAATATAGAAATACTTTAGAACTATTTGACCACCCAGGGTTTTCTAAGTTTTGTTATGCCCAATTCTACATAAAATTTAAGGTATAACCAGTTGTTGTGTTACTTTGCTTCAGTCTGAGAGGTCTGATAAACAGATTCTCTCTTCAATTTACCTATGGAACAAAGAAATTAAATAGAAGATGTTCCTTAAGGATTAGTACCTTACATGCAGTATGGCTGCCTACTAAGTCTTTTGAGATTTATTTGTTACAAGCAAAAATATCATTGGATGCAGATTTTAAAGTATACTTGCAGGAACATTATTATTTTAATCGATCACAAAACTTCTTTTCTGCAAGAATATCCCTGGCCAAATCTACTCTGCCGTTCTTAAGACATGATTACTGGTTAAAACAAGTAATAAGATGTTGGAAAAATCATACTATAGGAGAACTTTCTAGGTGTCATGTGTTGGTTTAGCTCCATGATAATTTATGCTTAGCAGGACATATACATATCTGTGTTCACTTCTCATATTACTCCTTTTTTTAAAAAAAAATTACAATTTATTTTTATTGGGTTTCACCTGCAATTTGTAACCATTACAGTTTGATTCCAGTAACCTTTTGAATCTGTTTTCTATTTTCTGTCACTCAGTTAAAAATCTGCATAAATATATCCTTCAAAGTTAAGTCTTGGGATTTTAATGTTTATATACCTGATTTTGGTACTACTGCAATTATGTTCTTTCTTTTCATCATAATTCTTCTTCTCATTCAATTCCTACTTTTCAGTGGGAGTGTTCTTTAGGAATGTTGAAATTCATTGGATTTGATCATTATTACTTCATGATGAAACTACTTTTTGAACCAAGTAACTGTGTTGCTTAGGCTTAAGTCAAGAATAGCCTCTTCTTTTTCCTCTCCCTCCCCGCCCCAGACTGTGGAACCAGCTGTTCCCAGAAGCCATAATTTGAATTGTTGAGAAATTGCGTCTCAGAGATTTGTCCTGAAATAACATTTTGCCCATCTATGTGCAAGTAGTTAGAGCTGTACACTACTACTTTTTAAAAGATGTTACATTTAGTTGCTTCTTTGTTTTCCTTCACACTGCATACTCTGTATAGCATTTACATTACATATGATAGGCAACCAATTCAGGTATCCAAATTAAAAGTATGAGCCTCTTATACGATCAATGGAAAGAGGTAAAGTGCTTCAGAGAGCAATTGAGAGTACAGCAGTGAGAAACATGCCTGCTTTGTTAATTACTTGGAGGATCTGGGCACTTCTGTTAAATGCCCAGGATAGACTGTGAAGACTGAACCTCCTGAAAGCCTTTTTTTTTTTGAATTGGGAAAGGAAACCAATATTGAAATCTGCTAAAGTAATGTCACTTGAACTGCAATTTAAATTTAAAGAGATTCACTCACTAGTTCTTGCTTCTCTGAAATTTTCTCGCTCTAAGATGATTTTTTCAAGAGAATCACTACTTCTCATGTCTGTCAGTTCTAGACAGCTATAAGTAGCCCACTATTTTTTTCTTTCAGTCAGCTTCAGAAAAGCCGAATATGTCATGTTTGGATAGACATTCTAGTTTGTCTTTATTTGTTTTCAGGTTTTACATAGTATTGTACCTATTTGAGATATAAATGAGTTTGTTTTGCTGACATCCCTAGCCAATGCTGCTCTTTGGCCCTACTGCTCTTCTGCTACTTGTGGCTTTCTTCCTAATAACAAATAACAATTTCCCAAGTCTCTGCCATGTTTCCATGCTGGCAGCCCACGTAATTTTCATTTGCACGTGTGGAGCCTAAGCTCTTAAAAAAACTCTCTGTCCTCCCAGTACAAGGAAAAGCCAGGTTATGACTGGAGTCCCTCTGTTCACTTTGTCACACATACATAATTCATCCATTCCCAGGCACTAGAGAAGAAAAACAAAAGCTCCCTTTAAGTCCTCTAGACATGTGTCTGTCTAGTCTTCTTTGACAATGAATCATTTTAAAGAAATCACAAGAGTCCTGGACTAAAGATTTTTTTTCTGTGTAATCTAGGTCCCAAGAACTCTCATACACTTATCTGTGCTTCTCTCTACCACTAAAAAGAACCTTCTCCAAATGCATCATGCGAACTGCCACCTCCACAGTTGGCCACCAAGCTGCTAAACATTTCCCTTGGTTGCTATATGCACGGATACAGTATTTGGATAACTAAATGACCTACATTGTAGCTTGTCAACATCTCAGAGTGTACCCCCATCTCCTAGACGGACCACTTGGCTCAGTGTTTTCTCCTCTCTGCAATGCTCAGTCTCTCAGTATTTCACTACCTACAAGTCTCCTTTGATTTATATTTTTTTACCTCTTCATTATTTCAGAACAACATTTTATATTTATTCCACTTTATCCCCATCTGCTGGTAAAGCAAAGCTAGCACACATAATATGCCACTAACTACAGATGAGTGACAGGCAGAGAAAAGGAACTGGCTCGTGCTTGTTTAAGATAAGTAGCCAAAGTACTTAGCAGATCAGATAAGAAGGAGAAGGGGAAGGAAGAAAGTAAGTTTCTTTAAAGATCTGGTTGTACAAACATTCACTGTCGTACAACCTGTACTGCTTTGATTTTGCAGTGAGATCTTAATTCTTAAACTGATCAGCCTCTCTTTTAGTTTAGAAAAAAACAAGTAGCTTACACTAAGAAAGTTTCTATTTGTAATTTTAAAAATTTAGTAACTAAAAACAGACCACTTCTGTTTCTCTTCAAAATTACCCGTTTTCTTTACAGGCACATTTTATTATTTCCTGGTGCACAGCATTACTTATTATTGGTTGATTGGAGGTTTTTTCCTTGTCACATCTTGAAATACTTCAAATTTTAAATCATTCTTCTTTTGGGATAAGCTAAATTTCTGAACACTTTAAATGCCCTATTAATTCTAGCATTTTACTTTGTTTCCAAGAGCAAGGCAAACCACTGCAGGAACCAATTAGAAAGAGTTGAGAAATCCTCACAAAATCAAGGGCTGACAACTGAAAATCCTAAATCTGATGAGCTGCCTTCCAGATCGGCATGGATGATGTTTCTGCCCATAAGCAAACTTTAATCTCCTAAGCAGAAAGGAAAAGAGGTTACTTCTAAGGCTACCTTAGTCTCTCCATACCAGTCAATTTTTTTTTTCTCTTTTACTTTTTTCTTCTTCTCTGCCCTCTAGCGACTAGCTAAGCATGCTTCCAAACTGTTTCAGCACACCTCAAAAATACTTCCATGTATCCATTAGGCCAGGTCATGCCACTAACATAAATATGCTGCAAAAGGAAAAAACAAAAGAGCAGTCAAACGCTTTGGAGCCATTAATGGGTGAGCCTCTTGAGTGGTGCTAATAAGTGAGTTACAATCTCCGCATCCTCTAGAAAAAAGCCTTACCACATATATTGGGTAGAATTTTGCATCTATTTCAGCTATGGTTTTCTAACCATACTATTGTACAGAAGATTAGAGGAAACCACTGAATTTTACAGATTATTTTCTCATTAAAGTAATGATCAATGATAAATAAAAGTATATTTATGTTACATTATGTGAATCTCAAAAGTCAGCGTAAAGGCTATTAATACACCAATCCTAAAATACGCTGACTTTGACTCACTAAATTTAAGTCTAATTGAATCCTGCTCTAACAGTATCATACTCAAAATTATTTTCCACTCAAAGAGACCTGCCATAGTTTTCTACTCGAGCTATCAGGAAGCCATAAGGGAAAATATGGAAGCCAGGCTACAGGTAGTTTAGAACAACAGTATCTTTTCGGTATAATGATGTGGAAAGTACGAGTTGTTTCTTTACTTTAGATCCATAATAACAATGTATTTTATAATCATGCTCTTCTTCTAACTCGGTCTTCCATCAGCATTTGATAATAGCTTTTGCCAAGGACAGAAACACAGAGTTCATATAGAACTAGTGAAAAATTGTTCTAGTTTTAAACTTCTTTGGAAAACCTGGGGAGCAGGATGTGTTTGTATGTACACAGATACACATCCATACACTTTTAGATATACAATCACTTCTTCAGTTTTGAAATGGAAACAGCCAACTTCAAGTCAATGCATTTGATGCTTCTGCAGTATGCCTGAAGATGGGTTTTTTCCCAACTCAGTAATGGGGCTAATAAAAGATACAAATGGCAGCGCTGCAGATCTTTTTTATAGTGTGTGGAGCCTACACGTAGAAGGGACAGCTTTCATCATGCATACTTTGGAGATGCTGGGAAAGTTTGAGGGCTGCAGGCCTATGAGCCACATTTGATGACAGTTTATGCCAGAACATTATGGCTACATGCAAAGCAGTGGACTAATTATGTATGTGTGACAAAGCTGACAGAGGGACTCCAGTCACGGCCTGATTTCCTTGCTTGCTGAACACAGCTTATAATTTAAGTGGTGACAGGGAGAAAAGCCAGTAAGAGGACAGAAAATACAGGTGACCAAGTCATCACGTGTATGACAAAGCTTTCCATCCCCGTGCAGGCCACATTTTTCTGTCACACTTCTACTGTGGCTATGTGTAAATCAGTAAGCTAAACACAGGCAGGGCACAGACACTGGCATTGGACCCTGACCTGTTACTGTAGCACGGTTCAGCCTGGGACAGCTAGTAATTTCCCCAAAAAATTCTTGGGCACAGCTTAAGTATTAGCATGGACCAGGGAGAGGCAACTTGAATGTAACTGCCTTGTTCCAAAGACAAAAATGTTTAACAGAAGGAACGCGACTAAACTATACAAATCAGCAGCTGGATCTCTTTCTTGGTTCTTAATTTACTAGTATTACAATAGTCTGCAAGTTCAATTGAGTTTGGAGGCACTTATCCTTCCTGCCTTTGGAACAGAAGCTACCAACTCTATTCACTTTTCCAAAGTGTTTTGTTATGGCATGAGTGGAAAAATACATTTCAAAATTACCAAATGAACCTTTTAGTTAGCCCTACCTAACTCAAGATTCCCCATTAAGCTTGTTAGTCTTACAGGAGGAAGATGCTTTCTGTTCCTTTCCAAAACCCTGAATAGGTGAAGTCAACCAACAGTGTTTTCCAATATCTGCTTTCTGAGATAAAGAAAGAAAACTGTGTAATTTCTATTGTGTTATGTTCCATTTTACAGGTATTATGCACTTAACTTCCTTCTGAACAACAGTATTTTACTATGCAAATACCTATGTAAGGATTTTTATTACATCGTGAAAGTATCAGACCAAATTCAGTCTTACACATTTTCCAAGGAAAAAAAATCTCCTAATGGATGTCACTTCGTAATCTACATTTAATTACTGTGAACAGCATAGGAACATTTCTATCCTTTTAGGACCAACTGATAGCTCTGTATTTCAGCTTTTGTGCCACAAATCTTCCCTGAAAAAGGAGCGGCAGGAGGGCAAAACCAGACTATGTCAGGGGTACATTTATCGTGTTTTCTCCCCAAATTTGACGAAAGCGTACAAAACCAGTGTTTCTCATTAACAGGAATCCTGCTTCAGTCCCTTCCGCAACAGTAAGGGCAGTGTGAGGGGTGGAGGCGACTGGAGTTCCGTGCGGTGGGAATGGCTGGCGACCCGGAATCCGGGTCCCAGCACTGCTCCCGCAGCCCCGGGACTAGGACGAAGCTGCGATGCCCACCCCACCAGCGCCCCATGCCTCGCGGACCCACAAGTCCCCAAGAAGCGCCCAGAGCCGCCCTACGGCCACGCCCCGCTCCCCGCCCCTCTACGTTCTCATCGCGCCCCCTCCCTCAGCAGCGGCGCCGGCTGCGTCGGATCCCTCCGCCGCGATGCTCCGGGACCAGCGTCCCGCCCAGTGGCGCGTGCGCAGCGCTGGCGCCGGCGCGCAGGGCCGCGGGCGGTGAGCGGGGCGGCGGGGGCTGCGTGGCCGCCTCGGGCGGGCCCGGCATGGCGGGGCGGCGCTGCGCGGGGGGCGCGGCCGCCTTGGCCGAGGCGCCGGGCTGCGGCGCGGCGACGGAGCCGACCCGGGAGCTCTTCGAGGCCTGCAGGAACGGAGACGTGGAGCGGGTGAAGCGGCTGGTGCGGCCCGAGAACGTGAACAGCCGGGACACGGCGGGCAGGAAGTCCAGCCCGCTGCACTTCGCCGCAGGTACCGGCTCGGGGAACGTGGAGCGCGGGGCAGCCCCGCCGGGTCCGCGCCGCCGCCTCCCTGCCGGCGCGGGGCCTGGACCGGGCGGCGCCGCAGGGCAGCACGGGGAGACGGGCGCAGCGGGCCCCATGGCGCCTCCCGCCTTGTGCCCTGTGTGCCTTCACCCCCACGCCAGGTGCCTCCTCCCCGCACCGGGTGGCCTGGTGCTTCTCCTCCTCCCCCCCCCCCCCGCCGAGTGCCCCGGTGCTTCCCCTCCTCCTCCCCCCGCCGAGTTCCCCCGTGCTTCTCCTCCTCCCTTCCCCCCCCCCGAGTGCCCCGATGCTTCTCTTCCTACCCCCCCCGCCCCGAGTGCCCCGGTGCTTCCCCTCCTCCCCCCGCCGGGTGCCCTGGTGCTTCCCCTCCTCCCCCCGCCGGGTGCCCTGGTGCTTCCCCTCCTCCCCCCGCCGGGTGCCCTGGTGCTTCCCCCTTTCCCCCACCGGGTGCCCCGGTGCTTCCCCGCCCCCCGTGCCTGGCCGCCTCGAGGCGGGACGGCCACCCTCCCTGGTTGGTGGCTGCCACCCGTGGTGGGCGCTGATCAGTACCGGTGTTGAGGACACCTGGAGTGAGGTTTAGGTTGTTGGCGTCGTGGTGTGCGAGCTCGGATGGCTGACACGTCCGTGGTGCTGCTCCCATTGGTTGCAGCAGGCCTGCTCGGTTTTACAGTTTCACCCGTGAAGGGTCCCTGTCAGATGACACCGTTTCTGAGCTTTTTGCGTTCTTATCTTTAGCAAATAGGCTTTGTTAATTTAGGACTTAAATACGCAAACAACTGACATCACAGAACAACTGCTTTCGCTGGCAATAGGCCAGAAGATTGTGTCCCACCTTTTCAGACAGACTGTGTCACGTTGTTTGTTTTGATTCGATGGCAGCGGTAGCTGTAAGACCTCAGGGCTGGCTGGCTGCAGGAGACAACAGCTTCTTTTCAGCAAGATGTTTGTTTCTTCGCTAAATTGTTGTTGCAAAGGTTTCTACTTGTTCTTTCCTTGCATATGGTACACTTAACAGGTCCAAGTTCTTGAAAGCTTTTTCAGGGCAACTGCATTTCACAGATTTAAGAAACTTAATGAGCAAGAGAGCCCAGTAGACAGCTTAAAATATCCTGTCAGTGGAAAGAAATTTTGGAGCTATGTTTTTACATGCAGCAGTCCAGTCCTGCCTGTTTGCTCATAAACTCTGAACTTCTAAACAGATGAGAATATTTTACAGCCTTTTGGAGAAATATGGAGTTTTTTCTTTTTTTCCTTTCTTCCTTTTTTTTTTTTGTGCCTGAGGAGTTCCTCATGCTATAGTGATCAAGTTGGACAGGAGCCATCTGTCTTGGCTTTAAAAAACAGAACTGATCTATAGAATGTTTTTTCTTTAAAAAAAATGCATAGCAATAAGTTCATGTGGTTGTTGACTTTAATATTAAAGAGGTTGGTGTGTAGATGGGAGAAGTCATTGCCATGCTTGTGTCTACTTCAGACTTGATAGAGAGAAATTAATTGCTCCTCTCACAAGACTGGAGGACGTGCCAAAGGTTTCTGGTTAACTTGTGACATAAAATACTTGTGTAATTTCTTGGTTTAACACTCTTCCACTGTTTAAGGTGGATCTATGCTGTTGTCAGCCTAACGCCAATAGACTCAGTGTGAAAGATGGGCTTTAACTAACTGCTGGATTTGGGGGTTATTGTTTTTCTTTTGCTTTTCCCCCATTATTCACAGTTGGAATAATACCAGCCTCTTTTGTCTTCTGTCTCTGAAGGAGTTACATTCCAGGAAGTAAAAACAAAAGTCTGTTGTATACTCACTTTG
Organism: Neomorphus geoffroyi; assembly: GCA_033558235.1. Lineage (NCBI taxonomy): Eukaryota > Metazoa > Chordata > Aves > Cuculiformes > Neomorphidae > Neomorphus > Neomorphus geoffroyi. The sequence goes on along the minus strand of JAUMJM010000016.1, from coordinate 17,781,036 downwards.
TTTAGCCTGAATGGCTAAAGGTGTTCTTGGAAAATGCATTACAAAACTACTCTGACAAGTTTCATTCTGTTTCAAGACTTGTTTTATGGAAGAAGTGGAGCTAAAATGTGAAGATAGATTTTGTATTGCCCTTTTTTTTTTTTAATGGCGTTCTGGACTCTGCACTCGTGTTACGTTCTTTTAAGTCTTTTCCCAGATCTTAACTACCAATGTAAATAAAACAAATTTATCTTTTTCCATGTGTTCTTTTGTAAAGGTGGATTTTGAAATATATTTAAATACTATGGCAAATTCTCCCTAGGCATGTGTCATTTTTAGAAGCAGTACATATTGGGATCTCAGTGAAGGTTGCTCTTTGAATTTTGTAGTACACAGTTGTATCTGTTGTAGATACGTTGTACTGAAGCTTAAGTCAAGAGCCTGCCACCCTTCACCCCTCAGTCCTCTCTCACCATGAGCTGTATTTACTTCCTCAGGTCAGTACTTTTCATCACAGTGTATGTCAAACCTGAAAGTATCACAGCGTTCTAGGGACTTGGCAGGAACCCAGATGCCCTTCCTGCAAACTAAAATTCATCCAAAAAAAATAATCCCTGGGGCAGGGGAAGGGAAAGAGAATCAGGGCTCAGTTATTTCTTTAGCTTTTCATCCTGTCAAAATTAGGTGAATGTCAATTATGACAACAGTGACTGTAAATAAATATTCTTCAAAAAGATATGTATAGTCACAAGTTCTTATTTTAATTAATATTCAGGATTTGTCAGTGAAAAGTTTGTAACTTTTGGGGAAACAAATGCCGTAAGCTACTCAGCTGTCATAGGTGGTAAAAGAGTGTCAGCTGGAAAAAAAAACTAAGTATAGCAATGTCCCTAAACTACCTGTGGTTATTTTAATTTTGAAATGGGCTCATTTGCATCACACCAATTTTTGTAACTTTGCTTCAGCACTCAGTGCACAGCAGGGATTCTTTGCTTCCTTGTGGAAGCATCTTTACAAGAGGGCACCATATAAGGAAAGAGAAGTATTTTCTCATTAATTTCTACAGGAGGTGGCCAAACTCTGTATGATGGTCTCTCCTCTCTCGTTTTCACTGAGAGTGGAAAGAGGGAACAGCCTTTGCTGACACAAGGAAGGGAGCCGCTGCCTACTGTAACACTTCTTCTTTGCCATTAGTCCACTGCTGCAAAACCAATTTCTACACTTTAAAAATTATAATTATTTTTTAAGGGGTGGGGAGGCTTGGGGGGGGAAGTGGGGTGGGCCCTCTTGAGGTTCTATCAAAATGCACTGGTATCAAATCTTGCAACTGTGCAAGATAATTGCATTGACCATAGGTCTGATCCAGTTTTTATCTGAAGTGTGTTGATCTCCTGTTCTCTGTTACGACAGGCAAGGTGATTTCTGTTAGTGGTAAGATGGGGAGCTCTAATGCTGAGACTCAAAAGTTCATTTGCCATACAGTACGTGGTTCTGTCGAAGGCGAGGTGCTAGCAAGCAAGGATTTGTATTATTAGTAATGTATGTTCAAGAAGCACAGCATCAGTAGTCTTGTGGCTGTTACTTGAAAATACCTTGAAGTTCATTCTGAGATTAAAAAGTTTCACATAACATTATTTTTATAATAATGAGAAATCTGTGGAGAATATGATTGCTTAACAGACTTTTGAGGGGAGAGTAGGAAAGACTGAATTTAGCAAAGGATTTTATGAATACCTTTTCTGGCCTCTTTATCTTTGGCTTATACTGCTTGCATATGAGACCTCTCTGCCAGTAGGATCGAGAAACAGCTTAATAATAGCAACGTTGTATTTGGAGCTCTGAATAGCAAAGGTGCTTCTCACTCTGGGATTTCTGTTGCTGACAGTCTGAGGGAAGGATTTTCTGAAGAGTCAGGTTTAGTGAACGACATGCTATGAAGAAGTTGAGTTACAACTAAAGTAAAACTGAAAAGTTCTAAGTCAAATGCTGACACTTATCATACCTCTAACTTCTGTCACTGAAATATTGTGTAGTTAGTAGTTGCTTGGTTGTAGGGACTTCTGCCTCCTACTGAGGTTCTGTGCATGCTTCATGATACGAAGTGTAAATTTGCTGCATATCACTGGTGTTGGCAAAGGTGTGTTGATTCCCTCTGAAGGAAAAGCTCAAGACTTCATTCCCACTCGGTTCTTGATATTTGTAGGAAAACAGTTTTCAACTCAGGTATTTAAAGCAAGAAAGGCAAGTCCTGCACACAGGGCTATTCCCAGAAGGTTCTTGTCACATGTCTGGTACACAACTGAACTGTGGCTCTTAGCTGTCCTGATAGTCCCCAAGACCCAAGGAGATCTTCATGAAACCTTTGAGGGATTTCTGTAGGCAGGGGCCTTCAGGATGTAAGCCAATGGGCATAATGACTACAGGCAGAAGTCCTAAGTCATTCTGTTCTCTTGTGAAGATATTAGAGAAAACATGGACACAATTGGCAAGTTTGCTGACCTGGTTTGTTTGCTGTTATATGAACGTGAAATATAGCTGAGATTAAACAACAGTAGCTATAGAGTTGGCTTATAGGAGCAATTACTTTATGTATAATATGTTTCTAGCCCCAGCTGTACAAGTGGGTAGATTTTTTTTGCTGTGTACTAACTTGAATGACAGATTTATAAAAAATGCCTCAGAATGTATAAAAGTGTTTTGGGGCTTCAGCCTTGATGAAATATTTATAGTCATTTTGGGCATCACTAAAAATAGACATTATGAAAATCTTAAAATTTTCATTATAAATTTCTTCAATAGAGAGTGGTCTTAGATAAACTGCTTACATCCCTAGGGATTTTCTTAATTGATCACTTCAAAGATAGAAACTGTGCACATTAGGTTAATTATTCCATCAGAAGGCAAATAGCCATGACTCTAGCTTTAACCCGAGAGCAGTGCTGCTTACTTGCTTTTCTTAAAAAACAAGTAATGTGTTTCTGTAAAATACTTCTCATGTTATATTAATCTTCTTTTAAAAAGCTTAGAATATTGATTGTATATGCATTGGCTTGTATTGGCTTGTAGCCACTCTTATCCTTACTGCTCTCAGGGCTCATCTGTTGATCCATCCACAAAATGGCTGTGGGTTGGCAGGGTGTCGTACAAAATATTGTTCAGTTTAATAGCCATATGAAATGACTAAAAAAGAGGTTTTGTTCTTTTTGTTGTATTTTGAAGAAACTGTTGACTCGTGGGAGACCTATCAAGATATTAATTGTTCCAGTAATCTGCAATATTATTTTTCTACTGATTTTAACCTAATTTTTAGAGGTTTCAAAAATAGCCTTAGTGTGTAAATGCTCCTTTAGTAAAGAATGCCAGTTGTGATTGCTGTTCAAGTTTGTTGTTTTAATTTCTGTATGTGGGGCAGGGAATTCTCTTACTTCACCCTGACATCTTTCCTCCCTTTATTGTTTCCAGGTTTTGGTCGCAAGGATGTAGTTGAATATTTACTTCAAAGCGGTGCCAATGTCCATGCACGAGATGATGGAGGCCTTATTCCTCTTCACAATGCTTGCTCCTTTGGTCATGCTGAAGTTGTTAATCTTCTCTTGCGGCATGGTGCAGATCCTAATGCTCGGGATAATTGGAATTACACTCCCCTTCATGAAGCTGCCATTAAGGGCAAGACAGACGTCTGCATTGGTAATTGTCTCCCACTCTTCCTGTGACTGACTCGTTTCTTTTCACTGCGCAAAATCAAGAACCTTTTAAAGAACACTTTTACTCTGAAGCTATGGCTGATATAAGGATTAAAACTAAAGATTTTTCATAAATTTAAATTCATATGCCAGTTTTGTAAGCAAGAAATTTTGAGACCTACTTTTTGATACAGCCTAGACTCCTTTGCTGCCTTCTGCTGCTTCTCACAGTGCAGTGGAAAGAACGAAACTGGTTTTAAGACTGGAGTCATTCTGTCTCCATGTGTAGCAACCATGTTAAATTATTTAAGGATAGGAGCTAAACTTTAATTATATTGACCGCTTGTTTTGCCTGCATCTTCTTAAGAGGAGGCAGAAAGTTAGATATGTGGTCAATAAACTGATTTTTTGATTGTGTAGTTTGTTCTCATTTACTTTATTAAGGAGCACATCTGGAGAATAGTAAAAGTTCCATTGTGTTTTATCCCTAATAAGAGTGCCTGGCCTTCTACTACTGTGTACAGTTTAGGGCATAGTCACTTGTGGATTTGAGGCAGCGTGCTCTGGAGATATGAGGTATTTTTTAGTGATTTGTCAGTCACAGTCTTTCAACTCAGATTGCCAGTCTGATTTTTCTGTTTCTGCTCTGATTTTTTTCTCATAAAATGTACCTAGGCATGTTTCACTAGTTAAACTGTTCACAGGTGACGTTAAGGAATTCTGACATCAAAAATCTGAGGGGAAGGTAGGATCATTAACCGGGTGTTTCATCTGTTACTTGTGGTTTATAGTAATGATACATCTCATAAGCCTCATCTTATGGAATTGTTTTCTCATGGAAAACTTTGGCATTTTGTAGTACTGCTGCAGCATGGTGCTGAACCAACCATCCGGAACACAGATGGAAGAACAGCCTTGGATTTAGCAGACCCATCTGCAAAAGCCGTACTGACTGGTAAGTGATAATATTTAGATTACGTTATGATGAATAACAGTTGTCTGAATGCAATATAGTATTTAGTTTTTTGTCTTTATGGTATTTTAACTTCTTTCTGTTTTATACTTCTAAATAGAAATTTCCATATGGCCTTTATCATCTCAGTCATGGGTTGTGTTCTGGATAAATAGTTCGTTGTACTAGTTCAGTAATGCACTGTCAAGTGTGCATTTATGCACTTACGTTCTCTAGAATTTTGGAAGAGGAGGATAAGTAGTGAACTTCGTGTGTAGGTATAAAGAAAATCCCTTTTGTTTTCCAGGTGAATACAAGAAGGATGAACTCCTGGAGAGTGCCAGGTATGCATGTTTGGAAGATATCTAGAATTTAGTTGTATTTTCAGAATTGAATGTAATGAATATATATATTGGCTTTTGAGCTGACATGTCATCTTAATGCTAAGCTTTAGCTGTTACCTGTGAATAAAGCTGCAAAAATAGTTATGTATGCATTTTTGCTTTCTCTTTAATGCTGACAGTACAGAAGTGATCGTATTACTTCCCAACAGATCTGATGAACATTATAACAAGGGAAAATATAAAGCCGTAATAAGCTATTAAGAACTGGAATAAAAATATTGCCACCCATTTCATATCTTGTTTTTCAGGAGTGGAAATGAAGAGAAGATGATGTCTCTGCTTACACCATTAAATGTTAACTGTCATGCAAGTGATGGCAGAAAGGTATTTTTGTTTAAAACCTGTTCTAAAATTACTTCACTCTTACACATTTCAGAGTTATTGTTGACCGAATTTTAAGGCTATTAAACCAAGAATCTATTCTCTTCAATATATCTGGGAAAAGATGTAGTATCTCTCTAGCAGCTAGCTGATTTTTTTTGTGTTTTTTTTAATTTAACTTTAAAAGACTATGTAGATATTTCCATCTAAGAGCAATAAACAAACACCTGTTTGATTGGAACTTCTGTTTGACCTTCATATCTGCAGTGGTAAAGAAGGGAAGCATTTTCATAGATTCTTATGGCTGTCAGAGATACACGCAGGCCCTGTATTTGCCGTACACCCTAGGCAAGTTATCGTTGCTGTTTCAGGAACAAGCTTTTCATTGCTATAAGTAATGGGGAAGAACTATGTGAAAAATGTTCAAAATCTCCATTCTAAAAAATCCTGATAGTTTCCTGGGTTCAGCCCATAGCCTACTGAAGTTTCATATTATTGACTCTCAGTTTTCGGCATCCTCGTTCTCATTAAATATGTGTACTCATTCACTTCAGTTTTGTTCAAATGAGGTTCCCTGTTTAAGGCTTTGTGTTAAGGTACTGGGATCTTCAGAACACCTATACATCTTGATTTTCTCGTCTTCTAGTTAGGTGATTAATCCTCTAGGAACTCTACAAACCCAGATCAGTTGATGGTTTTGTAAATGAAGAGGATAAGATTTCTCGTCACTAATTTGGAGCTTTGCCCTCAGTGCTGCTGCTGAATCTACTTGAGTGAGTTTGCTAGTAAAGTTCCTAGAGCAGTTATCTGACTGATCTGTGGAGGGTGAGAATTTAGAGTAGGTTTTGCCTATGCTCCACTAAGTTACTCTACTCACAGATGTCAATAACAGTCTCTGTTGATAGTTTCTAAACTTAATCTACTAATTGGCAGGGATATCTCTATATAATGTAGCAGTCATTGTTTCTAATGGCCATCTTATTTCCCCTTTCACAAGGGACGTGGTTTGTCCTAGTAAAGTATGTATAGTTATGGTAGGCTAAAAGACAGAAATGAACTGCAGGACTCAAAAACCAGTTAAGAGGGCTTTCCTGGCTAGAATGTATTAGTGACGGGGTAAGTTCAGAATTTACGTTTATGATGACTGCTAGAGTAGTCAGTAAAAAATGAACATAGTTATCAAATGTCTGATTCATACACTCTTGCTTTTTTTTAATGTTGCAAGTACTTTAAGGACATCAGCAATTAGTACTTTTAACAAGTTTTGAAAAAAATGAATGTACAATCAGCCCTTGATTTTGTGTTACTCATTACTTCTACATTCTGTCATTTCAGTCTACTCCTTTACATTTAGCAGCTGGGTATAATCGTGTAAAAATAGTACAGCTCTTACTGCAACATGGGGCTGACGTACATGCTAAGGATAAAGGGTAGGTTCATTTTTCCTTTGTTCAGAATAAACAGAATTTGTCAGAATAAACAGAATTGAGATGAATGAAGAATAGTAATGTTATTTTAACCATGAAGAATTTCTAACTTGAGACTGTTATGCCATCTTTAACCTTTTTGTTACTCTGAAGATGCAAAGTATACAGGCTTAAGACTTGTCAATCAGTAGGATCCAAATTGAGCTGACTATAGAATATGCTGCCTTTTAGGTATTATTTTTAATAAAATATGTTCATACAGCACTGTGAACTCAGCAAATATTTGGTAATTGAATCAATCTTAATTCTTATGCTACTTCTAGGTTTCTATGCTTCTTTTTGCAAAGAATGTGATAAAAATGGAAGAACTGTTTTCCAGAGGTTTTATCTGAACTGCAGTTTTAAGCATTTGGTTGTCATGTCAGGAAATGCAGTGAAGTGTAGACATGCTAGTTACATTAAACTATTTTTAAAAATGTGTATTTATGTACGTTAAAGATTATGTAAAGCAAACTTATTCCTCCTTTTTCCGAGGATTGCTTCACGCTACATAAATAGCTGCCTGATCAGACAGCTTTGATTGTCTACTTGGGGTTGGAATTCACTTTTGTCTTCTCCCTTAGTAGGCCACAGTGAAAGAATTCACTTCGAGCAATTTCTCACTTGCTCCTAAGACAGCTGTGTTTGAGAGAGTATGAAGCTGTCTTTAAAACCTCTGTAGCTCTGCTGTTACTGTAAGAATATTGTACAGTTACTTAAACATTGGCCAGTAAAAATCCTTTAGTTTCCAAGGGAGAAGATAATTGTAAGCAATGTTCTTGTGAAAAAGGAAAGAATTACTTTCACTCCTGAAAATCCCCTGCAGGTAGTTCATTCTGCTTAGGGTTCCAAGTGGAACCATTTCTTTTGCTGTAAGATGGTGCAATTAACTTCTCATGTTTTGATTATTTTAAACATCTGTTGTTCTGAAAATTGCTGACAGGATTTTCTGAATTCTTCTCTAACTTCTTATTTCCTCTCAACTTCATTTGAACATCTCTGTTATTATTGTAAAATGTTCAGAGTGCAAGGTAGTACCTTTTGCAGTGTTACAGATGCATTTGAAATTGAAATATGCGTACTAAGATAACCATTCTTCCCATTTCTCTCCTGTATAGAGATTTGGTGCCACTTCACAATGCTTGTTCATATGGTCATTATGAAGTAACAGAGCTTCTAGTAAAGGTTAGTCTTTGAAGAGATTATATTGTGTAATATTAAACAAGAACAGTTTATAGTAAGACTAATACAAGTTGCATATTTTTTTATTTTGTACTTAGATTTACAAAAATTAAGAATGCTAGATTGCTTTTGATCTACATGTTAGTGATTAAGCTGGAGCAACAGAATCTTCTGCTTGCAAGGAAACTTTTTCTTATAAATATGCTTTTTGTTTTTAACACTCTGCTCCAAAGTTGAATGTTTTTTGTACCACTAGGTAAGTTTTTCTTATTTTAACCTTCCTACCCTCACCTGAAAAAAAACCCACCAAAAAAATCCCAGAATCTGAGCATTCTTGTGAGTTTGACAGTAGAAAAATAATTCAGAAGACAGAGTATTAAGAGGTTTTTGAAAAGAATACCAATAAAGATAATAGATGTTGTGACATTAGAGAGTGATAAGTCTTTTGAGGGAAAGAATTTTACAGCATCAGTTCTGACACTGAATTGTAGCCTTCAGCCCAAAGAAAGAAAAACGTGTCAGTTTTCCAAATGTCAGTGAACTTTTGGAACTGAAGTGGCTTGTCTGGATTATCTTAGTCCTGAAGATAAAATATGGTGCACATTAAAGTAGTGGCTCAAAGATGTGGCCTGCAAAAAAATCTGAGTTGTCCACCAAAAGACTTTTGAACTGTGCCTGTTCTCAGCTGATACAGAGAACTATGATCATTATAACAGCTAGGAGTGTTTGATAACTGTAGATGTTTGGATGCTCAGAGAATAGCTGCTGTTGTTCTGTCCTGTATGTCTCAGTCCCCACTAATTCCATGTCTTTCTATTTGTTTAGCAAAAATTAAGTGAAAAATTATTGAACAAGAAAGCAACAAGAAATAGCAGATTGTTCAAAGGTGATTTGGAAGATGTGAATTAGACTCTTTGTCTAATTTGCACTATAGCAAGGCTTCTCTCCTTTTAGAGATGCTGGGGAAAGCCTGAAGAGAGTCGCCTACCTTCAGCTTCCTTGAATGTACCTGTGAGATGCTAGAGGATTAAAAACTGCAAAGTGCTGAAACATTGTGTTATATTGGAAATGAATGTCTGGAGAGTGTCTAGGATACAGTTTGCATACAAGCATTGATTTTTATTTTAACAGTCTATTGCATTGAAACTAATGACAGACGTCTTTTTCTAATGAACTGGTTTTGATTTTGCATCTTTTTTTACCCCTTTGCCTTTCAAGCATGGAGCATGTGTGAATGCAATGGATCTGTGGCAGTTCACCCCTCTGCATGAAGCAGCTTCTAAGAACAGGGTGGAAGTGTGTTCTCTTTTGTTAAGTTATGGTGCTGACCCAACACTGTTGAACTGTCACAACAAAAGCACCATTGATTTGGCTCCAACACCCCAATTAAAAGAACGATTAGCATGTGAGTATAAAGTGAGATCAGTTCTACAGTTACAGATTGTAATGTGTACTTAGGTTCCCTGGAGAGTGACCTGCCAGAAATAGATTTGGAAAATGCTTATGCTTTCTAAGCAGTTGTGCAATGTTGGACAGTAATTTTCGCTGTTTATAATTTGAAATTGCTAGATTTTCTAAATGTAGGCATTTAAAATAATTTTCTTTTTAGTTTTACAGTCGCAGTTGTGGTGGGTTTTGTAACTGTTATTCCCTGAATACATGCTTTCCCTCGCAACCTTGCTGGTACACTTTTGTTTTCCATACTTATTCTTGTCATTGCATTAAGACTGTTGAAACACTCATTTTTATTGCACTATGCTTTGAAGAAAAGAAAAAATGTAGCTGTTTAGTATGCCAAATATGTTTGAATATTCCAGTCTCAGAAAGTTCAAAGAAATTGATGCAAGACATTGATTTTTGTCAAGCAAACTTAAGTAATTGAAAAGAATGCCTTCACATTCTGTCCTTGAGTGGTCGAACAGTAACTTTCTGGGATATGTACAAATATTATCAGTAAACACTACGTTACACTTCATGTTAGCATCTAGAAATGGTTTTCTGAGAGAGATCAGAAGTAGCGATTTGCATATCTTCAGTTGGTACATATGTGATGAGTGGAACCAAGAACAGTGGTGAGTGAAACGGGTCGTGTTCAGCCAGTTTGGGTGTCTCTGGCTTTGGTCTAGAAACAAAGCACAGTCCTGTAGTGTTTTTACTTAGCTAACAAGTTCTGTCAAGTAATGTAAAAGCTTAAGTGTGAGTTGGAAATGGCTGCATCATGGCCCACAGAATAAAATGAGTATTTTTATCTAACTGAAAGAAACAATTCTCTTGATCCTCCTTGAGTTAAGGAGTATAACCTCCTGGTATGTATTTATTTCTTTTTAAAGATGAATTCAAAGGCCACTCACTGCTACAGGCTGCAAGAGAATCGGATGTAGCTCGTATAAAGAAACATCTTTCTTTGGAGACGGTGAACTTCAAGCATCCTCAAACACATGAGACGGCATTGGTAGTATCTCATTGTTTTGCATATATTGTGGCTGATAGTTTAGAACTAAAAATTAAAGTGTCAAACAGTGTAATTCACACCAATCCGGAATATCCGGTATCTAGTAAACATTAATATTTTGTTCTTAAGGTTAATGTTAAGACTAATCTAAATTGTTTATTTAATTTGTCTAAATTCCTGTTTTTCCTTAGAGTAGTCTAGTTTTAAGCAACAGCAAGTTACATATATTAGTGGGTTTTGTAAAGCTTGAAGGTTTCCAGCAATGTCTGGAAAGGGAGCTCTGGAAAATACCAGAGTAAATCCAAAAGCCCATGTGGAATCTCCCAAATTAATAAGCTTCTACGTGTGAGGGGGGTTTCTGTTGACCTTGCACGTGACCAGCTCTTAACTACCAGCTTATCAGCAAGCAGTAAAACCTGTATATTGCTGTCTAGTTTAGTTAATGCTACCATTTTTAATGTTCTCAGCACTGTGCTGCTGCATCTCCATATCCTAAGAGAAAACAAGTATGTGAATTGCTGCTGAGGAAAGGAGCCAACATCAATGAAAAAACAAAAGAGTGAGTGGTTACAAGTGAACACTCTTAAGTGTATTTAGAAGATATTGCGAAATACATTTTGAATATTTTATATATTTTTATTTTTTTTTAAAGCTTCTTGACTCCTCTGCATGTGGCATCAGAAAAGGCTCATAATGATGTTGTTGAAGTAGTTGTGAAACATGAAGCTAAGGTATGTGTTATTATTTGTACTTTTGTTCAGTTATGCCTACAATTTTTAGTACAATGCCTGCAATTTTTAGGTTTTAGTACCATGAGAATGGACAACTGAGTAGACAGACTTATCTAAAATAATGCAGTTTGGAAGGTTGTAGTTTTATAAACCTAAAACACAGGATATCAGTCTGTCAGTCCAGCCTTATACATTGAGACATCATCATTGTTTTGGTCTTGTTTTGTAAGAAGTGTGAATGTAGTTCTCACTGTTAACTGAAAGCTTGTATGGTGTTTTATTTGGTGCTTCATTGCCCAGCGATAGTAATGAAATGCCTAAGAAAAAAGAAGACGGGGATATATCCGAACAACAGGAAGCTAGACTGTACTTTAAAACAGGTGGACTTCGTGATTTGTGGAGTAAAAATAACAATAAAAGCAAAATGTTAAATCATAACACAGTGTTTACTTCAGAAACACAGTGATGAGTTCAAATTTCCACAAAACCAAAAAAAATGGAAAGGAGGGAGATAATCTTTGTAATACTTGAATCCTTCAAAATTACAAGTAGAATCTCTCTCTCATTAAATTTGATTACAGCCTGATTACTGTGAAGTTTCCAAAGCAGTGATCAAAACCAGAGGAGTGGTAGGGAATGCATATAACCTTTAGGTGCAGAGTTTTAAATGGTTAGCTACACCTTGACTTAAACATGTAGAAAGTCCTCAATCTGAAAGACCACAGTAAACCAATATATGTAAAAGCTGTTCTATGTGCAGACACTGAGGATTTGTGCTACCATGAGCAAAATAATGGTCTACTTCTGCGTATGAACTTCTGCTTTAACTGTTTATTTATGCTGGGTTATTCACATGCCTCTAAAAGGGGAGCTATTCTTCCTTAGTGAATGTAGCTATAACTTTATGAGCTGCTTTTCTTTAAATGTAATCTTTTGAAATGTCGTGACCTTTGGAAATATAGTGAATATGTTCTTCAAAGTAAGAAGAATACTTGTGAAATTCCCCCAGTCAGCAACAAAAACGACTTTAAGTTTTTATGGTGTTATTTCTTTGTGTTATTTTTAGGTTAATGCATTAGATAATCTTGGCCAGACCTCTCTTCATAGAGCAGCACACTGTGGTCATCTTCAGACATGCAGGTTGCTGTTGAGTTCTGGATGTGATCCTTCCATTGTGTCTCTGCAGGGCTTTACAGCCTTACAAATGGGGACTGAAAGTGTGCAACAGCTGTTACAAGGTACAACTAGTCTACTCAAGATCCTCTTCTGGAGCAATGCGATTCTTCATTTTACTTGCCATTTCAAGTACTGTCAAGAAATAATAGGGAACACAACCACAAAAAAAAAGTACTTTGTACAAAACACAGTACTGGGTTGTGCAGTTCTTATTCCATAACTCTAGGTGTAGTTAATCGGTATCATTTACTCTCTAGTATTCAGCTACATAGATTGTCAGAGATTTCACAATATAGCCATCTGGAATAATTTTGGTAAAGACTTGACATAGAAAATGGAGAAAGTAGAAAATGAGTTCCAGAAGCAAAAAATGACTGCTGTGCATTTGTGACCAGAGGCAACAGAGGAGCTGTTTTCAAATGTGGGGTTAGGACATTACACACACAGATAAGCTTCTTGATATGGTTTAATGCTGAAACTGAAATAAGAGTATTTAGTTGATTCTACACTACTTCAAAAAGGATAGGAAACGTTGCTAAAGGCAACCTTGCAAACACTGTTAGAGCTAATAGCTACAGTTGTAGATAGACAACTTTTGCCTTTTCTTACTATAATAGGTTAACTTTTAAAAAGTGAAATCCCTGAAATACTCAAATGTTTTCTTGTCTTAACAAATACCTTCAAGTACTTGTCATGCAACTACAACTGCCTGTCATGCAACTTCATTTATTTTGCAGAAGGTATTCCATTAGGTAATTCTGATGCAGATCGACAGTTGCTGGAGGCTGCAAAAGCTGGAGATGTGGATACTGTAAAAGTAAGCTTAAACCTCTCCTAAAAATAAGATGGAATTAGATCCTAATCTACAGTTTCTCAAAACAGGCAATCAGATATCCCTTCATTGACTGCTTTAAAGTTGTGATCCCTGTCCTAAAACCTTTTTATTGCACAAATAATACAGATGACAAAACGGAGTGTTCACCACCTCCAGAAGTTTATCTTATATAAAAACCATAAATAAGAAGCCACAGATGTGGATTTGGGAGGAGGGAGTACTTTTTTTCTTTAGACACAATTGTGACAAGTAAAGGTTTTATGTAAAAACAAATGAGGACATAAATTTTCTTTTTAATGAAAGCAATTTTTCAAAATTAGAAGTGTCTAACAACATTTTATGACTAAATTAAGTGAATATTATATATAGTGATGTATATGTTGTTTGGGGGTTTTCACAGAAACTGTGCACAGTGCAAAGTGTGAACTGCAGAGACATTGAAGGACGTCAGTCTACACCACTTCATTTTGCAGCTGGATATAATAGGGTATCCGTTGTCGAATATCTTCTTCAGCATGGAGCTGATGTGCATGCAAAAGATAAGGGGTAAATACTCAAATGTGTGTTTTCTTGGCAATTGTAGTTGCTGATGTCTGTCAGCTTTTGAGTATTGCTAGCTGCTAAGCATCCCATTTTTCTTCAGTCATTCAACTTTTTTGTTTTCATGGCAAGTTCTGTTAGAATGAAGCTGTTGAGAATAGCCACTTGAAATTAGAGCGTCAAGGACTTCTCTGGCCCTGTGTTTTTACTTCTTTTCAGTGCCACTGCCTATTGCATTTTTAACACTTTGGCAGTAGATAGTCCTACTGTTTTAGACTGTTGTGAAAAAATATATATATGTGTTATTGTTATGGTTTGATAACTGCACTGTGTTTTAAGTTTATATCATTTTGTGAAAAAAGAGCCAATTTTTAAAGGGAATTTTTCTTTTTTATTTTTTTCCAGAGGACTTGTCCCTTTACATAATGCTTGCTCGTATGGTCACTATGAAGTTGCAGAACTGCTGGTTAAACATGGTGCAGTTGTCAATGTAGCTGACTTGTGGAAATTCACTCCTTTGCACGAAGCTGCAGCAAAAGGGAAATACGAGATTTGCAAGCTCCTGTTACAGGTATTACGTATGCTGGGGAAAGGTTACAGTGGTTTTTTTCTTGTTCTGTCTGAAATGTCATTTGACTTCTTTGAGAAATTGATTTGTGTTTTGTGGTTTCTAAAGATTGTAGTTGACTGTTTTCAGTCAAAGGGATATTGGTAGCAACTATGTTGTCCTTTCCCACACAGTAAATGGAAGGCACTCTTTGAAGGATTTGAATGTGTCAGAATATTTGCTCAATAAGACATAAGATACCCAAGATGCAATGTGGTTTTTCTACTTAATTCCTTACCACCTGTTTCTGATGTGAACAGCATGGAGCTGACCCTACAAAGAAAAACAGAGATGGAAATACTCCTTTAGACCTTGTTAAAGATGGTGATACTGATATTCAAGACCTGCTTAGAGGAGATGCAGCGCTACTAGATGCTGCGAAAAAAGGTTGTTTGGCCCGAGTCAAAAAACTGTGTTCACCTGACAATGTCAACTGTCGGGACACACAAGGACGACATTCAACACCACTACATTTAGCAGGTCAGTGTTTTTAATTAATTGGTTTGATCAAAGTTAATATTTGGCTGATCTTTCTTGTCGAAGCAAGTTTGGAGTATAGCCTCAAGCTGGAAGATCCTGTATTTTCTCTTTTTTAAATTAAAAAAAAGTATTTTATGCCAATTAATTTTACATTTCTCTTCCAAACTGTTTAAATCTAATGACTTTCATTTCCTATTCTGTTTAACCAAAGAAGATCTTCTGTTGTTTATTGACAGAAGTTTTAAAACCAAATACTCTTAAATAATTAAGCTGTCTTCACTAATAGCTAATACAGTGTCTTCACTGGGATGGACATCGTAACTTTCAAGTAATTTAAGTGAATTTTTATTTCTCTATGGCTGTTCGGGATGTTATTTTAATGTGTTTTATTTATTCTGTCCTTTTACTACGTCTCAGCTGGTTACAACAATTTGGAGGTTGCAGAATACCTGTTACAGCACGGAGCAGATGTGAATGCACAGGATAAAGGAGGTTTGATTCCTCTGCATAATGCGGCATCTTATGGGGTAAATACGTCAAACTTTCTCACTCTATATGTGTTAAAAAAAAAAAAAAAAAAAAAAAAAAAAAAAAAAAAAAAAAAAATTCATTGACAGCTAATACTCTCTAGAAAGCTTTCCCCCTTATGTTGCAAGGTTATCGCATTTGTAAAACACAAAAAATAATTGTATCATAGTCAGCTTGTTGTGTGAGTGAAGACTCTCTTGAATTTGTGAAGTCATGTTTGGAGTTTACAGAATTGAGTTTTCTAAATACTTAGAAAGCCAACACCGTGAAAGATGTTCCATAAAATGCATTTCCTTACCTATGCCAGTCACATTTTATCACCAAGATCTTATTTTCGCTGATATTGATACACTAACTGTTTTTGTTGACTTCATGGATCTTTGTGCTGGGATCAAGTCTTTAATCAAAACAGTTGGAATACTTTCCAAACTGTAAATTCAAATTCAGACTTTTTTCCTTTGGATTCCCCTGAATTTGGAAATCTGTTTGTAGTCTGTCGTTTTTTCGCAAGAGAAGAAGTCTTAACTTTTCACTATTTGGTTATGGGTGAGGAAGAAAACACCTTGGCTTAATACTTTTCTAAACATCATTAAAAAGTAAATGTATTCTAAGAAAATGCAGAATGAAGGTTACAGAGAAGAATCAGTAGTAGTTCTGAATTAGATTAATACACTGTAGTACCTTGGAATTTAACAGACTTTTTTTTTTTTTCCAGCATGTTGATGTAGCAGCTTTACTTATAAAGTATAACGCATGTGTGAATGCTACAGACAAATGGGCTTTCACACCCCTCCATGAAGCAGCCCAGAAGGGAAGAACACAGCTTTGTGCCTTGTTACTGGCACATGGGGCTGATCCTACTCTGAAAAACCAGGAAGGACAAACACCATTGGACCTGGTCACTGTAAGTGGGGCTCTTCTTGGGAAGTCTGTACTTGCCTGCTATTTGTGGCAGCTCGTCTAAAAACTGTCTTTTTTAAAAAAAGTAGTAACACAGCAACTTCTGCAAAATTTTAAATACATTTTTTTCTCTGGTGTTAACGCATGCCTGGTAAGGAAAGTCAGTAGAGCCTTTATAAACCTTCTTTAAATATTTCCTTGCACAAGACTTATTATTTCAAGATGGAGTGGGAAAACAAAACATCAGCAACAGGAATTCATGTGTATAATTTGGTGCTTTTAATTTCGTACTTAGTTTAACAAAAACGACAATTGTGGCAACATAATGAAAGCAAGCTTCCTAGCAACATCAATTTAGTAAACTATGGCTGTTAAGCTTTTGAGTGGGTTTTTTTTAAGTATTGTATTGTAACACAATTCAAAGCTACACCCAGAGTAACTGTTTTCTTTCATAAATTCTGGTTGCCAGTAGAAGCTTTGGTTGTTTTTCCTAGAAAATGCTGTTGGTACAAAAGGTCATTTGTCAACTGCATTGTAAAATGCGTATTTTTCCAATGTGCATTTATTTATTTTGCAGTATATTTAAGAAATCTGGAATAATGATAATGTATTCTCAGAAAAAAAACATAGTGTGAAAGTGTTCCTCTATTTTAATAAGTTGTTTTCTGCTATTTAGGCAGATGATGTCAACGCATTATTGACAGCGGCAATGCCTCCTTCCGCCTTACCCACTTGCTACAAACCTCAGGTTATAAATGTGTCTCAGACTACAGGTTCTACAGCTGATTCCCTGTCTTCTGTTCCATCCAGTCCATCCAGTCTGTCTGCTGCAAGTAGCCTTGACAACTTGTCTGGTAGTTTTTCAGAACTGCCTTCTGTTGTTGGTACAAACAGTGCAGAGGGAGCTACTGTTCTGGAGAAAAAAGAAGGTGAGACTTTCTCAGTTAGGGATGAATAACATTTTCTAGCCTATGGTAAAAAGAATACGTAAGGGTGAAGTTTCCCACATGTGCACAGGTTAGTGTCACATATGCTTATGAAGTTGTTAATGAGGAACAGAAGTCTAAAAGTCTTGTAAGGTTTTAGTACTTTCCACTTACAGAATATTTGAAGTGTTCCCTTTTTTACTGTACAGAATCAAGATGGTGAATTGTGTTTTAAAAGAGATCTGAAATGAAATCTGGCTTGAAACCAAGCAGTGTTTTACTGCAAACTTTATCTCGTTTCTGAGAGGCTGTTCTTAGATCAGATATCTTGAAAAGGTTACTTCTGAAATATTTTGGTTCTCAGACTATTTTCTGTTTGATCGTGCATTTCTGGTGGCTAGTTAGTTGCTTATTTCATGGGAACACAAAGACTGCTCTTGAGGGGGATAGCAGTCTTAAAGTAGTAATAGACCAGGAGTTTCAGTTTCTGTCATTTTTGCCACAGACATTGTGAGATATGTGTACTTTAGTTTACAATACATGTATGAATGTTCATTGTGAGTTTTTCTCCTTACACAGTTTCAGGTGTAGATTTTAGCATAAATCAGTTTGTGCGGAACCTTGGCCTTGAACATCTAATTGACATATTTGAGAGAGAACAGGTAAGTAGCTGTATCTATTTCCAGATACTCGCCTAGAAAGCAAGGGAGTAAATGCTGACCATTTAGAATAATTCAGTGGGACAGATTTTGAATGAGTAAATGTCAAAACAAGTGGAATAAAGGGGAAAGGAGTGTAACTGTGGAATTTTTATTTTTTTTTTTTTAATTGATACATTATATATGTATATTCAAAAACTGGGATCAGTAATCAGTTTGAGAGTGTAGGCATTTTTCCTTTCAGGAGTATAAATGGTGTAAATAAGTAGTGTGTAGAAATTTCTGGGTTTGTTTCTGTTGGCTTACGTACATCTGAATATTCTATTTGTCAATGGGAAATGTGATCCTTGCAAGCAGTATGAGTCACACAATTGAAGTTTTAGTTGTAGCATATTTTAAAGACAAAAATTCAAAGAAAATAGTTGAGTAAGAGTAAAGTACAAGAATAATACAGTAAAGTCTCCAACATTCATGATGTTTTCACACTATCTCAACTATTGTGAGGTATATTTTCACTGTCTGTGCTGTTGTATAAAAGATGATGTTACCTTCATTATAGATAACACTGGATGTATTGGTTGAAATGGGACACAAGGAATTGAAGGAAATTGGAATTAATGCTTATGGCCACAGGCATAAAATTATTAAAGGAGTTGAAAGACTCATTTCTGGACAGCAAGGTATTGACTTGTTTCAGATTATTACGTAACACTGCCTTTAATCCATTTTTACAAATGCTTTAGATTATTCCAAATTGTACCTGATTAAAAAGAATTGATAATAAAACTTGTCCTAGAAAATGGCACTTGAAATTATAAGTGACCAACTTGAAACATGAGCACTTGTATTTGTGCTGTGAATCTTGCCTTTCATTCTCAAATTTTTTTTTTTCCTTTGTGGTCGCTGTTTACTTAGGTATAGCGTGAGTGTAAGCTTTTTGAGCTAGGAAGTATCTCTTTTCATCAGAGCACTCTGGAGAGCAGCACACACTCTATTGATGGCTTAGAGCCTGGTATGAACTGTTCCATTGGATTCTGTGTTTGCTCTCAGAAAGCCAGCTGAAATTCTTACATATACTTCAGGAATACAGTTGTGCACTTCCAGTGAACCAAAATTAATAAAATTGCTTTGTTTAATAGTTTAGCTTGTGTTGAAGTTTATGCTAAAACCTCTTTATTTGTGCAGTGCTGTTGATACCCACACAATGCTGGGAATAGTACACTTCATTTAGCTATGACTGCATAAAAGACAAAAAAACAACAAACCTTTTTTTTCCTCTTTGGTCTCACTGAAACATCACTTGTTGTTTTGCTGGGCTTTGTAAAAGTGGAATTAATTAGTTAAAATCGGTAGGATTTTTTTTCCCTTTTAAGACACCATCTGTGAATTCCCATTCTAAATCTGCATTTTGTAGTAATGAGAGTCACTGTCTCAAGCT
The DNA here is from genome assembly GCA_033558235.1 of Neomorphus geoffroyi. Classification (NCBI taxonomy): domain Eukaryota; kingdom Metazoa; phylum Chordata; class Aves; order Cuculiformes; family Neomorphidae; genus Neomorphus; species Neomorphus geoffroyi. The sequence goes on along the minus strand of JAUMJM010000016.1, from coordinate 17,761,777 downwards.
CTGAAATAATTGTTACTACTTAAAATAGTATTAGCCAACCCTTAATATAATATTTTTCCTATTAATGAAGTATTTAAGCAAATCTTGATAATTTTTTCTGCGTTGTCAGATTGTTTTTGATGAATTCATTGAATGTTTTGGATAGAAGTTACTTTTTTTCAGGTCATGTCCTGTTTGAGTTCTAAGTTAGCACAACCAGTAATCATGTTCTGGTTTTGCCTTCCATGTAGGACTCATGTATTTTGAACATATTCAAATATGTACAAATATACATATGTTTGTGTTAGAATGTCAAACATCTAAATCCCTCACCACTCCCACCGTTTTTTCTAAACTCTTTCTGCCTTGCCATAAAAGGCCTGACATTTTCATTTGTAACATTAATCACAGGCATAAGTACTTAAATTGAATATTTCAACAACTCTTAACTAGGGTGTGTTTTTAGGGCGGTGTGGATTGTTGTTGGTTGGTTGTTGGTTGTTAATTTTTCTATGTCTTACCCTTGTGCTCTTGCACTCAATTGCAAAAGACACCTGATACACACTCGCTTTGTATTCTTATGTCCCGTAATTCTGTTCCCATTACTTCCAAGTAGTATGTAATGTATCCATGGTGAGGTATGGGTAGGTGTTATAAACAGAGATGCTGAGAAAGTTTGTTTGAAACTAATGAAATTGTTTGAGGGATCACACTTTGACATCTGCAAAAATGTGTATGGCTGATGGAAGACAAAGTTTCTGGCTGCCTTAGCATCTTGTAAATGAATGTTGAGAAAACGGTCCCTTTAAGAAGAAAAATCTCTTACTGGTTATTATTCTGAATCAGCAGTCCTACAGCAGTTTCTGAAACTGTTCTTGATTTTTGTTATATTCACAGGACTTAACCCATACCTGACTCTAAATACTTCTGGTAGCGGAACAATTCTTATAGATCTTTCTACTGAAGACAAGGAATTTCAATCAGTAGAAGAGGAGGTATGCCTTTCTTCATAGTGTCTCAGTATTTTTGTTGTTTCTACTAAAGAAGTAGTATTGCTAGACAATTTAACACTGCAGTAAGCATCTCTAAGCCTATGAAAAACTTGCATAAGGATACTTCAGATTTCTAACTTTGACTTTACCACTTAAAATCAGTGTTCATGATGTCCGTAACATTTTTCTTGCTTACATTATTACTGCTTGTAGTATTTTTAAAACCTGTACTATGTAGAAAAGCAATTTGATATAACGTATAAATTCTATGCTACCAGTTAACATCTCATACTTACCATTGGCATTCTGTGCTTATCTGTGTCTGTTATACACAGTTCTAAGTCATTTCCGTCCAAAGTGTCATAATCACACAGGAAAAAATTCTGAAGAAACAATATTTTAAAATTGCTGACAATACGTTTTCAGTTTGAAAACTAGACCACAAACTACTCAAAATATGGTTTTTAAAAGATGATTAAACCTGTTTATGTGCATCCACAAAACCTGGGATTACTTAACATATAGTTATTGCCTAAAGATTTCTTGTATGATTTTTTTTTAAGACAGAATTAGTTATTTTGATTATTTCAGTGTGGGAAGAATGTGTTTTGAATGTGTTCTGAAACAAAGTGACCCTCCTTAAAATTCTTAATCTTCAGATGCAGAGTACTGTCCGAGAGCACAGAGATGGAGGACATGCTGGTGGGGTCTTCAATAGATACAACATCTTAAAGGTAGCTATTGCATTTTTATGGTCAATTGTTAGACATTTAGAGTTTTGGCCGAAAATAAAGTATCTATAAAATGTTCTACGTTTGTTTGTTGAGTTCCATAATGTGTTAAGAAGTGCTGTTCTGAGATGTGCACAGGAAAAGGATCATCTTCAGGGAAACTCAAAGAATAAGATTACATAGAAAAACTGCTTATGGGTTTATAGTAATTAAGAAATATTTTTAAGAAATTGAAATAAAATGGCCTCAGAGAAAATTGCAGGATGTTTGAAGAGAAAGAAGATTTTGTAGGAAACAAAAGAAGGTTTCTATGGAGGGAATGGCAGGGGGGAAAAGTAAGAAGCTAAAGCAAAACTCCTGAAGTATGGAAGTAAGGGTACTTATTTTGGCCAGAGAAGCTTAAAATACCTGGCAGTAGACAAACTTGGTTTAAATAATATAGTAGAATTTTGGGTTGCATTCTTATTTTTTCCCCTGAAGAAACGGTTGTTTTTATTAAAATTATAGATTTTTATTTGCAACTAAGTATTATTTTTATTCTAAAGTGATGTTAATTTCCCCAGTAGAATTGATACTCGGTATCAACATACATAAGACTTTGCGAATGTCCGGTAGACTCATGCAGAGAGTACATAATTTACTTTCTTTTAAAAGTGCTCTAGAAATTTTCATGGAAGATGCTTCCTAATTTACGTGATGCTCGTGTACAATTGTGACTAAGCCTGCTAAACTTAAATTCGGAAGTATTGCTACTTAAAATTGATTGATTTTTAATTAAGCACAAAACTAGGATTTACTTGAGTTGTGCTACAAAAGTCAAGTTCTGCAGGATATGCTGGAGAATTTGTTTCATTGAGTTCTAAGGAAACTATTCTTGTTCAAGTTGCAGTCAGTCTTAAGTGTAGTGGGGTATAGCTGCTGTAGGTTAAACATTCATTAAGTAAACAAGTTTTCAGTTCAGGAATGAACTTACATTTTGACTGTTCCAGATTCAGAAAGTGTGCAACAAAAAACTGTGGGAAAGATACACTCATAGGAGGAAAGAGGTTTCTGAAGAGAATCATAACCATGCTAATGAAAGGATGCTGTTTCACGGTGAGATACTGAAATGCACCGCATGAACTCGTTTCTCCACAGCACTTTATTGGAGGGTTCATACTGGCATTAATGTATGCCTTTAACTACATCAGCCACTTGCAGAAGATGATGAGCAATTGTCATAGATTTTATTTGTCCTCATTTGGAATGTTCTTCTGCTTCACATACAGTTTTATCATCTTTAGGCTGGAGGATAAGGCTTTGGATTATTTTCACTATAATTCCCAACTTTCATATTTATATCTACTGTTATAAAAATCCTTACTAAAAAAACCCTGCAGTCTGAAAATTAATGACTATCGGGTGTCTTGAGATGCAGAATCCAAACATATTGAACAGATTATTTTTTACAGCTGCGTTTTGTGACCGTTGCAAGTGAATAAATATTGTTTACTTTAATTACGCTTTAAATGCAATCTACTTAGTGTTAGGAAGAAGACAGGATTTGTGTAACAATGCCTTCAATGAATCTTGTTTAAAATGAAGTTCTGCTAAAGGAAGTGAAGATTCATAGACCCTTCTCTTTAAGCAAGAGTTCTCTCAGATTTATCCTTTGTTTAAAATTATACAGTTTTTTATCAGCTACTGTCATTTGTATAATACCTCTAGCAATTTGCCTGTGTAAATCTGAGGTCAGGATTTCTGGAGATTGGTATCCTTGTGTAGGTGTGTAGAAAACCTTTATCTAAAAAAAGTTAGGAACAGATAATTGAAATGTGCAACATACAAAAATCTGTACACTGTATTTTTAGTATTTTATTTCCTTTCTCTTAGGCTCCCCATTTGTAAATGCAATCATTCACAAAGGCTTTGATGAGAGACATGCCTATATAGGTGGTATGTTTGGAGCTGGGATTTACTTTGCTGAAAATTCTTCCAAAAGCAATCAATATGTGTATGGAATTGGAGGTGGCACTGGATGTCCAGTTCACAAAGACAGGTCTTGTTATGTTTGCCACAGGTAAGTCATTCAAAAGAATCTGATTTTTTGCCATTGTGTTATAGACAAGTCAGCAGAGTCTCTCTGAAGAAAGATTTGCTTGGTAACCAAACATAGCACACTGTGTGTTGGGCCAAATAGAGACTTTCATAAAACTTTGATATTTAAGTCTTAAAGAACCTTTAACCATCTTCAGTGCATTTAACCAAACCTCTGCCCTTGCGTTATTGTAAAGATCAGACTTAGGTAGCCAGAGGGTGAAGAGGATTTGGTAGATGCTTGTATGAAAGGTGCAGCAATATGAGGATTTAGTCCATTGCCTGTTACAGAGAAAGGAGAAATTTGGTGATATTCGATCCTGTGTTTCTTTGAGGAGGATGTACTTTGTAACAGTCAGCTCCCAGCTCACTGCTACCTCAACACACTAAAATACAGGTGTGGATTTGTGGACTCTATAATGCTAACCAAGTCTTAAATCCACTTTCTGCAGAACACCTGTTTTGTCTCTTATTGATACTGTCAGTTCAGAGTAAAATCACTCTTACATCATGGACTTAAGTGTAGTAGTGGCCATTATTTCAACCAGGAGATTGTTGGAGCGCATACTGTCTTGCATTAGTATTGCAGGGATAAGGTCATTCTTCCAGTTTCCTTCCTTGAGTGTGTACCGTTTTCATATTGCCAGCTCTTCTCTGGCACTCTTAAATAAAGAGGACAATCTTCTACTGTTCTAGAGGATGACAGAATCCTATCATGCTTTCTAAAGTTTTGATTAAGAAGGCTTTTTTAATTTGTCTTCTTTGAAGAGTTAGAGTGGAAGTTTTGGCAGAGCAGAATAGTACATAACAATGATCTACAAAAATGCTGAGATTCCCTTGCCATCACAGTAGTGCATAATAAGTACCCTTGTGCTGTCTGACATGCTAGTATAACATATTTCATGTTGACCTAGAGTCTGCACTTGGCCTTGGTGTTGATTTGGCTGTTAGATACAAAAGTAGATCCAAACACAAGTGAATTATGTTGTTAGTATGAGGGAGGGGGTACCCTCAGAAAAGGCTTCTTTTTTAAAAAACCCAAACAAATAAATAAAAAATAGGAAAAATAGTGACAACCTTTGAGTACCTGGTCAAGCATGCTCTTTCCAGCAATTAAGATAAACATTTTTTGATGTTATTACCAACCCTTTCATCAGACTAAAGAACTTTTCCGAAGGGAACAATAACTTTTGTCCTTCAAAACAGAACTAGAATTTTCTGAACTGCAGAGTGACTGAAGTACTTCAAAGTTCCACTGTTCTCCTCAAGTAAAAGTTTCAAATTACAAAGATAGTCTTTCTGGAGCTTCACAGACATTTTGTATGCATGGTCCTTTTTCCCTTTTAACACAGGCAATTGCTCTTTTGTCGTGTAACACTGGGCAAGTCCTTCCTGCAGTTCAGTGCTATGAAAATGGCTCATTCTCCCCCAGGACATCACTCAGTTACTGGGCGACCCAGCGTAAATGGATTGGCATTGGCGGAATATGTCATTTACAGAGGGGAGCAGGTAAATAGCTTTTTGGTTTGGGGTGTCAAACTTTTTTTTTTAAAGACATGTAATGTGTTGAGTTTTTTCCTTACTTTTAAGGTGGTAGGACTTGCTTTTGTCTTAAACTCCAGCTGTGGTTGCAGGTGAGAGGATTTGTATTTCCTGAATGCTTCAGGCATTTTACAGTTGACATTTTGCCTTTTTTCTTTGGCATTAATACTTTTTTCACTTCTAGCAAACATTCTGAATTTATCCAGAAAGTGAAATGATAATAATGTGTGTATCACTCTTTCAGGCTTATCCAGAATACTTGATTACTTACCAGATAATGAAACCTGAAGTCACCACTGAGGCTTAAGATAAATTATATGTGGGGAACCATCGGACTTTGGATGTGAAGATGCCAATGGCTGCCATCCTGTTAATTACAATGAGTTGTTGAAAACCTTCATCCACAGGTGGTGTGGTTGCAAATGTGAACAAAATATACCATTTTTGACTTGATAAAGCTTTAATAATGTACAGTATGTTTTTTCTAAAATTTCAGAAATGTCCTCTTTTTCAGCACTTTAACAGCTACCATTCCAGGCACAAACTGTGGTTTGGCTGTACTAAGTTATAAACAAAAATTAACTTGAAACAATGGTTTTATACAACACTGCATTAAAATTTAGCAGAAAATATAATGCTCTATACAGGAACTCATTTTACTAATATTGTGTTCTTTAAAACACTGCATTTACACTGAAGATGTTTTCATTTGTAAAACTGTAAATAAGAGCTTTTGTACTAGCCTGGTATTTATTTACATTGCTTTGTAATATAAGTGTCTTAGAACTGCAACCTTGTACAAAATGTTTTTTCCAGATGTTGCTTCATTCATCTATGTTTTCTCATGCATGATAGATTTTAAAAGCCAGGTTTTTTTCAGGGTTTATTGCGTATTTGTGAGGGAGATAGCAAATTTTATCTGAAGAGGTTTAGAAATATCCAACTTTAGATTGAATATGCAAGTTTTTGTTCTGTATTTTTATTTATGAGATATACATTCCTGAGTGATGGGCTGTGGAAGCAGAATGTTCCACCTGGATACTGAAGTGGTTTTCCACCTACTTCATAAAGTTGCTTATTTTATTTCTGTAAAATGACTTCTGATTTTTTTTATTTAACTATAGGTATAGCTAACCAGTATCCTCACTTCAAGGCTAGCAGACCTTGCGATTTACAGTTTAGTAAATTATTTTCTTTGAATGTAGTTGGAAGATTAACCTCAAAGAGGTCTTTCTTGAATTCCTCTTGCTTAAATGTAAGCCAGGAAATAGTTTATTCCTAGTATGAGGGCAAGCAACTTGGCCTTTTTTATGTGCTTATTTTGATAAATTAATCTACTTGTTGGTGCCCTCAGGATGTGAGTATTGCAAGGTGGAAATGTTAAAAAACATCCTGTCATCTTCTGTGTTTCTTCCATGTTAATGTTCAAACTGTAGTTGAAGCAGGTGCGTAGAAGTGTGTTTATCTGCAGTGCTTTTGGCTGAGTGGAACTGGTCTTGATGCAAGGTTGTGCTGCCTGTGCTCGACTGGCTGGGCAAGGAGTGTGTAAGCAGGGTGAGCAGCTCCTCCACAGCAGCAGCTGCTTTCGGTAGCCCTGGTAACACCGCTTGTGAGGAGGAAGAGTGCAAAAAGTACAACCCCCTGTTCAAGTCTCATTTGGGGTTGCTGAATGCACCAGTCAGTTCAGTCAGCCCTGATGTAGCTCTTTTGTGTATTCTGCTTCACTTCCATCTGCATTTTTTACCTACATATTTCAAAAATATGTAAATACAAATTATAGTTCATTTGGGGTTAGAGTGGTTAGGAGTATATTTTAGTTGGTTTATATTTCTACATACAGGACACTGTCCCAGAAGACAATTTGTTTGCGGGGCATGTTATCATACCATGGTTTTAAATGTAGTAACTGATCCAGATAAGGAAATTGTCTTGCTGAAGTGGTGATTATGTGATTATGCTCTATGTAAAACTGTATCGAACCATACCCAGTTATGTGGGGAATCTGAATAAGATTGCATAACTCTTGCAGAAAGTAATATTGGCAATGAATAAAAAAGGCTTTGATTTTTACGTACTTTCTCCCAGCATGTTGCCTGTTCCTTAGGTATAGTAATGCTGGAATTGGTGTTCATGCAAAATTGTTAAGTATGTTTAAAACTTTTTTATTGCTGAAATGCTTCATTCTCTATGAATGATCACTTAATGTCTTGTAAAATATTGTGGTATGATAGCATTGTAAGTGGTACCACAATGTTGGTTTTGTCTGTTTGGGGATTTTTTGAGCTGTTTTTTTGCATGACACACCTTGCACTCTGAAGGTGGAAGCTGTAATGACTATTGAGGTGAACCTTTTATCTCTTGTGCAATTGGTTCTGCTTTACTCATCTTGAAGTGTCTTTACATGTACTGTATAACATTCCATATCCATTTAACACTAAATAAATTTAATTCACTCGTTTTCTGGTAATTACTAGTAATTACAGACATAGTATGTCAGCCCAGTGTTTTAAATGTAAACGTGAACAAGACTATATCAAACTGCATCATTAGAGGGGAAATGAATTGCATTAAATAGAAAAGCTTTTTTAATGTGGATGACAAAATGTAAGTACCATGGAAGCTTGTGGTTTGGGATATAGCTAACAGCTTTAGCTGCCAGTGCAAATGTTTTAATAATAAATCTAGAAGTGTTCTTCAGTTTATGCATTTAAAACCCCATTATGTGGTCCAAAACTGAAAAAGAAAACAGCCGTACTTGGTTTTGTAAAATGAGAAGTAACCTGGAGAGTCTTACTTTCAAGTAACTGTGTAGGTAGCAGTATGATACATACATGAGCAACACCAGAAGTACTGCTTCGGTCACTTGTATCACAATAAGTAAATCATTTTATTTCACTAGGACCACTTACATGGTAGGTTTCCAAACCAGACATGTCTGAAAGATTTAAATAGAAATGACCACTAGAGGGCAGGAAAGCAAATGTTTAGTAAGATTGAATGTGGTGACAATCTTTAAAAGTATCTTGGGAATACAACTTATAATAAAATTGCTCCTGAAAATTCCAGTTACCTAGGTTGTAAAAAATTAAAATTAATGAAGTAATTAGTATAAAACCAACAGTTTTTCTCTTGCTGGAAACAACAACAGAATCCCAGGAGTGGCTTGCCTCCCAGTAAAAAAAGTGGATAAAGTCTTGATTTGTACTCATTTAATACAACACCTTCAGTGTTCTGAACAATCAGACTACCTGAGGTCTGCCCCTCTGTGGTTCTTGGAGCTGTGCTTTTCCTGCACCACTGAAGCTGCAGTAGGTGAAGATGATGTCAGTGCTGTAGTCAAGGGTGTTGAGGAGGGAGTGTTGCCTCTCTTTGCCCCTCTCCAGCAAGCATAAGCAAAGGTCCATCTAAGAGTAGCAAGGGGTTTTGTCCCTCTGCCTGTGATCGCCAGATCAGAAAAAGCTTCATGCAGGCAGAACAGAAAGCAAGATAAAAAGAAAAAGCATGTAGATAACTGGTTTGAAGGTAACACGTTCTGCCCTAAACAGTGGCAAGGTTGGTAACCGAGAGACGACAGACAGGAGGGGAGAGATAATAAAAGAACTAATAACTTATGAAAAAAGAAAGGCTAGTTCTACAAGCACTAAAAAGTTACTGTAGGAATAACTAATATATAATTATTACAAACGGCCAAGGTAGTCATGGTACATAAAGTTCCCAACTTATGTTGGGAATAATTTCTGCCTATTTTAAGAGAAAACAGCAAACAAGTGTTGACATGTAGACATCACAGGGATTGCAAAATGGATCCTTTTGAGGAGAACATATGTGTTGAGGAGGGGAAAGCTGCAGCCAATTCAAAACACTAACATTAGACCTGGGAAATAATGTGTGCAAGAGGAAAAAAACACGATTTAAAAACTGAAGGCAAATTTCCTATACCATAGTTCTTAAAAACATTGGGTTTTAATACTTGATTACCGAAAAGCTGCAGTAGATCAGCATACCAGCAAATTAAAAGTATGTCATGTTAAATTATTTATCTGGATCCTGACTTTAATGCACTCAGAAAATTCAGAGAAGGAGGTGGAGGTCAGAACCATCTCTCCATCTGTGATCTTCATAAAACTTCAATTTGTTCAGCTGCGACCCAAGTATGTTTCAGCTGGGGTTTTAATATGTGGCAGCGAAGGGGATGGGAGTGGTTTCTTATGTGGCAAGATGGCCCTGTACACGATGCCATTGCAGAACATGTGTGCAGTGACACGGCTGGGGGTACCTTGGCTGGCAAGGTTTTTAAGTTTTCAAAAGATCATAGTAGTAGTATTTGCAAACTTTAATATTTAAAATAGATGCAAATTGTTTTAAGGAACAAAAGAAAATACACTAGTGCCTAAGAATGCATGATTGAGACTTTTCCTAGTTGCGATAATACTGTTTACAGATCTGGGTTGGTATGCGTGGGAAAGGATTAATATTGAATGAAGCTAATAACCATAGCCTGAGAAATGGACTTGAAAGTAGTCATTTATTCCTGGGCTGGTGGTGTATGGTTTTACATTGTCTAGCTGCTCTTCAAAAAGGTAACTTTTTCCTGTGATATAGTTGGAAGCTTATTTCACCACAAGAAATTTATTCAGTTTTGTGAGACAGTGGACGTCATAAATCAATAGACGTGTATAGAAGCAGAACTCCTTATTAGCCTGATAAAGAAGCAGGTAAATAAATTAAGCAAGTAGATAGGATTGATATGTAAGTAGAACTGAAATTACATGAACAAAGGAAAAAAATTAATAAGTGCAAGCTGACAGCAGTTAAGTGAAGTATTCTTTTAATTAATGATAGAACTAACTACCGAGCAGTCCAAAAGTCTCTTTTAAAATAAAAAAATCTGTATATGAAGACCAGTGCCTGATAGATAGTGGTTCCCTTTTTGGAAGTATTTTACTGAAGCATTGCAAACATGCAATAGAAGAAATTAGTTTTGGGTTGTTATTAAAGGACTTAATTTTGAATAGTAAATATTCATTAGAGAACCTGTTTTCATAAAGTAAAGTCTAACTCAGGATATAGAGAAAGAACTAGGAAAACTTAGCAGGAGCTTACTAAAACCCAATGATGTATAAACGATAAAAATATATAAATAAGGGACGTTTCATAGATAGCATAGTCCCAGTTAACAGCATAGGACCCTGAAGCACATAGTAAAGGTGTTATTTAATGCAAAGGTTCTAAAACCAGTAAACAGACAAATAACTAAATCTGACTTCAAAATAAAGGGACTTATGCTAGAGCATATTTCAAAAGGTTGCGAATGTGAAAATGCGCTATAAGCTGCAAAGACAGGTTTTAAGAGAAGAAAAATATCTCCAGTTGGGACTGGAGCGCTATGTCTGGAGAACGGGTTAGCGCCTTACTGTGAAGGTGGATTTTTAAAGATACAGATAGACCTTGAAGAAAAATACAAAGTTTAAATTGGAGGTCGGGTACGAGGCAGGGATTGACTGAGCATCTCTGAGCATGGTGGCAGGATTGTTAGCAGAGAAAATTTGGCCAGTGGTAGGTATTCCAGCAGATCTGCAGTAGCCTACACAAAATTAGAATAAAAGGCACCGAGTGTCTTGGTAAGGAGATAAAAATAGAGAACAGTAACTGCTCTTAACTGTGGTGAAGAAGTCAGATTTGCTGAATATCTGAAGTAAAAACTGTAAAGGGCACCTTCTATCCAATATCCTATTTATGTATGCCTTGTAAGTGTTCTACACTTCTTTAAAAGCCTCTGAGCATTTATTTAACGAGACTCAAAATGAGCCAGAGTGGCAGAACGATAGCTGGTGCTTGCACATTTCAGGCAGTCCTTGATAGTAGCACAGAACAGACAAGTCCCGAGGGGGATTCTAGTAGGAATAACACATTATGGATAGGATTGGATAAAAAATACGGCAACCTGCTCTTTGTATGTAACTGTGTATATGACCATATTCCAAGGGACTTTTTGTGAAATACCACCCACTATTAAAAGTGTGCTTAATCAGTTATAATTTCTGAAACACTTAATAAGAAGAACAGATGTTGGTAAATGCAAGAAAGGAGGAACAGTAATTTCAGACTTGGACCAATGAAAAGGAATATTTCACATTTATTATAAAAGGAAAGATTTATTCAGGGAGTTTTGGATTGGTTTATATATTTATGTATATAAATAATGTGTCTGCTGTACGGAAGTGGTCCAGCAGAAATACTGAAATCATGACCATAATTTGCAAGAGATAAGAGAAGCTTGTAAATGTGGCAACTTTTAACAGCCAGGGACTCGTACAAAATGGTCTGTAAACAAATAGTTATGGATTTAGGAATGCCTGCCTGCTTTCTGTCTTCTGAGAGTTCTCTTCCCCCTTCCCAGAAAATGCCAGCTTTTCCGTAAAGGAGTTTAACAAAATGTCTGAGTTAAATATTTTATACATTAAGTTTTGGTTGTGGTTTTGGTTGAGGTTTTTTGTTTTTTTTTAAAGAAGAAAGAGTAATGATGCAGTGTTGTATGCTTAATAGCTTAAATATTATTAATTGTGTAATAGGGTGCATTGTTATGTATTAGTTGTTTTATTGCAATATCAATAAATAACATATTTTCCTTAAAAAACAAGCAAACGTTAAAAAATAATGTCTCCTTCAGTGGACTGATTTTACAGTACAGATTTGGGGGAGTTTGTGGTTCAGCATCTTTAAGCTACCTGAAGTACTGTTAAAGTAGTGGGTTTGGACTTGCTGACCTACTGGTTTTAGCATGATGAATTTTCTCCTATCTGGAAACACAATGAAATGCATGTATTTGCCTGAATATTCCATTGTTTACAGAAAAATTAATCAGAACTATATTTAGACATACCCTAATTTACCAGTACAGGAATTATAAGGTTACTAACTGGAACAGTTGGCTTTTCAAACTCAGACACAATCCATCCTCCCCTGTTGTATCTAATTCTGGAAGGTAAAACATACCCAGGATTTCCCAAGCAAATTCATAAAGTATGTCCTTTAGTTTCAAAGCTTACTTTATTCTGACTTCTCTTTTTCATAGCATTTTGTCTCTTTTGACCTGATGGAATTGCTTTGTTTATTTAACTGTGGCTAAAAAAAAAATCCGCACTTCATTATTACTGGTTCTCCCTTACACTGAGATTGGAATGGGCTTTGGTGTATCACACTACAGGGAAAAAGCTGTACACACATTTTTGTCTTTAAAATTTATGTCCTGAACTGAGTTTTTACTTGTTCAACTCAAGCTTGCGGTAGTTGAGGAAGGTTCAGGCAGCCAGATAACTACTACTGTTCCCTGAGCGATGCTGAGGAGTCCCTATCACCTTCTCCATCATCGCTGCTATGGGTGGCTCCAGAGTCCCCACTGTCAAAGGTCACTGCACAGTGAGAGACTTGGGCTCTCATCAGTGGCCTTTTGCACCTTCTGCCTTGTTACAGGCCACAGGGACTTGCTGGCCTTATGGACCTCAGGGTCGTGGTTCAGAGTCTGTCCTGCCGTAGGCACTGTGCCTGATCTGAAGAAGCGCTGGAAGTCTGTTCTGTGTGGCTGGAGCTTCATGACCTAAAATGTTTGAGGGATTTGCGGATGGCATGTGAGAGGAATGTACACATCCTAAATAAATAGAATTTCCTGTGAGGATCTCTGTACCTGTAGGTAGCAGACAGCCCAGTATCATTTTTATTGCTTGAAATGTCTGTTTCTCTACAGCATTCTCTATAATTTTGCCTGGTTTCTTTCTGCAGCCCAAATGTAATAAGGCGACTCAGCCTGGAGGTCTGTGGTAGCCACAACATCCACTAAGAAGCGGAAAGGCATTTCAGTTTCGGTAAAAGTGGGGTTGACCCAGATGACTTTGCACAAAATTATTGGCTGTGGCTCTTCACTATACACCCTGTAAAAGCAAATCAGGTTTATTTGGGTTGTATTAAAGACCCTAAATGGCAACTAGTAATTTTAAACATTGTATTGGAGAAAGACAAAATTACTATACATTTCTATAGATCTTTGATTTAGAGAATTTTGTATGCTTTGAATTAGGGTATTTCTACTCTCAATGTTAAATCGCAAGAGTAAGATCACATCCTAATAAAAGCTGTTTGCCATTTTAAGTAGTTTCAAGTAAATAAGGAGTATCTGTCTGAGAGAAAAGGAATTATGTCCAGCTTGTATTTATAGTTTAGAATTCAAGAAATAAAGTTGAGGAACATAGACCACTAATTTTTAAGAACAAGACAGATTAAACTGCATACTAATGATGTAAAATGCGTGAAAGATATAGCTCTGTATGTGGAAAGCAGCACAAGTGAGACCACCAGTTCTGCCAATCAGTCATTCACATTTCCCACTGTTTTCCTCTATTGTAGCAAAATGTGAGAAGCTGCTCTCAGGCCACACAAACAATGCTCTTTATTGGGCTTTACTGAGGCATGATCAGGCGTCTATGCTGAGACCGCCAGCCTCAAAGAAATGCTACTGGATGACATCTGGCAGCCTGGCTTTGCTACAGATAGATTTATGAGCTGTGAAAGATGGTCAAATTAACATCTTCTGCATTCTTGATAGGATTAGGGTTTCTGGGACATGCAGCCATTTACATATTGCCCTGACTTCACCATGTGAGTATTGTGTTTGTGGCTCATTTTAATATATTTTTGTGGGGAGCTTTCTCCCTTTAACATCCAACCATTTTTCAGTCACAATTGGTGGTGACAAAGCTATGTCAGTTTAACAGACCTAGCAGACATCATACTTCTTACTCTGATTTCTTCCAGTTACAATCTTCATGCAAATCAAGAGCAGCAGTTGGAATAAGCTCTTTCACTCAGGGAAGGATGCTCTTCACTATGGATGAGCTTACACACACACATAGGCACGGCTGAAACACTAATACACTTTTATGAAAGCCCACAAAGATTGTCCCTAGGAGTCAAAGATCTGACCCAGGTTACCTTTCTGCAGCCTCAAGCTATTATTGAAGGCCTTGGAAAGCTTAATGTCATCAATGAAAACTTAACTAAAAATCCTGTTAGTGTTAAACCCGTGTTCCTTTCCCTTCAGCCCCTCCCCACACAAGAGAGACTGCAGGATATTTTGGGGGTGATTTGTTGGGGTTTTTTTGCAGTGTTGCTAAAATACAGCCTGTGCTTGGCACTAGACGGGAGATGGCTTGAGTTTGCTGTGCCTGTGCTGAATGTCCTGTGTGGTTGCCCAGTGGCCTGCTGCCTGCCTGGGTGGTGGCACATGACAAAGCCTGGGGGACAGGGGAGGGGCTGGGCTGGGGAGGCTGAGCCCTGGTCAGCACTAGGGCAAGGCTGACAGCAGGGGTAGGAGAGGGGGCTTGTGGGATCCCAGGGGATGGCAAAGCAGGTGAGGGCCAGTGAGGTGAGAGAATGGCCACTGCTGGAAGATGCTGTACAAGAGCACAGGCCACCAAGAGTGCCCATCATCCCTTCAAGTCTCTAGGGTGACTCATAGCCTTCAGATGTGAGTAGGAGTGGGTGGAGGATGCAAAATGCAGCTTAGATGGCACCATTACAACCCCATGAAATATAAAGCCAAAGACTGTCTTTAATTCAGCTACAAACTCACGTCAGCAAGGCTATGGTTTTTGTCATGGCAGAAAAAAAAGGTATCACATTTGGTTGAACAACTTCTCTGAGTGATCAACCCCACAGCTATTTTTTTCCGCCCTCCAACTTTGTTTTCCAGATAGAAGTAAGTGGTGTAAATGAGACACGTTGTGGCAGGATGCTGGAAGGCTGGTTTCAGCTGCACAGTCTGAGCCTGTGGGGCTTGGAAACAACAGCAAGCAGCCAGTCCAAGCCCAGAAAATAGAACTCACAGCATTTACAGATAGAAGGCAAACAAAATGCAGTTAATTCTGTGTAACTTCTTAGATTTCACGTTTTTTTATGATCTTTACAGCCAGAGATCCATGGCCTTTCCATGCTGCTGCTAGGACAGTCAGGCACCCCCTAGGTGCTCTGGCACACAGTATCATAAGGTTGGAAAAGACCTTTGAGATCATCGAGTCCAACTTATGACCCAAATGTGTGGCGAGTTTGGTAGTTAACACCGAGTCATCTTAATTCTGCTGTGTAATTCACTGTACATGAACATCAAGTGAAACATTGCTGTTAGCTAGTTTGAAATCACCCTTTCTTTGGACCAGACATAGGGAAACATAAATAAATGGATCTCTGTGAACCCCTAATTGCATTCAGTTGCAAGAAACAAACATCTTATGCTGCAGACTTACAGCCATTTCAAATGATATTTCAGTGGTCCTGTCAATGAAAGACCCGTGCTCACCTGCCTTTGGACGCTCACTTCAGCTCTTGGCCATCCCTTCCCTGGCACTGACACAACCACCTGGGGAAACTGACCTGGCCAAAACCTTCCCCTGCCCCAGAATGCTTCAGTCCAGGCTGGCTCCCTGATCTCATTTGCAATGTGGCTGTATAAACACTTCCACTGACATAAAAATACAGGCAATAGCAAAAAAAAAAGGAGAAGGACAAGGCTGTATCTTCCAGTGTCAAGGCCAGCTTCTGCTGACTGACATTGTTGGCGTAAGCAATGTTCCCCAACCTTGTGGTGCCAGTCCAACGTAAGCAGGTTAACTGCACAAGCATGCAGTGAATGGGATTTCCAAGGTGCATAGAAAGGAGAGGGTATCCAACAAATCACTATTTCAAATTTACAAAGAGTACTTATATGTAATTAGTCCTTACCTAGACTATGTAATAATAAAAAATAAATGATCTATTCTTCTTCAGGAAATTACAACTTTTCCAGCCTTAACTTCTGAATTTTTCACACTCGCTTCTTCTCTGATTTAATGCCAGGTGATGCCTTCTCTACACAGCCAATTACTTTTGCTGCAAGTGACGCACAATGGAAGTAATTTCATTATTCTCATTCAGGAGTTAGCTCCAAATTTCCAACAAGAATTCTACCATGCTCTGATGGCTTAGTTCAAATAACTTGAAAGGATTTAGCATCTCTAAGAGTCCTACCACACCATCGAGGTGTGGACAGAGGAATTACAGAGGCAGAAATGTGTATGATCTTGGCCTGTATCAGGCCAGCAGGAGCAGGGAGGTGATTGTGCCCCTGTGCTCAGCACTGGTGAGGCTGCACCTCGAGTGCTGGGTTCAGTTTTGGGCCCCTCGCCATAAGAAGGACATTGAGATGCTGGAGCGTGTGCAGAGAAGGGCAATGAGACTGGTGAGGGGGCTGGAGAACAAGCCCTACGAGGAGAGACTGAAGGAACTGGGGTTGTTTAGTTTAGAGAAGAGGGGGCTGAGGGGAGACCTCATCACTGTCTACAGCTGCCTGAAAGGAGGGTGTGATGGGATGGATGCTGGTCTCTTCTCACAAGTGACAAGTGATAGGACGAGAGGGAATGGGCCGCAAGTTGTGCCAGGGCAGGTTCAGACTGGACATTAGGAAGAATTTCTTCACTGAAAGGGTGGTCAGGCACTGGCACAGCTGCCCAGGGAGGCGGTGGAGTCACCATCCCTGGAGGTGTTTAAAAGACAGGTAGATGAGTTCCTTAGGGACAAGGTTTAATGGGGAGACAGGCATGGTTGGACTCAATGATCTCAGAGGTCTCTTCCAACCTTATGATTCTATGGTTCTGTGATCATCTGAGTCCTATTTCCTTGGGCAGCAAAGAGCATGAAGAAGGCAATGAAACATTTGCACAGCCACGGCAGATGTGGGCCCACATAAAAGAGAGAAGCTGTGACAGGTGATATTCTGGTGGTATTGTTTGTGTACTACTATGGTTTTTGATGTTATTTCATTCCTAAGCCATGTTTGCCACATGGGCATGTTAAAGAGAAGCAGGCAGCTGGTGCCAGGCAATTCGGAGTCTCCCACCATCCTGGTGCCAGCAGAAATGGTCAGCCAGAGCCTCTTGGTGGCCTAGTGATGAGTTATCACCATACCACTGGTCCTGGCCCCAGGGCTGCCTCATCTCCCAGAAATGAAAATAGGAGCCTTTATCTCCCTTAGGGCTATAGTAATTTGTTAAACCAAACTATATTTTCTTTCCTGGTACTGTTTTCCTACGGGACTGTGGCACCATAAAGTTCCTGGCTCAGAGAAGTCCATTGAAACAAACTGTCACATTACTGTCGCTATTTACCATGGGCTAATAAAGCTTCAAAAGCCCCCCAGAAACTATTAAGATGCTGCTGATGTGTACGTGTGTGGCGGAGCCAGGCATCAGAGGCCATTCATTGGCCCCACGCTGGGTGGGATGACATCGGGCCCTGCTTTCCATAGGGCCTCCAGCTTGCCCTGACGTCTGCTGAGGGCTGCAAGAGAATAGAGCCGATGGGAGAAAACCTTCACGCTGTACCCTCTTGGCTCCAATGAGAACACAGGCAGCTTCAGCTGGGGATAAAAGAACTTATTAAAAAAAACAACAACCAAAAACAAAAAGAGAGAGACTGTAGTCTTGGAGCTGCTGTTAACAGGAGATGAATCACAAGAGGCCATTTCATGGCGAGGGACTTCAGAGAACAGCGTCCCCGAGAGCCGTTAGCTCCTAGCGAGCCCCACGTCAAAGCCCTTTGCTGTCAGGACAGAAGCATGCATATAAATTTTATACCATTTGTCTTTGAGCAGAGACAAAAGATCATTTCTCAATCCTCAACATCTTGTCTTGACTAACATGAAATAATACTCTCTTGTGTGGCTATCTTGTTAATCTTTTCCCATCAATAGAATACTGGTGATAAATTTATTCATCATTTTGAAAGGTTTTGCTCTTAAAATTAAAAAAAGGAGAAGAAAACACAGAGGTTTGAGGCCATATTTATTCCTGCTACTGCAAATCATGCTGCTACTAAGAATGGTGACTTTGGGAAGCATGCAGTACTTTTTTTAATTGAAAAGAAGCACACACTACTTTTTTTAATTGAAAAGACGCACAGCTCTAAGAAGTCAGCCACTAGGTTTTCTCCTGCTTTTCACATAACTGCCTCTGAGGATGATACATCTCACATGTTTTCTAGTTATAAGTGCAGTTTTTTTAAAAATAAATTACCATAGGATTTGTTGTTCTTTTTCAACTGAGACTTCAATCCCTGTAAGCATTCTGGGACCTGAGACCTTCACTTACTCATGAAAGAAAATCTGCTAAATCCATCAGTGAAACTAAATAGGATACAATCTGAAACATAAAATTCTTTAAGGTCTTTTTCATTAAATTAACGATGTGTGCCAAAATAGGTATTGTATACAATTTTACATTTTAGAATCTCTTTATTGGACCAGATTTTGTTCTATTTCCTTTGTTAAACAGATATTTTAACTTCGGTATTTCTGAACATGTAATAAGAAATAATTTAATTCATGACTCTTTTATCAAACATTTTTCTCATTTTATGACAATTTAAATAGAAAGTACTGTCATGATAGAGTCTGAAATTAATTACAACTTAATGCCAAGAAGACTTTTTTAACAAGGAGCAATTATTCTTATACTTCCTCTGAGGCATGAACATAAAACTTCTTCAGCTGATCCAACAGCTCTACAGTGAGTGTAAAATGAGTTTCCCAGGGTGAATTTCACACCACCAGTGGCAGCGTGGCAAGGATGCTGTGCATTTTGGGCACTACCTGAGCAGGCAGCAGAGTCCTCTGCCCAGTGCAAACATTGGCAGCAAGCAGTTATTAAATTCATGTACCCATCCAGGGTGCAAGGGCCAGCAGCAAGGACAGAGCTTTAAAATAGCCAGATGAAAAATATAATTTATATATATTTTATATATATATAAAAAATCATATTATATATTGGCTTTACATTTTTTACTGTCAGTGAAGCATCCGTGTGTTTCCTTGGTGTGCTGAGAGCCCACAGGCTGCCCTTCAGCATTTGTCCCTGATGGCCAGGGCTGTGTGGGAGCCTGGGTGAGGCCAGGGCCCCCCAGGGTGCAGAAGGGTCTTTCCTGTGGGAAGGCTGGAGCCGGCACAGCCCTACAGTCAGGCCATGCTGCGGGAATGTGGGCTGAGCTCCAGCAATGTCTTGCACTCCTCTCACGCCCTCACCCCCTTGGAAAAACACGCATCATTAACCTTCCAAGTACTTTAAATAAATTGGGCACAATATTTGCCTTCCAAGAGGCCAGCGCAGACTGTACGTAACTCACAAAGCACAGCACATTCTGAACAAGGTTAAACCCTAAAATGCTGAATTATTTCTAAAGCTGTAGATATTTCATACACGCTTGTACTTCCACAGAAGGCAGGAGTGTGAGGGCTGGGAGAGTTAATCTGAACTCTGTAATACTGTATGGTTAAAAGCCTCTTTCATGTAACTGCATTCATGAACTGGGCTTGGAATTCTTAAAAATCCAAATTATTACAATGGAGGGGTTTAGTGTTTGGTAAAATGACAAAGCCAGCCACTCAGTCACCTCTTGTGAGCCTGGAATATCTCAGAGGCATTTAAAGAGAAATTCCCAAAGAATTCAGGTTCCATTATCCAACAAACTGCCACTTGAAGGGCTGTGCCTTTTTTTTTGGAGGGGGGGTGGGGGCGCTCTGCCTTATTCTTATTTGTTAATATAAGTTAGCTGATGAAGTTGCACCACAGTTCTCCAGAAACATAGCATCCCTTAAGAGGCTCCTCCAGAACAGTTTGGTCTTAAACTTGGGTAGAAAACATTAATGTCAAATGATTGGCTGGGGAAACAATAAATATGCAAAACCAGGCATATGTAACTGGTAGAGCTGGTAGCTGAACTGAGGCTGCCTGACCAGATTTCACTTGTTGAAACTGTGAAGCATTCAGAGGAATTATGAAGGCATAAACTAGTGAGAAAATGAGCTCCCTTCTTCCTACAGTGGTTCAGGAATGTGGGATAAATCCCAGTCTGTATGAAACATATGAAAATTAAGCTCATTTTTATGCCAGATTCTCTTTAACTTTTGTTACCTTGTAGGAAAATGAACTTTGTTATTCAACTCATGCAGTGCGCCAGCCAGCACCCCAGCCCAGGAGCTGGTGCCTGGTCCCATTACACAGGTGATGCAGCAAATTTTAATTTTAGACTGTGAGCACTGCAAAGAAATTGCTCGGGATTGCAGAGCAAGAAACAGGGTCCCAGGGTCAGCAACACGGGGAATAAAAACCATGAGGAGGGTGGGTACCTAGGCTAAGCCTAATTTCCGATAGCCTAAAACACTAGCCACAACCCTTTTTCTGAAAAACAACCTCTCACAAATATATGTAATAATTAAAGAACTTCTCCAGCCAAGCTAAGGCTTTGGTTTAACAAGCTTTTGGAATAAACAAGATTTACACACTTGTTGTACAGGGCCTTGAGCACTGGTCATAAGGGCACCCACCATCACCCAGGGGTGATGTGAGTGTTCCGAAGCCTGGACCTGGGCACCCACCAGCACCCAACTCCTTGGCCAGAGAACTGGGGTGCTGAGGGCAGTCTACAGGCCAGCTGGAACCAAACATACAGGAACTGGGACAGAGTAATTCCTATTGCACACTGGGACAAAAGAGTGAACTCCCCGAAGTTTGAGGTCTTTGAACCCAGAGCCATCCTGAGTGCAGCCACTTCATGGTTGGCAGCTGTGCCAGGGATGTTTGCACCACCAGTCCCTGCACCACATCTCCTGGCACCCTCCTCCAGCAGTGCTCCTCTCTGTTTCTGGGTGAAACTCTCTGCAGCTTAGCCATTTCAAGGGTCATTTTTCAACGGTCTTCCCCATTAAAAAACAAATCTGAGGATCTTACTGTAGTTTTCCAGCCTTTGGGATCTGCAATACCCAAAGTACAAAAACTGAATATTTGTTGCTATTCAGCTCTCTCTTGCCATTGGTGCTACTAACACAGTCCCTTGGGATGCTGCATTTCATTACTTGGTGGTGCTATAAGACTGAGCTCTTTCAGAGATTCAAGAGAATAATGTGGTTAAACACAGAGCAAGGGATTCTCTTCTTTCTTCATCTTGGGTAAAACAATGAATTTCTTCAGAGTTTCTAGTTGGGTTTTTAAATGCAGGGTGATGTGGGTAATCAGATCAGTTGCCATGGTGTTCCATCTTTGCATTTGATGGTGTGAAATGCAAGCTCTAATGGCACTGCACAAAGCTGCTGTGCCAATGCCATGGAATTAAAACAAAGCTGCACATTATTGCAAGATCTTGTGCAATGGTATGGCCAGCAGCCTGCTGTATTGCTGTTTGTGTGACACTGGTGAAGGGAATTGAGCTTTCAAGCTGGATCCAAGAAAAACCTGCACAAGTTACATACATACATTGATGATGAAGCCTTTGCATAGTGCTGCTCAGGCTTATCCAAGATACTTGCTGTAAAGGAAAATCCCTTGGCCCTATTAACTGGCTTGTTCAGCACGTGGAATCTTTGCAAACAAGACAGTTTTTTCTAGGACTTTAGTGAAGTCGCAGTTGTTCCTTATTTTGGTATAAATGCCTGTTTTTCTAGTTGGGGAATTTCAGTGCCAGTTTAACCTTCAGGGTAACCTTATAAAAACTGATTTGGTGTAGGGCTACCTCTCAGCGTTTATATTTTGAAAAAATTTAGGGACAGTTCAGGTGCTGAATACATTAGATGCTCTCATCCCCAGGTGACGTAAGTGTAACGGTGTTGTGTTCTTCGAAGAGAAAAGAGTCCAGCGAGCTTCTTGTCACAAAATAGTCACCACTTTATTGGGGAGGAAAGGGGAAAGCTGACAGGGTCGGGGACACCGGTGGCAGGCAGGGATGGGAGGGCAGAGCGGGGACAGCCAGGCTGGCTCAGCCCTCCCAGAAGCCGACGAAGAAGCTGCACAGCGAGTGCCACCGCTCGGCGCAGTATGTGTCCTCCGGGGGCTCGCTGGGCGCGGCGGGGGAGGCCGGCGGGGCGGGCGCGGGCAGCAGGCGGAGCTGCGCCTCGGGCGGCGCGCGGCCCGGGCCGCAAAGGCGGGCGCTGAGCGGGCCGCCAGGCGCGCAGGGGTCCCGGCGCCGCCGCAGCCGGCCCAGGATCTGCCGCCAGAACTGCCGGCTGCGGGCGCCGTACGCGGGGCAGCGCCGCGGCTCCCCGCGATACGCGCAGCTCCGCGCCGCCCCGCCGCCCGCTGCCGCCCGGCAGCGCAGCCGCAGCTCGCTGGTCCCGGCCGCCGAGCGCAGCTCCCAGCTGCAGCGGTGCCGCTCTGGCGTGGAGAACCGCCCCGCCCGCGCCTCCTCCTCCGCCGCCTCCGGGCCCGCCGAGGCACCCAGGGCGGCCAGGGCCAGCAGGGCCAGCAGCAGCTTCATCTCCTCGGCGCCGCGGGAGCCTTCTCCGATGCCTCAGCGACGGCGCGTCCCGGCGCGGGGCCCGCCGGCCCGCCGCATGCTGCGCGCCCTGCGGAGACACGGACACCGAGTGCCCCCACTGCCCGCCCCGGGCTGAGGGGCGCGGAGCGGGCTCATCCCTCCAGCGCGGTGACTCCGCTGAGGGAGCGCCTGTGGCGGCGGGGCTCCGGGACACCCGCCCCCTCCGCTGGGCAGCCGTGACCCCGGGACAGCGGGAGCCCTCGCACTCATCAGCGGCGGCTGCCGCTCGGCAGCCACTCCCGGCCAGCGGCTCCCCAAGCGCCCCGTCGTTCCCTCCCGAAACCGGCTCCCCCCACCGCCCCTCGGTGCTCCCCGCAGGCACTCACGGTGCGCTGTGGGGCGGTGGCGACGCGCTCTGCGGCTGCCGGCGGGGCCGAGTAGGGGGGTTATCAATAGCCGGGGGCTGCCCCCGCCGACGCCCCTCCCCGCCCGCGGGGACACGCGGCAGCTCCGCGACCCGACGGCACCGGCTTGCGGGAGGTTCCCCAAATTTCCGCTGCGCACACACCTTCCCCTTTTGTTCGAGGAAACGCGCCCCGTTAACGCAAAACCATCCCGGGGCTGCGGCCGCCGGGGAAGCAGAGTCCGGGCAGCAGCGGCTGGGGCAGAGCCACTCTCCAACGGTGGATTCTGATGGATGAGAATCCATTTATTTATTTTCCTTTGCAATTAACGGAGTCGGATCAGAAAGGGGATTCCTATTTCGGAAGTAAAGCATCAGCGTAGGTTTTCCTGGGGTGGCTATTTTTTATTAATGTGAGGGTGGGCTTGTGTACACGGAGAGGGTGATTTAAAAAATGCCAGAAATTTCAAAAGAACGTAGACGTGATCTTTTTCCTGCAGTTCCAGAAATCGCTGGATGGCATTTCGCTCTCAAAAACCACTTGTGCTTCAGTTCCATGGGTGATAATGTACTTTGTGCACCCGTCCCAAACTCCCTAGCACTCTGCCACTCTCACTGAATTATGGAATCGCCTGGTTAGAAAAGACCTTTGAGATCTTTGAGTCCAACCGTACTTGTCGACTACTGAACCAGATCCCTGAGAAAATTCGTCTACCCGTCTTTTAAACACCTCCAGGGATGGTGACTCCACCACCTCCCCGGACAGCTGTACCAGTGCCCGAGAACCCTTTCAATGAAGAAATTTTTCCTGGTGTCTAATCTAAACCTCCCCTGGCACAACTTGAGGCCATTTCCTCTCGTCCCATCGCCTGTCACTTGGGAGAAGAGCCCAGCACCCACCTCCCTATAACCTCCTTTCAGGCAGTTGTAGACGGTGATGAACTCTCCCCTCAGCCACCTCTTCTGTAGGCTAAAAAACCCCAGTTCCCTCAGTCCCCTCGTAGGGCTTGTTCACCAGCCCCCACCCCCCCCCCCCCCCCCCCCCCCCCCCGAAGCTCCCGGCAGCTCCGCGGTCTCCGCAAAGCCGGAGGAAAAGTCCAGGCTTCCCCCTGGGCTGCTCCAAGGCTTCGGGAAAGGTTGTTACCGAGCTCTCCATAGCTGTGCTCCTATCCCGCTGTGTATTTATACCCTACAGTTACACCCATGTGGCGGTACTGTCCTCCCCATCGCGCTGTCGGTGCGAGGCAGCAGCCGAACCGCGGCTCTCCCGGAGCGGGCGGAGCCGGGACCGCAAGGCGGGAGGCGGCGATGGCTCGCAGCGGAGCGCGGGGACCCTCAGCGCCAGGCACAGCCCCGGCGGAGCGCGGGGACCCCCAGCGCCAGGCACAGCTCGGAGGAGCGCGGGGACCCCCAGCGCCCGGCACAGCTCGGAGGAGCGCGGAGACCCCCAGCGCCAGGCACAGCTCGGGGGAGCGCGGAGACCCCCAGCGCCAGGCAGAGCCCGGCCGGTGCAGCGTTCAGGACGTGGGGGGCAGAGTGGAAACGCAGCCGCCTGTGCACAGCGATACCCAAAATTCCGGCAAATAAACTGTGTAAGACTCGTTTGGGAGTTTTAGAAAGCAGCATCCTTTATTTCAGCACTGGGCGCGTGAGGGAAAGATCTCCATCAATCATGGGTAATGAGACCAGAGCTGGTACAGAATACATATCCAACTTACATGCAGATGTATAAATTCTCCCAGCAATCTCATGCATATTCTACTACTTTCCAAGGACTAATTTTATTTTTATTATGAACTTCACAGCAGCAAAGTCTTTGCTTATCAGAGCTTTGAAGCCAGCTGTCTGTCCACCCTTGCATTCTTAGATAAGGAAAGACAGTACTGTCTGGGAGTAGCACTATTTAAAAAAACAGACTATCAGGAGAACAGTCTGTGTCTATCTAACTTTGAAAAATACTGCCACTTAGATGTTTCTTAACTGAAGTTAGCTATAAAATCAGTTCTACAGAAAAGTATTCTACTCTGCAATAAAAACCACTTCGTTTGTCAACAGCGAGACAAGCATTGCTGTAGTGGGACAGCGACACCTGCTCTTCTGCCACCTCTCCTCTACAGTCACTTCTTTAAAGATTCCCCCGTGCTCATAGTAGGGTAAATTCTAGCAAAGTGTCCCAAAAGAGTGCCTCAGGTGCACGTGGGTATTTGGGGATGCTGGTGCCCTTCTCATCTTGCCTCACGGGGCTGTTCTATCTTGGACAAATGATATTCAGTGGGACTCAGTGAAGGAGAGAGAGGCTGATAGTGACTCATTTATCTTTCTGTGCAATAAATCCTGAAAATGAATGCTGGAGGACAGGTGGGATGCAGAGTCCTTTTTCCAGTGGGGGGGGGAGAGAGAGAGGCGCGTTGATTATTTTCAGGTAGGTATCCCTTTCCCTTTCCTCTGCTGCGTTTCCTTCTTGGAGCTCCCCCTAGTTGGTTGATTGAGGTGGGGGGGAACAGCAGGGCAGAGGGGGTCACGAGGAGGAACTAAAATGGCTTGGGCAACAAACCAAAGGAGATGGTTTAAAACCGAGAATCTCAAGTGGAAGCCAGTATCTCCTTCTGTCCTGGAGTTATGTACATAACTATCTCTGCAGGACAAGGCTTAGCTGACCATTAGCTGTGCATGGCTCCTTTCTTGGCATGCTGGGCTGTGTCAATCCCTTTCATGGCTGCTGAGGACTTGCTATGGGCTGTAGGAGGAATCTTGGCATCTAACTTAGGGCTCTGGGTATCATGAGGCATCATAAAGAACTGCATTGTGACTTCTAAGACCCTCTGTGGCTCCAGCAAGCATAAGGCACATCATGTGCCTTAGCTTATTACTCCACCAAACCTTGGAGTTGCTTTCAGATTAAGTTCTGATCAACTGTAATTGCTATATATTATTACATTGAGATCCTTGCCCATTTTCCACATTCTTGCTGTCGTTTATGCAATGTGAAATGGAGTTGTCTGAGATATTTGAGATCACTTTTATAGCAGGTTATTCCTAAGTGTACCAGGTTTAGAGGGAAATATTTCTATGTATTTTAATGAATGTTTTGCTGTTATGCATTCTGAACAGTTTACTTGAAATGTCATACAAGTTATTACTGTTTGGGGACTAAGGAAAGAAAATGAAACAGAATGAAAGCCTGCCTAGCCTCCCCATACAGTAATTTTATCATTCTTAATCTTATTCTCCATATTCTCCTGGCACCTGTATTTATACACACGATTTTCTCCATGATTATGACTCATCTTTGCAGTAAAGCAGATGTTAGTCTTTGATACTCATTGCTTCTATAATTATTCTATATGCGATGATTTTGACAGGAAGGAATCTTAGGTTACTAAAATCACTGTATCCTTTTGTTCTGTGTTTGCAGTTAAAAAAATATCTAGTTAGCCTGTGTTGCTGCTGTAGCTGGGTTTTGACTTCTCTTTCCCTACCATCCCCTTCACCTTAGAATATAACCTTTATAGATCTAGAAATCAGCTAGTTACGGCATTATGTTTGAAGACATGAACAGTGTGCACTTTGGCAAAGTTACTTACCTTGTATGTGCAGAGAGCCTGAAACAAATATTGCAGGAGTTGATGGGGCTGTCCATGTAAGTGTAAGGGACGGGAGGCTTTGCACCTCCAGAGGCAGTTCAGAATTTGAAGGAACAATATAATACAAGGTCAGAAAATAGGACTCTTAATAGCTTGCAATCTGCCCAGGGCTCCCCAACAACAACCGAACGGATGTTCACAGCAATCAGGAGATGTTCATGGCGTCACTGAGCTTTGACCCATGGCGAGGAGCACAGGGTCTGGCACATCTTAGCTTTTATGTGTTACGTGGGTGTGTGATCGGCACATGCAAGTGGTGGATTGGCCTAAGTGCTATTTGTGTATTTATGTGATTGGTGAACAGTGAAGCCAGGTGCATGATATTGTTTACATACTAGATGCTGGCATACTAGATGCTGGCAAAAAAAAAGTTGGTTTTGCAACATGTGTTGGTACAAGAGTGTGGGGTCTGAACAATGTGCATTGCCTGGTCTCCTCGTAATTCTTCCGCAATGGCCCATACAGTAAGTAAACGTAGTGTGATTACCATGTAACTCCTGCTGAACTGGAAGGAATTAGAGATGTACCATGTTAGACTGCAATTTGCACCCCAATCCAGATTCTAACCCAAATTCAAAGTTAATGTGAACATGCACAGAAACAGTCTAAACCATGGGATTCAACTCAGTGGAGAGAAGTGTAAGATACAGGCCTGAAATACCTGCAGAAATCCAAGATGGAGGATGCTAAGTAATACGTCTGCAGAAATGCATGTAAAGCTACACTGAATCACAAACTGAATGAGATATTTGTCATGCAACTGCAAAAAAAGGCAGGCATAAATAAGAATATCACCTATAAGACACAAGAAGTAAGGCACGGGCTAAATCCTCTGACTAGGGCATTGCATCCAGTTTTAACCATTACTCTTCAAAAAAATATATAAATCAACAGGATTGAGTCTGCAGAAGAACAATGAGAATATCACAGATCTAGAGAACTTAATTTGAGATGAAACAGTTTAGGCAATGGGCTTATTAACCTAAATAGGAAAAGAACTAAGAAGGTAAATATGACAACAGTAAAAATTCTATCACTGCTTAAAGCTGTCTCCTTCTTATACATCGTTACAATTCTGAAGTTCAAACCATAGCTTTAATCACACTTTTCATTGGCCAATGAATAAATTATCTTTAAATTTTAACTCTGAACCAAAAACACCTATGTTTTATTTATAGGCCAGTTAGCCTACATTGAAGATACTGTGCAGGATATTGGGTTAGGGCTTTGACTTCAGAGTTTTGAGCTTTGAAAATTCAATTGAGTTAACCACTTGTTTTTTATGAAAGCTCCAGTCACTGTGAAGAATAATAGTTAATTCTTTTATTCTAGCCCTTAGCAACAGTTGTTAAAAGATTGCAAGAATAATTTGGCTTTACAGGTGGACAGTACCCACAGCCCTCAGCCTTGTCATTCTAAACTCCTTTTCAGAGAAGTCAGTACTGTAAAGAACATTGATTCATAAACCTAAATTGTTTTAAATGCACAGCATGAGCATAGCTGTGTTTAACCTACTTGTTTGAGCTATCATTTTTTCTGATTTATTGTTACTGGCTCAAGAGAGTAAAATAATATTTAGTGTGGTAATAAGCATCATCTGCAGGGAGGTAGACTAACTTTCTCAATTACCTGGTTTTGTTCCAGGCAAACCAAGCTCTGCATGGTAAAAAACAAACTGGTGGCTGAAAAACGATGCAGAGACAGATCTCTCAATTTGGTCATAAAGCAGTGCAATATATTACCTTACATTGGGAAGGTGCCCAACAGTCCCATTCATCTCTGGGTGCCTCAGAAGTTCAGTCCCTAAAGGGTATCATGCATTTACTGGCTTTAGTGGTGGAGGTGTCTGGTGCTTAATGTCCGGTTATGCTGGAGGATCTTCTGAATTTGGACACTTACAACATATTATTAACACCTTTGACCTGCAGACAGCTGAGATTATGTGGTTTATGTCCTGTTTTCAATAATACAGAAGGAACAAAGTGAAACAAGAATTTCCTTGCTCAGTTTCCTTTCTTTTTAAGTTTCTTCTAGATCCTGTTTAAGAACTTCTCCAGGGTCAGACTGATGCCTTTGTCAGGGTTTATGGTACATCTTTGGCATGTGTTGGTTCTTTCCTTCCCTGCCAATAAAGTTCCAACGAAATTCAACTCAACCTTTCAAAAGATGGCTTTTTGCAAAATTATGGAAAAATTAAAGAAAACTGCAAAGTATTGGTTAGAGATTAGCAGATTTATAAGTTAATTTCTTATGCTGCAGAACCTGTTTGAAATAATCCATGCGCTGCTGAATGCTCCTTGGAAGCCAGGTCACCGTAGGGTGCTTCAGAGTCATCCCAGAATACAGTTTCTCCTCAATTCATTTGCTTTAACAAAAAATGTTCCACATATGTTTCCACCATCTTTTTTGTCTTGCATTCCCTGCAGGTTTTTTCACAAGCTGGTCTGAGTAATTTGTCTAGTGTTCTCCAACGCTGTTTTTTCTACACTAGAGCTCAGGAAGTCTTAGTGATTTGAGGTTTTGGTAGTGGTTCCTTTGCTCCATAGGAACTGGTCTGTGCCTCACACCATCTGTATACTCCTTTTATGCTTTGACTTGTATATTGTCAACTTGAATTGTTGTATTTCTGATTAGAAATGTATAACTCCACACTGATTTTCCTAAGCATGTAATTTTTCAAATTTAAAATGCCTCCTATTAAATGTTTTCTTTTGTAATCTGTCTTCCACTGTGAGGATGCTTCTTTTCCAGTTGTGTAAAGGTTACTGTGCTTATTCTTTACCTTCATAAGTGAACTTATGAAGTTTTTTAATTTCCACTTCTCAAATGTTTATCAAAGAGCCATTGTAGTCTCCTTTTTGCAGAGAACTCACATGACCACTATTTCCTACCTTCATTCTTCACTGTGTAATTCATGGTATGACCTCAGCATTGACAATGCCCCTTGTTGAGCTTGGTATGGGAGTTGCTAAAACACCCCTACCATTCCAGGCTTCTCTATCAGCTGATGGAAAATTTAAGTCTTGTGAAAGGCTGAACTTCAGCCTTGCCTTTTCCATTCTTTAAGCTGGTTCAAATCAATCAGCCTCTGGCCTCTAAAAGTGAAGGAAATCACAGAAAGAATTAATTACAACTACTCCTAAACAGAAGACTTAATTAGGATAACAAAAAAGACCATTTCCTTTCATAGAACTTACAGCTGGTCATCATACAGTTGATTTTAAAAAGTAGAAAATACATTCCTCATTGTTGTAGCAACACACATACAGACCCAGATGCAACTAAAAAAAAATTTAAAATACTGTAGAATAAAAATTGCCTTTTAAATTGATCTTGGCCACTTATTTTAGAAACAGACAGGACAAGGGGGGAACCCATTCAATCTGAACATTTGAAGAAATGTGAAGTGTTAAAATTAACTCAACAAATGCATATGGAAACTCTTTCTTTGCTGTCTTTCACAGTAAGGTGCAGATGACCAACGTGCTCTGAAATGCTCGTTTCATAATTTAAGTGATAAGAGTAGCTAAAGAGTAAGAGGGAGAAAAGCTAAAAGATGGAGGAGATCAGCTATGAAAATGTTACCAGAGAATGCTTCTATGAGGTGGTGAGAGCATTTTTATTCAAGAAGCAGCCGGCATAGTGTGAGTATAGCAGACAGCTGGTAATGTAAAACCTGATACCGCAACATGAACTTCCCATTTGCCACAAGTAGGAGGAAACGTGTGTGCAGATCACTGAAAAAAACAAGGGGTGGGATAGCTTCTTATTTTTCTCTTTGTATGAAATGCAAGCAAATTTCACATTCTGAAAATGTAAGTTGTAAGGGTTTCATAGACAAAATGCAGTTGCAGAGCTTTTCATACAGGAAAGAAATTACATTTATTTGACAATCAAGTCATAAAGAGAAGACAGAATTCTTTAAAATAGATTAAAAGTCTTGTGGCTTGAGTAGAAAACTTCAAAACCATATATTACAACAGAGGTTTTAAAAATAGTAACTTCTACAAAAAAAGGGTCTGATTTACCTTGTTCCAATTAGAATCCCAGAAAACCTAAATGGCAAATGCATGAAACATATAGCAAACTGACCTGGAAAGGATTGTTCTCTGGGTTCTATATTTTAATCTTTCTAAAGACCTGATGTTTCTGTAAGGAACCTTCCCATTGTAAACGAAGTGCATCCAGCTGCTTGTTGGAGACAGGAGATGAGGTGTGCAGAGTGTTAGTTCCATCGCTGGACAAAGCACCTCATGCATTTATTTCGCCCTTTTGTGCAATCTCTCTACGTTCAACGTGGTCAGGTTTGTGTCTTCTCTTCTGTTAGCAGATTATAGTTGCTCTTGCCTTTCTGCATCCTGATCTCTCTGGGCCTAAAAGGCTCCATTAGAAATGGAAAACATTTTTTCTACACCCGGACTCATTAGGGGTGTGGAAGTTAGCAATGAGACCTTTATATTTACAAGGTCAGATAGTAACAGAACCACAGCAAACCCCACAGTATCAAACAGGGAAGGAACTGCTTGTAGTGTACAGAGGATGCACAGTGGCAGGAAATACAGAGCAGTGGTATTGCATGCAGGCACACTGGAACTTCGGAAGATTTATTTTGCGGATGCAAGATTGCATGAAGTCAGGTGTTCAGCTTAAAGGCTAACAAAATTGCAATTACTCCTTCTGCTTAGGCACACCCAGTTCTTCCAGGTTAGGCCTTGGAGGGGCTCAAGTTCTTTGTATTTTCCATTGTAACATGTATCAGTAGACTGAAGGTAGCGTGATGTTCCTGGAAAGACATGGCATGAACAGTTTTTCCTTTCTTACTGCACACGATATTTTCACCAAGTGTGATGGGTTTTCTGCCTCTTAAGTGCTATAGCCTAAATCAGAATACAACGTTTATGAGGAAAAATGCCTATTTCATTAAAGCTACAACACAGCTGAGGCTAACAGGCAGTGATGAGCATTTTCTGAATGGAAATATATGATTTTTTTCTAAGTAATGTAGAAATATTAGTGTCAATACTCAGTGGCATTAAAATACAAAAATTTTCCCCTGCACTGCTGTTTTGCCTTCTTTTTTTTTTTTTTTTCTTTTTTTTCTGTATAGATTACCTTCATCTTCTTGCAGTGTTTTTCCCAGTGATTACTCTTTTGACTGCCTGTAGGGGAATAGGCATGTCATAGCAACACCCAGTGGGGGGGGCACAGGAAAATACTTGAAAGGACATGTCTTGAGGCGTTGCTTGAACTCAGATTGTACCACACCAAAATTACACATTTCAGCTTTATCAAGTAAGAAATACTAAAAAACAACTGGACCTCAATGAGACATTAAAATTCAAATTTTCTGCCTGTCCAGCTTGCCTGTCTCTGAAAATTAGGCTTACATTCACAAAGAGGATAGTGAAATAAAACTAGTCTTCTATAAAAAGTAAAGGTAGTGCCTATTCAGATAAGCAGCTATTGTGCATTACCTGGAAGCAAAAGTGAAATCTAAAATGGGATGTTAGACTTTTCAAACTGACTGTCAAAAAAAAGGTCAAATCCATCTCTGTGTACATAGTAAAGATCATTACCTATTGTCGGGTTTTTAGCTGAATCAGAAATCATACTTTGTCAGGAACAGCAAAAAAATGGAACTAGTTTGTGCACTTCATCATGTTATCTCCTGTCTATTAGTATCCTGCATCACTGGTTTCTTTTCCCCTTCAGCTAGTCAGTCTAGGGAGTTTTTCCTCTCATCCCAAACTACTTACCTTCACCAGGTCCAACTGTAGACACATTTGACTGTTTGGTCTAGATTTCCATTGACTGTAATAGGAACTCAGACAACTTGCTCACATGTAGTTAGTTACCTTTCATGCAAAAATTGTCATGGGATTTGGACGCATAAAATAGTGCATATAAACTCTATTCAGTCAGTTCAGATCTAAATATGAAAAGAATAAAATGAAGTGATATGTTCTTACTGAGGGTGGGTGAAAAGATTTTTTTCGTTATTTTAAAACATATTAAAATATTGAACTGCAGAAAACTATGAAAATTATCTTCAAAGAAAAAGCAGAACCTAGCAACAGTTTCTGCAAATTTTACAAATGGAAATGGCTTCCCACTATCTAAACTAAAATAAAACTGACTCAAGATGAAATTCTGCTCCTCTGGTAGATGAAGATAAACTTACATTTTCCACAGCATCTTCATTCTGTGCTATGCACATGTAAAGATCCTGCATTCATGTCCCCACTTCATTTATTGCTGTGTCAGTATTTCCACTGATAGGCAGTTTTCCTATCATGTAACTAGTTAACACAGAAAATGTGAAATGCAGGCATAAGCCTTGGGTTTTCCTAAATGTCTAGAATGATTAGACACAGGTAGGGGTTGGGGAGGGATAACAAGCCTGGGTCAGGATTATGATGATGTTTTTCAAGCCAAATATACTAGGAAAATTCAGTAACAACTTTGTGCTTTTCTTTGGTGTAAATGCAAATCAGATCTTAAGAGAACCAGGAATTTGAGGAGTAGCTCTTGCGCAGGGGTGCATCCTGCTGTATGTCTGTCCCTTTGTAGTAGGAAGGGGAAAAGGATGCAGATAAGTGAGTAAAACTATAACAATAAGGTAAATAAAGTTAAGAGTTATATGGTGGGAGTCTGTAACCATGGTGATGAAGTACATCGGAGTCCAGGGGGACCGGACTGGTAGTACTTAACATCCAGAAAGCCACTTCAGTCCCCCAGCTGAGGAAAAATAAGTTTATGAAGAATAGAGATTTTTTCACAAAAGAATTTTCACTGAGAAATACTCAACTGATTGAAATATCGTTAATGTGGTGTGCGTAGGTGCATAATCTGAAATCCAACACAAGAGGCATGGTTTTGGCAAAAGCAAAACAACAGTTGCTTAAGGCAACTGAGTTTTATAACAGATTTCTCTTTTTGCTACCTAGGTGAGCCGTTTCTCACCAAAATTAAAGTTTTACTGAAATTTGAAGGCATTGGCTTCATACCAGAGGGATAAGGAAAAATATATAAAGTTGGGGTATGATCTTGACTTCCTTTACGTTCTTATTTCCACTTAATTCAGCATTTATTAGTTACACCTAACTATAAACTTGTGGATGAAATTTAATATTTTTACCTTTATCATAGGAACTATACGTTGCTAAATCAGAATTATTTAACTGATTTTCCATTTATACATATATTTGGATGGACTTTCTAAGGACAGATACAATGTTATTTAGTCTGCATTCAACTCAGCAAAACAAATCACAGCAATTTAGCAAGAAATAAAAGGAGGAACAAGGAAGACTTCTCTTTTTGGAGAAATATCTCCTCTGATGCTTTGGAAATATATCTTGCAATATATAAAGGCTAAAATAATTTTCACAGCCTTTTATGAAGTGCCCTTCCTGAAAGCATCCAAGTGGAAGAATCCAAAACCTTATATAAATATAGAGCTGAATATCTATTTGACTATACTGTTTTTTGCCCTAAGAAGTGGCTACTCAGATTCTGGACAGTGGAATTGTTTTTAATTTTGTTGATGGTGGTTTCCTTTCAATTTTCTCTTTTCTGCTTTGCTTATTATTGTTTATGTAGGGCTTTATTTTGCAGTACACACAGATTTTCAGGTCAGTGTTGACTTTACGAAACTTGTTACAGCTACAGCACTACCCTCCATGTATATTGGTTCCAGGGAGAAGAAGGGGCTCAAAAAGCACATATCACTTGGCATGAGAAAAGAAAGCCTTGGGACAATTCTACAATTCAACAGAGCAGCGTGTTGTGGGAAGGCAAGAGTTCAGAGCTGGAAGAGGGAAACCCTTTCCCTCTGCAATATCCTATTTATGAAGGAGAAAGAAGATGGGGAAAATGAGGCTTTCCCTGCAAATTGCATGTATGGGTAGACATCTAGTCTGAGGAGAGTGGGAGAATGGAAGGAAATCTAATCTTTTTAGGTTTTGCTTATTATGATTTTGCTAATGGGGAGGTTTTTTGAGAATGTCTATTTCTATTATGGCTTGAATTGTAGAATTGTCCCAAGGCTTTCTTTTCTCATGCCAAGTGATATGTGCTTTTTGAGCCCCTTCTTCTCCCTGGAACCAATATACATGGAGGGTAGTGCTGTAGCTGTAACAAGTTTCGTAAAGTCAACACTGACCTGAAAATCTGTGTGTACTGCAAAATAAAGCCCTACATAAACAAGATAACAGGCAAACAAGTAATAATAAACAACAGAACACAAAAAATATAAGTGTAATGTCAAGGATGCACGTGTGTATCCTTCCGCAAGTATTGCTTAGAAAAAGATGAAACTTTACATTAATGCTGTCTTCAAATACATTTTTGCTGTCCTACTGTTGCCTTCCGCTACAAAGGTGCTCTGTGTAACTGGTGGTACTGCATTCGGTGTTAGAACCAGCATCCTGATGGCTGGTTACAGAAAAGTCCCCTGACATCGCTGCTGGCACCTCTACCTCACAGGGTTTTGGGAACCAGCTTTGGTCTTTCTTGAGAAAGGAGTTCTTGTCATCGCCCTGTTGTATCTCCAGCTCCAGAAAGCTCTGCCTTGAAGCTTACATTTCCTTATCCTCGAAGAATGCTGTTTACTCTTTAGCCCAGTGGTCCAAGTTGTGCACATGTGCATACAGAGATCTGTATCCATGACTAGCTTACCCCCATGATTAGCTTTTAAACCAAATGAATTATTTCAGAGAAATAAGACGGCAGGGAAAAGCCCTCAGCTGGATAATCATCACTACAGCTACCCAAGGAGGCTATGGAGACCTTTTTCCTGTTTTACATGTGCAATGTAATAATGAGAAGGGCTGCCATGTCAGCTCATCTACATAAGCTTTTAATTGACCGCAAAAAGTTTGTATTCATTTCAGCTGTGCAACAGAAAGAAATAAGAGCTCTCAGGAGGTGTAGCTGTTGAAAAGTTTGTAGACTGACATAAGGAAAGGAAATGGGCATTATTTGACTGAACAGAGAAGGCACATGGTATCCACCATAAAGCCCTGTACTGGAATGTGTTATGATTTGGGTGTTTAGACATTGTCTAATAAGATTTGGTTAGATGAGGTATCTGTGAGGTTGGACTGTTTTGACACAAAGGCTATTTAAAAAAACACCATTTTTTAGGTCACTATGCCATTAAAGGTATTGTAAAGTGGAACTTCTAGACATGGAAGTGTTCCTGACACATATTGTGGTGAATAAATAAAGTAGTATGTTGCTTTGATCAGAGTTACAAAAAGTGTGTTTGAGGAACAGCCACACATCTCCCTAAAGTAATACCTTCACCATTTGTTATTCATTTTGTCCTGCCAAGCCAAGAAAGTTGTGACCCAGAAACAGATAACAATGTGATGACAAAGTTTTGCTTTGCAGGTGTTTCTTTTGAGTGTCTACAATGATGTAAATAGGAAATAATTTTGCCTCTTAATTTCTAAACCTTTGGGTTTTTGTAATAATTTTAATGTATCTCATCAAATTTGAACCTAACAATGCTAACTGAATCTTGCATAATCTAACACAGCATCTTGCCCTGTTATGAGAAAAATGTCAATTAGAAGTCACACTCAATCAATGACTAGAAAAAATTCTTGGCAAAATAAGTCTTGCTCATTTAGTGTTCACAGAACTGCATGGTCTGTAGTATGCTTAACATTCCAGAACCTCCTCAGTCTATGAAAATAAAAATACATACTGTATCAATATTTATGTGTTATTAAATAAGCAGCAGCAGCAGATCTAGTCTCAAGGGCTACGCGGTACAGTTTTCATATGAAGTATCTTCAGTAATATGCCACTTAAAATGAATATAAACAGTTTATAATATTAAATTTCTGAAATTTATTGCAGCCTTGAACACTGCACTGTACTTACCACAATGGACTTAACAGCTGTAAGCTATTGTAACAGGTATCTTCTGCACATCGATAATGACCATTATCAATTAGGTACAACAATTATTTCCAGCATCACTTAGAGCAATTTTAAATTGTTCCTTTAAAAAGCTTCAGTAAAGACCAGGTTGGCTTTTTTTCAGGTAAATGCCCATTTATTTTCAGGTACAATCTGACCTATTAATGAACCTATTTAAACTATAGCCACAAGCACTAGCACAAAGAACTTTTTCCATTATTGACACAAATATAGTTCCATAAATCAAAGCTACCAGGCATTTCTGATTATTCTTAAGAGAAAACATTACTCAAATATATTCATTGCTTGGTTTCTGCCACCCACTCTGTCATACACTGTTTTCATCACTCTATGTATTAAGTCCAGACTATTTCCTGTGCAAGACAGCTCCCAAAGGGAGGGCAAACCTTGTCAAAAGGTAAATCTTCCCCTTCCATTAATTAACAGCTTTTAGCACTAATGATGAAACTATACACACTAACTATACACACACTAAAAAAAAAAGCTCCCATGCATAATGGATGATTCTATGACTCTACAATAATTTCATGTGTGGCCTCGACTGCCAGAAGACTGCCTGCCCACCAGAAGGAAGATGTGTGTGGGCAGGGAGTTAACTCTCTAGGGGATGGAGCCAGCTGAATCTCTTGCAACAGAAACAGAAGTGTAGCAGGCAGTGAGGGACTCGCATGTCAGGGTAGTGTCTTATCAGGTGTGTCAGTATATCCCCAGGATGGGTTTTAATGTGAAGGGGATGAGATGTCTCTTACAGCTCCAGGATACAATTTTGCAGTTTTGTAGGAGATAAGATGCAGACACTCCTATGATACATGTTTCTGGTTTATGTAAGAAGGAAGAAATGTAGCAAGAAAAATCCTCTCACAAATTGACTCTTTAGCAGCTAAATCCATGTACAGTTCACATATGATCATCTAGAAAATAATCAAAGGGAATCAAAACAAAACCCACAGATCTTGCATCTATTTTAAGGAAATACTAGGTTTATTTCAGGGTTGCTCTCCAGATAAGGTACTTGGCATGCTGCATGATAGCTGTTAAATGCTAAGATAGATCAGTAATCACTAAGATAAGAAGAGAAATACATCAATGGGGTCTCAAATTTCTTCTCTGTATGCTTTTTTTTTTTCTTCAAGAAAATAGCTAAGGATCACTGCATGGAAAAAAAATATCAAATACCTTAAGCTCAATGCTTAAATAGTTGTGTTGTCATAGTGAGATGGGACTAGATAAGTTCTCAAGAGACCATTACACTATGCTTCTGCCCCAAGGCAGGATCAACAATGCCAGTGTCATTTCTGACATATGTTCAGCAACATTATCTTGAAGACTTTTAGTGAGAGAGATGTTATAACCTCCCTAGGCAACCTACTCCAGTAATTAATTATCCTTATTCTTAGGATTTTTTTCCACAGTCTTGGCTTGTTTTTTCTTACTGTTAAGCCTGTTATCCTGCCAGTCTTGGCCATGGGCCACACCCAGCTGTCCATCAAGGACACATTCCTGAAAAGAACAGGAGAGCAAAAGATTTTTTCCCATAAGAATTAACATGAGGTGGGAAACATGTACAGGAACTTAAGACATACACACTTTAAATTCACTGAGAGCAAGAGCAGGGTCACTGGCAAGATCCAGCTGGCTTTTCAGCAGGTGGCTTTTCAATATGTTTCACTGTTCTGAAAGAAACCAGCTGTGCCATGTCCAAGACTGAATGTCCAAGAAAATTCTTGCAGTGTAAGCATTCTTGATACCTCTTTTGAGACAATTGCATCTTCATCATCCTCCTTAGATGAATCAACGTCAGTTAACTCCATCAAAGGTGAAGGACAGAAAAACTGGGTAATGATAGTGGTTATCAGAGGACACCATTAAACAGTCAGCAGCAGAATTCCTAAGTGGTGGACAGAGAAGTGGAGGACAGTGAGATGCTGCTGTATTTCTTTAATGTCTGCTGAACACTTTTACACATACAGAAATGATCATCAAGCTACCCCAGTAGCTTTCCTCTCATGCAAGCCATCCAACACTCATTTGCTCTGCCTTTCACTGCTGTTTATGTCTACAAGTCATGAAATGGGTTCAAAGAGACGACCTGGTCACTTTTTATTTTGTGGACCAGCTTGCTTTCTGGATCGATTGACTGCCTGAACTAACAGCAGATAGGATTGCAGCTGCCTTAGCTTATAGCAGCTTAAATCGCACTGGAGTTTGTAGCATTAGTTCTCAAACACCATCATGCTGTAACTTCAGCCTAATACAATACTATGATTTTCTAACATTTGAGGATGAGTAAGACCTCAGCTCAGTATCATTAAGCCTGGATACCAAAGTTTGGCATCTGAAACTGTGGGGTCCTACATAAAAGCGACTTAACTTTCCAGGGTCTTTTGACTCAACATAAGATAGTGATGTTTTAATAAAGCAATTTTTATTTAAGAGCCTAAACACAGATTCAGATTCATAAATCCAGACAGGCAGCTTTAAAATAAATACAGAAGTAAAACCAAACACAAACCTTTAAGACCAGAACTACGCGTGTATATGATGTGAAGTCTTGGGGGAGGGGAATGGGTCATAGCAATGAAGAGAAATCTAAGATTACTTTATCTATGTAAGACTATATAATACAGCTTCAAATTATGAGGGTTTTTTTTTTTACTTTGATCTACATATCTCAATAAATATCACATGTTTGATTGAAGCATGGGGGTGAACAAATGCATGGCAAATGTCTACTGACTGTGAAAGAGAGTAAGGAGTGAAGATGGCTGTGGGAAGAGGTTAATATGTGGTTACTATATGTTTTTGGGGTGGACTTCATATACCCATCACCCCTCTGGGGTAAGAGCAGCAGGTCCCCATCTTTCTGGGATGGGACTTGTTTGCTGGGGGATGGGTGTATCTCATGTGCAGGCAGAGTAAATTCTACCCATGGGATCGCTGTGTGTGTGAGAAACATGCAATCACTCTAGAACACGACAACAGGAGCCCTCACACTGCTCAAGCCCTGTACTGGGGGTAATAGTTTCCAGGGATAGCTCTGCCTCACAATCAAGTCGCAAAATGGCTGGCACCTGACGACTCCTGGGGCTGCTGCCAGGGGTAGCCTGTGTCTGAGAAATCACACGCCTTTTCTCCATAGACATCTCCTCACTGCTGTCCTCTCCCTGAAGGCTTATGGCATGGGGTATGGGCTGCACCCAGGCGACAGTGGCAGCAGGAGGGGCTACTGATGATGATACAGCTCTTTCCTTCTGGCAGGTGGTGTCATGGTGATAGGAAACCAGCTCATTGCTGAAGTTGACCTTCTCCACAGTGGATCTGGGTGTGCCACAGCAGAAGCACCGGCAGCCCAGCAGGCTGCTAAAAGCCCGCCTGAAGTCTGCGTTGAAAGCATAGATCACTGGGTTCACTGAGGAGTTAGCCCAGCCAAACCACACAAAGATGTTGAAGATGGTTTGGCTAACGCAGGGTGTCTGTCCTTCATTGCCACTGTCAAGCTTGGGCTGGCAGAAGGGCAGCACACAGTTGAGCAGGAAGAAGGGCAGCCAGCAGCAAACGAAGACTCCCATTATGATAGAAAGGGTCTGCAGCACCTTGGTCTCCTTGCGCAGGGAACTTTGCAAAGAGGAGGGGGCCTCCTTGCTGTGAGCTGGCCACTGCCCCCCTGCTCGCTCGAGGGTGGAGATGCGGCGGATCTGGGCCTGGGCAATTCGGTAGATCCTAGTATAGGTGATGATCATGATGACCACGGGGATGTAGAAGCTGATAAGCGAGGAGATGATGGCATAAGTGCGGTTCAGGGTAACATCACAGCGAGGCATCCCGGCCAGCCAGGAGCCTGGATATCTCACATCCTTGGCTTTATGCCAGCGTAGCTGCACTGGGATGAAGGAGATCAGGATGGAGAGGACCCAGGCCGTGGCTATCATGGCGCAGGCAAGGCGCTGCGTCATCCTGCGCTCATAGCGAAAGGGGCTGGCGATGGCCCAGTATCGGTCCACGCTGATGATGCAGAGGTGGAGGATGGAGGCGGTGGAGCACATGATGTCAAAGGCCACCCAGGTGTCACAAAAGCGGCTGCCGAAGAGCCAGGAGCCACCAGCCACCTCAGTGACCGCCTTCCAGGGCATTACCAGGATGGCCACGCAGAGGTCCGAGACGGCCAGTGACAGCACGAACCAGTTGGTGACCTTGGCACGCAGGTGGCGGAAGCGCAGCACGGCCAGGCACACCAGCGCGTTGCCCACCAGCGTGCTCAGCACCAGCGCGCCCAGCAGGCACCCGGTGAGCGCCCGCAGCGCCCGCGGGCCGCCCCCCGCCGCCGCGCTCCCCATCGGTTCCGGTCCCCCCAGGGGGGCGGCGGGAGCCCTGGCTGCCGGCGCCGTCCGGGACTGCGCGGCCGCCCGCCCGCGAGGGCATCTCTGCCCGCCCGGCCGCCCGCCTCAGCTTCCCCGGCGGCCGCGGGCGGCAGAGCGGGTAGCCCTGGGAGTGCTCAGTGCTCCGGGGGGCTCACTCATCGCCCCGAGGGGACTCACTGCAACGTAGATGCTCACTCCCCGCCCCGAGGTGCTCTCCCACTCCCCCAGGGGCGATCTCTCACTGCCCCAGGGATGCTCGCGCCCCGCACCGGGGAGCTCTCTCCCCGTCCAGGGTCACTCGCTCCCCGCCCCAGGGTCACTCACTCACCGCCCCGGGGGTGCTCACCCCCCGCGCTGGCTGCCCGGGGCCGCCCGCCCTTGGCGCGGCCGCGGCTCCGCCCGAAGCGGCACCCTTGGTGCCGGGGCAGACCTGCTGGTGCCTGGGGCGGCCGAGCAGCAACTTTGAGCGGAGGCGGTGGCCCCCGCGCGACTGGAGGGTGCGGAGGGGCGCGTCCCCAGTGCCTGCTCAGCCGGAGCGCGGTGGCGGGTGCGGAGCGGCGGGCGCGGCCCCCGGCATCGAGCGGCCCCAGTCACTGCGCGGCGGGAGATCTCCCCGCAGCATCGCCCTGCGACGGGTCTTTTTGCAGCCTTCAATTTGTACCTGCGTGTCAGGGATGAGGATGTGGCGCTTCCCGAGTGTCTCCTCCCTTTGGGAGACCACGATCAAATTCCACGATTCGTAGAGAGCAGGAAGAGTCTGCTTCCACTGCGAATGTTGTCAGAGCTGGTATCGGAACTCGCGAAACAGTACTTTGCTCCTTACTTTTTGTTTTGAATTGAAATCCTATGTAAAGAAATCAAAAGCTTAGAAACCCAAGACATCTCTAGTTTGAATTTGTTGCATTTTGGCAGAAGATTGCTCATATCTTTCCTCAGACACAAGCACCCAAGACTTGCCTCTGTATTTTTCAGCCAAAGGTGTTTTTTGATGTATTTCAACAGATTTTTATTCGCTGTTACAATTTTCTATGTGTTGCCTTATAAACGTCTTGCATCTACTTGCAGCCCACTTTCACTAAACTACCCTAGTACAAATAGGTTATAGTGCTTTATTTTGGAAGAACCGATACAGTAATCCTGTCATGAAAAAAAAGAGATTGGGATGTGAACAAAAAATATCAACTCATGCAATTAATTAACACGGCAAAGTGGTATTCATTTTTCGATGAGCTATTTTATATGTTCTTTTTGCCTCCTGGTTAGAACTACTTCATCCACTAGTGCCAACACATGTAATTTGCAAGCCAATAAGTACCTGATTTCCATTTTACTGTTATGATATTTTTCATAATTAGAACAGAGACTGAAAATTTTTTAGACAAATTTTGAACAGCAAAGCTGGCAGCTTAGCCTATAAAAATCATCATATTTAAGATAAACTAGCTGGATTCCACCAGTTCATAACAGATTGTTAACATTTGGTCATGTTTTTTAAGATCCTAGCTGCTTTGTGCCTTGGAGACCACAGTCTTCATAACACAGCCCACAGTGTTATTCCTGCTGTGACACTAACAATTGGAATATATTTCTTGTTAATGTGTTTGTCTAGAAGACAAAGTTGTATTTCAAACTATTTATCTAGAGTCTTTTCTGATAAACTAGATACTTTTTTAAACAGTAGTAGCTGTCAAAACAACATAGGGTGTAAGAAAAGAACCAGCTCCAGACCTCGTCTTATTTGGAACCATCTGTAGTTCCATGTACATGATTTTGCCAACATCTGCAAACCACAGCAGGTCTCTGATTTTCAGTCTGATACTAGAGACTAAAGCTTAGTTTGTAAGAATTGTCTACACACTTGCTAATTTGACTCAATACATTTACTCTTATTTAACAGTAAATAAAATGACCCTGAAGAACAGAATGTATTTGTGAAGAATTGTAAATAGAATTAAGGTTATACAGCACTGAAAAGTGCTTTTGCATATTCAGCAGACAGTAGTGCTACAGGGCACTAGCACGTAGCTAGCATTATCCTTATAAAACCAACTGTTTTCAGTGTCTCTGTGTATCTCTGTGTTCCCACGATCTCTTTCTGTTCTACAAATATTTCTAGTTCCTTTTTTACATAGAGAAGTGTATGCGATCCTGCTGGTTTGTGTGCATGTGTTTTTATTTGAGTGCCCTACCTTAAAATTTTGAGTGTGTTGGCTGAAGACAAACCTGACTGAGGGGTAGATGTCTTGAAAAACTGATTTCCTACATTTGTAATTTAAATGGGCATCTGAGTAGAAGTCAGGATGTGTATTAACATCCTCACCAATAGGAAGGTTGCAGTGTGGACTCAACCCTTATTACACACAAGAGAATCTGCGCAGAGGGAGACATTTTGAATACTCTTACTTGAAATAAAACATTGACACATTCATCTTCTTAGATACCAGAGGATCCAAGTGCAAGATGCAAATT
This sequence comes from Neomorphus geoffroyi, assembly GCA_033558235.1. Classification (NCBI taxonomy): domain Eukaryota; kingdom Metazoa; phylum Chordata; class Aves; order Cuculiformes; family Neomorphidae; genus Neomorphus; species Neomorphus geoffroyi. The sequence continues at coordinate 17,718,304 of JAUMJM010000016.1, read as the reverse complement.
CTTAAGAAACTGTACAGTGAGTCAGTAGCAAAGACAGGAATAGAAACATTGCCCTGCTCTTATTCCTATATTGGGCATAGTGGAGTGAAGTGTAAACTTAGAGAGGGAGGAAAGAGAGACCTGAAGGAAAACACAATGCTGTGTGAAAATCAGTGTGTGCAGTGAGTTCAAAATGCTGTAAACTTTAATTTTAAGGCCTGTAGCTATTTCTTGGATTAATCTTATGTGGGATAGAATAGGAGGGGTCTGAGCAAAATAATGTAAAAAAATACTGATGGGCTGGATAAAACGGTCTCTCTGTGAAAAAATAAACTTACCCAGAGAATACACTTTAAACATATATTGTAAGATTTTTAAATGCAGTCAATATATTCAAAATCTCTTTCCCTCCAAGAAGACAAAGAAGGCACCCTGGTCAGGCAGGCTTATATAAGAACCCAAAATTTGTTTCCTTCTACTGCTACTTTCCTTCTCCTTGTCTTACTTGTCCCTTGTGCTCCTCTCATCCTAGACTCAGTGCTCACATTTATAGCAGATTCTATGACTAAGAGATGATCTTATTCAGAAGGTAAAATGAAGCCTCTAGTAGTTTACTATGATTGCATTTGGAGGTCATGCCTCAGTTAAGGTCCCTAATGTGCTGTCTGGCTGGACAACTGAAATGGGTTCAAACTCAACACTCCAACAGGACCTGGTACTTCAACTCAAGTCTCAGGGTGCCTTCTGAAAGGCCACTGCAGTTCTAACATCCTGTGCTGTCACATTGCAATCTGCTGGGGAGAACAAGCCTCCAGCAGGTTAATAACAGGGACCAAGCTGCATGTGGCCTAATGCTAGATCTCACTGATGTTACCTGGTCTCATAAAGACAGTGACTGTAGATTTCAGCCACATTTATCCAGTGCCAACCGTTACTGCTTTGTCAAAAGAACGTAATATCAACAGCAGTTAATTAAATAGTTCGTTTGATGTTGAGATCTTGTCCAAATGGAGGAGCATTATTATAACCAACTTCATGAGGTAGTATCTTTTAATAGAATGTGATCACACTGTGTAAAGATGTATTTAAATACTGGCAAAATGATGCTCTGAATAAGTTGTCTTCCCTGCAGTCCAAAAAAACATTGCTAGTATGTGAGTCAGACTAAACTGGGTTTTGTCATTACCTTTACAGCTACTTTGGGAGATTGATTTTAAATGTATCAGAAGAAAATGTCACTAAGGCAATAACATTACATCTGAAACCAATACGATTATCTGTCTATCCATCTACCCATCTCTGTATAGCTAAAGAATCTATCTGATTTTGTATGTATGTATGTGTGTGTGTGTGTGTGTGTGTGTGTACACTTATCATCTTGGCTTTATACATTATATTCATGCTTTCAATGCCATGTGAATTTTGTGAACTTGATCATATACTGAAACTGCCTGTCTATTTATAGAATCTATTTATATATCTATAGAAAATCCAGCATTTATTATTGAAAATAAATTACCTTTTCATTACATAGGTATGGATTAGCTGTATGACAGAACTGGAATTCCCTGAATAATTCATTGTTTCAGAACCTGTCTAGACGAATTACAGAGAAAATAACTAAATCAACAGCTAAGTATCAAAAGCATACTTAGTCTGGTCAGGCTTAACAGAAATAATTTGAATGTGCAATGTCCAGCGCAGAGCCCACTGTAGCGCCTCACATCATTCAAATTTAATATGGTTCTTAAAGTGATTTCAGTATGAGTTGTTTAGCATCAGCTCTTGAGTTTGGAATGCCTTTAAAGTTAAGTAAGGAAGAATAAAAGTGATGTAATATCTAACTAAATTACTTTCTGGGAGAAGTGCCTGGCTTCTTTCCCAGATATAAAGGCCAGAAATGTCAAATTCACTTTTTCGAAAACACTTCTTAGCATCACTGTATGATAGATTATGAATACCGGTCCCTGGGGGTGCGGTGATGCTTTTGTATGATCTAATTTGGAAGGCAGTCCCTATTTGCAATTGGAATTTCCATTGTCAGGGTGCTAGGGCTTTTCCACAACACTTGCTGGTATCACAATGCAATGGAAACTCAGCAATGAAGATGCTGCCTCTCGTATATTTGGGCACAGATTTCCTTGAGAGATAAAGGGAAGTTTCCCATTTTTTTTAGGAATCTTTCCTGAAGGATAATATTTAAGGACTTTTAAATGTCAAAGAATATTTTTCATCAATTCTCAGTTGTTGCTATTTTGATAAAATCAGGACAGTATTTCATACCAGCTTAGCAAAAGATTATGTCTTTTCGCAGAAACTTTGCTGATCAAACCCTTTCCTACCATAATCAATAAGGTATTTTATTGTAGCATGGTTGACAAATGGACTAGATGCAGGGTCTCTGCATTATATGTGTATCTGGTTTATGTCATCTAAACAGAGTGGTTCTGTGTTCTTCTAGTGAGTGGATCACTCAAGCTTTGCCTAAATTGAGCTGTAGGTGTGTATTGCAGCATGCTCCAACCTCCTCAACCAGAGCAGTAATTCCGTTAGAGCATGTCCTGGCTCTCTTCCTGCTATTGTACCTGAGTTTCCTTCTCGTGGATGCCAGTGTGCACAGGGAGTGACTGGATTAGCATACACTGGAGTCTCTCCCTGCGGCCGGGTCAGGACATATGTAGGCAATACACACAAGAATACCTGGATCTTAAAGTTTGGATGTTTTCAGAGTTTCCTGAGAGATCGTGAGTGTTAGTTAGGGGCCTGATACTGACTTCTAGCAGATACCAAGGCAATTGGTTGAGACTACTGAGCAATACTTTTCAATCCAGTGTCTTGAGTAAATCCCTCATGGGGAATGCCTGGAGATGGCACTGTAGAGTTATAATTTAAATGCAGATGCACTATTTTCACCCTTCAGGTTTTGCACAAAAGTTGCATATTTTTGCTAACAGCCTAAACACTTCATTTGTAAGTGCTTCCAGAGTTTTGGGGTATGCCATCTGGACATGATGAGCCTCATGCTTTTAAAATGATCGGATTGCTTGGATTTATTTTACAGCTACTCTTCAGTCTGAGAAAATGCTTTATTTTTGCTACTAGAAAAGATTAGGCCAAGGGTAGCTCTCTCCCTATCATATTCTTCAGTTTAGAACTGAAGTAGAGAAGAAAACATTGTTCTTCCTAGTACTGCCTAAATCTTCTCTGATTATTCCATTTAACCTCTGGTGATACAGGAAATGCACAGATCTATTTAGAGTCATAACAACCATTCTAATTCCTTTCTTATCCTCTGTCTGCTGTAGTTTACTATTCCTGAGGCTGTTTTCAGTAGTTAGTTTTGGAGATGGACTCTAGAATTCAAAAGGACTGCACTTTGGCTTAGCTGTTGCTAGGCATTTATCATTTCACCTCACTGGGTTTTGCCAAATTACTTTCCTGGTATTCAGAGGTACACATCTGTTTGAACATCTCTGTGGTTTCCTTAAGCAATAGCTAGCACTAATTTAAAGTTCCTGCCTCCTTCATTATTCTCTTACTTAAAGTTTTTTATAGTTTTTTCATTTTATAGAAGTCTACCATTTCAAATATAATTAATGTGATTAACATATAACTAAATAATAGATACTGTAAATAACAAAAGAGTACAAGGTATATTTAAGTGCTTTTTTTAAAATAATAGGTAGATTTAAACATTATTTTAAAAGCTATAACAATAAATATGTGAAGAGTGAAGCAGTGTAGGAGGTCCAACTAACTGTCATTTGAAATGCAGCTTTAATATGAACAGCATCAAAGAGAACAACTAATTCATAGAATCATAGAATGCCAGGTTGGAAGGGACCTCAATGATCATCGGTCCAACCTTTTTTGGTGATATATATTTTGCTTTGCAAAGCAGCATTTCATAACTGTGCATATAACCTGAGATATCTTACTTAAAATTTCTATTTACTCTTTCCTGCTAGCAGTTACTATGTATAAAGAAAGTTAACATTTCTAGACCTTTTCCTTCAAAAAGTCAAACACCTGGTTCAGTACTGTGCCAAGAAACAAGTGAATACTTATTACTAAGCAGAAAAAAAACGCTCATATTTCACCACAGATAAGTCTAAAAGGAGTATTTGTCCTTTATTTTAGTCTGCCAAGTAAGGCTTAGTTTAGAACCCATCTTTCGAGCATCCTGTGTTCCATGTTTTCAGTAGGTCACCTTTGGTGACGGCACTTTACTGATCAATGTCAGTAATTCAGCCCGTTCTCCAGGGAAGTCCTGTGTTGATATCACACTGATAAGTTCATCATTTTGTTTTCTTTTATCAAGATATTATTCCTTCCATTGTTCTTCAGAACTAGCATAGATGAGCGTCTTGGTTTTTACATCTGGTGTTCTCAGTTGCTTAGTTTTTATCAGCTTCCTTGGCTTGTCCCTCCCCAGCACAGTTCTAGTTCACTGCTTCCACCAAAGAAGCTCAGATCAGAAAACAGGACTGGCAATTTATCACCTGGCCTGCTAGTTTGGACCTTCCTGGTGGATGAACACCGGCATTTTTCACTCAGCACTTTCAAAGGCAAATGCTTTCGAGCAGGTGATAATATTTCCCATTTAATACATATATAAGCAAACTTCCCTTCCTAAGTTGGGCAGGGATGAAATGCTCAATGTGACATTTAGTTACACTCCAAAGTCCAGGAGCTAAACCCAGAAGTTTTAACACACAGACATCCTCGGGACAGTGTTCTTGACTATTCTGATCTTGAGCATAACTCAGTGGCAGTGTTCACTATAAGGCAAAGCAGCATACAAGGCTGACTGGAGTAATGTTGGGGTTGAGTTGGTTCCTGACACAGCCCATAATTTAGGAGGCAGAAAGATGGTTTTAATGCAATCTTTGCTCTCTTGCATGAGCTGTACTTTTGTGTTGCACAGCACAAACCTCAGAACTTCCTCTATTGAACAAAGCAATTTGTCCAGCTACTGGAGTATTTTAGGATTTTTCAGAGAGGCAGGGCAAAGAGCTTTTTGATTTTGCTTTTCAAACAGAAATGCAAAATCCATTACATTGCTGTAGTAATCAGTACCTACGTTATTTTAACCACTGTTTAATCTAATTAAAGTAATCAAGATAATAATACTGTGAAAGCTAGTCTATAATAGTGTTGACTACTTTAAAATGTTACCTCCATATACTCCAGGATAAAAATGCTTCATTGACTATCATTGCATTTATAAAAGAAGCTTTAAAATTAAGATTAAAAAATGCAATCCATCATACATTTCGAATAGAGGACACACAAAAAATTTTGAAAAAAATTTGAAATCTCCTCTTAGTAAGTGATGTGGCAGAACTATTGCCAAGTCATATTCAGATTCCTATAGAAATTAATAATTTGTGCTCCACTTCTGACAAAAAGTTATCTCCTAGCATGACAATGTATCATCTCTTCGGTTTGCTTCAGGATATACAGATTTTAATTATTCAGAAAATCAATATGAGTTTTCCTCACCTTTTTGTCCATGTTTCCACAATATGTAAATAATTTGCTGAGAGAAGATGTGTGATATTTTCAAAGGGTAGACTGCATATGGATTTTCTGTCTATACAGAGCACTGCTTAGCATTAAGAAGTGCAATTTAATCTCTACCACTGAATTTTAGTGTTTCACAAGGAACACTTCAATCTCTTGTCTTGATAAAAGTCTGCATGCAGCCACTATCAGAACTGTAGGACTACATGGCCAGACAACAGAGAGATATTGTGCAATGGTTTCTGTCCTGAAGAGATGACCACAACACTGCTACCAGTAAAGCTTTGTGGTTGGATAACATGGGTTTGAGGAACAACAATTAAGTGCGCAGAATGTAAGCAAAGCAGAAGTGATGTCAGGAGGCAGATAAAAACGTTCTGAAGGTTTCACATCCCTATATTCACTCTTCTTTCTTTCAAGATCCCACATCCCTATAATCTATCCAACCTATATTTTAGAACAATCTTTGGATTCCTCTCAAGCACTCATTTGACAGCACAAGCTTTCTATTATTTAAGCTAGGTTCTTAGCCCATACGGGCAAGCAATGGCAAACCTAATTTACCCACTTATTGCAAGCTCATGGCTGGACTGCAGCATTTAAAGTAACTGGGCATTGATGTTCAACGACACAACAGATAAAGTTTCCACAGCCCACAATGGCTACTTTGGAAACTGATTCAGATTCAAGTTCTTGTTCTTTACCTTCAAGGCTTTCCCAGACTTCATGCTGGTAAAGGTCACCTAAAATGTTCACAGTAAAGAGCATGGTTAATAGCTGCTTGTGAACTGTTCCTGGTCAGAAAAAAAATCTATCCTGCAAGAGACGCCCAATTTCAGTCTTTTCCCCAGAAGTTCCAGCACCTCACACACCTTGCTACCTAGAGGTCCATGTTTCTTCTCCAGCAAAAGCTAAGCAAATTTGTGTTCAAGCCCAAAACAAATAAACAAAAGCCCTTGTCTGTTGCATATGCTTCTTTACCTGTGGTACAACATGACAAATACTAGTTGCACTGGCTATATCTTGATTGTATGGCAGGTTGTCTAAGTTTAAAGGAAACTAAGATGTCTGTCTGGACTAGGCAGGGGACCTCTTCCCAAAAACCACCACAACCTTTGAAATTAATAGACTATAATCAGAAAATGTATAGAAAAGGATAACAGTTCTTAACTACAAATACATATATATAACCCCAAAACTGTAACCAAAACCCTTAAACCAATGAAGTCCTATCCCTGCACTTGTAGCTATTACTTAATGCACTCCTGGACTGGGACACCACAGTGATGAGCATAGCATAAAAAGCTGTATAGAATAACTCAACAACACAAGCTTTCTGTGCTGTCTGGAAAACAGCTGAGGATACATGTGAGATGCAGCACTGCATAACTAGGAGATTATATTTCTGTATAGTAAATACAGGTCTCATATTTTTTTTTCTCATTTTCCTCATTCCTTTTCCTAGCCATCCATGGTGCCAAATGTTGCGTGTTGTTTTTTATATATAGACAAACATTTCTTTGCAAATATACATAACAAATGGCCTTAATAAATAATACATTGAAAAAGTTTCTCCACTTTTGCACTGCCTGTGATTAGCCCCAGTCGTACTGACTGTGCCTGGCTGCAGCATTTCCCAAGGGACCGTCTCCTAGTTTAGCACAGCTTAAACACAGAGCAGTAAATTGAACCTTACCCTTTCCAACCACTCCCTGTCATTCTGTTTGACTATGATAAGGAAGACGTGTTCTTTTAAGGATAAACTCTTGTGTACTACAATTTAGGACCTAGTTCAGCATTCACAAGCAGCACTTCATAAACTGAGGTAGGCAACTCCTGCTCCCAGGTATTTATTTAGGTGTCTGGATTACCCAGCTTCATGTGCTGTGAAACCAACAGAACTGCAAGGCGTATAAAGTAACATGCCAAAAAAATTGTTATTTTTCAGCCATATCACTTTCTCAGTCTGAGTCATTGCATTGCCACACAAACAGCTGAGATGGCATAACAGCAAGCAGGATTAGGAAGGTGAATGCATGACCAGGAGCTGGAACAGAGAAAGGTCTGTTCACACCAATGTTGTCACTGTAAACCTGTTCACTCTTTCTACCGTTGCTCTTACACACCCTGTGACAATTTCTTGAACTTCCCATGAACGGTTTGAAAGCTTCTATGCTGGTCATCTCTCAATAAAACAGTTTATAATTGAATTCAATTAGATTACATCTACAAGTAGTCCTAAGACCAGTTCAGTTCTCACTGAACTCAGGAGGATAGACTTTTTCAAATTCCATCTGTTTTTTTAGTGGACTTCTCTTGCCACTAAACTTAGTGGACAGAATTCCAGAGCACCCAGGACCTGATGCTCAGCCTCAGCAAACATTTTACACCCATACTGTATATATACGTAGCACCTGTTGGTTCAGGGCAGCATAAAAGCAGATCAATTACATTATTTCTAAAAAACGTTAACACAAACTTAGCCTATGAAGCAAAGAAAATGTGTTTGAAGAACACAAAGACTGAATCTTGTTCTCATAGTCCTCAATGTGCATTACAAGTCTTTTTTTGTTTTTAAGAATACATATCCAATACAACTTGGCAAAAATCAAAAGGAAAAATCCCAAGAACCCATTATTTTTTGCTGCTTAGATTTTATCAGCCATAGAAGTGATTTTTTTTGTTTAAGTGATACAGCAATTTGTGATAAGGTTGTAATCATCATGGGGGAGGACTAACAAATATGTATCAACTACATATTAATTATAGAAAAGTAAACAAAAAGACTTATAAAACACTCTCATTTCATGGGACAATAAATGTTGGAAAAGTGTAAAGACATATCCATGCAGTTGAATGAGTCCCCCCCCAAATATTTACTGCTCTAGGACAAGGACTATGCTGATATCCTGCCTGGAAACAGGAAAGGGTCAAGTCTGAATATGTAAATCAAAATGGGTCTAATTAACAGATGAAATAAATAAAGGAAAAGCTGTTGTTGATCCTAAAAACCAAAACCAAACTCCAGACAACTCAGATGGAGGCTAACTGGTCAAAATATTACCAGGAAAGGGAGAAAAAGGCTCAGATCTCTGCTTCATTACAGCAATTCCCCTTTCATTTCCTGCCAAAAATATGCCTCCCTTAACAACTCAGGTTACTGCCTGAGTGTGTGAGGATCCCAGGCTGAGGGTTGTGAGATCCTGTGTTGCCTGTTTGCCCTCGTCTGTTCCTTTTCTTCTGCTCTGTCTGTGTCTGCCCTTTGCCAACTTGCATCTACTCCTCTGGTGGATCCCAAAGGGTGGTTTTGAACAAAAAGAGAAAACTCAACAGTCTCTGTGAAATAACCTGAGGTTTCTGGCGGGCAGATGGATGGAGCCTGTGGGATTAGGTGTCTAACTGATTAGCTACCTAGAAAGAGGAAAACTGAAAAAAACCCATCCTTTTGGATCATCGCAGAAGCAGTTAATTTTTTATTTTTTTTTTACTTCATTTTCTCTTTTGTTCTATTAAGAATCAGTGTAATTACATTTCTGGTTTGGATGTGTTAATAATGTTTCTATTTGTTTTTATCTTAACCTGGTTTCAGGTAAGGGTGATTTCCAGGTAACTAACTACTCCCTATGTGTTTGGTGATATTTAAACCAGGAATATTGGGATATGCTAGCAGTCTTTAGCTTCTCAGGATATTGATGGTGATATCCAGAAGCCTTGGCATAGGTATGACATCTACATAGACCAGTCTGGCAGTGGACAACATGGAGTTTACATGGAAAGAGAGTCTTCTGGTGACTGTCAATAACCTGGAAAGCCGTCTAGCCCCCAGGGGAGCAATGACAAATACAACTTACTGCGCTGCAGTGCCTAGGGAGATTTTTGCACTGTGGTTTGAACCACAACAAGCATAACTGAACACAAGCAAAGCACCACAGGCTGAATTATCTTAATAGAGGTATACAGCGTGTTTGATCCACAAGCAATGAAGTTGAATCCTAGGACCGCAGCATAACTGAGAGTGTGCTAAGCAGAAGCTTGCAGTGTGCAAGAGACTGCCAAACATCATGTCTCTGAATATCTTAATTAATTGCTAGTTGTACTCTGTGATGAGATCTTGTCCAGAAAGCTTTGTATTAAAAGTGCAAACTGCTATTAGTGGGGTGCAAAGATGTTCTTGCCAAACAGCCATTTCCAGAGAAATGAGAGCCTCTGGTGTGAACGGTCAAAGAGCACAACTATATTGCAAATAGAAGAACATCCGATGTTTTGGTAGCCCTAGGGTACAGTTCTTCCTGTATATTGATTTGAAGAAGTCTTTCGGTATTTCAATTACAGAAGTAATGAAATAGCTCAGGGAAATCAACAGCTACATATTGATTATGTGTGTAAATATTAAATGTGTATTTCAGTTATTAGCATTGGTTGGCACAGAGGTAAACTGGTACTTGTGGCCTTGCTAGTTGTTCTTCTGAAAAGAGAACCTAGTCATGGGCATTGGCATATTTTTTGTACAGTTTTTTAATTTGGGGTTTTTTATTATTTTATTATTTTTTGTTTGTTTGTTTCTCAGCACTTGAGTCTCCACCAGCATTTGATGAGCAGTTTAGGTCAACATGAAGCATTACTGCTAACCAAGAATGTTTATGGTAATATTAGTTTGCAGGCTTTGTGATCTAAATTTACTGTGCTAAAACGATGCTCAAGAGAACTGTAGTCACAGCTCTTTTGTTGGTTTTGGGGTTTTTGTGGCAGAGATTGGTCCTGACAGACTTTTGAATTTAACAAATTGATACTTCTGCTCAAGGTGTGAAACATCTAAGATTTTTAAAATTTCATACTAGACCTGAGCCCCCATGTGGATGTCAGTTTGGTGGGGAAAGCAGACCACTACATTCTGCATTTCAGCAACAAGTTCTTGTTCCTGAATGAATGCCTTAAGATTTTGTCTGTACTGCCAGTAGCATTGTGTAAGTCTAGTTCTGCAACGACCACACACCAAAGTATGCAGAGTTCGCAACTATGTGTTTTTAGCACTGCTCACAGTATACCTTGTCACAAATGTCTGCAAGATTACATCCTTTGCCTGTGTTCACAGCTTCCTTAAAAACAATTGCCTGGGTTATGTTATTGCAGGGTATTCCTTATGCTATGAACTTGTGAGTGAAAAATGGTCTGTATCACTAAAATCACTGGATAGGGCAATGCAAATCAAAATGGAAACCAGAGTTGAAACTAATGACCTAGAACTGTGGTAATTTTATGAGCTGTGTGACATTTCCTAAGTGTTCAGACCTTTGACAGGGTGCAATGATAGACAGGGGTTATCCCTAATGAGGGACAGTATTGAAAGGTCAGCTGTCAAAACCAGTCCAGCATGCAGACAGGTCTAGTCTTCTGTTGACAATGTATTTAACAACCAAGAAGGCCATTTCTCTCAGGCATCAAGTCTGGGTCACTGTAGCACACTATAAATCTCTGGAACAACGGGCAGGTTTGCAGATCCTGCAAAGGAGTACTGACAAGCCTGACTTGTTCCTTATGTGCTGTTTTACCTGTAAACTCTTTGGAACAAAGTCTACGTGCATTATTTATTTATACACTGTCTCAGTGAGGACTTGTTTAGCTAAAAGTTGTACATGCTGCTTGTATATAATATAAAATAATTAACCCAGTAAAGATTGCCTCCTTTCTATTTCAGTGACCAACAGTGAGAACAAAGTAGCCAGATTCCTCTCATTTAGCTCCCATTTTTTATGTATTCTCTTGCTATCTCGCAAAACTGGCATAGCACTCAGAGCTGCCTTCTAATGCAGCAAAGATATTGCTGTCTTCTTTCTGACATCTGAAGTGCCCAAAATATCTTCTCCATAACTGAGATATTTTATAAATTGAGCTAGAGGCTTTGATACTGCAGAAGTTTTTAGGAAAAGAATTCAGCTTCATTCATTTTATGTAACGTAACTCACTCTTTCTTCACAGAACCTTATTTGGTAAAATTGCCTCCTTCGTAAGGATCACCTTAGAAAGCCAATAGCACAAAGGATCGTATTATATGCAAACTGCCCTTATCAGTTTGAGGACAATAAAAAATCACTGCCTAATAAGTTATTCACAATATTCAACTAAGCAGCTATTTTCTTTTCACTAATAAATTATGCTATTCCTCATATGAATATGTCTATAACACTGGATACCAAGGAACTCACTACCAGATCAGAACTATAGAATAAATAATTTCATTTTTAACAGTATCAGGTAACAGCACAGCTACTATATGGTGTGGTTTGGGTAGAATCCCATGTTGCAATTTCTTCAATGTCAAGGTTAAGATAAGAGGTTCCCATCCTGGCAAGTCATTCTCAACCTCCAAACACAGTTTACTCTCTCTCATTTATGATGATTCAATTATTTGGGGGGCTTTGCCCTAAAATAAATCTTTGAAATGGTGTGGGATTTGGATTTGCTGAACCAGATGACTTCACAGATCTATTGTAATAATTGTAACATGGGGCTGCGTTATCACAAGGCTCAAAATGCATTCCTTCACTCCTAGTCCTTTCAGCAACCCTGCTCTTAAAATTTCTCAGTTTTATAACTACTCATGTGCTGTTCAGTCCCCTCTTCTTCCCTGTGGATTGCTGACAGCCCTCTACAGACTCCGGATTACCTGATCATTCTTGCTTATCCAAATCAGAACGGCCTAACATGAAGCTAGTTGTCCAGGGAATCATGCACTTTTCTTTGAATTATTCGCTTGACTTTCAGATAATTGGATCAAAGCTGTTTCATGATCAGCTACATGCAAACTGTACAATACATATCCCTGCTAATCACATCATTAATTCTTTAGTTCACTGAGGTATTCCTCAGGATTAAGCATTTCTGGAAAATACAATACAAAGCTTCAAAATCTGCATTCAGCTCTAAACTACGTCCTACAGGAGTGATTTTAAATCCACAATATTGCTTGGAAATCTGGAGATTTTAAAAAAATATATCTATAAGATTAATCTGCCCATCTAGCAAGTCCTAGAAATAGAAGTCAATGCAAATGCAGTGAACCAAGTTGTTTTAGTTTGTGCAAAACAACCTGCTATCCTTTAGAATCCCTGGCATAATTACCAAATACCCCAGCTGCACTGACTGAATTAAGTTCACCATAAACTGATCTTGTTTTACAATCTCAGTGTCAGTCTTCATTTTGCTTAGCATGTTTAACACCTGGCACTGTTTTGCAGGTTTTGTATTAATTAAATCACAGGAGTACATTCAAGACTGATGCTGCCATACAACATACCATGTAATAGCGAACAATGTTGAAAATGAGTGCAGACACTCTGTGGATTTCTGATTACTCCCTTAAACCTAAAATCTTCACTAGTAAAGACAAATATATCTCTCATTTTGTCCTGGTGCAAAAGAGCTCCTGGATTCACACTGCATTTATCCTTTCCTTACTTGCAAGGCATAGAGTGCTGCTGTGTTTCCACACCAGTTCACTTCAGATCACATTATCAAGGGTAGCAATGACTATGTAGATGCTAAATGAAATCACTATTGATTCCTTCTTACAGTGTATGAAGTCACCAATGTAACATGAGTAGAACAATACTAAGACTCATTTTTTTAATACTTTTGAAGACATGGTATCTACCCTCCCTCTGGCTGCTTATTACTCAAGTAGCCTTTGGGAAATTCTGCTTCCTGCTTAACTAAAATACAACATAAGTGCAAAGTGGATGGATAAACCCTCCGCCTAGACCCATAGACTGAAAGAGGATCCATGGCATATGCTGCACATAAGTTGCACAGTCTCCTTGCACAGAGAGCTTCTATAGCACCAAGGATATTCGTTCACTCAGCAGGCACAGTGATCTGACCTCACATGTTTGAGATAAGACAAATCACAGTGGAGAACAGAAAACCTACCATCTTAGTTACAGCAACAGGCTTAATTAATATGTTTTAGTTAACCAAAAATCTTAATTAGTTCATCTTTGCTAATGGTTTGTTTCACCAAAGTAGCCTAATTGCTCCCACAAGCAGTTCAGCTGGCATATCCACAGGACAGGTAATCCTGGCAACCTTTACTGGGCATTTTTGCAAGCAGCTGAGGCCAATGGCCCTTTATGTGGCACAGCTGTAGCTGATGAGGCCACGTGTCTATTATTTAGACAGGCATGGCAAAATAAACCAAACCAGATTTGTTTCTTTTGCAATCTCTGTGATCACAAGTATTTGTCAGCTACTCAAGTCAAGAGGGGTGAGATTGGATTTGCTTGTTACATGTAGTACACCCATTATTGCCCATCTGACCTCAGAATTACAGTTACAAGATGACAAGAAGAGGGAAAAAAACCTCCATAAACTCCCATTTTTCATTTCTTTACTAAAGCAAAACTTATAAGGCTTTATATTGCAAAGTTCCATCAAGAAGTCACAACACAACAAAGGACATCAACTTTTTATTTGGGTGAAGATTCCCAGTTTAAATCTTTCTTTCTAAAATGCCCACAATTTTTAAGAAAAAAAAAAAATTAAAAAAACATGGCTGTTCCTTCCCCATTTCCATATGGTCGGTGAGGCCCCTCTCTCTGGGCATGCCCCACTTGCCTGCCTTTAAAAGCAAGAGCCCCCACACTGCTGCAGGACTTTGGAAGGTGGAGTTACCAAATGGAGGGCTTCTCTAGTCAAGAATTTTCAGGAGGATGGTGCTTGCGTTGTAACCAGCTGTGAGTATTTGCTGTAGGGATAGAAAAGTGATCTGTTGGGTGGAGATGTTGTTTGGTGCTTGCTTAGGATGAGTAGTAGCTGACTTGGCATCCTATGGGGCCATGTTGTTATGGCTGCTCTGTGGACTTGAAGCCCCTTTGCCCTTTCTTTTGCCTGTGACTTTTGTTCTTGCTTCCCCACTAGGCAAGAGGAACTGTAATAACTTCTTTTTTCCTCTGAGAACATATCCTCTATCTGCCTCCCACCATTAACTCAAAATCCTGAGATCCCACCACTGCCCCAGAGAGGATTCACCCCAAGATTTCAAAGTGCCCATCTGGCTTTTGTTTTCTCCTTTTGTCATCTCCCTCAGCAACTCAAGCGTGTCCTGTCTCCTCACAAAGGGGCTGCGGCTGCGGGGGGTGAGGACGGAGAAGAAAACAGAAACCCGAAGTATGGTTTGGGTTGGAAGGCACCTTAACAGAATGGTTTGGGGTGGAAGGGACCCTAAAGCCCATCCAGTTCCACCCCCTGCCACGGGCAGGGACACCTCTCACCAGCCCAGGCTGCTCGAGGCCCCATCCAACCTGGCCTTGAACGCTTCCAGGGAGGGGGCATCCACAGCTTCCCTGGGCAACCTGTGCTGGTGTCTCAACACTTTCATCATGAAGTCTTACAAGGAGCGGCTAAGGAAACTGGGGTTGTTTAGCTTACAGGAGGCTGAGGGGAGACCTCATCACTGTCTACAGTCGCCTGAAAGGAGGTTGTAGGGAGGTGGGTGCTGGTCTCTTCTTCCAAGTGACAGGTGGTAGGATGAGAGAAAATGGCCGCAAGTTGTGCCAGGGGATGTTTAGACTGGACATTGGGAAGATTTTCTTCACTAGAAGGATGGTCAGGGATTGGAACAGCTGCCCAGGGAGGTGGTGAAGTTACCATCCCTGGAGGTGTTTAAAAGACGGGTAAGATGACGCGCTTAGGGATCTGGTTTAGCAGTGGTCAGGTACGGTTGGACTCGATGATCTCAAAAGTCTCCTCCAACCAAGTGATCCTGTGATTCTATAGCAGAGGCGCTACAGGGCTGCCCTGCCGGGGGCGGGGCGGGTACTGGAGGGATGCGCTGTGCGGCACGGGGGGAGCGGCGCGCCCGGGGGCCGCAGGGGCTCCCGCAGCCGCGTTCTAGCGCTGCGGGAGCGCGCAGGCGGTGGACGTCGACTCGGCTCTGCGGGAGGGAGAAGGATGCGGCAGCGCCGGGGCGGAGCGGGCGCGGCGCGCGGGCGGAATGCGGTAGGTGCTGCGCGCCTTTAGCGGGAATACGATAGCGAGGAGCGGCCCGCGAGGCTCCGCTCTGGCGGGGCAGATCCTGTCTCGTTGGCATCTCTATGGTCCCGGATGTGGTTCCGCCGGGGAGGGCGGGCGCGCGGCTCCGGCCCTGCCTCTCCATGGTGGCTTTCCGGGGGGAAGGGCCGCCGCCGCCCCCCCGCCGAGCCCGCGCTCGGACGCGCTGAGCGCCGCCGCCGCGGAGGAACGCGCGCCCCCCGCCCCGCCCCCCGCCGCGCCGGGGGGGCCGCGCCCCCGCCCCCTGCGCCGCTGGCAGCCCCGGGGCGCCGCGGCCGCAAATGGTGGGGCCGGACGATGCCGGAGCTCCGGGCGGTGCAGCCGTGCTTCCCGCGGGCCGGCAGGAGGCGGCGGCGGAGGAGGAGGCGGCGGAGGAGGAGGACGGGGAGCGGGATGGGAGCCGGGGCTTGAGCCGGAGAGGTGGCGGGCCGGGGCGGGAGCGGCTGCTGCAGCGGTTCCTGGCGGCGGGAGGGAAGCGCTGCCCGGAGAAGCCCAACGGGGCCGCCTGCGCTGTGGGCCCCCGCGGGACGATGACCAACGGGGACCTCGGCTTCCTGCTGTCACCGCCCGAGGAGCCGCCGCCCCCTCGCCGTGAGCCGGAGCCGGCGGCGGAGGAGGAGAAACTGCAGAACGGGGGCTTCCTGCCCTGCCTGCCCGGCGCGGGGGGCGGCGGCGGCCCCGCGGGAACCGCCTTGGAGGAGCCGCTGCGGAGCTGCCGGCTGCGGGGCGAGGCGGGCGCCAGCGCCCAGGGGGAGCCAGGTCCCGCGGCGCGAAGCTGCCGCGGCCGCGCGGAGCCCCTCGGCTTCACGGACGTGAACCTGAACTCCCGCAACACGTTCGAGGTGAGCCGGCGCCGCAGCGCCCCGGAGCGCCTGCCCCGCGCGGGGGAAGCGGCCACGGCGCCGCAGGAGCCGGTGGAGAGGGCCCGGCGGGCGGGCATCGCCGGCGCCGGCAGCAGCTTCGCGGAGTTCTTCGCCAGGTAAAGGAGCGGGCGGCGGCGGGGCCACTACCGGCGCCCCCGGCGGCGCCCGGCCGCGAGCTGGGGTGTGGGGATGCCCTGCGGGGAGGTCGGTTAGATCTGCCTGCCCGTTCGAGGGGTGTCTGAGGGGCTCTCGGTGCTGGTCGGGTGCTACCTGGACCGGTCTCCTGCCACCCAGCAGACCGTGCTGCGGCGGGAAAGGGGTTTTGCCTTGCACCTGGGGGTCGGTTGGTAAAAGTACCTCTGCTGCTACAAACTGCATGGGCTTCCAACAGGAATTTGCTTCCTGTGCCAGAGCGTTTTGCTGTCGGAATGAACACAGCGATGCTGATTAAACTGCTCGGGGAATAAGGTAAAAATTGTTGGTGTTGGAAGCAGCTTTCAGGTGATTTTGAGAATGGTTTTGGAAGTAGCAAGGGCTCATAAAGCTTTTGTCACTTGTTGACAGTGTGAGTGCAGTTTACTTATTTATTCCAAAGCTTCAAGGACTAGGCTGTGTGCTCAGATTAATCTGGCTTCTGTTAAGTTTCTAAGACAAAACCAAAAACTTTAGGACAACCAGCTTCATTATCTGGTTCCAAATTTCTGTCAGTTTTTATTTTCCAAAATCCAGGGTTATGATGTTTGAGCGTTGAGGTTTGATCTCAAGGGTAGGATCCTGAATTGAGAAATAGACTCCTTCTGCCAGCCCTCAGGAAAGGGAGGGATGGATTCCTACCTGAGATTAAGGATAGGGGCAGATGAAGGGTAAATTTGATGCCTCCACTTTTTCAAGGATGGGTTGAGAGGTGTCTCTTCCCACTATTTCCTATTAGTGGTCTCCCCTCCCACACATTTTCTTTTCCGCGTTACATGGACTGCACTCTCTTACTTTCCCTTGGCCTCCTGACTTGAACACTTTGACCAGTAACATTGGTCCGGGGTGCTTTTTGCCCCAGAGTGATTGCTTAATGAAATTCTACAGAATTTTCCTCCTAGAGAAGGCTGAATCTGGTGTGCAGTAGCAGTTGTCAACATACACTGACATTTGCTGTTTTGGGGGAAGGCTTGGGGAATACATAGAAAAATTTAATTGTTTCTGCCCTGGCAAAAGGTATAGTGCTGACACCTCAGTGAAAAAATGGGATTTGCCAGAGAGCCACTTTCATAGCCCCCAACTGGCCCTGCTGGCTGTACCTCTTGTGCATTTGGCCAGGGGAGCAGTTCTGGCTTCAGAGACTTTACCTTCGGCTCTGCCTGTGCTTTCATAAAAGTGCCTTAGTTACAACTGATTTCATCTGAGTAGCCAAAGTGAGATCTACTAATTAAAACCTTTACTGGTTTTTAAAGACAAACCTAAACTCTTCCTTGATAGATTTGTCTCTAGATACAGTAACACCAGGATTTGTAGTCTACATCGCTTAGAAAAGTGGTGATAAAACTTTTTTCTTTTTTTTTTTTTTCTTTTGAGTAGTTAGCTCTTCTGAAATGTTTCTTGATGCTTTAAAAGCTTAGACTTCACTTTTTTGAACTGGTCAGATTCATTCAAAACAAACAGTTGTCATTGTAAGTGTATTTTTCTCTAGTTCTTAGAGAAATAATTTGACTCTTGGTAATGAGGACTCAAAATGTATAAAAATTGGCCTGTCATTGAGTGTTTATAGCAACTGTACCTCTTCGTGAAGCTTCTCAGTGGATGGTTTCTTGTATTTTTGAATGAGCACAGAGCCATGAAAAATGTTGCTCCATGAAGTTTATGTTGTACCCAGGGGCTGTGTTCTATCAAAAGTACTTGCTAAGAGAGAGCAACTTGTTTGCTTTGTCAGAATGTGTACCTGCTCCCACTGTGTACAAGCAAAGCTACTCGATGTGCTAAACATGAGTAATTCAGCAGTCTGGAGCATCCTATTTTATTTTTTGCACTTGTAATGCTGTCTAGTTTACAAGCTGTCTAAAATTTGGTATCTCCCATTCTTCTTTTCTAATAGTCATAGTGATGTGGAAATTCTTTAAAAAAAAAAAAATAGACATTTCTTACTGTTATTTGAAAACTGTAAAAAGGCAAGGGGGAAGTCCTGCTGCCTGCAATGTGAAAGCTTCATTGTTGAAATTGCCTGGTCAGACTGTTCAGTCATGGCAGATCTGGGTTAGGAGGCTGCTGCTTCCAGCTGCTTGTTCCCATCTCTTCAGTTGTCAGACTGGCCTTTGAAATCATCCATGCTAATCGTCTGTTTTCATTTCGCTGAACTGAAGGAGAAACCGATGGGGTGAGGTAGGGCAAAAAGTGAGCAGCTGTCAACAGCAGCATCTTACCCAGGCTCTGCTACACAAGAGATTGTCAGTAATAATTATTCTAAGATCACAGGACAGCTTACATCAATGATTAGAAGGGGTTTTTTTCCCAGGTAAGTATTAGGTGTAATAGTTGGCCCTGGGACCTTAAGTTGTATTCATGCCAAATTATTAAGCCTGTCAGATCAATGCTAACAACTTTTAACTGAAAAATAATCGTTCTTGCTGTCTTTTTGTTCTACCTCTTTGTTTCTCTCAGCTTGTGAAGTGAGGATGCCTCAGGTAAATTGGAGGTATGTGGAGCAGAGTGCCGTGGCAAGGAAAATTGCATGACTATGGTCACTTGTCTCCACTGTGCTACTGTTACGGTCAGAGCATTAAGTGGCTTCTTGAAAGTCACCTGTCACTGCTTTGTACTCCTGTGTATGATTCATAATACAGTCCTATATAGGCACTGTTCTTATGGTCTGTGGTCTCACATGGCAGCTTACAAGCACAATGCTTTATTCTTGGATCACTTTTGGGTAGCCTCAGCAGATTGCTGTTGGGAACAGAATAGTTGAGTGAATGGAAATGTATGGACAGTTGAATTAAAGCTATGGTGATCACCGTGACTGCAGTATACTTTATCCCCCCAAAGCAGCACATACAGAGCAGAACAGTAAACCAAAAAGGGAAAGCAGCAGTGAATATTCCAGGGCTGGGAGAATGCCACAGTAATTCTGAACCTCTTCTAAAGATGAATCATGCTTGATAGTTCTACATGTACGTACCGGGCATCTTCTCAGCTTGTGTAGATACTGTTGCTTTTTGAATTTTGGAAAATCTTCATTTGTGGAGTTGATGGAAAGTTGAAGGGAGTCAGAATATGTAGGAACAAAGAACAGAAATCGCTGAAGCCCGCATATTTTTTTCCTCTTTGTAAACACAGTTCTGTGATTCAGTAAGTAGGTAGTTCTTCAAAAGCTCCAAATCTTGCTCCTACAAATGTCCTTGACGGAGACTGTGGAGGGTTGCAAAGTGGTTCAGGTCCCTGATTCTGTTACTTGCTTATCTAGTAATGGCTCTGAATATGTAGTTTATATTTCAATTCTTTGCTAAGTAGCACTTGACTCTTTGAGCTATATAGGCCTATACCTAATCTACAGTTGCATCTTGTTGATGTTTAATATCAGAGTTGTTTCTTTTTGTATACAGAGCTCTTTCTGTTTCATAAGTCAGCAGGAAACTGTAGGAGACGTACTGTGCATCTAATGAGGAAGAAATCTGGTTTGTGAGATTTCGGTCAAAAATGAGAGTCAAGTGGGGAATGAGCTGTCCTAGTTGCAGCAGGTCTTCTAAACTTTCTGTTTGTGTAAAGATCAAAGAGCAGATCGACAGGGCACTTCACAGTGCTTAATTTATATTCCTGTATTGCCTGTGCCTGTATCTTGGTCAGTTATTGTTGACATCCTGGAAGACTTGTGTGTTTGGTTTTGATTTTGGGGTTGTGTTTTCCCCTGTATGGGTAAGAAGGCAAAAAAGTGCTACAGAGTGCTATTGACAAGTCAAGGAAATACACTGAGAATATATTCCCTTAGGTCTTCAATTATCTCTACAGTACAACAAAGCTTCCCCCTAGAAGTTGTGGGGGCACCCTTCTGGCTTGGTTGGACCTTGTTTTTAGCTTCCTCTAAGCAATCTTATCCACTTGTTCACCAAGTTACACTTAATTTATTTCAACTAGAGCTGACTGGAGAGATTAGCCAGGAGCACCTGGACCCAAATCTGTGACTAACTTCAAGCAGTATTCTTTTTTTCTTGAGTTAGAGACATAATTAACTTAATATGAATGTTTTTCCCACTTTAAATCATCAAAATGAGAAACTTCTCTTTAGATTCTTCATTCACTGTTTGGTAACAATGATTATTTTTTTATTAAGTTGTGTTGACATGTTTGCCAGTTTCTGGGTTTCAGTGATACGAATAACAGATATAATGGCAACTTAAGGGTAATCTCCAAAGTAAAACATACTGTAGCAAACTTTCAAGATGAATGCTCAGCAGGGTTTTTTGATTTTTTTTTTGATTTTTTTTTTTTTTTTTTTGGCTTCCAAATTTTTAATACCTGTATACATGGAAAATTTTACCCAAATTATGTATTTATTTTTTTTTTTATTCAGATTTAAACTACCCAGGGTGTTACTGGCAATTTCTCTGCTCTCCCAGGTAGAGACTATACTATTCTGCATTGGTACAGATACTTGCACTGGGAGTCCTAACAATCCTAATAGGAATTTTCCTGAAGTAAGTTCTCCTTAAACTAGTGCTGTAAGATTTTGTTTTGGGTTGTGTTTTTTTTTGGAGGTTGTGTGTGGGTTGTTTTTTTTATTTATTTATTTATTTCCAAGCCAAACAGATGAAATCGCTGTCCAGTGTGTAACAGACTATTGGAGTCGTAGTTTGTTTTGCTAAGGTGTGTTTTACAGAGGAATTTAAACTTAACCTGAAAGTCTCTTCTCCCCTGCTTCATTTTGTAGAAGGCCTTTTTGGTTCCTTGGTGTCTTCTGCTTATTTTGTGTCATAGAATTTCTTAGAGACTCAATATATTGAGAATAGTGTGGCAAAGTGAATGAGACCTCTCTTCTGTATAGACTATGACTAAAAGGAGAATGTTTAACATAGAAAACAACCACCAAAGGCAGTCGCTTTAATTGCAGCTGGCCTCTAAGAAAATGATAGTTTTATGCTTTTGCTCTTCTGGCTGTTCAATTATTCATTAGGCTATTTTGTCTTCATTGTTTAAGATTAAAAAAAGAATTTAAGGATTTTGGTCACATTTCATTCACATGGATGCAAAAATTGTTATTTCTCTCTTCAGTTTCTGGGAGTTGCTGAGATGTTTGATATAAAGCCTGTCCTTTTTAATCCTTTACTGGTCTGGTTTGTTCTTCAGCTAAGAAGAGACTGGGTGTGTTAAACTGGCTGGTAGGCATTGCTTTAAGCTCCCAGCCTTAGACTGTGCTGTGCTTCTCAGCCTTTTTGTTATTGCTTTCTAAGGAAGCTTACTCCCTGATCTCTCTAATATTGCAGCCTGTTAGCCAGGTTCAGTCAAACCTCTCTGAGATTGAGAGGACTGAAAGATAAAAATCCTGGAGGTTTTTGGATGATGGCTGAGTGTAAGGAGAGCCTGCAAAAGAGAGACTTTACTACTTCAGCTCTGTGTTTTGCAGAAACCAGTCAGCTGTGGAAACCACCTGCAGGGCATATTGCTTCTGGCCTGGCACTGGAGTAGTAGTGTGAGAAGTAGATGGGTGTTGTGTGAGTGAACTTAATGACTTCCATTAGTAGAAAACTAGGTTTGATTGTCATAGGTTCATTTATTCTTCCAGAACTATGGAGAGCTAAACAATCATACTGGTGTTCTTGTAGATTCCTTTCCTCTGAATTGCAAATAATACCTTTAGCCTATGGGAGGAAGCTTGTTGAGTTTTTCTTCCGTTATTAAAAAGAAATAATTTTCAATTTTGATTTTTATACTGAGAACTTCTATTAAATGTGCTCTGAGATAGCAAGTGTCTCTCTTGATTGGGCAGTAAAATATAATAAAAGCTGCTGTGTTGGCTCCCCTTGCCTAGGGCAGTTCTGTTGATCTAAAAGTTCCTGAAGGCCAGCTGTAGGCAAACTAAGTGGTTGTGTAGAGGGAAAGGAAAAGAGACCCCAGAGATGTCTGGAGAGCAACAGAACATCTATAGCCCTTCTGCTTCTGCTGAAGCCACCTCTGTCGCTGAGGTCTGGTTTGGTGTGCTGAGGACAATGCTATGGGAGAAGGGTGATTGTACTTCATACATCTTGCTTATGCTCCAGGAACAGCAGAGTTGTTGATGCCAGCTTCTCTGCCAAGACCTATCTGTTTTGCTTCAGAGACCTAGTGCATCCATTAATTTGGAATTTTTTGTCTTGCTGCGGGGCAATATTGAAGCCATTTTTACGCTGGATGCCAGAATGCTTTAAAAAGACCAAACAAACCATGAACTACTAAAGGGATTGGGGTATTTTGGTAGCTGTGAAATGGGAAGCAGTGGAGATTCCAGAGCACAAAAGTATCTTGCTTTGGGTGGCTGAGGGAACTGGGGTGGTTTAATCTGGAGAAGAGAAGGCTGAGGGGAGACCTTTTTGCTTTCTACAACTACCTGAAAGGAGGTTGTAGTGAGGCGGGTATTGGTCTCTTCTCTCAAGTAAGAAATGATAGGACAAGAGGAAATGTCCTCAAGTTCTGCCATAGCAGGTTTAGATTGAATATTAGGAAAAAATTTCTTCCCCGGAGGGGCTGTCAAGCATTGGACGAGGCGGCTCAGGGAAGTGATTGAGTCAGCATCACAGGAGGTGTTGAAAAGATGTGTAGACATGGTGCTTAGGGGCATGATTTAGTGATGTAGTTGGCAGTGTTAGGTTTATGGTTGGACTAAGTGATCTGTAAGATCTTTTCTAACCTAAATGACTTTGATTCTAGCTTTTTGTTGTTGTAAACTTTAGATGTTTTGCAAGTTGCTTCCTGGTCCTGAAGTTCTGTAGGTAGCTGAGTGCTACATTGGGGGATTCTTCCTCTCTTTGTGAAACCTGAAAGCCATCAGGCAAAACTGAAAGGATTTAGGCTCTTGCGTATTAATACTAGCTCTGTAACAGATTACAAAATGCAAGAATCCATTTTTTTTTATTTCTGCAATTTATTGCTGAAGCAGTGACATAAAATATATTGTGAATTGCTAACCAAACCACAGCAGAAAGCTGATACACTAAGTGGCTACAAAAGTAGTATGGTAGTATTTTGTAGTACTTCATTTTACAATCAGGTAGTTGAGAGGCACTCTGTCTGGGAGCAGAAGGGAAAAATATTAAATGAGATTTAACCAGGCTGGTCAGAGTAGTAGGTATTGCCAGGTCTTGGGACAGTCTTCAAATTAATACTCTGCCTTGTGGTAGAACTTGCAGTTCAGACTTGTAGGCTATGTCAAAGGCTGGAAATGTTTCTCATTTTTGTCTTCAAAATGTATCTCATCTAGGAACATTTGTAGTACAAGTATATTGACTGCCATGATAAAGCTGGTGACTTTTGCCTTAACTGAAAGTGATTTGCTAACAGAAAAGTTCTAGGTAGTTTGCTTTATTAGGTTGAATGTTCATGGGATATCTTGGTGAGCTGATTGAAGAATACCCTCTTGTCAGGAAACAAAGGAAATGTCTCTTCCCTGCATCTGGTATTTATTTGATCCTCTGTGAGCTGCTGTAGCTCATTAAGCTAAAGAGTGAAAAAATGTGAATGCCTTTCTGTGGGATTAGTGGAGCTGACTTGACTTGCAAGGGATGGAGAGTCTTGGAACTGATGCATCAGAAGGGAATGCAGGACATGACTGGTGAAAGGAAGAGAAAGGAGCTTCTCTTTAGGTGGAGCTGAAACCGCTTGGCTGTTGTGTGCATATTTGGGAGGAAGGGGTCTTATTCCTTTAGCAATGTTTTGCTTAAAGTATGTTGCTAGTTAACCAGCTGTGGCTTGCTGGAGTAGAGATTCTTGGGTGTGCAAGAAACAGCCAAACATCTGTAGTCAACTTGTAAAAAGTCTCCACCACTTGTGCATCTAGGATTTCAGTTTAGTTTTTGTGGGGAAGTGACACGTGGTTGTTATTACAGAAGATTGATCATAGTGTTTGGTGTAGTGTCAAAATTGCCACTGAACTACCTGATTAAGTGTGAAGTTGATAGAATAGTTTGGCATAGAGCTCTGTTTTGCTAGTTCACCCTGAAAAGTAAAGGTGAGACCACACTGTATTATCTTCCTTTACTCTTTTTGTACTTGAACATTATGAAATTTAGCAGTGTCTTATCACCTTGCATGTGTCTGCTTGTCTACATATTTTTTGGAATGCTCGAGCCTGTTTGTAAAGCTGACCTGTGCAACAGCTCTTTGTTAAGAGTAGAATGTAGTCTGTTAAAATACTATTTGCCAGTAAGCTTTCTGTATAGAGTGATTAGTAGTACTGCTAAATGCTTTCGGCTCCTAAAACTTCCGAAGTGTTTGTCTTTCTGTAGCCAACTGTTTTACGAGCAGGGTTTGTAAAGTCACTTTGAGACTGCTATCAATGCAGAGCTTGAGCAATAGGGTTGATCTAATTAAGTCTCTTCAGTGGAGTTCCATAGTAGTTCTGTTAATCTTGGTGTCTTTAAGAGGCCAGAAACCACCCCCTTCCCTACCCTTCAATCCTTAGCTGCTACTTGGCAGTTCATTAGGTCTCAGGTATGCCTAACTGTAGCTGAGGCTTTAGTTGACCAGTAATATCGATGGAAATGCTGTAGTTTCATTTAAAAAAAAGCAACAAACTTCTGCAACCTTGGTTTTGCTGAAGATGCCTGTTCTTTTGATTAGGGCTTTTTGGTTTCCTTATTTTAATTTTTTTGGAGGCAGGAGAGGGGAAACCAAAAACTTGCTTATATCGCACTTAAGACTGTACTTTTGGAGTATTACGGATGTAAATTGAAGCTCCTTTGGAAAGGGTTGGAGAGGGTCAATTGGGATACTTTTTGGGTTATCTTCGTATGGAGAGAAAGAAGAGATCTTTGTATGGCTAAAAGGTACTGAAACTAGAAACATCCGGTAATCTGTGTTTGGGAATAACAAAACTTAGAGAGGCTGGTGTCTAGCTTCTTGTAGCAAGGTAACAGTAAAATCAGTTGGGTCACCTCTCCTCTAAAATAGAGCAGAGCTTGAAAACTTGTGCTCAGAGCAACTGTATAAATGTATCGAATCGAAATGGGCTGATGTTATTCTAAGCTATTAAAGCTAAAAATTTGTAATAAATTCTAATTTTATTAGTGTTTTGTTCTACATCTCAATGTTAAGAATTTTAAACTAAACCTATACCACTTTTGTGTTAACTTAAAAATTAAGGTTGAAATGAGAAAGTAAAGCATGAGTTGAAGAGTACGTATGTAAAGTATTTGCTCTTAATATTTTTATGTTCCTGCCACTTTTCCAGCTGTAACTAATAATGTGAGAAAACACTTCTGAGTGTGTAGAAATGTGCATATAGCTCCTGGATGATACCATATAACTAAAATATAAAACAGGAAGCATATCTTGTCTGGTGATCTAAAATATTTACTGTGTGTGCTCTGCGCATACATTGTAACTTTTTGGACACTTTTTATCAATTCCTACAAATGGTCTACTATGTATAAACAGTCTAAAATGTAGAAATAGAATCCTGCTTTTGTTGTTTTGCAGGCTTTGTAAGTGGCTAACCAAAAAGGTTTTATTTCCTTTTAATGATTCATTATTTATGCATGAGTTGAGTTACTTTCGTTTCTGTAGGTAAATTATTGAAAAGTCTTGTTTAAAGCAAAGGAGCTAATTGTCTAAAATCAAGCAATGTTTTTCTGCTGTTATTTCCAAATTGCTACACATAAGACCTTAATGGAATGGGCAAGACTTGAGTATGAAGAAAAATTCTATTGTGTTCTTAAGCAGCTTTTTAACTTTACACATGGTAAAAACATGCCAATGTGAATGTAAATTCTTTGTACATTCTCAGTTATAGTCATGAAGGAATATGGAACTGCAGGCTTGCAGAGGTCTTCTGAATTTGTGCAGGCTGTTCTGAAAATACGATTTTAAGTCAAAATAATTTTGATGCTATACCAGTAAAAATACATCTGTAACAATTCCTGGGACATACCTCTCCTAACTTATCCAGAGACTCATATCAGTGAGAAAGGTTTAGATATGCAAGTAGTTTCCTTATCTGTTTGATTTTCAGCTAATTCAAAATTTCAATAAACTTCAACCATGGACCCATTTTTTTAATAACTGCGAAGCTTATTTAAAAATTAGCATAGAGATGGAGCAAAACCAAACTCTGCACAAGCAGAACTCTAATCTTTCTGGAGATGCAAAATCAATTGTATCATAATATGAATACAGTTTTTAATAAGTTTTGTTACTTTGTGTTCCTTTTACAAATTCTGAGGTTTTATTGGAATCAGTGGATACTTAATGTACTTTAGTTATAGTAGAGAAATGCAACTTCCAGGGTTTTTAACTGTTTTTGTAATTATATTTAAAGCAAACAGCCTAGACTTCTTGTCCAACTTGGTACTCATTTGTAGCCTTTAATTCTATGCTGTATTTCCCCATCCCCAGGAAGAAAAGTTTTATGTAGGATACTCTTGATGTTATGTTGATTCCTTCCTGTTTGTGTCTTGCTTCCTTGGATTTGACATAAGACAGTTGTGTTATGCAGTGTGTAATAACAGGTACTAGATACTTGAAAATATAATCGCTTCCTTTGTCAGTTCTTGTGGCTTTCAAAGCTTGTTTTCTCAGCACTTCCCTGTTGTCATAGTTCTTGAAAGATGAGTGCAATGAGAAGAAATGATTGTTCATTGAAAATTACAGAAACACAGATTGTGTGTCAAGTAAATTCAGAAAACTTTTTAACATTAAGGTTTTGGGCTTTTTTTAGAAAAAAGTAATTTTTAGTGCTTGAATATAACTTGAGTCTACTTGCTGCAACTATTTTATTTGTAGGTTAGTGAGCAAACATTTTGAGTGAAGTCAAAGTTACCTTGCAAGGGAAATTAATTAGAATAGTGGTCTAGCTTTCAGCATCAAGATTTAAATGCAGTATTACTTTATTTCTAAGATAACTCTGAAATCTGAATATCTCAATTGGAAAAATTTTCTTTGGTACCATGCTTCAAGGCTTCTAGTCTTGCAAAGCTGGCTTTCCAGGAATGCCTACAGTTTTTTGTTGTCTGGTGCAGCATTTTAATATACAAATAAGTCTTAATTCAAAGTGAAACGCTTGGTTGCTCAGGTTAACAGTGAAGATGAGCATGTGTTTTATACTCTCTTTTGAGACCATGTCTTTGTCTCAGTAGTTGACACTGCTTGATTTTTGCCATTTTTCATAGTGCACAATTAACAAATTGGAGAGTGGTAGGCTCATCTTAATATGCTTCATATCGATACCTTTATGAGAGAGATGAGTCAGGATCTATGCCTTGTTTTAAAGCTACAGACCATGGGCAGATACAGGCTTGTCAACAGTGTTTCCAAGTTTTGTTAAAAATGCTGAACTCAAATGGGAGTTTTAGGGGGGAAAAATGGGAAGTAAATAAAGTTGATTGCTTTCAGTAGTCCAGTACTATATCTAAACAACATTAGAGCTCTGAATCATCAGAAGTGATTCTTGTAGCAGCCTCCTTCGAGGCTCAAAGTTAAGACTGGATGCCCAAGGATCTGCATTTGGAGTGGGAAGAAAAGTAACTTCAACTCTTGCTGGGATGCACAAAGCAGCAAAGTACTCACAGCCTGTTATTGACACATAGTGGAGCTGTAGAAAGGGAAGATCAATGTTTGTAATCTCTGAAAGAACTGTAGCAAAATGACATCTGGCTTGAAACTAGATTTGACTTTGACATTTTTGGTCAAACAGAATGCTATCACAAGACTATTTGGCCTTTTGGATAGGTTAATCAGTTATATCTAGAGTCAGAGCACTGGATCTGTCTATCTAGCTTGGTGCCTTTCGTGCCTGCTGGCGTTCATGGTTGATGCTCTTTGAGTAGCTGTTGTGTGAGTATAGCAGCCCACTTTCTAGTCAGGTGTTGGATGAACTTTAAGATCAAGCTTGAAGTAATTGTCTCTGGTATTTTTCAGTAACTTTCTCTTAAAACTTAGAAATCTATTATTCTCTTTGACTGGCATATAGCTAGCTTGAAAAGTGGAAGAAAGTTTTGTATTCAGTCTTGATGGGGCTAGGGGGAAGCCAAAACACCCAAATAAACAAAAAAATCGCATTAAAATGTCAAGTTCCACCCATCACCTTCTGAGACTTAATATTGCATTTAGATTTCACCAGTTTACCTTACACAGCAACTAAAAAGTGATATGAAAAGCAAAAGCAGAGTGGAAACAAGACAATTGCATTATTAGAACATCACAGTAATGCCATCTGCGGAAATGGTTAACATCTTTGAATTACTGTACCATCAGCATGGTGAAAGTCTTGCACAAGGTGCTGTGGGCACAGGCAGTTGAAGCAATGTTGTTAAAGAAGAAAACTACCAGTTGTAGCTGTTACTACAGCTGCTGTAGTTGTGTGATCACAAGAGCCTGTAGGTTTTTGTAGCGTGTAATCCAAGCCACATTAGGAATAGATGTCCTGACGTGTGCCAGTATTGTCGTCTTGTTCTGTGGTGCTTCAGTTATGTCTCAAGCTGTTCAGTGCACCTACTGAAATGTTTTGAGTGTCATTTGAGAATGTTGGTTTGCATTCCAGTGTGGTTGTATAAAACTAGTGGCGGAAAAAAACTTGCAACTTTTCCACTGGGCTTTTATAAACTAGAGCTTAATTCAATGAACTAATTTAATACTTCTACCCACAGGTTCTCTCAGTGGAAAGTGTTATTTGATTCTAAAGTGTAGGCTTCTTTTTAAGGAATTTTGAAGTTTTCAAACGGATTTTGAAATTCTGTACCAAAATGCTATTGACTTTTCAGTCCATCTCAATGGATGGCTTTTCCTGGGATCAATGAAACTCATGAATATTCTAAGCAGCAACAAATATATCAAATATGGTACGCTTCCTGCAATTCAGTGAATGCAACCTGCAAACATTCACAGATGCTGTTCTTTAACAGGGTTTTTGTAAGGCTTTACTGTTGTCAGCAAAACATCAGATGTGGTACCGTTAGCTGCCAGAGCAATGTATTAAGTGTCCTTCCGTCTTCATCAAAGCTTATTTGTAAATCTCCCATTAATTTCTCTTGGATTAGAAATCCTATGTGAGGTTTATTCTGATGTGATATAAAGTTTGACCAGCTCTTTGCAGTCACAAGAAATAAACTTGAGCGAATATCTACTCAATAAAAATAAAATTTTTATATTTCACTTAAGCACTCATAAAAAGCTGAAAAAGCCTTTGCTAGATTCAGTACACCAAAGAATATTAAGTCCCTCAAGATTCTTTATGGTGGAGACTATGTTCTGGAAGATTTGTTTTAATGTTGTATTTGTTTAAAAAAAAAAAAATTAAAATCAAAGCTTGTAAGTCATAAGCATGTGTAAATCTTTTGTATGAGAATATAAATTAAAACTTTCTATATGTCTACACATTTCCTTTTTAAATCTACCAGCTTCCTGGTTAATCATCAAACAGCTTTGATACAGTGACAGATTGCCATCAGCGTTAAAAGCATACATCTTTTCAGCTTCCATAAGTGCTAGAAGCAGTGGAACTGAACTGCTGAGTGATGCTGGTGGTATTTTGTAGTGTGTACAGAGACTGGATTAGGGCTATCTGTGAAGTCATGATGCATGAGCTATTTCATATTCAAGAACAATACTTCAGAACGTATCTTCCTGCATATCTGCTTTTGGGAAAAAACATCTCCTCCAATTAAGTTCAAACTAAGCCACCGCAATAGTTGCAGATTTAAGGGCAAGGCTGCAGTATAGTTTTTAGTGACACGTCAGTCTTCAGAATACTTTGTCTTGTTTTCTTGGTGATTCTTT
Organism: Neomorphus geoffroyi; assembly: GCA_033558235.1. Classification (NCBI taxonomy): domain Eukaryota; kingdom Metazoa; phylum Chordata; class Aves; order Cuculiformes; family Neomorphidae; genus Neomorphus; species Neomorphus geoffroyi. The sequence goes on along the minus strand of JAUMJM010000016.1, from coordinate 17,687,954 downwards.
GAACGCTCCTTCCCTCTTGAAGACCATGTGAAGCACTGTGAAAGGTGTCCTTTATGTAAACACACTTTTTGCATATTTTTTTCTTTTATGGATGAACCTGTTCATTTCAATAATGAGTTGCACTGATGGGATTGACAGAGGACAGTGTCTCTTAAGGATATTAGTACCATGACCTGGCTTTTTCATCAGCCTGGATTCCACAGGGTGGTATTTTAAAATGCAGCAAATGCTTTAAGTGAAGGTAAATCTGGACATCTTTTTCCAGAAGTGTGAAAGTACAAGGTTAGCTAAGTTGGCATTGCACGAAAACCTCTTCCAATAAAAGTGCTCCATTTTCTGTTCTCTGAGGTCAACTTGTAAGCATTCTGAGAAGTAACGTTGCAGACTACTTTTAATCGTTCTGTGTCATTCATAAGTTTCTGAAAAGTAACTCCATTATTCAGAATAAACTAACTGCTTTCATTTTCAAAGCATTTGCACATAGCATGCTCTGTGGGAGCTTGCGTTTGGAGTCGAATATTACAGCTGTGTATCTAGACAAATCGTTGCTTATATGATCTTGTGGTGATTGGCTTTCTAAGAAATAATAGAGCAATCCAGTCATCTGCCTGTTTGAGTGCAATTGCTCTAGGCACGGGCAAAGGGTATCTGCTAAACTGAAGCTCTGGGCATGTTCCCTGGTTTTCTAGTCCATGTTACAAAAGTTTGAGGTGTGAAGATTGCAGAGAGTGTTAGTAGAAGTAATAGTTCACCTTTTTTTTAAAATCAGTAAGTCACACGATGATTTCCAGCTGGTTTTTTTCTAATCTCTAAATAACTCCATAATATTCACGAAAACATCCCCGTTCCCCCCCAAAGTCTGAGACCTGTTGCATGCTGCTAACTTACATTTAAGAAAGTGTCTGGTATTTTACTGGGAGAGCTCTGATATTGTATAAAGTAGCTTAGAATTCAGAGGTAAAACTGAGTGTTAAGTACAAATGTATTTGTATCAAAGCACCTGTAAAGAAAGCTGCTTCCCTTTGGGGGAATTATTTTATTTTAGATTACAAGAGCAGCTAAGGTAGCACACTGTGCATTTGCTGAGCAGTAAATCTCTCCAGTGGTGAACTTGGTTTAAAGAAATGTGAGTGGGTACAAATTTGTTATGAGCTTAAAATAAACAAAATGAAAACACTCCTCTCTTTTCAGAAACTTTTTCACTAAAAGGACAAAGGAACTCAAACCTGCTGTCCAAAGTGCTCCTGGTTGGAAGTTGTTTGGGAAAGTTCCACCCAGGGAAAACCTTCCAAAAGATTCCAAAATTATTCAGCAGGTGAGTAAACATCATACAGCTCCAGGTACAAAACTTGTAAAAACTAGTGCCTAGGCATTGCAGTTCTCTGCTGTTATCTCCATGTTGTTACTATACAACCATGAAGTGCTCTGTCTGGGAAGACAGTTATGGGGCTTGGTCTAAAGAATAGTAGATACTGGGGAGGAGTGGAAGTTTTATGATTATCTGGTACATTCTTCAGTACATCTCAGTGCTCATAAAAAGGGGATGCATGTTCAAAAAGAGTTTAAGCTATTTAAAAGAAAACACCAGAACTTGTATTAGTTTTCTGTAAAATTTTGTCTTATTTAACATGGTACGCTACAATTTTTCTAATGGTAAAGTGATTGTGAAATACTCTAGGCTTCCTTTTTGAATTTCAGTTGAGTTACTTTTGCTTGTTTTGTGCAATAAAACCATAGTCATACTTGTATATTTATTTTTTCTTTGAGTAGATATTAATCTAGTAAAATCTGTCCTCTTAAACCATTCTTGGGTATTCTAGTGTTACAAAAATGTTTTATGGTGGGGTGGTTTGGGGTTTTTCTTTTTTCTTTCCATAGTCCTTTTTGTCAGGAAGACCTCCTGTCTGTGTAACTTGTATGACAAATCACTTAGAGTTCTGAAACATGTAATCTTGTTTCATGTAGCTTTTTAATATCACTCATGATATTTGTGTTTCAAAAGAGTATTGTAAATTGAACTTATTTTGGAGTTCCAGGTGCGCTACAGAAAGATAATTCTTATTTTCTTCCCCTGATTACTAAGCTGCACTTGCATGTGGAGTCTGTCTTTAAATTGATAAAATAACAAAAAAATGGCTTAGTCTTTAAAGATGAGCAATTGGTAAAATATCATGAACTTCATGTTGATGTGCAATCTTGAAGTTGAAAGATTTATTGACATAAGAAATGTGAATGTCCCTATGATGCTGAAAATAGCAATTTGAATCTCAAGAGCGGCTTTTCTTTGTCTCCTCTCTTAAATTCCATATAAGCTGATATGCTTGGCAGTTGCAAATGGCTGTGAATGAAGCAGTGTTCAGCATCTTCTAGAAAGAGCTTCATGGCAAAAAGGGCCTTTTGGGAGCAACTAAAGTGAAAAATGAGAGATTCTTTTTGAAGGACTTGTGAAGGGACATAAAATAACAATGAAATGTTGTAAGAAAAGGATGAAATTGCAGCAAGTGCTATTTATTCTGAAGTAAACTGAATGCTTTTTCAACGTTTTCAAATACAGTTTTCCACCTTTAAATGATTTCCCTTTTTGAGTAGAAAGAGTGCAAGTGTTCTTCTTTAGTTTACTTGCAGATGAATGCTGTTAGCCGTATGCTATGAAAATACTACAGTAAAAATCCAGGTGTATCTTCCATCCTGAGAAACGGAGAATGTCCAAAGCGCTACCAGTCATCTGCTTACTGTTTTCTAGTAATCGGGGTGCTTGTTCTGGAGGCTAAGTTGTAATCAGCAGAAATAATCTTATTTTGTTATTCCTGTTGTCCCTCAGTGACTGTTTTTCTGTAGTGTTCCCTTTTTTGACTTCTCCAAAGTGCCATAAAAGCAAATATATTAAAACAATGTGTTGTCTTTAAACATGATTGAGTTGGTCCTAGCCACTAATCACGTTGTTTGTGTTATAATGGTTGTCAGATTAGGGTCACTATTGGATTTATATAATCTTGAGTAAAGTGTCAGTAATAGCTAATAGTTTTAGCTTCTAATTTAGATAAAACATACATGGTCATTAGAGAAAACATCCAGACTGATGGTGTACTCTGCAGAGTTAGATCTACAATACCTGAGAAAATTTGATTCTTGAATTGAGCAGCAACCCTAATGACTCCCTACTTGACATATATCAAATGTCTTGCATGTGTGTTTAAAACTAAGAATACAGCTCCTCATGCATATGCCTTTGAAAAAAAGCCAGTGGTCTCTTAAAAATTGTTCAAATTTGCTAAGCTGGCAATGGGTTAGAATGAGTATTAATGCACTTGGTTAATGAATATCAGTGGAAATAGTATCTTCACTTTTGAATGGCTGACTGAAGTCCCTAAATTATGAAATTATTCACTATTACAGGAGATATGTGAAAAGAATATAGTCAAGAATGCAGTTATGAGACCTTTAAGAAGTTGACAGAAATATGATTAAAGCTTAATACATTCTGTTGATAAGTAATTGTGTGAACTTCGTGGAATACTTCATATCTTATACGAAGTGTCTCTACAAAATTCAGATTGACTTTCTAAGTTAAAATCAAAGGATTATATGTAATCTTAAAAAATTGCATTTTTTTCCCAAATTTTTGAGCCATTTGTGGTCAGAACAATTGCTACCCACTGTTCACAAGCTCTTGTAAAATGAGATTCTAGGTGTAAGACTGTGCAGGTAGAATGGGTTTAAGCTGTAGGCAAACTGCCTGTGAGTGAGTTTATAGTAGTTTATTTATTAGCAACAAATCTTGCTGTTTCTGAACAGCTATGGCATTCTGCATAGTTGAACACAAATTTCTGACTTTACTGATGCCAGTGGTCAGCATTGGGAAGGTGCAAATAAGCCCTTAGTTGAGGAAACTCGGTAATGAGTCAGGATGCTTCAGATGAAAAATGAGATCTTAAGAAACCATTTTTTAGGACTAATTAACGCATGACAGCGAAAATGTGAGTTAGTAGAATGAGGAAGTCTTTTGGGGAAGGGTAATGCTTGTATCAAAGCTCTGTGGCAATATTGTGAAGCTTAAAGAACTTTCCTACTAGGAAAACAAGAGGGGGGGAAAAAAAAGGCAGATTTGTAGTCAAAAGGGTGCTAAAGCGCATATGCCCTGTTTCCATCCTGGCTGATAGAAGCCTCCTGTGTTACCCTTGATTTGGTGGGGATCATGTAGTAAATTGATAATTACATTTAAATGAATGTTTGTGGCTCCCAATCACTGCATATCCGCTAGACATTGCTATGCATATGCATCTACAGAGAAGTCAGGGACCGATTCGAATATCTTTAATAACTTCCAGGAAAAGCTTGAAACTTTAATTTGGGACACTGTTTCAGATTCTTTTTGGACGACGCTAGCCAGTTCTGCTTTCAGAGACAGTCTAATGAATATTACTGTAAATAATTTCTTTGCATGTTTCTTAGCATATGCAGAAGACAATAAGTATTTTTGTTGAAAAGCAACCTGCAGGGTTTGCTTTGCTGGGGAGATGGCAGGGCCCCCTGCAGCTGCCGCTGCCATCAGCATGCCTTGGGCGAGATGCTCCAGCTCAAACTGGGTCAGAGGTTGGAAGTTCTTGGCAGCTGCATCTGCTGGCACGCTCGGCTCTCCCTGGACTCGGAGCTGCCCAAGCAGGATGTGATTGAGGCCAGCTCTTTTGCTGGACATCTCCCTCCTCTGGGCTTCCTTTCTTCACTGGTTTTTTTAAAAGGGAAAACAGCAACTCCTTAGGACTGCAAATGTCAGATATGTTTCGTTTTAGGAAGTGTGCCCTTTTTTTGATGAAATGCAGCTAATAAAACTGGCTATAATAAGTAGTATGTGGTCATTAATGACCAGTCTGGTAAATTTTTTGGTCTGTACAGAAATCTGCTTTAAATTAGACTGCTGAAATATTTTAATACAGAAGCATTTTAAGCAGAAGCCATCTGTGGGCTGATGTGTAGCGTTTTGCATGTGAAGTCCAAGTTCTGTTTAAAAATACAAGCTCACTTTCAATTTTTGTGCTGATGGTTAAAGAAAATAGCTTTTAATCTATGATCAAAATTACTCTGAATATGAATTAATCAAGTTTACCTCTTTTTTTTTTTTTTTTTATTAAAGCAGTCTTAAATACTTTTTATTAATTTTTTTAAACCAGTATGGTAATTTTTTTCCTAATATGTCCAAATTGAAGTAAACTCAAAATATGGAAATACATATTGCAAGAAATAAGTAAAATGTACACCAAATTCACTTTATGATCAGTTTTAACAAAGTACTGTCAATGGCAGCCTTAAATGGGGGGGAAGCTACTTTTCTATTTAAATCTGACACACCATGAAAAGCTTGCAGTGATTTAGAAATGATTGCTTATTCAGAAGTGAAGCCATCTTTTCCAAAAGCTGTCACCTTTTGTGTGCACAAAATGGAAGGCAGTAATTTTAGGCAGTCCTTTAAATACTGATGCTGATTTTGATGAGTGGCTCACCGTCCTTTTAACCAACCTCTGAAAATATTTTTGTGTGGCTCTGAAATATTTTTTTTAAAAAAATTGTACCTGAAGGCTAAAAAAACTCAATGTCTTTGCTTGCATATTTTTCCAATGTCGTCATCTCTAATCTGAAATCTAAAGGAGAAATTGCATGCGCTAAATGGGCAGAACTCTAATGGTCTCCAAGGGACAAAAGTTGTCTGAGGCTCCTCTTAGAGGAACAGATGCGTTTTGAATCAGTTTTTCATATGACTTGGACCACCTGACTTACAATATTAACTCTTCCCTCCGATCTTTGTTTCAGTTTAGCAGTGCATGAAGCTCTTAATGTTTAGAAAGTGTATATGACATGTTCTTCAATAATTCTAAGGACTGAATATCTGAAAGAAGTAGGAAAATACAATGCTAGATGCCTTTTCATAGGAGCAGTGATTAGTTAAGTAGACAGAGTTCACGTTTTCTCATCCTGCACTGGAGAGAAGGGCAAGCCTTCTGCCTGTTCAGTAAACATAGGTAAAAATCCATTGGTTTCAAAGTGCTTGAAACCAGGACAATAAATGGGGGTGTTGGGTCTAGCATGGAATGCATAACACTTCAATAACAATTTGACTGCTAGCAGCAGCGAGAAGGGCTGTGATGGTTTTGTTTGTAGACATTGTGGTGGTCAGATTCTCAAATGTCTTGTCATCTTTCCTTTGTCACATATACAGTCAGTAAAATGCTATGCTAGATGTAAAACAAAGTGTTATGTTGGAGTCTTTCAAAGACATTCCCCAGCATTTTAGACTGTTGCAATGATTATCTTCTCTGGAAAATGGTGATGAAACTGGTAGAGCCACAGTGAGACAAATACTTCCTTCTGTTTGCATAAAGGCCATAAAATACAGTCCAGATTGTAGTACCAGGACTTAGATGCTTTAACAAGGAGAACTTAAGGAGAACTACTCATGATGTCAATGATACATTGGTGGCACAAATGCATCTTCTGGGAGTGCTCTACAGTGAGCAAGGGATGGAAGGTTTGAAAATACCACAGGCATTGACTCCGTTTGATGTAAATTTTTCTGATGTTTTTTGGAAAAAATCTGAGGTCAGCTACAAAAAGTATTGAAGCAAACTTTCACTTCCTAAAGCTTGGAAAAAGAAAGCATAATCAATGTACATGTTTTCATTTCTATCCTTGGAAATTGCCAGGATGTTTTTGGGAAACAATATTAAAAAATCTTGAGATAATAAAAGTAATAGATCTTCTTTTACTTTGGTTTGGTGGAACACTAGATTTTTTTAATTTTTTTTTGTCTTCTAGATACTCTTTCTAATGGCATGTCTTCTCTCTATCAGGCCTTTGAATTTCTTGAGCAAAAGATGACAGATGAAAATACATGGTTTTTTTCTTCTCTAAGTGAGGTTTTGCAGGTTATACAGCCTTATGCGGGTGAGCTTGAGGTGCTGCGATAGCAAAATCATCTAGGCAGGCTGTATCAGATTTCAGAAGGACAGGATTTAGTGAGAAGATTCAGGCGGTAAATATGTCTTTTGCGGATTTTTATGTGTATTTTTTTAATATAAGCCTTATCCTTCTTGAGGCTGGCATGGTACTTCAGTACTGAAAATGAGAAAACAGTATAGCAAGGGAGATGGGAGCCTTAAAAATACTTATTAGTCTGAGGTACGCATGGTACAAGAACGTTACAGATATTTTCAGAATTAATGTTGAAGGCATGATAAAAAGCATGTTTTTATTCCTTTCAGGTGCTGTGATCCAGTACTTAAAAGCAATGGCTGTTGTCTTTTTTTTTTTTTTTTTTTTTTTTTTTTTCCTTCCATCTTTAAGCTTGGCTTTTCCATTAGAAAACCAGCTTTGATTTTTAAATGGAAACTGGCTGAGCTGTGGTTGTACAGGGTCTCCTGTAGTCAGGCATGCTTTTGCTTCATTGTTTTGCTATAGTGTGGTATGAGGGGTTTCAGATTGCTGCTTAGAATCTTAATTTTTATCTGAATTACTATTTCAAAGTTCTCATCAGCTCACCAGTATGGCTGAGGTGCAGGCCACTTTCAGTTGAGAAATATTAATTATAACATAGTGGAGAGGAAGGGGGGGGGGACTTAAAGGCTTGCTTGAAGTCAGCGTGCTATTTAATGACATTTTTTTTACACTCGAGTTAAGTAGAAAGTCAAACACTTAATGTGGAAGTTCTGTTTGAAAGTTACCCAGGTACTTTGTTTCTTGCAAGATGCTTATCCAAGTGCATGTTTCTTTTTCTCCACAGTACAAGTACTGTTCTTGAATATTAATTTTAAGCTTTAAATCTAGGTAGCTTGTTGGTAAAGATCTATTTGGATGTGAGATGCAATCTAAAATGAGCTGAATGAAAGCAAGGTCTTTAAGATTTGTTTTCAGGGCAAATAGTTTCTATTTTCTTGTGTCATCCTATAGAAAAAGCTTTGTTCTTTTCAACAGCATCTCTTCCAAGGCTAGGGTTTAAGTAAGTGTAACTTTATGGGTGATGTGGACTAGGTAGAGATGGTATATCAGGGAACGCCATTTATTATGCATTTGAGAAGTGCCATGAAAAAAGATCTCATTTTGGGCAAAGGTGTTATTGTAGAAAATATAAAACTTCAATTAAACCAGAAAAATAGTCCAATAGAGGTCTCTGCACATCTTGCACCAGTGGGAAGTCTTTGTATGTGTGCTCATATCTTTTTGAGGTCTGGACGTGGAGGAACAAACACATCTGTTTCTTCAAACATATGAATATAAATACTCCACATGTGAATTGAAATTTTGACTTGCATGTTGCTATATTGTAATGATATTTTCCTTCATTTATTCACTAAGGCTTTGCTTCTGTTTTTCTCATTAGGATGACAGTTCTGGCAGTCTTGCGTCAATATCTCCTCTCAGTCTATTAAACACAGGGGTATGAAATTTAATATATATTTTTTCTAGTTGTATTCAGTACCATGCATGGGACTATGTAGCAATCATTAAAATAGAACACACATCACATTTTCACAGTAGCATGAATATTTTATGGCACTAACCATCAACTCATTAGATACCATTAGTAAATTAACAACAAAAAAACTTCACACATGAATCTCACAACTTGAAGTGATAGAGTGTTATTGTTTACTTTGCATGTTCTTGAATAGCAGGAAATAGGTGATGCTAGAACTTCTCAAAAATTTACTTTCTGTGTTTGTTGTGCCTACTTGCTTAATGGTAAAATATGTTAAAAGGCTTAATTTGTAATATTTTTGAACAACTTGTAAGGTTTGAAAACTGATATTCTGGAACCATTTTTTCCCCTGTCCATAAGTCACGTGAGCTATTAACACTTGAGAACTCCAGATGCTTTTAATCACTATTTCTGTTACGAAATTGAAAATCTAAAAGAGTGCAGTTATTGAAACTTCTGTTACATGCTGTTATGTCTTCTTTTTGCTGGACTGGCATCCTTCTGAAAGTGGTGCTATGCACATATCTGTTACTTGAAAACTTTTTATGTAATCCCACACCCTATGTTAAACAGAAGAAGAACAAATTTGCTTTTTAGTTCCATGGATCTGTTACTCTGCCTTTGTGAAACAGAGCAGTAATGTGACTGCTGGTTGATATGTGATGCCTATGGTTCATGTTACGTGGTCCAGCCATTCTCAGCTGCTTTTTATTGGGCCCAGAGCCCCTGGCTTCAAGATCTTTTGTAAACAACAAACGATGAAACTTGATGCAACTTGTTAACTATCCACTTGAGGAAAAAATAAATGAACATTTGAAGATGGATGGCATTATTTGGAAGGTTGACAGAAACTCTTCAGTGTCTGGTTGTTCTCTTATATTATGGGATGAAAATCAGTATTTTTTCCTCCTTCTATATATATATATTCTTCCTTTATTGTCTGCAAGTTAGGAAAGAATGTATTGTTCTGTCTGTCTTGGTGGCATCTGGTGTTCTCAGTTCTAGGAAAATGTCTAGTTCGTGACTCAATTCTTCAGTGACATCTTCTCTTGCTATGAGCACTTTTTTTTTTTTTAATCACCTTCTAACCAGTTCTAGCTCAGCAATTCTAACATTTAACCTGGGGAGAGATGACACATGATGACAGGGGAAGGAATCCTTATGCATTAGCAGAAATTCTTCCTGCATAAATTTTTGTTTTATTAAGTTGATGTAGATGGTTGCCCTACTAAGCAATTTCATTAATGCCTCCATTCTTGGATAATCAATCCTGCTTCAAATGAGGGCAAATAGTATTTTATGGTATTTCTAGTTAGCTGCACAACATTGTGAAAATAATCATATAGATGTGTTTAGAGGCCCATCTGCTCCAGGGTTGTGTGTGTGAAGAAGGGAGAGAGGTTTAATACCACTTGCAGAATATACGGTAGTTCCCATTGTTTCCTCAGGAGAAGTCATGATTGATTGAATAAAACCTATTCCAGTATCAGGCTTAGAATTATGGCAGGAGTAAAGCATTTTTAAAAGAACCTGTGGTAGACATGGTGCATACTTTGTTTAATTTGGAGTATTAGTATGCCTTGACATCTACTTCAAATAGAGGCAGTCCTTAAGATAGCGAAAAGTTAATTCAATGTTGCCTTGCCTATCCCGTTTCCATAAAACATAATTGGATCTGTGTTGCTTAATTTGTATAATTGGTACTTGTAGGGCTCTGAGGACTCTCACAATGCTTGTAATCCAAGGGTTTTTATCACTAAGTTCTACGAGTTTAAATTTTTGTTGCTGGATCCTAAATAAATAGATCAAAAATTATCCCAGCAAGCTGCATGTTAAATTTCATGGTCAATATTTATTCCTTTAAAGCTTTGTAGTTTGAGCACTGTAGAGATGCAAGTGTGTCTTCTAGAATTGAATCATCATGTGCACGTGTTGCTTTATCCCCGCAAGCATACCCTAATTAGGATGAACTACTGCTTTTGAAATGGTACGATACAGCTGGTTTTCCTTCTGTAAGTTTGCTTAGATGCTGGAAGAAGCAGCTTTGGGCAATTATGCATGTTATACAGCACAATCCAGTAGTCTGTGGAGATAACTAAAACAGCTATGAGTGGTCCAGCTGTTCTATATGGTGATTCTGAGGAAGGATGAAAAACTTCAGTTTCATGTGTTGTTTGTGTAGATATCAAAGGTGCAGGCAGTAAGAACCTCTGCAGATTTATTACTTTTCTTTTGTTTAGAACAGCAGGGTGGGGATTTTTATTTGTTTGGGATTTTTTTTAAGTAATTATAATTTGGGATATCTTTATTTTCTTAAGCACAAAGGCAGTTTATAAGCAAAAGACTTTTTTTCCCAGCTCCATTTACCTGTTACCTATCTGTAGGTTTATAGCCTTAACTATATTTCTGCAGGAATAAATACTGGAAATACAAGTCCTTCCACAAATCAAAGCGTTCTTAAATATATTGTCACATTGTTTTTCAGGAAAAAACATGCTTTTAGCTTGTTAAGAAATTTGTTATGGGCAGTAGATGAGAAGATGCAGTTCCATCCTTAATAAGGAAATAACTATTTTTACTTTCTATTAAAGCTGAGATTTGCTTTTTTTTATCTGTTCGAGATTCTGAACTGTTGGGTATCGTTTAGTAAATACAATACCAGATATGCAGCAATAAAGAATTTTTTTTAACAGTATTCCCTAAACTACTGAAACCATATGACAATTCCAAGTTTTTTTTCCTTTCCAGGTATGCCCTGCATGTTAAGCATCTGACAAGATATATCTTTTGAAGTAAAATTCTATGTCAGTTCAATCTTCTTATCCTGTGCCAAAAATTTCAGATTATGCATCAAATGCATGGTTAAGGCTATTAGATTTTTTACATCTAGTTGTACTACATATTCCAGGGGAAAAGTGTATCTTAGTTGCACAAACTAGTGAGTTCCATGCATATCTGATGATTATAATCTTCAAATAAGTTTCCTAGAGCACAGGCTTCTCGAAGAAGTAGTATCTTCCACTGGGAAGTTCTGATACTTGGGAATGCATCTAATCATGGAGAATGTGCAGTCATGACAGTTTGAGCTTGAAGCTATTTTGGTCTCTGCTCTGACTCTTTTCTAGTAACAACAGTTTTTCTCTGTGTGTGCATTCTTTTCTTGCAAAAAACAACTGTTCATGAAGTGTACTTACTTCCAGAAACTCAACTGAGTGATGAATTCTGCCTCTTGTGGCAAACCCTGCTGAAGATTTTTCTTTCTCTGTTGCTTTGGAAATAGTATACCAGTAATTAGCACGTACGATAGCCAGAAGTACTAGCACTATTCAAATGTGTTGTCTTTCATAAAAAGGTGAGAGTGGCTTCATTTCCATCGTGCAGCAATTTTTATTTAACTTGCACGCAAATTAGATGTATAGGAATGTTGAAAAGGTTGTTACCACTGGAGCTTCCTTGTCTCTAATATGAAATGAATTTGATTTTGTGACTCCTGTTAGGAAGTACCGAAAAGTGTGAAAGTAAATCAGAACTTCTGCTAAGAATATGAAAGTTGGCATTGCTACTGTACTGCAGCCTGGATCCTGATCTCTGGGTGCTACCACAGGATAATTTAACAATATGCTGGGGTATTCTGAGGTGTAAAGCATGGCAGGAGTGCCTATAATATTTCTGTTTGTAGGTGGAATGAAATACTTTAGGTTCAAGAATACATATATTCATTCTTACAGTGAATGTTGGTTTTCTGGTTTTTCTCATGCTTGTGTGGGTTACTGCAGAACTCAACCAGTCTTGTATGTCCAGATGTTAAAGATACTGGTTTGAGTGTGCCAAATTATGTTGGATGTATATTGTTTTCAATCAAAAGTTGTGTTAGGAATTATCCTTCAGGAGAGGAATATGTGTTAAAAAATGTTTATAGGCAACCATTGTTCTTGGCCAGAGACTTAAAGTAGTTAGAACTAATTTGTGTTTAAGAACAGTGGGCTAGTAACTTTTAAGTCATTGTGTTTACAAAGAATTAGGTTTTTGGTATGAATGTATGTATAAATGACGATAGCAAACAGTTGCTCACTCTTGTTTTCTTTACAAGGTGCATACTTTTCTTATAGACAGAGAAACAACAAAACTTTTTCTGCTGGAAGGATAGCTAAAGATTTGGAGTGAAAACACCAAAACACTTTGAAAGATATCGAGAATGTTTCAAAACCATTCTTTGGCTTTTGTTTTGTGGAGGTGCAATTACCTTTTCTCATCAGTTAAACTATTGTTCTTCCAACTCACGCAAACTAGAAAAAGAAAAGGGTAAGAAGTTCAGATAACCTATATTAGTGCTGGGCAAACACTTCACCTTCTCTGGAAATCTAAGGCTGCGTTGTTTTTTTAAGAGGTCCTTTCCCATTTCACTTTATGGACTTAACTGTGTACCGAATTTTTAAACTATTCAATAACTTTAAAGTTGTTAGCTCTATTTCTAAACAATGTGTAAAGCTCCCTGGGAGAACTAATGTGTACGAGAAGCTGTGTATTAGGTGTGAGATTCATTTAGGAGCAGTCTCTAGAGGATTGTTATGTGTATTTGGGAAGATACATGACCTAATTAGTAATTGATCAATTTTTTCTTTGACTTAAATGTAAGATATTTTTGTTAATTTGAGACTGAATTTGCTTACACAATAGTTAAAGCAACAGATGTACAAGACAAACTGTCTTTAGATTAAAAAAAGCTCATACAGGTTAAAGCTCACTTGGCTGTGCTTAAGAATAAAGCTGTGTCATCTGTGAAAGTACATTACTGAAGGACATTCAACTTGTTCTCTTAAAGATGATTTTTTCAGTTCTTGGTATTCTGTGTTTGAATTCCAGCATGTGGAAGACTTGCTGAGAAACTAGTATTTAGCCTTCATGCCTAAAGAGAGTATGAGCTGTCAAGATAAATTGATTTGAGAATAAGTTGAAAGTCTTCAAACAGATCACCTTTAAAGATTTGCTGGATCATAAGAATGGGTTTCTCAGTAACTTGGCTGTAAATTTACAGAGGCTAAGAGGGAACATGAGATTTGAGGTTTTGATCTGGCTCTCTCTAACCATTTTGCTAAAGGCTGTCTCATATTTCTGTTTTGTTGAGTTACTTTGTGGAAGAAGGAGTGCAGTTCTTCCTTAATCTTCTGTATACTAAGGAAAGAAAGAAATGCTCTGAGAAAGAAATGCTGTGAAACAGACTTGGTATGATAAATATTGTTATCTTGTAATTAAGTATAGTGTAGGTAGTTCTGGATAATATGAGTTTGATGGTCTTGCTAAAGGCTTCGAAAACATGAAGGGTACTGGATCTTAAGGGTTGGCTGAAATCAAAAAGAAAGGATTGGAAAGACACACATGTTCTTCTTAGTGGTTTTTGTTGTTTTAGTTTAGGGTGGCTTTTTTCAGCTTCACAGATTACTTAAATATACTTGTGCACGAATTAGTTTGGAAAGATTATGCAGATTTCCTAACTGCAGCTGATCATTGGATGCTCTGTAGTAATATTGAACTAGAAAAGATCAAAGATAAGTTGGTACAAGAAACTGTTTTCTCAGTCATCTTTACTTAGCAGTCCTGGAAAGCTACGCTGTCTTGCTTTAAACGATTTCAACTTGTACTGTTAGCTGCTTGTTGTCTGAAATTACTTAATATTGTGTATTTCAACATTATTTAGTAAGTGGTTTAACACTATTATGCTTACTAATTAGAAATGAGGCTGAAAGTTGAAATTTAATTTTTATCAATAATGTTGTTTAGGAATATGAAGCACGGACAGGAAGAATGTATAAACCTCCTCTCCCATCAGCAAGACGTAAAAATATTGAATTTGAACCACTTTCAACTACTGCTTTGATTCTGGAGGATCGACCAGCGTAAGTATGACTCTGCTCTGGAAATGATGATGACTGAATTTGTTAGTTTGCTTCTGATGAGCTAAACTTCACAAGTCTTGCAATAATCCAGTGATACTTTTGTGTATCTCGGATAATAGCCTAACAAACACCTCTAGAAGGACCTTTAAGTCTATGTGGGGAATTCTTTCTTGTCATATTGGACCCACTAGTCTGTCTCAGTTGTATATCACAGCTGCCTGTGACAGTGTTGTGGGCATCCTTAAACAGGAAAATTCCTAAAGACTTTTACGGATTTCTTCACTGTTGTCTCAGTGTGCACTCCCTTCTGCTTCCCCATTCTGGAAACTTAAGTCTTCCTGACTGGTCTAAGAAATTAACAGTGACAGTTGTCATTTCAGCAAACCTGGCCTTAGCTTACCAGAAGAGATTTTAAAAAAAGCTTTAGGTAGGTAATGGCAGGAATGGAAAGAATTGCCCTTCAAACACAAGAAACACTTTCCTGTCACAAATACTGAATGCTCATTTTGTATCTGGTAACTAGAGTTAAGATGGTGTTCACTGAAACTGTTCCTTGCCCCTGTTCCAGTTATGTTTTTGTGGCTTCTTAAAACTACAGCTGAAGGGAAGGAAAGATGCAGACAAAGATGCATCAAAAGCTGCATTAAGTATTTTGCAAATAAGAATAGTAATGAAAAATGACTAATAATTTGGTCAGTATTTTCAGCTGTACAGTCTTCAGCAATTTGAAGGAAAGAGGGAAACCTGCTGACTAGGAAAGCGAATGGAGCAAACCTTTCAAGTGGCACCTTGTGATGGCAATGTTAAATGTTTGCTCTAATCAGTTCCAATTAGGAAATGGAAAATAGAATGTCTAGTGTTTCCTTTGATATTCTCTCTGGTGGTATATAAGCTCATTCAGTGCAAAGACAGAAATATACAGAATGGAGGTATGGATTGCTATGATGATATTTTATAAATGCATTATTTCTTTTACTATATGGTAGAGAGTAAGAAATGCAGTCACTAGTTTGCTGATGCTTCTGTGTGCTTTCAAAATATCACAACTCACAAACTAACATAAGTGTGTCTTTACAAATGACAGTTCCAGAGTGTAATATGTTGCTGCATTCTCATCCTTAAAAATATACTCTACTCTCACTTTCATTGGAAATATTAATAAAGTGATCTTTTCTGCTTGTATGAGATGAGATGGAAAACTTTGGTTTGGGTTTATGGGTTTGGGTTTTTGGTTTTTTTAATATTAAAATGACAGAACTGTCTTCTGTTTCTTTTGAACCAAAATAGACTGGTTGGGTAAGAGACTGAGACCAAATGTGTTTTGATTTTGTTTTGGAATGAGTCTACTTGGTCAAAAAGAAGTGTGTGTTTGGCAGTTGGGGGATCAGTATGCAGCCAAAACCCAAAAACATTTTAATGGTGAACCTGTAGTACTGCAGCAAGCTTCCTTAGCTTTAGCTCTGATGTAAATGGGGAGTTATCCTGTCTTCCTTTGGTAAAACAGTCTTCTTTTGTGGGAGCTTTAAAGGACTAACTATATAATGAATTAAAACCTTTACTTTTAACTGAAAGTATGTCATCGTAGATCACATGAACAAGTAGAGTATTGATAAGCAGATATATTTAATGACTAAAATATGCATATGCAGAAATGCATTGGAATAAATAACTACATGGAATATCAATATTTCCCTCTTGTCACTTCATGCAAACTTCATTTGAGCATCATTACAGATGTTCAACAAATCTAATAAGTCTGCTATGTGGAACTCTTATAGAACTAATAAACAGAAGTACTAAACATCTGGTAATTCTCTGCTGCCATTACTGAAACACTGATAGTGTGACAACTTTGAAGCTCACCTTAGAGAGAAGCCAAATCAAAACCTATCTTGAAATGGTTCAGGATGTCATTTGTGTGTATTGAATTCAGGAACCACTTGTTTTCAGAAATCTTCCTGCTAAATCAGTGGAGGAGGCTTTACGTCACCGACAAGAATATGATGAGATGGTGGCAGAGGCAAAAAAACGAGGTATGTTAACTGCCAGTAATAACAATTCTTTTTAACTGTGCAGGAAAAAGAAAGTGATTTCTGGCTTGTAGACTGGTAGGTACATTAAAAAACAACTTTGTTTAATACCTAGGGTATCCTATAGTACGTAATTGCACACAGTTTGAAACAGAACTTGATTATCAAATTGTTTTCTTATTCCACCACAGTGAACATAACTAGGTTCGGAAGTCAGTTTAACCTTCTCCTTAATTTTTTTTAAGCAGAAACTCCTTTGGTTTTGGGGGTTTTTGTTTTGGTTTTTTTTGTTTGTTTGTTTTTTTAAACTACTTGTGTAACATGATCTGCTAGAAACTTTCTGGATACTTGCACTTTCATGGTATGTTGCTGCAGTTGCCACTCAGAGCTGAAGTACAATAAAGCTGACGGCTAAAGATCTGGGTTTTTTCATGAATTTGAGATCAATCCTAATGTGAAGACAGATTAAAAGTTTAGGGTTTTTTCCAGCCAGCTGTACCTGTGTGAACCTTCCTACTCCCACTAGATCTGTTTTTTAAATTAAACTTATCTGTAGCATCTGGTACTGTGTCAGTGTGTGAATAGTTGTTGAAAAGACTTCTGTAGTCTTGTGCCTAGTATTTAGGGAATAAGCTATTTAAAGAATCTGTGCTACATGTTTTACTAGGGCTGTTGTCAGAGATACAAGCTTCTGAACTTATTCAGTCTCTATGGATTTGTGGCAGCTTACTATGAAAGATGTAATAAGAAATCCAAAGCATTTGACAACTAATTTCACTCTTCTGTTGACGTGTGCATCTTGTAAGGTGTGATCTGTGGTTCATGTTCTCTGACTACATCTTTGTAGGGTCAGCCTTGTGTACTGTTTTACAATGTGTGCCCTAGTATTCATGAAATTAACTGTTGTTATGCACAAAGCTTCAGTAAAGACGTAATGAAGCTGGTCAGTCATATGAGTTTACCAGGGATGGCAGGTTTACTCCATTGATATTTGATGCATTCATAAAAAGAAAATGTCTTGCAACTTCACAGTAGTTCTTGGTGACGTCAATATAGCTCTACTCTGTCCTTCTTTTAGCCTTTTTAATAAGAAAGATCTACCAATGAACCTTTTCTTAACAGAAGGCAGAATAGTTTTCTCTTGTTCAGCATTGTGGTTTAATCTCGGATCTTTAGGTCCTCTTTCCAGAAAAACAAATAAATAATCCTTCTAGGTGGCAGTTTCAGTGAAGTGTGAATAATTTTAAAATGGATGTAGAATTGCATTTTTTAATAATTTTATCTGTAAGTATTGCCAATCAGTCTAAATAATAAGTAAGGTTTTGGTAGAAGGTGGTGTGAAATTGATCACAGGAAAAAGCACTGATGTGCTTACTTTTTAGTCATTCTATGTACTGCAGAAAAGAGTTTTCTAACCATATTTTTGTTTGTCTAAATCGCTATATATTTATATAAATTAGAGACAACTTAAATAAAAAAAAATTCCTGAGAAGCACACCAACAGTCAACAGAAGCAGTCTCAGCTAGCTCATGTGCAACTGTAATTTATCCTTGATCTCTTTCAGACATCATCTAAACAATTAGAAAATAACTGAATTATTTACCTAATAATTTATATACACTAATACAGAACTATTAACACCTTTATGCTTAACAGAAATTAAAGAAGCACATAAAAGGAAAAAAATAATGAGAGAGCGTTTCAAGCAAGAAGAGAACATCGCGAGTGCTATGGTGATTTGGGTCAATGAAATACTGCCTAACTGGGAAGGCATGTAAGTAAAATTCTGTTGTATAAATGAGGCAAAGCTGACTTGTTTCTCCCCTGGAAACAGAGGGACCACATACTTTATTTGCCTTTCTGTTTTGTCAAGTTGCCATGATATAGTTGAGAGGTCATTACATAGCAACATGAAATGTGCTTAATGGAATGAAAGCTTAATGTTTTGGGTTTTTTTTCAATGGGGTTTTAGAATAAGCAGAGATCCCTGAATACTGATTTGGGAAATAGTATGTCATTTTGCTTGTAAAATGCCTAATGATTTTGGAAAACAAGATACGCAATATGTGCCTTTCCCCCGCCCCCCCCCCCCCCCCCACCCCTTTCTCTCTCTATCTTAGGCGTGCTACCCGAAGAGTTCGAGAGCTTTGGTGGCAGGGCTTACCCCCAAGTGTACGTGGGAAGGTTTGGAGTCTAGCTGTGGGGAACGAATTAAATATCACTCCAGGTATGCCGTTATAGATTACATTTATTGCAAAATTAAGTTTGTTATTTTCAAAGAAAAACTCAAATTTCTCTTAAACTATACAAATGAGGGTATGTTTGCTTTTTGAAGAACTGTATTTCACAACCTTAGAAACAGGTGGTTTTTACAACTGGACATCATAGCCTGGTAAATTATGGAAGCAAGGTTCAAAACCTGCTTACACACATGTATTATATTTTAAATTGAGAATTTGTAGCTTTGCTTTCTTAAGGAAATGGAAAGGGGAATTGCTTTATTTCCTAACTAATGATTTTGAAAAACTGGAAGCATTCTAACTTACTGACAAAAAATAAATCTGTATTATTTAATACATGGATTTCTTCTTGTAATTTGCACATTAACCAAAGAAGAAAGCATAAAAATGCATACTAATACTGTACAGTGATATTCCAGTGGTTAGTGGTAACTATCTAATAGGGTCTTTCTCTTGCCTCTAGTGGTTAAGATGGAACCAAGCAACAAAACCACAGCTAAGAATACTTATTGTGCTTTTGTTTTGGATGAGTGCTTTTCTTACTTATCTCTTGCTTTTCTGTTGTTGGTTTTGTTTTCTTCTAGAACTTTATGAAATCTTCTTGTCGAGAGCTAAGGAACGATGGAAAAGCTTCAGTGAAACAAGTTCTGAGAATGACATAGAAGGTTAGATTTCCTGAATGCTAGACAGCCTCTTATTCACTTTTACAAACCTAGAAAGTTTCAAGTGCAGCTTCAATTGCAGCATTAGGAATACTTGTTAAAAGGACTCTGAGTCACTCCCTACGGAAATGCCTTTTTTCTTATAATGACTCAGTGAGTGAGGAGCTTAATGGTATTTACTATATCGATGAAAGATGCATTGAAATATTGCATGTAGTAGTTACATTTTAATTAGAGCTTAGTCCTGGTATTTCAGGAATTCAGAGTAAAACACATTGATTTGAAGTAGTAGACGAAATGCAAAAAGAAACAGAAAAATGAGTGACCGTATGTGCTGTTGCTTAGCTCTGCTTAGACGATTCTTATGTTGGTATCCCTTCTACAATTTTGGGAACAGGAAGATGAATATATATACTATATATATATATGTAGTATATACATAGTATACATTTCTGATCCCACTTGAATTTTCTTGGTTGCCCAGATGGCTTTCCCTAATGTATTAATTGGGGATGTTAGCATGCTTGTATGTATAATGGAGTTTTACCACTACTGTACTGCTGTCTCCTGTGACTACTCTCCCTGTTAAAAATAGCATCAGTGATGATTTTTATCAGTGGATGTATCTTTGTTATAAGCATTAACTCCTTGTGCTGTTAACAGTTACTTTAAGTGCTGTCTTATGGGATGCTGTCAGTATCAGCTACTGTGAAATAAATACTTTTTGAGTTGGTCTTTTTTGGGAAAGAAAATGCCATTGTAATGCAAGAAGTACTTTTATGTTTGTACATGCCTTAGCCCCTCCTGACTAATTGGCTACTTTGACTGTAAATTATTTCAGTCTTCTTTAGGCTGCCTCTCATCTGAAACCTGTATAAAAATTCTGTGTGTGCATGACTTTAAATATGCTTATCCTTGGCAAACACATTTGCAGTGCCCCTTGTTTTGTGCTTTGGCAATTTGTTCTTTTGTTGTAGGGATGTGGGCTGAATGTGGGGAAAGGCTTAGGTGATTTGTTTATTTCAAACAGGTGGTAGTTCTGGATGGAAACAAAAGGGGGTAGAGTCCAATTTGATTATGTCAGATGTTCTTGGAAATGTGTTAATAAGGAAAAACTTGGAGTAATAGGATTTTCATCTCTGAAAAGCAAGCCAGCCTACTCTGCTTATTAATTAGCAAAGTATGGAAGATCAATTATTTTAATCTAATTTAACCTATTTGAGTAGCTCCAAAGGTTTTTCTTGATCAAATATCTTTAACACTTTATTTTGGCAGATAAAGATTAAAGCGTGAGAAGTATCGTTTTGTGCCTTGAGGACAAGACATTCATCAAAAGATATGCTATCTTTCAGATGTGTTCAAAAGACCCCCAGCAGCTCTAGTTTGGAAGCTGAAATAGATTTCTTGTATAAATCCAGAATTTCTTATGCTCTGTGCCATAGGTTATAATCTTCCTTGGAAACTGTCTAAATGGCTACTGTCTGAAATGAAGTGATCCCAAATTATCCAATATAATACTTGTTCCTTTTGAAAGAGAAAAGAGGGATTAAGCAGCAATTCTCGAACTTTTTTTAGATTTGTGTATCTTCTTTCTGTATAATAATAGTTGCTGCCTTTTTCCCAAATTCCCCTGAAACAGCCTGCAGCAGTCCCACTTAACCCTGAATGCAACTATCTTTGTTTTAGGAGGACTGGAAGAAAATGCTGCTTTCCAGGCTTCAGCAGAGCAGGTTCTATTTAGCCTATTCATCAAATTCTGCCATCTTCCACTTCCCAAGTTCTCTAGTTTAAGTCTTCTGAAAGAACCTTTGCCCCAAGTGCCACATGAATACTTGGAGTATATTTGTGTCCGTGTGTAGAGAACAAAACTCAAGAGCCAGCTGAATTTCTTCTGGAGGATCTTGAGTGAATGCTGCCTTCTTTCTTTCTGTTTGAAGAATGCCACTCCTGAGCCCTCATTAGACTCGGATTTTTTTACATCCTTAGGAGTGATGTAGCATCTGCAGATCATAACTGCGAGGTCGGTTCTGGAAACTACAGTGACGTTTCCCTATGTATTTTAGTTACCTTCATTGGAAGTGAAACATGAGAAAAGCATTACTTTGCAGGTGAAGAAGTGCTTGCTTTTTGTGATAATGATGTAATTCATCTTCAGAGTGTATTTCAGTGCTGCTGGTTGAAATGAACCACCAAATGAGACTGTTAAGAATGAAAAATTTGAAAAGTGAGATCCCACTGGGTCATGTTGAGATCAAGAGCAGTGTTCTCACCTGTGCTCTTGCACAGATTCAGTAATTGAAGTTACAGTAGAAGAGAAGAAAGAAAACGGTGCTTTGAGGACTGGGCTGGGCAAAGTTCAAAATCTAGTGAATGCAGGGCCAGCCTGGGCCTAGATCGTGTTGTACAGAAGTAAAAGGTAACCTGTTGGTTTAGCTCTGAATGCTGTAAAGGTACATGACTTTAGACAGGCAGTAACTGCTGATCATTTCCCTCACCTTTTGTGGCTGCATATACCAGGTATCAATGGACTGTTTTAGCTCTTGAAGTATAGCGCTGTAGCATTCCAAGAATTAGAACTAGGTAACCTTTTTCCTTAGATGCTAAAAGTCTTTATGTGCCTATGGCAATTTTTTTCTGAAGTCTAGAATTATCTATCTGTTTCAGTAAGTGTGGATTTTTGCTTGTAGATGCAGGTGCATCTGTTGCTGATCGTGAGGCCAGTCTGGAGCTAATTAAATTGGATATATCACGCACATTTCCATCCCTGTATATTTTCCAGAAGGTGAGTTTTCTGCAACTTCTATTATGACAACTTTAATAGTTAAACAAGAAAAGAAACCTGGCTGGATAAATATGGAATAATTTTTAGAAGTTGTTTATATAAAAATAACAAAAGTAAAATTAGTTCTTTTCTAAATACAACAGCAAATAGTCATCTCTTTTTGTTGTTGTTGTTGGGTTTTTTTTGTTTTGTTTTAATGATAATAAGGTAGGGACACTTAACAATTGGACTACAAGGCTTTTCCTCCTAGAAAAATTACATATGGTTCCCATTCATTTTTTTGAAATTACATGCAACAGTGAGACAGTTCTTACTGCTTCTATAGAAATCTTGATGCATTTTAGTACATGTTTTCAGACTTTATGGTTTTTATACTGATAATGTATGTGTACACATGCATGTAAAATAGCATGCACTATTGTAATATAGTAATTTGTATTACTAAGAATTTAAACATCCCCTGTTTCTGAAAAGTAAAAAACAACACTGGATGTGCATCAGATACCCTTATTTTTCATTATGTACTGATTTACACTATATTATTTCATATGCTACTTTTACTGTAACATCTCAAAAGCATACATGGTTAAAGCTTAATGTAAGAACTGCTGTTACTCTAGTTGTGAACAAAGCAATAATGCTTGCTTGCATCTTAAAATATTGGCTTGTTACCTTCCTGTATTTATAAAGTGATTTTAAAAAAGGACACAAACTTTATTTTCCTCCTTCCTCCCTCCCCTTCTATTAGGGTGGTCCTTATCATGATCTCCTGCATAGTGTTCTAGGAGCATACACATGTTACAGACCAGATGTGGGATATGTAAGTATTTGCTGTAAAATGTTTATAACATGGCAAATAGGCCTAAAATTTCATGTGTGTTAAATAAGTAGGTTATCTAAACTTTATGCTACTAGCACTTAAAAATAATTTAAACTTTGGCACTTATTCATTTCATAGCAGTTACAGTGATGGTAATTCTTGGAGAAAATTAAATGTGTAGCTGAAAATTTACTGACTGTCAGGGATGAATACACTATCTGGCTTGCATGGAAAAATTTAAATGGATGTGTTCACAAGACATTATAATTTCGACAGGCCCATGGTATCCACAGAAAGAAACCAAAGTGTTAGCAGACTCCCAATTAGCACTTAGCCTGTTCTGTCCTAGCATTGCTCCCACTGCTGGCATTTCCATAGTGATATTCTGCTTTACTACCACACATCGTAAAATCCAGAAACTGCTTATTGGTGTCTTGTTGTCAAAGATTAATCACTTCATCTGAGTTCAGTGAAGAGTAAATGAAAACCCCAAAACACAAACCCCATAAAAAACCCAACCTGACAAAGACCTGCAAACAAACCAACTAAACTGAACATCTCTGAATGATGTCAGCTTACAGAAGCAGTTAAATTACAAACAGATGTTTTTTTCTTTGTTTCTGGTGATAGCTAGGAACACCTTTCATAAGCTCTAATCACTTCTGGGCTGAAAAATATGTGAAGAGTTTTAAGTTTGCTACATGCAACAAAGCCTTGTTTACTACAGGGTGTGTTTTCCTCTCTAAACCAAACATTCTTGGGATCTTGTGTCAGTATCTTATTGTTTTTTCATGTTTGAATGCTTTTAGCCCTTAACCCTGAGTTCTGTCATCTGTGACTTCATTTTTGGAGACTCTTCCATACTCCCTAAGTGACATTACAAACTGCAGGTTTTGAGACTGCTTGTTGCCAAGGTAGAGTTTTAAGAGGCAGATAAGTGGTTTTTCATGGATAGGTCTTTTTTTATTAGGAACACAGCTAGCCTGGATATAGCTGATCATTGTTTTTTTGTTGGTTTTTTGTTTTTTTTTTTTTTTTTGTGGCAGTAGATTAATGTAATCTTATTTCCCACAAAAATGGAAAGCTACAGGACTGGTTTTGATGCATATCAATACTTTTCCCTAGTTGGTTAAAATACTGAGTGCATTTTTTTAAAAAGGAGGAGCAGGCAGCATAAAAGCCTGCAAACAGCAGAATAATTATCACTGCAGTTGCAATTGGTAAAATTAATTTTTTGTAATGTAAAAAGTGTTCAGAATTTTTTTTATAATAATGAGCATTCAGATCATCAGTTAATAAGTACAAGAATAATACTCTTAACTTCTGTTGCAGGCTAAAGTGTTCTTGAGAGTAATCATAGAAAAATACAAACCTGCATTGTAGCTAACCACTTAAAATTACTTTTAAGTATGTGAACAAATACTATTTGGCAAGTGAACAAGTATTGACTGTTCTGAAACAGAACTTTGTCTCAATTCCAACGTATTTGTCTGAGTCTAAACTGTCCCGTATGTGAGGTTTTTCCTCCATGTTTGCTTTTCCCATAGGTTAACAATGAACTTAAAGGCCAAATTTTGTCTCTTCTGAGCTCTGTGTCCAGCCTGTGTGGTTTTAACTTCCTTTCATTCCAATTCCTGAGGACTTGTGATCATGAGACCTCCCAGAACTTCTACCAAGCACCTAAAATGACATCTGAAGAAATGCTCTGTCTTACTGAAATCAAATTGACTGCATGCATGAAAATTATTTATCCTTATTGTTTCTGTTCATCTGGAAGTGTTATGCAATGGTATTTGATATATTGCAGACTGTAAATATTTGCATTTCCAAAGATAAGATGTACTGAACCTACTCACCTATATTTGCCTGATGCTTTTCCCACTTGAAGGTACAAGGGATGTCCTTCATTGCTGCTGTGCTCATTCTCAATCTGGAAGAGGCAGATGCTTTCATTGCCTTTGCTAACCTTCTAAACAAGCCATGCCAGCTGGCCTTTTTCCGTGTGGATCACAGCATGGTATGCACAGAGTTTTCTGGTTTTGAACCATAATATTCTTTTGACTTGAAGTGTTGCTGTTTTATTAATGACTTCCTTTTATCTATTGAATAATGGAGAACTTTAACTTGTTATTTCAAAACTGAGAATACCGGATACTAATCCATAGAACACATCCTACTGTGTTGATGTTTTCTCTAGAAACACTTAATCATTTTACTTATCCTAAGAAGTCAAATTATATCCTTAATTCTTGTTGGGTTTTCTGTTGTTTTGCAACTAAACATTCTTTTGATGACTGCTTATGAGATGCTTTACTGTCTCTACAGATGCTGAAATACTTTGCAGCCTTTGAAGTATTCTTTGAAGAAAATCTTCCCAAATTGTTTCTTCATTTCAAATCTTACAGTCTTACTCCAGACATATATTTGATAGACTGGTGAGTTCAGAGAACTTGGCAAACATAACCTTGCAATTGCTGGAACACTTTCTGTTTTGCTGTAGTTTTTCCAACAGTAGAAATACAGCATTAAAAAACCCCATTCAGCAGGTGTTTGGGTACCTCAGCTTCCTAGTCTTGTGAAATCATAATGAACTGCTTTGTGCAAGGACAGTTCCTCTGGCAGGATTCAAATTTTATGAACTGGGATTAGAAGTGACATCTATTCAGATAGAAAAGGAGTCCTGTGTGTCTCCATTTCTTGTTGCTGCAGGTAAGAGTCAGCTATGTGTAACGTAAGTAGGGGAGAGGAGGCTGCTACATCATAGTTGTTTAATGACTGTAAGTGACTTCATGAAATGAACATAATTGGCTCCTGAAGAAAGTATGATTATAGGAGTATAGACTTCAAAGCAGAAGGAGGAGGAAATTTAGGACCTGGTTTGGGGAGGGATAAACTTGGAAATACAGAGAACATCTTGAAGTAATGAATGCTCTAAAGCAGAGAGTACCAAATTATGTTATGTCCCTGTAATGGAAGGCAGTAATGCAAGCATCCTTGAAGTCTGTCTAGTGCTGCCGAATGCCATTGTGTGTGTGGCTGAGGATGTGCTTCATATAGGATTATTGTATGGGTTAAGAATTTCCAATAGAGTAAATTGAATTGGGGTAGAATTATGTAATATAAAAATGTCACATCATCTGAGTACTTGGGAATGAAGAACTTTAAGCTGCAAAGCTTTATAGTTATCAGTGAGCATTAAGTCTCAGCAGGAGCAGGTCATACAGTAGAAGTATGGTATCAGGAGTGTGCTGCAGTCCTGAGAGTTTAGGCAAATCAAGAGAGGTATGTATGTGCAGAAATACTGCTGCTGTAGGAAGTACTAGAATATTCTGCTTCCGTTTACCTGTGAGAAGTGAAGATTGTTATTCCTGCACATGTTCCAAAAATGATCTTGAAATAGAGAGAGCTCCTTTTATAAAGTGAGAGTAGAAGAGATTGTGGTAATGTGCAGTAAGGATTTTTCTGAGGTTCCTGAAACACTTCCCAGTAGGAGTAATGAAGAAACAAAGACTGCCTTGTGTCAAAGGAATCACTACAAATTTATGGGAGCAGTTCAACAATATGGTACAACAGAGTGAACTCTATGCCTATGTGTAACGAACATTATAAAAAATAAACTTTACAATAAGAAATGCAAGTGGACTCTTCCCAGTAAGACTGGAATGGTGACTGTGTCTAGACTTTGGCAATCTTTAGCCTGAACAGAAATTAAAAATGTATCATGGAAATGTAGTTACTGAATTCTCATTAGTACATTAGTGGGATGTAGCCTTCTATTGAGATGATTTGTGGCTAGATATAGTTTAGGAAACAAATGATGAACAGAGCTGTCGCTTAAAGAGCATTCTTAAAGAATGGGAAGGGTGAATTTCGTATTTGTATATTGTGCCCTGTTTGAGTGTAAAGATATTTGTAGCTTCTCTAGCCAGAGCCTCCTAAAGGAGGAGGTGGCTTTCAGATGGAGGATTTACTGTTGTATGAGAAGAGATGGGTTTCAGAGTAGGAGTTCTGGCTTTAAAAGTTGGAGACTTGTAGATCTTTGAAATATGGAAAAAATAAGAACATGTGAAATTTTGTCATCTGCTCATTCTCATCTAACAGACCTGAGATTTAAAGGAGGTTGCATTTTCATCTTTTTGAAACAGGTTAAAGTTGTAACTGCCTTTTTTTCTCAATTGTAGGATTTTTACGCTCTACAGCAAGTCATTACCACTTGATCTGGCCTGTCGTGTCTGGGACGTTTTCTGTAGAGATGGAGAAGAATTTTTGTTTAGGACGGGATTAGGAATCCTTCGGTTATATGAAGATATTCTTCTACAGATGGACTTCATTCATATAGCACAGTTTCTAACAAAACTTCCAGAAGACATTACATCAGAAAAGCTTTTTAGTTGTATTGCAGCTATTCAGATGCAGAATAGTAACAAAAAATGGGCACAGGTAAGTTTCTTGGATATAGATCTCTCTCAACAGACATGTCAGCACATGATTGTATATGCTGCACTTCTCTTAAATGACTACTTAACGCTGCATGTCTGACTTCTGAGCGATGGGCACTTACTTTCTAGTGTCTCATTCTAGAAATTAATCTCATGCTGATATTATAGTGGTTAATATTGTTCTTTTTTATAAGACTGTCTTTTTAATATTTAAATCATTTGCTTTTCCAGGTCTTTGCCTCACTGATGAAGGACAGCAAAGAAGGGGACAAGAACCACAGCCCAGCACTGAAAAGCTAATTGTCCTGTGTTGAGGTCAATTGAAAATATGGAAAACCACTTGATAAAAACTGAGTTTTCATGTCACTTCTGTATGGAATAGCACTGTAGAGAATGTGAAAATGGGGTAGAAAACGGACACAGCTCTCAGTGAAGTAATGAACTGATGAAATTTTCACTCTTTTGCCAGTATTAGCTTTTGTCATGGGAAGATTTGTTTTCACACAGAATACTAAAACCTATGAAACTGAGAAGCTGGGGGAGTTCATATTTAATACTTTTAAAAGAATCAGCTCAATGCAATAAACACTTGTAATAACTTCTGTTGGTACTTTCAAAAAAAATTTTTGAGGCATAACTTTTTTTACAGATACCACAAAGGCACTTTTGGGGAGGGATGAGGGAAATGGTAAATCTTAAGGCCCCAGAACTGCTATCTAAACCAAATGCTTTGGTACAAATGTTACTTCCAAAATTAACCATTTGAAAGTATTGAGGACCAAATGAGGTTATTTGGTATGTTTATGCGTAAGATGGTTAAAATTTGGGAAAGGGTATTGTCTTATTTACTTGTTTTTTTTTTAAGTTGCAGCTTCATTCTTCAGTCTGGGCAAATGTAACTCAGGAAGTGTGCAAGTACTGTGCCCAAACCTTTTAGAGCAAAAATCATCTGAATTTTAAACAGTGGTAAGATCAGGGCTGCTATTTTCAGAGTATAAGCAAGTGGTGTTAAGCATTTGTTTTGATGTATAAATGGAGTAGGTATTCTGTGAAAGAGTTTTGCCACCAGAAGTTTTATTTTGTTGAGCCATTTCCAACTAAGAGCTAGTTGTATGTAATGGTGAACACTAGAAACTGACAAAGCTATCTGCAGACTTTGTTGTCAAAGGATCAGCCACTTTTAACACTTTGGAATAATGCAGACACAGAATCATATTTGAAACTATCTTTTATTAGTGTGCAATACTGAAATCCAAAAGGCATCTAGTTTAGTGATACTTAATTCTTTAAAATCTTTTAACTGTGAGACATAAGGTCATATTATATGTGTCACGGCAAATATTTTCAAACATTTCCTACTCTCAAGGATGCTGTACAACAACTTGTGTTTGTAGGGGATGGAAATTTAAAATGGATAGCATTGCAGGTGGGAAGCACTTGCACTCTCTTGGTCCATTTTTGCTAATATTTAATGTAAATAAACTCCTTCCATGTGGGTTTTTGTAACTGGTCCCTTTGTGGAAATCAAGTCAAAATTACCATTACGTATTTTTAAGTGCAGGAGGTTTCCACTTGTCTGTTTAAAAGAAGAGTCTACATAATTGGGGTAAAGATTTTGTGTGGTGTATGTAACTTACATTGCTATCTGGTTTAAAAACTACATATATACTGCTCATAACATTACAATTTGAAATTTAAATGTCAGATTTTTCTTAACTTATGTATTCACTACTTTAATTGGATCCAATTTGTCTTATATTTTTATGTTATCTTGTACAGTTTTCTTACTTTTCAACTATAAAGCTGTATATACCTGTAAATAGGAGGATCAAGCCTTCCTTTAAGACCACTAGCAACAATTCCTGTGTAAATAAAACTTACAGCAGATGATGTGGTGTGGTTTTTTGGTTTTTTTTTACTCACAGTAAGAGTGTGCCTTGCAACCGTGTTCTACCGATGAAAACGGAGCTGGTGCTGGCCCTGACACCGTGCTGCTGTGACCTGGCTGTCTGGGCTGCCTCAAGAGCAGAGGTTTGGGACAGCACAGTACGGTTTGGGGAAGCTCTGCTCTCGTTGAGGCTCAAGGGTGAGCTGGGAGGTCTGTACTCTGCTCCTGGTAGCAGTGTTTGGATGCAGGGAAGAGGGTGAAGCATTCACTGAAAGGACTTCCATAGATTAGAAGCGGGAAGATTTAGATGAGATATTAGGAGCAAATTCTTCACAATGAGGGTGGTGAGGCCCTGGCACAGGTTGCCCAGGGAAGCTGTGGATGCCCCCTACCTGGAAGTGTTCAGAGCTGTGCTGGAGGGGGCCTTGAGCCAGCTTGGTGTAGTGGGAGGTGTCCCTGCTCATGGCAGGGGCGTGGAGCTGGATGGGTTTTGGGTCCGTTCCAACCCAAACCATTCTATGGTTCTGTGCCCCATCACCTATGAATCAGGACCCGTTCCCTCAGTCCCGGCCGCCGCCAGGGGGCGCTGTGGGGGCGGCCACGTGAGGCGGGGAGACAGCTCGGTCCCGCCGCTTCCGGCGCCGACACAGTACGGGTCCGCGCTGCCGCCATGAAGCCGGTAAGGATCTGCGGGAGGGTGCGGCCCCGGAGCAGGGCGGGACTGGAGGGTCCGTGCCCAGGGCTCACCGGGCGGGGGCGGGTGGGCCTCAGCGCGGACGCTGCTCTTCCCTGGCTGCTCCGCTTCCCCTGTGTCCCGCGGGTTCGTCCTGTGCGGCTGCTCCGCTCCCCCTGGGCCCCGCGGGTTCGTCCCGTGCGGCCAAACTGGGGCTGCGGGAACCACGAGATCCTGGGGGTCGGAGCAGCACAAACGCCTTAATCCCTACTTCTAGAGTGGGGTTTTGCCCCACAAGGATCATCGAGTCCAAATCCTATCCCTGCACATTCACCCCGTGTGTCTGAGGGCATTGTCCAAATGCTTCTGGAATATTGACAGGCTTGGTGCCGTGGCTGCTTCCCTGGGGAGCTGTTCCAGTGCTCCACCACCTTCTGGGTGAAGAACCTTTTCCCAGTGTCCAGCCTAACCTTCCCCTGGCGCATCTTCCTGCCATTCCCTTGGGTCCTGTCATTGGTCACCAGAGAGAAGAGATCTGTGCTCCTCGTCCCCTGATGAGGAAGCAGCAAACTGATGAGGTTCCCCCCTCAGTCTGCGCCGGGATGAACAGACCAAGTGATTTCAGCCGCTCCTCGCACGGCTTCCCCTCTAGACCGAAGGCACGGCGGAAGGAAAGGAGGCACCGCCGCTCGAGGCACAGAGCACTCGGCCATGAGGGGCATCGGGAGAGGAAAAGCGGTGCCTGGGCTACCCTCAGCACAGGGACGCTGCTGTCTGTGGCTGCTTCTGCTCACGGGGCATCGGGACAGGCGTCAGGGCTCCTTATAGTTCTTCAGTGCTTTCCCAGTAGTCAAATCTAAAGAGGGAAGATAAAGATGAACTGGTGAAAGTTCCAGATTCGAGGAGCCCCGTACAGGTCCAGCCATGCCCCCTTACCAAAGGGACATCCCCACCAGGACTCCAATGCAGTGGCCCATTTTCCCTCTGCAGCCCCTGCCTTCGCTTGCCCCACTCTATATCTGTGTTGCATCCATTTCCACTTTGAACTCTCCTGGGAGTGTTTTGCTGTTTTGACATAGGGTTCCTGTGTTAATCTGCACCTCTGGGCTTTACCAGAGTCCTTTTTATCCTGACCACTGTGTCTTCCTTAGCTTTGTCACCTGTAACATGAACACAGCTTATGCATTGTGTGATTGTGAGCCTTGCAGCAGTCAGCCTTGTCTCCCATGCAGCTGCTGGTCATGGAGTGTTTGGGGCAAGAGAGAGCCAAAGCTCAGCATGGGGAAGAGTGCTGCGGGAAGACACTTGCCTCATGCTGTGGCCTTGTACGAGACTCTCCTAATCTTATTGTGTACTAGGGAAGAATGATATCATGAAGAGAAGAGACAGAGTGCTTGGGAGCACACAGGGGAAAGAACTGTGCCCAACAATGTTTACCATACTTTAAAAATTCATGTGTCTAAAAGTGATGGACATAGGGTTAAATAAAAAATGTAAAATGCCCTTTGCAGGTCTCCTCAAAAATTTAACACAGTTAGGTAAATCTGGAGCTTACTGATGATACCATTTGGAAGAAATGAGTTCTTCAGCTCTGATAGAAATGTGAAATAAATTTCTCAAAAGCTGTGAACATGTCAGTTACTTGTAGTTTTCTGTTTGTTTCGTAGAGAAAAAACACAAAACGAGTTCCAAGCTTTCGCAAGTTACTGAGAACTAGTAAAATAAAATTAGACAACAAATTAAAGAATAAGCAGTACAAGCAACAGAGTGCTGCTAAGAAGTATCGAAAACAACAAAAGAAGCTAAGGGAAGCTGTCAGAGATGCTATCTCTAGAAAACCTTTTCCACTGGAAGAATGCAAGAAAAAACAAGTTGGTAAGTGTTAGCTTAGAGTTATTTTTATAAGTGAAAAGGTATGAGGGTTACTAAACACCCTGCTGCTTCATGTTGTAACATTACATGTTAAGTCATTTTCTATGTCCAAATAATTGCTGTTCTTGTTTAAAGGAAAGAAAGAGTTATGAAAAATATAAAATGCAGCTATTCTAGCACCAAGATCTGAAAGTTGGAGATGGTAAAAATGTGCTTGCTTGAATTGTTATTGGATGTCACAATAAAGTGGCGTTTTTCTGGGATAACACCAAACACATGCATGAAGGTTGATGAGTTCAGGGTTGAAGTAGGGTGTAAAACGGTCTCAGGATCATTTTAGGTTTTCAAGTTTTCAAGTTTGAATATATGTACAGGCTCTTAATCTGTACACATCATCTTCTAAAATAGCTGAAAAATGTGAAGAAGAGGAAGAAGATGCTCTTCCACTGGACATGATGGATGAAGACGACTTAAAATTGATGGAGGATTTGGCTCAAAAAGCATCCTTTTTAACGAGAGATCTTTCATCTAAGTGAGTGTTGTTGTGATGCCTACTTTTCATACTAATAGAGCTTTATGTGATTAAGTTGTAATTGGTATGGAATGTAATACATATATCAGGAGGTCACTTTCAGGCTGGTGTTGCTTTGCAGTTCCAGTTTAGTGTTTCCTTAGTCTGTCAGTACATTCAGTATTAATGTATTGATGTGTATCAGTAATTCACCTGCTCAGGTTGACCTTCAGGATACTGATTCTGCGCAGTGTTTCTTCCTGTAAGGTCCCTGACTGTGAGATGAGTAGCATTCCTCAAACTGAAAGAAATGCTTTAACCTGCATAGAGTCTTTTCTTCTATATAGAGTGTTCAGGATGTTCCCCAGACTTTGGGCCACTGTAATTTCATATTGCATGGCAAATTGCTGGAAAAAAGAAAAAGGTTTTGGAAGCCATACCTGCAAACCCAGGCAATACCAAAACATTCATAGAAAAAATGGTTACAAGTTTTCTGGAGCGAGGTGTGGTAGCATTCACAATGAAGTACATAGAAGGATGGTTGCTCTTATACCTGTTTTACTTGCTTTTAACTCCTTTCGTCATGTTCCCTTAAACTGAAGAATTTGTCTTTCTAATCTGCTTTACTCTGATCAACTGTAATCATTCTTAAGAACTGGTCAAATATTATCTCACTTATAAGTTACTTATTCATATTAGCACAGACTAAATACATTCTTGTATACTTATGTGCAGGTTAGGAACATCCTGCAAAAGGGTGGTACACTACACTGCGTTATTTCTCTTATCTTTGGAGAGTGGGATGTGAAACAGGTTTTCCTGGTGAGCAGAGTAGAAAAGCGCTAGCAGTAGTGGTAGTAAAAGTTAACATGGAGTAAGGATAAATGAAAATGTGTACTGACTTGCTCATTATCACATCCCTAGTTAAGCGTTGCCTGGGAAGTCAAGGCAGAGTGGGGGAGAGTGAGGCTGTGGGGACATCCTAAGGAAGACACTGGGGTGTGTATCTAGTAAGAAGAGCCCTAGTCCTGCTTACTTGCTGGTGGAGTCTTTCGTGGCAGGACTGCTCAGGGTTAAGTTCTTAGTGAGCCTCAGCTGTGCCCAGGCACCTGGTCTTGCAGTGAGGGAGCATTAATGGCCTAGGTGAGGTTGTCTTTGCTTGTTTCACATTTATTTGCCTATAAAAATGAGACGGGAAGCATTGTTTAGTCCTGAATTCAAAGATCCTTTACAGACCCACATTAACAGTGTTTGATTGAGTGGTGACTGGTGCTGTCAGTGATGAACACACGCAAACATTTCACTTAATAAGATCAGTTATTATTTATTTTTCTGAGTGCAGACACTTAATCCAGCTAGTATACTGTCGTACATGGTTCATGTCTAATTAGATGGCTAATTTGTTTAGTTTGCCTTGTATTTTTCAGTGAACCTGTTCATGTCAAAAAACGAAAACATGAAAGTGTGATTGACAAATACGAGAAGGTGCCAAGACGTATGCAGACTGAGCCAGAAAAAGAACTCATCCATCTGCTCCCCATCAAAGACAAGGGTGGGATTATTCCACAAACTATGGAAAAGCCAGGTAAGACACAGTTTCTGGAATCAGTATAGTAGCCAAGATGTATATAATTTCTACTTTAGAATTCCACACTGTTTATTACAGGCTTGACATTAGACACTCTTATTTTTACAGTTCTCAATGTTGCAGAGGACGAAGAAGAGGATACAGAAGAAATGGAGGAAGCAGACGGTAATAAACCATCTTTGCTTTTTGGGCTTGTTAAGGGTTGGGGTTTTTTTTCCAAATCACTGACATATCTGAAGAGTACTTTGCAGTTTTCTAAGGAAGTTTGTAACTTAAGTGGGTTTTTTTAGGCTGTTTTTGAATTACGTTCGTTACCATTTTGCCCCCAAAGCATAACAATGATTCCAGAGCTTGCTTTCTTACCTGTTAGGATCCTAGGACCTAAGAAACAGCTGGCTTCTGAGTCTCTTTCTTTAAAATGATTTTGATTTTTCAACTGAAACTGATATTTGCATGAAGTTCCTTGTATCAGTAGTGTCATTGTTGCAAGTGAAAAGGGAAATCTTGGCATTAATTAAAGAATATATACTGTGGTTCTAGTTCGATTACTCTGAGATCATTTTGAAATGCAGTTCAGGGCACGGACTTCTATAGGCTTTTGGGTGTCTGTCCTTGAAAATTTTTACTTGCCATAATATCAGTAAATTCAGATTTTATTTTGCAGTTTGCTATCCAGTTAAGAATCATATTCATGTAACAGTTGCAGTTGTAACTCTGTCATTTCTGGGTCATTATTCTCTGAAGTAGAGGAAGGACATACTTGTAGCAAAATAATACTCAGAAAACTCAAATAAAACAATTGTATTTTTAAAAGAAAATGTGAATGGTGAATAATTTGCTGCAAATTGCAGAGCACTGCAGTTTCTTGGCACAGTTGGGATCGTATGTTCAATTTATATGTTCCCACTGTACTTAGGGAATATCATTTGCAGATTCAAAAACATTTGGTCCATTTCTTTTTGCAAGCGTAATATTTTGGAGTGGAGCAAAAATTAATTTCTGTGTTAATATGAGCTCTAGCAAGGTAATTCTTGAAGCTTCTTTTACTGTGGAGCTGCATGTGTTACTGTGGTGCGGTGTTACCGTGGGAGTCATCTGAAATGCAGTATCTAGAATGGTAGTTTGCGATATGGTATTTGTTAAGCGCTTCCTTAGTGACCCTCCTTTCTAACTCGCACACCCTGTGCTAGACTTCAATCAAGAACCCCTGCCTGTTCTCACTCCTGAGGAAATGGCTGCTCAAAGGAGACAAAAGCTGCAGGAAAGGAAGATGTACATAGCTGCCTTGGCATCGGCCATTCTGTCTGAGCCAGACAACAATGTAGGTAGCACTTCCTTAGCATGCATGTATGTGTGCCTGTGTTGTGCGTTAAGTCAATCAATAAGGACCTGAAGTGATCAAATAAAAGCAAAATCAGAAAAATACATGAGTAGAACAAGGGAAAAGGGCAGTGTTGTGTCACTTCTCAGGCGGTGGTAAACAGTGAAACTCCTGCCTTATGTTGACACAAAGGATTTGAATCAGTGAAGATCCAGGTGACTGTATTTGATTTGTTCAGGTGTAATTTGTTCCTCTGAATAATTGTGGTTTTGGGAATAATACTGTCTGTGGTATTTTCCTGTCCAAACTGCCTTGTTCCGTAAGCGTGGCCCTTCTGATTTCAGGGCTGTATCTGATAGATTTCAATTGTCAGTCCCAGCATATGCTGATAATTTGTATAATTCTGTGTAAGTTTGTAATAACAGAGTAGTTTGAACATTGCCAAGATAAAAATTTTGTTGGGACAATTCTTAACCAAGCACTGCATAAAGAGCATTTTTTGGCTCTTTATGCAGTGCTAAGTAGAGTCAGAGTAACTGTTGAGTTATTGTTTTCTCTTTGTAGTTTTTAAAAATGAGACACATTTGTGGCATACTTCTGCTGAAATGAACATTGTGCTTGTACATTGGTTTGTGGGTGATCTTCAGCTGACTTTGTCCACCTCTTTTTTCTTAATCAGATTAAAAAATTGAAGGAGCTGCGTGCCATGCTGATGGAACAGGATCCTAATGTGGCCGTGATTGTTCGGAAGCTGGTCATGGTTTCTTTGATGGAGATATTCAAAGATATTGTGCCCTCTTATAAAATTCGGCCTCTGACTGAAGCAGAAAAGGCTACCAAGGTGAAATACCAAATTTCTTTTTAGATTCTTGTGAGTAGCTCAGGATTTTTTAAGTTATGCCAAATACTAATACTGATTCGTTTAATATGAATTTATCATTTTGAGCAAAGGGTGACAAATACACAAATACTTTTGGAAATTCTGAATCTGTGACACTTTGAGAGGCAGAAGTTTTAAACCTTTAATTCTTATGTACTTCTTTTAATAAGTAGGTGACACACTGGTGGTAATGGAGGAAAAATATAGTATATGGAAGCAGCATAGCAAACGTCTGTGAATTCCATCATAAACCTTGTAATGAGATGGTGTTTTGTGTAAGGCTGAAGGGAACTGGAAAGAAAGCAAATTATGCAACATTGTCACTCAGCTAGCACAGATTTCTATGTAATGTGTTCAATAATTTGCTGAAAAAATGCACAATAAATTGTTTTCTGGAGCTTGCTTTTAACCAATTCCTTAGAAGGTTTCTTCAGTATAAGTAGTGCAGTTCAGAGTCATGGCTTTAAAATAATGTCTAGTTACAGATTTCATTTCAGTACCTATAAATTAAATCAGCCCCACTGGAAAATGGCCCTTTAAGCACAAGAACATGTAGTGAAATATGTAGAAATATTTTATTTTTAATTAATTTCTAGGAATGTCTGTCTAGAAGAAAAAACTAATTCAGTATCTGATAATTTGTTTTAAAACTTAATGGTTTTTTTGCCGCTGGATAATTTCAAGGTTTAACTCTCCAAATAAAATGTGTATTGTATTTACAGGTTAAAAAAGAAACTCAGAAACTGAGAGAATTTGAAGAAGGCCTTGTGAGCCAGTATAAATTTTACTTGGAAAATCTGGAACAAACAATTAAAGGTGCAGTCAATGCTTTCCATTTTTTTGTAGTAAATGCAAAATTTTTTGCTGCATCACAGTTAACCTGCTCTAACTGAATTTTACCTTCTGTCTTCCATGCAAGTACTGTTTCATACATGTGTAGGAGAATGCCTGCAATAACAGAAAATGTAAATACTTAGAAGCTTCCCTTCTGAACAGTAATCACCAAAAATAATATTTTATGCAGATTGGAAACAAAGGAAGTTGAAGAAAAGCAATGTCATCTCATTAAAAGCATATAAAGGTCTGGCAGAGATTGCGGTGAAGTGTCTGTGTGAGCTGCTTGTGGCCCTACCCCACTTTAACTTCCACAACAACATTATTGTTCTTATCGTTCCGCTCATGAATGATACATCAAAAATGGTAAGTGATTTTCTGATTAGGAAAAGAGTTATTGTTTTGCATGAAAAATAATCTGTATCTGAGTTTTATTCTATAATATCCAGAGGCCATTGGTATTACTAGTTAGCTGTTGTTGTAGACTTGGCATTACAAAAGGATTTGTTTTAATTTACTTTTCAGATTTCTCAGTTGTGCTGCGAGGCAGTAAAGAAGCTCTTTAAACAAGACAAGTTGGGCTATGCTTCACTCGGCGTAGTTAAGGTCATCTCTGGCCTTGTGAAGGGTAGAAATTACGATGTCAGACCTGAGGTAAGAGTCTTTCTGATATATTGCACAATTTTCTTCTGTCAATGGTTTTAAAAAAATTTGCATGTTAAAGTTAGTGCAGCTGCTGGCTACAAGCAAGCAGAATTTCCTCACTGTGTCAGAACACAGGTAGATTAGGATTGGTCTGAGCCAGAGGATTAGAAAGAGAAATAAAGGGACAGGGGAGGGACACTGGTAGGAGATGAGCTCTCAGCAGAGACTGGATTAAGTCAGACAGGGAAACCTGAAGACAAATGGAGGAATGGATAGAAATGGGCAGTGATAGGGAAGGAACTGGGAACAAAGATGAGAGATACAGCTAAGGACCAGGAGGGGAGTAAACAGAAAAAACTTTGACCAGCAAGGCCCACTAGCCTGAATGGAATTCAGGTTTTCTTACCCTCTCTGTTCCTCTGTTGTGGATCACCTTTCATTGTATTTTATTTTACAATAGGTGTTAAAAGTATTTCTTCATTTAAGAATTAAGGAAGTAGAATTACAAAAAGATTCTGAAGACATTGCACCAAAGAAAAGGTTCATGACTTACAAAGAGAAAAGAAAAAATCTTTCAAGAATGCAAAGAAAGGTATGACGTATGATTTTTGATGCTCTTCTTCAGTGACTTTATGTAGCAATTTGTGCTAGCAGTGATTGCACTTTTCCTGTTGCCGCTGTTAACTCTCAGCATCAGTGATTAGTGTTTGCATTGTACTTGAATATTTTTGAGGATCTAAGGGAACTTAAATTTCTTCATAATTTTTTCTCATTCTGGAGTTTTTGAATGCCTTTGGTTGTTTCTGATAGGAAGGAATATATCCATGTTGGTTACCCTGTGGCATCACAGGGTGACTTAAGCAACTCACCAAGCCTGGAAGATTTATTCCTTGGGTATCTTTGGAACCTGG
Source organism: Neomorphus geoffroyi (assembly GCA_033558235.1). Taxonomy (NCBI): domain Eukaryota; kingdom Metazoa; phylum Chordata; class Aves; order Cuculiformes; family Neomorphidae; genus Neomorphus; species Neomorphus geoffroyi. The sequence goes on along the minus strand of JAUMJM010000016.1, from coordinate 17,649,496 downwards.
ATACCAAGACTGGTTGGAAACCTTTAATCTTGTCTTAAAATCAACTGTATGTTTTCAGTGGAAGAAAGCAGAAGAGAAACTGGAACGAGAGCTCTTGGAGGCAGAAGCATCAGAAAGTAAAGAAAAAAAACTGAAGCTGGTAAGTAATTCAGAGATTATTTTCCTGTTTTTGCAAAGAAGCAGTTCCTAACTTTTTGTAACCAAAGGTCTCCCCTCCACCCCAACCTCTCAGCATTCCATACCTCTACATAATGTTGGCTGCTTGCAAACATTTTGCCTGTGCCAGAGGTCTACGTTTTATTAAACCAAACCCTCTCAGTTTACCCAGTAAAGCCAACTTAGCCATTCCTGTTTCCTTCTGTTATCTGCACAAAAAGGTGTTTGAATTCACTGATAGGTGTGCTTGAGGTGCCCCATTCCTGTTACGTGGGACACTATGATGGCTGTTACCAGCCTGTCAGAGTGGCCTTTAGGCAAAGGAGTGTGGCTGGCACAGTCTGAGAGGAAGAGAGGCTGCTTAGCCAGGAGGGCTAAGGGCGGCAGAGGAGGTCATAAGCTTTTCAGCATAAGAGGAGAAGACATGGCAGTGCCAGGGCTGGTTTGGAAGGCCTGAATGCAAGGTTGGACAGAGAGCAGCATTTTCAGTTGAGTTTAAGTGAAGTAGCAATGCTTGGTTTCCATGCTTAAGTATTTAATTTTGTTTTTTTGTTGTTTGTTTTTTTTTTCTTCAGCACACAGAAACCTTGAATATTGTATTTGTAACTTACTTTAGAATCTTGAAGAAAGCTCAGAAGTCTCCTCTTTTGCCAGCTGTGCTGGAAGGCCTTGCAAAGTAAGAGCTGAGTCCACGTTCTTTTGTATGTGTTAGAAAAGACATAAAGCACTGAAGGTATTTTTGATACCAGAAGAGATTTATAAGCAGTGAGAGAAGACTGACCCTAAAAAATTTGTTGAAATTCTTTTATTTCTGTGCTGAAGTTTTCACTTACTTCTAAAAACATTTCAATGTAATGTGAAATTTCCTATGGTAGAATTGATGTGATGCAAACCAAGGAGGGTGGGATGTGATTCCATTGTTTTGTCTGATTACTTCCTGAAGAAAACAAGCATTTTTCTAGTGCTATAGGGAACCTGTGATTAGCAGCTGGGGGCTGAATCATCATCTGTATGAAGATAATAGATATTCAGCATTTGATTTAGCTCTGTTTTTAAGGTGTGGATTTTGGCAATTCAGAAAACTTTGAGCTGGGTTTGCAGATAATGCCTGTAGCCTGAAAGTAATCTCTTTGATTCAAGGTTTGCTCATCTTATCAATGTGGAATTTTTTGATGACCTGGTGATTGTCCTTCATTCCCTTATTGCATCTGGGGTAAGTTGAGCTTAAGCTTTATTACACTTTTCTTAAAAATATGTTGTTTTATATTCTTAATCAGTTTTGTATTCTTAGAGTTTAAGCTATCGTGAGAGTCTTCATTGCATTCTCAGTGCTTTTCATATACTCTCCGGTCAAGGTAAGAGATCTTTGAAAACAAATTTTTGTTTAATATTGTCTGATAAATTAATGGAGTAAATGTATTTATTTGGAATTATGTTAATAGGGGATGTTCTTAACATTGATCCGATGAAATTCTACACACATCTTTACAAGACACTGTTCAGCCTACATGCAGGTAACTCCAGATTCTTATTTTCAGTGTTAACCTAAATAATGTTTATTCTGCTTGTTTGGTATCATAATCTTAATATAATGTTAATAAACTACAGTTGTTTTAAGATATCCAAGTTCTAAAAAGATTACTGTTCTAATCATGTCATTTCACTAGGTAATGCTGAGTATGTAATCTTGGATAAACATTTATCCTGTCCTCAGTTTAAGTTTTTTGACTTATAGTTGTTTCTTTCAATGGCAATTTTAAAATTCTCTATTTTTTCTCCAATTCTTTCTCTAATAGAGAAAAATACCTAATTTTTCTAATATAGCTTAAAAAATAATTTAAATTTAAATTTTTTTTTCTAAAATCTTGTGATTTGTATTTCTCTATTTATAATCCTCATGTTCTAATTTTCTAATCTAGATTTTGTAATAATTCAGAGAAGCTGAATAGTTTATGAAAAAAGATAATTTATTAAGTTTGAAAGTAACATACTTTTAATTAACGTCGTAAGTTTGTACTCTCTGAGGATGAAAGAGTGAGAAAAAACATTCTATAGTTCTCGATAGTTAAAAGACTAAATCTGCAGCGTTTTAACAGTTTATAAAAGATGATACAATGAATGCACTTGGGGTTAAAACGGTAACTGCTTCTAATGGTTTGATGTTTTTGATTGGAAAAAAAAATTCTTAGAAACAAAGATAAGTTTTTTTCTGTTCAAAGCTGGACTGTTTTTACCAAAAAAGGATGGATTCTTGTGTCTTCTCTATCGCTTTGGTGCTGTGCTTGAACCTCTTAACTTTCATGCTGTTTGTCAGGTTCCAGTGTACAGTCAATAGCAGACTCTTTAGCTGTGTGTTCCTCAAAATGGTTATTTACTCTTTGTTTGAAATTCTGGTTTTGAGGTGGCACCAATGATGATATAGAGATTGTGCTCCAGTGCCTGGATGTCATGTTTGCCAAGCGGAGAAAGCAAGTTTCCCAGCAACGAGCTCTTGCTTTCCTAAAGCGACTTTCCACACTTGCTCTTCATGTACTTCCAAACTCCAGTGTTGGGATCTTGGCAACAAACAGAGTATTAATGCAAGTAAGTTTTACTTGTTGGAGTTTTTAGCTCACTGGTTAAAGCTTATTGAATTTTTTGACAAATTGATCTTATGCAAAATATTTTGAAGCATCTTAGGCAAGAATGATGAAACAGAGTATCCTGAAATGCTGCTGAGACTGAATAACACAGACTGAATCCTCAGCTTAACCATGTTATGATTGGATGTGTAATACAAGCAACTAATTTATTTGTGTTATAGACATTCTCAAAGATGGATATCTTGCTAGACAACGAATCCCAAGGCAGTGGAGTTTATCTCCCAGAACTAGATGAACCAGAACATTGTAATGCTCAGAACACAGCTCTGTGGGAGCTGCATTTACTGCAGGTGAGTAGCTGAGTGATTTGAGAAATAAAAGTCAGCAGTAAATAAATGCTGAATGTTTATGTGCTTTGCAGAAATAGACAACAGAGGTCTTCAGACTTATCAGTCAATTACGGCATCAACCTTTTACTTACAAGGATGAACAGCAGTGTGGTAGTATAGGGAAGGGATGAGCTTAAGAGGGGATGTTGTACATCCTGTTTGTTAGTACCACACATGATCTTACTGCAGGCTGCCTAGTAAGGCTCCTTTGGAGACGTATTCAGTCTGTTAAGTTCCCTCACAGTCCAGCGCATGGAAATGGAAATAAATTCCATGGGAACTGAAATAGTTGCAAGAATGCATAGATAAATACATTATCCCTTATTTCTCAGTCAACTGCCTTCTTTCTTCCTTTCTTTCAGAGACACTATCATCCAACAGTGCAGAAATTTGCAGCTCACCTTATTGTGGGAGCTCCAACTGAAGGCTCAGGAGCTCTTTCACTTGATTTGAGCCAAAGGTGAGTTCTCAGAGAGTTCTGTTTTTAGAGATAAAAGTAGCTGTTGCTCATACTTTATTAAAGAAGTCCCTAAAAATAATTATCCATAAAATTAAAAGATTCTGTTCTTCAAACTCACTTTCTTTGTTCTTCTGCCAGCACAGAATGTTGGCTGCCTTTGTCTGTTTTTTTTGGGGGTGTTTTTTGTTTGTTTTTGTTTGTTTTGTTTTGTTTTTTCTGTTTCTTTTGAGGCTTCATGCCAGGCTGAGACAAGGGTAAAAATCTCAAAGTGCAGTGTGCTTTCTTCCCATGGGAGCAAAATATCTGCATCAGCAGCTCTGATCTGAATATGGATCAAGATCACTGAACCGTGGTTGTCCAGTGCAAACTGGAAACCAAGCTGCAGCGGAAGGTCCACAGTATTTTAAAATGTAGGAACAGTCATCTCAGTTCAGACTAAGGATTTAGTTCAGCATCGTGTCTTCAGCAGCATCTGGAAGCAGGTGCCTCAGGAATAGTTAAACAGGGCAAGCATATAAAGCCTGTGCTCTGAGCAGTGTCCTAGCCTCGGACTGGTTTCAGATCGGTGGATTTCCTGAATGTGGTAACATTCTCTGTTTAGTACCTGTTCATGGAATTCTCTTCAAAACTGTTCAGTGTCCCTTGAACCAAAGCACACATTTTGCAAATACAGTTTTATTTGGTAAGGGTTCCACGAGTCCCCAGCTCATTATGTTACATACCTTCTTTTGGTTTGACCCTGGTGCCAGCATGTATCGGTTAACAGCCCTGGTTTTGCCCTCGGAGGTGAACTGAACAGCGTGCCCTAATACAGTCTTCCTGTGCCTCACATGACTTGGTAGACCTCTATCATATTGTCCCTCTGTCTGCAGTCTCTTCTGGCTGAAGGGATCTGGCTGGACAGGAGCTGTTCCATAATTTTCATCATCTTAGTTGCCTGTTGTTAAACTTTTACCAATTCAGGTATTTCAAGATGAGGAAATTGGAGACTCAGATGCAGTATTTGAGATGTGGGTGATCTGTAGATTTATACGCTGGTGTAACTATTTTGTATTCTGTTCTCTGTTTCTTTCCAAACAGCATTAAGGTGACAATCCAATGAAGTATCCATCATACACCATTTTTTTTCCCTTAGTGATAGTGCTCAGTCTGTCGTTTTCATGTGGTGCTAAAATTATTTTTCTCTACAGGGTTTTTTTTCCCAATAAATTTCATTTGCCATTTTCCTGACCATGTCATACAGTGTACGTGCAGTTCTTCACAGACAGTGCATTCTTACTACTGCAGATAACTTGGTACTCTCCAGCACATCTTTGAATGTATTGAAAAGCACAGGCCCTGGCACAGACTTTGTGGAAATCCATAGCATCAGTAGTTTCTTCCTGCTATTGCAAAACCTGATCACAGTTTGCTGTCTTTTAACCATTTTTTTCCCATGTGATGGTCTTCCCTGTTCTCCCATGGTGCTTAGACTTCATAAAACGCTTTGGTAAGGAACTGTTGGAAATTAAGGCAGATTGAATCAGCTAAGTTACCTTTATCCACATATCCTTTTTACTTTTTCAAATATGTACAGGGCAAGCAGTGACTACTTGGAGTGCTGACAAGCCAATAGAACAGCTTTCTTGTCTCAAATTTCTTCTATCCCCCGACTGAATATTTAGGCGCATTTTACTTGCTTTCACTTGTGTTGTTCCTCAGCTGTTTGCCTCTCATAGCTGTTTGCTTTCAGTCTTTGCCAGGTGATCGTCACTACCCTGAGGAGTTCTCTTGAAGTGTGGTGGAGGATGTGAGTGGGGAAGCTGCTCTTGGTTTGCTGGTACATTATTTAGAAATTTATCTAATGCCATTTTTCTTTCATTGTGATTTTTGCTGTAGGCCGGCTACAGAACTTTTTGAGGCATATAGTATGAGAGGAATGACCTTTAATCCTCCTGTTGCATCAGTAACACCCAGAAGAAAGGTACTGTCTCATCTCTGTGTCCTTTTTTTAATCACATGATATACCAGTGTGTCTGCTGGTTCACTTAGCACACTTAGTTTGGCTAATATCCTAAATCTACCTTTCTTCAGCTTAAGACCATTACTCCTTGTCCTATCACTGTATTCACTGATGAAGAACCTCTCCCCAGCTTTCCTGTAGGCCCTTCTTAAGCACTGGAAAGCTGCTATAAGGTCTCCCAGGAGTCTTCTCTTCTTTAGGCTGAAGGAAATTAAGGTGTTATGAATAGTTCCACCTGTTATAGCATAGGTTAATGTAGCAAGATCAAAGCAGTAGCTGTTATTTTACTTATATTTTACACTTTTCAGTGGTTCAATGTAGATTTTTTGTCCCTTTTCTGTAATATTGAACTAATGTCTGTTCAAAAAGCAGTAATAAAAAGGCAGCTCTCTTTCCCCAATGGGAATGGTTGGCAGGACAGCTGCATTTCCAGAGCCTTTGATTCAGCGTGTAGAAGGATGCTGATCCCCATTAGTGACAGTTTATAGCTTTAAAGTGTAAATTTGAAGGGAACAAAGAGCTAATGTATAAGAGGAGAAATGGGTGAACCTTTTTTAGATCCTCAGCATTGGATGGGTTCCAGATGCCACCCTTCGTAAGCTGTCCAGTGAGTGGTGTGTCTTTTAAAATGTGGTAATTTTCTTTCTTCCTAATGAAAACATTTTAACATGTTAACCTTGTTAGTGCCTCCAATTTGTAACCCAGTAATGTCAGTTAAAACCTTGAGAGCACTGTTTTTTTTTCCATTTTAGAGAAGCAACTTTTAAAAAGTTATTTGTACTTACTTGTTCTGTACTTTTACAATGACTTCTTGACATGTCTGTCCTGCTAGGGTGTTACATTGGCCACTCTGACAGAAGAAGGCTGGGAACAGCAGATGATAGATTTTTTAGTGGCTGAATAAAAAGGTGTGCACAAGCTCTTTAAAGTAGCAGAAACAAAGGAAAAGGAAGAAAAGAGAGAGAACAAACTGTCCATAGGTGGACGTAACTGGGAAAATTACCTTGGGATCTTGCCTGCTGTCTGTCCGTTTGGTTCATTTTAGCAAATTTTGGCAGTATCTAAATTTTACCCTATCTGTCCTGCATTTTTTTCTGTGTGCCTTGCTGCCACTGTCTGTCAGCACCTCCCCGCCCCACTGACAGAAGCTCTGAATTGGAGTTTCCTTTCCCTGTGCACTACCAAAGACAGGATCTCATTTGTCCTTGCTTGCACAAGATCCTCGACTGTGTGAGTGTTAAGACTTTAACAGAGAGATAGAAATATGCCCGACCTTCCTCATCTGAGCACTAGGAAAGAGTGGAGGGCTCCAGGTCTGGCTGCAGCCAGAAGGGATTTTGAGGCAGGGTCAGGGCATTCCTTTCTGACTCACAGCCTCTAAGCATTTTTGCTTTCACTGGCCTTCTGATCAGAGATGCTGGCTTTAGTTTTACAAGGTGTATGGAATAGGAAGCAGTGTGTAAGCTCCCTCAGAGCTGGAACCTGTGCCTGTGTGTAGCAGGTGTTCTTCTAAAGCCCAGTTTACAAGAAAACCAAAAATCCTCACCCACAACATGAGCTTAAGAGGGACTGCCTGACAGCATTTTGTTGCTAACCAGGTGAAACTTAGTGGCAGGCCATTTATATGTATGTGAGCTGCCAGTTCCATAGCTCTGGTCTGGAGCAGGGCCACAGGAAAGAAACAGGACTGCCAATTTAAGCTATGCATGGAAAACACAGTGGCCTTGTTTAGTAATACAACTAATACTGTGTAATTTTCAGGATACGTTTGCAGGAATGGATTCATTTCTAGATGAAGAGCTAAACAAACAGCTTCAACAAGACATCAGTGAGACTGTTGTTCACAAACCCTTGGATTTTGCTAAACACTTGAAGGAATCATCCTTGTCGTGAATGTATCTATCAATCGATTGTGTTCAGTTTGCCTCTTAATTATGGAGAAAGATTGGCTGAAAGACATTTCCACTCATCATTAAAGGACTTCAAGTGGGCTTTCGGTTGAATATAGAAACACACAAAAAAATGTAACAGCAGTTTTTAAAACATTTACAACACCTCTGTGCTTGACCACTGAGTCCATGTTCTCAGGGCTTGGGAACCACAACAAACCGTAACATCAGTAATTTAAGAAGATACAAGACCAGGTCATTTAAAAATTGTTTGTGCCATGCATTGTAGTATTTTTGTTTATATATTTTCTGATTTTTATAACAATATAGGTATCTATGTGTGAGAGAAATCACTGGGTTGAGTTGATCAATAAATATTTTGGAAATTTTAATATAATACTGACTGATGTTTAAGATGCCTAGAGATCTGGAATAGGCATTGCATTTTTTTCTGGGTTTCTTCTGATGTCTCTTAACCATTTATCTCAATGATTTTGTATTTGGTGGGGGTTTTTTCCCTTCAGTGAATCTTGATATTGGCAAATAAAGATTACTGAATTCCATTTCTGAACTATCACCATGATTGAATGCTCTTCTAGGAAGTCTTCAATAAACCATCACTGTCAAGAATACTGGAGAAATCCAAGGTAAGAATTTAAATCTTTTTCTAAATTTTCGTTCTCCAGTTATTAGTTACTGCCTGATTGTCCTAGAATCCATTTTCACCTGCATGTTGGCTTTGCAAACAGTAAGTAAAATATTTGAAGTAACTTAAAAGTGAGTATTGGCTTTGTGTGAATTCCATTCTACAGAGCAGTGTGGTGCGCTGTCCCAGGCTGGCAGATAGAATGTTTTGTAGTGGTTAGTCTATGATGTTACAGTGATAGATGTTGTAAATCTTGCAAAGCTTTTGTTCAAGTTGCTTAACCTCCTTAAAATAACCAGAAAATATTTCTTTTCTTTTAGAGTATTTAGTCCTTTATCGAGATTTATGGTTCTTAGATAGTTTTATAATGAATTTATTTCTATTTTAATACATGCTTTTAGTATTAATTATACTGTTCACCAGATTTCAAGTAGTTAACATAAATTCACCAAACATATTTGAATAGACATCTATTTATTAATGGATTAGAAAATACATATTTTACTATGTAGATTACAAAACTACCTACATAATATTGATGGCAAAGCATGTGTTTCTCACTGTTTAGGTTGCCATTCCCATATTTTTTCAGTATTTCTTTTTAGTTGTTAAGTGGTTAAAAATATGTATGTGATTTAAATTCTGAAAAATTCTAAGGGGGCTGTTTGCCAGTACTTTGTCAGTTCAGGAAGGCAAAAGCAAAGAGTCAACATCTTAAACCATTTATTTTTTTTTACAACATATACAAATACAAGTTTATTCTTCAAGTCAGCAGAGATAATAGTCCAGGTGGGAAAGTCACTTTTAAAACTGTTCATTTTACATAGTTTCCAAACAATATAAAGACTTGCACATAGTGATGTTGCATTGTCAGAGTACTTCGACATGCTTTAAGAGGCAGAGGAAGACAATGGTACAACTAAATCATTCTGACATATCCTATACATGCATTGAATTGGAAAAAAAATTATTTACTGCTATTTATTGTGTTTCGTAATTTGCTAACTCTGCCAAATGTCTATCTCTATTGAAGATACAAAATATTTATCACAGATAGATAGGAAAAAATGAAAAAAAACTTGCCACCATTGTTAAATTTACTGGGCTACCCTAAAAGTAAACTGAGTTTTATAGTGGAGTAGTAACAGTCCATGATTAAAAACCAGACGTTAGCTGAAGCATTCAGAGAGCTAGAGCAGAACAGACAGTTCAGGTTCAGAAGCTGCAGACTCAACCCTTCACTGAAATGCAAAGCTACCAGCAAGTTTTTTTTTTTTAAAGACAAAACATTAATGTAAGAGAATGTGCTCTTGAAATATTTAGATATTTCCATGTTGAAGTCTTTAATCCTTGAAAGCACGTGAATGCTAGAAGCTGACGGCTTTCTAAAAATGGCTGTGGAGATACTTCATCTACTAATATTTGTAGAATAAAAATAATGTGACTAGGTTTATAAATTAAAACTGACATAGCATTTTTCATTCTTATAACTGCGAAACTTGGGATCAGTAAGATAGAAACAGGAAACCCTTCAGGCAATAGGAAGTACCTCCTGGCGCGCCTCAGTTCCTGCAAACTGAGTAGTGCTGCGACAGGGCCAGGATCTGTGGCTGCCCAGCTCTTGTCCCATGCAATCACACTACTGCAAGCAGCACATGCTACACAAGGAAAATATAATAAATTGGTAGAAGAGTAACAGTGGTTTTAAAATAGCATAAAACAAAATACTTAGGTAATTTTGCCAATAGGCAACAGAGGGTGAGGTTTCCACCTGTAAACTGTTCAGCATGAGGCCTGCTACCGCTCAGACTGCTTGTTTCTGGAAGGTGTTGATTATTTACATTCCTTTCTTTCAAGCTGTATCCTGGAAGCTGCTTCCTGTAAATAGTTTGTAATGTAAAAATGAATGTATTTTCCTAATTGATGTCCATGCCCAGCCAAAAGCACAGAAAGGGACAAAGTTACTTTGTCAAGTTTGTCATAGGAATGTGTGGACAGGTATTCTTGCAGAAATAAAATCTGTGGCTAAGCAGAATAAACTGTCCTATTAGAATAGTAACTCAGCACATGAAATCTGTTTAACTGGGCTTTCACAAAGTTAACAAACTCCCCTTGTTTAATGCTTTGAGTGGTGCTGCATTTTCATCGTTAGGATACTTGGAACCAACACAAATGGAAAGATACTGTATTCCTTTCTGTGTTCACCCCAAAATGTACCATCAACGGAAATTCACTGATGTTTTCCAACATCTAAACTTTAAATTGATTTATGTACATTAATGAGAATACTACAACAGTGTAATTAGCCTTATACAATTCCAGATGTCAACATGCCTATAAAGTTGGGTTAACAGAAAGCCAAATATTTTGCTGCTCTTTTTCACGGTAAAAAACAGCAGCAAAAGCAGCTTTAGACTTTGATGAGGAAGATACTTACATTAATAAACTAATCCCACAGCTAGGAAATTACTGAATTAGCAGAAATAGTACTGTTTTTAAATTGCCACTAGACCTGCATTGCACAGTGACCTGGCTTCTCTTGTCCCTTAATTTACTAAGGGACTTTTTTCTTTGTAAATCTTATGTAACAGAAGAACCCATTAGTGGATGACAACATGGATGTAAGAACACTTTATGCTGAATGCAATGACACAGCAGGTGTGTCTTCCAGACTACTATGATAGTACAGGTGATGTTAAGAATTTTACTTTCAGGGCTGCTGAATATAATGAGAAAAAAAAAAAGCAGAAAAGTATTGTTTCTAAAATGCCATGGAAACACCAAAAGAAAAAATTCTTAGTGATGTGAACATGCTATTGTGTTAAAGTAACAGTAAGACTGAAACTAACATTTATTAAAAAAAAAGCTGCATTGGTTGAATTGTGCAGTAGGTTGATAAAAGTGTTCCCCAGTAGTTCTGAAGTATTCCAAAATAAATGGTGCATATAAAACTATGGGTAAGCTGTCACCTGTAACATTTTACTTGGTATCCATCTTGAGTTATGGATGTGCCCTGGCTGGGGTGGGGAGAGAGCATCTCCCACTGGTGCAGGGGTGGCTGCGTGGTCACATTTGGGAACACGAGGGAAGAGACTGGGCCAGGAGGTGACTGGCTTTTTTTTAATTGGATCAAAATTGCAAGATTGCAAAATATTGTTTAGCTTACATCAGTACTGACAATAAGCAGTGGGAATTGCATGGTCTAGGAGCATAAGCTGCCATGAGGAAATGTGACTTTTTTGTGTGTCTGCAGTTATTTTCCCTGGAAGCTGGAAATAGCCTCAAGAGGGCGCTTTTTTGCTTTGGTAATGGCTACTTTATAGGGATTTTCAGTAGTGAAAGACTTCATAGCTTCAGGTGGCAGAATGCAGATTTGGGTGCTTGCTTATATGCCAATTAATGACTTTTTGCTTTCTTTTATTTCATTTGGATTTCATTTCCCTTGGTCAGGGATTGGAACAGGTTGCCCAGGGAGGTGGCAGAGTTGCCATCCCTGGAGGTGTTTAAAAGATGGATGGATGAGTTCCTTAGGGACATGGTTTAGTAGGGAGACAGGTACAGTTGGACTCGATGATCTCTGAGGTCTCTTCCAACCTTATGATTCTATTTTCTAATTATTGGGGGGGTGAGGGGATGGTTGGGACTAACTCCTGTAAATTATTTCCCTTTTGTCCTTGCTGTATCAAAAATAAACCTCATTTCAGTTACACTGCTCCTTTGTCCTTTGCCTGATCCAGCATCTCTCAGGAGCAGCAGCGTTTTGTGCTCAAGTGCTAAAGTTGATGTGGAATAACTGAATGCATGAATCACTACTTATATTAATGGATTTCTTGATATAATAATGCTTTGTTTAGGGATTGCTCTAAGGAGACAAAATGTATGCAGAGCAGTTTATTCACCACAACTGCATTTCTTGTGGGAAATCAAAGGGATGACTGATTTCAGCAATTGTTTCATTTGTGCCCCTCTAAGTTAGTATGGATTATTTTAACTAACAAAGCACATTAATAGCTCCCAAGGAGGGAAAAAGACAACCATAACTCACTTAAATATCAAAAGATGAATTCAGCAAACACACAACTTCCCAACAGGTTTCTATGTAAACAAAAATGTCAAGAGTCATAGAGGAAGAGTTCTTTATACTGTCTGGGTTTAACAGACAAGTAAAAAGACATTTCCTGACTCTGGAAAAATGTATTTTGATTTCAAATTTTTGAAATGTTAATTACATTTTTCTGCATTGTTTTGAGTTTGATCAGTTTGGGCCATTAAATGTCTTGTGCTGAAAAGAAACAACCAGAAATGTTCAAACATTTTTTCCTCTAAATCCAGAGAGAGGTAAAAATTCTGCATTTTCTACGTAGTAGCATATGATAAATATATTATACAATGGCATGTGCTTTGGGACATGATAATAAATATTCTTTCTTTAAACACAAGCCTGGAAAACTTGAATTTAGAAGAAGAAAATGTTTCTTGTCAAAGTATCACTACCAGTTAGGTACATTTAGCTATTGTACATTATTTTGTTAAAGTAGGTAAACCATAAATAATTTGAGCATTTTGTGTATATTCAAAGTTAAACAGATATGCAAAGGAAGTACAGTATATTTAAATCTCTTTACAATCAATTAACACAGTGTTTAACAGAAATCTTCAGGTAAAAGTGCATTATTTTAATATAATACACATAAAAGAACACTCTGGTTCTCTGCCTTCAGTTTCCTGAGAGGCAATTAGCTAAAATTATCTTTTGTTTAAAAAGAGGAGGGCAACGACACATGTTTGCTTACAACACACAGTCCAAGAAAAATTCTTCATCCACCTATCAAGAATCTGCAGATGTGAAGATACGGGAAGAGGAGAATCTTCTGAGAGACAACAGGCATTTTTCCAATTTACAACATCCCAGTTAGGATTCCCAGATTCTGGATGTTAATCCTGCAGCATTACCTGGATTAAGCATCTGTAGCACAGGGCACACAATTGCTGACCAGTTCAGACTGCAGCAGGTTCCTTCAAAGGCACTGCAAAAGGATTTGGTGATGTAGATTCTGTTTTTTCAAAAAAAAAAGAAAAGAATACAGAAGAAGAGGGAATGCGACTGGATGGGATATTTCCATAATTTACTTTGCTTTTCTTGAATTCAGATTGTTTTGATGATTTAGTGTTTTTTATAGTAGCCTAGACATAAGGTATCAAGTTTGTCCCTTCATATGTGAAATATTTTGCAAATTAAAATATTATTTGAATTCTGTTAATGTAATGATTTAGCAGGAGTATGACAGTGAATGTCAAATAATGTTTTAATAATTAGGCGTATGTGGAAGGAAAAGGGTAATCTTATATTGGCCATATGGGAGATGAAATTATAAACTTTGGCCCAGAGCAAGAGAGTAACAGGACATCATTAATTAAGCATAATTAGTTGATTAATGTGCATCCTATAAAATCAACCAGGATGCAGCATTTTGGTTTTGTTTTTGAAAGGGGCAGAGAAAGTGGGTGAAACTCCGGTTTTCACACCATTCTGGTTCACCGTAGCAAATGCCATAATAACTTAACTGGGGACCCTGCTGATCTGCTCATGGCAATGCACACCACTGTCTAAGGCTTTTGGGGTTCTTTCTGTCAGTCCCTCACTGTGGTTTAACCAACTAAAACTTTGAAAATAACACTCTGTAAATAGTGTATTAAATGGTTGCTCAGGGTTAGAATTAGTGTCATACCTGAACAGAGCGGGCTGTAGGCAGCGGTGGTCATTACTCCATAATGTCACTGAAAGTCACGCTGCATGCAGACCTTTCATCCTTGCTCTGTGGACTGTCTGGCAAGACCTGCAATGACGACGATATGAATCCCCGATACTGCTTACTTGACTTGGTTAACTTCCTGAGTTCACTGGTGAAGGAAATGCCTTTTCTTTTGTCATCTCGTGCTGCCTGTAAAAAAAAAAATAAATCAGATCATAGAAGTGGTTTAAGAGGCTGTTTGTTAGCTGGGAAATACGGAATTAATATGAAAGCACCTAACATATTGCTAAGCAGGCTTCCCATTTGAAATTCAGTGCAGCTGTGCTTTTATAACCAAGCACATTCTCCTGATCTGAATAGATAAATTGAAAATTATGCATTGTGAAAGATAAGTTTAGCAAATTTGGTATAAACTTGTTTGTATAAAAATCTGTGCTTACAATACAGTTACTTTAAAGCAAAAACTGCTGTGGGTTGGTGGCATCTGCTGGAAAGAAGAACACGTCTCCTTCTCCCAGCAGAGAAGTACTTCATTCCTGCTGTTTTCCAAAACCTGAGATAAAGCAACAGAACAACTCTGTCACTGGGCAGGAATAAAGGGGACTTTATTCCAGTAGTTTTTATGTTCTGCCCATTTGAATACTCCTGTATTACTGTGATGGGGAGCAGGGCATGCAGGGCCAGAAGATCTTGAAAAACAAACAGAACGCTGGTAGCAAAAAAATAAAGGTTGTCATGGGATTTGCAGGCTGTGAGGGAATCACATTGCTGGATGTAGCTGATGCAGTTCTGCAAAGAAAAAAGGAACCCGCATTTTTCTGTAGTCTCTTCTCCCCACTCGGCGTCATGCCAGTCGTGTCTTCTTCCCATTGCCAGTAGGTTCCCATTAAGCTGATCAGACACCATCTATAAAACCTACAGCAAAATATTCAATATTTTACCTGAACCTGTTCTTTGAGTTTGAGGATAAATTTTCCTGCCCCCTTCCACTTGCTTTGGGCCTGAAACACACACTCTTGATCAGAGAGAATCCTCTGAGATGGTTTAGATGTTGAGGACTTTTTGTTTGCTGGCTCTTTTGTCACCTCTTCCAAGAGCACATAATCACTTGGATTTGGATTGCTCAAAATGCTGTAGGAGTATTTGGCTTTGCAAAGAGTCTGTTTAGAAGCAGAAAAAAAAAGAAAAAGAAGACAAAAAGGTGTTCAATTCCTTCAGAATTAGGTCACTAAACCTATTCCTCAGCTAGTGCCGAGAACAAACCCCACCTTACCTTGTCTGAAATTAGCCTTCACATATTACAGACCTACTGAACAGAACCACGCCAGTTACCTGCTGTATGACGTCCTGAGCTGTGCTGAAGCGGGGAGCCTTGATGACAGTGCGTGGTTGCTCTGGGGAAACATCATGTACCTGAACGAAGAAACTGTCATCCTCAGAGCTGATGGCTGCATCTTCCTTTGCTTCTTGAAAGATGTTTCTCTCATTTAAATTCTACAGAAAAAAGGAGAGCCAAATTAATTTACGTCAGAGGGGTAACCAACAGCTGGTGGTCACAGGTTTTTATCACATGAAAACTGGAGAGTGTGCTGTTGCCCCAGCTCCATTTCATTAAATGCAAGTCTAATATATAAGAGTTTTGACCAAACTATTATCCTTCTTTCATTATATTAATTTCCTATCATGTCAAGACCTGGATTAACATTAAAATAGAACTATTGGGCAAAACACTAAGCTAGTGGCATTGAACTGTTGACTAAGCAATAATCAGGAAACACCACATAGCTGATACTAGAGCTGAGTGCAGTTAAGTTAGCATTGCACAGGTGCATGAAGTCCACTTGCGCTAACTCAACAGCTATGTTTGAATGGTGTACACAGCATTGACATTAGTCACCAAGAAGTGAAACAAATACTGCACCCTTTTGCTTCCTGGGCCTAACAGCTATTTTTAGCTACTTTTGTAAATAATAGTTTATCTAAAACAGACTTACTTCCTCTCGGGTTTTAAAGATAATCCTTCCAACATATCCTTCTTCTGGGAACCAGCTGTTCAAAAGCTGCACTAGCCCTTCTTCAGGACCAATCACCCTCTGGAATGGTGGTTTTTTACATTCACTCTTCTCTTTAGATATGAAACTTTTCTCTTCCATCAGAAAATAGTCTGCAGCATATGGGTCGGTGCCTTTTGTGGTAGCCAGGAGCTAAGAGGGACCACAATAAACACACAGCAATTAGAATGCTAAATATAAACACTGCATAATTAGTAGTTATAAATGAGAATGAATAAAGAAGCTTTTAGAGTCGATAACTATTCTGGTAGCGCAGGCAAGATTTCTGATGTGCTATTTATTATTCAGATATTTTACTCCAGGGTAATGTACTGTTCTCTTTAGCCTAGCCAAGCAGTTCAACTATTCCAGACAAGGCAGTACTATTTAAGCTTATTTCTGTCCTGTTTGGCTGGCCAGACGATTTATTCATAATCCCAGGACAGTACAGTCTTTTCCCACTGCTAGAATAACAATCCCCGTTGAGATAACTGGTTTTCCTACTTATGAACTTAGCCCTCTAACTTTTACTCTGTATTCCTACGGTGCTCAGGTTCAAAGAATAGTGCAGAAATATTTGCCCTTGTTTAAAGAGAGCCCGCTGCCTCCCTCAGTCTGAAAGATTGTTTTTCTCATCTGCATATGTCCAAATGTTAAAATACTAATAGGGAATCTATTCTAAGATTATAAAACCATTCTCCAAAGCAAAAGTTGGGAAATGTCACTGATGACATTCTGTGTTTGCAATGCAATGAGTTTCCCAGTAGTACATTTGTGAAGCACCTCCTTGCTGTGATGAATGAACTACAATGACCCTGCATGTGAGAAACACAGCGACATGAATGTCCAGAATGTTGTTAGTGTGGATTCTTGCAATTAGAGTCTGCAATTAGAACTTACCTGATGGAGGAGCTGTGCAGCTGTGGTCCCCCCACTTATATTATAAACAGTAAAAGGCTCTGGGCCTGGAATTCCATGAATTGTCACTTTGTTAGTCAGAGCAGCTTTCCTTTCTCCTGTGCTAAACAACTGTTCAGACAACATTCAACAGGTTACTCAGTGTTTTCACACACAGGATGTTATTTTGAGGTTGCTTAAAACAAACCGTACACACGGGTTGTGAGGGCCTTGACAGAGCAAAGCTATCCTGCTAAAGCACAGCTCTTACACTACAGATCAAGGCATAAAAAAAACCGCAACAAATGGACTCCCCCAAGATCCCACCCCACCTTGAAGCTGAAGAGGAAGAAGAAAAAGGAAGTTTTCCAGTGAGAGTACATAAATTGCCAGTAGCCAAAGGGTAGGCCTCCATCGCTCATTATCCATTTTAGCTGAGCTCAGACTATTTGGATTCAGTACATGAATTACTGGATAAAAATCTATAGCTTTGTTTTATCCTCCAAACCATTTACATTCTTCCTTTCTGCCCTAGTAATTCACCAGGATACATGTTCGGCATGTATTCACGGAAGGTTAACATCTGCAACACATCTGCTGCACACACAGTAGCTCAGGGGGTTTTAACACTTCAGGAATCGGCCAAATAATAACATATGTGCTCAAAGTTAGTGAAACACAGGTAACCCAGGTAATCTAACCTAAGGGCTATTTAAAAATAAAACATCACATCCACCCATACATTTTTAATATATATTATACAGACATCTGTATGTGTACATATTTGTATATATATACATATAGATGTGCACCCCCCAAAAAATATGTATATATTTACAGAAATACAGACTCTATCTTTTCCGGCAATAGAATTCAATTTTACTGGAATTATTCCGAAGTTGTAGGTAATTTGCATCCTTCTTTTTTTGTCCCAAATGCATCTCTTATGATTCATGCATAAGGGAATACATGAGGCAGCTCTGAACCTTACTGCTCAACCACATTCCTTCTCCAGCACTGGAGTCCTTGTGCTGCACCTAAACACACCAGAAGCCAGACTTTGAACAAAGATTTACCCTCCCATAGTTTCAGCCAGATGGGATAACCTTACTTTCACTGAAGCCAACAAAAATTAGGCCTTGAGGTGCTTCTGAAAAACGTGCAGGTTTAAGGGATCAAAACAATCTGGTTCTAGGAGCGTTTAGACCACAGTAGTCATCAAGACATGAACACATGGAATTCTCAAAAAAATAATTAAATTACCTTAGATGCAGGCAGAGTGTTTCCAGAAGGACTTTCTTCCATTCTCCGACTGTTTATGAACAAACTAGAAATTTCTAATGCTTCATTGTGCAGGTTATGGAGCTGGACATGTCTATACCCTAAAGAGAAAACACCCTTCTGTAAGTACTTTGCCACATCCTTGGACACAAGTCTCATAAATGGAAAACTCAAATTTGCTGTATTTATAGCTACAGTTTGACACACCTAGAGGATGCAAGGCACTGTAGTAACACTGCATTAACACTCTGTCGGTACCGCAGTATAACCCAAAAGCTATGAACTGCTGCGTGGCTCATAAAGCTGCCTACATTTGTTTTGCCGTAATATTCAATATGCTCATACATGGAATATCTAAATATTGAAATATAAATGAAAAAAGGATAAATTCTCACTGGGAAGATGCATGTCTACAGCCAGACCCCCTCATATGCCAAGACTGTTGTGTGGTATTACAGTGGCACAAAGTCAACGTGGAAGTATTTCCATTGTTCTGCCAAAGAGCTGCTGGTAATATGGAAACTCCATCTGTCAGGTGTCACAGAATTCATGATGTTTTCTCATCTCTCTCTCACCATTTTTCACCCTTCCTGCAAGAAGGGCCATTCCACTTTGCCCACTGATCCCCAGTTACACCAGTTTCTTGGCCAAAGGACAAAGCAGGGAGGGAAACCACTCCACACTTCATAAGGGAGCAGCAGCAAGTCTCAAGGTGAACATAACCTCACAGCCACAGCCCAGCATGGAGCAACTGTGTACAAGATGCCCCAAGTCTCTGCAAAAGCACAAGATCTGACTCTTTACAAGTCAGTGGGGCACTCCAGCTCCCAGGGAGTCCATTAGATCAGCATTGCCCTGCCAGGGCAAAGTATGTTGTCTAATACTTGCTCCCTGTCTCCTCTAGAAAAATGCAACCAGATGATTAAATATAACCCTCTGGCAGGATTCAGTCCAGAAATCTGCTGGACCATTTGGGCATAGAGGATCACTACAAACCACACTGTACCTCTTTTTAGAGCTTTTAGAGGAATGATTCTCTGAGCTGTTACAGCTGAGCTGTTATTTTCAACAACGGCGAAACGAAGAAAGACCAAATCTTCAAAGTGAACCCTGAAAAGGAACTGTTCATTCCACATGGGGTTGAGAGTGTTGCGGTGAATGGGCTTCGTCCGGAAATGGCAGCTATCCAGAGGCATCCCCAGCACATCGATTTCAATGCATGGACTGCCTGTGCTATTGCTAGGGCAGACGTTCTGTCCGGACACAATCTGAAGCCAAGGAGTACACAAAGAAACCAGTTAGTGGAGTAATTATTTACTGTCATGATTCTGAGCTAAATATTGTTTATCACACTCCTAAGCACAGTTCGTTAATGTACTGGTTTAATTACAACACTCCCCTACTTTTGTCATTGCCAAGACAGTAATTTCAGAAGCAGAGCTGCTTCACCAACACCCCCCCTCCCCGCCCCATGCCGTTGCTATGGTGTCCTTCCTCTGAAAAAAATACACCATACATCATGAGCGCAACCAGTCAAGGCATCTGAAAGTTAATCCAGAAGGAATGTACCAGTAACGTAGTCAAAAAGGATCAAATTTTCTTCTTTGTTACTCTGGGGCAATGGCACTGAGCCCTGGCTTGCTTTGGCACATACAACACAAGAATGAGGTGTGCAATTACCGCAGCTGAGAGAATTTAGATTCTTATGAATCTCACTTTTCTGAAACATTTCCTTGAAGGGACTGCTTTCTTAGAATACATTTTTTTGGCCATAAATCCATGAATGACATATCTTATTATATAACTTTAAAAAAATATTTTTTTAATATTCAGTACAGCTTTTCATAATGGCTTTTTGTGTAGCTTCTCAAGCGTTCACAAATGCATGAAATATTCAGACACGGGTATAATTTTACACAGTTGTGTAGTCCCCGAGGAAAATGCTTTCAGGACTGGGTTTGACAAATATTGTAAAGAAAACAGAAAAAGTAACTATCAACATAAACCAGCCAATAAAATAAAATAAAGACAATTATTTGCTCCTCCTCCTCCAATTTCTTTTAGTTATGTTGACCTTCAGAAGTACAAGCAACAATTAGAAGTTCAATCTTTTCATATGTAGGTATGACTGTAATGCTGATGACAGACTATAGTTAGACATTATCTACTTATATGTGGTTTGGCTGTATCAAATTCCCTTTGAATGTACTTACTGTTAAAGAATATATAGCTGGCTCCTTATTATCTAGATCTCTTTCTAGTGGACAAAACTGCTGGTACATGGAACAATTTTTATCCCACAGAACAGGAGGTTTCAAAACGTATCCACAGCCACCATTAGCCTCAAACATAGCTGCATTAAGTTGCAGAGGAAGATCTGTGAAAGCAAGGCAGCCAAAACTGATGAAGAGCAATGGTACAATGGAAAAAACTGTAACAGTGAAGACACAGACAGGTTTCAAGTATATTTTTTTCCAATTGTGTACTTTTAGCTTGCAGAAGAAGAGGCTGAGGGGAGACCTCATCACTGTTTACAGCAAACTTAAAGGAGGTTGTGATGTGGTGGGTGCTGGTCTCTTCTCACAAGTGATAGGATGACAGGAAATGGCCACAAATTGTGCCAGGGGAGGTTTAGACTGGACATTAGAAAGAATTTCTTTACTGAAAGAGTGGGTCAGGCATTGGAACAGCTGCCCAGGGAGGTGGTGGAGTCACTGTCCCTGGAGGTGTTTAAAAAACGAGTGGATGAGTTCCTTAGGGACATGGTTTAGTAGGGAGACAGGCACGGTTGGACTCAGATCTCAGAGGTCTCTTCCAACCTTATGATTCTATCAATTCATTCTTGGTTTTCAGAGAGAGCTGTAATTTATGTATCCAATCTACCCAAGACTTAATTATACAAAACTATAAGAACAGTTCTAGCCTATCCCTTTCCATTGTCTTTATGCAACTGTAGGGCTTGCCTACACCTATTCTCTGAGAAGTTTCTAGATATTTGCCCTGGGCTGCAGAACAAAAAACACTGACTGCATGTAGACAACCATGTAGACAACCTAATGGAATCCCCATTGAAAAGGTGAAGGAACACAAGATAGGATAGAAAATGGTCCAAATCAATTTTGATCAGCACTGAACTAGTATCCAAGACAGCACTTCCAGTCAAAAAGTAGTTCAGTACCTTTTTATACTTTAAATTATCAGAAAGGGATAACAGCTGCTTGAACTGGGGAAACAAACCAACCTTCACCAATAAAATATAAATAAAACCAGAAGGTGTTGCTGTTCAGGTACTTCTCTGCTGTCAGGAGATTTGCTGCAAATCTGGGATTGCTACTCTCAAGGACCAGGTTGTCATAGTACGAACCCCAGATAGTGTTGGGGCACATGGACAGGTACATTCCCTTCTAACAGTGGGTAAAAGCAAACATTAACTACAAATTCACAGTTTAAGGATTTATTTCACATTTAAAATGTGCGTTCATGTACCCATACCATCTGTTTGGTAGTTTAGAGCCACGAGCTGTACGCCATGGAGCCAGAAGATCAATGGATGGGGATTTGAGGAGTCGATGCGCGTGGCAGCAGGGTAGGTCCTCAGGAGCTGACAGGTGGTGTGCTGGATCAGCTTCTGAGAGTACCGGCGACACAGCCGCTTGGCAGCATTCTCATTCAGGGAGGAGATATGATAGCACTTGGGCGTCCTTATGATAGCACTGAGAGAAGCTGGAGAGCTGTAAGGAGAGCAAGGATCTTCCCAGGTCTGCCGCATCACATCGAAAGGACCTGGAAAATAAACAGTACCTTCAAGTTACAGCTGCAGATCCAGAGACTCCCAGTATTAAATATTTTCTAGTGAAGTATGTGGGCATACTTTGGTTATGGAAGAAAAATGTGATCCTGGAAAATGACACTATTCAGTGTGTCACATTCCTTCCTATACAGTAAAAACAAACCACGAAAGGAAACATAATGTTTAAGTGTTGAAATCATACTGTGATTAGATGTGCTAACAACCACTTTCATAAATAAATACTTAATTGTCATTTGCCTGAATTAAAATAATGGAATAAAACTCCATTCTTCTCATTTATACATTTTACATGAGGAAGGGATGCAAGACTGAAACTCATCTGCCAAGTCTCCGACCAGGCACTCTACAGAGTGCCTTAGGGGTCAGGGGACAAAGCCAGCAAAATAGTTCCTAGTTTCTAGGTGTTAGACTTCTTCATTTTGAGGATACTGGCCTCTAGAAGGCTAGAAGGGAATCTAATCTGTCTGCTGCAGCCTTACCCTTGGGCTGAAAAAATGCAATGCTCCTTGAGCCAGAAAATGGGGCGTTCACCTGAAAGGCAGGGTATCTGGGTTTCATCTTTGCTCCAGAACTCTTTCCGAAACTTTGCTGTATTTCTTTACATCTGTTCATATTTCCAAGTTCACAAACTGAATCACCTGTGAAGTCTAAATACTTCCAAGGTAGAACATGGGAGTTTGCACGATTACACATTTAGACTTGGCTGAATTTTAGGCAACTAAGCCATAGTTCAGACACTAAAAATCCTTTTCTGGATCCAGCCCAACAGTTCAGCCTTCCCTTTGTACTTCGAATAAATTCATTCATACCCTTCAAAATACGAACTTCAAGATACATCACTTAAAATCTATGTTAGTTTTGAATCATTTATGAATTAGGGTCTTCATATTCCTGACCAAATAATCCTATTTAACATTCCAAACTCAACACTTCAGTTATAATAGTGTTACTGTAATAGCTGTTGCGCTAATGAAAAACCATGCCAAAGTTCACCATCTTACACATTGTAAAGTATTTGATTTTTAACAACTTAGTTGGGTACATGTGTTGGATTACAGAGTCATTCCACGTGACTGGTGAAAGAAGATGCTAACTTTACCTTTTCCAGATGCTTTGGCAAGAGTAGCTGACTCCCCAGGGCTCAGCCTGCCAGGATTGTTGCCAAAAATGGACTTCCTGCTTTTTCTTTCTTTTCCTCTACTAGAGCCAGATGGGTTTAGAGTTGACAAGCCTGTTCCCATAAATGCAAAATAAATGAGCCAAAAAACATGACCAAGAGGGCATGACATTTTCCATCATATTTTACATTATTTTTGAAGGCATGAATACTCCTGTAATATAGTACACAGGGCAAACACTCTATTTTTCTCCATAATTTAATTTTAACATCTTTACATATACACATGCCTTTATATGTGTATATATTATGTGGTTTTATATATAATGTATATAAAAGCTCATATGAAGCAATACAATATACCTTTCTGTGACACAACTTTCCTCCATACTTCTTGGCTTAAGGAAGGTAGTGGCTCAGTCTCAAATTACCAAATGGTTCCAATTAATACTTAAAAAGTCTGTGGTAATGGTCCTAATGTATCCATCCTCAGAATATTTTTTTAAGAAGCCCTTTCTATAGAAGCAGTAAATCTGTACAGTAGTGAATACCATGGAATTCATCTGGGATAGGACACCTACTTCATTAAATAACTACAAGAATATGATTTACAGATACAAGGTAAAGGAAAAGGCCCAAATGCTGTTGGTTAAACAGTTTAACCTCAAGATGGTTTCAGAGTTATCTTCTCCTGTTTAGATTTTGCATTTCAACAAAGGGAAATATGGGAGCTGTGCAAAACCCATTAAGCATTTAATGGCCAATACACACTAGAACTAGGGCTGGAAAGCTTTAGTATAGCTGTTATCCAAGCATATGCATCCTAGGAAAATAATCATTAAATAATGACCTAACTCTCAGTGAAGTAAACAGACTTAATTCCTCTTAAGGTCAGTTTCTTTCTGCTGAGTTGGAGAGAGCACATGGCAGACCAAAAGTCAAAATGCACAACAGTTATTCTGCCACCCACAGCAGTGAGGTGTAGAATGCTCTCACAGACTTAAAATGCACTTGTAATATAAAACACAACACAGCAACTACACTGTTGTTTGTCTGTGACTCATAAAACGACCCTCATGAACTCACACCTGCCTAAAGACAGTTCTGGATTTAATACTAATATTTAAATGACAATCATAAATGACAAAGAGGATACATTGGACATTTCTATTGAAGTCTGTACACAGCTTTACATTTTTAGCTCTCCATCATTACGGCATGTCTGCATGCACTTAGTAAAACTGTGTCGATAGTTTCAGTGGAACTCCTTGGGTTAGTAAAACCTAGGATATACATAAATGTTTTCAGTGTTGGCAATATACCATCTCTTTGAGCCAAAGCATACACACAACGCACAGAAGATAGTAGAAGTGGAGATCAAAGAATATGAACTGACTAGAAGAATGAGGAGTTATGCACCGTGTGGTTCCAGCACTATTTAATTCCAGTTTTCAATGGATCAAATGGATTTGGCAAGCAAGATCCAGGTCTCAAAATCCTGTTGTGGAGACAGTCACTGAGGAAACAGACTAACCTCATACATCACCAGAGAGCGCAATGTAAAACACCAGGGTTAACTGAACCCAATGTGATGGTTGCAGGGTACGTTGCAGCTGGGAGTTTTCTTTCAGTCTCTCCCAGGGCCATGCTTTGCATATGCCTCCTCCCAGAGACAAGCTCCATTTTTCACTCCAATTTAAATTTGACTCCAAAATATAGCATCACTTATTCACAGAATCATAAATTCATAAAACAATGGAGGTTGGCAAGGATCTGTAAGTCATCTGGTCCAACTCTCTGGTCAAAGCAGGACCAGCACGGATCCCACCATACTGCACACAGGTCCTATCTTAGTACTGTAAAGACAGAGAAAATGTTTTGTATTTCTATACAACCCCTATGCTATATCCTTTGAGTTACAGAATTTAGCGCCCATCTGTCATGTTAGATACACACACACTGCTTTACTGCTTTCAGATTTTTAGTCCAGAGGATGGAAAACTTCCCTGCCCTTCTTATTCCAACCATGCTGTAGTAACAGGTTAAACTGTAATTGTCTCCTTCGCAACATGTGTTTCAGACCAACAGCCAGTTAGTCAAAGGGTTTGCAGACCTTGGAAAATAATTTATTGTACTCTTGTATGTAGGATGCCCTTTTTTTTTTCACCACTATTTCTTGAAAAGTGATACCATAGGGGCAAATAGTCTAATAAAATGGACATGGTGACTGAATTTCATGCTGCTTAGCTCAGGTGACTCCCTGCTCTCTGCACCTGATTGTGCAGATCCTGGTTTTACATACTCAACTTTCTCTACTCATTGTGTAAGGATCCTTAGCACCAAGGTAATGCACCATGTGCCAGTGGGTTATAGCACTGCTGTGCTTAAGTATGCTTCACTGCCCTCATCTCGGGTGAGCCAAAAGAACAGACTTTCACCTTCTTAGATAATGGTATGATGATATCCAACAGACTGAAATTGAAGTAAAAAAATGACTGTAAGGGGCAAAAACTACTGAAACAACAAGAGTTGTGGTGGGTTCCTTGTTACCAGAGATTTTATAAACAAGATATGTTATTTCCTTCACATGATAAATTCTGTTTTGACCAGGGAGCACTTAGGGAAGTCTGTTTCTCAGTAGTCTAGGACAAGTGAACATAATGGTCCTTGTCTTCTCTTAGCCAGAAGTCAGTGATTAACATTCAGGGATACAGGCAACTGGAAACACAGAGTATGAAGACAGGAAAAATACAATATTTACACCATTGATCAGCCACTGACATGAATTGTGCTCTCCCTATTTCTAAAACACATGCGTTTTTTGACTTGGTTAGGAACCCAGTTAACAGAGCTACATAGTCATGGATCTACAAGCCTTGTTCTCATTATTAATGAACAATACTGGAGTATGGCAGTGCACCATGTCTGTGCCCTCCCAACAAGCAGAGGAATCCAATCAGTTGCATGGTAGCCATACATATCTTGCAGAGAAGGCAGCATTTGTGTCAAAGGAGACAAACTTTGTTGGAAAACTGTTTTCTATAGCTTCATCATGTGTTCATCTGTGAAAAGAACTGATGTTCTTAATTGTTCTATTCATGTTCCCTTTATGAACTAAGCGCAAGAAATCCAATAAGGAAAGCAGGTACTCCTTTTATAACTGAAATTACATTAAAAAACTAAAATATTTTACAGTTTTCTTAGAACATCAGAATTTCTTTGTGTGTCATACCCTTGGAACAACTTAAACTATCCTTCTTTTATCCTGAATATCATTCATTAAAAGTAAATATTTTATTTGAAAGATATCTCATTGCAGATTTTATTAAAGAGTATCAGATTTGAAATTTTAGAAGTTAATATTTTTACATGTGACACCTTACAAATTCTTAAAGTTATAGAAGATTATAAAAGAATGTCTCTCCACTTCTCAGCACATTTATCTTGCCTATTTGACACTATTTTATGTTTGGTTAGCTTCTCTAATCTGATTATAGTTCTATTTGTATAAGATCATGATTTGGCAGAATTGCTAACTTTTCCACAGAGAACCATTCCATTAAAAAGCAGATTTTTCACTCAAAACATTAAACACATCAATAAACAATAAATTCTTAATTTAAATGTATTTATATACACAGCATGAGCCAAAACATACTCAACCTGATTTTTCAGTACTGAACAAGTCACTGGCCATGATCTCTTCAGTTACTCCCTCTCCTTTTCCTCTGCAAACATTATTCTTCCTACTGCACAAAAGAAGAGCTTTCTATTTCCTTAACCCCCTCCATAGAGTGTTGTGCGAGTCTGCAATCAGCTTTCCTCACCTATCCCATGAAAAGGTTGCTTTACGCACCCCAACAGCTCCCCCACTATCCAGTTAGAAGATCCAGCTTTAGGCAAAGGTAAAACACACTAAACTGAGGTCACTCAAACATGACAAGCTCTTCCTGCAAGTTTTTTAAGAATATTTTCCTTCCTAATTCAGTAGGACCTTACATGGAAACCTGGAGCTCTACAGATAAAGCTTTCTGATGTCTGTCATTTGGCAATGAAGCAGTTGTCTAAGTTGTGAAGACTGGCAAATTTCACTTCTGTAAACATTGTAATATGACAAACAATATGTCTTCACATAATTTATGAATACTGCTTCTCAGCCAGAAGCTATTATTATGTAGACTACAAAATCATCAAGAAAAAAAGCTCCTTGACTACTTCAACTTGAAAATGCTTGTATTAACTAATTTGCAACATAAACATAATGTCTCCAGGAATTAGAAAGCTTAAAGCAACAAAACAGGGCAGTGTACTTACCGGGGAACTTTACAGCTTGACAGTAAATGACAAGATCTGATAGCTCTGGGGCTATCTGTCTACTTTCCTTCTTATTTTGTGGAAGATAGAATTCTTCACCCAGCTCCATGTCATAAACCTAAGTGGCAGTTCCAGGAACACATAATAATAAAATTATCAAATGCAAAAGTACTCTTGCATATCTTCCTTATGTCCCTATAATCCTTTATTTCATTCTTCCTATATGGTTTGCTGTCTTCACCTAACACATCTCCGTGAACAGATTAATGCACCGACAGCTGTTACTGATACCGGGGTAGTGTGGAAAGGCCTCAATCAGAGTCAGTTCTATGAACATTTGGACAAAACACAACAATATTCAGGAGAAAGTACAATTTACTAAACAGCAATACACTAGCTCATTTGTCAGATGATTTAATAAAAGGTAATGTGGCTATCTGGTATCAAAGTGCAGTATTTTAAAGTTACTTAGATACACAAAGATGCTGAAGATTCATATGCAATTTTCAGTTCCATTGATGTTAATGGAAATTAGAAGTCTAAATAAACTTCTGGGTCCAGCCTTAATGAAGTCTTTCATTGTAAGCAATGACAGTTAAAATTTTCAGCCAAACTGCCTGTATATACAATAACCTCTGAGGACTTTTCTTGAACAGTATGTCGAGCATTTGTTGTATTTAATCTATTTTCTCTGGTATGTTTCCACGTTTTCTACTATTTGTCTTCATTAAAGCACATTTGTCAGCTGATGTTTCAGTTACCTAAACTGCTCAAATCCTTTTGAAGCCCTGGGTGAGAAGAAAGGGGGAAAAGGCAAAAGTACCTTTCCTTTATTATTGTAAGTAGCACAATCAGCCTTCTTTATTCGTTTTGCAGTCTCTTCGTTATATTCAAACTGCAGTTTATCACTTGATAATTTATTCTCAGGTCGGTCTTCAAGAATATTATCTAAAAATTAATGGGTTTTTAAATAAACATAAAGCCAAACAATTTCAGTTGGAAGTTTAATTTGAATTAACAATATTTGTGCACAATGCTGTGAAACTTATCAGAATAACAAGATGCCAAAACAATGCATTTACTGATCAAAGCATTCTCTTTTTTTCTATTTTAAAAATTTAATGCTCAGCTTCGGTTAATAAGTTGCACTTCTTTTAAAGCCCATCCTTTTGTGCTCAGAAGATGCTTAAAAATGAAATTGTCTATTGAATTAAGCTTGCCATCTGAAAACAACCAGTATTCCTGAACAACAAAGAACTGCTCAAATCCAAGCACAATTAACCACATCAAACAGGTACACGTCTTTGTGCAGCTTTCCTCTCCTTACATTCACCATGAACAAATATTTTTTTACACCTATAGAAATTCCTCTTCAAAGCTCCATATTTATCAGAGAATAATACACCTACTAACTTGGTCTTTCTGGACCAGAATATTGTAACTGTCGCAAAAGGAATGGTTTTATTCCATTCCTGATATTCCTGATGCTTTGATCATATTCTTTTTATGCACAACCAGTGTCACACATGCAGCTTTCTGACAGTTCCTGACCAGTTAACAATGCCATATAAAAATATCTGATTGCATTTTGATTATAATAAGAAGTAGAAACCATATATTCACACTGTCACATTTAGCAGGCTGGAGATGCAGTGCTGATTTCATGCAGTTAAAATGCTCAAACAAATAGCTTTTACCTTCCTGGCTGTTAGGAGCAGGAGAAGCATTAAGGACATCAGCTACAGGGAAACGGAGTCAGAGAAGGAATAAGAGTAAAGGAAATTAAGATTTATAGCCAGAGAAATGAAAATTGTGTCAGTCATACAACTATCAGCCTTATGCAAACCTCATGTATCAGTAAGGAAAACAAAACTGAAAATCTTTTAGAAAGTTTACAGTCCATTGTTTAGATTAGTTTTGCCAAAATATCAATGTAATTAAAGATCACATTTTAATAAAGCAGGAAACCATGCCGCAGATTCCTTCACATATTGGCAGGAGCGAATGTGCCTTGCTAACTTCAGATTTATCAAACCTTCTCTTAAATAAAACATTGCTCAAACATTACTGCAGTCAAATTGCAATATTTTCCTGGCAAATCTGTTAACAAAGGTCTATGTTTTTCACAGCAATTTACATCTACACTACCTACATCCTGTTCCACACAAGGAGTATTCTGAAGTAGCTAGTTAGGCCAACTTTCTAATAAATGCAACTGAAGGCAGCACCAGCACTAAACTTCTAAATTTTCATATCAGCATAAATAATACTGCTATCCCTCAAGCAGTGTTAGGTCCTGAACTGCATCCATTAATTTTGCGACTATTTTAAAATCATTAAACACAGAAGCAAGAAAGGCAAATAAGAGACCAACTGCAAAGAAGTCCTGTGCTGCAGTGCATTCTTGAGCCTTACACCTTCTCTCAACATGGCACCTAAAACTTAAACAGGCACTCGTTAGACTTAAAAGTTCAATGAGTGAAGTACTTTACTGTTTACCTAGGAGACAGTGCCCAAATGCTTCAGACCAATGGTCCAGCTAGCTCGGCATTTTCTTTCTGACAGTGGCAACAAGAGATGCTGCTTAAAGAGAGTGTCCAGCCTCTGGTCATGGTCCACTTCCCTAGTACCACCCCAACATCCACAACTGCTGAGTATTAGGGATGTTGCACCACACATCTCTACATATAACATTTGCTTATAAGCCTGTCCGTGAATTTTGTCCAGTCCTTTTTTTTCAATTTGCTGATACTGTTTGCCTCCCCAATTTCCCGTGGCAGCAAATTCCACAACTTTACTGCCAGCTGAACAAAGAAACACTTTATTTCACTTGTTTTAGACTGATCTTCCATACTGAGCACCTCCTAGGTCTAACGAGGAACAGTTCTGTATTCCTGTTATTCACCACTTTGTGATTTAGTTAGCCTGCTTCAAATTCACCCCTCAGTCTTCTTCTCTACAAGCTGGAGAATTCCAGTCTTTTCAGGCATGTGCAAGGCCTCCAACACATTCCCTTTATTTTTTTGGTTGCTCTTCTCTCTAATTTCCTTAACTCCACCAAACACTTCTTGAGATTTGGAAGCAAGAATTGGGTACAGAACTCAAACTGTGGCACATTAAGGTTTTATACAGAAGCAAAAAGATGTTTTGTTTTCAGTACTGTTCTTGATGAACCCCATCTTTTGGCTGTCAGTGCACAGCAAACTGAGAATTTCAGAGAACTTTCAATAATTCCATGATCTTCTGATTGATACGACTACTGTTGAGCTTAGAATCATATAAGCAAGATTTAAGCATTCTCTCCTAAAAGTATTACCTCATTTCTATCTACCTGAAACACATCTGTATCTTTTATGTCCCATTGGTCAGCTTTGTGACTCATTTATGGGGCTTAACAATGGTGCAGCATTGGACTACCCAAAGAGCTTCATCACTGCTGTCTGACTGGGTAAACACACTGTGACCTACTTTGATATATTCTCTGAAAATTACCAATTAAAAATAAGGAGCAACCCATTTGGATGCATCCAGCTTGTTCAGTCCATGCATGGGGGTTTTGACAAATGTCCTCCAAGAAAACCTGACAGAATTAAACATTTCTGACTCCAGCTGTTTGCTCTACCAGAGCCAAAGCAAGACAAGTAATAAAAGATGCATGACTTCAGCTCAGCTGCCTCAGTGTGGCACATTCACACTTCTATCTGCAGTTGAATCAAACATGTCTGACTGAACCAGAGAGCTAAGGACGTAGCGAAAGTTAGAAACTGCAGTACTTCTTATCACCCCTGGCATACCAAACATTATATCTAATCCATAAACTGTTCCTAAAGGTGAATTTATGCTAAACTGCCAGTGTCTGAAGGCTAGGATAGCTGAAGTGTAGACAGCACATGAACTTATAAGGCAAGTCAATACAGCACACCTTGTCATTTTTAAATTGAGCAGCTAACATTGTAACAAAGCCATCTTCATTGACAAAGCCAGGGACTGGGCAGTTTCTCTACCCTCACAACTGAAATAAAGAGCCGATGATGAAAGTGTAAGTTAACTAGGTACTTCAGGGGTTTCTGGGATTTGACAGTAACCAAGGAGGACTTTCGAGAATCTGCATCTTAGGTCATTTTAATGGCAGTCATGCAGATGCAATGGCTAAGCCAGTTGTGAATCTTCAGCTTTCATGTGTCTAAATTCCTTTGGAAAGGCAATACAGGCAAACGTAGAGGACACTATGATCACAATCAATTTTGCATAATATATATAACATAAAATATAATTTATATAGTCTACAATTTAGCATACACTGCAGAGTTAAAACATCTCATGGTTGGAGTTAAGTCACACTCAAGCCCTCTAAAAAACAAAATTATTTTCACAGTACTACAGACTACTGCACAAAAGTGCCACTGAATTACGGTCAACTTACCTACATCATTCTTGAACTAGAATATTTACATGTCTTACTGCTACAGTTCTAACAACAACACTGTAATAAATAAATAAATAAATAAATAAATAAATACTGTTACCATCAGAGAGAGATTCATAATCATAATCATATTCATCCTCTTCATCTTCTTCCTCTTCATTGGTAGGTGTGGGATTGCTAGCACCATTGCTAGCCTGGGCTTGCATATGTGCCAGCTGGTGAGCCTACGGTGACAGAACTACTGATTACATTACTGGTATTTTCAAAAAGCAAAAGAGTTTGCATCACGGCATCTTATTTTATTTCCATGAAAGCACTGAACAGATATAATAAGAAAGATTGCTAAGATCAAACTAAAACAGCATTCTAAGAGTTTGAATATAAAGAAAACTTGTACTGGTAGAAAACCATCCAAGAAGATATAAAACCCAATTAATTATGGGAAAATGTCCACTTTTCCCATTTTTCAGAACAAGACTGCCTTTTTCCAGTCTGAGGTATTTTGTTCTGGAAACAGTTTAAAATTTTTTGAAAACATGAAGAATGTCTATACTGGTAAGACCAGTGTGATTTACTTATTCTGATACAAGAATTCAATTATAATTCAATTGTGTTTACATTTTGGGTAATAGCAATTAGTTTTCAAGGATTCAATCTAATTGCTAACTAACTATATACACTGTTAAACTGAAGCTACCAGAGATGCAGCCCTAATTTTTAGAAACCAAAAAAATTCTCATATAGGTATAAGGACTACATGAATAACAGAGCCTCCCAAAAAGGGAGAAAGAAAGAGTATTTGCTTGGCTTGAATATGAAAAAAAACCAACGCAGAATTCTACGAAAAATTCCTACATGCTGGATATATAGGCACATACTCAATGCATATGACTATTTCTCAACAATTATAAATAGCAACTGTTATAGCATCAGAGTGAAACTTTGATTAAGTTTATTATATAGGGCATGTGGTCCTAATCATAATATTCTGAAGTATTATAAAACTAAAATACACCAAAATTTTGTTGTGCTGTACCTATACTTTATTATGTTTTGTCTACTTATTTGGAAATGTTGCAATCCACTGTGAGTTTTCCAAGCATGAATATATATTAGATTATTCTGCTGTATATAATGGAATGGCAAAGACTTCAAAAACAAATGTATTATTTCTAACAAAAGTTAAGTCTCACTGCTTGTTCTTAAGCAAGGAAAGACTTTACCTTTTGTTTCAATATATCCACTGGTGTTTGATGGGCTTTGAGCTTCTTGTTTTTAAGCAGGATTTTTCTTTTCAGTTGGCCAGGTGAAGGAAGCATGGGATCATCAGAGAAGTCACTCTCAAATAAAAACTTTGTCACCAGCTTATCTCCAAACACATTCTGAAATATCGACAACACATCACATATTATGGAAAATTCCAAGGCACATCCTTAGAATAATGTACCACAATCTATAGCCTGCTACCTTGAAAATGTCAGCCATCTTTCGTTGCTGTGGCAATGAGCAGTGGTTTTCTATCGATATGATAACTGGCATGTCAGAGGTGATAAACGCATTGCGATCAATAGCTTCAACTACCTCCTGTGAGAAAGAAAGGTCATCGAAAGAAAGTGACTATTTTGCAGCATTCTGTTAACTTACCGGTAGTTAAAAGGGAAGAAAGCAAGGCATATGTTTTCCCCTCTAAGAAGAAAGAATTTCCTTTCAAAACAAGCTCCTACAGATGAATGTAGCATCTTGTTACAACAGAACTGGTAACAGCTACTTATGTTGACAATAAAAATACAGATAATTATAGTACATGTGCTACAAAAAGTAAGTAGAAAACCATAATGTTTACAATTGAGGGGATCATGTCAGACATTGTACATGTTCATATTTTATTAGGCTTTACCCCATTAGAATTTGTACTCTTCTGGTAGGCAAATTTTTTACCTCATTAGAGAGGTTTGGTTTCTTTGTACAATTAACAGCATACCTTAAAAGAGATCTTGGTAGTAAGAGTGTGGCCATGATAAATGATA
Organism: Neomorphus geoffroyi; assembly: GCA_033558235.1. Classification (NCBI taxonomy): domain Eukaryota; kingdom Metazoa; phylum Chordata; class Aves; order Cuculiformes; family Neomorphidae; genus Neomorphus; species Neomorphus geoffroyi. The sequence continues at coordinate 17,615,695 of JAUMJM010000016.1, read as the reverse complement.
GGCATCCCATCATCACCGTCCCAGCAGTCTAATTCTACACTTCTGCATCCTTGTAAAAGAACCTACAATGCAATTGAACAGCCTAAGCATGTATGAGTGACAGCTGCATGCCATCAAAGCAGAAGAAACACCGTGTAGATAAACAAAAACCCAGTGATTCAGCAAAAGTGCTGGAATGAGCAATGTCTGTGGTGTAAACACAGCCCACAGAAGCTACAATCCCTAGCTAACAGCATTCCCTATGTTGAGAAAGAGTGGGAAAAATAAGAAAGCATTTATGTGCTTAGAAGAAGTACCATAAAGGTTTGAAATTCATGGTATCTTACAGGGCATATGGAATCTGTTTGCAGAAAGTGATTCTTAATGTATTGCTCAGTGTTCTGAGGGAGAGAAACATTTTCGTATTTCTACCTGTAAAAGCAGCTATAAAGCAACATGACAATTTATTCCAGGTTGCTACCATGATAGCTTAGGACCACAGCATCTGCAGTTTGTTTGCTGGTTTATTTTGTTGTTGTTAAGTTTTTTAAATAGAAGAAGGTTTGAAAATAATCTCTTTTATGACCAAATTCCATGAGGATCGTCAGAAATGTGCCAGGTCATCTTATTTAATGATATTTTTGATATTTAATGATATAATGGAGGATGGCTAATTTACAGCTAGCCAGCCACGCATCCATCCATTCTTTATTTATTAATTTATTCATTTTAGAAAGCCCTGCTTGCCAAGAAAACAACTGAAGAAAGTGAAGAGGAAGGATGGAGGGAAAGATAAGCTAATGCATCTGTTGGCAGCCCAGCTTATTATTGGTATCAATATTTAGCATGCCTATCATTGAAAGAGTTGTCTGTATTACAATTAAATGTTTTATTCAAAACAAAGATCTTTAAAATCAAAACAGTTCCCAGCAAAAACATTCATGAATAAAGAAAAAATTACTTCTCCTATTCAAAACCTGAATAACTAGGTTTAAGGCAGTTGTGTCCATTGCTGGCACACCACCACTTCTGTGAGAGCCAGACACACTGAGTTGAAACAAAGCACCCCTTTTCTCCTGGCAACAACTACTTGAGAGGTAAGAAGAAACTTTTCTACATTGTGCAAATTTTGAAGCCAGCTGAGCTCTGCCGCCCTTTCCATCTATTCCAGATACATTACTCACAGCACATACTGCAGTGCTACTACAGGAACCTTCTTTGCAGTTGTGTTATTCAATACAATCGTGTCATTCATGATTTTTTAACACAGCTTCACCCCTCTGTCTTGTAACGACAGGCAGAGCAGCACATGGGATGCCAGATAAGTCCTTTTCAATGGCGAGTTGTTAACATTTAGAGTAACGAAAACATGACTTGCAGGAAATTTGATGCTTTCTCTAGCATTTGGTAAATACACACAGACACACAAGTATCTACATATACAAACAAACACAGAACCAAAAACCATAGGGAGAAATCGTTCTTTTCCTGTTCGCCAGCAATCAGGCATAAAGTTTAAAAAACCGTAGAATATTCCTAGAGGTAATTTTTTTAGAAGTTATAGTTCCATTTGAAATTTGTCTTTGCAGTGCAATGTACAATATTTGAGCAGTGTTTTTGATGTCTGAATGAACTAAAATATTAGATCAGTCTTTCCTGTGGGAAAGTCTAAATTTAGTAGGTTGGGTCAGACCGACTGGTGTCTAAATGCTATGAATCTCAAACGAAACCCATTTTTTTTTTTTTTTTCTCCTTAGAAAAGACATTTGAGCACAACTGTGCTTACAGGCAGCTTTCCCACACATCATGTTTTTCAATGTTTTGCAAGCAGGGGTTTAGGACATTTAGATTTTCAAAGCATAAGAGTCATATTTCTGTGACTTGCCAGTTAAACAAACAAGTTCATTTTGAAAACTACACACTGATCCAATCCTGCATACCTGGCTGTAGAGCTCTACTGAGGACTCCCCTTTAAGCTGATGGCCAGTAAGGTAAGTATTGTGGGAAGATTCTATATAATAATACGACAGTGGAAAATTCAAGTCCTCAGCATTCTCTTGTGACTCATCATTTTTGGAGGCAAAGTTGTCTTTATCCATCAAAAATCTAAAAGTGAGAAGATGTAAGGAAATTTAACACTGTGCTGAGTATTTTACAACTGTCTTACAAAAAAAAAATTCACCAATGTAATCTTTATATATATATGAAAATAAAAAAATATATAAATATATAAATAATTACCTTGCAAATCCTTCAAAAGACAGCAGTCCCTGCTGGCACATATTCACACTGGGTTCAAATTTCTATTAAGAGGAAGAAATTTAAGAGGTATATAATAATAATTCTTAGAAATACGGCTTTTTTGTATTTTCATAGTCTAGTCCGCTCATTGAACTAACCACCTAGTATGTTAAACCAGTCTTTTTGTGGATAAAGTAATTAGGTGCATGCAATACGCTCATGCTTGTTTTACAAATCACTAAACAAGCACACTAAGCTCATATTTGTAAATCACAGAAGCATTCAGGTTGGAAAGGATGTTGGGAGGTCATCTGATCCAACCTCCAGTTCAAAGCAGAGTTACCACTTAAGCTGAAGTTACTGTGCACAATATACCCTATCTCAAATTAAAGAGACTTCTGGTATGCTAACTTGATGTTTCCTTGGAATTTTTGTCTTTTAAACTTTGCAATTTTATATTAAATGTTGACAGTTGGAGCACACAGTTTTTAGCCTTTGTTAACTACTAAGCCAGGAGTTAATTTTGGAGTATATTTATGTAAAATTGGAGGAATTCAAAATTTTCTACATACTGTCTAATCACTTTAGCCTTTGTATATAAGGGAATAAAATGTCCATGTTTGCTCTGAAATTTTTTTCACAATAAAATAAAAATATAGGGAAATTGTGGTTTTTTAAGTTCCAAATTAGGGTTAAGATCTATCAAAGGTTGTCACAAACAAGGCGAAAATAACACACTGTCATGTATAGTTATCACAAGTGGTGACATCCCTTACCAGATAAAACACACAGAGGCAATAAAACTGTTTATTTGCATGGTTTGGGTTTTTTTTTTCTTTTTGTGGACATACTTACGGACATCTGCACAATTTTATAGCCTAGAATAAAGACAGTATTAAATTTTAAATTCAAGTAAACTGTAGTGACAACATCAGTGTGAAAATGATATCCACACAGATATATTATTCTGACTACAAGGTTGACAATGCTAGTGAGGAAAATAGAGGTAGTAAGAGTTCAAGTAAACTTTGTATTACAGACCTGGATAATACTGAGGATTTCATCATAGGTGCAGTGTTCTCCTTGGCAATTCACTAGGAAGTCATTTAGCTGCTGGATTCCCACTCCAAATATTCCCAGCGACGTGCTTTCAACTCCAGTACCATTGGTTACGATGCTGGCAGCAGCAATAGCATCAGATATTTGCCTCTGGTTGTCTGATAGTTGCTGCTTGCTCTTAATGAACAAACCAAGGTCTGAAACATTCCTAGTCAACAAATCTTAAAAGAAAAAGAAAGGAAATATAAACTACAAAATTACATGTATTATAGATATTGTACAAAATATAATGTAATATATAATACACATGAATACCTGACTGAATATTTTAGCACTGACATAGTATTTTAGAACAAACCCATCTTGTTTCTATTCACTAACAGAAGAGTATTATGTGTGTTTGAAAATAGTGGGAGTAGACTGTAAGTGTTCAATTATCATCAACTAAATCCTGGAACCTTTACCATGGATTCACACCCTCTCAGACATTCACCCAGGACCCTCCTCCTTCCTCTCATGACCACATACAGCTTCAAAGCCTTTCCTCTGCTGTGTAGAACCTCATACCCTTGCTGTGTGATCACCGTTTATCTTCTTCCAGTCTCATAAGCAAAGGTACTGTACCCTCCCCACAGGCTGCTTGGTAGAAAGACTGTTTTCTTTACAAGTGGACGAAAGCTCAACTTAAATTATGGGAACTGAGGAATGTAAAGGAGGACAGAGGTTTCCTTTCCCCTTGTCCCACATAACACAGACTATGAAACCAGATAGGAAAAAAATAACCAAGTGAGACACAGGGCACAGATTCCTCATTCCTCCCTACATTTGCTCAGTGATTTAGCCCTTCCAGAGCACCTGCAAATAGATACAGATCCCCGTGTTGGAATCAGATGCTCAGCAACAAGTTTTATGCCTCTGCTATATTGGTTACAGGCATAACTGGATAATATAAAGCAGAAATATTTTTCTTCCCTCTTGATTTCTTAAGAAGGAATCTGTTTTAAATCCTGCTAACTAGCTTTTAGTGGAGGTATGGCAGCAATCCTCTACTTAAACTTATAATTGATAGTTCTTTAGGACATTGACAGAGACAGTTTTTCTCAAGGCCAATAACTCAAGCTGCTCAGTGGTCTCACAGCTGTATTTTTCTCTTTAACAAACCTAAATCAGGCTGGAATCCACTGCTATTTTCATCAATCTTCAAATTAGTGTAAAGTGGAGCAGGCTCTAAACCAGATCGATTGCAAGGTACAGCATAGATATCGAAAAGATCTTTCAGGTCCTTGCGGCTACGGACACTGTAAAAAGAGTTCAAGATTCAGAATTTTGCTCTTTTGTAAAACTGAATGAATAAGATAAGTACAAAATAAAAATTTATTTTACCTGAAAGACTTGAACAGCTCTACAAATTCCACAAAAGTCATGTTACTATCAGACACCATGAAGTTCTGAAACCCCTTCATTCCTCCTTTAACACGGCCATGCCAGCTGCTGCTGCTCCATGTGCTAAATTAGAAAGAGACTACTGTAGCTTGGGGATGTTAAATTTCTACTTATTGAATATCACACATTACTGCATTAACACTTTATTTGTGCTCTCCTTAATGCATTTATTACCAATATCTGGAAGAGGCAAATAAAGCAGTATCCTATAAGATGCATGATGACAGTTTGTACCTTCTTGTTTTACAGCAGCTATTCTTTTCCCTCAAGACAACTGCAGACTTTGCCAAAATTAATAATGTATGTGCACGCTATTTAAAACTCTTCAATGTGCAAAAGGGTCTGATGCAAAGGGCACAAATGAAAGCATTCTCATTTTCCTTTCAAAAAACCCCAATGCCAGTATTTTTTAGCACAGGCTGTTTCCAAAGTTCATTGGAGATTTGCTAAGAGAAAAATAAAATGGATGTAGAATTCCTTAAAGCTCTGCGCTGTCAAAACAAAATAGTGATATTGTGACTGGATATGCAAGGAAAACAAATATTGTCCTTATGCATCTGGGTTTTCTTATATCTGGGAGCATTAGAGGTGCAGATTTTAAGAAGCATATTTTAAGAAGCATAACTTTTCCTTTTCCTGGCAGTCAACCCTCATTGTTTCCCAGCCCATGGTTTCCCAGTTACTTCCCAATGACAGCTGGGATTATCGTCAGATACCTCAAAGACAGGTCAAGCTACAGCCCTCCTCTTCTTTTAGGCTCAGATAGTAGCCTCTGGAGGCCACTCCCTTCTAGAAATGAGGTTCTATTGATTTCCTTCTTTCAGCTTTGTAGGCTGAATGAAGGAAAGTAAACTAAAATTTCTTGAGAGCAGAGGCCAAAAGTGATCACAGAAACAATGAGCTGTTCGGTGCGAATTATTTTAGTTGACTTGAGTAATACCAAGTCCAGACAATTTCTTTATAACTGCAATTGATAACCCAAGTTGTGCAGTTGAACAAAGTTTTTGAAGCAGAACCAGTACATTTCCAAAAGCAACATCCCAAATGTTTACTACAGGATTTACACTAATAATCGTAGTTTGGCCCTGACTTGAACTATCTCTTGAGCAGTATGAACAAGTCCTTAATGAATTTCATGTACTAATTTGAAATGATGGGCTGAGCTTTTGAGTCCCTTTCTGGGTCTAAACACCAAGAAAAACACACTGCAGGAATGGAATCTGCCTGCACCAGCATCCTGAAAAGAAAGGGATCAAAGCATCCAGCATACATATCAAGAATTGTCTAGTTGAAACCATAACTAACTGCAGAAGTCACAGTACTTGTTCCAAAATATCAGACTTGGTGACTGTGTGTCAGAATTTATTGCTCTGTAACATTAAAATCTATGAAGCCATTAATCTATGAATTCTGCCATCAGGTTCAGCCCAAATAGTTCGAACAGCTGTGATGGAAAAACAGGACCAGCTTGTTGTCTAGTGTTCCTAAACACATTTACAGTCATCTGCAAGCAGGCAACATTTTACACAAATAGCTAGATCAGATTCCTCAGTTCCTTCCTGGTTTGGAAGAGATGCATGCAACTGAAAACAGAATGTGATTTAAAAGTATGAAAAAATACCATCTACTTTAGTTGGTAATGTTCAACTTGTTTGACAGCACTATGCAAGTACTGACATACTGCATATAACTTTTCGGCTAAAATAATTGCTAACATTTTTATCAGACAAGAAAAATAAATCATCATGAGGAAAGTCTCTTGACTCCAGAAACCAGACTGGAACTGTAGCGTAAAAAATGGAAGACCAGCAGCAGATGATAATGCACAGAATTTCACCAGATCTTATAACTAGAAAGTATCTTCCACAATTATTCTATGGGTAATAAACACAGCTTGTCTAAAAAAAGCAAGCCCCCCCTGCCCTCCAAGAAACCCCCACTACCACCAATAACCAAGACTGCAATTAGTAACTGCCTGGATTTCACCTGTATACAGCTAATGAGAGAGGCAGTTTAGTCTCTTCACAAAAAAACCCTCATCTTGAAATTTCACATCCCGTTATCTGTTTCCCAGTGGTGTAACCACATTTTTCTCTGTTTTCTCCAGTTTACAGGCAGCACTAGATTTTCAAAGAACTTGAAAATTTGCTGGATGCACATCTGCTGTGAAAAAATGACAGAAGACAGCTGCAGGCTACCTGTGTTTGGAAATTACTTGGGCATCTGGATTGTATAAGGATTTATTCTCAATGTAAATCATTTGTAAGGAGGTCACAAATATCAAGGTTGTAAGTCATGTATATAAACCCAGCATTTTTCATTCTCTATCTATAAGAATTATTATTATTTAAAATTACAACAAAGATAGCTAGGTCTTCCTCTTTTTAAATTGCTATAATTATATTTAGATTTTTTTTCACCTAAGAAATTTTATTTTATTTAGTGCTTCTCATTTGGTGGAGATGTTGATCTAATTTACTGGTCAGGTAAAGGTAATGCACATATGACATGTCAGGAGAAAAAGAACTAGAAATCTCTCTTGCTCTCCTCCTCCTAGCTGCTACACTGCAGCTAACAATCACTTGTCACCAGCTCAGCCCTCTGTACTGCAAAGGCTTCTGTGCAACCTAGTGGGACCCTCTGCTCCTCGCTCTCCTAAGCTCTGGGTTCTACGAGCAATCGTGTATTCACCTAATATGCACAATCAGATCATGTCCAACACTGTCTCCAGCTATGAAGTCTTGTCAGTGTTTGAGTCTAAATCCAGATGCTAATCTGAATTAATAAACTCCGTTGACTCTAATCTGTGCAGTGCCATACAAATGTGTAGAAGCCATCCCAATGCAGTCTGTATTCCCTAGGTTATTTCATTATCTAGGTTATTCCATCCTTCTGTTACTTCATTTTGTCTTCACTTACAATGCTGCTGACAGAACTGGTTGGGCATAACGAAGTATATAACTTCATTTTAATGAGGCTGCAGAACTAACAACAAAAATGGAGCAAAAAAGAAACAAAAGATGTCTGTGTTCAGCCTGTATGGATTCCTAATCTTGCTTTGGTTGTATATCACTGCTGTTAAGGGCAGCAACTTCCAGGAAGAATACTGTGATGGTCACAGTCTGCATGTACCACAGCCTGTGGGGCACAGCCCCAGTCTGCTCCTCCATCAGTTACAGATGCGCTGCTAAAGGCATCCATCCTGCTACTTCTGCTTGGGGCAGAAAGGCTCAAATTCACATTGTTCTGCACTGCCCAGCAAATTGCTCAGGTCTGTTTTGGCCCTCCATGGTGCTCGCCTGTCTCCAAGACATCATTTTCATTTTTGGTGTATGTTCTACCAGAAGTGACCGAAATAAGCTGTGGCATATGTTATTACCTGACAGATTGCCACTGATTTAACGTAACACAAAGCAATACGAGATGCCATGACTGCGGACGGATTGCCTGAAGGTATTACCCTTGCTGGGAGTGTGTCCTACAAGACAGTATATTGTAGATGGTTTGAAACTGAGTAAGCTCCCCACCCATACTATCCAATTACAGAAGTTTACAGAGCAAATATTCCCAGAACTGCACCTGAACTACATCTTGGAGGTGAAGAGATCCCAGGAGTGAATTAGTGCACATAGAGGGTGGATAATCACAGGACTTTGCAGCAAAGCAGAGACAACCATTTGATATCTTAGACTTAGAGATCACAGTTGAGGCACGACAGATATTTCTTTGAGCACATGTGAAGTGTCCACATGCATGAAAACTGGCAAACGTAATTCAGACTTATCAAAGGTCTGAAGGGTAAATAGGAAGAACAAAACTCTCTCGAGTGCTCTGAGTCTCTTAACAGCTCATGAAAACTGGGTCTAGGTAATGGATAAAACATGTAAATCTGCTCTGAGAAAGATTTCCATACAGTTGTATTCTGAGCAAATTCTAGTAAGAAGGGTCGTATCAAGCTGGGGAGAGCTCTACCAAACAACACTGTGGAGTTTCCAGATAACTTTGCCAGGGAAAACCTGTCACAATTCAGGGAGGTCCACAGTGTTAAGCTGCACGAGGATCTGTACAAAAAACAAGGACTGAGAGGATTTGAAGGAACACTAGCTGTCCTTCCCCTAGGAATGCGAGTTCTCTGTTGAGCCTTTTAATCTCATTTACCGAACAAGAATTATGTTGGCATAAAAGCAAAAGCAGATTTGCAAAACAGAGAACCATTTTCCATAGGTAGTAAAGCAGTAGTTCTTCAGTTTAATGCAAATGAAAGCTGTGAAAAAAAAAAAGAAAAATGTCTTACAGGGATAAATCCTAGTCTGGCACGTTCATCCCATAGTTGTGAATGACAGTGAAGAAAGAATGAAAAGTAAAGAACATATTAAGAGTCTCAGAAAGCAGTGTTAAAGGGAGAAGCAACAAACCACAGATGTCCACAGATGGCTCTACCACCCACTTCTATTGCCAAACCCAAACATTTTAAGTGTGAAAAAAATTTCTCTGAGAAATACACAATATAAGCAATTACACAGGACATGTCTTTTCAGAAATAATGTTCTGTCAGTCACAGCAATCTCTTCCATTTTTTACCATTGCTCTCCTGGAAACCCCAAGATTCAAACTCATAATCATACGTTGGTATTCACTTTGTTAAAAGGCACTGTTAGGCCTCTGTTGAAAATGTCTTCATGTATGTCACAAAGTACCATCCACATCCCTGACATATTATCATTGTTATATTATTACTACAACTACTACCACCATTAGTGTTTGTAGAAATAATATAGTAGTGCACTAAGTCACTGTACAACTACACCATAACTTTTTGCACTGCCTAAGTCACACCAAAAAGGACTAATTGAATGTTCAAGAAGGAAGGCCTGTGAGAGAAAGATTTCAGATCCGTTCCTCCTATTCCTGTGATCATACTGCAACCATCACCAGGAACATCAACAGAAGTTAATAATCCCCCAAGCAGAAATTACTTGTGCTGAGAATCCTCAGAACTTCACATATCTATAACATTTTGGTTGATTTTCATTATACAGAACACATCCATAACTATGTTCTGGAGAAGACCTGGAGAAAGAGTTAAACTCCGTATTTGTGTGGTTTTGGAATAACATTCCAATCTGCTTCTGTAACACATAAACTGAGGCATGCTGCTCAGGGACTTGCTACAAAGCCATCCTCAGATTGATGGTATTTCAGCTTAAATGTCCTATGTTGTACTACAATGTGTCTGTCAAAAGGCTAATGACATTGCTGGCATTGTGTTTGTCATATTTCATAATTTTGGCAAAAAAAATTACATTTTATGATAATTAAGTAACAGTAACTTTTTTTTCTTTTTAAATCAAAGCAAAGATTTTGTTCTAACCTAGACTGACTCTTGTTTGAAGACATTACAGGAGAGGAGACTGGTCTGGCTGGTGAAGATGATGTAGCTCCTAAATTAGGAGATCCAGATGCCGTCAGAGAGTGAGCTCTTCTTGAAGGCAGGTTGTTAGATGGAGAAGCATTAATAATAATATTTTGATCTATGGAGAAAAAGAAAAGTTTGCAGCATAATTACATCCATCCAGACAAAAATGCTTTTGTCCAACAGTTCTATATCATGAGTAAGACACTAAAGGGATTCTAGATTTGTCCTAAGACAGTCAAGAAACACACTCTGAACAACACTTACAAACTCATTTCATCTGAATGGAAAGGAAGTGCTACTGAAACTAAATGAAAGAACAATCATGAACAACTACAGAAACTAATTTAAAAGTTTATAGCCTTTTTAGTTTCAACTGCAAAAGAATTTTTATGTCATAAATGTAGTTTTAACACCATAAAAAGACTTTGAGCAAAATCTTGAGGGACTTTTAAGTACTGGAGCAATACATCTACCTGGTTCTTCTTGTTCATCAATATCTTGAGGATCTGAACCACTTCTATTACGATATTCCTTACAGCTTTTTGCCTTTCGAGTTGCCATTTCATCATCAGTGGCCTCTCCACTTTCACCCTAGAAATAATGAGCACCATAATTAACACCTCCAGAACACTAATATTCCCATTCTTCCCAGTAAAATTTGTAACAAAACCATGAGATAAATCAGCTGTTCCTTATGAAACGGACTTCTGTAAGGCCGACAGCAGTAAAAAAGAGATGACTTGAACCTGGTGAAGTGTGCAACAACTAGGTGTTACCTCAGTTTAATATCACAACAAAAGATGACAATGATTGCACCTCTCTAAAGTGCAAAAGACCTGGTTTATCACTACTCTGTTGGTGCACAGGAGCCCTATAGAAGATGGATTTTGGTCATTTGAGGGTCTCCCCTCCCTGCTCATTAGAACACATGGATAGTGTATAGCTGCTAGTCCCTGTGTTTTCCACTCTCCTGGCTATTACTGAAAGCAGTTGAGTTCAGGAAAAAAGAGGAGACTGACAGATGGAGTCCAGTGTTCCCATCACCCACATAAGATAAATCTTTGTGCTAACCTGAGGTGGAATAACTGGCGATGTTTTCAGGAACATGAAAACAAAAAGGAGTGAAGAAACTGACACCAGCCTCCAAACATCACTTTGCACGTTAATATTTTTATTATTATCAATATTTTGCTTTATACTGAGGTAGCACCTAAAGGTTTCAACATGATGCTGTCCCCTTCTAGTAGCATGGGCACACATATGTCCTGAGAATGCTTCAAGCATGAGAAAAGAAACACAAACTACTGGAAAATAATAAGTCCCAACCCTAAAATTGCAATAAACAGTTTATGAATTATCTTCTTTTCTCTGGTTCAAAATCCAGCCAGCTACACAACAACTGCAGGAAGGCAACAAATGAGCCAGAGACGCAATAAAATACATGAATAACAAAATATTCTACCCTCATGAGTACTTTCTTCTTTTTCTTAGCTGTGCTTATTCCCAGAGTGTTGTTTCTCTGCACACTAGGTTTCTCTGTGCTTTTGGTGAGAGTTGCCGTGCTTGTGTTTCTCGCACTCCAGCGTCTGCCTCCAAACAGTTCAATAGCCTGAGCCAAGGTTGGGCCTTCAAATCTTCCATCCTCCTACAAAAATTGTCAGCGTTAACAAAACAAGGGGAACAAGAACAGACACATTTTCTTAAGCAATAACACAGACATCTCTAAGGAACCAATGAAAGACAAAACATCAACAGGAGGCAATTTTTAATTACTCTATGAATACCAACGGGGTATTTTGTTTGCTATTTGGGGGGGGGGTTGGCCATAATTCTCATCACTCAGTACTTCAGCACCCTTTCCAAGTACAGTCATTGCTTTTCTTTAATAAAATACTTATTCCGAAACTCCAAACATGAAGAGCGTGATAATGAAAAAAATTAACTTCAGTGGAAGGCTTGACAGAATATTATGTGGAAAATCAGATCTTATTATGTTAAGCTGTGTTACAAAGTTGGAGATTTGGGGCTCTTCTCTAATCTTAGCTTACTTATAATACAAACTAATTGTATTGCATGAAGTTGTTGACATCTTTGAACTTTTCTTATATAAAATCACAGCATCTTTTTTTACCTGGTAAAGGCTGACATACTGTTTCCGTAGCCACTGTAGTCTTTGATCAGGGAATCTCCTCATTTTTCTTACAGCTTTAGTCAATTCCAGCAATCCATCATACAGCATTCTGGCAGTATATTTTGGAGCAACAAAGTGCAGCAACTTATTATCAGTAGTATGAAGTCCATAAAGTAGCGTTATACCATTTTCTTCAAGGGACATATTACAAAGTTTATTTTGAACACACACAGTGTGCATATCAATGCCAGAGTGTCCCATATATACAGCCTTGGCAGAAAACAAGTCCAAAAAACCTTCCACTAGTCCAGTATTACCAAGAAACTGGTATTTACCAATCTCAGCAGCATTACTCATCACACTCAGTTTTGCCTTAGCATTTGTAGGACAAACCGTTGTGGGTTTTGTCCAAGTCAAAGTACTATTGTCAGGTTGAAGCTGAAGAAAGCAACGCGCTGAGAGATGTGTCTCCTGGTCATAATGAATGACTGTTGCCCCTTGTTGCATGAACTGATGGACATCAGCCCTGATAGATAACACGTACCAGGGAATGAGTTCTATCCCATGGCAGAAAGCCTTTTGTTGCTCTTCTTTTGAATTTGTGTCCCATTCCTTCAACTGCTCAAATATATCACTTTCAGAATCTGAAAGATCTCCAATTATAAATCTGTATGTGAACAAACATGAGAGACATATTTAGTGATACATGTGCTGAGCTACGCTATGGCTGATAAACAGTTTTTCTGCTGTAGTTTAAATACAAAGAATGCTATTGTCACTATATAATTTGGACTTACAGGAACACCTGTAGTTTTTACAGTAATAAAATTTATGTTATTGCAATTTTGAAATAATTTATAGATGCTGCTACAATTAATTATAACCCCTGTAATAATATAATTATATTTTCTTAGAGCTTTCTGAATATTACACTGACAGTAAAAAACTTCAGTTTGGATCTTAAAGCCTAGTGATTCCAGTTTGTAAATCCACAGCACAAGACTGCTTCATCTGAAATATCAAGTATTGTATACGGAAACTGTTAGCAGGATCTAGGGGCTTGAAGACAGAACTTCTGATCTCTGTCCTGTTTTTGATTTACTGTGCAGGCCTTTCACATTATATCATTCTCTGAATAACACCTGTAAAACAGTGGTTAAAATACATACCTTCCTCATAAGAACGCAGCAAGGATTTTATCAGACACTTTCTGTTGGAAAATTTAATTTTACTTAAGCAAAATATTAACATGAAACTTGTATGCAGCAACCAACATTTTTGAAATCGTTTACCATAATTAGAAACAGTGGATACAGAACAACAATACTGAATTAATAAATGAGGTCATTTAAATACAATTTCTTCCCTTCAGAAGCTTCTAACACATATGAATGTACCAAAGTTCAAAATTTTGATACTGGTTTAATGAACATAAAAAGACAGGAAATTGTTCATGTACAGCAGAACTAATGAAGCACATTTTCCTAATGATATCTGGCCAGTAAAATCCAAACCAGCTTCCACTACACATTCTTCAAGGCACCTTGTCCTAATAACCTCAGCACTTCCCCTTCGTATCACCACAGTACTCTCTCCCCCGTCCATGTCCTACCAGCTGAGCAAAAGACAATTCACGTTGTGACTTGTTCCAAGTCACATACGCTATCTGCCTAAGCTAAGCTGCATGGAGCGCCATTAGCTCATTATCAAACTCTTCTCTAACCCAGGGCAGTAATTAATTCATCCTTTATTCCATACATCAATTCTAACGATTCGTCTATGAATTTATTAATCAGCGAGATCTCTACCTCTTCACCAACTTCAGCAAATAGTGGCCAACAGGATGAGGATTTACTGCTTATGGTGAGGAGACTGATTAAGGCAGAATAACTGTATTAGCCCTAACTGTAGTTCCACTTCCTTAAGAAAACTTCCTAAAAATAAAGGTCTATGCATTATAACTGAGCTGCTATAAGCTGTCTTACCAGAGTCTTCCCAGAAACATGTACACAAAAATATTTACCTGTATTATATAAGACTAAGATTTTCAAAATAAACAAACAGCTAAAGCAGTTCTTTCTCCCCCGTGTCCTCCAAACAATCAAATGGGTCTCTGCAAAAATGCTAGAGAATGTATTCTGAGACTAAATGTGCGTGGCTGGAAGGGTCTGGTATAGTGGAGACAGAAATGACAAAGCTTCATTGATGCCTTATTTCACATTTGACAGCAATGCCATGCTCCAGAATAACATGTACAAGAAGCAGGTAAGCCAAGCACACACACGTTATCATGTACAGAAACACAACCTGTGACACAAGCTGCCAAAAGTGACACAGCTATCAATTAATGACAACACACAGAACTTGGTTTGAATCAGAAGCTTTCTTTACATGTGGTACACTGATATGCAAGGACATAAATAGAGGAAAAAGGAAATATTAAAACAGATTGCAGGTTTAGAGGAGAAAATTGCATGGAAAAAAATTCGAGGTTTTCCCTTATTACTTTAAACGATGGTTACTGTAGATAGGAAAGCTTAAAAGTGACAATGCAATCAGGCTAATGAAGCAATCCATTAAAGTTTAGAGTATCTTAATAGGTCTTTTGATTTACAGTTCTATGAAAAGTGTATTTCAAACAGGGTTTTTTTTTCTTTTCCTACCTACCTTTATTTGAGAACAGTCAAGACAGGGTTCTAGGAAAGATTAAAGTATGACATGTATCTGGTATGTACAGAAATTCAGGCTGATTAGACTGGTCACCGATTACAGAGTGACAGAGTTCATTTACTAATACAAGTGGGAAAGTAATTATACCCACTACCCACTGATTTTATTAGATGCCTTTCATTTTCTTCAAATCAAACTAACCTACCATCTTTGGTGGGCTCATGTTCCTCAATACTAATCCAAATCATCAAAAGACAAACTAATTGAAAATCCTCCTTGCAATTCTAAAGTAATGAGAAACACATTACACAGTGCATTTTTCTGCCTTTATCACCACAGTATTACAGTTACTGAGTAATACATAGCTATTATATAATTTGGATTTTATAATACTGTGTGCAAATATGATTTTGGACTCACAAGAAAGAGACCTAAGTTTCTTTCTTACAACTCTTTAGCTGTTCATAGCATTAAAAATAAAACAAACATTGCAACCTCCATACAACAAGGACAACAGAATATGGCCCTTCTACCTCTGCAGAAATTTGCCTCTGTGTCTTACCCAGCTCTCTGAATGCCTAGGAAAAAGATGGCAGGTGAATAAGAAACTTCCACAGTCTATGAAGTACTTGAGCTAAATTAATCCTTTCAGAAGTATTTTTCTACAGGTCATTATGCTGTTAAAATCAGTACTTACTGCACCAGAACTATAGGTACAAATAACTGAGTAGCTGATAGCCTGAATGAGGAAACATAAGTTTAATTACCTATCTGCCATATTAGCTGTTGGGTTTTTTTAAACATTTAATTCCTACTTCTATTAGAGTAGAACTTACTATATGAAATTTAAATATAAAGCATAAATAACTAATTTACCAAGAACTGATTTCATAAACACATAACAAAGGGAATTTAATTTTCTCCATACTGTTATATTTAAATTCTACTTTGTTCATCCCTTGAATTCCCTAGCTTAATCTCCATTCAAACTGAGTTGCAAGCTGATTTTAAAGCATATTAATTAACAAAAATAATTCCTGGAAGAAAGTATTCGAACTGGAGTAAGTCAAGAGTCATAAGTGGACAGAGAAGTGGGTCTGTCTTTCTTGGCTTAATCAACTGCTCCACTTTCCAGAAGCAACTAGAGCCAGATGTGAATAATTCTATTAGAAACCGTTCTTTCAGGAAATAATGATTATTTATTTGCAAATAAATTTAGAATTGCATGTTAATGAAATAAATGCATTTAAAACAGGAAGACGGTTCCTTCTCAGGCAGTCACTTATTAGATTTTATGTGTAAGTAGCTGAAATATGTTGGATACTTCTGAACATATAGTTTTTTCTGATACACATTATCAATAAAATAAATCAAGCAGTGACCTAAGAATGCTCTTTTATGAAAGTCCTCATGCAATTTTACAGTGCTTCACCTCCAAACAGTACAGTTCTTTTACTCTAGTACGGTTACTCAGTTTAAAGCTGACCCACCTATTTCTGTAGGGGCTACAACTCCACTGTAAAGCAACATTCTACAAGTTCAAGTGATGTCTTAAACTTTGCATTTACTGTATTTCTTCTTGGTGAATAATACAGAATATACCAGATCTTCAAACTGTAAATCTGAGATTACTGAACAGTAAGCTTTTTTACAAGAGGCACAATTAACTAAGCGTTAATGCAAAACAGCAGGACTTCAGCAACCTGAAAATTCAAAATGTGCACAGACTTACAAATGTTTTCTGGACATAATGTAAAAGCCTCAGACAAACATGCCCTTAAAAAAACAGGTCTTTTGAAGGATAATAAATAACGTTTATTTTGAAGAGGGCAGAACATTGCTCGAGCATGCAGAATGTAATGTTCTGAGCTCTTATAACAGATATGTCCTGGTGCTATTCCTGTCACCACAGATCAAAATTGTAATCGTTAACAGTGGATTTTTAAAGCCCTATGTGTAAGAAGAAAAGGATTTACCATTATTGCGAGAGGAAGTAATTACATCATGAGGGAAAATATAACTATACAGAGAGTTTCCAAGCATTTAAGTATCAGATACTTAGCACAACTGCAGGGAAGAAGAGTTCTGAATTGGAAGAGGATAAATACAAGGGAAGATATTGAAGTAGCTCTTACTTCTGAAAGGAAATTGAAGATTAAAACCATGAAATATACACGTTATGATAGAAAAAATAAAATGAGACCTACTGGTACCGGGTTTTGTCCTTCAAAGAGTTTTTTCTTGAATCACTCCCTTCACTAAAATTATCTTCACCCTCTTCAGATTCCAAACTGCGATTGCAGCTCCGAATAGTTTGAAAGATATTGTTTGCTGTTGATTCTTTGTCTGGATTATTTAAGCCATCTTGGCCTACTCGTTGCAAGAAATTATCTTGTCCACTGTAATCTGAAACAAACTAGAGATATCTAAAAGATTAGTATAGTAATAAATAGAATATTGTCTCATCTGCTTCTCACTGAAGAAGTTTCTACAAGAATTAAGACTATTCAGCATATATTTCCTATTAGCTTCTAATGGGATTTTGTACCTACTTCCAATCCTAAACAGACCAAATCACTGCATAAATTCCTGTCTTAATATTTTCATGTAACAGGGATATTTTTCTTTCAAAATCAAAATGATAAAATTCAAATAAATTTCTTCTTTTCACAGAAAGAAGCTTGATCCACTGAGTTTCTAAATTCCATTTGTAAGGAACTGAAAACCTTCCAGTTCCCAATGAGTTAAGTGGAAGGTCAGAGCATTTAACTGAAAATAGTTACATCTTCTAGGATTCATTTACTTACTTTACCCAAGGTATAAACACAATTCTTTAGTACTAATGTTAAGTATTAATAGTACTTACTTTAGTACTAACGTTACTCCAGTATTGAACGAGGTATAAACATCCTAATCTAAATTGCTACAATAACTACAGGAATTCAATTTAGGTTCACGTAACTGAACAGTCTGGTTTAGATACCTGGTAACAGTTTTGTTTAGATACCTTTAATTAGATGATGCCTTCATATAAAATAATAAATAATATAAAATAAAGCACTGGATGGCTATGAACATAACCTTGTAGAATATCAGTCCTACTTACCTCTAATGTTTCATCCTGGGAGTTATATTGTGGACAGAGTCTGATGAGGCTCGATGCTCCATCCAGAACTTCACAAAGCTCTTTTAAAAATACACCACAAAAAGGAACGACTTTACAGCCTGGAATATTGAGTGCCCGGTTGACCACTTTCCTGTATTCAGATGATGACTCATGTTGTGCCATAGCATCTTTCAGACTTCGCATGGTTTCAATATCAGACTGGTCCATAAATTGCCACATTTTTAAAACTTTTCTTGACCTATTGCAAAAAGAGATCACAACATTTTTAAAAAAATTTGAAAACAATTTACACTCAAGTTCAACACCCACAGCTTATATGTAATGCAGGAAATCATCATCATTACTCAGAAACGAATGAATTAAACCATAAATTCATTATTTGTATGAAAATTCTGGTTAGTAGACTATTTCCCCCCTTTGCATCATTAAAGAACAAAACTAAATGGAGAAACCAGCCTGATCTACTGGAGTAATGTCTGATATTTTAATAAAAGCCCAGTTGCATAAGACATACAAGCAGGCTTTCTGACATTTTCATTGTGTCATTGTCTTAAATTTATAAGGGTTTGGGAAGGAATAAGAAAAGATTAAGTGTATGTCATAAAGATAAACCAGACGGTTTATTATAAATTCCTTTAGTTGTATTATGAACAATTCACAACAATTTTAGTTAAATATATTTAAAATATTTTTTTTTCCCCATTTCACTCCCAAAATAAATTACTTATTTTCACAGAAACAAGTCAGTCAGGACTGTGTTCCAGCTTTTGTGAACCAGTGCAGTGCAACAGATTAAAACAATGTTTGATTTCAAACAGAAATAGCTCCTGATGCTCCCCAAGGACTGTGAGTACTGCTGGGACGCATCTGAGCTGTACGTCTCTGCAGTGTTATGGTCCTTCTCCCTGCTCCTGGCCCCAGATACCAAAAGGTCTGTAGAAACGGTAACAGCAGAACATCCTTAACCCCACTTTTCGTACCTGTCCCAGAAACACTGCTAATCAGCACTAGCCTTCCTCTCCTCTTTCCCTTGTGCTGTGCAGATCCACTAAAGATAACATTAAGTCCTTAATTGGCTTTGCATTTTCCCTCACAACTTACATGGCTTGGAGACTGGGGATGTATTCTGCTCAAAAAAGGCTCCCTGTGTCTATGAGTGTTTCAAATGTGTTTTGTATACCAAAAATGTAAACAAATAGCTCAGTGAGAATCTTTACTAAACCACAAAGTGTGACAATACAAACACTTTAAAGCTTTGTTACACAAACATGATATTCAAGGAGGGTCAAGGCTAAGAGATGGGAAATCTGATCTTTACTCTTCCTTATTCTGTCCAATTTGCTGCCGTCTGAACTGCCTGTGCAAAAGCACTGCTTTCCTGCTCACACGGCCCCTGTGAAGCTGGGATTCTCTAAGAAAGTAAGCAACAAACTGTCTTTAACCCCGTGCTCTGTCTTCCTCCTGGAGACACTACAGCTCTGGCTATATAACACCATGACAGCGCGGGATCCCAACATCAGTCAGTATAAGTAAATTGGAGGGATAAAGAAAAAGGCTTAGCTGTTTGTTTGGTTTTGCTGGGGGTTTTTTGTTGTTGTTTTGGGTTGTTGTTGGGGGATTAAAAAAAAAAAAAGTATATTTTCTAACGTAGCATATTTAGCATGCACCAAGAAAATCAATGGTGTCTCCAGAGCATTTTGGAAAAAAAATACTTTTACCATGCTCCATTTTCCCTAAAGGAATTACTAGAAAGTCATAGGGTGAGATGATGTGATCTAGTCACGGATTTCTGTTCAGTCTATTGCTCTCCAGAGATATTTGCTTAACATAAGCTGCAGTGTAACCACTGAAAAGCCATTTAAAAAAAGAGTTGCCAGTACCTTAGTCCTGCCAGAAATTCCATTACAGCATTGTAGTTGCCCATATTCCAGCAGCATTTTGCCACATGTACTAAATATGAGAAGACTTCTCGTTTCTCTTCCATAGAACCTGCAGTCAAGATCAGCCAGGTAACCCATGAGCTCACCTTGTGAAAAAAAAAATAGTACAGTCAGCCAGTCAGCCAGAGCAATGTCACTTGGAGCATTTATGTATAGTTGATGGATAACATGTTTGGGTTTTTAACTTACATCAGGAGGGTATCAGTCAAAATTCTACTTATATACCCATAGCCAAATCGTATATGCACTGCTAACACATCTTACAGACATGCTTATGTTACAACAGTTAAATCATTAACTACTCTATAAAACAATGTATAATATATGTATAATATATTCTGAATATGCATTCAGGTCACAGAAGAAAATGGGACAGATTAAGGTAGCGCTGATTTCTAAAGCTGCCAGAGGGATCCATAGTGTAAATTCTCATTAACATAGCTTACAAATCTCAACTTCACACTGAATAACCGTTGTTCTTAGAACGTGGACGCTAAGAGTTGATAAACTGGAATTTTTATTTTTACTTATTTTCATAAAACTGGTAGTTGCATTTAATGCACATATTTTCTAATTCCTATGCACTGAAGATTTAAACTAATTCACATTATCTATTTGAAAGATCACAAATGAAGGACACAAAAAAAACCCAGCACCTTCTTATGTATGACTATACTACCAACTCCTGTTTGGCGATTAATTAATACCAGAATCAGAAAAAAACTTAGTACATAGCTCTGTATTTAAACAAATAAAAATCAAACATTCATTTTATCACTGTGCAGATTTTCTTTCCAATTTATGTTCCCACAACATCAATAAAAACTAGCTATATTTCACATGGAAACTTAATTTAAATCAACTGTTTCTTTTTACAATATGATTCCCTGGGGGCTTGATTTCTGTCATTGTGTAAACACTTAGGAAGCAATAAACCTGACTTGTTTACTGACACTGAGTTCCATTCTTCGGTCCTGAAGGATTCAAGAGTTTACAGACAATACCAGAGTGAGGAGAGGTTTAGAAAATTAGAAAATATTAGTTCACGCCTCAGGGAGTATAGACTTCTATTTAAAAAAATGAGCACGTGAAATAAAACATAAATGCATTAGTACTATCAGAAAAAAACCCCACTAAAAATATAAAGGGCTTCCATTTATGCAGGCCTATACACAGTGTACAGTCAAATAATATGAAAAATCTAAGTTATTATTTAATTTTTCTGATGCTCCAATCAATCAAGAACAATAAATGAGAAATGGGCAGATGAGAAGACAAGCCATAGCTCCAACATAAGCAATGCATATACGTGAAAACAAAACAAAACAAATAAAAACACAACACATTTTTAAGACTATATTCCTGAAGACATGAGGTTATAAGATCATTCAGTCTCTCATGAAGTGAGGGCATACTCAGGAGTGTATATCACAGGATCGAGGTGATCTAACTGGATGCAAGGATCCACGGAAAATGAACCTGTTAAGAAAGAGTGTTCCACTTGCCCTAGCCCTCATTGAACAAATTGGGTATGGAAGGTAACAGCTGGTAACAGCTGGAATAAACCCACTTCAAGTCTAATGATAATCAAAAGAAAACAGGTTAACTACTGTTTAGATATTACTGTATGTCATTTAGGTTGGAAAAGACCTTTAAGATGATCGAGCCTAACTGTAAACCTAATATGGCCAACTCCACCACTAAACCCATGTCCCTAAGCATCACATCAACGCGTCTTTTAAACACCTCCAGGGACGGTGACTCAACCACTTCTCTAGGCATCTGTGCCAATGCTTGATAACGCTTGATAACCCTTTCAGTGAAGAAATTTTTCCTAACATGCACTCTAAACCTCCCCTGGCTCAACTTGAGGTCATTTTCTCTCATCCTATCACTTGTTAATTGGGAAAAGAGACCAACACCCACCTCGCTATGACCTCCTTTCCGGTTAGCTGAAGAGAGCGATAAGGTCTTCCCTCAGACTCCTCTTCTCCACACTAAACAACCCCAGTTCCCCCAGCTGCCCCATATAACACTTGTGCTCCAGATTTTTCAGCAGCTTCATTGCTTCAGCAGTTCAAGGTCTTTCCTGTATTGAGGGGCGCAAAACTGAACAAAGGATTTGAGTCGCAGCCTCACCAGTGCCAAGTACAGTGGGATGATCACATAACTAGTCCTTCTGGCCACACCATTTGTTTTATAAGCCAGGATGCTTGTTGGCCTTCTTGGCCACCTGGGCACATTGCTGGCTTATATTCATCTGGCTGTTGACCAACATCTCAGGTCCTTTTCTGCTAGGTAGCTCTCCAGCCACTCTGTAGCATTGCATGGAGTTGCTGTGGCCCAAGTGCAGAACCTGCCAGCTGGCCTTGTTGAACCCCCCACAGTCCATTGATCCAGCCTGTCCAGATCCCTCTGTAGAGCCTTCCTTCCCTCAAGCAGATCCACACTCCTGCCCACCTTAGTGCCATACACAAACTTACTGAGGAAGCACTTAATTCTCTCATTCAGATATGTAACAATAGGAAAAAATACATGTAAGAATAGGAAAAATCAGGAGCAAGCAACAGGTACAGAATTTTCAACAAAGGTAGAACAAATACCAGAGTCTGATGTCATACATGTAAATATGCTTAACGAGCTTTCCCAAACACAATGTTAATGCACTGTCGCTGTAGAGGCCACAATACAAAAATACATAGAAATTACTAACATTGGCTGCCCTATACAATATATAACTAATGAATGTACCAGCTCTGAATGAGAATTTGAATTTAGCTGAAATGTATCTTGAAGTACCCAGTTGGTTATTATTCATAAGTAAAAACTGAACCAAAGAAGCACATACCTGAAGTGCACGAAGGTATGGAAAAGTATAAAAAACCCCAGAGTAACTGCAGGACACCAGGGTCAAACAAGGGCAAAACCAGAATGAAAGGTAATAAAATCAATGCATAGAAAAAATCAGAAACTGTGAAACAAAATACTGAAATCTGTGATTCATGATTGATGTAGATTTGTCTGTGTATGCTGGAATAAAATTATGTATTGTTTTTGGTTATTATTCCAATTTTCAAAAAATGGCTCTGTTACGGAATGCAAATGCTAAACACAAAATCTAAAAAAAAAAAAAATCAGTATCTCTTTGGTATGAAATACCAAGTGTGGTAATGACAGTTTGATTAATATATGTTTAATCTTTTTAAAGAACAATATAATTTTAAACTAAGGTAGCAAAGATGTAGAGGTCAGGAGAAAGCGGGATCAAAACTGATAAAGAACATCTAAAATGGCAATTGAATTCAGACTCCCCACTAAGAAACAACCTTGAAACTAAGACAGTCTATCTGCTAAAATTTAATTTAATAGAAAGTTTAGGACTGCTATAAACAGTTCTGATGAACTCTCGCAAACACTCTGCAAAAGCAAACAAAAAATTATAAAGGTCAGCATGAACACGGCTTTGCAGTCTCAAGATGGCATATGTATATGTAAGAGCAAAATAAGCATACAGTAGTCTCCCATGAAGTTTATGCTCACTCCTCTTGCAGGACAAGAGAAGTTGTATTCAGCAGCAGCCAGGAGTATAAAATTGATCTTCCTGGTGGTTCTGAATAGCATCAGTATTTCATAAATTGTTTCTAAGTATTGTTCAAAGACTGCTGGTTGATTAATCTGAACACATCATACAGCCCACAGAAAGGGGACTAATGGGCTTTGCAAAACGCATAACAGACTGGTACCTCAAAACTGATTTCTTGGAAGGTTTCGTCTGAGACTAGAACGGAGATTATTAAAATGCAATAGTACTGTCAGAAAGGAGGGAGCAGAGGAAAGGAGCTGTGAACAAGGCCGTGTGCTTTCATTCAGTGAGGTTTTTACTGAATGCTGATGTTAATCTGCCACAGCTTTTCTACTCCTAGCTCTTTCAGTGAAGACAGTTGGAAAGGGAAGAGAATTCAGTCAGGTAACAGAGCTGAAGGGGCATTTCCCCAAAATTAAATGTGGTCCTGAAGCCAAGCTCGGAAACACACACAGAATTAATGAGCAGAACTATTAGTTACCCACTTATAATATTTTTCTTATGGAAGTTTTGAAGGTGAGTGATCTGGTTGAATCAACAGGCTTTAAAAGAGCAAAAAATCAAAGCTGAACTGAGGTCACTTCCGAGCTCTGCACTCCCTGAAGATTTTATTCTTCTCAGGCAGATTGAACTAGTGGATCCAAGAACTTTACCATGCTCTTAAATAAATGCATACTGGAACAGCTTGGGTATGGCAATAATTTGAGATGATTACTCATACTGGCCACAGCTAAAATGAATGATATCTTAACAACATTGAAATGCAGTTAGGTTGAAAGAACTTCAGGAAAAATCATGTATGACAGCTTAGAGGAGATAGGTATATTATGGAAAACATACATTCATTAAATAATACTCAGTAAACATACCCTTGAATTTTGTGATTTACTGATAAATATGTGAGCATCCCAGAGTATATCCTCAAAGGTGTGACTCCATAGGAATCACTCACATTCACAAACAACTGTACAGCTGTCACTGGATCCCCAAAACACCTGATAACACATGTACTACATTTTTACTGCCTGGGGTGCATAAGCTTCCTCTGCACAGACAGAATTCAAGAAATAACGCACTACAATATCTTCATTCAAATGAAAGCTCAAAAGTGCAGTTCCTCAGATGCTGCCTGTGTACACCTGAGCTAGATGCATCTCACACAACAGAAAAGCAGATAACAACTCTGTATATCTACTTATTTCTTGGTGGCTATGGAATTTACCTGGAAGTTGAATACAAAACTCTTATTTCTTCCACTTTAGCAAGAAAGTAGCACAGACAGTATTTTGGAGTGTCAAAGTTTCTCTGTCACTAAAACCAGATGTGATCTCTACCTCCCAAAGGGGTTTTCTACCAGAGGGAACAGAGCAAAAGGAAGCTCCATCCTGGCAGGCTCTGACTTTTGGACACTTCAGTCAGTCACATATAGAACAGCATCTCTTCTTCCAGCAGTTCAACCTTGGTTGGCTTGCAGAGCTACCTCCCCAGCTGCATCACACCTGAGGAGTACCAAACCCAAGGATGAAGTACCATCATGTAGGCAGCTGCCTAGTTATCAGGCTGTCACTGCAGCAGCATGAGGCCTTTGCAACTCGGGCACTGCCTGAACTAGCCAGCTCTGGGATTAGAGACAGCATGTCCCAGCCAAAAGAGAGCACAGTAGTAGCCTTGCCAAGAAGATCAAAACAAATTTCAAGTATGCCTCAGAATGAGCAGTAATGCTTTTTGGACCAAATTTTTGTGTTAGACATCACTGTACCATCAGATCACAATCTACATATTGACCTATTAATCATTATTTCTTTAGTTTACTTTTTTCCACACAGTTCTGTTTACATAACTCATTTTAAACCCCCTTCAACACAGCAATCATCACAGCAAACCTATAATTAGATTTCCGCTGCACTGCTGATGAGTCTCAAAAGTATGAGAAAATGTATGCTGGCCTCATTACTATAATCCATGTGATTGCAAGACATACGAAAAGTCATAAATTGAAACATGATCTTCTTAAACAAGTTGATAATAAGATTTGTCTTTTCATTCAGATGGATAAAAAGGAGTGTCGTTCAGGATTACTACTTACTAAGTTGTAAACAAAACAAAGAAAATAGGTACTTAGCTAAGATATAAATATTTGCTAGTGTCCTAATACAGAGAAACGCTGACAACATTGTGCCAAAATAATTTCAGATATATTGTAATGTAGACTGACTTGGAAATTTTCAGAGGTATAAGAGCCTCCTTCAAATCTGAGTTTGAGCACACAGATCTGCATCAGAAATGTGAGCAATGTAAACTGCAGCTGAGTAATGACCTCAAGCACAGTAGTAAAAAAGATCTGTCCAGTTTTAGGGTTTTTTACATTATCGTTTTATATCACCTCTTATTATAATATCTTAATTGCACAAAAAATCTATTACTTTCAATAAATTTTTTATAAATTTTTTTAGGCTTATCTTACTTGGAGCAGAGTTTTCAAATAAATTCAAGTTAAATATTGCTAATGCAACCAGGAAAGGCATATTATAAACTCAGCACTAATGTTCAAATATACTGCAAATATTTTGAAGTCAGTGACTGAATCTCGTTCAATATTTCGACTTACTTGTCCTGGAATTTATCACAACTGCAGTTATGACAGACCTTTATTTAGGAAAGACAAACCTTCCTTTTTCAGGATATCACATTCCCAGAAGGCTCCAGAGATTTCTGTTCCCATTTGCATATTTCACTTTTCATTTGTACTTGTTTTAAAAAAGGCAATTACATAGCAAAGTTCCTGTAATTCAACTGTCAGAATTAATAGCTGGAATATATTTTTTAAAACTTCTAGCATTTTATTAACATAAATTAAACAAACCCACCCTAAACTTTTAAACATGAGAGATCTATATCGATCATTCAAAAAATAATGTGAGCCTATGTTTTTGATTATCTGATCACTGAACTACCACGGATTTCTATATGAAGGCAAAAATTTCCCAATTTGTCAGGGGCAGGATATAGCTTATTATTGATGCTCAGCTTCTTTTACTAATAAAATATGAAGGACATAAAAGAGAAACCCATGATAGAATTTGATTCTTAAGGTATGGCACATGACCTTGAAGTCTTTACAAGTGTAAACTACAGGTCTATTTACCATTTACTCTATGGGAATCCTGCTGCATGCAGTACACAGTACCAAACAACACCTAATGCATGTTCAGTTATTAACTGCATCCCTAAATTTGCCATGGATTTACTTTAGTCCTTTTCCTCATTTATTCTTCTAATACTCAAGATTATAATAATTCATATATATAATTACTTACTATCCTTTAAATAGCTGCTAGAGAATGCATTCTGTGGATTTTTTTAATGGGAACTAATTTATGCTTTATCTTTTAGCAGAATGTAAATGCAGTGGCAACACTGAGAGAAAACTACTAAGAATCTCCACCTGAAAAGCCCAGTGTGTTTTGTAATTTGTACTACTTTACACTAATTTCCCCAGCTCTTAAGTTTAAAGGGCTTTTACAGCAATTCCCAAACTACGCGCTTAAGTGGGTGATGCTACTTGGAAGAAATTATGTCTCCTATTTTTATACTGCATTTTTTAGGAACTGAATATTTGAGAGATGCAGCTTTCAGAAGTGAAATTGGCAAACACAGCTGTCTACCTGAAGTTTAACACCATTGCTAGCAAGTAAAATAAAATCTTTTGGCTTACCACAAAGTAAGACTAGAGTACATACATTCTCTAACACCTAACATATAAAAATCAGGCAGGGATATCTTTCTACAATAAATTGTAGCTGACTTTACTACTGCCTATGCTGAAGCAAGAAAGGAAGCAATATTAATACTGAAAAGATAAAGTATGTGTATGAGAAATCTCTGAATACAAAACAAGAAGTGGATTTTTCAGGTATCAAAGGATAAGCATGACAATCTGCAACTCATTTAACCAAGCCATTCTGGTTTTAATTATTTAGTGTGATAAAATCAAGAAATTTAAGTAAAATCTGAAGAACATGAAAAATCCATGTAAAAAAATAACATTCTGTAGACATCATACAGTATCTATAGCAAGAGGGAAAACCACACAATATTGTCTTTAAAAGCAGAATTCTTAGTGTATCAGTGTACTGCGTTTTCTCCCTCTTAAAAAAAACTTAAATCCACCATTCAAAACATGATTAAGTCCTTCTAAAAGTAAAAGTGCTGTTGAGGGATATTCTTATAAAACTATAAGGAGCAGATTCATATTTGCCAGGATTTTTAAAAAGCTAGCAGTATGCAGCTGGCTACCATAAGTTTCTTTGCATTGCTAACTATACACTAACTCATTACTGCGTACTGATGAATGTAAGCATACAGTATATAACAGAGAACTGGTTTATTTTACATGATTTCACTAGAGTTCCATTATTGAAATTTTTGAGCTTTTGCTATAATATGCAACATAATATTCAGATGCATTTTTTAAATCTGAGTATTCTAAATTGCATATCTTATGAACAGATGGTTCGCTTTACACACTTGAGTGAAATTATATAACCTTACAGAGAACATTTACCATTTTAAATCTGATTAAACACTATTCCAAACAAGGACTGGAAACAGTTTGATATTTGTACAAACACAATCTTCTCAAAAGTATTATGCAAGCCCATTTAGGCATGGCAAAAAAATGCTGAACTAAGAGACAGAGTGCAATATTTATTTACATTCCATTATTTCAGTAAAATGATATGTCTCTGTTTTGCTAGAGAGGGTTTAAATTTGTGTTTTGAATGAACAACAAAGAAAACTCACAAATTTAAATCATTAAAAATAGAACTATCATTATCATTTAGTCTCCTAAATAGCCATATTTCTAATTAACTTTACTGAATATAAGAATGACCTAGTGAATGATAAAACCATCCTAGTAGCAACAGAACAGTTCAAGCATTTTTACCTTCTTATCTTATTTTTTGGCAATTCAAGCTTTCAAAAAAACCACCTTAGGTTACTGAACTTCTTATAATTTCAGTTCCATAGTGGTACTACGGTCAGCCAACTGTTGGAATGATCTTTGATCTGGTGTAACTTCCAATCTAAGACATCGCAGTTGCTTTGTGCATGCATCTCAGTGTAAAAAATTAAATGCTTCATTTTATTCTAACTTTTTACAGCTTTTATTTTACTAGCTGCTGTGGCCAGAAAAATCAAGTTACAGGAGACTCTTTTCATCTTTATATAAAAGCAATCCTTGAAATAATCTCAAGTGTTTACATAAACATAAATGTTTAGAACATGTACATTGAATCTATATTTTTGTGGCTGCTTTCCTGGTGAGAGGCAGAAGAGCAGATGGGAGTAAAAATTATAGACATGCAAGAGCCTAGGAGAGTAAGGATACAGAAAAAGAAACAGGTGCCCAGGAAGACTGTGGCATATCATAGAGGTATGATACCAAGTAAGGACCACATCACTTTTGAGGTAAAGGAGGGTGAAGTCATAATAGCCTACAGGAGTCAGAGAAAAGAACTAAATGAAGACAAGAAAGGCACAGCATGCAATAAGAAGAGATGCAAAAAAGAACATTGTTACATGTTTCAGGGTCCTAAAACACACTTAGGTACCATTTTCTTAATCACTTCCCAGCTCCCGAGGCCCTTAATAGAATCATAGAATCATTTAGGTTGAAAAAGACCTTTAGGATCATCAATTCCAATATTTAACCTAGCACTGTCAACTCCACCACTAAACCATGTCCCTAGGAACTGTATCCCTTATATACCCCCACAGATGGTGACTCAACCACTTCCAGTGCTTGATAATGCTTCCAATGAAGAAATTTTTCCTAATATCCACTCTCAACCTCTCCTGGCTCAATTTGAGGCCATTTCCTCTCATCCTATCACTTGTTAATTGGGAAAAGAGACCAACACCCACCTCGCTATGACCTCCTTTCAGGTAGTTGCAGAGAGCAATGAGGTCTCCTCTCAGCCTCCTCTTCTCCACACTAAACAACCCCAGTTCCCCCAGCTGCTCCACATAACACTTGTGCTCCCAACCCTTTACCAGCTTCACTGTCCTTCTCTAGAAGCTATCAGCAGCTCGATATCCTTCTTGTAGTGAAGGGCCCAAAACGGAACACAGGATTCAAAGTGCAGCCTCACCAGTGCTTGAGTACAGGGGAATAATCACTTCCCTACTCCTGCTGGCCACACTATTTCTGGTACAAGCCAGGATGCTGTTGGCCTTCTTGGCCACCTGAGCACACTGCTGGCTCACATTCAGCTGGCTGTTGATCAACACCCTAGCTCCTCTTCTGCCAGGCAGCTTTCCAGCCACTCTTCCTAAGCCTATAGCATTGCATGGGGTTGTTGTGGCCCAGGTACAAGTATCGGTACTGAGCCTTGTTGAAACCCACAGAGTTGGCCTCAGCGCATTGATCCAGCCTGTCCAGATTTCTCTGCAGAGCCTTTCTTCCCTCAAGCAGATCAACACTCCTGCTCAACTTTCTGTCATGTGCAAACTGACTGAGGCTACATGCGATCACCTCTTCCAGATAATTGATAAACTGAACTGGCCCTAAAACTGAGCCCTCAGGATCACTGCTTGTAAGCCAATGCCAACTGGATTTAGCTCCACTCACCACAACAATTTGGGCCCAGCCATCCAGCCAGTTTTTCACCCAGCAAAGACTACAAGACATCAGCAGCCAATTTTTCCTGGATAACACTGTGGGAAATTGTGCCAAAGTCTTTACTAAAGTCTAGGTAGATAGCATCCATATCCTTTCCCTCATCCACCAGTCCAGTCACCTGATCATATAAGGAGATCAGGTTGGTTGAGCAGGACCTGCCTTTCCTAATCCTATGCTGACCAGACTTGATCTTCTGGTTGTCCTGCACATACTGCATGACGGCACTCAAGATAGCTGCTCCATAAGCTTCCCTGCCACCAAGGTTAGGCTGACAGGCCTATAGTTCCTAGGATCCTACTTCCAGCCCTTCTTGTAGATGGGTGTCACATTTGCTAACCTCCAGTCAATCAGGACCTCTCTAGTTATCCAGGACTGCTGACAGATGATGGAAAGTGGTTTGGTGCTCTTGGGTGGATCTCATCTAGCCCTAGAGAGCTGTGTGTGTTTAAGTGGTATACCAGGTTGCTAACAATTTCCTCTTGTATTATGGGGTCTCCATTCTGCTCCCAGTCCTTGTCTTACAACTCAGAGGGATGGGAACTCAGAAAACAACTGATCTTACTCTTAAAGACTAGGGTAAAAGAGGCATTAAGAACCTCAGCCTTTTCCTCATCCTTTGTCACTAATTTCCCCCTACATCCAATAAATGCTGGAGATTCTCTCTTAGCCCACCTTTTGCTGCTGATGTATTTATTGAAACATTTTTAATTGTCTATTACAGCAGTAGCCAGAGTAAGCTGTAGTTTGGCCCTTCTAATTTTCTCCCTGTATAGTCTCACAACATCCTTGTAGTCCTCCAGAGTTACCTGCCCCTTCTTCCAAAGGCCACAAACTCTTCCTTTCTTCCCGAGTTCCAGCAAAAACTCACTGTTCAGCCAGGCCAGTCTTCCCTGCTAGTTCATCTTTTGCCACATGGGAACAGGATGCTGCTGTGTCTTTACAATTTCCTTCTTGATGAATGTTCAGCCTTTCCTGGACTCCCTTGCCCTTCAAGACTGCCTCACATGGATCTCTGCCAACTAGGCTCCTAAACAGGCCAAAGTCTGCCCTCCAGAAGTCCAAGGCAGCAGTTCTGCTGACTCTCCTTCTCACTTCTCCAAGAATCGAAAACTCTATCATTTTGTGATCACTGTGCTCAAGGTAGCTTCCAACCATCACATCACCCACAAGTCCTTCTCTGTTCATGAACAACAGGTCCAGTTGCTAATTGGCTCACTCACCAGCTGTTTCAGGAAGTTATCCTCCACGTGCTCCAGAAACCTCCCAGACTGTTTCTTCTCCTCTGTGTTGTATTTTCAGCAGACATCCAGTAGGCTGAAGTCACCCATAAGAACATCGGCTAGCAATCGCGAAACTTCTCCCAGCTGCTTTTTTCTGCCTCCTCATCCTGGTTGGGTGGTCTTTAACAGATTCTCACTGTGACACCTGCCTTGTTGGCCTCCCCCCTGATTCCTACCCATAAAATCTCAACCATATTGTCACCATCACTAAGCCTTACAAAATCAAAACACTCCCATAGTTTTTATATATCCATGAAAACTAAACTTCTGGTAACTGATGATCTATGAGAGCAGAAAAATATATTACTATTATTATTATTATTATTACTATTATTATTATGTGCACAGCCTTAGAGAATCCAAAAGCCAATAGTTCGCAGAGCTAGATATTACTTTATTTCAGATACTTCTTCCCACTGATGCAGAATGAGCTTTTAATTACATTTAGTAATAGAAAAGAATATCTGTCTTACCTCGATCTACTGTCTTGCCTTCACAGGACTCTATGATTAATTTGATATTATTAGAAGCAAATGAAAGATCAGCTGTGTCTTGCTGATGAGTACATGTTGTGCCCAAGTCTCCACTATGATATAACTACAGTTTTAATCAAACTTCTAAAGACTATGGGCTTTATTTATAGTTGCTGATACTGAATGTGTGTAGCTCAAATTCTTAATGATAAATAAAAAACAAATAGCAAAATTAGTTCTAATCTGTGTTCATGTGACGTGTACCTAGTAACCTATATGCTTTCTGCAGTGTAGTATATAATCATAGTGATTTTTTAACACCTTTGGTCAACATCTCGTCCTTCTGTAGTTATCCACCATATTTAACATGTCCTTTTTTAAATCTATTGCATCTACTCCACATGTTGAAAAGTCTTCTAATTCCTTGATTGATTTTCAATTTAACTTTAGCTTTAAGAACTATTTCTTAAACAGTAGTGACCAGGTTAAGTATAGCAGCTTTTTAGAAGCTATTTAAAATTCGGTGGCAGTCTCCACTATGACTATCATCTTTCTATGGGGAAGTGAAAACTGAAAAAACACGTCTACATACAACATAACAAATCCTTAGCGACTGGGCTACATATCACATGAACTTCTATCTGTCTGAAAACCCCAGAGACAGTAATCCTGCAGAAATCTGCAACATTAACAAACTGTAAGATTCTTATTTTTCTGTGAATATTTTATTTCCCCGTCAATTTCTGTACAGACTTGAGAGCTGAAATGACCCAAAATTTTTAGAATATAAGTTAAATACAATACAAGATTTTATTCCATCCCATTTTGTGGGATTCAAAAAAACCATTCATGACTGACCTTTCTCCCACAATACTTTTGAAACAAGTCATTAGGTTTTCAAACTCATAAGGGTAGTCACCTTGATCCACACAGCAGGAAATAAACCGATACTTGAAAAATCATGACAAGAAAAGACACAGGGAAGTACCTAATGCCTGAATCTCATCAAGCAACTGTATGTCAGGTCTAAACCATAAGCATGCTGTCTTAAGCAAAGGCAGTTCCTGTTTCCCAGCTTGAACAGCACAGTATTTGCCAGTTGTAAGTTTGTGCTACTATTCATGGCGTGCTTGACAGTAGCTGTAATCCATGATATCCATCTTTCGTGCCTCTACACTACTTACTACTACATTTATTTTTCCCCTGTCATTCTTGTCAGTAGAAAAAAAAAGTATACATGAAGAGGATCTAGAGTGCTATAATTTCCATTTTCTATGAATATCAATAAGGATAATCTATTTTTCTACACTTCACTGCTTATTTTTTAAGAACTTCATGTATCAGAAAAAAAAGCCACTCAGTTATTAGTTTCATTCAGTACTTCTGATATATACAGGTATCTCCAGCTGCAGTAGTTTCTTGCTGTACCCCTGAATTAAAGGTCAAAGGACTCAGCAAAGCTAATCAAAACAGGGCAAGGTGAGCAGTTATCACTACTCCCAGAAGTAAACTAATTATCTCCTCCATAATACAGAGAACTCAGTCCACTGACACCCCAGGCAGACACTGACATGACAACTATGTTCAGATTGTTGCAGGTTAAAAACAAATTGTGCTATTCTTCTAGGCAAGGTGTAAGCAGGCTGTGGAAACCTTGCCACAAAGATAGTAACAAAGAAACTCTCCTAAATATTTAGGTTGGTTACCTTGCCTTTAAAGCAGGAATAGAACTCCTATTTCCCCCCTCCAAAAAAATAACCCCAAAACCCAAACAATCAGGCAGGGTTCACAAATTAAATTTATATCACCCACTTTGTAACACTAAGATACTAATTAATGTCTGTCTGGCCAAAAGCCTATTCAACTTTCGTCAAGGAACGAGCTCACATATCATCCCACTTTAAAGTCCTTTGGGTCTGAAGCTCAACCATAACTTTTCTCCTTGCATGTTAAGTTACTCATGATGTAGCTTTCTCACTATATGCTTTTTGACTTGGTTTCTGAATTTTTTTAAGCCTTTTCACTCTTTCCAGCTCCTCTTTTCAGGCTCACAACGCTGTGATCTCAGAAAAAGAATATCTGCTTAAAATGTATTTCCACTGTCACACTATGAGACTCAATATCTTTCAGAAACCTTGCAAGACCTTTACAATTTCAAAACAAGCTACAGATAGAATGAAACACTGAAGTCAGCAAAAGCTTCGGCTACTGCCACCCTGTCTTTCTACAGAAAAAAGAATTTCAGGAAGTGTTCCTGATGGATCAGCAGCATTAATGCAATTACTGAATGACTTCCAGTACTTTAAGTCAAAACACCTTACCCGGGTAATTGCAAAAGAAAGTGCACATTACAGGCTTCATCCAGTGTTAGACAGTATGCTGACTACTGCACTTTCCCACAAATGAGAATTGAGTAGGAAAAATAACAGCAGTTATTTAGTGCACATTAAGTTGTGTTGTCTTCCAGTACCAATTTTAGCTACCTACTGCAACTGATTTTTGATGCAATTTTTCATAAAACATATATCTGCCAAACACTTAAGGCTGACAACTCACCACAAAGTGCTTTCTTCTGTGTAAGTCTTTCCTATACCTTGTTAGACCCCATTTAGGTCTAAATAGTGTAATTTGTATTGAGATGCACTAACCAATGGTAAATAGAGAAGTTCAAATAAATGATTAAAAGATATTAATACTCTCTATGTATCCCACCAATTAGAATATTTAAATCATTCACATCTAGAAAACAACAGTTTTGTAACAGTATAGTATAAGGGAACCACACGATGTTTCCCAATAACTACCACTTGATCTTGCACTCTGCAGCCAGTGAGAGTTTGCAACTTCAGTCATGAACAGGAGTTTCTGGGAGTTACTGGAATTTAAACAGTAAATAATACTAGCAAAATTAACCTCAATAAGACCAAAGGTTTTCCCTGCTTTTCAATTAAATCTACTTTTTAAAAGATACTTTAATAATTTGAAAATATTTTAATTTTCATTACTTCTAATTTTTAATTTATTTTAGAATACTCCTGCAGCACTCATTCAATCTAGGCTTCCATGAAAATGTCAGTATTTTTTTCATTAAATAAAGAAGTTCTTTTGTGTCACAAACCAGCAATTATTGACTGTCATTTTAAGCATTATAGAGTGTTCATCATTAATATGTGGTGTCAGAAAATTACTAAAAAGCATACTGCTTTATGAAAAATCCTCTATATAGTGTAATTGCTCATAAAAGAGAACAATGGCATGAAATGATTTTTTCCCATTATGTATCAGAAGCCTGTCATCCTGAAATTCATTCTGGCTCCCACATTATAAATACTGTTCAGTATTTCTATAGGCAATGCCAAAAAAATCAGCAAGTGCTCACTGACTTTTG
Source organism: Neomorphus geoffroyi (assembly GCA_033558235.1). Classification (NCBI taxonomy): domain Eukaryota; kingdom Metazoa; phylum Chordata; class Aves; order Cuculiformes; family Neomorphidae; genus Neomorphus; species Neomorphus geoffroyi. The sequence goes on along the minus strand of JAUMJM010000016.1, from coordinate 17,580,280 downwards.
CCAACAAAAGCATGACTCTCTGTACAAGAATTTTCTTGCTCTTTATAAACAAAGACATTTTGAAAGTTCATGCTTGTGATTGGCTATGGCAACTGATATATTCCAACATAAGATACAGCAGATAGCAAAATACTGATTTATTACAAGCAGTAAATATTATAAAATAACTCCCTTTAAACATGCATCTATGTTTTAAAACAGTTATTCCAGATTATACTTAAAATAATCCATTGCACTAAATAGTATAAAGTCTATGTGTTGGATATTCAGGAATTAAATTAAATTATATGAAAAATTATCCTGTAGCATTACCAAACAAGTAATGCTAGGCTACAAAAATTGCAAAGTCACAAACCTCTAACACTAAAAGCTAATGGTGACTGTTTTAGTAAAAGGCAACTTCAACGCTACAATTCTCTTTGATATGGAATAGTCTCAGTCATTTATGACAATAGTTCTTCACCAGCTACCTGCTCTTCAGTCTTGTGACTGTTCAGGGTCAGAACATACGATGGTCAATCAAATTTGTACAGCTAACTGCAAAACAGCCTTCCAAACTGCTGTGGCATTGTGCCTCGCCAGGTCGTGCTGAAATCACCACAGGAAGGAGGACCCTAGCTAAGAAAGGAGCTACAATCATCTCCAGCCATGCACCAGCCATTGTATTTTCCTAAATACAGTAACTAGAGCTAACTTAAACAATTTTTAGGCTCTGTAAAAAGACTGCACATTGTCATTGCAACTTTTATTTATGTTCCCATAATACAATTAGGTTAGAGAAGTCAACGTATCTACACTATTTTAGTTCTTAAATCTCGATAAAATGCAAGAAACAGGTACACTGCGAAACATGGTAAATATTCAGTCACTGATTCATATTTGCCCAGAAAGTTTCCTGGGGGTTAATGTGTATTCTGCTCTATCTACTTAATTTTGTGCTTTTTGATACCTGCACAATTCTCATCTCTTATTAAAGCAGAAGAATGTGTGGATAACAAACTAAACCAGCATAAGTGAAGACTATCTTCCCTTTATTTCACCAAGAAACTGCTAACATTATGTTATGGCTTGAGTTCACACACAAAAAAAAAAGAAAGAAAGAAAGAAATTGTTCCATTTTTCTACAGAAAAACCTCTGCAGAAAAATCTTTCTAAAAATAAAGTAAAATCTTAGTAACGAACTCATGATTTGGCTTACGGAAATGTGCCATGCCAAATGACACTTCTTTGTATAACAACATTCAAGACACACACAGTGATTAAATGAATAAATAAATAGTGCACATCAGTGTAGCTACATTATAAACTAGAAGTTTCTGTATTCTGTATAAGACTTCTGTGCTGACTCCTACAATCATGCTTAGTCTACAAAAATCCAAAGCAAATAATTAAAACTCCAGCTCATGAACAAAATAATAAACTGACTGGAAGTATACCCCATGCTGTCAGTATAAATATAAAGAAATGCAGGTCTGTAAATTTTTTCTTCCTGTTTACAATGTGGAAGAAAAACTTAGGGTGGAGTTTTCCAAACTCACTGAGCAAATCGGTCACATAACTCCTATTAAATTCAGTGGAAGTCAGTTAGCTAAATTCCCGGTCATCTTAACTTGTGTTTTAAAAATCTGTCATTGCAGCTAAATTCAGCTCTGAGAGAAAAAGGAAATAACTAACCCACAAATCAGGCAATAACCCTTATGAGAAGTACTTTAAAAGTTTTGTCCTACCTCATTAAACCTTGTCACAAGATCTTCTACAGCATTATGTTCACCATTGGGGGAGGAAAGAATAGTAGCAGATATGGAAGCTTTAATAGACGGTAGCTTGCTCTGACATTCAGCATTACCCAAATCCCTGGTTAAAAAGCAGAGGTAGTCAATGGGTAAGACTTTCCGGTAGAGCTCTTGCTCCTGCTCAGTCAGAATGCTGGCAACCTCCTCTGGGAACTGAATGAGGTGCTGCAGTTCAATCAGCTCTTTGCTGATACCAGCCACATTGGAGGGAAAGATGCTGGAGCCAGCCATAGATGTACACGCTTGACGTTCTAAAATGAAACAAACAAACAAAAATTTATTAGGTTTCGCCTTTAACTCTTGTACTGGGCTGTTTAAAAGCAAAACTGGGGTATTTTTTGTTCTGTTAAACCGTTCATTCATTATTCAGCAGTACACTATATGCTAACTACTTTATATTTAAACAACCTAATACATTCTTTCAGTTGGGGTCATTCTGCATATGCCCACAAAACCACCTGTGGTATTAGCTGGATAACTGGTAACTATGGCTTCTGAGATTGTTAAGCTACCTGTCAAAACATCCTTGCTTCCTCACTTATCCCAATGCCTGCTTCAATCACCTGTTGTCTTGTCAAAGATTCAAATAAACAGACAATCTAGGCAGGGTATGAATCTATTACATCTCCATATGACTCTGCAGTACAGAGGGGTTGGAGACCTTGACTGAGGCAGGGGGACTCTACTGCCACAAGAAATGTATAGTGATCACATAAAACGATGTGGTCAGCATTTTTCTTCATATTCCTCTTGCTATTAGATACATTTTATCTCAGCTCACTGCACAGTGAAACTAGATATCTGAAGTTACAAAGCATCTTTAATTCCTCTGGGGAAATGCATATATTTGGGAATATGCATGTTTTATCCATTATTACAAAAGATTCATGGTAGTTTTATAATAACCTAGCACTCGTGTCTCTTGAAAAATAAAACTTTTCCTAAGAAGGAAGAAGCTAAGCTTTGTAAGACTGTGTGGGAAGCCTGAAACATCAACACAATGATTCCAAAACAGTGAGTGTGAGTCTTCTAACTACATAAGTTTAGAATGGGTTCTCTTAACAATAATTTTTCAAGAATTACAGAAGAATTAAGAATTATAAACAGTCATAGTAGTATATTCTGTACTCTTCTTCCTTCCCAGGAAAAGGAGTTTATTATTTTGCATTGCTTCACAAAATTTCTTTAGACATTTTTTGCACACATACTGGAGGTACACTCCAGATCTATCTTTTACTTCATTTTTCTTTATAGCAATAAATAATAATAGTAAATATCCATTCTGTTCTCTAAAAAATGCCCAGTTCATAATTACATAATTCCAATTAATCCTTTTATAGTAAACATAAAATGTGCTACATGAGTTTTCCCTTGTTAGTTACATTCATTTTATGCAAACTCTGTTATCAATTAGTGGAAAGTTAAAAAGACAGAAAATTGCCTTTTATTAATATATTCTATTAAAAGTCAAAAGATAAATTTGTCACCCTAAATAAAATCATTGGGCTAACCGAAACTGTTGAGAAGTTTTTAAATACATAAAAGGTTTCTGAAAGAGACAAAGAGTAATTGTTTTAGTATCTAGACTGGCAAGGAAAAAAGTAATGGACCAAATTTGGAACAAGCAATACTGGTTTACATAGCGGGGAACAAGTATAACTTCTAGCATAGTGAAGTAGGATATCTGCAGATATTAAGAAACCTTTGTCACTGAAACTCCTGCCAGAAAGATCAGAGGGTAAAAAGACAGTTAAGAACACCACGCTGACATGTTGATACTGTTTTGGGCAGCAGATGAAGCACAGTGAGCTTCTGGGCTCCCTTTCAGACTTGTTTGCTTTGACTCTGCATGAGCCTCCAACTCTGTTTTCTACATCAATCTGTGCAGAACACTTGTGAAAGGTTTCATAAGAAAAAGCTCTTAAAATCCCATGTACACTGTTCTTGACTTTGTAGCAAAACATAAGCTTAGGCCTATACAAAAGTAATGCAAAATATAACATTCATTTTATCCTAGAGGTATTGTATATTTGCACAGTGCTTTGCATATAGGGACTGAACTCTCACTGCCACAGCCAACATTGTCTCAGAAAGAGGAGGATATGGAAAGCATCACAAAAACATCTGCTACCACTCATTTGCTCCGTAGAAGTCACAGTGTCTCATTGAATCCCCATGCATGACAGTTCTTCTCACTCAAACACTTTCCTGGGAAACACGAGGAGCCGTGCCAGCCAGGAGAAGGCAGAGAAAGTACAGCCTGTACCAGTCTCTCTTATGCTTCACTGCTGAGCGTATACAGGTTGTGTCTATGTTGTCTATTTATTTCAGATCACAAATGCACTTTTGAAGAGAATCTTCCAAACATCCTCACTTACTCTGTTTTATTTTACAGTTTTGGAGCACGGAAATGGGATCCTTTTCAGATGAAACCGCACAAGACACACTCCCAGAAAGCAACTAACACATCCGAATTGCCAACAAGCTATAGCTGTCAGTGCATCTGAGTTCTGGAGAGGACACTGAGGTCACGAGAGGACAGTTGGACCAAAAAGCTCAGACCATGGCTTGGCTGCAGGTGATCACATAATGCAGGTGACAAGACAGCAAGGAGTATGGATGTTGCAATGTCACAGAAATACCGGTGCTTTGCAAATTAAATATTGTTGGATAATGACAGTCATAAACACCTTCTGTTTATCAATACAGTAGAAAAGGAAGGTGTAACTCTGTAAGGAGTGCCCAATCCAGTAGCAACTGATGGAAGAGACATAACACGCGAGTGAGAATGAGCTGTTCCCCAGTGTACTGTTTGCTGATGAGTTTTAGGGGTGCATTCTCAAGAATTCACCTTCCCCATTACAATATCAAAAACAAACCCCATCTACATTCACACTTTGAATAGATCTATATTTTACACTATCTCACAACTTCAGCTTTGCTCAAAGACCTCAAAATTTGGCCAAGGTTGACATTGAATTTGCTACAGGCACTGTTGGTAACTCTATTGGCACTTCACCTTGCCTAAGTATAATCACCCTTCAGGCTCCATGTATTACAATTTCTCACATCCAAGAACAACACTCAACACACAGAAGTGATCAGAGCTAAGAATGTAGCTCCGCAGCGTATCTCCACACTGCCAGAAACTACTAGGAATACCTCACTTGGATTTTATTTCACTAGACTAAATGCCCATTGATCAAGTCCAGCAGAAAGCTAATGCAGGAATTCTGAAAGCCTTTAATGAAACTACTTGAGAGATAGCATCATCTTTTGTAATGAAGGCTTCACAAGCCAGCTTCTTTCTAACAGAAAAATGAAGCTGTCGAAAAGCTTTTTGTGGAAATTAAGCCAAGATGATTCAAGTCACAGGCTAACCAGGATCAGCCACTGGTATTTCTGGATTTGGAAGATCAAAAATAAATAAAGCTCCTGCTGATCCAAAAAAATGAATTTCAAATTAGCATTTCTCAATTCTCCATTAAACTGGAAGAACTAAACAAATGCTGTGTCTTTAATATAAGAGTTCATGGAACAAGCTCCTACAGCAAGAGCGCAGCTGATATCCAAGGAGAGGCACACAGGCCAAACAGAATTATAAAGGCTCACAGCTCATGGCTAAAGTATGGATATAAATACTGAAGAAGTGGAAATATAACTTATTCCTGCTGATATAAATATTTTTCATCCATAATTCACACATTTGCAAGTATCGGTTGTTGATATACTTCACCTCTCCAGATTCTGATTTTTTTATCTATCCTCATTCCAGTCTTCTGCATTTTATCCCAGAAGATCCAAGATCCTCATTCTCAGTTTCACCATCCTCCATGATTTATATTCTGCACAAAAGTTGCCTCCTACTTCTTTTTCTTTCTCTGTTTTTATTTGCCTGTAAAAACCAAGTCTTTTCTTTGAACTATTTTTTGCTATCTTTTTTGCTTTTATGATTTTTATTATTTTTCACACCAGGAACTTATCTGCACTTCTCCATTTCTCCTATAAAACTCCCTAACCAGCCTCATCCACAAGTCCTCCAGCTCTGTGTTCTTCATTTCCGTTCTTCAAGAAGTATATTTCTCTGTGCTTCATACAAAGACTAGGTCCTTAGATTAACTGGCAGAACAGAACTGCTTTCACCCCACAACCACAGCAGATCTTGTTGTTAGTGTTGAGGCAGGATACAATCCTCACTAAAATTAGGTGCTGCTCTAGCAAATGGCACATTCCTTGCACTCTACCACATCAACTTAATTCTGAAACTAGCAGAATAAGAACCTTGACTATTCATTTGCAAGTTGTTTAAAGATGGAATTGATAGTTTTGCTTATCCTGAGAAGCAGCTGAAGCAGATAATCTTTTGAATAGTAACCACTGCTTTTATAAATCAAAACAAGATAAACTCTGTCTAGCTTTAAAAATAAGGCTAAGGGGCTGACTGAATCATTGCTGATACACATGGGAACAAAAAGGTCTCGTCTCATCTACCAAAAGAATCATCTATTTAAGATGGAAGAAAAATACAGAATGCCTGCTCCAGTCTAGGCTTGTGATGAACCCTAAAAAACATTGTCTCAAGAACTACATATTTTTATTTTTAAAAAAAAATTCCTACAAGGTTTAATAAGGAATTCTTCTATCGACAGATTAACTTGAAACTAACTCAGTCTTTATTACTATAAAACTTAGAATTTCCATGGTGGAGGGTGGAACTAGATGATTTTTAAGGTTCCTTCCAACCCAAACCATTCTATAATTCTATGATTGTATGATTCTATAATTGTGTTTGCATTTGCTATAGTTGCAAGAAGTTGATTCAGCTTTTTTTAAATAACAAAAACAGAGAGTTCACTTTAAAGAAAAATGCGAAGAAACTTTTATAAACAAACCCATGAAAAATACTGTTAGAAGACTAGGGTTAGCTATCTGTAATCATTCATATTACGTTTTCACATTTGTACATTTTACTAAACACAGTAGTTATGTGATGCATCCTAACAATAAAAGTAAAATTATCATAGAATCATGGAATCATAGAATGGTTTGGGTTGGAAGGGACCTTAAAGATCACCCAATTCCACCTCCTCTGCCATGGGCAGGGACACCTTCCACTGGATCAGTCTGCACAGTCTCTGGTCTTGAACACTCCCAGGGATGGGGCATCCACAGCTTTTTTGGGCAACCTGTCCCAGTGCCTCACCACCCTCACAGTAAAAAAATTCTTCCTAAGATTTAATCTAAACCTCCCCTCTTTCAGCTTGAAACCATTACCCTTCATCCTATCAGTGCACTCTCTGATTAAGAGTCCCTCCCCAGCTTTCCTACAGACCCCCATTTAAGTACTGGAAGGCTGCTATAAGGTGCGTATTATCTGTACATTTACCATATTTCTTGTAAAGCTAAAATCAAAAGGTGCTTATTTACTAAATTCTATTTCATTATGTACACAGGTAGTCTATTAATACACAATATGATATAAATGTTGGGCTGCTGCCATCAAATTTCTCCAAGCAGAAATCCAGGATTGGGTTTGAGCAAAGTAAGTGGAATTCATACAAAGACAAAATGAAAATAAATACAATCCCAACTGTAATCACACCAGTGTCAAAAGTGCTAATCCTGCATAAAATTATAGTTGCCAACCATGCAATTTGTACTGTGATAAAATCACATCATTGCCATGTGAGTTTTGACCAAGTAAGGACAGTGGTATAGAATTACTTTCCTCCAAATTCAAACACAATAACTCTTACATTTGATACTTGTAGAAATCTACTATGCATATGGGGGCACACCCAAGGAAATTTTTTAAATAAGCACAATCTCAAAAGAGTAAACTTGCCAAAAAGATGAAAATGGACTTTCAACAGTTTCACGAATTTACAAAAGAGTAACGGGATCTGCATCTTAGTTTTATTTCTAGGTTGCTTTCCTTCTACAACTACTTTAAGAAAAAAAAGTATTCTCTCTATATGACTAAAATACAGTTGTTTGAAAGCAGTGAAGTGAAAATTACAATCTCTAGAAGGCTACTGGGGGGAGATTCTCTGATTATGACATTCCGGGTGTTCTAAAGTAGAAAACAGATTTCAATAGCTGTAAGAATAAAAGTAATTATTCAACTTGCTATACCATAACAGAGTTTCTTTTTTGAAAACAGACTTTGCTCCCATGAAATTATACTGCCTACACTGAAATTACACAAGAATCTTAGGGGATTATTCTTCTCAGCTCTTATTAAAAGGTAATGCAATAAATGAATTATAATAGAAGTCCTTTTAACAAGCAATGCTACAGCCATAATCGGAAATGTTTGTATGCTTTAAAAGAATATATGGATTATGTTTACAGTGAGAAAATAAAAGCAGACCATGGAAAAAATTGAAAGAGTCACAGGTGAACAACTGTCAAAAAAGAGGAAAAATACAACAAAAACTCCCTGAAAGAGAAGGCATTTAGGTATCTAACATATGACAGTTTAATTGAACACCAGCTTCAGACACAGATCAGCCTAACTGGGGGAACATTGTTCTGTTGTCCCTTGGATACAATCTATTTCAGTACCATAATTACCAAACCAACAAGCTTTTCTTAATTTCCTGTTTCTCTTCTGTATAATTAAAAACATCTCTCTCTCTCTTTTAATGAACATGAATTCACCGTTATCAATTTTGACTGCAAACAACTCACTCCAGTATCAAAGGGCCTGATATTAAAGTCAGTGGGAAGCTTGCCACAGGACAGGATCGAGTTTAACTTTAATTTCCCTGTAGAAACCACTGAAATTATCCCATTTCCTCTTAAAATTTATTTATGAGTCAAGTAATCAAAGAATCAGAAAACACATATGGTCCCTCTCCATATCCCTAAATCTAGCAATTGGAGCTATCTCTTAATACTGCATATCAGTATGCATTCATTAGCAGGGGAGCTATGGAACTATAGGGTACTTGCACTAAACAACATCGGAGTTTGGGATGATCTGAGCATCAGTAAGCAGAAAATAACACTCTGAGCAAAGGAAGATTCCCAGATGAAAATTTAAGAAAAGATGAATATAGCTATGGTCTCTACAGAAAATAATCTTTTAATAGATCAAGTAATATTACAGACACGCTCTGAGGGCACAAGACATCTTGCAAGTTGGGAATAGAAACAGCAGACTTCAGAGCTAGTTTGAGAATATCGTTTTGAAGTTTAATTTGACTGTGATAATAGCAAGACATTGTAGAAGATGATCTCTGGTGGAGCAGCAACTCATCAGTGGGTCAGGTGAAAACAATAGTTTCTATACTACAAAGGGAAAAAGAAAAAGGTAGAAATCACCTGTAGAAAAGAACTGCAGAACACTTGGAAACTGTAACACACATATTCCTATCAAGGCTGAGATTTTATTGTTGAATAGAGTTATGAAACCTCTGGAAAGGATTTAAAAAAAAGGCAGCAATCGTGTTGTGGTATAATTTAATTAAATTACAATTATATACCACAATATCCTCATTTTCAAACTGGCCAGCATAGCGGAGTGCAGCAAACAAATTATGGAGTGCTTGTAACAACAACCACTTACTCCTAAAATGATGTCTTGCTTTAGGAAATGGCAAGGAGTTCAGTTTTGAAAATCAAAATTTTAACTGTGCTCTTTTTTATATTTTGCAATGATAGTCTCAGTCATATGAAACCCCAGAAAAGAATAAAAAGTACTGTATAGTTAGAGACCCAACCTGCCTATGTCACTTCTGACAACACAAATTTCAGTTGACTCAACAAATGGCATAATTATCAGGACATGCACAGGCAAGGGGAAGAATTTATTTTTCTTTTACCACAAAAGTTGTGGATAAACACTCTCACAGGGTAAAACCTACACACAGAGGAACATTCATTCAAATTTTAAAGCTGAGTCAAAGAACATGAACGTGAAGGATTTATTAATACATTAAATTTATATTAAGAGTTACACAGCAATCTTCAAATTTTTCAGAAGTTGCTACCCATAAGTCTGACCTTGAAAATCCTTTTAAATTGTTTCTGGTTGGATTAAGACGACCCTGGTTGTAAACTACACAATGAGCATTGACATAATATTTAGAAGGAATTTAGGGTATCACCTTGAGTTCACCACGCCTGAGATTGTCATGCCTGCCTCCCATCATTCCCAGGGTACAGCTGCGCACTGCTCAGCTTTCTGGCAGGGTATCCCTGAGCTTTTACCACTCCACTAGCCTGAGTCACTCACGGAAATATTTTGCAGCGTACAAAACAAGAATTTGGCTGCTCGTCTCTGAATTGCCATACTCTGTCAACACATTTAACCAACCATTTCCTGCTCCGTACGCAGTTTGGCTGGTACTGGGTACAGCTGATAGAAACAAATCACAGACCTGTCCACAATAAACAGATCCTTTGGTTTTGCTTCTGGCTGTATTCTCACAAAAATAATAATAAAAAAAGATGTAAATAGTAGCATTGTAACAGTAATTTCAACTCTGCAAAAACCGTAGAGGAACAAAATTTATCACATTTTATGCTGACTTACTGATTTCTTTCCATTTCATGGCAACTAGCAAAGAGCTGGGACAGCACCCTCATGCAGACACAGAATTGCTAGCGATGCCTCCAGAATATCTGCATAAGAACCGGTGTGGTATTGTGGGTTAACCCTAGCCAGCAAACATTACTTCTGTACCTGAAATGGGCTTTTAAGGTGATGCCCTTAAAAAGGACCCTGAGGCTGCCACAGTAGCAAATGGATACCTCAGCTAGAAATGGCACCCAGTGTTACGCAAAGTTTGGCTCAGCCTAAACATGTTTGTAGACATTAAGGAGAAATGAATCAGCAGTGTGTACTGCCAAACGTCTGAAGTGATCCACCATCCACATGTTCAGTCAGAAAGCAGTCTTACTGCTTCCAGTTTACATGCTTGGCCATGAGCCACCAGGCCCTTCTATTTTAGGGGACCTTCACCTATTGCTATAGTTCATGAAACTCTATCCTGATTTCAGAACACCTGCCAGAAGGTTTAGTTATGAATTTGGTAGATAGACAGTGAGTATCCAATCAGCTGGTTGAAAATAAGATCTCAAAAGCCGTTTGATACCAACATGGCATCTGTCTTGCTGTGGCACGCTGCAGCCTGCCCTGTGCAAGAGCTGACACAAGATTTTATTGCTTCAGAAGGAATCATCACCATGAAGGCTGGGTGAAAGAATTAAAGGAAATAAGGGCTGACGTGTAAATCTACACTTTTATATCACAGAGTAACAGATATGTGGATAGGCTGTAAAGAGGTTAATATGATACTGACATTCTTGCTGTTGAACTGTTTTCCATTATTTTCCATTATTTTCCTGCAATGAAACCCCATCAAATGAATCTCCTCCTCCTCTGTCAGTCTCCTAAAGATGTTTTCAGAAATATTCCACTTTCACACACATTTCACAAATCCTCCTCCTAAAGCCTGCCACAGTTGTAGCCCACCAGAATCTCCACTTGAGCAAAACACCAGCAGGAGGATTCTATACAGAGCATTTGCATTCAAGACCTAAAATACTGGGTGTAGCATAGCACGTGGAATGTTAAGTTCAAATGCTAAATAAATGTATATATAAATTACCAGATAAATTCCAGCATATAAGAAAGAAATGGTCAAAAGGAAAGATTTATAAGTTGACTTTGGAAGAGAAGAGTTTTCTAGAAAAAGAACTGTACAATTCTCACTGCAAAATGAACAACTTACTGCCTGAGGTAAAACAGAACCTAAGCTTTAACCTCATCCACAAAAACTGATATGAAGCACTTCCAAAATCAAAGCACAAGTTTCTGTGCACTGACAGAACAAAATTAAATTAAAATGCATATAACTTTGAGTTAACTGCAATAGAGAAATATCCACTAGTTAAACAGAACACAAGGATCTCAGATCAGGATGCAATATTTGAGTATTTAGATAAAAATCAATCAATTTATTGACATTTTTTTCCATTTACATAAAGTAGAAATTAAGTAATTTTTCAGTTTTAAGAAAAAATAACTCAGTTATAAATCAGTGAGAAAAGGAGAAAAGTTAAAAAAAATTTGAGAATACATACATACCTAAGGAAAATAAATTTGTTAAAAATAACATGCATATAAAGTCAGCTGCCGAATAAAGCAGACGCTCATGACTATCATTTTCCATATTTTCTTTATTTGTGTTAGGCACTTTTTAAATTTGAAAGATTACATGAACTGTATTGCAGTAAATTATAGCATTCATAATGTAAATAAATGCAAAATTGCATCAATAAGACATTTTGCATATTTCATAGCCTCAGCCTTGAAATATTCCTTTCTAGCCCAAGAATACCAGTCTTCCACATCAAGCAATTCCTGCATTTAGTTAATGACCTGCTGCAGTTTGATCCTGGGCTGCACAGCTTTTAACAGTTACCACAAATACAAATTGCATTTTTAGCCTTAAGATTCTCAGAAACATATTTTGTAACAAACATCATCTTCCTTACTTTGGCCTCACCCCAAAGGTCAGATCACACATCACAAGAGACCCTTCAAGGACAGGAAGGAAAGAGGAATGTCTGTTCCCATCTTGACCAGTTACCTAAAAATTGCAGAGAATAGGAATGCCTAAATTCAAAGCACTATTTCAATGAAAATTGTTTAAATCTTAAAATTGTTTGAATTGTTATGCGATCATTGAATATAGTCCTTTAAGGTAAAAATGGTAAGAATGCTCACTATGAGTTCAGCATTATACCGAGAGAAGCAAATACTAAAACTGCTGTTAATAATAGCAGTACAAGATGAAGACTAGAAGCTGATCTGAGAAATTAATTTTAAGTATAATTATGTCAAGGAATAACATGAGAATTAATTAAGATCTGATAAGTGTACTGGCTTTAATATTAATGATTCTTGCCTTTTGAATCTTCATGTAAAAGAACCCTGTGCATGAAAGATGCTGCCAGATTTTCCACATAAACCAAAGGAGGCAAATCTGCTGCATAAGGTATTTTGGTTGTTATTCTTACCGATTATTGGAGGAAAATTAATCCAATTCACATCCAGTAAAAACAACAACATTTGATTAAATGTTCTTAATTTAAGCCCTGAAGCTTAGCAGTGAGAGAATTTTAAAGGAACGTAATACACTTGAAAAATGTTTGATCAATTCAGAGATTTCATCATTCTGGTCCGCTTTCAGCAGTTACCTCAATGGAAAACAAACATAACATTAGTTCGTTTGAGACCTATCCTCTACAAAATCATTTTGCAGAAAAGGGACAGAGAAGAAAACCACTCACAGCAAATGCTGTTGATGGTGTACTTGGGTTCAAAATATACTTGCGTGATCTGCTAAGGAACACTGCCCAGTTCTTTATACGACACTGTAAATCATATAAATTCAACTTCTTATCTGCATAACTGTAGCAGAAACCCTTCAATCTACTCTTCCTCGCCACTTAGCTTTGTGTTTAAAAAAGATGCCAAAAATGGAGAGGAATCCTGAAATAGAATAAATTGATGGGTTTCACAACAGTGCGAAGGGCAAAGATGGTGGTGGTCTGCTACCTCTGTCCCCACGCATCCAGAGCCGTGCTACCCTGGGTTTGGCTTCTGCATTCAAGATATTACTTTGTTTGGCGATTCCTTGTTTGGGGGTTCCAGCAGGTGAGTGCAGCTAGGAAGCCTCTACTGGGGAAGGCCACTCTCCTCACCAAGCAAGCAGCTTTGGGAGGGACACACCAGGAGCAGTGAGGGAGGAAGGTGACACCTGCCTAGCCAGCCAGATCGAATCAACCTTGGTGATCAGTGGGGCGAGAGATGTCATAGCCAGATCACCCTCACATCCTCATTGTCTGTGTCTTATTTAGAGTGTACAAAACCAGAGAAGTAAACTCTATATTCCTAGATAAACACAGGTACAATCTTTTAAATTCCGATTAAAAGAAGTTAAGGCTAGCTATTGCAGTTGGACTAGATGATCATTGTAGGTCCCTTCAGAGTGAACTATTTTGAACTGTTCTATGCTATATATTATTAAATTTTTTCTCATAGCTGCAGTTAGATGTGAACTATCTTCAAAGCTACTGTGAATACAGTCACATTTATGCACTACTGTAAAAGCAGCGTTAGGCTATACAGGCACAGTGGCATTGAGTTAAGCATGTATGTTTTAAAGGACTATACTTGAAGGCAGTATAAAAGGTACTTTGTCTTAAAAGTGTTTTTAACATCTGATAAATGTCTTAAACGTTTACTGGTTGTGATGGAGAGGCATAATGAAAACAATGAAAAAGGACATAAAGTGGAGACAAATAACTGGAAACAGGTTTTGTTCTTTCTCTGAGAAATACCATACCAGTTCTATGAGGGCTCTCAGGACAAAAAGTCTATTACTGAGCAAATACTTTAAAAGAAAAATTTTAAAATATCACAGTAATGTAATGTGCTTCATCCACACACATTCTGCAATAAAAGCAGACAGAAATGCACACTAGCTGAAAGCTGCAGAAACCTTGAAAAGTGTCTGCCAGCCTAGGCAACCAAAAACACCTGGAGAGTACCTCACATACAAAACTGTAGGACATAGCATGCAAAGGGATCAGTGCAGGAAAAGTGCAGGTGGCTTTCCTAACACATATTTATAGGTTTTTTTGAGGTGGATTAGTATATGTTCTTTCTTCCTCCAGAGAGTTGTTTCTCTAAGCTCACAGTTGTACCTGTAGTATTTATTAAAACTATATTACTCTACATGTACAAAAAATGTTCACTTAATTTTTTTCATATCAGGTTACCCAGGAGCCCAGCCTAAGAAAAGGAAGGCCTGTAACTATAGAGGAATAAAATCCAATTTTTGCCATAGTGCTGTTTCACAAGTGAAGTAATTAAGTTCTTTTATTGCATAGACTACTTCCCTCTCTAACTTGGGAAAAATAAAACCAATCCGTCTGCCTAGAATAGCACCAATCATATTAGTTACCCCTAGTCTCACAGGTTTTCCTAAAATACGATATGAATGCAGGTTTCCAGTGCAGTATAATGCCTATTTGGTAAAGACCAACTACCACAGTAGTTTATTGAGTAAACAATACATAATGAGTTCACAAAATTAAATGAAAGAAGCTATTGCTCATTTTAAAATGCAATTTCAACATTTTAAAAGGTAATTTTAAAAGTTATTTTTTAATCCAAACATCTCATTTCACCAATGATCAAAAAACTTTCAAAAGGGTTATAACAGCAGACACCCTTAACAAGCTCACTCTTCTCATGAGAAAGATGATGGGAAGCTAAAGGAAATTTATGTACTATTTTTATAAAGGATTAATACGATTTTACAGCTTCCTATCATAGTAAGTCATATTAGTGATGCTACATAAGTATTATAGCATGCCAATATTTCTTTTAAGAAAGTGTTGCTACTAGCCAGTTATTCTTAGCAGTGTTTCTGGAATCACAAAGACTGTGTCAGGAGCCTAGTTTAAAGGATGCTAGGTGGCATTTTAAGAGAAATAAAAATCATCAAAACCCTAGTGAGTATGATCGAAGTCCTTCCACTGACATATAGTACACATCCAATGCAAGGTCACTTGATTTCCATGGCTACAGCAATGACTGAAGAACCTGGTCATCTAGGGCTGCCACCCCACTCCAGTGAAAGCCACGACTGTCATACTGGACAAACACGGCCAGGTGAGCTACAATCCATGGAATTTACTGAAGGCAACTGAGAATTTGGAGTAAATTGTAAAATTGCATATAAGCAGTTTAGCTGGGTTAATGCCTAACTCAAGTGAGTTAGTTCTTCTCAGGTTAAAGACAAAATTTGAATATATGTTTTAGCACCAGATTCCCACATTCAACATGTCCAACTATGACAGAAAGAGTATTCATCAAACCGTATACTTTTCTTGACAGTACTGCCAAGAGGTCTAGGAATAGAAACGCAGCAAACATTAAGGAAATGTATTTTTCTCTGTGATTCTGTATTCTGTATAAAATTGATGTCTTAGTCTCTCAATTTTATTTCTTCATTTTTAAATTAATAACAATTTCTTAATATGATCCAGCAGCTAAATAGATTGCCATTTTTTCTACCACTTCTTAAGGGCCTATTTGGTTTATGAAATTTCTATTCAGTTTCTACTAGCTTTCTCAATTCAGTTTATTCCAGTAGTCATATTTAACCTGGTCAACAGACACAAAACAGATAAATTAGTAAATTGCCCCCTAAAATTCACTGATGCCCTCAAAAGCTGTTCTAAAGCATGTATCTGTCTTGAGACAGCAAAAATATTATGTAGCTTAACGAAAAGCACAGTGCACAATAAGAAAAACTCCTAAGGCTGGAAATATTTTGTTCCTTTCCTTCAGATGTATTTAAATTATGAAGTAGAGAAGCCTGTTTGATTTAGCCTTAGAACTGAATCAGTTCAATGACCCAGGAGTTTTAATCCATAGAGGGATGAGTGGAACACAGCAAACTGCAGGAAACAGGACAGGCACATGTCTAGAAGCCAAAAGAAGTAAAACAACAGACCACACAAACTATTAAATTAACCTTAACTTCATAATAGATTTCAACATCTATGACTTGCCTCAATATCACTTACTTCTTCCTACCTCAAACAGAAATGCATTAAATACTTATTTATCCATTCAAGGTTTTTACAGCCTCACCAGTGAACTGCTATAGTTCTGTTAGACTAAATCCTACTCTAAGCAACTAGTTTCTATAATTGTTTTTGTTTATTTCATGCCATTTGGGAATTAGTGTAAGCTAAATTAACAAAGATACAGTTATATAAGAGTGCATTCAAGCAAACAGAGCACAGCTATATGTATTATACTGTTGTAACTAGTTATCTTGTATAAATGAAAGTATTTATTCCATTCGGTTTTCACAGGATTAGTACACTTACTACATAAAAGCTCTTCTAAACAGTCACAAGACCTTTTAATGAATTGTGTCTTTGTCATTAGCTTTAGCAGATTATACTGGAAAAGGTGCTTGCAGTCCTCTTCTAACATGAAAACTTTCAAAATTAATGATTTTGCTATCCAAAAATGAACTCAAAATTAGTACTTTCTGATATCACTTCCTCAGATTTTAAGATATCTCCCTTAATTTGAAGACCTCAAGTGCAACTAATTCCTTCTCTAAAAGTATGTAGTAAAAATTAACAGTTGTCTTTCTTTCTCTTCCTTGTGGTGCCTCTGCCACCTGCACTGGGGATAAGGTTTAAAATGGAATTAGGGCCAACTTTGTCAACAATATTGTACACACAGTAAGAAAACAAAGCAACTAGGAAAATAAATCATGTCAGCTTTGCTATTTTCAGAATCAGATCCCTGAAACTTCTAGAAAGTTTGAAGAGCAATTTATTTGAAAAAAATCGCATAAGAATTTTTAGAAAAGATCATACTTATTTACGATGCTTCAATAACTACTCCACTTTCATAAGGAAATACCCATGTTAACGAAATCCTTGTTTCATTTCTCTGCAGAGCTTTGCAATTTAATTCTGAACAAGCCAAATACAAGTGAACAACTTCAGATCAAATCTTCTCCAAATCTAAAGGTAATAGATTCAAAGGCATTCAAATTGAGATTTCTTGATTGATTGAAATTTCTTTTTTCCCCATAAAGAAAAACAGTCTCAGAAGACACTAATTCTGCCTCTGGCAATATGGTTAAGTCAATATGGTTAAGTCAAAGGGTATGCGTCTGTGCTTTACTCCAAAATATCAGAGTAGAAAGAAATTGAAATGGTGACTGGGGGAGGTAAGGAGACCAATGCACCAGCATCAGGTCTACCATCTTTTTAGAAAATCTTAACACTATAAAGAAAGCTTAAAATATGCATTAAATCTGTTGTACCAAGTCCATGGGAAATGAAGGATAAAAATATTTAATTGCTGTACAACTGTGTCAAGCCTTTAAAATTAATCACAAAAAGCGATTAAAGGTACTTTTAGCATCAAATTGTATTTCTAGTTCTTTTCTTGTAGTTTTGGTGTTTTGTAGGCAAAATATTTTCTACTTGCCCTTGACAAATCTCACCGGTAATTTACTTACTTCAAAATTATTAAAATACGCAGCAATGCATTCCTATACATAACAACTATTTCCAAAGTGAACACTTACACATTAAAAAACTATGTCAATATGAAGCCCCTTAACTAAAAACTAAACAAATTATGCACTAACAAAAATTCTCATAGCAGATTATTTCCTAGAAAATGCTTGCATCCTTCTACCTCAAATCAAATCTAAACCCAAATCAGCCTATCAAAGGCAAAGTCTGAGCTGAATTTATAATTTTAACATTTCTGAAATTAATTAAAATAATTTTCCCTCCATCTCTGGTAATCCTACTATGTGTCTCAGATTGGTTATCACTGACTGAATAAAAGGATTAAAACCACCATTATTTTGCAGTTAATACAGATACACTTGATAATGCAGCTTTTTTTTTTTTCTTTGCTGTCTAGATCACTGAGGTGAAAATAAAGGTGTTGATAACCGATACAATCTTTATACTGCAATGGGATACTATCTCTTTGACTGGTGAATGCTTGTCACAGGCTTTAGCTAACAGCCAGATTACGGAAATGGGAGGGTTAGCACATAAAAGACATTCCCTTCACAGAGTAAAATATTATGAACAATCATTCAAGTTACACATACCAGTTTAAAAAAGATGTAAATATAGGTGTTTATGACCAATTAGTAGCAAAACATTGCTTTTACATGCTGCTATGCACTCATGTTGTTCAGAAAGGGGAAAAAAAATTAACAGCCTTAAGCATCCAGAGAACACAAACTGGTTATAAGTTATAAACTTATACACTGAAGATCCAAGAATAAAAGCTTGCTAAAGAAAAAAAAAGCAGAAGTGGATTTACATTCAAAAATATGTTACTAACTTGTAACATTTGAGTAATTCAATTGTCTTCATGGAAAAAAATTCATTACCTGGTTCCAGTACTTTAAATCTTTTATTATATCTGACATTCATATTTTGCCCAGCATTTTTCAGAAGTCACTTATTTCTGTAGAATAAGGAAGATAGGAATGTCCCACAACAACATTTGATATCAAGGTAGTTGCAGTTTGAAATGAATAAATACAAAGTATACCTAAATTACTTATAAATATTTATTTTATATGCCATTCTGAACAAGCTTAAATACAAAATAAAAATTCACTGAAGACTGAGAAAGAACTTTATATTTCATATTGTTTATGCTAAATCCTTACTTCATTTTCCACCTGGCAACAGTTTTGTGTCCTTAAAGCACTGTTATTAAATGCATACATTATAGACGCAACATTAGAAACCCCCCACCCAACTAACTATGGAAAGAAAACTATCACTTTGTTTTAACTACCCATGTACAATCAGAATTATGGGCCACAGAAATGCAAATCTTACCAGCAAACGTGTCTTCCATTGTATCTCAGATTCCTTCTCAAACACCAGAACAGCAGGTACTTCCAATACAAGTCTGCATGCTGCACTTGTCTGAACTAACAGTCAGGCAACAGCTGCTCAGTTTAAAGCTACAAACTGTGGCAAAATGCATAACTGACATGCCTTGTGTAAGCCATGAAGAAGACGTGCATTTGGCTGGCTCACTGAAAGGTCAGGTTACCCACCTCCCCAGATAAAAGTTGAAACACTAGGATTCGAATGGAAGGAAGTTTAGAAATTACGGATGAGCACACATCCTGCTAAGACTAAAAGCATTTGATTTTGACAGCAGAGTTATAAACAACAGCGATTTGAATTCTGCTGGATTTTTGTCTTTAAATACATAAAGAAATGTTAGCCTACATCCAGGCTTTTGTACAAGTTATATTTATATCAGTGTTGTTTAAACAGGCCAAAAGTAATAAACGGAGTTAGTTTTGTTTTAGGAAACTTCAGCCGAAGCATTACAAAAACCACAGCGTGGGTTTCTTTATTAGCAAATGCCCTACCTTTACAGCTACTCTGCAGTAGGGGCAGAATAAAGCTAAGGCAATAGCTTTAATGGGACAAAGGGCCATCTCTTAAACAACAATTCAAAAAAAGTTTTTTTAAGAGGTAAAAAAAGAGAAAATCTCCCTGAAGTTTCCAGAAGTATGATTAACTGTAAAGAAATTACAAATAGAGGGATTTAAAAAGATAGCATAGCTTTTCAGTCTGCACCTATGTTCATAAACTAAGTAGTGACCAAAATTTTGCCTTGATCCCAGCAGCCTTTAACATCAAGCTCTGGCATTTTTATCACTTGTTTTCTTCATGCTAACCTCAAATCACTTTTATAAGCCGCAGGACTACATCAGTGAAAAGTTAGTTACGAAATTTGCTAGAGTACACAGGACTGAAAAACCGTACGCTGTTACAAGAAGCCTTTCTCCATTTCCCCAGGAAGTCTGAGGGAGCGATCTGTGCAGAACTGGAATGCGAGCGGTACACTCAGAGTTACTTTGTTTATATGGTGAATACACGTCTTGTCTGAAAAACCTAAACCTCTACTGGAGGAACACGGCCAACGCACCACTATTTTTTCATTGACAATACCAGCACATTTTCTCTTAATTGGAAGAAAGACAATTTAGTGTTGTTTCTAACTTCCAGCTGAAAACTAGTACACATAGATTTCTGAAGAATTCAGGTTAAATATGATAATATTAGGACCCCCCGGGGGATACTGGGTAGAATTTTAAAAATAATTTTATTTATAAATATCAATTTTATTAATTCTATCTCTCTTCAAAAATACAAAATAAACCATCAGATTAAACATTTCTCATCATTATAGGGTCAATACTAAGGAATTTCCCAGTAATTATACAAGCAAATATCTGAAAACATAAAAAAATCAGAATGTTCTTGATTCTACAAAGAAAACTGTACAGTACAGTTTAACAAAAAAACACTGTGTCTGGGTATAAACAAAACAGAATTAGCCTACAAAAGTTGGACTAGTTTCCTAGAAACAAAACTTCAAGGGAATCTTTAGAGATGACTCTTGAGTCATCTTGAGGCTTGAGGTCCTTGGGATTTTTTTTCTTATGATTGACATGCTAACATAAACATACCAAAAAGTTCCATTCTACACTTTAAAAGTTCCCATGGACACTACTTTTACAAGGCCCATTCAAAAAAATGTTCAGATCTTTAAAATTATAATAATGAGCAGTTCAGAGATTAACTATCTACACTTAGAATCCCATTTCATTTTTTGAAGATTAATTATTCTATAAAAAGATTAATTATTGTATAAAAAAACAAGAAGTTTGATTTTTAAACTAACCACTTTGCACAAACTTCTGCTCTCTTAGCCTTCATTCACAGATTTAAGTACGTCTTTCACTCTCTTCCTCACAACAAAGCTCTAATAGCACAGTCAGACTCACTCTAATACTCTTTTTCTGGGAGACTGCAATGATCTCTCCCTTCTGCCAGTTTACAATCATCACAGCTAGCTCCAAATGGTCCCAAGTGTCCCTTGGCTACCGCTGTCCTCCCACCTCTTTCTGCCACCTCAGCCTTCCTGCCACTCTTAATTTTGCCCCTAAACAGGTGACCTGCACTTGTTCCCAGTCTTCCTGACCTACGTCCTGGAGCCAGAGCAAGGATCCTTGGTTTCCTGACTCACACCCTTGCCACGGGCTACATTATCTACTTATTGTCTGACTGGATTTTCTTTCCTTTCATCTTTTTACCTCAGATTCTGATACCTGAGGCAATTTTTGTCTTTTCAGGTTTTAACCTCAGCTCATTCAGCTCCACCCCTCACTCTAGATGGTCTTAACCTTTGGTCCCAAACAACCACAGACCAGCTCAATCATGTTGGCCTTCCTAAATTTGTGTACATAAAGCTTGTTAGCACCCATGACTAACATATAGCTGTCAGACAACTGTTCCAGCTTCAGGGATTCTGAAATTTCACCAATATTGTAACAAGCCTTGTGTAAAAGGTACAAGAAACAGTAGTGGGAAAAGCCATAGAGATTTGGGTCCTGCTTCCCAATATTTGGTGATGGCAATGTCTGAATGCAGAAATAGGGTAATGTCTGAATACTAAGGGCTGAATGAAGTAGGTTTTCTCAAGATCAATATAGTCTGCCTCTATGTTCACGATAAATCAGTTTCCTTCTGTTCTTGGTCAAAAATTGCTGCTGTCTATTTAACAAGTTCCAAGTGAGCTTTCTCTGGAAGAAGAACAACAACTGATCAAGGATGTAATCTGATTTATAGCACTTAAGAATGTGGCATCAGACTTGAACAACTTTAAAAGATGCTAAAGTGAAAGGAATACTGATACAAAATGTTTGCAGTCTGTTCAATCCTCAGACATATCTTTTTACTTCCCTTTTGTTTTCCTTAGATTACAAAGCTACAGAAATTACCCTTGTAAGAGGGGAGTGAGGAGGGTGGAGGGGAATAGGAAAGGAAGGGTACAGGGTGTTTTCCAACAATGACTTTGGATACAGATATACAAAGCAAAAACATTTTCACATACTCTATGTCCTTCTTTAAGATTTAAAAAAGTCCCAAAAACCAAACTCATAAACTGTGACAATGACTGAGTCTTCAAATATGATTCCAGTGAAAGTTCTGGCCCGTTCACAACTATGAACAAACTTCTGTAACAATCGATTTGTAAGAAACAGAACAGGCTGAGAAGCGGGATTTCCTTTCTATGGGAAGAAATCTGTTTTCAATCCAAATCCCTTTGAAAGACATTCTCAAAACTTCTTACTAACCAGAAATTCTGATTTACATACAGAGGTGCTAAAACAGTGCAGCTGAAATGTCTTCAGTGTTCATATGTGAAAATTATGTTCTCTGTAGTAACAGAGATGCTTGACAAGGATGTGAATGTCACTGACCAGCTGTGGGAACTCTAGGCATCTGTGGTTCCCGGGAGTCCACTCTCAGACTGTCTCTGTGCTACCGGGACTGGAATCACACACAGCTCCTCAGTCGGGAGCCTGAGAGAGCTCTGTGACACATCTGAGAGCAGGGCTTGCAGGCTCACTGCTCCACACCCAAGAGATGAGTCTCCTACAGAGCAGGCCCTATATGAGTTTTTAAAGACTCTCGGCCCCAGATCCACGTGACTTGGAATTCTGGCTTCGGAGGTCTGGTATGTTTGGAAGCCTTACCTGGAACTAACAACACTGGCAGCTGATCTGCCCACAAGACCATCCTAGCCCTGGGGACTCGGAGCATTTAGCTACTGAACAAAACCTTAGAACAGTATTTCCTAGAGTTGGACTACTAGTGACTGTAAGGTTCATAGCTCAGGTCACTAAGTAACTCCTGAAGGGCTGAACATGAAGAATTCTGTTTGCTTAGTGCTAGGAGGCTATCCCAGTATTAGGGATTCTCTGTTTGCAGGATGTGTGTTTCCGGGGCAGATATTACCTTAAGTCCACAGAGCATATAAAGCTTTTGAGAAGTCTTCCTTTTAAATCATGAAGGACAGTCCCCATTAAAGTAATGGGGTCCTCTTTAAACAGATTGTGCAAGAGTGCTGAACTTTATCTCCAGGAATTGCAAACATTGTGAAAGAAGAGTAGTGGAATGCTTTCTGGTCTAGAAGAGGTCCTCCAAACATAAATCCAATAGCTCTTGAGATCTTTTCAAGACCGGCTGATATTGACTGGTTTTAATAAGCAAATTCACTTCCACTTTTGAAGCTTTTTAAGAACTGTCTTGAAAGTCATTCCAAGTGTAGGAATAACTACTCTAGAGCTGACAACCGTCTGAATTGTGTCTGCAGTTTCATGTCTGTCCTGAAGCTTAACTTGTAGCAAAACTGATGAATGGTTTTACCTTGTGGAAGACACATATCTACTTGACATGGACCCCACCATCATGTTACATGTCTTGCCATAAGACAGGATCTATTGCAACACAATCTGTATGTGGGCTGCCCCTTAGAGCAATTCAGAAACCATGAAGTGTGGAATTCAGTAGTCCACCCAATGTATGTCCCCTGTGCATCAGCTTTCCACTGTGTTCAGACTGAAATTGTTATTTGCCTGAGCTGTAACTCAGGCTTATGACTTTCTTACCAGAAAAACTTATTCTCCCTCATGCTGGTGTACTAGTGATCAACACAGGTGCACAAACTAGATTTTTTTTTATTGGCAAGAGAAACGGAAGAATTTTGAGTACTTTCCCTGAGAGCCTCTCATCTCTGTAAAAAACATCTACTCCCAGCCTGAGTAGTAAAGGTCCATAACCATGTTCCATGTGCTACTGTGAGGGCCTCAGTGACTAGAAGAGAGGGTAGGAGAAGAGCTTTGTGCTCTGCTGGGTATTTTAGATAAGGTATGACAGTAAGTCATTATGTTCTAGACAAAAAATAGGGACACGTATATTTTCAAAATTTCAGAAAAAAATAAGTAAAAAGTTTGTAAGTAAAGCACTTTGAGTTAAAAAAAAAGAAAAGGGCACTAAAAATGCAGTTCTCTCAAAGCCAAAAGGGAAGCAAACGAGCTGTATACCTGCTGGCCAGCCACATGCCTGTTAAAAGAAATTCTACAGTCATACCTTTACCAGCGTGTCTATACTGACCCAATAAATGAACTCCATAATAAAAAACTAAAGATTATCTAACTTGTTTATGATAATTATTTTACAAGTAGAATAAAACCCCTGCCTTTCAGGTTCAGATAGAAACTTCTCCTCAAGAGAGTTACCCATTCTCACTGAAAAAATGCATAGGTGGATTACTCAGCTTTTCATTTCAATAATGTCACACATTTGTTAGTTTCTACTTCCTCCAGCATGTCATGCTTCTGTCATAGTACAAGAAAAGAACTTCCAAAAGAACAACCCCGAAAAAAAGTTTTGTCCAAGATGTTTTCTAACAAAGACCTGAGAACCTATACTTGAAATTCATATGGAAGCAAGGCACCACTTGAAAATTTGTCCTATCACAGCTTGTGAAACACAGTGACAAGAAACATTCTTGATCAAAACAATAAAAACAAAATTAGGGAACAGGTCTTCCCTCTGTTCTTCAACAGGCTGAGTGACAAGAAGAAACCCAATCTAAAAAGACATAATGCTAATTTCCTGCTGCTGATACTAATTCAAGGCAGTGCACAGCCTGAAATTACTACACGGGCACTCAAATGACTGTCAAAACAAATATTTATCTCCCTAGTCTCCCTGCAATTTATGACACTGTTAACTTAGATATACTGCTGTCTTCTCTGAGAAAGGTTGGAAGGGCCATGATGAAATGCACAACAGTTTGACCTGTTTCTGGAGGGGAAAAAACCCACAGTGCTGACAGAAGTATCACCTTCACTACCATAACACCTTTGGCTAGTTCGGACTTAATATTCCTCATAGTAGCTCATATGGTTGATGTTTTGGATTTGTGACCAAAACGGTGTTGATAACACCTGGATGTTTCAGTTATTGATGGACAGTGCTTACACAGCATCAGGCCTTTTCTGTTTCTCATGCTGCCCCACCAGCAAGCAGGCTGGGCGTGCACAGAGGTTGGGAAGGATACAGTTGGGACAGCTGACCCTAACTGACCAACAGGGATATTCTGCAACATAGGACATCAAGCTCAGCAATAAAAACTGGGGGAAAGAGGAGGAAGGGTGTACATTTTGAGTTACAGCATTTGTTTTCCCAAGCAACTGTTAAGCGTGATAAAGCCCTGCTTGCCTGGGAAGAACTGAACATCTGCCTGCAGATGGGAAGTTAATGAATTCTTTATTTTGCTTCACATGCACATGCAGCTTTTGCTTTATCAATTAAACTGCCTTCATCTCAGTGCCTGAATTTTCACACTTTTACCTTTCTGCTTCTCTTCCCATCTGACTGGAGTGAAGTGAGTGGCGGCATGCTTCTTATCTGCCTATGAGGGTTAAACCACAGCAACTATTAAACCACACTAGGATCAATATATTCCCTTTTCAACACCTCCAAACAACTACTAAGTGAAATGTTCTGATGACGCGCTGTATTCTGTGATAAATCCTTCATTGCTTTTGACAACAGAGTTATTATCTATGACAAAAGTTCTCAGGTTTAGATGAGATTAACTTACAGTTGAAGTTAAATCCAGCAGTAAAAGGGGATGCTTTTTATCAATCTGCAAGGAAAATTCTTCTTTCTTAAAAAGTACACCCACAGCTCTGAATTCAGAATACTGCCGAGCTCCTTGTTAATGTAAATGTCACTTAATAATATTGCCAAGTAACACTCTGTAAATGTTTTTAGAGAGGACTTTGTTACCAATAACTCTGTCATTTCTCAGGTATATTAAATCACCACGATATACCTGAAGATGAACCTTGCACATCCAGAAAACTTCAATATCCTAAAGCTGCAGCATATTTCTTTTTCAACAGAGACCTCTACAGTAAATGATACCTAGACTATCGCAATAAATCAAATCTCTACTATATACATAGTTTGACTGTGGAATAGCAAATCAAGTTCAAGATCTTGGTCTTTTCTTTAAGGTCTCACATTCTTGAGCTCAGAATACAACAGAATTGTACAGCATATAATACAGGCACCAGAGAGAGCCCCTAACTAGTGCAACATGTGCTGGTACACAAAGTACACAGGTGCAGTCACCAGCTCAGGCTCTATAAAAAGATAAAGCCATATTAGCATGTCAGTGACCTGAGCTAATTACTGCTGCTGCTTCCAGATTCAGAACTCAGTTGAAGCTTGCAGCTCTAAGGTGGCATTCGCCAGTTGAGCATTTTGGGCACTGCAGCAACATGCCCCAAAGGAGGCTGACATTTCTAGTCAAGAGACAACACATCCTTAGAGTTTCAATCAGGTCTAGGACATTAAAACCCTGTGCTCTCTTCTCCCAGTCTGTAGGAAGAAGGTCCACCACACTGTACCAAGCACACAACTCAGTTCTTCCAGCCTGTACAACTGAGATACCACATCCTTTTGTTACAGTATATCAGATGATGATAAATCCCCAGATGTTTGAGTATCTTAGGAAATATACTAGGCATTAATTAAAAATGAGTTTAAAACGCATTTACTATTCTGTACAAAGCCCTGTTTTAATGCAATGAATTGACACCAAGAACATCTTTGGTCTCCTTAATTTCCAAACTGACCAAACTAAATTACATAACAGTATTTTCATTGCATATGAAGACAATCAGCATGGAAAGTTAGTATGTAACACTTATCCTCCAACGGGCATTTCCCACATAGACAACAGCCATGTTATTCAAAATGATCCCATAGTAGAAAGATGATGGATCCGGGAGAAGACCAAAAATAAATCAGTAATGAACTGTATGTACTTACCACGCAGTGCTATGCTGATAGTTAGTTGTATAATGACAGCAGCAATAACTGAGTAGAGTACATACTCCTTTCTCAAGCCCTGAACCAGGTCACCTCATGAGCAGGAGCACTTGTTAAATGAAAAATACTATACAAAGGAACACCCTAGCAACAAAGGCTTAGGTATTAACTTCGGATCCAAACAGGAACATTTTTAAAAAAGAAAAAGAAATGAAAAGGTCCCCATTTTATAATAAGAATCTTTTCAGTTTTGCATGTATTTTTACTTTACTAAACTAACATAACTAGTCATTACGACACGGAATGATTGCAAAGGAAAATCTTTGAAAACATGAAAACTTTTTTCATCTGTTAACTTCAGACATGAGTATATAACTATAGAATATTATAGAGTATTATGTATTTTGCAATACACTCTATACTTAAGGTGGACAGGGTTAAAAAAAATTAAATCTTCATTACCTTTAAGCATTATTCTTCCAGTTGATCCTCCGAAGATATTTAAAAGACCACTTCTTGCTCCTAATGATGTAGTTGCTTCTAGTAAAGCACCAGTTATATACTTAGAGAGTGCAGTCCTCTGTGAAGTGGCACGATATAGACAGTAGGTACTTGTTACACATGGTTTTACGCAAAAGCCATCACTTTTGCATATACAGTCTGTATCAAACGTTGGGAGCTTTCTCAAAAGATGGGGAAAAGAATTAAAAATATCTTCTGCTCCTTCTTCTTCTCTCACTGTATTGAAGATCTGTGAAGAATGCAATGCATGAACTGTTAGTTCATTTGCTTGAGATAATAAACTGAACATCAAAAAATTCCAAACAAGCATTGAGAAGTTCAACAGCCTCTGCAAAAAGGCACTGTGTTAAAACACTGCATTTATGCATTGAGCTTGAAATATCTATGTCCAAAACTGATTTGTGAATATTTTGAGTTGAGTTCCCAAACAGGCTATTTAAATAAGATGGTATTTTGGCTTTCAATCTATGGTTAAAAGCATTCTAATGAAAATCAGTTTCAAGGACCTCCATTAGACAAAAACCTGCCACATTAATACATCTGGTCAACATTTAAAATAAAGGATATACAGAAACTTATAAATAAGACTTAAATCTATTGTCCTTTCAGTAAAGTCTTACAGATATCAGTAGCAGAAAACCCGATCTACTCAAGGTCTGCACTTTTTCTTGCTGAGTGAGGTGGGTTTTTGCAAACAGAAATGGTTTTAATCACGGTGAGCAATCTTTCAAAATGTTCTGGTGTCACGTTCATTGCATTACTTCCAGCCTACGCACAGGTCCTCTATCTAATATTGGTTTAGTACTCTTTTTCCAATATTTGTGCTAACACACTAATGAACTTCAGTCTGTGGCTTAGCAACTAAGTAATATTTGCTTATTTAAAAGAGTCTAATGATCAAAGCAAGAATCTGGAAGAAATCTTTTCATTTAGTATACAAGGACAGACTTGATTCTTTGCATTCTTGTATGCTGACTTACTGATTAGCATCAATAATTTGTTTCAATGATCTGTGCTCTGTAATTACAAAGTGTAAACTACCAAACTAAAAATTAAGATATGTCACTGTAACTGTTACCAGATCAGATGTTGAGACAATTTTCACGGGGTTGCTCCCCATCAGTCCTTACACGCATATAAGAAATAAGCTCATGGTTTAATGACTGGGTTTTGTGATTAATGGCTTGTTTCTTGTTGCCATACTTCCCCACGTATAAACAAAATACAGCTATACATCAACATGGCAGAAATGGTATTCAGTCCTACAATGCAAGCACATGTGCTCAGTTAAACGATAAGGAACTGTTTGCACAGCCTGTGTACACCACGTGTCACAGGTACCCAGCACCCTCACCAGAGGACGCATGTCCAGCCATGTAACCAAGGAGGGAAGCGGCTCCTGGCACAGGGACACAGGGATGGATCTGCACAAATGTTCCCTTGGGCCTAAGACCTGCACTTACCCTGCCCTGTAAGGAGGAGGGTTCTCACACCCTGCCCCCACGAGGTATCTGACTCTCTACAAACAGAAATTGTGAACAGTGATGTAAGGCTTTCATCCTTGTAAAGAAACTGAGAATAGAAGCAGCTTTGATTCAGCTACTAAATTAAAAATCTGGCAAATTTCCTACTACTTCTTTTATCTGTAACCCAGAAAATAAAATACAATGCAATATTTATTAAAGTAGGTATGTCTTAGCTTAGCTTTAGTTTTTATATTAAAAATTTTGGGGGGAAAACCACTAAAATTTTATTCAAAATATAATAATTTATTAACTAGTAATGTAATTCAATGAACTGAAAAAGTGCAATGACTTATTTATTAACTTTTTTTTTTTAACTTTCACACATTAACTATGACTTTTATAACTTAATTCTGTTAGAAATACGGCTTACATGATTCATTATACAGTGAAAAGCTGTGGTATCTACCTTTTTTTTTTTTTGCCCTCTCCCTGTAAATTTTCCAAAATTTATTTAGTCTGAAGCTTCTAGAAATATTAAGCCTTTGCTTGCGTCTGTTTATCTTCTTTTCTTTGGTATACAACAATTTTATGGACTCTTAGACTGTCAGTAAGAACACTGCTTATTGTCACCTTTATTCTGAAAGAAAATACACTTCTAAGCATGCATTAAATGGATAGGATACATGCAGACCTTTTAATCAGGTAAGTGCCTGCTAGGAACAGGGAGATGTGCATATGAAACATATTTCCAAAGCAGTACTGTAAAATAGTGAACCTGCCATATGAACAGATCACGAGTGTGTCACACATAGCAGACATAATTAGTCTTTTTAGTTTGTTTAAAAAAATATTTAGCTAATGAAAATAATTTAACTTCTCAAAAGATATCTTCCAAAATATTTTTAAAATTGGGTTCTGCAACTTATAAAGGCATGTTCTGTTGATCTACACAACTACAATTTCTTTCAGCTGCCAAAGCAAAGAAACCATTTGTTGACAGAAATAGGCGACAGTGTTTTGCTGGAGAGATTATACATAGAATAATGGTGTTAATCTCTTTTGTATAAAGTAGACTTCAGGGCACTAGCTGTCTCCAAAGACTCTGCGCTTCGCATAACATTTTCAAATACTGTTTGTCTTGATGTGTTAAAGTTCTGAACACTTTACTTCTGCTGCACACAGATGAGGTTACGAAAAAATGCAGTCTTACAATGCATATACTTATCAGCCACTGAAAAGAACTGAAACAATCAGAATACATATCCCTCAGGTAACTGATAGGGAAGATCACCTTTCAGTGAGATTGCACCAGTAAACTGGGGAAATTAATCTTGCCTGGGAGACAAAAAAGTTGATTCCAAGCAAGGGCTTGGAATCCTGGGAGATGTAGTTATATTGATTTATATTGCTACAAAAGAATGATTAGTGTAATTAAAAATGAATGTTAACCAAAAAGAGTACAATGCACTAAACTGACAGCAACCAGTCAA
The DNA here is from genome assembly GCA_033558235.1 of Neomorphus geoffroyi. Classification (NCBI taxonomy): domain Eukaryota; kingdom Metazoa; phylum Chordata; class Aves; order Cuculiformes; family Neomorphidae; genus Neomorphus; species Neomorphus geoffroyi. The sequence continues at coordinate 17,549,680 of JAUMJM010000016.1, read as the reverse complement.
AGAAATGATTCACAAGGGCATATTGCTCCTCATTCACTTTTGCCTTCCATATCACAGGTAAAGTTTGCAAAGTCACTGGAGTCTGATGCTGCAGTATCTCACATACTACATATCGAGAGTAATTGATAAGAAACTGAGGACAGGATCTAAAAGTGTTGCAATTTTAAATGTACTTTAAATACCTTTTCAAGCAGTGCAAAGTATTGACACTTTAAAGGAGGAGTTGAGGGTGAACTTATCTATGCTACTGTGATGAGCATACATGTAAATAGTAAAATTTATATGCAATTATAGTACGTCAAGATTAACCTTAGACAATAAAAGCATACATCCTAATACTTCTTTTAAAATAAGAAATTAGCTGAAGCAGGTAACTCCATATACTAATACACCAATATTCCAACAAAAGTATAAAATGGCTTTGACGGATTTTTACTTCTATTTTTTAAAGAGATGTTAATAGCAAGTAAAATGAAAATAAGTTACAACACAAAATTTTCCAAAATACTGAAGAAGAAAAACAAGTCATCCAATTCAAAAATGAAAATAAGTGTAAAAATAAAGATTAATTTCAGGTAGCACTTCATCCTTGCAGTTTTACAACCAAGTCCATATTTTGACTTGGAAACAAAATAGATTTTTCAGCTCTTAATAACGTATGCAATAAATCATCAAAGCTTTACTTTAAAAAAAAGCTCAGTTTTGCTTCTAGAAACTTAAAATGGTATCTGCAAGTTAACTTATTGATAACCTTCAGGCAATAAAACTTTCTTACAGTGACAACAGACGTACTTGGTTAAGATATTCTTTAAAAATAACTATATGTGCAAGTAACTCATGCAGGCCTTGAAAATAGTCCACACTTTTCTTGTATAATCTTTTCTTCTGTTTAATCATCACTACAATTGCAAATTGCATTATGTCCTTTTCTCCACATACATTACTGTAGGGTTACTGTGTAAAAGTACCAGAAAACTAAGCAGGATAGCCATTTGTAGCCCTACAGTTTATGACAGATATTCCCCTAAAATGAAGCTGGAGTTCATGGGTGCTGCTATGCTAGAAATTTTGGATATAGCAGCTCATAAAAATAAGTGTTCTGATTTCTTAAGCTTACATTTGTCTCTTCCTGTTTACTTTAACATCTTATTTCCTTCTCTTTTTATATTTTTTCTGCCTCAGGCATTTAGCTTAGAACCTGGGGGCATGTTATCATTTTGCCAAACATCTAGCAGCTGCTTGGCTTATATGAAACTGGAATTAAGACCAGACCAAAGATTCCCATTATTACGAGGCAGGCTTAATATCTCTAACTATGTTATAATGATAATGAATATGTGTACTCAAAATGTTCATTGCAAAGAGCAGCCACGAAAAATTATGCTTATTGTTACTACACTATAAAAATAGCAGAAAATAGGCCCTAACGGAGCTTTAATAATTCGCTACACTGTTTCTGACTGGCATCTGTGCAAATTCTTTCAAAAAACCTGCATCGATATATTCTGAATAATCAAAAGGAAAAACCAAAATGTAGGAGGGAGGTGTGCGTGTGTATATATATTTATTCTCGGCTGGTACTATGCATTCCAGTCTGATTTCCTGGCTTTTTACCTACAGAACATCTCTATTACAGCCCATGCTCAGCATTCCTGTGACACAAAGCTTTCATTTGTTGCACATTTTTAAAGCAATTTTAAATGCCTGTAAGCCAGAACAGTGTGTTAACAAGTAATAACTCCCAGGACAGTCTTGAAGATCACTCAAATACCTCCTTTGGAAACACAAAGGTTTTACAGAACACAAAAGCCTAAACACAATTAACATCACAGGAAATGCTGCTCTTTCCAACTTTGTTCTGTTCCAAGAAAAACTTCATCAGAATGAATAAATTCTGATGGTGATTTTTCATTTTGGCACTACAGGTTTTTCAGAAGAAAATCTTCACTTACATCGAACAAATAGAGCTATCAGTGATCTCTTGGAAATCATGACCCAGGACTGTTCCAATCATTTTTACATATATTTATTCCACAACAGTGGTGTAATTCAAATATCTGTAGTATGGAATACAACAACACTGTGCTATGAAAAAAGCACTTTGGGCAGAAAGAAAGGAACAAATAAAGTGAGCTTGGGTGGAAGAGGGGGAGGCTGAAAGAGGAAACACACTCACCAGAGTCTGAATTTGCCCAGACCAAAAGAATCAGGCATTAATGCACAGTCAGTCAATACTCAAGTTTTATGTTTTCCAAAACGGCGCTCCAGCATCACATTTCAGAGCATTTATTTAATAAAATTTTAAAAAGGGATGATGCTGGTAGTCACATCATTTTCCAAAGGATCTCAGGTTTTCTCAGATTTATCTCCTTCAGGTTATGACCATACCCACACTGATTAGTCCATGACACTTTAAGATCACTGCTGAAGTGAATGCTTTTTTGTAAAAATGTCTCGTATCTAGAGTCAGCACTTGTCACTGGCCAGTTTCTTCTAAGGGTGCTGTGGGGTCAGGGATTTTTTTAAACAAAAATGGAACAATACTCTCCTACTAGTCCTTACTACCACACCTTTTGAAAAAAATGGTATTATAAGTAGAAATGAACAAATATCCTAAAGAAATTTCCATTAATAAATTACTTTTTTCCAACATACTTAACTGAAAAATTGTTCGTCTAATTAATCTCAAAATATCACCCAATATTATTATTTTAGCTACAAATGCAAAAGCCATTTTGAACATAATTATTTTTAACATTTATCCCTTGACCTAGTTCACTGTAGGAGAATCAGTCAATTATTCTCCAAACAATGCTGCGTTGCTAACCACTTGATTTCGAAGATGTTGGAATAAACAATAGTCAATTGGGATCTGCAGAAATGTTGTCAATTAGACCAACGTGAAAACAGGTCTGCCATTAATCTGGGATTTAAAGTCAGGTCATGTGAACTCACACAGATTTCTAAGGCAATATAGAATAATTACTGACCTTGTTTTAATTTACCTCTTATTTTAAAAAATAATCCCTGTGGTGCAAAAATAGAAATGACTCACACCATTTTGTACAGTCAATTCTCCACTTTTCATTTACAATTACCTAGTCTGAGTAAACATTATAGGTAAAAAGACATTTGGACAGTGCTCTGAAGGCCAGCTCCGGAAAAGCATTGCAGCTTTTCAGCCTAAGCTAACTCTAAACAAATTACCTGTTTCTCAGCACTGTGTTTGCCAGAGATCCCATTTCTGAGAAGGCTTACTTGCTTGTGCACTCATTGTTTACAGCACTCAGAATCTAGTTACAGCACTTCCTTCATCAGCTTCCTCTCATAAAGCTCAGGCATCTCTGCAGAGAAATTCACTACAAAATCTGGTTAAGTAGAAAGCAAGAAATCAGCTTCTGTACAGATTGATGTTTGCAATGTCAAGGGAAAAAAGCACCTTTAATAAAAGAAACCTTCAAAAGCTACAGCAAAAATGATAATATTGTATTTTCTACTGCTCAAGTCACCAATTGAAATTTTGAAAAACATTTTACTTAAATTGCAAGAAAATGTAGACAGAGACATGAGTATAAGAAAAAAATATTTAATATTGAACAGCAAGATAACAAATATCTGTATGCAACTTCACTATGACTCAAACTTCTGCTACAAAAAGTCAAATCTTTGGCAAAATTGCAAATAATTTTTAAAAAATAAACAAATTGATAAATTTACCTTTTCTTTTTTTTACAATTCTACACTATCTGTCCATTTCAGGACAGTTAATCTGTTGCAGAAGAGATGCTTCATGTTGTTATGTATTAAGCACAGATACCAAGGGTTCTAGCTACAAAATTGCGTTTGAAAACATAAAGGAAGTAACAGCAGGAGACAGTAAGGGTGACCAAGAATTGGGTTCAAATGTGTATCTGCACTCAAAGAAATCAAAGATTGACCATCCCTTTGTGACTTTCACTGAAGAAAAAGAATAGGGTACCAAAGTTTAGTACATATACTTTTCTGATTTTCAGGAAGAAGGACATTTTTAATTCATGGACTTTATAAAACATGAATATTTTCTAACAATTTCTGATTACGTATCAGTGATGAGAACTGAAATATATTAAACACTAAATGCATTTTTTAGAATATACCTATCCTAGAATGTCTGGAATAGTGTATATCCCTGTCTTTATCGTGTACTTAAGATTAGATTCTCAAGAAGTCATGCCAGAGCCTTTTATCTCAAACAGTTATGTAGGTTGCTCAAAGCTAAAGGACATTACAGTGTTTGAAAGATATGATATTGCGATCAGCAGAAAGGTCTGTCCTGCTGGGACTGCTTCTTATGGTCTTCACTGACCTGACTTGTTCATGTTAGCAATCAAATAGGTGAGGCCTTCAGAGACCCTTCTGAGAAACTGAACTAATTTGAGCTTTTTTGTAGGTATATTTTCAGTGTTTGGCGTACAAAATCTAGATATTTAGACTTTTAGAACGTTATCTTCTTCGTGGCACTGAGTGGCCTGTGACCAAAGAAGCACACACCAGAAGAGCTCATCAAATTTTTGGCTACATGCCTTACTAAGTTTATTTTACAAGACAAGTATGGCAAGGGATAAAATCTGTGGTTGATTAAATTCCATTCCTAACTTACTATTCAAGATGAAGTAGATGATGACAAATAGTTGTCCACAAGCTTTAGAAAGTTTTACTGCCATTCAAATTTGTGTGAGATTCAATACTTATCCCAAGCTTCTCTGATCTCGTTTGCCATGACACTCTATTGCAGAGTTTCTCCCTAGGTGCACTGTGGTAAATACGGAAACAGCTATGTGGAAGCAACTGTAGCTTTGCAAGTTGAGGTTGAACTCAAATTTCCCATGAATCCTCTTGCAGCATCTCGTGATCCATCTTTTTTTGGCTAACAAGCAACATTCTTAAAGTATTAACAACCATCCCAGATTAAAAAAAAATTAAAAAAAAATAAAGGGTTACATATCATGATGCCCTTCTTCATATTCGGCAGTTTTTGGAGATGCATTCAAGTTTTACCCTTGAGTTGACTCTGCAAGCCAATGATTGTCCTGCAGTAATAGCAGTTTCAGCAATGGCACTTGCAATCTAGTCTGCCTGCTGCTTTACCAGCAGGAGAAAAAGAACTGTCATCACCTGAAGGAACTTTTGCTGAAACACAGCCATTTGGTGCAGGTTTGGATTTGTTTTCAAGAAATAGCAGTGAAGGACTGTTTTGGCACAGTGTGTCATGGTCACTCTCCAGACAAAGAATGACCTCAGGAGATGCAGATGCAAGTAATCTCCAAGCTGCCCTAGCAAGACATCACTAAGAAAGCTGGAGCTATAAACAAACATTTCAAGTGAAATACATACAAGTGTGGAAAGACTGTTCAGAACATCAGAGGTTAACAGCGTTCTCTACATCCTAATTTGCTCATATCTTACTCTCTCTGTGTTCTTTCACATGGTGCTTAAACAGAATATTTTGACTGCCGAGATGCTAATTTTTGTAATGGAAAAATTCCTTAAAATATCCCTAGACTGTTGAAATGCTGTTTTGTATATGAAAAAAGTCTAAAAAATAAGAGACTACAGAGTCATAGTATAATCTGAAGTGTACCTCATAACATACGAGGAATACTGTTGTCTTGAGGGAGGCAGGAGAAAAGGTTGCTCAAAAGACATAAACACAGTAATCAATATAATTTTGCCCAGTACTTGCCGGAAGCACACAGTACTATAGGGTGCTTCCGGCACATTCAGGGTGGTGTGGTTCACAGGTGTTGTTCATCTTTTGTCTGGGACACCATAAAGAAGAAAACCAGGAACTACTTTAAGAATGCAAGAAATGGAATGATTTGTTCACTGCAGCAGCAGACCATCAGGAAGGATGAAAGGGAAGATTTCTGAGTAGATAGCTGAGGCAGACAAAACTTAAGTGTCACTGCATTTAGGATGCTTTGAGTGTAGTCAGTAGAAGAAACAAGTAAAAGAGGAAAGAAAGGAAATATTGTGAAATGAAGTGGTTTTTTTTTCATTTTGTCCATTTTTTCAATGCATTTAACAAGATTTTTAAAAAAGATCTCTGCTTGCATAATTTGCAATTCCAGATAGTGAGTGAGTAAAAGCACACATCGTATGTTCTGCCCTCACTGCCCAGAAACTGGAGGGCAGGGGAGGGACATGACACAACAGGATGACACAATGCCAAGATACAGTCTAGAATAGCCTATCACTTTCTCCTTACAGCAGGAATAAAGCTATTGAGTCAAAAGGAAGTTGCCCCCCCTAGGGCAGGGTGTGTAAGATTGGCAAATGAGGAGCATGCACAGTGTCTGTCCAGTCCCGTTGTACATCTGAAGGAAAGAACCCATCACAGTAAAGGAATAATGATCTTCAGGCACCACCTCATCATAGAAGTCAGTGCTTGTTCCAGTATACTCACACCAAACTAATTCACTCATGACTTTTCTAATAACACCCAGCGCTACAGTCACTGTGGGAGAAGCAGATGTTTTCCCTTCCTTTTTTGTAAATGAGCTTCAGGCTGTAACAATTTAGACAAAACACTGCAGTGACTTGTTCCCTTTGGTCACTCTTCTAGCGACTGTCTTGTCAATGCCCTTGTTGCAATATCTATTCTCAAGTCTTTCAAACTTTCATTCTCCCTTCAAGGATTAGGCAGATGTAGATCTTTACAGTGCCAGGACCAAACACAAGACAGAGTACCATGCTGCAGAGCAATACTCACTCATTCAACAGCAATTTTTGCTACGTACCAAATTTTACACAGTAAATTATAACTGGGCAACATAGCACAAAGCAGCAGAGGACACCCAGGAAAACTGATGAGTTCACTCTGGTAACACTGGGAGCAATTTCAATGGCAGGTGGAAGGTTGCCAAAAGTATGAACAAGCAGAGATTTGCCCAAATATTAATATTCATTAACTGATGTTCTGTGAACTTTCTACAGCTTCAATTGCAATTACAGAATGTGCATTACCTCATCAGCCAATATTTCTTATGAATTGCATCCTGTTGAGATCATTTCAAGGAGCAGAAACTGAATTTAATGAGGATCAAACTGTCTTGCAGAGACAATCCTTAAATGCAACTCAACATTCTTCAGAAATAATATCAGTCATCCCTATTCATTTCTGGTATATGATCATTTTCTTTAGCAGGGAAATTAAATTTCATTTTTGAGTAGAAGAAAATGTATTAAAAAAACCAAATACATTTGAGAGTCAGATTTACTTATGGTCAGAAACTGTAACAGCAGGCCAGAACTTCCAATCAGTCGTTATTTTAACTTTTGATAAAATTTAATTGCTCTTACTTACTAATTTTCCATTTTTGTAAGGTAACAGTACTAATTGAGCAACAATCCTGAAGGGCAAAGGGGTCCAGGAAGGCTGGACATTCTTCAAAAATGAAGTCTTAAAGGCACAGGAGCAGGCTGTCCCCATGTGCCACAAGATGAATCATCAGGGGAAGACAACTGGCCTGGTTCAGCAGGGAGCTTTTGCTGCAACTCAGGAAGAAGGAAAAAAAAAAAAAAAAAAAAGGAAAGTTTACCACTTTTCAAAGAAAGGGCAGATAACTCAAGCGGAGTACAGATATCCCATTAGGTAGAGAGAAAATTAGAAAGGCAAAAGCCCAGCTTGAACTCAATCTGGTCACTGTTGTAAGAGATAACAAAAGTATTTTTACAAATACATCAGCAACAAAAAGAGAACCAAGGAGAATCTCCATCCTTTACTAGATACGAAACATTGCTACCAGGGATGAGGAAAAGGCTGAGATGCTTAATGCCTTCTTCACCAACACAGATTCACAAAAGGTAGGTCCTCCTTCACTAACCTGATCTCCTTCTATGACAAGGTGATCTGCTTAGTGGATGAGGGAAAGGCTGTGGATGTTATTTACCTCAAATTTAGTGAAGTCTTTGACACTGTCTCTCACAGCATTGTCCTGGAGAGTCTGGTGGCTCATGGCTTAGACGGGAGTACTCTTTGCCAGGTGAAAACTGGCTGGATGGCTAAGCCCAGAGAGTTGTAGCAAACAGAGCTAAATCCAGTTGGCAGCCAGTCACAAGCAGTGTTTCCCAGGGCCTAGTTTTGTGGCCAGTCTTGTTCAATACTTTCACCAAGGATCTAGATGAAGAGACTGAGTGCTCCCTCAGTCTGCAGATGACACCGAGTTGGGTAGGAGTGTTGATCTGCTTGAGGGAAGGAAGGCTCTACAGAGAGATCTGGACTGGCTGGATTGATGGGCCCAGTAAACTGTATGAGATTTAACAAAGTCAAGTGCCAGGTCCTGCACTTTGGTAACAAAAAGCCCATGAAACGCTACAGGCTTGGGGAAGTATGGCTGGAAAGCTGCCCAGTGGAAAAGGACATGGGAGTGCTGCTCAATATTCGGTTCAATATAAGCCAGTAGTGTGCCCAGGTGGGCAAGAACGCCAAAAGCATCCTGGCTTGCACCAGAAATTATGTAACAAGCAGGAGTAGGGAAGTGCTTGTCCCTGTGTCCCACTTGTATGGCCACACCTCCAATCCTATGTTCAGTTTTAGGCCCCTCAGTACAAGAAGGACATCAAGGTACTGGAGTGTGTCCAGAAGAGAGCAATGAAGCTGGTGCATAAGTCTTATGAGGAGCTGCTGAGGGAACAGGGGTTGTTTAGTCTGGAGAAAAAGAGGCTGAGGGGAGACCTTATCACCATCTACAATTGCCTGAAAGGAGGTTGCAGTGAGGTGGGTGCTGGTCTTTTCTCCCAAGTAACTAGCAAGAAGACGAGAGGAAATGGCCTTAAGTTGGGCCAGGGGAGGTTTAGATTGGATATTAGCAAAAATTTCTTCACTGAAGCATTGGACCAGGCTGCACAGGGAAATGGTGGAGTCATCGTCCCTGGAGGTGGTCAGAAAACATGTAGGTGTGGCATTTCAGGACATGGTTTAGTAGGCTTGGTGGTATTGGGCTGACGGTTGGACTTGATGATCTTATAGGTCTTTTCCAATCTTAATGATTCCATTATTCTAATTATTAAAATAACATTACTGAAGGAAAGATGGGCTTCATGAATTTGGAAGACAAAAAAAGCAGCGTGATATAAATGGGGCACAGATTTACCCTAGCACCTCCATCCCCACCAAGTCCTTCTCATAAAGAATCATCGGTCCAGTGGAGAGGGAATAATGAAAGTGCTTGTTATTTTTCGTGGCAAATAATACACTTTAGATCCAAATAAGTACTAAGATGAATCATCTTAAGATATAAACCAGAGGCTGACAAAAGACATTTGAAAGGTTGTTTAAAAATACTTGAAATTTCAGTTAGATTAAGGAGAAAATGAAAGGATGTCACCAAACAGGACATAGGAGCTCTTCACTTTTCAGTGACATATTTACTGAGAAGATAGTTTTACTAGTCTGATGTGGGTCACATCTTTGAAAACCTAATCACATGGATTGGGATTTCTCCCATTATCAGCTTTCGAAATTGTCTACTGAGTTTTTAACATAAAAGTTTATGCAGCACTCATACTTTTGTTCTAAAATCATATTACTTTTTAAATACATTTTAATAATGATAATTGATACTTCTTAGTGATGAAAAACTAAGACATTCCATTCATACAAAACTTCTCAGATGTTCTATAAAATATTTCTTTTAAAAAGAGAGACTAGTAGATTGACTTTTCAATAGAGACTAAAGTTTTACTGTAGCTAAGCACATATCTAAACCAGACAGTAATTATGATAGAACTCCGTACCAGAAAGCAGACTGAAATAATTCAGTCAAACCGCTTAGATGTTAGAATAGCAAATGTGACATGATTGAAGAATTTTAACTTGAGAGATGCATATTTTCATTGTACATTCTACCTTTCCTTGTACATCTTTGGAACATCAACCAACCTATTCCATTCCTGTGTCTCTGATATTAAAAGTCAAAAGATAATCAATGGTAGACATTAAAGTTCACATCACTGGCTAATTCAATTTTACATTAGTGTGATGTTGCATCCCTACAACTAAAGGAACTGCTTAGAATTGCTTATGAAGGTCTCAAGCTCAGAATAAATGTCAAAGCTCAAAGTACATATAACAACACTGTCATTGTATTTATATAATCATTATTATTTGTATCAAAGAAAGACTCATATATTAATTTTATTGTACTGTAGATTAGATTGTGGATTTATATCGAAAGATAGATCTTTCCAAATCTATCGGAAACAGTCTAGAGTTCAAATCTATAGTCAAAACCGTAAATATTAGATAAATTTAAAACACAACAGAATCTTGCTCTATCTTTTAATATTTTCATTTGCAACCAACTGTACTTGATATTGTTGTAAAAGATCAGTAGGCATGTTACTACAGCTGTAAAATTTATGCACCCTAACCATGGCAAATAGCTAATAAAAGAGCAACTTGGAGCATTTTCCTTAGCACAGGAAACCTAATTCTCATTTTCTAATTTTGTAGACACTGAATCCATTCCTATTTGTTTGTTTGTACTTCAGCTGTTGGGTTCATAGGGTCACATGAATAATTATAAGATTGTTTTAGATAGTATTTAGGGGCCAAAGAATTCTCAGAGTTTTCATGAGTGAATTGTTTAATAGACTTTTAGGTCAGGATACAGAGCATGACTTCATGAAACAAAATAACTCTGTTCTATAAAGAGACATTTTCCACTAAAGTTTTTTTTTTAATTGCCCAGAAATAGAAAAGGCACTATTCCTTGCCCAAAGTAACAACAGAATATTGATACTCTGAACTGAACTTTTAAATGACACAATCTTAATTTACTGATAAAATGTGAGTCTTCATTCATCACTGCTCACAATGAACATTCAACAACAATTAAAAAAAAGGCTATCTTGTAAATTTTTGGCTAAATCTAAACAATCGCAATAATCCAGCATGGTACACGGAAGAAATTATCCTGATGTTGATATCTTGAATCAGTAATGTAGTACCTTCAACACTATTCATCTTCCCCAGTCATTAGCTGCTACAAGTCCATATTGCATCTGTAGAAAATCTCTAAAGTTTGGGCAGATTTAAGATAAGAAGGCAGCATGAACAGGTAACACACAATGCAGTGAGCTAATGAAATAATTTCCTCTTTTCCTTGTATGTTCAAATGCTGCCCTAAACTAAATAACTGTCCTGCAGAAGATGGTACATTCAATTTTCACATCATATTTTTATGGCACAATCTTGATGATGGATACCTAATGCACACTAATAGCCATATCGACATTAAGAGAAGTGTATTTACTGAATTAATTGTTACTGGAAAAGTTTTTTAGTTTAATCCAAATCTGCTAAAAAGATGAAATTAGGGTTAACACTATGATTATATTAAAATCCATGATTATATTTTGCTGTCTCCAAATGCAGTTTTGGAAGCCAATTCCAAAATCTAAACACAGGACAATGATTCATTAAGTCCATTTCCAGTTCAGTTCTACTTGCCTGAAATGCACAAAATAGATTTTTTAATGTTCTGCAATTTTCAAAAGTTCTAATTCTTTCATAACAGATATAAGATGATTTTTAAAGTAATACACTTGTTTTAAGAGAGAGAGAATGAGATTGAGTGAAAAAGAGTGACAGAAACAAGGGAGTAAGAATGAGAGAGCATTAGTTCCGTGTTTAAATTACACTTTTTATTTGTTAATGAAGTAAATATGATTCTGCAGGACCAGCATACACATTCTCCTTTCTTTTCCCACTGGAGTGGAATGTCACTTGAGGCTTGATTTTCAGAATTTAAGGCATCTGGCTTAAGACCAGAAGAACAAAAATATTTTAAATTAACTTTCCTTACACTCTGGGGATTGTTACATACCCAGGGCCTAAAGTTTAGTCATCCATGAGATTTATTTTGCTTTAGCATTAGCTTCAACTAAACTGTGTATATGCAACAGCTTCCTTACCAAAATTCATAGGCACTCTGCTCAGTGCAATCATTTTTATAAATTGCAATTATATTGCATTGAATTACAGCATAAGTGACCTATGTATATGCTTAGACTCTCAAAATGAAGGATAAAACTTACATTCCTATTATAAGCTTCTCTTTCATACCATCACACCAGTTTTGAAAAAGCTTTGACTCATTTATCTATAATTACACATGCCCAATTTAGGATTTTTAAAACTTTTTCAAAAGCCTCATCTTAGTGAGAAATAGTACCCTTCAGTAGCTTTGGGAGAGCCCAGTACAGATTTGGTTTGAATTAACTGCACCAAGTTTTCGAATACATAATAAAGTATTCACGTACTTGAGGGAGGCAAATTTGTAGTGTATGTTTCAGTTAACTCCTAAGTAAAAATGGTTGTTTGCTCTCTTGTTTTAAATAATTATCACAGAAGGTCAGAAAAACCTTGAAAGCACTATATGTTTCTGCAAAACTCTAGTAGTAGCATAACATTTTACTGAAGTCTCAAATACTTTAAACTTGCGTACACTGTTAAGATCTTCCAAGGGCACTTTTTGTCACAGTAGCATCATTCTGAGAATAAGCAGGGAACCTTTTTTGTTCAAGTAGTGCTCCAATAAGAACTTGAGGCAGCATCAGGGACAAAACCCAGAAAAAAGTACTTTATAAAGGTTACATAGATCTAATCGATCTTTACTATAGTACAGTATAAACAAGCAGAGATAATTTCCAGACTGTTAAGTTTTCATACGCTTTTAATAACAGCAGTCTCATCAAACCTCAAATCTACATGAAATACATACATCTGTTCTAATACTAGCGTTTAAAAGGGCACTGCAGCACTGGAAAAAAGTAACTTCCATTGGAGACATGTACTTCTAAAATCTATTTTAAAATGGAGTCTTCATATTCTAAAAGTTACTCTATAAACTGTATTAATACATTCTTCTACAATGAAAATTGCCTATGAAGTTTTATCTATCAAAGACCATATGTGAACAGAAAATGAAGTAATGATGGAAGTTGCGCTGCTTATCAAAATGTAAGAGGGCAAGTTTGGCACTAGTTTAGTTTATTAAAGTTGACTGATACAAAAACGACACTTAAGAGTCACAGCCTGTAAGAAGGAGTAAAGAAGGCAACAAATTATATTCCATAAGATGATTTTGATAACTCTGCAGCCTTAAATATGTACTTGATAACTGTGTGACTGTAATTTAACATTTCTAGTCATTCTTTTTTTATCTCCTGACTGGCTACCTTTGTATTTACTTTCTCCACGGGGCACTACTCCTCTGGACTTACTATAATACATTACTGAAAGTCCATATTTCCATATATGCTACTTATCAATATGTTCATTTAACAATGTTATTCCAGTATATCACATAGCTCACCTTTTATATCACTGTGTACTCACTTTAAAACAGGAATTTTATCTTCCTATGCACTTATTTGCTCCTTGAAAAATAAGTCCCACAGCCTAACGCTGCCAGACATTATCACAGTATACATGACTTTTAACATTATTCATAACGTATCAATCTTCAGTTACCTTTTGTTTTATCACCACACAGCAGCACAAAGAAAGATTAAGGTATTTGGGCCCTTTACTGAAGACCTCAAAGCTCTGTTACAACGGTACCAGCTATTTGCTTTTAAAATAGCAAAGCTACAAAACTAAACCACAAAAGCATCAGAGAGGTAAAACTCCTCCTGCTGTATAAGTGAAAATAAGACAAGTTGTCACAGAGGCACAGAGTTTGTGTTAATATTAAGTATAACCATCACAACTTACTCATCAGAGTTCATGTTCAAAAAAAGAACATTATGTTATTTTTACAGGTAGGGACTGAGATTCCTCATCAACCAACCTACATAACAAGTTGCTTAGGCCAAGCCAAAAGCATTTTGTAGTTTAAATTCCTGAAATATAGAACTTTACTGGAAGACTACTCTGGTACACTTGAACATTACACAATTTTCACATTTTTTCGACTATTTAGAAGTATGCTTGAGAAAAGGAAACAATTCTCTCACTATCATCACGAGTGTGTAGTGAGTTGCCTGTAATTTTAGTTTCACATGCATATGATGGGAGAGTAAGACAAAACAATATCTTCACTGTTTATAAAAACTTACACAATAGCGAAACGTCATCTTGATGGTATTTCTACTGAACATTTTTCTATTGATTACATGGGTGAAGTGACAGGTACAGAATTTGCTTTCATTTATATTCCTAACGAATATTAGAAAAAGAAATCTTATATATTTGCTTCATGATTTCAAAACACTTTACTAAAAAATAGCAAGTATCTTCTATAAATCCTTGCTCTACATGCAATATTTTTCATCAATTTACAGTAACAGCAAGGTATTAATCAGGAGTTTAATGTCATCTTCATTAACTGAGTCTAAGTATTTTATCAAAACAACTAAGTAAGGAAAATAAAAGTCTGTAATTATATTACTTTATAGAGTACATTACTTTATAGAGTATACTAAGTAAACAAGTAGACAGAAGTTCATCTGAGTTTTATAACTCTAAGTACTAAAATTCCGTAAGCACAGTAAGCTAGTAAACATTCACATGCACTATATCTAATTTAAATAAATAGGAAACAACACAGACTTTTAGCAATTACTGTTTAAATCTCCAGGGTAAGTACTGACTGAAAAAGAAGCATGTTCCACTAAGAAATATCCTGCTTAATAAACCAAGACTATATTTTTCTGTAGCACTATATTCTTCTTCCTGAAGAAGGAAAGCTTTCCTGTTATTCCTACAGTAATAAAAACTTTTTTATATTAAATGAACCATACCTTTTCCTCTTGTGTTTCACCATATCCACATCCATATCCTATCAACTGGTAGGAAAAATGACAAAATTGTATAGAAATTTAAAAAAGCAGACACAAGCAGAAAACGCAAGTTAGCTTTCAGCAATACCAGATGACAGTCTGTTCTCGTCTACAGAGACTGCCTAAGAGCCTGGAGAGAAAAGAAGTGCATTGCCAAATCTTAATCCCGTTGCTGCATTTCACATGGTGGTGCCTCACCTCTGCAGCTCCTGTAAGTCTACTTTTCCAACAGTCAGTGAAAATCTGTTCACTGTAGAAACTCTGTAAGCATTTTAGCTTAAGCAGAGACACACAGATAATAAAATCTGAGATATTTAATATTTAATTTTGCTGGCACATTGGAGTTTCTGTTTACATTACTGCAAATGAAATGATGCAATGCCAAATTTATCTGAAAACACTGCCTTGGAGTCCTGGTATTGTATGAATTTATAGAAAAATATTTTAGTGTTAGCATTTAAGTAATTTCTAAAATGTATTTGTAAATACAGACAATAATGTCACTGGCATGATGTAAACTCATTGTAAGTAAAAAGTAAAAATTATTTTAAATTCTTCCCACATTAGATTACTCATCTCTAAGCCACTACTACAATTATATTATTGCAGAAAATATACAGATTAATAGGAAAAAACCTTTGGGCTAAATTATATAAACACAATATTATTTCTAATTACTGTCCTCTTGAAACAGTTTCCAAGCACGCTGTGAGGCTGCTGCACACTGCTCTGCTGTAACACTGCCAATGTCCTTTTCTATTGACCTACCACATTTCTTCACAAGGGGGCAGAATTCAGAAAGGGTCTGTCTCACAAGTAATTTTTGCAAACCTAAAAATTCCAAGGGTGACTGTATGCTACTTTATGAGGGTCACTGAGGAACACAAAGCACATGAAAGATAATTTTTCCTATTGCAGGAACTGAAATAAGCAGCCTTAAGAATCCATTTTCTTTTAGATGTACAGGTGAAGGAGCCAACATGGAAGTACCACAGCACACTGGGTATTTTGTGGCTTCATGGCCTTTCACTCTTCAGGAAGAGTCCTTAAAGTAGGTCACACTTCAAATAAACCTGAATAAATCTGTATCGGGTAACCTGACTAACTTTATCTCAGACGTGGGCCTTGTTACTATTTAGTTTACCCTCTTGAATAACTTCAAACAGTGATTGAAAAGCAACCATAGGCGAGAATAGTGAGTCACAGAAGAACAAAAAAAAGTGTGACAAAGGTAACGATGATAAAGGTAAAAGTGTCTTCTTACAATAATTAACAGACAGCAAGAAATACAGAAAAAGGGTGCATGGCAGAGACCATTGTTCATGACTTCTCCTATCTACAGAAAACAGATGCAATGACTTCTGAAAATATAGTAACACCAGCACCTACTCATCATCTAAACCATGGCACATCTAAAACATGGCCTCATCCAATCTCTCTTTAAAAACCTCCAGGAACACCACCACCTCCCCGGGCAGCGCAATCCATCGGCCAATCACCCTTTCAGTAAAGAATTTTTTCCTAATATCAAGCCTAAACTTCCCCTGACGAAGCTTGAGACCGTGTCCTCTCGTTCTGTCGCCGGTCGCCTGAGAGAAGAGACCAACCCCTGCCTGACTACAGCCTCCCTTTAGGTAGTTGTAGAGAGCTATAAGGTCTCCCCTGAGCCTCCTCTTCTCCAGGCTAAACAACCCCAGTTTCCTCAGTTGCTCTTCATAGAGCTTGTGCTCCAGTCCCTTCACCATCCTCATCGCTCTCCTCTGCACACACTCCAGCATCTCAACATCTTTCTTAAACTGAGGGGCCCAGAACTGGACACAGTACTCAAGGTGCAGCCTGACCAGTGCCGAGTATAAGGGGAGGATGACCTCTCTAGTCCTGCTGGCCACACTATTCCTGATGCAGGCCAGGATACCATTGGCCTTCTTTGCCACTTGAGCACACTGCTGGCTCATGTTGAGTTTCCTGTTCACCAGCACTCCCAAGTCCCTTTCTGACTGGCTGCGCTCCAGCCAATCTGTCCCCAGCCTACAGTTCTGCATGGGGTTGTTGTGTCCAAAGTGCAGAAACCAGTATTTGGACTTGTTAAACCTCATGCTGATGGAATCAGCCCATCTCTCCAGCCTATCAAGGTCCCTCTGTAGGGCCCTCCTACCCTCCAGCAGATCAACACTTCCTCCCAGCTTGGTATCGTCTGTGAACTTGCTAATGATGGACTTGATCTCCTCATCCAGATCATCAATAAAGATATTGAACAGGACCAGGCCCAACACCGATCCCTGGGGGACACCACTAGTGACCGGCTGCCAACTAGATGTGAAACCGTTCACTATCACTCTCTGTGCTCGGCCATCCAACCAATTCCTAACCCAGCACAGAGCATTCCCATCCAAGCCATGGGCTGACAGCTTCTCCAGGAGTCTGCTGTGGGAGACAGTGTCAAAAGGCCTTGCTGAAGTCCAGGTACACTACATCCACAGCCTTCCTCTCATCCACCAGGCAAGTCACACAGTCGTAAAAGGAGATCAGGTTGGTCAGGGAGGACTTGTCTCTCCTAAATCCATGCTGGCTGGGTCTAATCTCTCGGTCATTCTGCAGATGGTGCATGATTACACCCAGGATTTTAACCTCCATAATTTTAACCTGCCACTGAGGTCAGGCTGACAGGTCTATAATTACCTGGATCATCCCTACGCCCCTTCTTGTGGATGGGTGTCACATTAGCCAACTTCCAGTCATCCCGGACCTCTCCAGTGAGCCAGGACTGTTGATAAATGAAGGAAAGCAGCTTAGCAAGCTCATCCACCAGCTCTCTCATTACCCTCGGATGGATTCCATCTGGCCCCATAGACTTATGAGGATCCAAGTGGCTCAGCAGGTCTCTCACTTCTTCCTCCTGGATTACATGGGGGTTATATCGCACCCTTACCCCATCCACCACTTCAGAAGACCAGCTGTCCAGTGAACAATCAGCCTTAGTATTGAAAACTGAGATGAAGAAGGCATTAAGCACCTCAGCCTTTTCCTCATCTTTAGTTACTATATTTCCCTCAATATCCAATAAGGAGTGGAGATCATTGCTGTCCTTCTTTCTGCCATTAATATATTTGTAAAAACACTTCTTATTATCCTTAAGAGAAGTGGCCAATTTAAGCTCCAGCTGGGCTTTTGCCTCCCTAATTTTCTTCCTACACGACTTAGCGATATCTTTGAACATAACCTGACTTATCCGCCCTTCTTTCCAAAGGCGATACACCCTCCTTTTCTCACTTAGCTCCTTCAGAAGTTCCTTACTCATCCAGGCTAGCTGTCTGCCCCTACGGCTCATCTTTACAGCACATCGGGATAGCCTGCTCCTGAGCCTTCAAGATTTCATTCTTGAAGTACATCCAGCCTTCCTGGACCCCCTTGCTTTTAAGAACTGTTTCCCAGGGTACTCTCTTGACTAGTTCCTTAAATAATCTGAATTCAGCCTGCTGAAAATCCAGTGTGGATGTCCTGTTTATGCCCTTCCTTATTCCATTGTTTATGGAGAATTCGATTATCTCACGGTCGCTGCACCCCAGACAGCTTCTGACCATAACATCACCCACCAGCTCTTCTCTATTTGTAAACAGCAGGTAAAGGACAGCCTCACCCCTGGTAGGCTCACTCACCAGCTGTGACAAAAAGCAATCCTCAATACATTCTAAGAACCTTCTGGACTGCCTCCTCTCAGTTGTGTTAAGTTCCCAGCAGATATCTGGGAGATTAAAGTCTCCTAAAAGAACAAGGGAAGCCGATCTTGAGGCAACTTGCAGCTGCTTAAACAACAGTAGATCCACCTCTTCCTCCTGATGGGGCGGTCTGTAACATACTCCTACCAGGATGTCAGTCTTACTTGCCCCTCTTACTCTTACCCATAAGCACTCAATCTGGTCATCTCCAATCTCAACTTCTACAGCATCAAGAGTTTTCTTAGTATATAGGGCCACCCCTCCACCCCTTTTCTCACTCCTGTCTCTCCTGAAGAGTTTGTAGCCTTCCAAATATTCTAAAATTTGGTTGGTTTTCTCTGTAAGGATTTGTGTCCAGAAGACAACCCCTTGTCACGGTATCAATACTAACAAGAGCCTTTACATGGAACTTCCAAAAATAAAGAGACAGGGTAAACATCTTTTCCACACACATCAATTTCATTACACTATCAGGAAGCAGAGACTGGTCAATGACATTTGAGCAAAAGGGGAACAGAAAAAGTCCACTGGCAGAAAAGTCTGTGTGGATAATCAGCGAGAAGGACAGCAGTAGGTTCTTATCTGCCTACTTTATGCCCAACGATGAGTGTGTTTCTACATAGAACGACAAAGAAGTAGGTACATACACTCTGCTTACTGTTTTCTAGCTACTATCAACTCTGTTTAAGAGCATCTGCCGAAACTGAGAATCTCCGATAAAGACATATATGAATATTTTAAGTTACCTCTCCCATGGAAAACATGTTGCGTACACTTCTAACCACACTGAGGTTTGCAGCACAGATCAGCTCCTCACAGACACTCCCTGTCAGTATACATTCCTTGCAAGTACAAGTTACAGAAACCAGCTATTCTTCCTTAGCTTGCTTGTGCAACAGAAGCATCTACGTATGTCCTACCTGCTAATACTTAGAAAATGGACATCTTACATGACAAATCTGTTGCTTCATCTTATTAAAATCACCTTCTTCATAATGGGTAGCTCTACTTTTACATGGGAGATATCAATGAAAAGATGCCCATCTTTACCATAATCATTCTAGTCCCAGTGGCAGCTTCTATTTCCACCGTAAAGTAAGGGAACAACAATCATTCTGAATTTAGCAAACTAGAGAACACAATAAAGTTTGCGTAAGTAGTTTTCATTGTTTTTCTTAACTACAAGATAATTTATTCCAAGATGAATTTGAAGTTTGTTGGCAAACATCTAAACAACTATCGGCATTTAGTCCATAAAGTATTGACAGTTTCGAGTCTACAGACATTTTAAAGGATACATTAATGATTTGCTAGCAAAATGGTTTTGAAAAAAAGGTAATTGATAAGAAACATGAGTAATGTAAAAAATAATAGCTTAAAAATAAGCAATGGATTTAGCTAATCTACTCTAGAACATGTAGCTTTATCCATCTACTATATGCTGCTAGGGTTCACATTCTTTCGCAGCTAATATGCTACAATTGCTGCAAAAGTGTTCTTCGAAAATTTAGAACAAAGTACCTGAACGAAAGATATATTTTGAACTAGAAATTCCTAACTCCTAGGGTCTATAAGAAAATCCTTGCTCTACGTGCCTGACCACACCATTATCCAAATAGCGTGAACCCTGATACGATCTAGTACAGAAACTGCTTTACTCCTTTAAGCTTCTTTAATGTGCAGCATGATCCACTATGCAAAGAAATACTTCAAGACGGTCAACATGTTCTTGGCAGTCCCAGCAAAACAAAACAAAAATCTAACAGATTTATTCAAATACAATTTAAGTGCACTTCTGGCAGATAAACAATGAAATTCTCTTTCCTCTTTGGGGACTCTGCGTTTGTGCAGAAGAACAAAACACTATCTAAATTCCATCTATAGTTTGGTAATGCTCTCTATCAGTTGAATTTAAGATCATCATGTCCCCATGGTCCTGAACATATTATTTTCTACACAAACAGCCTTAGTGAATTAACTAAATCCATAGAACCCTGAAGTTCCTCCTAACACACAAAAAAAGGAAAGACTAGGAGAAGCAGACTGACAAGTCTACATTCATTTAAGTATTTAGGCCTCAGCCGTTTGTAATAGTTTCTCATCAGAAACTCCAAAATATCATATGCAGGACACGAGGTAAGTATTGACATGCTTAAACAAGTCAGGAGTCAGGCACCGGTAAGATATACTTGCTCTCTTTGTCTTAGCACAGGGTTAGCAAAAAACCCAAATGCTTTTCCTATCAAATACACTTTTCGTGTATTTTTCATTGCCACAACATATGGACCTAATAGCATGAGAAGATTTACAAGAGATTCCACTCATCTGTGGAATCCAACAGTTGAACAACACTGTTCCCTCCAACCCACATCAAGAGCTTTTTTGTTATTTGTTGTTCTTCCAGTTCAAGGAAGAAAAGCTATGTTTTCTCAATATTGTCAAGGAATTTTAGGTAAACAAACCACTGCAAAATGCCTGAGGGATGACAGTTCAGTTTTTCGTGCCAGCATGTGAGGTAGAAATGGTGCAACCTGCTTTAGCAGGAGATGACATTCTCCCCAGCTGCAGGATTCTCTTGATGAAAAGGTGAAGGTGCACTATTATTTGCTTTGTTCTCCTTCCAAAGGGACTGAGTATACGACTTCTTAATTAAGAGGCTGTCAATTCTAAAGTAGCTTTAATTTCACAGTGACATTCTTTGATAATACAAAGAGCAGAACATTTCTGCTATAGCATAGAAGCAAACTCCATATTTCTCACAAATCATTAAATACATCTCGTTAGCTTACTGCTTCTCTGTATGAACGGAACTGGAGAAAGCATGTATCTGCAAGGAATCGTATTGCAGGACAGGGCAGTAGGAAAAGAAAGGAATATTTAAAGGAAAAAGAGACAATTAAAACATCATTCAACATATCCTCTTTGGTATGCATGCCAAGTCTGTCACAAAGCAGAAAAAAAGGCAGAACTGTAGTGTTACAGTCCTTCCACATACTTCTCATGTAATTCGTCTGTGTAGGTTTGTCCCAAAGGCTTTTAGCTTCTTAGACATTTTGGAACATGAGTTTGAACCAAGACATGCATTTGCAATATGTTAAGTACTCCAGTCCTTTCACTGAGAAAGTGTGAGCTACTTTTTGAGCTCCAATAACTTATGCTTTTCATCAAAAATATCCTGTTTGATTTGATCCAAACCATCCCTGGAAATTTTCTCCTCAGTGAAAGGAGAAAAACATTCCCATAAAAAATTATTTCCTTCAAGAACATAAATGGGAACTCTCCAGCTCATAAAATTACTGGTAATAATGAAGGAAGACAAAAATTCAGGAGAATATTTTACAGGAATACAGAAAAACAGGCTACAGCCTAGTTTGCACTTTTTAGTAACTGACAAAGACCAACTGGAAAGACTGCATGAAAGCCTTGCAAGAAATGTCCATCACCAAAGACTTTAACATTTTCTTTCCTGTCTATTTCCTAATTTCTAAAGTTATTGAAAAGTTTTACTAGTACTGGGTAAGTGAATTTTTCTCTTACTTTCCAAAATGCTCAGGAGGAGGAAAAACCATACCCCAACATCAGTATATAATATTACTACAGTTTTACAAACACAGCAGAAGTGGGGAGAGTAAGTACGTAAATATCATCTGCAAAAGAAGAACTATTCAGATGAAGAGTCTGAAGAAAAATGTGCAAATTCTAACTCTCAGTATCTCCCTCTTCATTAAACAACTCTCCTCAACTGCCATAATTACAAGGCAAAGCAAACCTTTGTCTATTGCTTGACCTCTTTTCATGAGCTGGGTAAAGATAAATTGGTGTATGACTCGGTCACTCTTAGATTGAGTTTTGTGCACAAACTCAGACTTTTCAGAGGAGATAAAAATATACAAGCATCCTGTTATCTTAATAATTATACTGTCATAAGTTTATACACACAACGTAACTGGGAAACCTTCATTCCCTTTTCCTTTTTTCTCCTTATGAACCCTTCTGAGATCACAAAGAAAAGAAATTATAGTGCCAACGTTCTTCATAAGCAGTCTGAAAATAAAACTAAATCTAAAAGATGAGAAAGATGATCAGAATTATTTTCTAAAATAGCATCTAAAAAGCTCTTACGTTCCTAAGTTTGGGGCATTTTATTGAGTTTTTTATCATATAGGACCGTATTTGTAGTTTGGAGATTTTAATTCTAAATTTCTAAGAAAAGAAGAGTTACCCAGGAGAATCTGCCTAGTGGACAGCTATGAATATTAACAAGTAACAGGATTTTCTTCCACTCAGACAATTCAAAAGTACCAGAACAGGACTATAAGAAGATATCGAAGAGAAAGTGTTACAGTCTAACAGTGGGAAACACCATATAATAAGAGAAGATTTTTAACCCATCCAGAAGTACTCTCCAAAAGTGCACATAGGGAACCAGTATCAAAGCCATACTACTCTTAAATAGAAATACTATCTTTATAATCAACCTAATTTGTATTCTTCAACGTAAATGGTTTTTAGAAAGCTGATATTATTTGCAAACTTCAAAACCAGAGCTACTCAGATGACTTCTTTTGGCCACATCAGGAAACACATTCACACATTGTGTTTAAGATTTTCATCTGATTCCACCTACTGGTAGAAAAATTGTTCTCTATAGCTATGACAATGGAACATACAAGCAAGAAGCTTTGCCCACAATCTTATTCAATAAGTAGAAAGTAAAATGGGGAATCAGGCTTTTCCAACAAAGAATCTGATATGCAACATTTAAAATTCTTCTAGTGAAGATTTTATGGAGTGATATTCCAATGTTTTTTTGAAACTCATGGGCTGTATTGAGTCTTGAATAACTTTTGTAAACATTTTGACTTTAAAGCCTAAATTTGTTTGAAATGCATAGCAGTGAAGATTGAAAAAAAATTAGATCCATTTTAAATTTTTCATTCATACAATCTATCTTATTTAGTACTTGCACTGCTCTTTACATGAAAAAATGTTTCTTTTCATCATTTTGCTAAGAGCAACATTTTCATAAATACAGTTTTTTAAATGTTTCTAAAATATATATGTGAACGCAGTGTACACTTTGAGCAACAAAACAAAGCAAATCGGATAAATCTTTTGTATTCAGATGATTCGCTTGGAATTTATCTTCTTTTTGTTTATATTCATATAAACATAACTCTTGTGATATAAGACTATCCAAGAGAAAATATCATCTCTGTTCAAGCCATATAAGCACAATAAGCCAGGGAGGTCGGCTCCATGACGGGCAAATTCACCTCAGGGAAAGATTATTTTGTCTGGTTTGTAGAAGAAAGTCAGTAAAATACCAAACCCCAACTTTAAACCATTTTGTGAGGATTCCCAAGCTGGGAGTGGGGTGAATCTCAGAAACATAAGTTTTGACATATACATCCTGGACCTTATTCTTCCAACTAAACTTGAGACCTAGACTAATTGATTTACACGACACCACAAAGTCTGTGAAGAGACTCAACTCCTCAGCTTGGTCCCATAGGGTGTAAAAGATCTGCCTCCCTAACTCTGCTCCCAAAGTTGTAAATGAAAACAAGAAAAATTCTGCCCAGATTTTCAATAAAAGTGGAGGAGGGCTACACCACAAACTGCCTGAAAAAATCCTTGAATATCTTTTAAATACCACAAAAACACCTCCCTTCATCAAACATTAGGAAAACATATCCACCACCACCACCCCTTTTTTTTTTTTTTTTTTTTAAATCTCTTGGCCTGTTTTGGGCCAGAATTCACATGCATGTCTCCTTTGGCTGACCATCATTCAATCAGATTGGGAAAAATAGAGTGGTGTTTCTTTAATATAATATGGCAGGAGTCATTCAGCATTTCATGGGGAGACAAGAGCAGCATGTAGAAATGCTTAAAAAAAAATAACAGGAAAGGATCTTTTCAAAGCAACTTTAGACATCAGTGTTTGTTGAACCTTTGGAAATGTTGTGGGCTTTTCTGAATGTTAATAACCATACAAAACGTTTTAGAGACAGTATGATTCATAGCACAAAGCAGATAATTTACTCCCAATGTAGCATACGTGTTTCTGAAAGAATATAGGATCATGTGAAAAATATAAACCTGAAGCTATTTTAGCAATATTCTATTGAACATCATGCTTCCCAACCAGTGAAACAGTTGAAAGAGGGGCTTGTACGTGTTTTTTCTTCATGAAATACTTGAGACAGAAAAGTGCCAAAACAGCTTATTTCAGAAAGAAGCTCTGTTATACTAAGGTGCAAAAACATTTCAACTCTAATTTTTGCAAATAATGTCAAAAATTGTTCTTCTGGATTTTTAAGTTTTATCTTTCGTTGTTGAGAAATAAACCAGTTAAAATAAGAATAACAGCCATGAAGTTTGGAGTCACATATAATAAGTCTCTTTGGTCTCCTATACATAAATTTACTGTCAAGAAGAATCTTTTTAAATACTTCTAAAGTAGCCAATTACTTCCGGTCATGAAACAAACCATGTGCAATTAAATCTCCATCTTGTTTGTGAACTAATAAACCTTCAGAGCTGGAAATGGGATACAAGCACAGTGCAGACACCTGAACCAGCTCTGTGGAATCCGGAGCATGTGGAAGCAAAAGTATTACCTGTTTTTTCCATTGTGTTGTATTTCAGCTCTCTGCCTGCCACTACTTAACTAATGGAACAACAACATAACATGGTGATGACAATTCCATTTCATACACGCATTGATAAAAACTATCCTCTAACGTAACAGAAATGCTCTATCAGAGTCAATATAAATTGACTGTTTCACTTGTTATCCCACACTATGTCTATTCTGTAAACTATCCTGAAATATGTATCTGGAAGTCATGCACCATCGTGTGAAAAGAAAAATATTTTATACTGGCCACGCTCTTTGCTGTATCTGCCTAATCTAGTTTTTTAAAATACCCATGGCACATCTACAGTCACATCTAGAAACAGTCTAACATTTTTTAAAGCATAGCTTTCTGCACTTGCTGAAACAGTGCCCAAAATTGCTGGCAAAAAGCAATTCTGACCTGCAGGCAAAGGAACCTGAAATCTGCTGTATGATATGAGCCTACAAGCTCTGAAAGGCTACTTCAGTCTTACCTGCAACATCGACATAGATGTAAAGCAATATCCAGTCTTTCTGTAAAGACCACATCAAACCAAACATAATTTTTCAATAAGACAGGGGCTTGAGAACAGTATATCAGAGAAGATCTTTGACTAATTGGCACACATTTTTAAACCTTCAGAATTAATGTATGAAGTGGGTGAAAATGATTACTTTTCCACTTGAGTTTTAAAGATTTTATTCCAAGCATCCAATTCACTAATTGTATGTCAAACCATGTTTGGAATTCCACTTCGTCTTGAATTCAGTTTTCAGTTTTTTTCTCCCTTTACTTTTGACTAAAGAAATATCCACCAATACCATAAAAGTTATAATACTGCATAGAACAGAACTAGATTTAAAGTATTAATAGAAGCTGCTTGATATATATATATTACCAACAAAACTGTATGAATAATTCTATCCACCAGATGGCATAGGCCTCACATTTTGCTTCAAATACAATCAAATTTCAGTGCTGTGGGTGAAGATCAGACTTTTCCTGTTTCTTTTTGTTCTACTGTTCAAATTTCAATAATAATTTAGAAGTTATATAGTTTATACCGCTTCAGCAAATGAATAGATATGTACTGAAATCAAACTACAGAAAAATGAACCAATTTCGACACTTAGACTATACTTTGTCATCTATGAGCTGTTCTGAAACTTGAGCCTTGTCTCTCCTAGCAAGCAGATGCTGATACAGACCTATCAGGAAAGTTGCACCTCTAAAACTATTCTCGCAGAGATTTGGATAAGCATAAATAATAGTACAAGGATTCTTCTGCCACTACAGTTTGTCTGTGTTCTCTAATGAAGTTAAGTTGCCAAAAGGACTGCAGCAAAACAAAGATTTTATCATTATGGGTATTATACCAGATATTCACCATTCTTATGATCTAAATACACATGTACATGTGTGTGTCTGTATACATGTATGCACACCAGGTCTAAGTGGAATCAGTGATGACAGTTATGCAGATACTGCAGTCAAACAGAAAAAAATCCTTGTCAACACTTTCAGAAAGTTTTACAATGGAATTTAGGCCCAAATTTTCAAAACAGACTCCTGAAATCAAACCGGTAAATCCCCAAGACTTCTAAATATTGCTGGTCTGATTATGAGAAATAAAATGCATCCAGCATCTCCAAAATCATGATAGTTTTATCCAGTAGACTGATCATGAACTTCTGGTGTCTGTACTTAAAAACTTTGGCTACAACTTTTTTTATTAGTACTAAAGTGTGAATTCTACTCTTGTAAAGAGTATAATGAGAATTATTGTATAAAAAAAGCTTTCTCACATCACCTCCCTCCTGCTTGGGGGATCAGCTATGATAAAGAATAGTTCAAAACCCCATGCTTTCCTTGACTGATGTTGGTCAAATCATTCACATCTGTCCATGGTAATCAGCTAAGACAAAGGCACCATGTCAGACGTCATGTTACCACCTGGTTGACAGTAGCAACTTGCCACAAACGCCACATCGTCCAGCCTTTGAATCGGGGATCTACAAAGAATCACAGTACTAGAGCCATTTGATCCAAGCAAGTCCTACAATCAAATCTTACTCATGCATTAAACACAAAACAATTTCTTTTGCGCCCTTCATTCATACTTAGGACTTGTGTTAATAAATGCGGACAATCAACAGCTGGACCACAAAAGCTAACAGACATACTAATAAAGGAGATCCTCTAACTACAGAAAATCAGGTGAAAGAGAAAATTAATTAATGTTGTTCAATAAGCAGAAGGTTTGTGCTAGAGAAAAACTGGTATCAGAGTACAAGCCCTATGAAGAGCAACTGAGGAAACTGGGGTTGTTTAGCCTGGAGGAGGCTCAGGGGAGACCTTATAGCTCTCTACAACTACCTAAAAGGAGGTTGTAGTCAGGCAGCGGTTGGTCTCTTCTCTCAGGCGACCAGCGACAGAACTAGAGGACAGGGTCTCAAGCTTCATCAGGGGAGGTTTAGGCTTGACATTAGGAAGAAGTTCTTTACTGAGAGGGTGATTGGCCATTGGAATGCGCTGCCTGGGGAGGTGGTGGAGTCACCATCCCTGGAGGTGTTTAAGGAGAGATTGGATGAGGCTCTTAGTGACATGGTGTAACTGACAAGTAGGAGTAGGTGTAAGTGTTGGGTCATAGGTTGGACTTGATGATCTCAAAGGTCTTTTCTAATCTTATGATACTGCGATACTGTGACTTGCTTATAGTGCTTGCTTCCTTATACAATAGGTAAATTAAAAAATAGAAAAGTACAAAAATTGAAACTGCAGAATATTTACTGGTAAAAACACTCTGCTGTCTTACAAAAACAGCGTAGTTTCAGATTTGCAGTTCATAACTTGTCAGTGCTTAATCTACTTTTAATTTTATGGACCCTTCCTCTTGGAAAAAAAAATCATATGAAGACAAATATCTAGAAGAAAAAAGAATATGGTTGCCACTATTACACAGTAATGTCTTTTCTAGACAAACACACTCCAAGCTACTTGTTTTCCCATAATCATAACATTGACAATTCATTAAGAAGTTGTTTCCCAGTCTTAAGGGGTCTCGAAGACTTCAATGTCTTAACATTTTGGCCTAACAACATGGCAAGGGTTTTTTCAAAAACAAATGTCTGAAAAACTTGAACTTGTTTTACTATCTTGCAGGCATGCTGTGCCATCCAGCCACTGCTCAGCAGCTGCTCCAGAAGCCAGTTACAGCTGTGGAATTCCTTCCCAAGCAGCTGGAGCTGACACAAGCACAAACAACACAGACAGAAGTTCTAGGACATGATTCAGGACAAGCCTAAGAGATAAGCAGCTCTGGTGTGCTAACAGGAGGAACAGAGTTTCCTTTTCACCCCCTTTAAAGCTGGACACAAAATGGTGGGTATGAAGGGTGTGTGAGCCCCTGCAATAACTGCCCAGGTCAGCAAGGTTTCAGCAAACAAAAGTTTTAGCGGCATTGGATCCTTAGCTTCAATGCTCTCAGGTCATTCACAGAGTTGAACAAAATCAGCACGTCTGACAAGAGGACGATAGCAAAGAAAGCAGCAGTTTGAAATCTGAAGCTGAAAGTTACCTCCACTGAAGGTTGTAGGGCAGAGAAGAGGGAGGCAATGAAACAGGCCAATACAGACACGGCTGAGGCAAAAGCAGAAGTCAGACTACAGGATGATGATACAATGCTCATGGGGCTTTTGATTTTCATTCAATCTCTTTTTTAAAATCACATGTAATGTAAACTTTTTCTTCTGTTCTCAAAAAAATAAAAAAAAAAAAAAGAAACTAACTTATGGTCTGGACTGTCTTAGATTTGGGCCAATGTAGTATTTATCAATGGAACATGAAGTAAATCACATCACCTCAGTCAAAAAATACAAAATTTGATCTAGCCAAATTATGGACTCAGTCATGGGTTTCTAAGCTATGGTGCACACATCAATTATACAAAAATGTCACCTAAACAACCAAACAACTCTTCCTGCATGTGCCCATGTTAAGTATTGCTGCTATCATGATCGTGGTAATGTAAGAGCAAGATAAATTTGGGAGCTCTGCCCCTCCTCTCTGGGACAGAGGTGGAAGCCTAAGTATTTGGAAAGCATGGAGACTCAAGATATCAATACCAGTGTTGACTTCTCTGATATGCTTCATCTCAGTCTTCTAAGAAACTTTATTATTCTAAGCATTCCAAAGTAAAGTTTCATTGTTTCACTATTTAATGTCAATTGTTGCCCCAATAAAAATTTGAAACTGCTTTTTATCAAACCTGAGACTCAGTAACTCTGCTTGCAGATTTGAATTTTTCAAACCAACAATCATTTTTAAAAAGTCTGTTATTTTCATCAGATATTTTCCATAGCAGAAAACATACCCAGAAAAAAAAAACCAACTATAAAACATCATCTAATTAAAAACCCAAGAAGCTAGCAAAATATCCCAACTACTGAGTGTTGCTACATACACTTGGTCTTGTCACATCAAGCCTTGCCAGAGTGCTTCAGTTTATATGGTTTAGAAATTGAATGATGACTAACAATCTCCAAATTCTTTTTATTTTCTTTATATTTCTATTGGTAAGTGCAACCTTTGTACATAACTATCACGGTAGTACCAGCACTGGTTTACATATATCTGAGTTCCACAGAAATCCAGTAAAATCTTTAGTTCTGGTTAGGTTTGGAAATAAGATTTTGTTGTTGCTTTTTTTCCTCTCTGCATTCCTAAAGTTCCAAAACTCAAAGGACTCTTTGTCAACTATCTCTTTTATTTTCCTTCCAAGTTTTTCATAGAACACAGCCTCCTTTTCACTAGTTCTTTCAGTTAACTACCTTTCATATCTCATTAGCAAATTCTGCCCAGTACTGTTAAATCGATTTCCACTTATTTTACATAATGAAAAAGGGTTTTTTTCTTTTTTTATTCTCTTGGATCCATGGAGTCACACCACATGGGTATTTCCTGTGAATCTGCTTTCATCTTGACTGTTGTTTTCCTTGTAATCCTTTGCTTTGTTTGTTTCTTTGTTTTCAGGAATCCTGTCATTAATGCCTTGTATAAATACTAATTAGCAAATACCTTTTTTCCTGATGAGTACCACAGGAAAAAAGTTACAAATGTACTGTTCTCTATGATAGTTTGATGAAAAGGACATTTAACTTCAGCCAAAAACATCAGCTCTTTTGGAAAGCCAGTATCAATCCGGAAGTGTAATACTACAACATGTGCCTATCAATCTTTCAATGTTTAGTTTAAATCATAGAATCATCTGGTTGGAAAAGACCTCTGAGATCATCGAGTCCAAACATACCTGTAATCTAAGTAATCCATGTCCCTAAACGTTATTTACTAACCTTCACTGGAAAAAACAAAAAAAATCCCCCCAAAGAACATGAAAGGGATCGGAACAAAAGAAAAAAAATCTAAAATTGAAATATAATAGCTATAAATGCCACAGATGCCACATATAAATTCGTGTGATCCCAACAAAGCTGGACATAAGGCTAAGAGAAGCAGGAGTGCCACACAATTGCATGAAGAAGGAGGTTCAGCCTTAACTGCTAGAATCAGCTGAAGAGAAAATTGTGAATACTATGAAAAAAATACTATCAAGTAGTGGAGAACTGAAGGGAGAAGTCTGTTCTTTATATAAGACTGAGGGACAAAGGAGGCTTCATAAAGACCACCAACCTAGAGAACAGTAAGTGAGCTGAAGGCAAGTTCAAGAATGGTGACAGAGAACAAGAACAGGCAGCTACTGATACGCTTGAAGTAAAAAGAGCAAAACTAGGTAGAAGGAGTTATAGAAAACCTAGTTTTCAAGGCAGAGAGGGGAACACTGTCCTCCTTCCCCTCATAGAACTTAATGAGAAACGCCATGGAGACTTCCAAGGTCAGAAAGCCTAGAAAGAGAGCAGATCTTGGAGTAGTTCATCAAAATGAACCTGAGGAGAAGGAGCATGGAAAAGACATAGGGAAATGAAGACAGTGCAATATGCAGAGGCGAGTCTTTCAAACAGCAACAACTGAACCAAACCCTGAGGTAAATGCTACTAAAGCAGGCATTTGTAGAAGTCTGAAGAGCCCTAAAAATGGTATAAATAAGGCTATAAATGGGTAAAGGTAAAAATGTTTGAGCAACAGAGCATCCTGTCCAGGTGAGCAAATGCATGCTCTAAGGTTCTAGAGCCAAGACCTTCACCACATCAAAACCTGGAGTTCCTGCTCTGCTGCTCGGTGATAAGAAACTTGATGACTTAACAGGTAAGGAATATTTAAAGCCCTCAATCCAGGGAGGATCACTGGCCATAGAGACCTGACATGCCAGCAACTGCCTCCAATTGTGTGCTTTTCTATCACACTAGAGGTTCAACTTAAATAAGATCTGACCGCTTGGGTCACAGAGAGACTAAAGCAGAGCAAGGGACAGGTGATGCTGGATTCCACAGAACAGCCTGCTATACTAGGATTAAAAAGAAGGGGCAACAAGCTTCCTTCCACAATCTTATAGAGTGACAACTTCAGTTCTGAAGGCAGAGGACAATATTTTCATTACTATCTACGTAAACCCCTTTTGGTTTAGTAAATAAATCATTTAAAGGTCCTACAGAAAGATGTCTGAAGCCAGGACAAAACACAGTTGCTGTCTGTGTGGACATGGAGTTTTAAGTGCACAAGCTAGTACTAATAGACAGGTAACAAACCAACTCTTTCCCACCTTCCCTGGTGAACCTGTCTTGCTTTATTCTGCGAAAATAAACAAACTCAGTTCTAAAATCTCAAAGAAGTTTGTATGATTACAGAAATGAACATACCCTCTATCCAAATCAGTCTGAAAATGGGGGGGGGAGGTAGGACAAGGGGGCAGGTTGAATAGGACAAATATGATGTAATGATCAGGTCATTATGTAGTTCACAGATCAAATACATCAAAATATTCTCACATGAGCACAAAAACTTGGAACTGCTTGAAAAATTCTGTCACACACACCCAAATTCCCCACACAAAGCTTCACCCTGGTGTTTCTGATGATACAAGAAAATTAATCCAGCAAATAAGCTCCCCGTGTAACAAAAGTTTTGCACTGTATGAAAGATCTATGTACAGCAAACAATACTTCATATTCTGAATTTGGTATCCGACTTATTTGTTTTAATCTTCCATCACTTTATAAAGGTAACTTTAATTCTCAAACAAAACTATTCATGCATTTATCTCCTCAGCAGCTAAACCATTGGGAGGAAAAACAGGAAACAGCTGGTCAAAGCTGAAGTGTGATGAGAAATGTGTTCCAAAAACATAATAAAAAAGACACTCAAAACTGACCACCATTTACAAAGTCTGGATGTGCAGGTTTTCCAAACCAATGGCAAAGAAACACTGTGTAAGCTAAACTAAATACGCAATGATTCACAAATGCCTGGTAAAGATGAAAGTATAAAGAACTTCATTGCTCCAAGGAAGCATTCACATTATTTTAAAAGTTTATCTCCAACCTGTTGGTTAAACGAAAGAAAAAGGA
Source organism: Neomorphus geoffroyi (assembly GCA_033558235.1). Lineage (NCBI taxonomy): Eukaryota > Metazoa > Chordata > Aves > Cuculiformes > Neomorphidae > Neomorphus > Neomorphus geoffroyi. Next base: position 17,516,989 of record JAUMJM010000016.1, on the reverse strand, counting down.
AAGAAAGTAACTGTTTCTGGACTACTACAGAATAAAAAAAATAATATGCTGCTGTTTAAAATACAATCCATGTTGTATTTCCTACCTGTTCATAACTTCTACCTATCTTTTTTATAGCCTCACCCTGTTGAATGACTTGTTCACAGACCAAAGCCTCCTTTATGCTGATGGCAAATCACTAGATGACAATGAAATCTTCACATAACAAAAAGATTTTGCACTCCTGTTGTTCTCCCTGACCGTACTTTAAGTAAGTTTCAAAAGGACATGTAGATGAAGTAGAATTTAAATTAATTTCATAAAAGGGAAATATTCTGAATGTTCATGGAATAAATATTTTTCCCTTTAAAATACATACATTCACACACAAGGCACCTAGTGCAATCCCAAGATTGTACACAACAGAGGGGAGGTCCAATGACATGGTTCCCACGGCAACCATAAAGTGCTTATATAAGTAAAATATCTTACACATGCACAGAGTCAGAGCTGTAACGGTCTCAGCTTTATAGCACAATGTCTAAGTCTGCAAAGTTACCCAAGATAATTTCCTAATTTAAAACAGAGAAGACTGATGACAGTTTTCTCTCAGGGGGCTTTTTCTTTATCCAACTCACAATCATGTTTAGAATCTTTCTCCACGGCTCAGACACATTCTTGGTTTTTTGCTGAAAAATAAACTCTTCAGAATCATCATTCAGACATTTATTCAGACTAGAAGTATTTCAGTGTTGACTGGCTACATACGTTTGAAAAATAACCTTGTTTTTTTCTTTGATGTTATGCATATAACTAAAATTACCAAATATAATCATGAACTGGTGGGAAAATGTTTTTCTTTTTTTTTCCCCATGGGAAAAGTAGGATAAGTCTCTTCTGCAGACTACAGAGCAGCACACAGCTACTAAGCCTGCTGAGATAAAAGAAAACTTAGCCACAGCAAGTGAAAAGCACTTGGGAGAAGCTGATCTTCTCCAAAACCTGAGTGAGCTCACTCTTAACTGCCTCTAAGTCTATAGAACAGATGAGATCATCACTTGTTTGTAGAACAGCTAGGACAACTGACTCAAGGCCAGAAGCAGGGCTTCTAAGCAGTGTGGGGACATGAACAGTTAGTAACAATATATGCAATAGAACTGTAGAAAAAGAAGTTTAATATTACAAGTTAATGATCCTAGCTGAATTATATGCATTATAAGCCTTTATACAGAAAATATTTTTAGTTTAAAACTATAATTTTAAAACTGCTTAATATGTTTGCATATGTTTCTTTATTAAAATATTTGATGCAAAGTTAAGGTTCCCATGGAGCCAATAGTTCCATTTTGCACATGCTGCTTCTTCTCCCTTCAAGTAACACTATCCCAATAGCAGATTTTAAATAGATTACAATATGACCAGGATTTCACCCATTCTCTATACGTGAAGGGAATTCCTAAACACTTTAAGAACTAAGACTGTTGTATTAGAAAACTAGAGCACCTAATACTACATCCTTTGTTTTTCCCACACTTTACTAATGAAGGTCTGTACCTGTTGTGATTTTTTGAAAACAATTTCTACAGTGTCAGGAGAATAAGCTAAAAAATTATTATGAGTAGAGAAGGATCACTTTTAATCATCATAAAAGAAGCTCACATTATTTTACTGTGGATTTGAAGTCCAACTGTTGCCAAAAGTGAACAGGCATTACAGTTACTGGAAAAGCTGAAAAAAAAAGAAAAATCTTCTGTCCTACAATAAGTGCATGTGCTGATTTCAATATAAAAACAAACTTTTCATTACTGCTGTACATTCCCATACTATGATAGGAAATTTATCTGTAGGTATCTACCTCTGAGTATCTGCTATACTATATACTAAGGAAATCTTAAGTTTTTACAATAAGTGCTATAATTCCAGAGATTAAAAGACTTCTGAACCTCATACAAATGGGAACAAAAGAATATTACCTGTAAGTAAGAAAGACCATAAGTCAAGCCAGCATATTTTTGTGTCTAATACTCAGCTAGGGGACTGATAAGCACAACTCAAAAGTAAGTCTTAAATCTCCGTTCAAAAATTATCATAGCTGGTTACAATTCAAACCATTCAAAAATGTGTATTTTCACACAATGTGCATGACAATACAAACACTGTCTGATACACATGTTTTGCAAGTAAGGAATAGCTTCTAACTACATAATTTTCTAGTGAAATTATTAAGAGAATTACAAAAAAAAAAAAAAAGAAGAAGAAGAAAGCAGTTACAAATGCCAGGACTGAATGTTTATGTTTCAGCGCTGTCCCACTTCCGACATTCCTGATGAAAACTGTATGCTGTCACACTGCCCTGAGTCACGCTGGTTCCAACTGCTGCTCTGATATAATGAGCTTTGCTTGGCGCGGGAGCACCCTCAGAGCTCTCCTGTCTCTTGATACTCCAGCTCAGATGTACTTGGACAGTACCTAGGGGCTTATTATGTTCAATTGTTATTCCTTTTTTCAAGCTGTCACCAGTCTGTACTTTCAAGCAAGATTCTTCATGAACAGAAGCTCATAACCATACTACATTAAATCATTTGTCAGAAATAGAGAAACCTGATACTATCATATCTCATGGAGGATGTCTTAGATATTGTGGGAAGTACAATTTTACAGTAGAGATTTTTCCTGAACATCCTTCTTGAAATGTCATACCTGATGACATGTAATACACACGCCTACCAATTACTGTCAACCCAAACTTATTCCATTTTAGAAAACTTTCTAAAAGATTCTGAAAGACTGTAGAAAAGTGAGACAAATTAAAACATATAGGAAATCTCATCAATTCAGATTTTAATTGTTCACTTACCAACAGAGTGATCTCTGTACAGCACAGTTTTTATTCACTCATACCAGAGCAAACAACCCAAACTTTTCAACAGTTCATACAAGTAATGGAGATAACTTAGTTTCAACTGAGAAAGAATTTAGAGAAGTGTCCAACCTTAACACTCTAAAACGAAGTTTTTAATGTGCTGCAGGGAGATTTTTCTAAAACATATCTTCCTGCTTCTTTACAGTTAATGAAGAGTCACTAGAAGGAAAGTCACAAAATGTGGAAAAACTGAATGCATAATATATCATTCTTGCCAAGACTCCCACACTATTGGCTCTAAATACCTAAGTGTGCTCACAGCTAAAACTTATTGTTCATAAATTGGCCCAAAATTGTTAAAGTTATAAGGCAATCACAAAATAATACAAAGCATTAAGAGATTTATCTTACTGTATCACACATTATGGTAATAAAATGGACTACTTCTACAAACAGAGGGTAAATTTTCTATTTTTAGAGATAGACTTTAAAACTGGAGTAACTGAACCCAAAGCAAATAAGAGTATAGAGCTTCATTTAACAAATTTCAACTTACTTTTACAGCAGTTACTGAAAGAAAAACATAATTCCATGCCTATTTGGCTTCTCTTTTGCTTCCCTGATTTTTACTTTTCCAAATAGCCAATTTTGCTCATGAACTTTTTCCTTTAAACAAAAGACTGCAACTCTTACACACAAGAAAAAACAACCAAGAAACACAGAGTTCAGGAAGAACAAAACCCAGCTCATCCATACCTACTAATTACTTTAACATAAGAATATAAACCTTTATGTCTAAAAAATTACAACATCAGTAGCAGGCAAAATACCCACACACAGTCAAATAAAAAAAAAAATTGTTAGAGTGTAGAGGAACCCCAACCACTTGCAGATTATTTGCTTTATATCATTTTTTCCTGTAAATTCCTTTCAACATGTTGGACTAGTGCAAAATCAAAAAATCTCAAACACCAAATCTGTCTGTTACCCCCAACACAGAATGACAAAATATTTTTTGAAAAAGAGAAAAAAGCACTAGTATAAATTTTAGCATAAAGAATAGTGTTATATTTTACACACGTAAAACACGGAGGGAAGAGAATAAAAGGCCATGTAAAGAATTGTATCTATTTAAATATGGGTAAAGGAAAAAACTTGTGGGAAAACCACCTAATCCTAACAGAAAGATGATCTCATAGCAAATCTAGATCTGAAATTTCTACAGAAACGTTTAAAAGGAACCAAGAAGCGCAGCCTGTAAGAATACAATTCCTTAGGCTGCTTTGTGGATTGTGAATCTCACAGAGTTTGGCAGAGTACCTCACCAAAGCCTCCTACTGCCAGGTGATTTCATGTGGCCACTCCAACATGGTTTGTGCATGTTCTACTAAATCAGATCAGTCATCAGTCAGCACATACACAAGGACTCTAATGCTTTTTATTATCATTAGCACAAAGGGTAAGTTAAATGCTTTCAAGTTTTGTTTCACTTCTTAAGAGTCAACATAGGCCTCTTTGTTATATAAATTATGCTTTGAATACATTGGAAAAGTATATCTTCCAAGATACTACTAGATATAAAAAAGAGGGTTATATTATTCATTCTGACAAGATATTGCTAATAAAAGGTTATAATTAACCTAATATCTGAAAAATGCAACCAAAAAATGTTCTTCTGAACATACAACATTACTAAACCTTCCAACTGGTTGCCAAAATAGTCAAAGCAGAATTTATTTCCATGACTGATAGTGAAATACTTAATCCTTCTACATTTTCAGAAATGCTACAAAAGCACACAATACAAAGATAAGCTGACCTGAGCTGCTGATGCACCTCTGGTAAGGGAGAGGGTAGTGGAACTGGGAGGTGTCCCTGGCCCATCACAGGGGAGGTCGAACTGAATGATCTTTAAGTTCTGTTCCAACCCAAACCATTCTATTATTCCATGACATGGAGCTTTCTATAGGTTCAGAACTAAAATTACCACTTCTACTAATTACAAAATATTATCTTTAATTCTGAATGTATACAGAATTACTAATCAAAATCAAAAAAATATTCAGATGAATACCATCTATTAATCAGAGAACTACTTGTGCCTGGCTCTGTCTCTTACAAATGTTATCCCAGATTACTATTTTAGATATCACATTAACAAAATGGGAAAGTAAAAATTTTTTACCTCCAAATCTTTTTTCTATCTTTAACTGTTTGTTAACAAATGCCACCATCTGAATATAGCTCAACTTTCTGGAAATCTTAATATAAAGACTCCATAAACTAGCCATGCATAATCAAAAATCCTTGCATTACATTGATTTTATACATGAATCATAAAAACACTAGGGATGCTACATGGAAAAAATACCTGATGCTAACAGATGCTGAACTACCACACCAAATCGTTATATTAACTGTGAAACACTCCTACAAGAGAAATCTATAATGAAATTATTATTCTATCTGGAAATAAATGTGGATGCTATTAAGGGTTGGGTTTTTTAATTGTTGCTGTATTAGTATTCGGCATTTCAGTAGCACCTTGACAACTATGAAGAGTGGAAGATGTATCAGGGTGCAAACTTCTACCTGAGCAGAGTTAGGCAAGCCAGCAGAATTCTTGCTTCTTAAAGCTCAAACTGCTGGCATCAGGAATGTAATGAGACAGCAAAGATGGTTCTGACACCTACAAAATAAGCTTAACTAAATAATTCAGCTATTATGCATTAAAACTATGTTGTTGCAGCTGTCATCGGGAGATCTTGAGGTCAGTTACCTAGTTTGAGAGAATCACTCTGCCACAGTAGTGAGCTGCTCAAATTTAATATCTTAGTCAACAATGGACCTGGCAACTTTCGTCGTATTTTATTACCATTACCACAGAAAACCCATCATATCAGGATAAAAAAAGAAACATACTTCCATGATTCCAGACTTTTGCAACTAGTAAGACTGCTAACATGATGCCGCTGAGCTGAACCCGAGCAGCAGACACATTGTGCCAGGCCATGCAAAGCTAACACCAAGGCTTACACTCATTTGTTTCTGGGGCAAATTCTTAGCATTTGCAACATCTTCAGTATGTACCAATGTGAGGGGCTTGCACTGTCCCAACAGGGACAAGCAGATTTCTCACAAATACAACAGCCAAGTTGCACACCTGCATCTGATAAGTGTAAGTACTGCACCATACAGAGCTGCAAAAACTACATGCAAAATTGGAAAACACATTCAACACTGAAGTCTTCTCTCTTCAAACAACACGTACATTAAATCCAGAGGAGTCTACATCTACACAGATTTATGTTTATAAAATTATAAAATATCTATAAACAGTAATCATAAGATATATAATTTCATCTATTTTCTATAGAACCCAAAGCCTAAGTCCCACCTTCACGTGCAGGGAAAGAAAAAAATATTCAGCAAGGCAACAGTTCAGTGCCTTTCCTTTATTAGCACTAGAATTTCTATGTAAGGGATATGCACAAATGAGACCCACATTTTCCTACTTAAAACATAAGGGTCTCTATTGTTCCATGTTGCACCAGTGCTGCTATGAAAACTTAATTTCTTCAACTTTTTTTCCCCTCGAAGAACAGAGCTACTGTTCGCTTAGCTGTTCCAAACAGAATGCATGCTCAAAGGGTGAGATAAGGGGAAAGAAAGAACAATTACCACATACATTTATTACTTTCTCCTTCTTTCTCTGATTATTAGAACGAAAGCTTCCTACAACTGCTCATAATTCATTAAATTATTTTAACCCAGTGCGTGTTCAACAGGTCCATATTTGTCACTTCCACTGAGTTAATTTCTGTTTGTGTAAAAGCCATCTATAATGCTAATAATATAAGCCATAAACACACAGAAATATTATTGTAGAAATAATATTTGACATTAAAATAACAGAAAAATAATGCTAAGAAAGCTTGATGCATATTATATTAAGCTATTAAATACAGAGATTGAAAAGAAGAAAAATATTTGCAGCCACCATGTGGAAAAAGAAAAACTTAGAAACATGGTGTTAAGCTTTTTCTGACCCTAAGAAAATATTCTGTGCATTGTAATTACACAGAGTGCTTTACTGTGCCTGTTAATCTTGTGTTCATTTGTAGACAGAATTTTTCCTATTTAAATAATTATTCAGTATTTATTACATTTATTTCAGATTTTCCGTATGCACTCAAAAAAAATCTTCAAATTAAAATCCTCACATTTCACACATTCAGTATCATGCAGCAGTGATGTAATGTGGTGAAATGGGCACACATGCTAAAAGCTAAGGAACTCAAGTCAAATTGGAAATACCTAGTGAAGAAAATTAAACACATCCTTCCCTTTCATACTTACAGAAAGGAAAATTACACTAGACCTCAGCTACAAAACATTCTCCCTTCGTCCCCAGAAAAGCTTATAATGCTAATACAAATGTACTGAGCAGGTATCATGTTCAGTAAATACACAGCGCACATTCATCCCTTCATTGGAGCATGATCATGCATCAGGCAAAGCATGTGCTGTACTTGCAAGTTTCTACTTCCACTGACTAACACAGTGAATATCACAACCATGAACAGCACCTCAAAGCTTTGCAATCTAGTACAAAATCTGACATACACACGTTCATACAACTCTTCAATCAACTATTTAAATGGAAAAAGTACTAGGTTCTAGAAGGATATGAGGATACTACTGGAGGGCACAATTGTCATGGAGCTCCTCAGCCACCAAGTCCACTCTTATGCTATCACTGACAAAACTCCATATAATCAATTTCATTAATTCAGCCTACAAGCAAGTTTTCCTCCACTTCAGTCCTACTGAAAGCTGTTGCAAAGTCTGAGCACTAACTCCTATAAATTTCTTCCAGTTTTCAATTATATTTATTCAGGACTGGTTTTTAAGCTTACCTTATCTGACCAGTCTCCTTTATCTTGGTTATTTTCCCCTCATAAAGCTTACTAATATATTTGAAGAGAAAAAAATCACATCTCTCTTGCTTGCTAAGCTCAGTAAACCTCTCCTCCCTTACTCTTCTTAGAATCACAGAATTATAAGTTTGGAAGAGACCTCCGAGATCATCGAGTACAGTCGTGCCTTTCTCCCCACTAAACCATGTCCCTAAGAAACTCATCTACCTGTCTTTTAAACACCTCCAGGGACAGCGACTCCACCACCTCCCTGGGCAGCCTGTTCCAGTCCCTGACCAGTGAAGAAATTCTTCCTAATGTCCAGTCTAAACCCCTGGTGCAACTTGCAGCCATTTCCTCTTGTCCTATCGCTCGTCACTGGCAAGAAGAGACCAGCACCCACCCCATCACCACTTCCTGAAAGTGTTTCTTCTGCTGTGATCATCCTGCTGATGTTTTTCTCAACAGTTACATTTCAGATTAATTCTTGAGAATCAGTGCTCAAAACCACTTTTATAGATTCCACCAACAACTACAACAATCTACAAATACATGTATAAATATGTACCTACATACCTTTTATATAGATACATATGTATGTACAGATGTATGTATGTATAAATTTTATACAGGTATAAAATTATCCCTTTTACACCATGACTTTTTTATACCAAAATGTGTTTTACAGGGTAGAAGTACATTCTTCTAAAAGCAACGTAAGGTTCAATATGGTTAAGTGAAATATCCTGTTCAGTTTTACTAAGACTCAAAGGGGGTTTTTTTAATGAAAAGGTCATCAGGTTATCAAAACTTTTATGAAAAAAACCCAAACCCAACAACACCACTATGAACAGCTTACCTCATACCATAAAGACTTCTCAAGAAAGGAATTAAATTCCCATTTTATTAAAGAGTGAATTATAGTGAGCTGTTCTGTGGTAATCCTAGAAAGCTTCAAGCCACTGTTGTTTCTCCTTTGCTCAACGTAATTCCAAGCAATGTTTCCTATGTGCCCTGAAGGTAAAGTCTTAACAATTGCTCTGGTTCCAGTATAAACTGATTTTTTAACCTCTTTATCATTTTTACAGAAACGTCTTATTAATAAAGTAGAACGTTCCTTTTTGTTTCTAAAAAGATCCTCTTCCATCTCTTCACAGTTATCACTGCAGTCTTCAAAATGGCTCAGAAAGGGCTTTGAGGGCATTCTTCCAGTGAAGTTATTTCCACAGAAGTTGTGACCTAAGCAAGCCACTTTAACCTTTTGTGGTGTTCTTTCCAAACATAAATACTTATCCCTCAAAGCATCTTCATACAATTGCTGCCCGTTTTCATTCTCGCTATTATTTGTCAACTCCATTAATCTGCAAGTGCAGGCCGAGGAATCAGTGGTGTTACCATCACCAACGTTTACTGACTGCAAGCACTCATCCAAAATGAAGCCATTGTGTAAACTGCACAAAGCCTTTGATATATTCTTTTCACTAGCACAATGGAAGTGAAAAAAGGCAACTTTATCAGTATCATTACTGTCGTTCTTATTTACTGCTGTCTGGCTTCTTAATGAAGGTCCATTCATTTTCAACTGAATTTCAGCAAGCATGGCTCTTTCCAGTGAAACAGGAATTCCAGTTTCCAGGCATGCCTCTCCCCCTGCTGAAGAATCAGAAGATTTATACAACTGGCTGCATGGGATATTGCTCTTGTAGCTTTTCTGTACAATGTCAAGCAATTCCACTGAATCGGGGATGGAGCTGTTCCTCTCCCAGAAGCTTTCATGACTATTGTCATTAGTCATTTGTTCTTTCGCCAGAGAGAATATTTGGGGCACTGAGCCCTGAAGACTTTCTTCTTCAAGTCTGTGTAAGTATGAGAGAGCATGTGTGGGTTGCCTTCCTGGACTGGCAGCATGTCTTTTTATAACACTGGTGTCCGAAGCACTCTCAGTATTTTCATCCCCAGCTGACTGAGCAGGTATCACTTTACCCTGTACCACAGAGACGAGAACAGACGCTGTCATATCCTCAGAGGTCATTGTGACACACAGTCTTCAGTTGCTGGATGTGTGTTCGGGATGGGGGGGATGTTGTCTGCCAATTCTCACGCCATGATTTCAGTGTAACAAAGATTCAGTGCTAAATAAACAGGGAACACATGGTAAAATATACATTGACTACTTACTCTTTTTTAAATGGGCTTAAAAACCCCGTAATTTTCTGACTATTATGATACTAGGCTTTTTCAGCCTTGGATTACTGGCACGAAATACAAACATTTTTAAACCAGCTTCTTGTTGTGATGTAGCCATTTGGTTTGTCTCTTCCCAAAATTAATTCTTCTGTCATATGTAGCACACACATTTTTGCCTCAGGTTGTAGAAGATGACCAAACAAATAAATCCATGTCAAAGATGCATCTCCCCATAAGGCATCCAAAAAGTTGGGTTTCTGTAAAGAGAAGAAATATACATATAATGAACAGAATCCATGGCGCAAAATCCATCATCACAACTGTAACAGAAAGATATTTTTTTTTATAAAGAGAAAGAGCACAACACAATGGAGGTTTATTATACTGAGACCTGGAGAATTCAAAACTACACATTTAAGTCTGCCTTAAAAGTCTCACTTTACAATTTGGGGAAATCACACTCATTATTTAGATATTTAAAAAGATGCCTTCATTGTGGAAAGCTACATGACTGCAGAAAACTAATTTTACTGTAAGAGTAACACTGAAATTAAACATACAAGACATACACAAACAGAAAAAAAGAAAATATCTTTCCTGTAAATTGCTGACTCATAGCCAGGATAAGCTAAAACATTTTGAAGAACAAAATGATTTTTAAACCTACATTGTCTTTTAAAACTAATTATTTTCCTGTTCGGAACTGAACTCTATCACAACTACAATCATTTTGGTGTTACATGGTTTTTGTTTTCATTAAATTCTATGTTGTTACTGTAAAAACTTGAAGAAAACACAATATTTTTGCCAGAAGTTTAATTGAAAAAGCATGAAGGCAAAGTAGGCTAAAAGGCTGAATATTATCAATTAACTTTTTGACACCTTTACTTATATGTCTTAAGCTAAAAAGTTAACCTGCCCTTCAATGTTGCCATTAATTCTCTGCTTCTTTCCTGCAAACAGTGTGGTAGAAGTAAATCTCTAAATCAGAAAACAAGAGGTTACAGAAAAAGGAAACAGAAAAATGAAAGACACACCCAGATAAATCATAGTGAATTAAAATTAAGCAAATATACACTTATATTTCAATTGATCACATTTAATGTTTAAAACATTATTTAAATACTATTAAAATTTATTAATATTTATTACTAAAAATGTGCAAAGTGCAAAAAGTTATATTAAAGTCTAAGTTTACTAAACCAGTCTGAACTCAACAGAAATAAGGAAAAAATACGGCTTTGAAACTTCAGTAGCAAAACATATCACAAAAGTGAGGCAAACCACTGGCTAGGTACATCAACTTGATTACTGAACTGATTAATGAAATACTGACCCAGGCACTATCTACATAAGCAGAAGGGACTAATCCAGTTTGGTTCACATACTTTAGCCAAGCAAAACAAGTAAATCATCTGCAGTTGATAAAACAGCTTGGAATGATGGGAGCAATAAAATCAGGAAAGCTTAATAATGAAAGTAATTAGAAGTTTAAACTCTATGTTGATACTCTTCTCAACTAACTACGATTAACAAATTCATTTTAAATCATTTATAGAGTGTCAGCTTTCATTTTTAGTGATTACTGATCTTCATCCAAAAGCAGTTTGGCACAAATCAAAAGGTAAAACACTCTTGAGTTAACTGGATAATTTACATGCTATTTTCTCACACAATGAAATGTAAAAGTGCAACTAAAAGTATCAGGTTTTGCGTGGGGGAAAAGGGGAAGGAGAGTGTGCATCAAAAGGAAAAAACCCCAAATTTAAGAAAAGTTACATTTCCCTACAAATCCATGGCTTAAAAGTTTGATCGCCAGTGAACAGCATTCTTTCTTTAGACAGTAACTACCGTAAACGCATGGGGGGAAGATTGAAATATTAAATTACATTAAGATTTCAATTTTATTGATTTAACAGCAGAAGAGAGATCAGGGAAGGTCACAAAAGAAAGTGACAGACACACAACAAAAAGCCACAATTTTTACATTCTCCATGCATTACAAAATGCATGTGCGTGCCAGAGCAGAGTCAAGACGGGAAACTCAGATCCTGTATGAAAGAGATTTATCACCAGAAAGGAAAATAAAAGCTACAGTTCACAGAAAAGTTGTGTAGAAGGAGACAGCAGTAGTTGGATAGAGTGGCAGGGACAAGATTTAACCTGGAGACACGCTGGCAAAACAGTTCATAGAGCACCCTATAAAATATCACAGCTGTAGAGGAGATACAATGAGAAACCAACACGCAAGCAATTCTTTAAGGCTGCCATCCCTGACAATCCCTATATCATTGAATTGTACTCTGAAATGAATTTTAGTTCACTTTCTTTGATCTTATCTATTTCACTTTATAAAAAAAAAAAAGAAGAGAAAAAAAATCCCCAGCAACCTTAAACACACACACAAAAGAGGAAAGTATTTCAGCAATTATCTTATTCTACCATTTCCTATCCCTCTTCAAATCCCCATATAAAAGCTCACATAACTTTACGACACTACACACGACAAAAATTGCAAGAAACCCATCTAGAAATCTTATTTCTTCTGCCAGCCATTCTGTGCCTTTAAGTCCAAATCTACATACAATGACGCTAATCAAAGAAGACACATGTAGGAGGATCTAGAAGAAGAACCCGCTCATTTCTTCTTGATCTCTTAAGTTTCTTTCTTGTTATATCAAGTAACAATAACACTTCATGAAAGGCATAAAGCATGTATATGTAGTAGTAATAGTCTTCAGTCCTTATTTTTTAAGGATTTCTTTCATCTATTAAAACATCTCAGTGTACTGATTCATCTTTCCTGTTTGCCTCAGAAAAATTCCAGGCAATTGAATGAACATACAAGCCATCAAAATATACTCCCACCAAAATGTAATATTGCTAAGCTAGAAGTAAAAATTAATGGAATGGATTGTCACTGCAAATAACATACCTGTTATTACACTGGCTTCCAAATGAAATTCCTACAAATTAACTTCACTTGACAAGGTAAAAAAGACAACATCATTTTGCAACTTCAACATCACACAATGAATCTGAGATCACAAAATTGACCATGCATGTTAACTTGAACAGTTTAATGCTGTTCTTTGTGGAGAAACTTAGAAAAAAAAAATTGTATAAAATATTTGCTTCTGTAACCAGAAATCTGCTAAAACCAGAGGTCCTTTTATGTCCTAGACTCTATCCACAAAGCTCATTCGAGGCCAGGACTGGTCTTTCACAGTCCATCCATCAGCAACATTCTCCCACCTTTTTCTTACACCAAAATGTCTCCACATGTGTCCTCCCCAGACTGTTTCAGATTTTTTTCTTTTCTCTAGAAACTTTATCTCAAATCTTCTCCAACAGTGGTTTTGTTGGTCACCTCTCTTGTCAAATCAAGAGGCTACATGCCTACCCATTTCTCTCTATCAGCATCACTCCTCTCTATCGGTGCCTATGTTTGAAATCCATCTTATAAAGAATAACGTCTGCTTAAGAAGCTCCCTGTCTATGTCCAGCTGTTCCCATCCTCTTATGACCATTGCAATGTGATATGGAACTGATCCATCTCAAGAATTTCTTACTTGAGTTACTTCACAGCTAGATCATTTTCCCAATTCAGTTCATACATGGTTGTACTGACATGTGTGCTATAATAGCACAAGGGAGAAAATGAGCAGCACAGGGAAGGGAGGAAAATGCTGCTTAAATTGGTTTACACATTTCTACAATCTGCAGATGTAATTTGATGTTTCGGCTCTGTCAATCTAGCAGGTAGCTGCCACCAAAGCTGGCAGACTCGCTCCTCCCCTCACTCTTGACCTTCAGTCCCCATTTTCCCCACCTCATGCATCTAGACATCATGAGCCCACAGAGTTAAGTCAATTCAGCTGGCTGATTTGTGAGGAAGCTATTCTTTTCATCCAAATGAACTGACTCACCTTGTGGTTATACGATCACTATATTCCACCGAAAGGAAATATTAGGAATGCCTGGTAAAGACCACATGTTTAAGCAGTAGCTTCAGTTTAGATCATGTTTGCTATGATGTCTAAATGCAGACTAAGAGAAGAGTTATCTAGTGTACAAGTGTGCTAAAATCTCGTGAAATAGCAAGTAAAACCCATGATGGTAGAGCCTTTGATCTATGGACAACTGGTAAAACATCTGAAGCTGTGGCTCTGCGGAACAGATGACAAGGGTTTCATGTGTCCCTCATTACACTCAGTCTCTGCAAAATTTTCACTGTAATCAATAGATTTCAATTCACTGTGCCTAGCAAATTCCTTAAACTGTTGGAATTCATTAGACATGTTATAAAGTGTGTTAACACAGTGTTACAAACGCTACCAAACGCAAAACTCACAGGCTCAACTAATAAAACAGTATATTGTAACTTACTGTAAAATTGCAGAATTATCCCTCCATGTGGCTTTCCTTACTTGCCAAAACCTGTATGTGTGACCAAAGCCTAGGTCCTCAGAGAAAATCCTCATAAAAATATATACGTGTATTTGCATATAAAAACAATGCCGAAATTCTTCAAAATAATTTTTTTTGTGGTACATTCAACTCAAAACATACTGAATCAGTTAAATCTGAATATAAAAGCACATGAAGTAGACAGCTAAGCCTGCACTATATTCAACATGTGCTGACATTTTCTAAAGCTACTAGATTAGCTGATGAAATCCATTAATAAATACACTGGTTCATTTTACAAGGCTAAAGTTATGTCAGAAATGTAATGTGCTGCTTCTATCAGTAAAGAAAAGTAAAAATTTAAGAAATTAAACCCAGCATCAGTGAATCATCCTGGATGCAGAGGTCAGCCAATAATGACAAACGAATAATGAAAACAAACAATCTGGTGACCTTTCAGCACACACATTCACAAAATTTATTAAGTCTGAAAACATGTGACACAAAACTAATCTTTTGTTGTTGTTTTACCCTCCTGCTTACTCTTTAAGACTTAAAGTTCAAGCTCATTTTAATTAGCATTAATAATAATTAATAATAATATTTAATAACTCCCTATTCCCCAGTCATCTGGAATTAAAGTCTAATATAGTCCATGTAAAACAACCAACATAATCAAAGAGTAGGAAATTGTATTAGTTCATTAACAGTTTAATGTATAATTTATTATTCCAGCTAATTGACTTCTGAAGTCAGCAGGAAGTATGTGAAGACTTACACTACTATTTAGTCCAAGAAAAAGCATATAAAGGATCAGAACCATCACTCAATGTGGTAAGTTAAAGCCTTTAAACTCTAGGCTGTCAAGGAAAAGATGAATACATAAATACTCAAGGATGCTGGTTGCACTGTGGAAAGAAGCAGCAGCTGTTTGACGGGCAAATAGGGGATGGTTCTCATGGTAAAAATGGGGATTGTTTAAATAAGTTGCATGCTGCCAGAGATGCAAATACAATCCAGGATGCTGTGGGAGCTTCACGGGGAACTTGGTGAATGCCTGGTAGGGACCACGATTACGGGTGCAGAGAATGAAGGGGGCTAACCAACAGATGTGTGACATTAGAAAATACATACTCATGGTTTCCATGGGCAAACTCTTACTGGACTGGAACAGAAAGTAATTCAATACAGTGAAAGGGCAGACGGAGACAAGCCAGAGAAACCTCCCTTTATGTAGTGCCTAGTTATTTCTCCAACTTTCATCCTACATCCTACACCTACACAGTGACAACATATCTTGAAGAAAAGATGTTTCACCATAGAAAAAAAAACCACCAACAATCAAATAATTATATTAATTAATTCTAATTAATAAATATACACCATCTAAGACATAGGTAATCAATGAGTAAGAGATTATTGGAAATAGTAAACTACAGAAATAATTTGGAACAGTAAGTGGATAGAAAAATATTGATCATCTCACATCACCCCAACAATCATACTTAAACAACTCAATCCCAGTTCAAGCTCTTCAGGAAACAACTGGTTCATGAGGAAAGTTGATTGTATACTACAACTATTTACTTACAATAAAAGAAAGCATTTTTTAGTAAATAAGCTACAGTTTGTTACAGACCAACTCATTGAAGAGAATAAGAAACCCACATTTATTAACTTTTCTTTAATTTATCCTGTATTGTGCACTCTATTAGTTTCTTATTACAGTGCCTTAACTCAGAAACAAGTAGAAGATACTGGTACAAGAATAGGGCATCAGTTTCTAAACCTTTCTTCTACCCAGGGAACCACAGGCAAACAGTAAGGAGGAAATAGCCAGATTCTTAAGAATCACTCAAGATGTGCACAAACCCTATTTGAACAGTTGGAAACAAGTTGTAACAACATTTTATTTGGCACAGAGCATCATGCAGAACTTCAGATTTACCACCAGTGTCTGTTTCAACAACAAAAAAAATCGCTGAGAACCACAGTATTTATATATCCTGTCACGTTAGAGAGTCTTTTTTCTAATTTCTAGAACACTTATCTAAACATGATCAAGCATTAGATGTCTTAAACTATGGAAATGGCTGCCAGATGGTCAGCCCTTTCCCCTGCCTCACCATTCACCACTGCACCAGGCAGTGGTTACATGAATTTCACACTATGACCTTATCTAACAGCTGTAATTTCATCATCGAGTCACCCTATTTGAGATACATGATAACTCTAACCATTAAAGGTGGGATTATACTCCTCCATCTTTGAACAAGTACTTCTGTAATAGTTCCCTTAACTTTTTGAAGAAACGTGATAACAGTCTGAAATAGGTAAAAATACTTTGGAGCAGAGTCTCGTGCTTATAGGAAAAATGGAGTGTGGCAGAAATTAAAACAAAAATCTTCAAAGGGCAGAATTCAACAGATTTGATATTGGTAGAATTTCTTGAAAAGATTAGATAAACTATAAAGAAACACAAAACAACTGACAATAATAAACAGCATATAAAAAAAGGATAAATAATGCTTATGCAGAAGAAAAACAGGAAATATAGTAAGAAATAAACATTAAAACAAAAACAGGCAAAGTAAAACACAAATGGACTAGTGCATCAGGATTTATTTTAGGATCCAGGAATTCAAAAATAATGCAATTCAAAATAATGCAAACCACACAAAAAAGGACAAGATTAAAAATTAAGTTTGAGGTCTAAGCCAGCCTACTGGCAGGCTCCAGCCAAAGTAACTGATCCCTCATTCCCTGTTACCTTCAATGAAGTATTTTCAGCATCTCCTGAACAGAAACTCCTGCAGGAAGAGGAATCAATTCATACAGATGAAAATTAATCCAGGAAAACAAACAAACAAACTCGCAACCTAGTCTTCAGATAGGAGGTAGGATTCAATGACCACAATGGAAATGTATCTGCAGCATCCTACATCAAGACAGCCTCAATGGGTTATCAAAATACAACCTAAAAATTAACCTATAAGAACATAAGCTCCTAAGTATAAAAATCTGAGTAATGCAACATGTTACAACTAAAAAAAAAAAATAAGATAAAACACCACAAAGCAAAAACTAAAAGGAAAGTTTTATTACTTAAAAGTAATAAGAAACAGTAAGATTGATACTAGCTGAAATGTTCAACTATTTTTCAGAATTCAGATGTTATTCTCTGCTTCACTGGAATTACTCACATAACATTTATAGTTAGATTTAACACAGCTAGAAAATCATCTTTCTCTGAAGGAAATACGAAAACTTCACTACCAAAACCAAATATAAACCACTAGAAAAAACACTAGGAATACCAGAAGCATCAACTCAGTTTTCCAGAACCTATATTCTTTAGAGTTAGTAACTATAGTTGATGAGTCAATTATTTCTCTGCCCCTTATCATCATCATAGTAGAGCTAAATTGGTTTAAAGCTAACACAAAGAACTACATATCTTACCCACACCCCCTCAATTTTTAATCATCAAAACTTCTCTAGTGCAAGTGCTCCACAGATTTAAGAGTACCTGATTATCTTAAACAAAGAGAATATGTACTCAAAAGGAAGAGTGTAGTTCCAACTTTCTTACAAGGCTTCATTTTCACTACAGGAAATACAGCTAAAAACACAAAATTGAAGATGTATCATAAGCCAGAAAAAACTTTAAAAATTAAAATTTAAGAAATTCCTATTAGAAGAAATGAAACAAAGACTGTGAACCCCTCCAATAAAGAAATAATGGAAATGCCATTCAGTAAAGCAAAACTAACAAATTAACCTTCTTGATCAACAGTGAGAATTACTACGATTAAATTGTCTTGTAAAAACAACATATTAAAAAGCAGAAAGGAACCCCAAATGAGAGAGCTGACTTCTTTGAGCTGACTTCTCTAACAGCTTAAGCAGTATGAGCTGAGCAGGACCTCTTTCCTACAGTTTCACAAACACGTATTCATTTAGTCAGCTTGCAAGACTTGTTCAGAAAAGCTTTGGTCCACCCCCCTACATCAACCTTAATATCTTACGTTCACTATATCCATCGGGATTAAAGATCATTGCATTAAAAATATATTTTCCATTCACACAATTTACTGAAAATTTTTCACCTTGAAGTAAATGTGAGATCCAGTGACTGAAGAGCCGCTGAAATGTCTCATACATGCAGAAATAAAAAATAAGGGATATGTTTTAATTGGGCCGTTAGTTTATTAACCTTTTCACTTGGCAACCACTGGCAATAAGGTGCACTGTGCAGATGCTGATTTGTCCTTCATCAGTTCCACATGGTGGAGGTCTGCCCCCAGTCCTCCACAGCTGATCCCTACACCAACTAGAGGGTCCTCATTGCCCTCCTTCTTTGAATGACAGAAGAAATAATAAATACCAGAAAAAAATGATCGTACGTAATTCGTGTCATTTGCCAATCACTTCTGTAGCTTCAAAATGTTACTACAAAAATGGAATGCTTACATACAAACATTACTGTTCCGAGAACTTGGTTATCAGATGCAAAATCTGCTGCTTTGAAACATGAACTGTTCACAACTCTAAAAAGTCAACAGTAACCTGGGACTACATACTAATGTCATTTGTAAGCACAGTATACTGTGAGAGATGCTTTCAAAGATGCTACCCTGACCAAAGGACACTAAGTCAGTTGCTTCAAGCCTTTAATGCTTTGTTCAGCCAGCCACTAGCTCAGCCCTACAGCAGGTCAACCCTTTCAGACTAGTAGACAGGGTTCAGACATCACAGCATACCAACCACACTCCATGCCCTACCTGGAGCACCACGTATGCCTCCCAGCAAGGTATCTCTCCCCGGACTTAGGATCCAAGCTTTGGCAGTGACAGAAACCAGCACATTATTTTCTACAGAAGTAGGTTTATTTTACTTGGACACTGCAATAACAAGTACTAATTCAGAGGATCTACAAGCCTTAGCTCAGCGGCTTGTAACTGAGTGACAGTTCAGCCTTGAGGTGAAGAATTGTTCCCCAATTATCCTAACATCATTATTCCTTATCCTGCCTTTTCCTAAATACCAGAGAGGTTAGCATCACGAGGCAGAAATCCCTGCACCTCCAGCAGGAATATCCAGCCCTGGCAATCCCCCTACCTTGTTCCAGTTAACAACAAAGCATTAAGGGTAGGTAGCCTTCCTATCTAAGCTCATCTAGCATTTCTGCCCAATGTGAAATCATGTCTTTAAGGGACTTACAGTGGCACACTGACACATATTTCAACAAACTGCAATTGCACCTTGCCAAATTTTTAAAATTACTCCAAACCAGGTCACACAATGAGCAACAATAACACCTCTTCTTCGTCCTTCCTCACAGCATTTTTCTTGTGTGACCACCCAAGTCTTGGTCTCATTTCTCTCTCTCTCACTGTCCTGCATTAGCCATAATTCTAACCACAATGGTGAGAAAAGAACAAAAATCTTTACTAATTCTGACTATTAAAATGTCTGGTGGTATGTTAGAGGTGCATATGTCACTACCGTTTATCTTCTGTAAAACCAAGCTAACACCTTTATTCACATTACACTAAGCCACAACAGTCCTATTAAAAATATTACTTGAGTAATAACTTACATATTATTGCTCACTGTCACAATCACAACAAGAGAAAGTCTGGAACCCCAGTATATGTTTCAAACAAAAATTAAAAGCTAACCTATATGTAAACAAGCGTTCAGACATGTGTCAACACATGCGTTTACACTTCGTTCTAAAAAAAGTGAAGAGAAATATTTCAAATGCTGCATCACTCTTGCACTTTCTCAAAATACATTTTCTTTGTATACCATTCCTGACCTATTCATACTCATTCAGGAATCACATTTAGTCTCTCATTATTTTTAATTTCTTTTTTGAAAATCTGCTATTTCATCTGCTTATTATGATCATGCCTAATAGAGAATGCAAGAGAAAAACAGTGGTGTTTTCTTGCTTAGAGGGGAAAGACCATTTTCAGAAGCCTGTTCATCAAATATCCCTGAAAAGATATGAACAATTCTATACTACTACTGTTCTAACATTTCTAGATTTCAAGCACAGTGATGGTGAAAGCAGCACTACTCAAATATAGCAAGCAATATTTGTTACATTCTATGTGCTACATTTAAGTTTTGCCTCCGATGGCTTTATCAACCACATCATTCTCCGGGAGACATTTGACTCACTCAAGCTATGAAGTAATTTCTAAGATGTTGGCTTTTGTCATAATTAAATGTGTAAGCACGAAGTCACTACACAACTGCAAATTATTTTTCACAATGTTTCAAGATATTTACTATACTAACATAAGAAGTCATTACCAACACAATCAATTTTAAGTGATCACGTACTCTTGTAGGTGTCATTGTAATTCACACTATAAATACTAGCAATTCAATATCATTCAATAAATAAATAGGATGGAAATACAGCCAGGGTCACAGTTAGGAGGTTTCTTTTGTAAAATACCATCATGTCTTCCAACACAAATGGAACCAGAAAGAGAAAAAAGTATATGTTATCATACATATACTAATCTAATAATACATATCTAAGATCATCAAGTCCAACTGTCAGCCCAATACCACCATGCCTACACTAACCCATGCCCTGAATTGCCACAATTACATGGGTTTTTTTGAACACCTTCAGAGATGGAGACTCTACCACTTCCCCAGGCAGCCTCTGCCAGTGTTTGACAACCCTTTCAGTGGAGAAATTGTTTCTAATATCCAATCTAAACCTCCCCAACACAACTTTAGCTCATTTCCTCTCATCCTATCACTTGTTGCTTGGGAGAACAGATCAACACCTGCCTCACTACAACCTCCTTTCAGGCAGTTGTAGACAGTGATGAGGTTTCCCCTCAGGACCCACTTCTCCAGACTAAACAATCCCAGTTCCCTCAGCTGTTCCTCATAACACTTGCATTCCAGACCCTGCAGCAGCCTCATTGCCCTTCTCTGGATACACTCCAGCACCTCAATATACTTCTTGTACCAAGGCGCCCAAAACTGAATACAGTATTTGAGTTGCAGCCTCACCAGCACTGAGTATGGGGACGGATGACTGCTTCCCTACTCCTGCTGGTCACACCATTTCTGATACAAGCCATGATGTTTTGTTGTCTTTCTTGGCCACCTGAGCACGCTGCTGGCTCCTGTTCAGCCAGGTGTTGACCAACACCCCCAGGTCCTTTTCTGCAAGTCAGATTTCCAGCCACTCTTCCCCAAGCCTCTTCACAGCAACTTCCATGTTCCTTACGCCCCACATGCATTTCTTTAACTATTTACTACTGGAAAAAGAAATATGCCTGAATATCAACACAGCGTATCCCCATATATGATTATGACATGTTTAGGTGAGCCTTTATTTGAGAATCTTTAAAATAATTGTAATGAATGTCTACATCCTTGTTGAGCAAATACAGATTTATTTGCTTTTCTTGATTATCTTTCAGATCCTCCATGAAAGTAATCCATTAAGCATTTCTGACTATTTGCGAGATTCCTGTTTAGAACCTGTGGCTTATAACTGTGCATCTGGACCTGATTCTTTCTTTTGGGATAAAAGACAACCTTCCGCAAGTGTTCAGCTTAAGTGCAGTCATCATAAAACAGCCCACTCTTGGGTAGTACAGTCAAGTTCCTTGCTTCAAGAATAGTAAGAATTTCGAATTCTAAACATGAAAATCTGTTCCCATGATAAGATGGGACTTTATCCCAGATTTTTAGTCTATTTCAGTCTTCACAATATACTTAATCAGTATAAGAATGCATGGCAAAAGTTAATTCTACAGTTATTTAATGCAAAAAAAAAAAAGTTTAGTATATTTTGTAAAAGTTCTTGTACTTGCAGTGGAATAGATGGAATGCAATTTTAACACAGTGAAGCTATCGGCAAAATTAATCGACAAGTATTTCAGAGGATATTCAATGTCCATGTAGAATATTCAGTAGTTAAAGGTACACTGAAAAACAACAGAGCACACAATAACCAAGCATTACATATCTTAGTTACTTCTAGAAGTAATGGACTCTGAATAATTGTCTAAGGAAATGTCAGTTTCAACTTCAGCTTTTCTTATAGTTGGGATGTTACTAAAGACTTTCTCTATATGGGCCCTCCTCTTATGTGTGAGCTCTCAGCAAATTCTTCACAGCCAGAATGATAAACAGTACTTCTCTTCTGTACCTGAGTAACATCTGCATGAATATTTTTAAGTTTTTAGCATCTTTCAGATTCGCACTGTTGTAATAAGCCTAATTGCTACAGGCCAAGTTAAAAGTTGGAAGAAAAGACATACAGACACACAGTATGACTTTGCAAAGTTGTTTCCCTAAGAAATCAGGCTAAAAAATGCAGTCATAACTTGGACAAGGACACTTCCTTCTCTGGAACACCCTTTTTTATTTTGACATAAGCAGCAATATGTGCCAGAGACTCTGCTAGTATCAAAACAACACTGCTTCATTAAAATCTGAAAACACTACTAGGGAATCTTGTTGGATTTTTTATCCTAACCTACGTACCTGTACATTCCAATGTTCATATGCCTCAGTAATTACATATTATGTAAAAAATGAGCATTACATTTACAGGTAACACTTTCTCAGTCCAGCAGAAAGATTAGTTTGAATCCATTTGATGATGTATCCCTGCCGCTAACATGTTACATAATATCCTTATATTTAGCTCAAAAAGGTCCTAGAAAGGAGGAGGCATATACATAATGTTTGATGTATACCCTAAGATTGGGTGGAGCAGAAGGCAAAAGCACCAGAGAGGAAGCAGTCAATGTCATAGTTAAACACACCAAAGAATCCAACCACAGAAGGACTGTAAAAGATAATAAACTGGTGAACGCATGCCGAAACTCTCAGGGTTATTTCTGCTGCAACAGTTAAAAAAGATGAAACTAGTGTTTTCTGTAAGGTACTTGGGCATGACAACAACAAACCAATGCTGTAACTAGCACAACAACACGTGATGTTAACCCAAGACGCAGACGTCTGTCTCTCAGAAGGAGTGTCAGGAGCCAAAGCACACCGAA
Source organism: Neomorphus geoffroyi (assembly GCA_033558235.1). NCBI lineage: Eukaryota > Metazoa > Chordata > Aves > Cuculiformes > Neomorphidae > Neomorphus > Neomorphus geoffroyi. Next base: position 17,493,572 of record JAUMJM010000016.1, on the reverse strand, counting down.
TCTTTAAATGACATTACCAGCCCTACCTGGGACCCCCAGCAATGGGCCCAAGAGCCACTTCAGCTCAGGCTTGTTCCCTCTAGTCCTGGATTGAGCTATATCACTGGCAAATCTTGGCCCAGGCCCTGTTCTCTGCTGCTCCTGACCTTTCAACCAGGCTTGTCAGGATCAACATGGGACCCGACTCATCTGCTGGTGCTGGTTCCAGGATGACTGGGAAAAGCCTCACCCCCCAGCTCATCCTCCTGCTGCCCCATCCTGCAGCTCCCGACAAGGAGACCGTTGGCCTCACCATCAGCCACGACGACATTCTCCCCACAAATGATAAAAAGAAATGGAGGAAATTTAATGATTAAATAACACCCAAACAGCACAGTAAATACAGACTTTTGCAAGTCGGCAGCAAGGCCAAGTGCAGGGATGAGGAGGTTACTCAGAGACACTGAATAAAACACTATCAGGCCAGTACTGAGGCAGCAAACTGAAAGATAAGAAGTGGCCCAAGGTCTTGTACTCAGGCTTCTCCTGGGCAAGATGACAACACTGACTTCATCCCGCTAAGAGGAAAAACCTGTAGACTAGATGCAGGAGGCTTACCTGCAGGACTGACTGTTCAAACCAATGATGACCTTAGCAGGCAGCTGAACATGCTATGAAGTAATAACTGGCATGAGAAAAGATCCCTGAGGGAAGGCAAAGCAGCAATGAAAACTAATGGTCTGTGCAATCTACACAGTTTTGAACAAAACAACAGCTGACGCTAGCAACAGTGCTCTGCGTGCAACAAACACCCATGTAATGTTTCAAAACACTGCAAAAACAAAAAAACAAACAAACAAAAAAACCAAAATAAAAACCTGTTTCAAGACAATTTGCAAGGGAATGTGTATAAGTGGCGTGCCACAAGTTATCAAGTTCATTGATGATACGTAGAGGAAATGTTTTTAAATGGTAACTCTGTAAGGATATCACCTCTGTACCTATACTCACCATGAGCAACAGGCAGTCTGAAACTCTACATTTTCCCAACTAATATCTTGCATACTATATGGAGTTTTTTTATTTAAACAATAACAGTTTCTAATGTGGCTGGTATTGCTTTCTCGTATCTCACTTCATGGTTTTTGGGAAGTCAACAAGGAAGAAGCAGATCATGTGCAAGAAATGAGGTGGAGGAGGAAAAAAAATAGTACCTATATATCTCGAATAAAGTTCATGGATAACAGCAGATGACCTATGAATATACAACATATAAAACCAGCATACGTCAATGAAAGCAGACTAACCTGTCCTTTGAGATTTCAAATTAAATATTGTTCACCTCTCTCCTTAGGCATGCTGTTGCCACACCTCAAAACAGTCGCCTCCTGCTCCTGCAGATCATCTTCATTTCCATCCTTTCCAGATTAACTGGCAATTTTTAAGTTCTAGGGCTTTTTTTTTTTTTTTAAATCAATAGTCTTCTTACTTCATTACGAACTTATCTTGCAAACTGCTGTTTCTCCTTAGACCTCTGCTCCTGTTAATTTAGCAGGGACTATGTCACACTCTAACTCCCTACATATTCAAGACCCCTTTTTATTGACTTCCAAAGCTAACAAAAATATTTTCCCTTTTTACCTACCTTTAAGAAAAATAAAATCAGTAGAATAAAATTTAATTTAGGAAAGGCAAGCTCTACCTTCAAAACCAAAATCTACCATAGACCTCTCAAAGTATTTGACCATCTTACAAGAGTTCCAGAGAGCAATCTGAAAACAGGTTAAATTAGAAACAGCCAGTGCACTCTTCACACTAAGGAGTTTTCTGGCTTTATTAGCCAGTCTGTAGTTTTATGGCTTTATTAACTGTTCGTTAATGCTGTCTGCTTTTAATTAAGCATTCTAATGCTGTTAAAAAGGCAGAAACAGCTGTGGAAGTAATAACACTAATAATACTGTAACTTTTCAACGTATTTTTGTAAATACAATGTATACATTTCATCACTTCTTATTTTACCTGTGACCTCTCTGAAAACTAAAGACTTACCACTACAGAAAACACGCCATAACTATAGAGAAAAAGCCAATGGTCGGCTGTACATTATTTATATAACTGTATAATAGACATACATAATTCAGGTGTGTATAATTATCACCTATAACAACCATAAAAACCAAAGCACTTGTTTGGTTTTCATGATTCACTCACCAGAATAAATTACGTAGCAACCTCTCTGTAGTCTTAGATACAGTTATGGTAAGAAGACTGTGCAAGAGGTATTACTACTGCACTACTTTTTATCTCAAGATTCTAATTTTTAATGCTGGAAATTCAAATATTTAACAATAATGAATTAAGTATTTTTAAACTGCACCAGTACATATTAAAAATAAGCCTAAATTTTATGGATTATTTCCTTCGTAACTTAATATTCTTACTTTATTTTATACAGTCACACATCATTCAATGGACTGTCAGACTATCCAAATCCTGAAAGTTTTAAAGCTCTGTATCTGAGAGGACCGGGTACTAGAAGTGCCTACACCCAAACACACAATAAATAGTAGGATACTAGATGATGACATCTATGCACTTTTAACTATACGCTCATATGTACATCAAACAATGTAAAAAAATTAAGCAAGAAGGTGTTTAGACGGTAGTAGAAACAATAATAGAAATAAGCTCCATGCATAAAAACCATTCTGCTGTAGAGAGAGGAATTTTTGTCAGTATTTAGACTGTAACTAGAGAGAAAAAAAAAAGTACAATCAAAAAAAAAAAAAAGGCCCAGGTTGATCTATACAAGTTCACTGAAGATTAGAGGTCTTTTCCTGGGGGCTTTGTTCCATTTATAGCAAGCAAGAGACAGACAAGCCCTACCAATAATAGGTCAAGGACTCAATACTTGCAAAAATTTGTATGCAGAAAGATGAGAGCTTCCGTTTTTCTCTGACAGAGGACGAGCCCCAACTTTCATGCTTTTCTGGCAAGTAGAGGGAACATGGCCAATTTTCTTCGCATTTGCTGGCCAAGAGCTGAGACACTCTCTGTCTCAATTCAGACTTTAAAACCTTTACTGAGATGCATATGGTTCATAAGAAAATAGACCTTTACTGTAAGCAAGATGGGTATGGAAAAATCAGGACACAGAGGCTATCAGGGTTTTGGTTGTTTTTAAATTATCAATGGATTTTACTGAGTCAAATACACCTGAAATATATGGGAGAGTTTTGCTCTTTGTGCAAATGTTTGGGACTTTCTTCTCAAATAGACCTCAGAGCTCAAGGGAACAACGAAAAGCGAGAATGGTATTACAAAGCAAAAGAAAAATAATCAGAGCACCGTGTCAAGTCAAAGGAAGGCACATACGTTTAGAGCAGAGTGATCCATGTACAGATTAGACACTTTATTGGCTATCACAGCTCCAATGCTGTTAAACGAAGCAATCTTGCCTTGCTTTAAATCTGTGCACACACCTTCCTCAAATATTTTTACAGCTCTCCCACTAACTTATAATTGAACTCCACGCAGCTTTTTCTAAAGCACATGGTTGAGACGAAATTCTGGGTGCATACAAGCTATTATATAGGATAATACTGTGCTGTACCATTATAACTGTGGTAAATTATCTTTTGTCCTCAGAAATTATAGCCTCAATAACTGCTTTATGTACTTAGCCAACAGGACAACTGACTGTTAAGGATAAACATTTTCATTATCAACTTGTAAAAAAGAATAAAAGAGTATATGGAACAAAATGAGGGGACGACAAACCCAGAGGGAAGCTCTGGGCAAAGTAGAATGACATATGCGAATTCTAAGAGAACACGCAAACTTGCCTCTTCAGTGGGGTGGATATGAAAACCTCCCGAAAACCATTTACTTTTTACGCATCTCACACAGTATCACACAGTATCACAAGGCTGGAAAAGACCTTTGAGATCATCAAGTCCAAACTATGACCCAACACCAGCACCTACTCATCATCTAAACCATGGCACATCTAAAACATGGCCTCGTCCAATCTCTCTTTAAAAACCTCCAGGAACACCGCCACCTCCCCGGGCAGCGCAATCCAACGGCCAATCACCCTTTCAGTAAAGAATTTTTTCCTAATATCAAGCCTAAACTTCCCCTGACGAAGCTTGAGACCGTGTCCTCTTGTTCTGTCGCCGGTCGCCTGAGAGAAGAGACCAACCCCTGCCTGACTACAGCCTCCCTTTAGGTAGCTGTAGAGAGCTATAAGGTCTCCCCTGAGCCTCCTCTTCTCCAGGCTAAACAACCCCAGTTTCCTCAGTTGCTCTTCATAGAGCTTGTGCTCCAGCCCCTTCACCATCCTCATCGCTCTCCTCTGCACACACTCCAGCATCTCAACATCTTTCTTAAACTGAGAGGCCCAGAACCGGACACAGTACTCAAGGTGCAGCCTGACCAGTGCCGAGTATAAGGGGAGGATGACCTCTCTAGTCCTGCTGGCCACACTATTCCTGATGCAGGCCAGGATATCACTGGCCTTCTTTGCCACTTGAGCACACTGCTGGCTCACGTTGAGTTTCCTGTCCACCAGCACTCCCAAGTCCCTTTCTGACTGACTGCGCTCCAGCCAATCTGTCCCCAGCCTAGAGTTCTGCATGGGGTTGTTGTGTCCAAAGTGCAGAAACCAGTATTTGGACTTGTTAAACCTCATGCTGATGGAATCAGCCCATCTCTCCAGCCTATCAAGGTCCCTCTGTAGGGCCCTTCTACCCTCCAGCAGATCGACACTTCCTCCCAGCTTGGTATCGTCTGTGAACTTGCTAATGATGGACTCGATCCCCTCATCCAGATCATCAATAAAGATATTGAACAGGACCAGGCCCAACACCGATCCCTGGGGGACACCACTAGTGACCGGCCGCCAACTGGATGTGACCCTGTTCACTATCACTCTCTGTGCTCGGCCATCCAACCAATTCCTAACCCAGCACAGAGCATTCCCATCCAAGCCACAGGCTGACAGCTTCTCCAGGAGTCTGCTGTGGGAGGAGACAGTGTCAAAGGCCTTGCTGAAGTCCAGGTACACTACATCCACAGCCTTCCTCTTACCCACCAGGCGAGTCACACAGTCATAAAAGAAGATCTCTACCATTCCTGTGCCTATCAGGTAATAAAACTCCAAACAGATGTTATGATCTGAATCCTGAAAGAGAATTCATGCAGGCATAGTAGTCTAATACAATACAGACATTTGAAAGATGGTTCTGCATATTTTAACACTGACTTGTTTTATAGCTTGCTGTCTAGGGAACTGTTCATTTCTACAAACTACTAATGAATATGGCTTGCAAATCTAGAATCAGAGTTCAAATAGTATGGAGAATTAATTTCTAAACAGACTTCACAGTACTGTTAATTCTTAGAGTCGTGTACTCAGAAAAAGCACTGTGTTTCTAGAAGCCCCTGGTCACACCATTACATAATTACTCATAATCTCAGCTTTAAAAACAAACCATTTAGTTACAAAAACAAGAGGAAAATGGGAACAATAAAGGCTTAAGAATTTTAAGACAAAAAAAGAAGGTTGCATGTTTATTACTTTTAAGCCAGACTAATCATAGAAGGGGAAGGATAATGAAGATTTGGGACTTGAACTGAACAGTTGGTGCTGACAACACAGTTTTCATAATAAAAATCAGTTTGTTGGCATCATCCCAGAATGGATTTGACTAGAGTGACTAGAAAAACCTGTGAAAATAGATTTCAGATGCAGATATTATTCATCCATTTATTAGTATCACAAAATAACCATTTTTCTTTACTGATTCTATCAAACAAATCTGAAAATTTAGTATTTCCTTATCTTGGAAGAGTAGGAAGGACCATTTACATCCAAATTGTTGCTGATTTCCAAGGAACTCCAATTCTTTTATATAAATGAATCTGGAAAAATGTAATGAACTCTATTTTCCCCAGTCTCCTCAAGTCATTATATCTTCTGTTACATGGAAAAAATAAGTTTTAAGATAGAGTTTCAGAATGTGCTGCATGAACACAATCACAAGCAGCAAGACTTAATCAGAACAGAAGACAGACACAGAAATTCAGTTAAAAATAATAATTATGCCGTAACTCAGAATTTGCTGGAATAAAAAACATTTCAGCTGATTTCTAACAAAAAAAAGCACCTAATAATTGAAGAGACTCATAAACCCCTCTTACTTGTGGCCCTAAACTAACACTTCAAAAGAATATTCTCTCTTTACAGAAAATAGGAAATGTTTCCCTAAGTATATATAAAAAAAATTCATCTGTGCAGCTAGAGTAGTAGTTGACAATATCTGCTTAACACAAACAAGAACACAATATTAATATTATAATCTTTCACTACAGCAAAATTGGCTACTAAAGCTAGATTTTTAATGACCACAATATTCTGATACCAGGGCGCTATCTATATACTTAACATTCACTTTATTTAAGGAAAGCTAGATGAGAATGGAAAAAAATTAATATTGCATTTTGGGATTCAACTGTATTCCCAAACAAGTTTGAACTCAAGATCTCCCCAACAAATGTTTTCTGGTTAACTACCAAAAAGGCTGCAAGTAAGTTTCATATTGCAAGTAAGTTCAGCCATGTAATGGAATCTTGTAATACAGTTCCTGAAATCTGTTTTAGGGACCAAAAGGCAACTGGATAGCAAAAACTGTATTTTTACACACATCATATTTCTGCCAACATGGAATAAGTAATGCAATAAAAACAACCGCATCCAATGTTACATGGATTTGGGCTAAGCTAATGTAACTTTTCATAGAGTCAAGAAGAATCTATGCAGAAATATCCGAACAGACATACTACAGATCCAAGGTTTATTGTTACTTAAAAGAGAAGAATTATGTAAAGTCAACATCATGACTTCTCCAAATTAGGAAACCTCTTAACCTTTTAATATATGAACTAACACTATACATGCAGCTGGTATTTTTAAATCTCTGCTTAATTAGTTGCATGATAACATCTTTATGTTAAGTATTACTCAATTTTATCTGTAACAGAGGCATATTACATAAAATATGTAGGAAGGGTATATAGGTTCCTATGACATGATATACTCTGAAGAGCCTATATTTTCAAAAATACAGAAGGTAAAGAACTGCTTTTAGATATGAGTTAGAAGTACAGACAGAGCAGTTTTAATGCTGGGACAAGAAAAAGCTGTGTGCTCACTCCTTCTCATCAAATTAAAATAATTCCTCCTTTTAGAAACACTGCAGACTCCATCTAACAGTGAGGGGAAAGCATGACTGACCTGTTCTGCTAGGTAGTGCTCACAGAGAGGTCTTGTGGGAAGAAAGGGAACAGTGTTGTTACATGATACACTTGTTGGATAAGTAGACTTTGATGAGTGTAAACACACAGTCAACCTTTTATTTCATTTGACCCTTTCAGCTGATACGTAGCTTTTGCAGATGTCCAGTCTACAGCATTACAATGGTATTCTCACTGAGACAGGTATCTGTGATACAAATACACCCTGACAATACAAATGTTCCTTGCTTCTGCACACATAAACTCATATTGCACGGAACCGACCGAGTGCAACCATGAAATTCTCCCTTATGAAAAACAATCTGTAACTCCACATACTGCAATATTAGATAACAACTGGCAATATGCTAATACCATACTGTGGTTATGTCAAACCAAAAGTACCGAAGATTTATAAGAATTAAATGGTATCACCCTCCCTGAGTATCAACCACTCCCTCTTACAACCCAGCTCTGGGTAACAGGACAAAGGATTTGAAATGATGGAGAAGAGGAAACTGGAAAACCTCCAGAGCGAGAACAAAATTCGAAACTGTATGAATCACCAGTGGGCAGGGAGTATGGAGCAGTAATTACTGCCCTCCAACAGCCATATCGTACAAGACAAAAAGATCATTTTGAAAAGAAATAAAACAAAACCAAACACACAGAACTGAACCATTAAGTGTACCTATTACACACTGATAGACATATCAAGACTATTCCAATGAATAGTATATTTAATTTGGACGACATAACCGGTTGGAATTGTTATACAATGGCAGATGATTAAACAATAACTACTTTCTACATTAGTACTGCATATTTAAATTACCCAGGCTAATGATAGTGGGAATGCCTCTAAATGGGATTGCTATGGAGGTTTTGGTGAATGACACATATGAAACCACCCATTTTTAGAATAAGTTTCTCTATATTTCATTTCTGTGTCTATAGAGTGATACCACAACTGAATTGGAATTTCTTGTTTATGCTTTGCTGAATTATAGCACAGAATAAAAGCAGATGTATATTCAAATCAATAACAGCAACATTTTGAGTGCTTCCTAAGATTAAAATATTTCCAACATAACCAGCTGTCCAACTGCTTGATTTTATTCTTTCTATTTTTGTTGTCTCTTCCATAAATTCACTATTAAGACTAGCAAAAAACAAACAAAAAGGGTGCAATCACAATAAAGCAAAGGTAATTATGCAAGATTCTCCCCTTTTTGTATGTCCTTTTTGTTCTTAGGGGGAAAAAAGCAAACAACAGACTGCTTACTAAAGTAACAGCTACATTGAAAAACTGCAAGGACTCCAAATGAGCCATGTTAAGAAACATTACAGTACTTCTGCATTTTTTAGATGAAGATTAATGTAGAAGTACCACAGTGCAAAAGACTTGAAGAAGCATCACCTACCTGATACTCCTTCACACTTTTGTCATTCAAAATGTTACAGAAAAGCAGCGCAAGGTATAGCTAAAGAGTGAATGTGAATTATAGAACCAAAGAGGGAGGCAGCCAGTTTGACATCCTCTCCTGTGGTCAGAAATCTAGGGGGTTGCAGCCTGCTCCCCATAAGCCTGTCGAACTAAAGCAGGTGCACAGACTGTGCAGAAACTTGAAGTTCTCACAAGAAATACCTACAATTAGATTATTTTCCCAGAGCTTGCAGCAGAAACATCACATATGCTCACAGAACATCTGATATATCTGAAAGTCATCAAAAGTGTCAATATTTTTAGTACAAGTTAGAAAAATACTAAACAAGTCATAAAAATTTCTGCCCACAAATGAAACAATATGATTATAAATCCATTTTAACATACTCGGGCAAACTGAACAATAACCAACTGGTTGAAAACACATCTTTAACAAATGTCAGAGTATGAAAATTACTTAAAATTAGATCAGAAGCCGAATACTGTCTTCAGAAGGCAATTCAGCCAGGATATTAATACACTGGGTCTTCTCTTTCCCTTGCACTTTGGTACATAGCTGTAATCAAAAACAATTGTAGCAACTCTAAAGAATTAAAAAGGCAGTATTCACATGAAAAAAGTTCCTCAAGAGGAAGTCTACAGGTTGTTTTACTGTGAACTGTTGGTACTGCACAAAGCAGTGGTTACTGTGCTGAACGACCCCTTTCTATCTTGCTAAATTCCAAAGGGAAAGCAAGTTGGGTTTCCCCAAATACTGCTTAAAGTTATGTGCACTGCTACAGAAAGAAATAAACCTAATCCAAGCAACAGAGTTTTGTACTTAAAGGAATGCATTATGAAAATGTTAGAAAGAAGATGCAGTGTAACAAAAACCTCAAATACCAGAGATCACTGCAACAGCATTCTTGCTGTATGCTGTAGCACAGAGAGCAAAAACTACTGTGGGAGGAGAGGGCTCACATCAGAGCATTGTCTGAAACAGCAGACAGCAAGGTCCTGCTACACAAGGCAAGGTCAATGCAATTGGAGAGTCATCTGTTTAAGAAAACACACTATTATTAGATGCAAGTTATGCAGCACTTGTGCATACTAATAGAATAAAACCATTACCCCAAAAATAAATGTTTTCAAATGGTAGCTTTGTCATTGTACTTAATGTTTCCACTTTTTGTGTCTCATTTAAAACATTCAGATGAGTAACAAAAACAAAGAACATCAAAAACACGAGTATTTAATTTTTTTCATTACTTGTGAAATATTACAATTGAAAAATACAATAATACAGACTTTTTAAAGAGGTCATGACAAATTATTAAATCTTACTGATAGCAATGTAGAATAAAAAGTAACCCAGAGTTGACAACCTATTTAAACTATTATGATATTACCTCACATTACGAGTGAAATATTGCAGTAAATACACTGGCCTACAGAATACACTTCCTTGTATAAGACTCAAGCCTGTACTGTCTTCACAGTCGAAAGTTATGCTGGAGTACGTAAGTTTCAGATGTAAAGAATGCATGAGGCAGCTCCTTGAGGTATGTCACATACTACACAAGATGTGTGTCCCTCCCTGCTACTTGAAATCATTCACAGATACAGCAGGTATCACCTGCAGCACCATCATTCACACTTGGTAAATTGGAGAAATACAGCAGGTTCTGGAAGAAGGATAATTCTGGTGGAGAGCTGAGTTTATTCCTTCTAGCTGTTGTAGTTCACCAGTTTTAGCTAACTGATGGCACATCTAGCTTTTGTTTGAACATGTTGGATTACTTATGAATGACTGGGCAGTTAAGAAGACAGTACTGTAGATGGCCTAGTTTAAAATCAGCGTAATTAAGTATGGCACAGAGAGGTCAGCATGACAAGAGTATACGAAACCACCAAGGTTTCACTTGATCCCACAGTGACATATTTACAAATTAACTCCATTATTTCAAGTAAAATCAAAATTCTGTTCCTCAAAAACAGAATAAAAATATTACAGAGCTCCCAACATAGGAAATGCAAAGAAAAACTATCACCACTTTATCCCCAGCTCTTAAACACAACTCTCCTTTCAGATGGACACTTTACTTAAAAAAAAAAAAAAAATCAAAGAATGAAATATGACCAATATCTGGCAGAACCATGACTATGGAAACCCCACCCACAAGCAGATATACATCTACATTTGCCAAGACAAATAAAGCAGTATACAGAATAAGCTGGGCTGCTCTCATATATGTACTCAGTCATGTGCAGGGTAGATTCAGACTAGATATAAGGAAGAAATTTTTTCAATGAGGATGATGGTACACGTTGCCCAGAGAGGCAGTAAATATCCCATCCCTGGAAACACTCAAGGCCAGGTTGGATGGGGCTCTGAGCAACTCTATTCAGTTGAAAATGTCCCTGCTCACTGGACGGGGGTTGGACTAGATGACTTGTAAAGGTTCCTTCAACCCAAACCATTCTATGATACTATGTAGGCCCTCAAGTACACGTGCAACAACTCTCTTCTAAATGAGATTAAGATGACTCAAGAAGGGACAGAATTAACATAAGGAAAAAACATAGATTTCAGCTTAGCATGCTAATAGTGTTCCATGACAAAAAGTATTATTTAAAAATTAATCAGGCTGCATACTGAAGGTACAGACTGTTGTTAAGCTGCTGACTGCGTAATCAAATGATACCCATTACTCAAATGAAACTGTCAATGGCTGCATTGTGAACAGGCAAGAGAGTAAGTCCATCCACACTGGAGCTGCCCTTTTCACTCCAGTGTTTCAGTTACTGATATTTTTGAAAACTACATAACACACAAAAAAAGATGCTAATAACACTACCATTGTCATTCATAAGGTTCAGGGCTCAAAGTCATAAGCCAAAATTCATTTTGTAGTAGGTGGCCTACAAACAGAAAACAAAACAACCACCCTTGTTCCAAAGAGTGGTCTTCAGTGTTTTAAAAAAATAAAATCTTAAAGAAATACTTCGGTAAATATGCAGGTAGATTAAGCTGATCTCTAAAATAAACTTAGCTTTAATGTTTCATGAAAAATCCCTAAGAAAATCATGGACCTCTAATGAAATAACAGATTCATTGCTTTTTGCATCCTTTATAACTCAAGCCATTCTCGTTTCAAATCCAAGAACTATTGCTAAATTACAGCTGCTAATCTCCAAAAAAAAAAAGAACTGCTAACTTGAGCTAAACTTTTCTAGTGATTTTAAATTTACCACAGTCCTTCATGCACAGTTACAACTGTCCCTTTTCAATATTTGTCTTGCTTCTATACTGGATTTCAGTGCAGGTTCTAGTCTCTGGATCTCAATATTCACATTTCTCTTAAACAGAAGAGCCCTTTGATACAAGAAACACTCTCTTCTATTGGTACTAAGTAGTGTTCAAACTGTTTCACAACATTAGTGTTCAAACTGTTTCACAACATTATTTTTGATAACCTATATATGGAGAATTTATTTTTCTCACTTTACGAATCTCTCAATTATCATCTCTTTCATGAACTTGTTCTATGACTTCCAGAAAATACAGTTTTCAGATTTTTTTTATTCAGCAGTAGAGCTTTCATGTTTCTTAAAGTTTTGGGGTTTTTTTTTATTAAATTATTGGAACTGTGACTTGAATGCCACACTTCTATTGGTTAAGATGCATCACATTAAATGAACGTGAATTGAGGGGATAGGAAGTGCACTGTCTGTTCTGCAATCACGAAGTCTTAATAAAAAAACTTACTGTGTGTAAAAAAGCAATGAACTCATTGCAGCACACTAAATTAACACCTCGGTACAGCAGAACATGAATAAATTCTATTTAGATGACTAAGAAAGAAAGATTTTAGTAATCCTGTGCAAAATTATGTTCAGATTGGACATGGTTTTTTGTAACCCGGGCATTTCTCTCTGAAGCATTTCCTAATCCACAAAATGTTGTGTCTGTTACTGGTTTCACCTCGTTTCATTGTTTCCAGATTTATTTAGGTGTTTTCCTCTTTGTTTTTGTAGCACTCACAAACATCAGTTGTTGTTTGCCACTGACTTTTCACAGGATGAGATACCAGATCAAAGCTGATTATCTGTAGTTGGAAACACATGTCAATGTTCACTACTTTGCAATAATCGCTAAACGGCTTTTTCATAATTGGAAAGTTCTCTGATCCTCTCTCAAATACACAAAACATACAGGATCAAAATACTTAGCAAACTTTTGTCAAATAAATAAGCCAAATTCTGCTCCTCGCTCAAGCGCGTTAACATGAAACATGAAATATTTGACTGTTGCCTTGAAGTGCAGCTGATCTTTTCTGCATTTCTCTACCAGCTCTTACATGCCTTTATCAGAAGCCAAGTTCACAGCCCACTGTACAGGCTCTTCTCCGTATCACCTGTCCCAGTGGCATCCCAAGAGTGCAAAGCAGAATCCAATAAGCATCGTTCCCAGCTACTTTGGTCCTGATCCTACAAACACTTCATACTGTAACTCTTTGCAGACTTAAGAGTGTAACTCAAACGCCCTTCACCAATCGGGCCAAAGAGAAGGCTGGAGCTGGAAGGAATGCGTTCGCCCTCCGAGCCTGGGCGCCAGGGCCCGCAGAGCTCACGTAGAGCGCCTGCAGCCCTCGAGAGAGGCTCGCAAAGACCCACCGAGGGGGGCAGAAAGCCCACATAATTCCTGCCAGCTGCAACCAGGGTTTCCCTGCAAAGCCACATCTCCGTGAATTACATCGCTCTTGTCAGATTACAATTACCTCGGCCTTTATATAAAAAAAAAAAATAATAAAAGTTTGTACAATCACCACGGGTGAGAAAAGAGAACAGGGAAAGTGAGGGATGAATTTATAACTATTCATGTGGGATAAAGGCAATCCTCCTCAGTGTGCTTTGCCCTTATCCCACATTAGTTGAACCATCATCCCACACGAGTTGAACCTTCCCGGAGGACGAGGGGGAGCCCTGACGCGAAAGAGGGGAGGGCGCGGGCAGCGGAGGGCACCGGGGACCACCACGTCCTCCCGCCGGCGGCCCGGGACTGCGGGACGTGGCCGAGAACGGAGCCCGCGCCCCAGGCACAGCCGGCGCGGGCAGCGCTCAGGGAGCCGGGGCCCGGTCCCAGGGGCAGCGCCAGCCCCGGGGGCAGCACCAGACCCACTCGGGAACCCGGGAAGGAGCCCGTGAAAGCAGGCGCGGGGGTGGGACAGGGGACGCACCTTTCAGCGTGCCCCCGGCATCTTCCTCCTCCTTCTCGGGCCGGTGGCTCCAGCAGCGGCCTCGGCGCGGAGCGTTCTGCGGGATAGGGCCGCCCCGCCTCACCAGCGCTCCTCGGCCGCCGCTGCCCGGGGCGCCGGAGCAAGCGAGGCGCTGCCCCGGGGCCGGGGGCGGGGGCTGCAGGCGCGACCGCCCCGCGGGACGGGGGAGGGAGGCAAGCAAGGAGGGAGGTGCCGGGGGCAGCGCCGCCGCCTGACTCAGCCGTGGGGCCGCCGAGGCGGGTTCCCCCGGGACCCCCCCTTGTGGCGGCCAGGATTGGGGAATCCTGCTATGCCCCGGGCTGGGTCGCTGGGAATGTGCCCCGCGCAGGCGGCAGGCGGGATGCGGGCAGCTCCTCCTCGCCCTGCCTCAAGGCTCGCACGGGCTGGAGCGGGGGTGAAGCGCGCGCTGGTTGCAGCCCTGTCGCGATGGGCGCGCGCCCCGCGGCAGCGCCGCCTCTGCCGGCGCCTCGAGGGCTGCTGCCCCCGGGCCGCGTTCGAGCTGCTGCACGTCGTGCGAGCGCGGCGGTGACCCTGCCGGCAGCAGCGCCCCTGCGCTGCGAACTCAGCTGCTCCCCCACCCCTTCTCGTGTGTGACCGCTCGCACTGGACCAGACGGCGCCCAAGGAAGCCGCGGGTCCCGTCCCGCTGCGGGGCAGCTGCCGGCGAGAGCGACCGCCGGGACCTCCCTCCTGCCTCCCAGCCCCGCGTCCCCCGCCGCTGGAGCCGGGCCTGGGAGGGGGCGGGGGCGGCCCGTGGCTGCCTCACCGCATCGGAATGTCGGCCCGCGCCCCCCGCCCCGCGGTGCGGGAACAACGGGGGGATTGAGGAGCGCGGCGCACGGGCTCTGCCCCTCCGCCAAACAGCGGCTTGGCAGGAGGGAGCGGAGCCCGTGGAAGGGGAGGGGGATGTGCTTCGCTCTCCGCATTGGCGCTACGGAAAAGCGCGGTTTCGGTGAGCTCAGCCGCGCATCTGCGCGTGCCATCTTTCCCATCCGTGCAGAGCGCGACAAGAGGCAGAACAGCTTCCTAAACTTTCATTTTAAAGGCAGCACTCTCTTTTTTTTTTTTTTTTTTTTTTTAAGCAGGAGAAAGCTGGCCGTAGATAGCACGGGTTTATTTTGGACACTTTTATGTAAACGGCAGGGGTTCTCATAGCTCAGGTATGTGGGGATGGCGTCCCAGTACCGGCTGTAAAACTTGCAGTTAATTTACTTCATTCCCTTCCAGTGTAAGGAACTTGTCGTACTATTTTCTAAGTAAAGAACAAATCCAAAAGCTTGAAAGTCATATTTATTAGTATATATCGTACTCTATTGCCTCAGCACTCTGCACCTCCTTGCAGTAATTGTCTTCTGAGGATAAGAGCAAAGGCGTTGATGCCCTGCAGGCAGTAATCACAGTGGAGAAAGTTATAAACAGGTCAACAAATACATCCAAAAAGTCAATGAAGTTATCCACTGGAGGTCTGCAGAAGTTATGTATTTTCAGAAAGTTTAGGTTTAGCTTGTTGGTTTGGATTTTTCTTTGTTTGTTTATTTTTTAAACATTAGATCAGATATAGTGGTGGTGTATTTATTCAATTTCTACTTATTGGCTGTTTGTTCATTATCTACTCTGACTCAGGGGCTTTCAGGTTCTGATTATTGGAATAGTGAAAGAAAATGCATTCACTATAGCAAAACACCTTGATCTTTTTTGCAGTGCACTGTCGAAATAATTTGTTTCCTAGGTGACATGAGACTTGCCCAGTCTGAATTAATTCAGCTAATTAACTCATAATATTGATAATTCTATATAGAAATACAGTACATAGTGGATAAAATCTCAGTCCTATGGAAAATGTAATATTCTCTTTGCCTCCTGTGTAGCCCAGATTTCATTCACTGCATATGGTACCCCAAAATGCTATAATGCAGTATTTTGCAAAAAGTAAAATGGGAGTAGTCAATCTTTTCCAATTTCGGTTCTGTCTGATCTATGCATTTTTCAGTACTCCTATATTTTCATATGCTGAATATTGACCCAAAACACATTCAATTAATACTTTAGAGTACTTTACATTTTGTGTCAGAGGCACAGTAACTACTTCATAGCAAATCATGCAATATGTTTTCAGCACTACAACAGTGGCAACTATCCTCTAAACACACAGGCAACAGGAACCTTTCCATGGAAGCTTTTTCTGGTTTCTCTGTGCTTTTCCAATTGTTTTAAAGGCTCCAGGAATGTTATTATTACATAATACCAGTGGAAAACATATATACATTTTCCTTCACTATGAGTTTGCACTTCATTATTTTCAGCTTGCAAAACTCCCAACAATAAAATGTATGCTGTATTGAAAAGAAAGGGATACAGAACGGAAAATTTGGAGAAATCACCACATCATTGAATTGACAAAAGCCTAAGTCATCCGTCTAACTTCAGACACATGTCAATGGACAAGGTTAGTAGCAGGGATGCTATGCAATGCTCAAGCGAATTGTTGCATTAAGGCTTTCTTCCTGAGATCCAGCTCCTCACCTGTAAATCGAAGACTTCCATGTTTCACCCGGAAACTGGAAGATTATTTAACAGCAAGATTTTCAAATACTATGATAATGGAAGTTATCAAAAAACTTACAACAATGTGAAAGTTGAAAGTCAGATACAATGGTGACAAATGTTCCCTATGCTTAGATGCTCATTTCCTCTAGGCTGACATTTACTTCTCTGAATACTGTAGGAAAGAAGAAATCACCAAGATTACAAGCAGCAGGAGTGCTGATATAGTTGTTCTCTTCCTAAAAAATATTTATGTTACATAAATATGTTAGATAAATTATGTTAGATAGTTCAGAAA
Organism: Neomorphus geoffroyi; assembly: GCA_033558235.1. Classification (NCBI taxonomy): domain Eukaryota; kingdom Metazoa; phylum Chordata; class Aves; order Cuculiformes; family Neomorphidae; genus Neomorphus; species Neomorphus geoffroyi. The sequence goes on along the minus strand of JAUMJM010000016.1, from coordinate 17,476,751 downwards.
TTGCATCGCTGAAAAGCATTGCAGACTGAGAAAAATTTAAACATGAAGGAATAATGTGCCTAAATACATCTAACAAAGTAAGTTGCTACTTAATAATTTTAATGTTTTCTTTCTTTAAAAACAAGTCAGAGGCTATATGTAGATCATGAGAAAGATGAAATTACAGCCCAGTTACACATTTATGGTTGAGACGGGCCATCTTCCTTCCATTCCATCAGAAGTAAATGAGATGCTGCAAGCAGATTTATTTGGGAAGAACCTTGTTTCCTTGGTGACATGTTGGAAAGTTGCCTGTTAGAATAGTTACCTGGAATAGTCATCTGTCTCTGTTAATGCAAGATTAATCAGTTTTGGACCTCTCTTCCGGCTTGTACACACAGCGTAAGTAAGTCCCCTCAACAGAACTCACTGACATTTGTTCAAAACAGATTTGTTCCCTAGGTGGAGAAGTCTGCAGACAGTTGTCAGCATCCAGGATTTCACTTCCTCTGCAGGGGACTCCCATACCCAAGTTTTGCAGAAGAGAATTTGGAGCTGGTTGACCTCAGCACTACACAGATGAGAAGATATTTTTTGCTGCACTGAATCTGACTCGTGGGTAACAGTTTATTTTTAACATTCTCTGCCAAGCAGAAAGTGCTTTGAGAATGCTTAAGTTTTCTCTATCATTGTATATCCTTGTCCACCATTTTTTCATGAGAAACTGTCATCACACTGTATCCTGCTCCATCAGACTTGGCCATATAGACAGACAACACATCCAACTCAAATTCACCATATTGCTAGATTTACTAGCAACATATAAACTCAAGTTGGAGATTCACTATGAAGTTTCACTAATCTAGGATTCTATGTATAATGCTTACATGTAGAGAATAGTGTAGGACTTTCAGAAGTCTTTTAGCTTTTAACCGCCTAAGAGTCTTCTACCAACCCTGTATTTTGGAGGCTGGTTACAAAACTGATTTAGAGATGAACTTCAAAGTGATGCATAAATATTAAATTCCACACATTCCTGCAAGATGATAAATATTATTCACATTATACACATGGGGACACTAAAGCAATGTCAGTTTACTTGGGCAATATTCCGAATGTCAGTAAGAAAAAGTAGCTACAGTGGCAGGATCAGTACTCAAGAGTACCTGGGTTTTTTCTGCACTCAGTCTGAACTGTGCATCACTTGCCTAAACCCTGCACTATAATGTATAAAGAAATATATTTGTCTTTAATCATGGTATTCTATAGCAATATTTTCAAACAATTTAACAAATTACATTAAAAACATAAGGTATGCTTTTAATTTTCCAAAATTCACTTTTCAGCTAGGAGCATGCATGCTCACGCACATGCAAACAAAAATCCCCAAAGAAAATTAGAAACACATGAAAATAAAGACCGAGAGTGTTTTCTTAACTGCAGTCTGGTTTCAGTACGGTGAAATTTTCATTGATGTACTAACAGATAGCAATTTTTCTTGTGAATGAACCCATAGGCCTTATCTGCAATTAATTTTTCCTTTCCATTAGACCGATTATCATTCTACACAAGTACAGCCCATGGAAGCAGGGTAGCAACTGCCATGTCGGGGCAGCTCAACATTCTATAAAGCACAATTCTATTTTAATGTGAATACGGTGATTCTGCTCTATCAAAAGAGTTTTTAAGGAAAGACAGTTTCAGATAAGACACCTATTATTTTAGTAAAAGCCTGATTTTGAGACTATTTTATTATGATTGCTAGATAAATAATCAAAACCAGTACAATTTCTATCCTGATTCAAAATAATGAACATATGCGAGATGACATTTGAATTTCAGAAATTGTTTTTGAATTATTAACTCTGGACTAGAGATTTCTTACCAAGCCTGCTACTCTACGAATATTGCAGGGGCTTTGTAACTATATTAAAGATTTAATGTCTCTTTACGTCCTGTGAAGTCTGTAAACACCAGCAGTCACGGACACAATTCTGAAAGCCTAATGAACATGCAGAAAGACCTTCTGACATTTCAATTAGGAATGAACCAAAAAGAAAAACTAGATAAAATAAATAACTGTCTAAAAAGACCAATAAGCTGGAACAATTTAGAGTTTTGGAATTGACACCAGCTGCTTGACTTTCAAGTTGTTACTAAAGTTATCTTTTAATTAGTCTTTAGAAGAGCTACAAAAGATTTTGGAGTAAACTTAAAAACACATCTACACATTATTTTCATATATCTAAGACCATTTCTGGTAGGAATAATTAATTATAAATATGGAATAATTGCATTATCACTTTTTTGGGCTATGCAAGTTTTGGTCTGACAAATTTCTTATTTCAGTGGAGTAACTCTAGATATAGATCAAATTAAAGCCTTTTATGCCTCAATTGGATTCCCATCGTACAACTTGGCAAAAAATCAATACTAAAAATATAGCTAAGCCATTATTACAAAACAGCTTTTTAAAAATTAGAGACTGGGTTAGAATAGAGGTCTTCAAAACACTGGGGGAATAACTCTTTTTTACTTCATATTACAGTTCAGGCACAATGGAAGTCAGAAAACCTATTAATACTAGTAACTGAATAAAACTGAATACTACACCATAATTTTCTGTTAATTCTCCCTAAAAGACAGTAGATGGAAAATACATATCTATTAATGGATTAGAATTTTGGGGTCAAGAATAGTATGTCAATATTAGTGATATTAAAGTGGCAAGTAATAAACACTGACATTCCAAATCAAATCATACAGCCATAATGAAAATGTGTTGAGAAGACTGCTTTATTACTTTCTTTGTATAAGCTCAGGTTTAAAGTTCCTCAAATGCACAGTAAAGCCTTAGCACATTTTATCATTATAAATGTATTATTTTCCTGAATGAAATTACATGGTCCAACCAGGATGGAATATTGTCCTGAGCATCTAAACAATAAAGCCTGATTTATCAAAGCTCATTAGATGTGTCTATCTTTGTACAATCCCCATTAACTGTTCAGGTTCACCTGATTAATCCTGTTGAAAAGTATTTTATTTCTAGGCTTTTTTCTCCTGATGGACATTTTCAAGGAAGCTTTACCAAAGGCAATTCTTCCATTGTCTCATAATTGTGCCTTTAGTTCGAATACCAAATTATTATTGTACTCAGTGGTTCAAGTCCTGCGCAAACAACAAATGAGCTGACTTACCCATGCTCTGTCATCACTTTAAACAAGCAGCCAGGACTATATAATATATTATAAAATCTGTATTGTCCTTAACACCCATGTCTAAACCACCAGTCTACAGGGTCAATTTAACACTCAGTTCCTTTACTGGCAACCTGCCATAGTCCACATCTGACCAAATCTAAGAACCAACACAACAGTTTGTTTAGGTAATCAACCACAACTGTTAAAGCCATGAGATATTTTAAATGTTTGTTTATTTTTCTTTTACTAGCTGAAAAATCTGAGTGCCAACACAGTGGGAAATAATATTAGAAAATATGTAGTTATGAAGTTTGTCAGTGTTTTTTCTCTTATAGAATCATAGAATCATCCAGTTGGAAAAAACCTCTCAGATCAAGTCGAACCATACCTCTCCCCTTACTAAACCATGTCCCTAAGAAACTCATCTACCCATCTTTTAAACACTTCTTATTTCATGTTGGATGATTCAAAGTACCCCCTATGTAAAAAGTTTAACTCATAATCTTATAGTGTTTTCCAGTGAAGTTTGGCAAGAATTGTTTCTTTACACAGATATATAAAATACACATACAACAAAAGATTTAATTATTAAAAACATGGAGGATATGGGAAGGCAATTGCACAAAGTTGCCAAGAATTTTGATGTCTTTTTCCAATAGGCTGCTTTTCTTTTAGGAGTTAATTCTGCTATTTAATGTTACTGTAATTTGTCTTTGTGCTACAAAAAACATGTATTCTTACTACAGCCAAATAAGGCTATTTTATGTTACCTATTTATTGCAAATACAGAATTTGAAGTTCACAGCCATTTTATTTCTGCTGCTTCTCTAGATATTCTTAAAGGATATGCCTGTAGATGAAAGCTCAAGACTAAGATTAATCTTTAATGCTTGAAATAAGCAGATTCTACTTCCAAGTGCTATATAGTCTTACATCAAAATATGAGTTTTTATATGTGTATAATAATACACAACCTTCTTGAAATTGGTCATATCATTGGTAAAAGTACATTTTGCAGAAACTGGTATCTGTTTCAAAGCGCAAACCTGGGTATTACCTGATTCTTCCAAGACTACTTGAGAAGAAATATTATAAACGTTATACAAAACCCCAGGAATATCTAAGTTACTTCCAGCCTTCCAATAAAAAGTCAAGTTGCTGGAATTCCTAACATATAAAGGCTGCAGAACAGACCAAAGTTTTGTATAATGTTGGCATACACAATTCAACTGAAAGTTTGCCTCATCCTGGAAGTGGACATTTAGGTAGTGCTTTTTACAGTCTAATGCTGAGATATTAAAATTTATGTGATGAAGTCTAAAGATAAATGAATTATATAAGCTTTTATATAATTCTGGCAATCTAGTAAAAATTTATTTCAGAATTCACATACTCCGAATGTCTTCACGTGTTTGTTTCATAGTTATTGCATTCTCCTACATTATGCAAATATTTGCAAGAAGGCATCTTAGAAATTTTGAGGAATGACCTTACATGTAACATACTTTCACCTGCTGTTAATACCAGTAGTGTGAAGGATTCCTGAAAATGCATTTGCTTTTGGGAAACTGATGTGTTCTGGAATAAAGGCACTCAAAAATCAGCACACAGAACTTTAATAACTGTTGCTGGGAAGTAATATCCTAGAAAAAGAGGTAACATACACACAGATTTGTATGATTGTTAACAAAGCAGTGTTTAGACAGGGAAAAGGAAGTATGTTGACAAGAGGAGTAGTGAGTGATTACATTTAAAGGAGATTTCAAAGTGAGAGTGCCTTTCATAGGGCTAGATCAATCTTCAGTCTTCGCTAGGCAAATTGTAAACTACATCTTAAAAGGAGTGAGACTGGAAGCCTCACTCCCATGTTGCATAACAGACGCAGTTTCACCCTGATCACTCTTGCATTTTGGGATTCCTCATTTCTATTGCAGATGGATAGGTTCCAAATAGAAAGCATAATTCAGATAATGTTCAGGAAAGAAAGACAGGTTTGGTTATACAACACAGTGTTCAAAAGAGCCTGGCACTTCATATGTCTTTTTCCAGTTTAGTTCTTCAATGATGTTTTTCTCATTAAAAGTTATTAAATTGAAGTATATTCCAACATGTAGTTAAACTGTTAGATTATTGAACCTGGTAAAAATAAAATTGAATCAATTTTATAAAGAAAACATAGGATTGGACTATCCCAACAGTCCAGTGTGCAACCAATAACTTTTTTTTTTCTTTTTCCCCAGCCTTGATTAACATTTGCTAGCTCATACGAATTCTGGACATGTAACAAAAGGTCTTTCTTTGCCCACTATTTTGACATCTGATACTATAAAAAAAAAAAAAGTGTAAGAGTAAGCATTTGACAGTTAATATGTTGAAGGATCCATCTTTTCCATCAGTGATGGAAGCCTACATGCTGTAAATTGTATATTTAAAAGCAATCCACTTTTTAGATTAAATTCCTTTGTTAATATATTGAATTCTGCTGTCACTGTGCTTGTGTATGCGCTGTTTGTTATAGCAACCTACAGTTATACAACCAGCAGGATTTGATTGATACATAAATTCAACATAATTTCTTTGATACTGAGAGACATAAAAGATGCATGTGGTTTTGCCACATCTTTTTTTTAGAAGAGCTAACAATAGAATGAAAAATAATGAGAATATCGCTCTAAATAGTAGGTTTAATAAAAGGAAATAAATCCATTACTTGCCCAAATTATTCTGAGAGTTCATGAATAGTATTTCACACTAAATCATAATTCACTGCAATTCGAGTGGAGCATTACACTAACAAATTAATTGAAAAGGAAAATAAAGTGAGAAAAATCTTTTAGCACTGTTATAGCACCCATGTTTTAGCCTGGTAGGCACTTTACTAACATCTATAAAAGGTAAGTAAATAATTCTACAAAATCAGGCTGGCTGATTAGGTGTTGAAAATGTGAGAGTATGGGAATACTTGTGGTTAATCTTAATGGTTATACAGAAATGAGCATGTATGATCAGGAATTTCCATGAAAGAAGCCAGACAATCAGACTGCAAAAAGGGTAATCATTATTTTGCTCTTTGCTCATGAAATTAAAAGAAAAAAAGACATGAACTTTGCAATATCTATTACAGCCTTCTCCCCCAAAAGGGAACATTATTAATTTTACTATAAATTCTTAACCCACATATTTTAGAATCAATTGTGTGAAGTTTCAGTACCAAATACTTAAAGAAAAAAATTTGCCTTGTTCCACTGTCACATCAGTGCACACAGTTTCACAGCTAGTCCTGAACAACTCAATTTTGTGTAACCTTAAATACAACAGAAACTTGCTCAAGTGTTCTTTCTTTTATAATAAAAACAAAATAAACTTCAGCTTCTGTTTTATGTGCCAGCTGAGATTCTTTCCTGCAATTCCTTCCACATCTGCTCTGCAGCTTTCAGGTTTATGAAAGCAGTATCTCCCAATTTCCTTTTAGCAAAATATCCATATGCTGTGTTTTATAGACATGTTGGTACACTTTAACACTGAGGCACTAATTTGAAGATGGAATCATATGCTAAGGCTAAGAAAATAAATACCTGTGGTTATGAGGCACCTAATCCCAAACAACCCAGCCAAAAATTCTCAGTGTGATAGTATACCAATGTAAGTACACCTGAAATTATCACAGAAGTTGTAAAAATAAAATTAGGAGAGGTTAAGAAAGAGTAAATAAAACTAAACACAAACACCACCAGATTCTAAATTAATGACAGAAGATCATATGGAGAAAAGCTGCTGTCCAGATTAAGACAGTAAAACTGATGCTAAAGATCCGAATTGTTTGGGAAAGGGGCTAGGTATGGCAAGAGCTTGATAAACCATTTGTCCAAAATACAAATTTCCAGGATTTCTGAAGATACTACAGTTTTGGTATCTCCTCCTAATGTCAAGTTTGTAAGTTGCAAGAACATTGTAAATGTCATTTGCTTTCCAGTGAACAGCTCATCAATAGGAGCATTTGAGGGGACAGACAGCATGAGATGGAAGATCTCCAAATCACATTAATCTGCAGTATATACAAGATTAGGAAAGTTCTGCATTGTCCTTACTAATCCATAGTGCTGCATTCCCTTTTTTGGGTGCTGTCACCACACACCCGATAGTCCCATTCCCTCAAGGTACAAGCACAGCAGCCACCCTCACTTTCGGTATCTCACAGATGACACTCTAAGCACAGCCGAGAAACTGAAGGTAACCACTGTTCTTTACAGCAAATTGTATGCAAGCATGGTATGATCTATATAAAAATTAGAGGCCCCAAAAATATCGATTAACCTCAAGAGAAAGAACTAGGCTGTAATTTTAAAAAGCATAGTGTAATCCTTCATGCTTCTGTCTGGAAGTTCCTAATGCACTAAAGACCATTTCAATGGGAGAAATGAGATGTGAGTAATGCTTCTTCAGCAATTACCTATCTGGAACGCATTTTTAAGTGTTCATACCAAGGAGGAAATCTGACTTCTCACAAACATTGATCAGTAAAGACTCCAAATAAATGTTTTCAATCCTGAAATGAAGCTCTAAACATCCAATAAAAGGAAATAAAAGGCAAACTAGAAAAACATGCTATAAAATATTTGTGGACATTACAAAAATTGGGAAGACCAGAGAGTCCTCTAGAATATTTAAGAGATTAATCAAATTGGCAAGTATATTCCTCTCAAGGAAAACAGTACAAAAGTTTGTTGATCAAAACTCTGACATCTGGAGAACTACAGGCTAACATAAAGCAGTATCCATTACCTCCAAACCAAAGTTTCCAAGTTTCAATAAAGGCGTACTGAAGAAACAAAATTGTGGGTTTAATATTAGTTTTCACATTTTCTTCCATGCTAACTGTACGATATGAGCTGTAATCTGAAGCAAGCAACACTGTCAAGGGTATTCTTACATAATCAACAGAGAACAAACTGTTCCTTCTCTTCCTCAAATCTGTACCCGATCACACAGAACGAGCTCATCGGGACAATTTTGCTACAGAGTACTTGCCAGCAAGAGAGCAAAGATTTTTCCCACACACTTTATTTCCCTTTTCTCCCTCCACCCCCTTCCAAGCCAATATAAGATACAGGAGACTGTTCTCTAAAGTTAGAGAACAGGATGATTTACAATGGGCATTTACATTAAGGCATTCACAAATTCTTCTGATGCGGGAGAAATGGTTAATCTGTAGAATTTACAGTTTGCACAGCTTAAATATATTTTTTCACAAATTCCTTCCTTCTTTGAAAATACAACATAGCCTAACTGTGCTGATAACATCATAAACTCAAATTAGCCACCTTTATGACAGATTAAGAACTAACGAACTGCAAGGGAAATACAGCTATGTGGTTCTGGCAAGTAAAGCAGAATAGCAAGATGAAACACATGAGCAAACCAGGCCTCTGAGATAGAAAAGGCTGCCTCACTATTTGTAGTCCTCCCATAGGAGTTTTCCAATTGTAGTATTTCTTTATCACTCTCCATTCGCAATAATGAAGAAAATGTTTTGCCATATGGCAAGAGTAAAGAACGTCGCCTAAGTGGTTTTGTATGAACTTCCTACATACGTTACTACAAATAGTAGAACATAGGGTCTTATTCATACTATATAAAGATTATGTTTAATGAAAAAATTGAACACATATCTATTACAAGGCATTGGTTGCTATGAAATATTTCTGGTAAAGTGAAAAAATGACACAATTGTGATTACTTTTTAAAAGCATACAGCATTTTCCTTCACTTCCTGATCAAAACTCAAAAGCGACTGAACAGTTTTTTTATGGTAATATAGACTATTTGTTTTAATAAATAAATTACAAATGGGAAAGTAGAAAGTAAATATTAATATCTGATCCACAGTGCACTTTATGTGAAATAAAATGGATTTGCCACATAGCCTTTCCAAGTAAAATGAAAAAGGGTTTTCTCTCCTTTCATGTTGCTTAGCTTCCTCAAACTGTTCAGTACTTCCTATGAAATAGAACACCCACAAGCGCCAGCTAACACCAGCAAAAAATCCTCCAGCTAACTTTCCAGTGAAAAACAAGCCGATGCATTTTTTTTTCTAGCTCACTGTAGTAGTGAAATGTATCACCTTCTCCCTTTCTAAGACTTCCCTCCCTTAAAATAAGTTCAAATTGGAACAACCATTCCCTGCTGTAGCAGGCTTCGAGTATGGTGTGTCTATGCTCAAAGGCTTGCACAGCTTCCCCACTGAATCGGCTGGGCTGACTGAAGAGCAGCCAGTGCAGCTGGCCCTGTCCATACTCCTATGCTGTGGTGACCAGAACAACACAGTTACTGGGGAACCCTGGCACTGGAAATATTTGGCAGCAGGGCCCTGGGGATGAAGTGCTAGAAGGTGTACAGGGCCTCCCTGCCTCAGCACTTGCACCAAGAAGCTGCTTGGGAACTATGCAGGGGTCTCACCCCAGCCCCAAAATAAAAATCAGACTGGAACAGAAAATACCTTTGTAAATGTCCCAGTCAAACAGAAAAAAACCAAGAGGGCAATAGTTACAATTTGCCAACCAACTGCTCAGTCAGCATATACACTCTATTCCCGTGCAGAATTAGAACTATTAGCCTAAATTAATCCTAACTCAGCACAAAGTACCCCTAAGAAGTTAATAGCAAGAATGCATTTTTCATCCCTTTTGATGTTTTTTGTGGGTTTTTTTTGTCTGTTTTTTTCTTTTTTTAAAGACCACTTAGGACATATGCTAAATATACAGCCTGTGTCATACCCAGCAACATCATTACTGCAGAGATGTCTCATTCTGTTACAACATCCTTTCCCTGTTCACTGATGTTCACATGAAGGTGGCAGGACCACTCCCTCCTTGCTTTCCCAATGCAGTGCTTTCAGGCAACACAGAGCTTACAGAATTCGGAGACAGCAGTGCCAAAGACTCCCTGTACCTTCTAAAATGTTTTGCTCTGAGAAGGTGTGCACGATGCAATTTAAAATGTCAAGGAAGAGTTTATAGTCACTTAAATGCCTCAATAGCATTTGGGCTCCTGTTTAAATGGAGATAATTACACCGTGTACATCACACTGTACTGAAACTTTTATTTTAAAACTATAGATTTGGATTTTTGACAGGGGTTAGTTTAATCTTATGTATGAAGGAATATATTAAGAAAGACAGCCCCACCTACTGACAGAACAGTCACAGTACACAGTAAAACGAAGGACTTCATACTCAAAAAAAAAAAAAAAAAAAAAAAAAAGGGAAAACATGAGTTTGCTTTTCCACCTCTTTCACACAGGCCCCAGAATCAATTTATACCAGCACGGCAAGAACTCAAATCTCTCATTTTCTATTTGCTTATTACCTAAGCTCAGATGCAAAGTAGTTTCTCATTATCCTTTGCAGAATTTAGGGCTACTTGAGGGAATAACATAGGAACTTCATTCAGTAGTGTCAGAAAATAAAGTTCAATACAAATCTAACCGAAGAATCAAAAGAATCAGCTGAAACCTATTTGAATGTTTCATCTGTAAATCCTATCTCATATACTACTTCCCACGCTCGGGATTTTAAAAATGCTTTCGCAGGTCAATTATGAGCAACACGAGTTACCCCCTAATTTTGCAATTTCAGTGGTTTGTTTTCCAAGTAATAATGGGAATGCTTTTTCCTTTTAAATCCTTTGATCCTTTTTCCCTTTGCTTTTTTTTGAGTGGGTAGACATAATTCTAGAATTTTTTTCCAGAGTTTTTGTATTTACCAACAGCCCTCATCTCTTCATGTGCAATGTCACTAACCATTATAAATAAGGAAGACTTTAGTGCTGTCTCTGCAAAAAGCTTTTCCTCCTTCCCTTAAAGTTTAAATTTCTATATGATTATATTTGTTCAAAGAACCTTCAGAACTGCCAAGAGAAAGTTGTGAAGTTTCTCCGCGAAATTCTTTCACAATTAATCTTCTGGCTATGCCTGGCACAGTAAGCTCTCTTTGAAGTACTTTGCTTTCCTTTACTTTAGAGCTTGAGAAACAGATGGTATCAAGTCTTCCTATAATGAACTAATTTTTGAGCATATAAGGCAAAGAAGAGGGTGCTGAATAGACAGTCTAACACTACGTAACTCTTCTTGTCTCATCTAATTTTCTCTCCATAATGCTAAGTTAAGTCACACCTAGAAATAGAGATTCATTACACACACAAAGCTAACAAGTACACTAATACCCTTGTCCAGTTCTGTTATCTTCTGCTCTTACAAAATCAGACATCGCTGCAGGAGGAAGTACTGCTATAAGGATAATAAAATACTACAGTCTTTTTGTAATATTTAGCAATGGTGGTGGGTTTGCAAATGAGACTTTTTCCTGCTTTTTCCCTCGTTGGTGAAAAATTAATTTTATTATTAAAACTCTAGATAATGGGAAGCTTTGGGACGAATTAAACATCCCTTTCTGATAAAAGGGACAAGACTTGAATTCAAATCATGACACACAGGAATAAAACCAAAACAATGAAGGAAAATCCCACAAAAAACAAATTGCCTTTTGGACACAGGAAACTAACTTTTCTAACCTGTCAATGCCACAGTGTTTCCAATTAACAAATTGCTGTGTAGAAGCTGATGGAGCTTGTTTTTGTCTCTAGTGTGTTGCAAGGCATAAAATGTGATGCAGCATGCCAACAGTAGTAGAATTTGAGGCATATGTTCACATTTAACAGGGACTGTTAAACAAGTTCTTTCATAAAGCTTCTACAATCACTACATTCAAATATGTTCTACTAATCAGTGCAAAACCAAAGATTCATTCTTCAGATTAATTTTATTAGCAATGATGAATATAAATCTCTTAAGAAAATATTCATAACATTCCAATATATAATTGTCTATAAAAATATACTACTACATAACAAAGCCAGTAACTTCTACAAAACATATCATTCAACATATATTTAACAATACATAGGACAAAGTAAAAAACCTTTAATTAAATGCTCAGGGTATTTTTATCCCCTTTTGGTCAAACAATAACTCACATAACATGGAAAATTACTCATTCTGATATACATAAATGTTATTACCATAGAAGTCTATATATGTTCCACCCTGAAGTTACCTGCATCTGCAGGAACATAAAGCCACAACTTCTCTTTGGATGGACAGGCAGTTATGACCACAAAAAAAATTGTTGGTAACTTCAAGATCCTGCTGAAGTCAGTGTTGCACACCTGCTGTCAGCATTGCCAACCCTGAATCCATGCAGTGACAGACACCACGTTTCTACTGCCCTTGTGGGACTGATGCCACAGATGAGACTGCCATGGTTACCATGGGTAAGAGAACTAGAAAACAGACTCTTCCTACTTAACTACTGCTAGTTAGCAAAGAAATAAATATAAGAGGCTCCCTCTCTAGAAATAAACTTTCTTCCAGCTCTTGGACAAAAGCTCAAGGAAGAGAAAATACTGCGGGGGCAGAAGTGTTTATGCTAAACAATGATCAAGGGTAGTTTTAAACCTCTTGCTATTATCAATTACAGGAAAAGCCATCTTAGAACATTTTTTGGAACTGGGAAAGATCCTAGTTTCAAGCTTCAGAAGAAAAATGACACATTGAATGAGTTATTTCACCAATGCTGTTACGCTGAAGTTACTTCATGCCTGGTGCTAGACAAACAGAGGAAATCCATTTTAATTATGAAAACAGCCATTGCCTACACAATGAGCTTGTCAAATTTTTAGTGTAGGTGCACTTAGAGAGCTTTCAGTGTGTACTCTGAGAACCAACTTAACCTGAAGGAAATCGGCTGCTGCACAGTGACAGTACATAGCTTTTTCAGCCATCAGCTTTACATGGAAGAGTAAGGTACATAAGGCTTTAAGGCTATAAAGTTCCTCTGAAGACAACAGATAATTACAGTGTTTTGCATAGTAAAGAAGAAACATGCTTGTGATGCATCAGTAACAACTAAATGCTTTTACCCTGTGTTTATGTGCAAAGCAACCAATAATTAATTATTACTCTTTCTATTCAGGATCCACTGAAATTAGCATGTTGAATTACTAAGTTGAAATTCAAGAGAAAATTAACTTTATAACATACCATTTGCAATGCAACATTATACAAAGGAAGAACTTCCTATTAGAAAAGCACATTTATCAAACTTAGAAATACTGTAAAGATCACAAGAGGACACTACAGCCAATGAACATTCATAATATATTATGACTCAAAGTGTAGAAAAATAGCATTTGACCCTGAGAAACTTGCTGTATTAAAACTTTAAAAACTAAAAAACCTTTCAAAAGTAAAAATTTATCCAAGGAAAGAAAAAAAACACACACAGGAAAAAGGAAAAAACAGAATCTGATAGAATCAAAACTCAGCCAGTTTCATTTCAGATTCTCAGATTCTTAGGCTCTGGAAGAAAAATAAAGTTTGAACATTTTAACAGGAAATGTAAGAACTATTTTCCATTTAAAAAACCCAAACATTGGGGTATCCATACTTTTGTAGAATTAATTTTCCTCAAGGCTTCCACCTAATATTTAGGTTTTCAACCTACATTTGAGAGGAAATAAAATTTAAAAATTGAGGTTGTTGAAAAAAAAACTTAATCTTTAAATATATTCCATTCCCCAAATCATCTGGAAAGGTAGTTATAGAAGCTAGCTTGTCATGCTTTATGCCTAGAGAGGTCCTAATCAAGTCCTTCATTTCCATACCAATTAAACAATTCTCTAAAACAAGGATCAAAATCACAATAATGTTTAAAAAAACTAATAGTCTCCAACATAAGCTTTGGATTACTATTTTAACAACTTAAATATTTAGGAAGCTTTAGGAACAGCAAAAAGAAATCAGTAGATGGAGCCATACAGAAACCCTGTAGGTTTAGACGAAGAAAAAAAAATCATCTGGGGGTTTTGGCACTACAGGTCTGGAAATATATCAAAAGTTTCTGCAGGAACTTGAGAGAAAAATTACCAAACACTCCTATCAGGTTGTTGATTTCACACCACCCTATTTTCTGCACTTTCATGCATTAAGGGCAAGAAAACAGTCCTTTCTTCAGTAGTCTGTTCTTCTCTACTAAATGTAAACAAGATTTATTGAAATCATACGACCTAAAAATTTTTCAGTATAAGCTTCCACATTATTTTCATCTTGTACTGACAAAGCAGCAGTCATTCGCTGTAATTTAAACTATTGCCCAATTCATCTTCCTAATATTTTCACAGTGTCAATCAAGTCCAGGCTGCTCCGTTTTTGCCCTCTCCAACAATCTTACAAAAATGTTAAGTAGTTGTATCAGCTCACCACATAACCACAAGCACTCTGCCAACAGGAGGGACCAGGATTAGCTGACAACCCGAGTTCACATCAGCCTGAACTGCTTTGGAATCACAGCTTTGTAAGTGTCAACTCAAACGCACACATATCAAATGTGAAGTGAAGGAGTAAAAAATGCAGTCCATCTTCTTTCCCTCCTCTGAAAGCTGTTGCTCAATGGCAGTGATGGCTGAGCAGCAAAAAGAACAATCTCAGTTTACAATCTCAAGTATTAAATGAAATGAGTGGAAACTGGAATTTCATTATTGCATCAGGCTTTAGAGAGATGTGAAAGCAGTCTCATACTACTCCTGACCTTGTCAACAGTAGCTGAACTTCAGCCTTCAGGAGAAGTAGAGAATAGGCAGCTATAATCAGGAAGCGATTCTATCACTCAAGTGGAATTTGCTCATGGCCATAAACATATATGGCTTCAGGGTGCTGGTTTATGTACAGAATCTTGCACAAATATGGTTCCTAACATCCAGATGCATCCCAAAGTGGTACACACATTCAAGTCCCCTAGATCTGTCCTGCCAAGATGCAATGCTTATCAGCAAATGAAAAGATATGTGACTAGATATCTGTAAATCAAAATAAGAAAACATCTGCCACCTTCTGTAATTTTGGGAGAAAAAAAGTATCAAGTCTACAGAATCCAACCTTCTCCTTTAGATAAACACTGGAGTAAATAACTGAAAACTACCACATGATACAAAGGACCAAATAAAGATCCAAGTTAAAATCTCTAAGCCCTACTGAGACAAGACACTAAAGTACACAACTATTTGTGACAATCCCCTGCCTGACACTAAAGCTACATCCCTCCTCAAACATGAAGGACACTAAGTTCAATAGCACCAGCCTTTTTTCTTAGCATTTGTTGCTATCAAGATAAAGCCCATGAAAGTGAGATGATGTGTAAGAGAATTGACTAAGTGCAGATTTAAGAGTCAGCCAGAGAAATGGGGCTCAAGTTGCCCACGAGCACTGACCGATGTAGTACGGATGTCTCCATGTCATGAGATGTGTATGCATAGCTCCATCCTCCCACCAAGCTTTCCTCAAACCCGTTCTGTAGAATCTCTATGACCTCGGCCAACCTGCATTTTCTGTGGAACTGCAATTACTCTGCACTCTTGTAAATTCTGAGGAAATAGGAGAATTTACTATAAAGCATTTGCCTAGCTGTATGAAGGCCAAGAAGACTTAAACTTACGTCTCCTAAAGAACTCTTCTACAAAGAGTAATAAGCAGCATTTAAAATAATCTATATTAAATACCTAAAAAAAATATTATCTTTTGCATAGAATAAAGAAAAGTGCAGCAGAGCATTCCATACCACAAGAAATGGCTAATTTACAAGTGGTATACAATTAACTATCACCTCTCATCTCCGAAACTGCAGCAATTAACAACATGTTAATAGGGAAAATCACTTTAAAAAAAGGGATTAGGTTGTTTCGTTATGTCAGCAAAGCAAGTGCAACTATTTGAAAAGTTTTTAAAAGAAAGAAAAGCAGATAAATAATTTGCACAAGTTAATTTTCTCCTGATGTTACTTGGAAAGATGAAATATCCTTTGTTCTTTTAGAATTCCAATTAAAAATAAATCCCCACTTAGCATCTGTTTTGTAGGGAAAAAAAATTAGCTTGTAAATGTGCAAGCTTTATCTGTTCTACAAAAGTTGGGTATTCATGGGATTATAATTCTTCATTCCCTTTTAACTTTTTTGTACCACAGTCCCTCTGGTCATCAAGTAAAGAAGAGCATTAAATAAGTCCAGGAGACTGACTTCCACTGCTCAAAAGAACAGAGAAAGGGTCTAAGAAGTGAAGAATCAGGAATTTTAGGAAAATAAACCCCCAAAACTATAGTCCACTTCTGATAGAAAGCAAGCAACTGCAACTTTTAAATATCTTCCTACTTCTCATATTTGCATGCCTAAATATGAGAAAGAATAGCACATACCTAAGCACTTGTTAAAACATCTTCAATTTTGTTTTTTCAAAAAATCAACTTGTTTTATTAGATATAACTTGGTACTACAATTTGGTAAGTGAAATATTTAAAATAAATAAAAATAAATATTGTATATATATTCAAGATTGCTCATTTCTGTATTGAACTACTGTCTGTATTGTTAGATTTCATTTTGTTTAGCTTTTTTCAAGCTTTGTCGCCACTTACGAATGGCAGTTCCAGAACTACTAGCTACTACACAAAGGGCACCACCCACAGTCCACCATGTTGGTAGATGATTGAGAAAAATAATTTGTAAAATAAAAGCAAATACCACATCCATTGTTTTCATTATGGCTACAGGTCCAGCTTTCTCTATCTGTAAGGCTTTTGTGAGGAATATCTGACCCCCTAACCCTAGCAAGCCTATCAGTATCAGAAGAACCCTATCTTTACCACAGTATGGCAAACGCCATTCATTCATAACAAACAATGCTATAACACATCCAATTAAACCAATGACTGCATAATACCAAATTGACAAAAAATAATGCACAGATTTTCCCACCTTCCTTAGTATAACAAAAGTCAAAGCTGCAG
This sequence comes from Neomorphus geoffroyi, assembly GCA_033558235.1. Classification (NCBI taxonomy): domain Eukaryota; kingdom Metazoa; phylum Chordata; class Aves; order Cuculiformes; family Neomorphidae; genus Neomorphus; species Neomorphus geoffroyi. The sequence continues at coordinate 17,459,680 of JAUMJM010000016.1, read as the reverse complement.
ATACTGTGCTTGCAATTGCTGCTATAGTTCCTTTAAGGTGATCTGTGTAACTTCCTTCAATCCCCGCAACACGTGACCCGAACAGAAATGGTGGTCTGGCGATAAGAATCACTCCAGTGATCGCGAAGAGGGTAAACACAAAATCCCAAACACTGTATTTTTCTTTGAGAAAGATCCATGCTAGCAATGATGTAAAAACAGGACTGCTAAAAGTTATAACGGTGGCATCAGCTAGTGGCATGACTTGGAAAGCATAGTAGAGAAGAATCATTGCACTAGAGCCAAGGAATCCTCGGAAGAAAAGAAAAATTCTTTTACCTTTTGGTCCCAAAAAACCTGTTCTGAAAAAAAGAAATATCACATTAATGTCACTGGTTTGGTTATTTCATAACCAACATCCAAATACATGTAAATGTACACACCCTTCTAGATGGCACACACCTTTCTAGATGAGGAAGTTATCTCAAATATCAAAATATTTTTAATGGTCTTATCACAGACCAATTTAATCCCATCACCAGCCTCAATCACATTCAGAGTGCAGAACCTGTTCATCTAGCTATTTATTTTTTGCTTGCAAAATAACCCAAGAGTATCTACAAATTGCCTTTTTTGTTGTTTTTTGTTGTTGTTGTCGTTTTTGGTTTAAGAACAGCAGTTCATGGAAGATCAACACATTTGATCTAATCCCTGTAGAAAGCTCTACAATTCAGGGAGTCAAAGACTTTCAGCTTTCTGAATTGTATTAAGAAATTATCAACTAATTTAAAACAATGAAGTTATGTGATTGAAGTCTGAATTAAAATAATATTGCAACCTGATTTAAGTGAGTGACAATTCTAGATCTACTTTTAGAAATAACTTCAAAATTTAAACACTTACTACACTTACTTGTAGTATATTAAACCAGGGAGAACAAATGCCATTTGGAAAACACATCGAAATGCACTCACTTCCACTGAATGTACATCTTCTATTTTTTTAAGAAATAAAGAGGCCACTGAGAAAAGGAAGGCAGAGAGTACGGTATAAAACAGACCAAGTCCTGGACAGGCAGCTTTCTTCTTTGTTCCTGCAACAGATAAACTCCAGTTAATAATCATTTATTAGAAGATTTCTCAGGTCAGGCAGCTCTACATACTGCAGTGCTCCATATATTTGTAGCTGTTCCTGTGGCTGAGGGGAAGCAAAAGAAACAAATGCAAATATGACCTGTATTTACCAGACCTACCTTAAAAGTATGTTTCACTGACCACCATGGCTATCCTTTTTTTTTTTTTTTTTTCTTAAAACAGGAGATAAGTGACGAACTCTAACACCTTAGATACAAAACTTCTCATAGTTCCACAAGAGTTAGTGGGCTTTACTTTTTGGAGGCATCAGACTAGCTTAGGCAATTCACTACAGAACTAGTTTTATGATTCTGACCACCACCAAGAACCATTAAATAAATGGTCCATGGTCATATTCTGAACCACTGAAACTTATTACCTGGGAAACATCTGATTACTGAGTAAGTTAATTAAGGCTCTTAAGCAACAATTTAGTTTCTCACAAACACACATCCAAAAAAATTGTGTACAGAACCTCAATTTTGTTATACCTCATTTTTTATTTTTATTTTGCAGCTAAGTGACCCTACATTTGACCTAGGCTTACAGAAGTTTTATGAAACATTTTTATCTTGCTGTAGGAATTCAAATATTTTCTCCAAATAAACATCAAAAATACATTTTTAAGCAGAAGAAATTTAAGTGACTAATTTTAAAATATCACAGGCCCGCTTAAAGTACTGATATCTACCACAGTTCCATGAAGAATTTGTTTCATCTTAGTTTATGCTTATTTATCAGACTTTCTCTTCCAGAAGTAGTTTCCCAAGTCTAATGGTTTCTATTCAAACTTCCCCATTGCCTACAGCTGTCTTCACCGCCATACTCTTCGTCATTCCACTCATTATCTCACTATCTCCACCTTCAACTATTAAAAAAAAAAAGAAAGCAAACAGAGAGATGCTGACAACATCATCTCTAAAGAAACCAGCCTTTTTTCCTATTGCTTTGCTACAGCAAACACGAACAGCGAGGAACAGTCTTTCCACTGAACCTAGAGGTGAACGCCACGGAAAAGAGAATACATCTAAAATTTAGAGGGGGATATTACCTAATTATCTCTTTTTTTTTCTGTCTGCATAAAACATTAGGAGCTACCTTTTCTTCCGCAACACCCTCTACTGATAAGAGGCAGAACTCCATGTCCCTCTGGCAGTGTTTTGATAAAAGGGTGCCTTGTCTCACATTAGCGCGGGAGCCTGAAAACCTTATGGATCCTCTAAAACATAATCAGCAGGGCACTGCTGTGAGTTGCTTAGCAACTGAATATGGTTTTGAGGGGTTTTTTGCTTTGTTTTGGGTGTGTGGGTTTCTTTAAAATCAACAGAATTCGTCGCAAACCACTGGGATCCTCCTTGGGATCAGCACTCAAGGCTGAGAAACTGTTTCTTACTACTGAAAAGCCAGACTGTTGGTTGATACAGTGTGTATAGCACTGGGTCTGGCTTTAACAGCTCTAGAGACCCAGGCATCACAACTACAAGAATTTGAAGTAAGTAGAAGGCCTGCTTTTCAAGAAATCCAGCCACACTACAGCTGAAAATGAATGACAGTTTCTACTAGAAATATTTCTATATAGCAACAGCCACTTACAAAAGTGTGACTGTACAAACTACCACCACTAAACAATGGACTAGGACATCTATCAACTATGAAACAGGGAATCTGAAAAACGTCCATGTACTACGCAACATCCTAATCCACATAGTTATGCACCAGAACTTACAAAATCAACATGACCTCTAATATTAAAGCAAGAGGAAACAGACTGGCCTGTAACTGAAATGGGAAATCCAAACTCAGCCTGGCTTATGGATGAACACAGCACAAAGAGAACTATTAACTTTTTTTTCAGGCATGATAGCTTGTTTGATTACTACAGAACAAAGCCAATCTAAATAATGGAAGTGCTGAAATGGAAAATCAATCAAATTAAAGCAAAGCATGCTGAAAGGATCTTATACCCCAAATTAAGCTTTGGATTGGAGGGAACAAAGAAGAAACAAAAGGAACTCATTTTTGTAAGCCATCCAATATAACCAGCCTATCAGAAAGTGTCTTCTAATACTAGAATTTAAACCATCAGCATCTCACATTGCCAAAGCGTGTACTTCCTGCAATGAGAAAGCGTTTTATTTCCTTTTAAAAATAAGATGGTGTGAGTTCTTCCACCAAAAACAAGAATTGCAGGTCTAAAGAGTACTTATTGCAAAATACTTTCTGAGTAGAAGTTAGGTTAAGACAATATTCCCATCCCACAAAATATTAAGTCTCCAAACACTAGCCCAATGCCATCAAAATACTCAAGTACTCATTCTTTTTTTAAGTAGTGTAGCAGTCTGAAAATAAGTTTCAAGGAGTACCCAAGTCCTCTTTTTTGAGTGGCTACAGATCTGAGATTTGCTTTCCCAATTTTATTCCCTGACCATCTCCACGAGTAAGGCTTTCAAACAATCTTCCACTCCTGTTATAAGTCAAATGCCTCCTGCTGCACACCATTTTCTGTGCAAATTGTTTTTGTTTGCATTTCAATGCTATGCCTTCTTGCAGCTTTTATACTTTCAAAATGCATACAGTAAAGAAAGTAACACTTCTCATATCCATGCATCTTGGTAACAGTAATGGAGAAGAGTACTGGGTACAAGTAAGGTGGTCAGTGAGAAGATGATTCTCACAGACTTTCAGAAGGAAAGCCAGAAGAGGGTGATCACACCATAAGAAACAAAACAGCAGCTCTCTCACAGATTCCAGGAAAGTGACTGGAGCACAACAGCCTGTGCACAAACTAACCGTGGTCATGCAGACAAGATCTAGGCATGACTCATGAAGTTGAAGCCATCGACTGAATTATCATTTTGCTAGACAGATATTTGGTGAGGCGAGTAAACAGAAGTTTCTCAGTATTTCAACTACTGGTTCCCCCCCCTCAAGCTTTGCCTCTGAAGTGATACTAATACAACTGGTGAAGTACACTAACTCTTTTGGTCTCTCCACAGCTCACAAGCTAATAAAGATTACTCTTTTATCTATTTTCTGCTGGAAAGTCAATTATAGTCCATATTTAATGAGAAACGTTTTCAGTGAAGTTTAAAAATTACACGTGCTAAAGTCCTTCAGAGAATAACTCCAAAAGTTATTTTAAGATGGCATTTATGCTTTCAGAGGAAGCCACATTAAACTTACAAAAACATGTTGTGTGTTTTGCTGTCAGTTTGTGGCTTTAACAGTTCAAAATGACCAAGAAGTGAAGTACAGATTAAAAAAATAATAAAGAGTATGCTCACACTAAAGGAAGACAAGAATCACCAAGCAAGTCATGCTTGCCGGGATAGGGACTTGTTGAGCAGAACTCGCGTCCCTTGCCAGATTTACAGTGCCACAAGTTCACGCTGCTGGAAGGCACCTAGATTTACCCAAACTGCCCAGTTTCACTTTATCGCTTCGGCAGCAGCAGTCCCGAGGGAGATCGCGGCCGAGGCTCGCCCAGCCCCAGGTGCAGCAGCCACCGCGAAGCACGAGCCCCCGGGGATGGGAGCGAGCGGAGCGCGGCCGCGGCTCCTCCGGTAACGCCGGGGGCAGGGAGAGGACGAGGCCGAACACGCTGGCAGGGGCCGGCGCGCCTGGGCACGGCTCAGGAGCGACACATGGGCTCCTCCTGCGCCCAGGCAGCACTCGGCAGGCGGCACAGGGGCTCAGGCTGTCGGCACAGGGGCCAGGCGCTCTGGGCGCCGCTCCTGTTCCTCCACCCCGCTGCCAATGTCACCCCGCGAGCGGACAACCCCGCCAGGAGGGCGCTGCCCCCTGACCCCATCCTCACCCGGAGCCTTGCAGCAGCGCGGCCAGGACAAGCCCGAGCAGCACCCACAAACGCTACGGTCTTCAGCGGCCACTGCCTCTACGCTAGGCGCCGGGCACAGGCACGGCTGCCCCGAGCCCGCACCGTCCTCCTCCCTCAGCGGCACCTCCGGTTCCTTCCCGCCCGTTACCGGAACGGCGGCGGCCTCGCCGCCCTGGCACAGCACCATGAGGACACCAGAGCTACCCGCGATGGTACCAGCTCCTCGCGAGCCGGCGGGCACCGCGCCTCCTGCGCATGCGGTACCACCGCCCTCTCCCGCCCCGCCCGGCAGCACCGCCCCGCAGCGCCGCGCACGGGAGGGGGCGTCCCTAGGTCGCGCCCGGCGTCAGGGCCCCGCCCGTGAGCAGTGGGTGTCCGCCGACTCGCGGCAGAGGAGGGAGTATCGCTTCAGCCCGTTGCCACCCTCTGCGAGAGACGCGGCGCGGGCGGCGGAGCGGGATGGGGCTGGGAGGAGCAGCAAGGCGAGGCGAGGGCGTCTCGGGAGGGGGAGCTCTGGCTGCGCCGGGGAGCGGAGCGGGGCAGCTGCGGATTGCGGAGCGGGGTGACTGCTGGGGGAGCTCTGACCTCGCTGGAGAGCGGAGCGGGATGGGGGGAGCGGGTCTGGCTCCAGTGGTGCCCGGCGGGCGCGGGGCGGGGCGGCGTGGCGCGGCATGGGCCGCTCACCCTTTGCTCACCAGCTGAGTTGTTGCGCGTGCGAGGGAATAAAAAACTGGAAAACGACGCTGCGAAGTTATTTTAGGGGCGTCGCAGTGTTATCCGAGCGCCCTAAATAAAATTATATGGCTTGTACTGTGCACGGGACCGGCGGCTTGCAGCGCCAGCTCAGAAGCCGGCTCGTAGCAGAATCGGCTCCGAGATAATTGAGCTCTTATTACAGCTTCCCCTTATTCCGTGTGTCACTGACATCCTGATGGTCCAATCTCCGCACCGGTTTGAATAGCTCGGTTTCCGTCAGCGGGCCATTAACGTGTAATTGCCGTGACAGTGAGTGACTGCAGCTCCAGATCTCTGAGGAGGAGCCGCTGCCTGCGCCTGCCGCATTCGTGGAGGTCGAAATGGAGATGGGAACGGCTCTAAATCGGAAGCGGGAAGATTGGGATTAGACATTAGGAACAAATTCTTCTCGATGAGAGTGGTGAGGCACTGCCACAGGTTGCCCAGGGAAGCTGTGGATTCCCTGTCTTTGGAAGCGTTCAAGGCCAGGTTGGATGTGGCCTTGAACAGCCTGGTCTGGTGGGAGGTGCTCCTCCCCGTGGCAGGGAAGTGGAACTGGATGGGCTTTAAGGTCCCTTACACCCCATGATTCTGTGAACTAGTCACTCTGTGTGCCTATGGAAAGCCTTACAGGATTGTTAGCAGGGTACAAAAATGTTTAACCATCTTCTCGTGGTGTGTTTCACTTAAAAACCCCAGCGCTGCCAATGTGTTTCAGTGGGGGAATTGGAAAGGTAGGCTGGTGCAAAGAACTGCAGAGTAGCTCCTTTTCCTTACCCATCAAAAAGTACAGAGAAAAAGAAGCAAAATAATTGTAAAATGCTGAAATTATTCCCTTTTGAGCAAGATGAGCTGTTATCAGTAATTAAAATAGTGAGGAATTTCTATTAAAAGAAGAGATTTATGATAACACTTTTAATACATAAATTAATCAATGTTTATTTCTTTATTCTTAGCAAGGGGAAATGTAGTCTGTAGCTTCAGAAAAAGAGTACTAAATGGTAAATACAAGCTATTTCACACAAACTATTTCAAACTTTCCCTCAAACTACCTCATAAAAGCTATTTCAAGCTTTCCTTGTCCCTGATTTAGCACATTTTATAGTCCATGGTAACCTACCAGAGGCCCTAAGTATTTAATTATCTTGGTGCTACCATTTGATTAATGTGAGCAGAATATTTCACAAATTATTCTTAACTAAAAATTACATGTGTTACATCAATTATTAGAAAGGAGAAATCATTTAAAAAGTTTGTGTTGAAATTGAGATGCTTTCAAAAGATTTGCTTTATCTGAACTCTTCCTGCTATAAACCAAGAAAATAATTAAATACCTGCTGCACTAGATAGAAATTACTTTTATTGCAGCTTCTATCAGCATAGTCCTCTAAAAAGCCTGTATTGAAAGCTTTGGTTAATCTTTCCTCTGTGGAGGTGTGAGGGCAACTGTCCCACAAAGAGGAAAGTCAAGCCAGCAAATTTCCCATACAGACACCCTTAATTAAGTTTCTTTTTCCTCATGCACTTCCCTATTCCTCAGAGTTTGGTTTAATTTAAAGAGGGAGGTGCAAGTACACCTGGCAGCCACTGCTTTCCTAAGAAACTCTCTACTCCAAGGCAACTTTTACAGTTCACTGTTTCATGAATTGCCAGCACAAAGTTAGAACTGTACTTCCTCAGAGAAAGAAAGACAACAGTGGAAATAGTGCCTCTCAGCAACCATGCTGGAGGGGCAGTCCCGCAGGTTGCTGGAAAGAAGACCTGGCACATTCCCTGGCTAGTGAGCGTAAACCAGGCTTGCAGAGCCTACGCACACACGAAACAGCTTGTCTTCACAGGCACTGAGTTACCTATGTAGTCAGCAACAGCAGAAGCTGCTGGCTAACTTGAGTCTTCAGTGAAGAAAACCAGAACCCAAACATTTAATCCATAGTGCAGACACAGAACAAAATGATTTATGGCAATTTCTTTATATACTTTGTTAAAAAATGCAGATTATGTTTTTATTTTATAATAATGCCACTGTGAAACACAAAGTAAAATTTTTAAGTGCCACAATGCCAAATATTGTGCTATGGAGAGTTTTCAGAGATGCTCTGCAACAACCCCCTCCATGCCCAGTTTTGAAAAGGAACCTCTAAGGACAGTGTTTGTTTATGCCAAGATACATACAGTGTTCTGTTTGCTCCTGGTCAAACTGCCAGGCTTGTCTCAGCTCGAGAGCTTCCAAGTTCTGCTTGTAAAGTACAATGTTCTCTGAGTAAGGTGATCACTTCCAAAATGTTAGAGTGGTTGCCGCTGCCAAAACTGACCAGTAGGCAAATGTAATTTGCAGTCCCACCACCCTTGGTTGGAAAATTGAGTAGCTGCATAAATGAGACAGGTCGATGTTTAACATGGCCCTTTCAAATACAGATTAAGCCTCATCTGTGCCATCCCGTGCTCAGCACTGGCTTTTCTCCTCCAGCACATTGCCCCCTTGCAACCAACAGCAGAGTAGTCAGGACCTGCTGTAGTATGTTCCCTGAGTGCCAAGTCTGTAAGAACAAGCTTTAGGGAACTTGGGCAATTTGACCATTGAAAATTAAACTGCAGCACCAGCTAAAGTGGCGTTTATCATGTTTCCATACCATCATAAGCACAGAGAGTGAGCTACGTTCTCCTGCATAGTCACCACTCTCCACACAGAGAGTTTTCTTGGGTTACTCTTTTTAAATGACACATTCTCATCTTCATCCAGAGTTTAGGATGACAGTTTTTGTCATTGTAAATGGCAGGAACAAGCCAGCACTTCATGGCAGGTGGAGATACAGACCTGATGGGTACTTAGTAAAGTACTTTAATGACTCACTGGCCTGGATCTGTGTGCCTGGTGAGGAATCCTTTGGTGTTCAGTTTCCATCTCCCTGCCTGCAAGTGCTGTCTCTGACTCCTCAGAGTGGCTTTTCAGAAACTCTAACAGGCACAAATGACAAACCAATTATGTGAGTTTTGTGGAGAACCGTGGGAGTTTTCTATGAGATTATAAGAACTGTATCCACTATCACATAATTTCTTTTATCCACTGCTGAGATATCCTAATAAGCTTTTCGAAACAGCACTGCCTCTTGGAGATGTAGTGAGAACTAAAATAATATAAATCTGGGGAGCCCTGGAACTGAACCAGCACTTCCTTGCCTCACCTAAGGGCAGTACTAAGGTCTCTGCAGAGCACCAGCAGAAAAGACAACAGGCCGGATTCCTGGGTATTGCACGTGGAACACCCTGGTGACATCTGTCCCAGTTTGATCTTACCATAGCTGTGCCAGCACAGCTATGTACTGCTTAAATTATAAAAATACTATAGTAGAAGATTTAGATCAGCAATCTGTATTGATGGTTTTTATTCTGTAAAAATACTAATTCTGGAAAACTACTTTTAAGACCTTAATTTGGGATTAAAGGTGTGTAGCAATGCATTCATTGAAACTAACATAGCCTAGCTCAAAGGAAACAACACAGTAAATAATAAATTTACATTTGCTCCTTTCCTTCTGAAAGGATTTATGAAAAAAATAGATAAGAATTACTTTCTCAACTTCTGAAATGGATCCAACTCTTAAGTGCATTGTAATAAGCCTTTACCTCTGCACCTGAATGCCATAAAACAGATGATTATCACAGCACCAAGGAGTTTCCTTGCCCCGGTCATTCATTCAAACTTCTGGTCAACCCAGAGTTGTTTGGGAATCAGCCTCAGAATAGCTGAGGTTGATGTGCACATCTGGTGCCTTGGAAGGCTGTATGATCCAAACCCCCCTTCTCAAAGAAGGGTCAGTGAGAGTTCAGGGCTATGTCTCTTGAGGTTTTGAGTATCTCTAAGGATGGAGACCGTACCACCTCTCTATGCTACATCCTCTGCTGTTCAAGCACCCTCATGGTAAAAAAAACATTTTACATGAATGAGCCCTTGTAGTCCCGCAGCCCAGTGAAGATGTGGTCCATTTGAGCTGCTGCTGCATCAAAATTCCAGTGTATGTCTTAGTGGGTTCTATGTCTACATTATATGCTAGAAGAGACCCATAGTTTTCAGCTTCCATGTTAAGGTGGACAGTGAATGATACTTAGTTTAGCCATCACAACAAATTGCTTCCACATGTGTATATGCGACTGTTGTACAAACATTGAATCTTGTGTCAAAGACTGTGTTCAGAGTATTATAGTTTTCTTCCTCTGGAGTTGGTGGTTTTACTGAGTATTACTATAATAACCGGAGATAGGCTAGGACTTTGTAATAACAGGAGATCCTGCAATTATGGTAAATATAATGCAGAGAACCTGCAGATCTTTTTAACTGTGTTTTTCAGCTTCCACTATTGGCAGTTAGTGTTCAGGAGATTGAAAGTATTGAGATAAGTAGATTCAGACAGAAGTAAGACTCACGTGGTTGTCAGAATGAAAGATTATTGGTTTTATGTCTGAAGAATTGAAAAATAATGGATAAGCCGGACAATATTCAAATTCTGCTTCTATATTTAATAGTGTGCTTTCACTCAGTATTGAAGATGGGTTGCTGAGCTGATTTTGATCACATAAAGGTCATGCAGCATTGCTTCTATTCTCAGATGGCTTAACTACACTGCTTGCTAAGCAAACAAATCTCTGTAGCTAGTATTCATGGGAGGATAAATTAAAAATAATTTTCCATGCACATTGAACTATGTAAGCTTAGTGTTTTCTTTCTTGTATTTCACATAGACCTCTGAAGAATTTATGGAAATATAGATGGTCATCCTTAAATTAAAAATATTGTGTCTCTTCTGTTCTCTTTAAGCATGTGGAAAAAGCTGTTATTCAGATACATCTTGGACAAAAAAAATCTTTTATTTTAATCTTTTAACAAAATGGCTATCTGATTCTTTCTTTCTCTGTCATTTTGTGCCCACTGAAGAATATAAACATCTAAGTGAACCAATAGAGTGAACTTTAGTAGCTCACTGGTAGGCAAGAAAATGAATGGTAGTACTGTTTTTGTTGACCATAAATGTTTGTAACAGTAAATACATATGTAAACACCCCTTGAGCCTCTATCTCAGGTGTATCTCAGGTGAATACACATACACATGCACGCACTTGGATTATACTTAGACACAGTGAAGGTAATGAACAGAATTCCTATGTGTTTCAAACTAGCAGTGCTTGATAAAACATGCATTTTCAAGGTTATTACTTCTCCTTATTTATGTGAATCTATATTTTGAATATAAACTTGGCAAAACAATCAATGCGAAAGCCTGAATTGGGAAGAATCTCCTTTCTGGCAAAAGAAGTGTGGGCGCTGTTTTATTCAGGCGTATTTTTTCACTTGGTTGGTTGAGGATATCCGAGTCCTCACTAAATATAAAAATTTCCTAGGGTAGCGTGTAAAATTTTTTTTTTTATACTAGAGGAACATGGATTCACAGTAGCACAGTAACTCATAATTCCCTTTTCATTTGTTTATTAGGGCCATTTAAGCAGTGAAAACCTTGTAACCTTGGCATGTTCCCCTTTCCTTACTGTACTTGGTGATCTGATGTGTCAGTACTACTGCGAGGAATGCAGAACATTATGAGATTAGCTATAGAACCAACTAAAGCTCTTTTCCCTTTGATTAACTCATTACTCACAAAGAGTAAGATAATCCAGTGCATAGAGAAATGCACAGTGAACGAAAAGAAAATAAGAGACAATGAACAAGGAATCCAGAAGAAAACAGCAAACATTGATGGCATTTGATGTATAGAATAGAAGAAATGAGCATGCTAGCATTATGTGTGCAGTAACCTGGGTAGGTTCTTCTCCTGGTAAGCATCTCCTCCTGGTAGCTGCTTCAATGTAGATAGTTTCAAACCAAAAAGCTTTATTTTGGAAATATCTAAATTTAATGTTTTGACATTTGTAGCCCCCAACATCTTTTTCACTTAAAATTATTTACAAATCCGTCCTAATTTCTGAATCTTTCAAAAAATTGTGTTTGGCAATTTTGATAACTTTACTTGTTTTTTTCCACATCTTCCTTAGAGGAATTCTTGGAAATTGCCTAGAAACATATCCTGTTATTTAGTGCAAAATACCATTTCTGTATAGCAGATTACTATATAAGCTTGTCAAACATAGCTACCAAAGTCAAAGGTCTAGGAAGAGGGAAGGGCAGATGTTCTTTGAAGTACAGCTAGAAAAAACAGGAGTAGTCAGCAGGTATCAGTTATCACTCTGGAACATACTTGAATAGAAATAACATGATCATGAAATACATGCTTTTTCTACATTACTTGTTTAGAGAATTAGTAGTGGACAAGGGGACGTACTTCCTTCATAGCAGTCAGCACTGTGGAGGGAAGAGAAAGAGAAATAAAAAAATATCTAACTGTAAAGTTCATGGTGATTTTCCAGAGATGTCTTTTCTGGTAGACAGTACAGTACAAAAATCAGATAGTAGAAGTACAGCTTGAGTGCCATTGCATGTTAGAGCTCCCAAGGAGGAGTGGAGGAAACTGGAAATTGCTCACAGTCGCCACTGATCATTATTGCTTGTTTTGCTTTTTTTTGTTTTCTATAATGGCATCTGTGGCTGTTAAAAGAAGATAATTTGTCCAATTATATTTTTTCACTGTCACCTTAACTGACTCTTTACAGCAGTAGGAATGACAATGTATAGTTTATCTTTGTGGAAAGGAGGCAACTATTTCAATCAGCTATATTTCTTGGCATTTACACAGTATGTTTCCTATTCTGTAAGCTATCTGCCTGGCGCTGCTCTGCAGGGCAGGAAGGGGGCAACTTCCTTACTTGCAGCTCCTATGAATTATTAAGCATTTGTTTACATGCCTTACTTGAAGGAGATTATTCTTCCTTGACTTCTACTTCTCCCCAGAACAAAAATTACCTACAGTGTACATAAGCTTGTCACAGGTGATGGATCAGTATAGTGTACTGGGACTCTATAATACATATCCATACTTATATATATATGAGTGATATATTATTTATATAAAATATATTTATGTTCTGTATTTATATAAACACATTAGATATATAAAACACGAACATTATTCAGCCCGTGCACGTCTCATCTTGTTCTGATATGCTAGTGCAATGCCTGCTCCTCTCAATTTGCTTATACTAATATGTTCAAAGGAGAATGATCTGAAATGCTGCCCTAATTCTTGTTATGGGAGGAAAACCTTGCAATACAAGTTTTAAAACCCCGTACATTTGTCAGAGTCACAGATACAGAATCATAAAATCATAGAATGGTTTAGGTTGAAAGGGAACTTTAAAGGTCATCTAGTCCAACTGCCCTGCAGGAGCAGGACATCTTCAACTGGATCAGGTTGCTTAGAGCTCTGTACAACCTGACCTTGAATGTTTCCAGGGATGGGGCATCTACCACCTCTCTGAGCAGCCTGTTCCAGTGTTTCACCAGACTCACTGTAAAAATATATCTAGTCTAAATCTACCCTCTTTTAGTTTACATCCATTACCCTTTGTCCTATCACAATAGGCCCCGTTAAAAAGTTTGTCCCTCATTCCTATAGGTCCTTTTTAAGTATTGAAAGGCCATGATAAGGTCTTCCCAGAGCCTTCTCTTCTCCAGGCCAAACAACTCCAACTCTCTCAGACTTTCTTCATAGGAGAGGTATTCCATCCCTCTGATCATTTTTGTGGCCCTCCTCTGGACTTGCTCCAACAGGTCCATGTCTTTCCCCTGCTGAGGGCTCCAGAGCTAGGTTCAGTACTCCAAGCAGGGTTTCACCAGAGCAGAGTAGAGGGGCAGAATCACCTCTTTCGACTTATTGGCCAAGCTGCTTTTGATGGAGCCCAGGATACAGTTGGCTTTATGGGCTGTGACTGTACATTGTTGGCTCATGTCCAGCTTTTCATCCACCAGCAACCCCAAGTCCCTACATGCATGGCTGCTCTCAATTCCTTCATCTCCCAGCATATATTGATAACAGGGGTTGCCCTGACCCATGTGCAGGGCCTTGAACTTGGTCTTGTTGAACCTTATGAGGTTCATACTGGCTGATTTCTGAAGTTTGTCCCTCTGAATGGCATACCATCCGTCCAGCATGTCAGCCACACCACTTAGCTTGGTGTCCTCTGCAAACTTGCTGAGAGTGCCCTCAATCCCACTGTCTGTGTCATTGATGAAGATATTAAACTGTACCAGTCCCAGTAGGGACTCCTGAGGGTCACCACTCATCACTGATCTCCATCTGCATATTGAGCTGTTCACCGCTACCCTCTGGATGTGACTATCCAACCAGTTCCTGATCCACTGAACAGTCCACCTATCAAATCCATATCTCTTCAAATTGAAGAGAAGGATATTGTGGGGTCTTTTTTGTTTTAACTGTACTCCTTCATTACGCCCAGGAGCTGCAATGCAGAACAGCATTCCTCATTACAGAAAAAAAATCTGCTGCTGCCATGCATGCAGAATGTACCAATTCTAGGCATTTTGCTGTTCATAGGAATACTTCCTTAAGGTGGAAAACATGATTTCTTTTCCCTCCTTGATGGAGGCTGAGAGGGTATCCTGTAAAATCATTGTGCAGTATTTCCCATACTGTTTTCTTTTATATATATTGTTTTCTTTTATATATATAACCATCACTTCTGGCCAAGTAGGCAGAGTGCTGGAGCACATGAACCCTGGTCTAACTCTGAATGGTTATTTTTGTGTCCCTGTAACCTCAGCTAGCTCAGATCCTGCTAACAGTGCCAGTGTGGCAGCCCCTCAGGAATGGGCTGACCATGCTTTTGCAGTATGCTGATCTCTGCAATCTGTTCTTGGCTCCCCTGCAAGTGGATGTGGAGTGAGCTTGGGTTTGACAATACATGCAAGCTGATTGCTCCCTCTTGAAATACCAACAAAACTGGGAATGTTCTGAAATACAAGAGCTGGCATCCTCAAGTCCCCGCTGAGTTGTCGTTGTCCCTGGGAGAAGCATGTCTGGTCTCTAGCTGTACTTCAAGGAAATTGTCACTGTTGAGCCACGCATGGAGCATGTTCCCTTCCTCCAAGGGCAGCTTCTGGGCTGCTGCTCCTTGTGCAGGCACAGGGAGGGCTACAAGGTACTCTCAGACAGCGAGCAATTTACTTGCTTAAGAGAGCTCTGGTTGTATACAGTTATATCACCATAGCAGAATTTATTTGTAATAATCTTGCCAGGTACCCTTTATGGTTCATGTCTTTGAATTACCTGATTATTTTGCAATTTTACCCACTTACATTTTTGCATATTTTCACACAACAGTCATAACCACCACAACAGTAGGAATTTCTGAGAAGCAGTTGTAATTAGCTACCTTTTTTCTTATTCTTAGATCTTTGATAGTGTCATTGCTCTCAAAATAACTTTACAGAAATTCTGAAATTAGTTTTAATTCTGGAACAAACATTCATTTCCGATTTGGTTCAAGCCAATGCAATATGATTATCGTACTGCTGTTGCAGCTTGATGGACTCCAGAACCCTGTCTAGAAGGGCAGACCTTTCCTAGTGGCTGCTGTACCAGATATTTTTTCTTGGTATCACCCTTGAAGTGAGTTTAGTTTGAAGGAGTTACTGTTATCTTAAATGGTGCTAAGGACAAGTTACAGATAGGGTTTAAGACTGGATTCATGCCAGTGCATATGGATTACTTAAAAGCAGTAGATTTTTATAGGTGTTTGTAGTTTATAATCCCAGTAGCTAATGCCTTCAAATGTAAACATTAAAAGAATGTTCTCTTCAGCAGTGTTCTATATAATGGAAAATTTAGACATTCACAGGTGTAATTTAACTTTCCAAAACCAAACAGATTTCCTGCCCATAAACTATTGTTTCTGTTCCAGCTTTGTCTTTTTTCTTCCTTTGTTTTGCACTCTGGAGCAACATATTTACTAGAGTTTTTCCTGACTGGGGAGTATCATTCTGTTTCTGTATGTGCAGGGCAAAAGAGAGCACGTTAGGGGTTTCAAATTTCAGTTATTCGGAAACAGTGAAATTTGGGGTGGTTTTTTTTTTCTTTTGTTTTGTAGTGGGTTTTTTTTCCAAAATTGGCGATCTGTTCTTGTATTTTAGAAAATACTCCCTCACAGGGTGATGCTATTACCTGGTTAATCATAAGGCACTTTGCAACGAATATTTCTACAGCTCTAATATTCAGCTCTTAATAATAAGCTTATAAAAAAGCTGAGTTCTGTTCTTCTCAAGGGAGTCTATGCCTGTCAGGACTTACACAGCTGAAGCCAGCCAAAGTTGTGCAATTGCATTTCCAAGTTCTTGCAAATAGTTTGCCAAAATTTCCTAACTGTTGGCATCCTGTAAATATACGCTGCCAGTATCTTCCTGAGTTTTTCAGTGTCCATATTCTCAGCATAGTAAATACTTCTGAAGAGCTAATTAATATGTACATCTTATATATTTTATTTTGTGAATCTCAACAACAAAGTTGAGCTAATTTCTGAGCAGTGTGTCTCAAGGATTGAAAGTAGGAAATGCCACACTGGAGCAGATTCATTATCCAGCTCCTTGCCTGGCCTCGTCCAGAATGGCTGCAGCCACATGCTTCTGGCAGAAGCACAAAGAACCTTTTCTTCCCTAATAATTAGAAATTATTTTAAGTACTAGAAAAAGAGAAATATGATTTTTATTTAATTTGTCCACATTTGACAGTTTTCAGAATGCCACGTTATTGTCCTCAGCAACTGCCTATTGTGATGAATGCCACAGGTTCATTTGGAGAGGAAAGTATTTTGGGTAAAGTCTTGCTGTTTACTAAAGTCTGTTATCATCTGGTTCAAGACCGTCAGTGAGTTTTACCACATTTTTCTGAGTCCTTAATCATCCTGCAGTGTGTTTTCAGAGATGGCTACATTACTACTGTACACGTTACCTCAGATGAGGCAACTGCTACATAACATGGAGTGGTATGTTCTCCCTACTATCCTCTACATGTTGTAACATTATTTGTTTTTTCCTGCAACTGTGTATTGAGATCAGGGTCTTGCTGAGTTGTCACAACAATATCAAGTTGCCTTTCTTTACCGGTGATTTTAAACCTTGTGAGCATTTCTTTCCTATATATAATATTTTGCATTTCTGGACCCTGAATTCCCTAGTCAGCCTGTCCTGCTTGTTTAGTTACCTACTTTCTCCTGAAATTTTGCACTTCCATTTTCAATTATCATTTCAGATATTCAACCAGCTACAAATGTGGATCTTACGGTCTGAAATTCTGCTGATTATCCCATGAACTTTTTATAAAAACAGGCACAGTATTTGTTACTTCTAGTACTTTTGCACATAAATGATTTTTAATGAAGGACTATGTATTCTTAGCAGATCAGCCTGTTTTTTCTGAAGTGCTTTCAGCATTCTTGGATATTCACCATCTGGGCAGGTTGACAACTTGCTAACATACTGATGT
This sequence comes from Neomorphus geoffroyi, assembly GCA_033558235.1. Taxonomy (NCBI): domain Eukaryota; kingdom Metazoa; phylum Chordata; class Aves; order Cuculiformes; family Neomorphidae; genus Neomorphus; species Neomorphus geoffroyi. The sequence continues at coordinate 17,442,554 of JAUMJM010000016.1, read as the reverse complement.
AGCTATCCAAGCCTTAGAACAGGAAGTGAGAATGGGTCAGAAAGTCCTTTTTCAATTGAAATAATTCAGTAGGAAGCATAAGTAAGGCTGAGTTGAAAACAACTCTTGAGAATTCAAAAATTGATTTGATGAATGGGAGATTTGGAACAATAACATAATTATTGCCATTATCCACTTCAGTTTACTGGAGAATAAATAAACAATTATATGAATATAAATATTCATATTTAGGGGCAGATTGCTTTTTATTGTAACAAAATTGAAGACAGAAGTATTACAGTAGCATAACTAATTGGAGAAAGTCAAAGTCTCAAAGCACAAATACAGCACCACTTCTGTATAGCACACTGGAGGTCTTTGTAGCTATAGTTCATTTCAGGAAAATTCCTGAATAGGAATAGGGTTAGGATGGCCTCTCAGCATTCTGTTTTAGTGAACTATGAACAGAGATATGGCTGTAATGCCAGCCATTAGAATTCAGAGTTATCGGTAACGAAGAAAAGTTGCCATTTGCTGTAATTAAGGCAATGTATTGAAGAACCAGACTCCTCAAGGCCTCAACATTTATTGGTCAGTTCCCAACCAGAAAAACATGCTTAGCCATCCTCATCAACAGGAGTCTGAATCACAGCTTTATTACTGCGCTGAGAGCTCCAGATTGTGAGAGCAGAAAGCTGCAGGCATAGGAAGAGTGGCTGGGAATATTTGAAATGCGTATGAATAAATCAGAGAGGAAGCCTGCTGGGCAGCAGGAGAGGCTTTAATAGCTGAGGGCACTTGAGTGTTTGCATTTGGATTTTCCAGCTGCTGAGCCTGGCTTAACTTCTGCCCTGCTTTGGCAGAGCCCTGGCCCATTCGGTGGGTGGTGGCCTGCTTGCTGCTCCAATAGCTGGGACTGATATCAAAAGTAGCCACAAATTGAGATCGTGGATGTAGTGCCTCTACAAGTTTGTAAGCCTCTTGCTATATTTTGCAAGAACGGGGTAATCATCAGGATTTTCAAGGGTCTCTGCTGAGGAGGAACAAGAATAGTTCCTCAAAAGAGAAGAATCGTGGACTCTTGAGACTTGCTGTGGGCTTACATTCTATCCCAAGTTGTAACAGTTTGGGTATGCTGACTTCTGCTTTTTCTTGGTGCTATTTTCAGCAGTGTTCAACAACAGTCTGAGGACTGTTCGTTACCTCTATGTTTTAAATATTCTTTATTTTCCATTTAGTGCTAACATGATACATTGTAATGTTCATATACATAAATACAGTTGTTAGACATTTAGCTTCCCACTAGAACATATCAAAACATACCACACGTATTAACTATGTTAATAATTGTTTCGCATCCTCAAGAGTACTTTGAATGGCTGTTATCACCCCTTCAAATAAAACTAAAAAAAAAAGGGGGGGAATTGAGAGAAGTTGTAATTAAATTGCAACTCCAAACCAGTAATACAATTTGTCCCTACTTCTTCTGTTACCTTACAGAACAAGGTTTTTCTTTACTGAATTTTCTTCTTAGTAGGAAGAATGCATTTTGGAATATTTTTTCAATGGAAAATAAGTAGAAACAAAACCCCTGCAAGTCTTAGACTCTACAACAGAAAAAGAAAAAAAAAGCTACACATGGTGTAATATCAGGTATTCTGAACGTATTTTATATATCCCTTCTAGAGTAGTGTATATTTTTTTATATTTGTGTTCCATTAAAAAACTAATGAAGTAGTTGTAGGAATATAATACAGATCCATTAACAGTTTTTTCTGTCTTAGGCAAAATGACTAAGCAGCATCAATTTCAGCATTATCCATTAATAACCTTCAATAGTGTCTTCTATAATACTTTTAGTACTTTACATACTCTGTCAGTCATAAACAAAACAATTATGGAGTTTAGCAAATCCATTAAAACCACAGAAGACAACCAGTCAGCTGCAAGTAAGGTAGACTTTGCTGAAGAAATGTTTATAAAAAGTATCAATGTATCCATGATAAAAGGTTCTATTTTAGTCTTTGTCTAAAGGCTAAGAAGTTCCACAGAAGGAATTCCACAGAAGGAATTCTTAGCAGAGAACCACAATTGAGCCTTTTGCTCAGAGGAGCTATTAAAATGCTCAGTCTCTGAAATTAGGAGGAAACAGCATAGGGAGCCACCTAATGAGCCTTTATGCTCTTCTACATTAAGGATTATGAGTTCTGTTCTAAAAATAACCCAATTCCTTACGTGGTGCAATGAAATGCTATACTTGGACAATAAGAAAATGACTGTAGTCCTTGTGAATTTCCACCTGATAAAAACTGACTAGAGAAGGGGATTTTCAGAAGAGAAAAATTTAAATTCATAATTTTATAGTGATTAGTTCACCTTCCAGAAATGACATAGGCATTAATAACTTCCCAAATCATTAGTGCAGGTAAAATTTCCAGAGGGAAAAAACAAACAGCAGATTAACACAACGGATTAATCCCTTACAAGCCTCCACTCTGCCCTGGCTAGTTTTACAGGTATTGTGAATGTAAAATTATATTGACTAATATCTTGCAGGCTTTTAAACTCTTCCTTTAAAGCCAGGAGTAATAGTGAATTCTCGTAAATCCATCATATTGTTTCATAATAAGTTAATTCAGGAAAACAATCATAGCAGTACTATAGCATAGGGGCTACAGTTGACTGAAATATAATTCCATGAAACAACCTTCTCAAGGTACAATTGTGAGGCAATATATTGGGGTATAGTGTTCATAAATAAATGTTGGTTGCAGATAAGCAAGGTTATCCAGCTCCACTTAAACTCAACCAGATGCCCGTAATATGTCCATAATGAGAAGGACACATAGCTATTATCTAGATAATTTGATAGAGAATGCATGTAGGCAAGTATAATGGAAGAAATCAGGTCAAAATCAGTGTACATAATTCAATAGGGCTGTAAGTAAAAGACTGAAACAAAATACAAGATGAAGTAGAAAACACTTCATTATTTGCTGGTAGTTTGGAGATTGGTTCATGACTTTTCATTTCATTCCTCTGCCATGCAAGGCAGATTTAAGAAGAGATGGGCAAACTGAGTTGGCAACCACAGTTGTGCAGCCAACATTCAGAAACAACAGAGATTATTTGGGTTCATCTGATGTTTGAAATCATGCTCATATAAAAGCTAAAATTTTATAAAGGAAACCTCTCAATATCAAGATGTTTTTTGAAAACACATTTGTTAAGAAAAGAATTGGAGGCTTCACCTGTGAAACATAGTTTAAAATCTTTCTAAGCACCCTGTAAATATTTATGGAATAGATAATTATCAAATATTGATCAGAGCATAGGCAGCTATGGATAAAAAGGCATCAGAAAAAATAGCTTCTTAAAGTAGCATCATTTATGTGGGATTTTTTTTTCTTTTCAAATAACATTTAATATAAAAAAACTTTATTCTTTATTGCAGAAGCATACTGTTTAGAATTGCCTTCTTAAAATATACATTATATGTCTTTTTTCTTAAAGATTATTCTTCTGCTGTACTAACAGATGCTCTCAGCCGCACCATAAGCAAAGGAAAAGTGACTGAGGCTGAAACCACTTTGCCTTTTTGGGGTCTCTGTGAGTACAGGGAGCAGACAGCTTGCAGAATCAGCTTGTGTGATTATCTGACATGCATAATAGGATGAGTCTTATTTGCCTACCAATGCCTGCAAATTTTAGAAATGCTAAACTGTGTATAAACATGAACAGTATTAATGTGTGTATTTTAAAGCACAAGACTTGATAACTTCAAGTGCAAAGTTGTCTACAATCACCTTAAGCTCTGTTCCTGGGCTGCAACAAATGATCTTCAGCAGCAGTAGTGGTTTCTCACAAGTGGTCCACTAGATGTATGGTAACAAAAGACTATTTAAGTTTAGAATAGATTTTAATACCAAATTCAGACTTGGCATAATTTAACAGATCTAGGTAGCTTGACTGGAGTTGCATATACTACACCAATGGAATTTGTCCTGTCACACTGAAAGTTTCCTGAATTTCAGAAGTATCTGTTACTAAACTTCTTTGCAGGATAGTAGAAAAGACTTCACATTCACTAGCTTCATTCAGAAGAATGAATAAATTAATTCAAGATTAAATAACTGCAGTTACAGGGGAAAGACTTGACAGGACATATATAATTCATGCAGATGATGTGTGATAGTTCAGATATGGAAATAATGCTGGCTGAAAAATAAGCTGTTCTTCTAACTTTCAGTGTGGCAACAGCCCCAGTGTCACACCAGAGATCTGTTTTGTGCTGCTTCAGCGTGAGGTCGAGAAAGACAGAACTCTACATGGTCTTTTACTCCGTTGATTTCTCTTAAATATCTAGAAAAGCAGGTGCTTGCATTTATACAGAGTACAAAGCCCAATCCTACAACTGGATCATTATAAGAATGATCTTTTCAGGGTGGAGTCCTGTTTAAATCAGCAAAGCTTCACATAAATGCAAGGATGTGTCCGAGTGACAATTTATAGGAATGGGGTTCAATGCTGTATATTTATCAGGAACTTTTTGTTATATGTAAAACTCACCTGATCTTCGATATTGTGCATCTTCCATGCAATAGAACACTGCACCAGGCTATAAGTCTTCTTGGGTTTATTTTACATGTGCATAATATATACACAAATAAAAATTATCACCTGCAAATAATATTTGGAATGTGAAAGACACAAAATGTAAACATTTTATTTGGCAGTTGTTTCAAACAGGTGAATAAATAAATGGAAAAGTACATCTTAATATTCTTTATAGCAACAGATGCAGTTGCACACATATTTACATATTGTGGATGCAAAGAACAGTTAATTTCATTTCTTTTTGTTAAAAAATGCAACTTCCAACACCACTAGACTTGACAATTAAAGATGAAGATACTAGTAATAATTTGTTCTAGCAATCTCAACTTTTAAAGGCATTCATTTGGAAGTAAGATAAGAGAGTCATCATGCATTTAGTTCATTTTGTCCACTTATGGTAGAAAGTCTGATGTGATCTCAGAGATATGAGTGTCATGCGCTTAAGTCAACTATGACATGTTCATAGATCAATGTAGTTCCCTTAAAACTTGAAGCAAAGAGAAAATGTCGTTTATCGATGGAGACATGTATGAACGATCTTGGTGCCTGTACGTTTAATTCTTGAAACTTCACAAATTTTGCCTTTTCAGCATCCCAATAATAGACTTGAGTGAAAGAATAATCACTTCCAAGAATGGCATATTGATAATTACTTATCTGAAGTGGTTGGAATACCATTGACCCTCGGGATGGCATCCTTTGTAAATCCAGAAATGCCGAACCACCCCATTTCATTACTTTAGAGTCCCCAATAAATCTTGTTAAGCAAATGTATACATCCTCTTTCACTTTGAAATGTTTCACTGCATACGCATCTTCCATATCTTGAATATCAAAACGCTTAACAAATTCATTTGTTCCTTTGTTCCATTGATATATTACAGGTCTCTGGGAACTACTTGACAGAATTAAATGTGGTTTGCCGGATATTTCAAGATACTCCACATCAGTATCTCTGTACCAGGCATGCAGAGACTGATGGGAATAAAATCCATTCCCATTCCATTTGTAAACAGTGGTGAAACCAGCCTTTGAACTGTCTGCCACAACAAAATACCAGTCTTCAGCAATCCTGAAAGTTTCAATGTCATTGGGTTTTCGGATTTTAAGGATTTCAATATCTTGAATTTTTATAAACTTATTAGCAAAAATATCTCTTTTATATATGTGGGAGCCTCCAAACAGCTGTGCGACAATGACATACAGCTGACTCTCAATAACTATAGGTTTACACACAACAGTTGAAGTACCTATAAAAAAAAGTAAAAGACAGGGTTAGCTCCACTTCTGGGATCAGTCATTGTAATGCTATTTGTTGAGCAGTGTTGATACCTGTAATGTTGTCGTAATTCCTGAACATCACTTCTACATGGTCCCATTCAAGAAAGATGCATTTTCCAGTAAAAGGCTGAGCAATAACCACGTGTTCATCATTCATGTATGAGAAAGTATCTACTGACAGAGATTGGTATGGCAGGGTCTGATAAACTTTAAATTCTGTAAAAGTGCACACAACAGGTGGTAATTACAGAGATACTTTTTATACTGTACTAAAGAAAATCTGGTTAGCAGAAACCAATTTATTACAAATTACAGTATTTCATCACTAGTCCAATATTCCTCTTGATAAAGGAGCACAGCAACCTGTTTTTTCAATCTTTCTTGATTAAAAGAGGAGCTGTTTTATGTCCCAGTTCTCCACATCCTTACATAATATAGTACAGTCTGAGTAGAAGCTGCAATATAAGACCCCAGTCCCAAATGGCTCCCATGTCAGACAGACCTGCAGAGAATTCATATTGATTTTAGTGGAAGTTCCATCTGGTATGCGAAATCCCTGCAAAAGTGGACCCTAGAATGAAAAAACATAGAGCTTTGACTTTATTTTAACAAGATTAAATAAATGGAAGCACTTTACCTGTAATAATGCAATCAAATTCTTTTGAAGAAAGGCTATTGATTTTGCGCTTGTTATATTCTGGTGGGCTTTCACAGAAAATGTCTTCAACTGTTGCATTGGTGCTACCCAGCCAGTCCACTAACCACTTCAGTTTGCAGTCACAATTAAATGCATTGCCTCTAAGATCTCTACAACAAATAAATCATGCATTGGAAATAAGTAGTCAGCTGAGGTATTCCTCCTTACATACAACAACAAACTGGGCTCTTGTTAAATATGTGCCCTCTTGCTTATCCTCAACTGATGCCTTCCTGGCTTAATTTGCCCTGACCCATAGTTATATCTACATACCAGAACCCACACAGATTTAATTCTATAACATTAAGGGAATCAAGGAGACCTTAACTTGATGATCAGTAGGAAATTTTTGTTGATTGCCCCAAGTTTACAGGTAAACAAAAGTGTACCAAACTGTTAGCCCCATATTTTGGGAGGCTGATTCATTTGGATTGCCCTTTCTCAATAGGTATATTCTACATAACGAAAACAGAATTAATGTAACCTGGTGGTCAGCCAGTCAGTATTTGCTGTCTCCTTTAGATATACTCAGTTTGGGCTTTAGAATACACAAGTAAAGGAGTTCTGTTCAAGACTTTCACAGCTGTTCTGAGTCAGATTTCAGATCGTATGCACAGGAATGGGCAAGTGCCAGGACCAGACTGTGTAACCATCTGGCCATGATCAGTCATGCCAAGTAATGCTACCAGATCGACTGACCATCTCCACATCTTACTACTGCTGCTCTGCACTAGGAACCCAGCCTACCTTGTTCATACAGGGACCAGGCAAAAAATGTTCTGTGCTCATTATCCGAAATTAGATGAACCAGAATTTGGTGTGTTGTAAACAGGCCATATTTTAGTGAAGCAACTATAGGACTTATCTGTTTATCTAGATTTTGTATTTTTACTGGTATTTAATGATATATTTTTAAAAGTTCACATTTTGGATTAGTTGCAATGAGATTTAGTATGGGATATAGTACTTACTGAGATGGATGCTTTTGTGATAAAAATAGTCTTCCCAGAAATTATTTACAGATAGAAATGTTACTGCATTAAATATCTTCCACCCTCCCCTCATGCCATGCTCTCTCATGCATCCCTAGGGATACTTCCTCCCTGTTCATCAAGTCTTAATGAATATGCAGCTCTCTTACACAACTACTAACAACATTACTTATCTTCATAACTGGTGGAATATTTAAAAATAAATTATCAACAGTAGACAAAAACCAAGCCTACCAACTCTCTACTCAGGAATAGGATCTCATTACTAGCTATTGGTTTGCACAGTTACTCAGAATCCTCTAAAATCATGTCTTTATATTTTTAGTATAATTAATAGATTAATTAATTTTTTCTTACACATTTGTTAAAGAATCCAAGCCTTTGAATATGTCTTTTGGAAGCGACTGGAGATTGTTATTTGCAAGACTCCTGTAAAAGAAGACACTTTAGTATCAGTGCTAGTTCATGAAATTACACATTTTTGCAAGGTGTAATACTGTGGGTTTGTTTGTTTGGTTGGTTGGTTTTTCCTTAAGTTAAGGAACCCTGGTACTCTCCAGCACTGAGTTCTAAAAGATTGCTTTTACGAATAGCTCATTTACTTTGTGACTATCTCTCCCACTAAAATGCCATGCCTCCTTCTGCTTTCTAACTTCTCAGCGGCCTTGCAGCATTCATAATACTTCACTCAGCAGGGTGGAACGTGCAATCACCTCTGGTGGTTTGCCAACACCATTATTTAAAACAATTAGTTGTGATTGACATTTTCCTTATGAAATACCAATACACAGTGTTCATATTACTGCAATCTGCCCACTTTCCTGTATCTCTTCTGGAAGGGAAATTTTAATACAATGTTTCATTCCATTGGACTTAGGCTTAGCTGACAAATTTTGGAAATATGCAGTAATAGACAAGAAATTGCTGATCAGCATGAATTTCCTGGAATATGCATGCACGTGCGTGAGTATGTGTGCGTGAGAGCAGCAAAAACTTGCCAGGAATCACCAAGTCTTAATATAGGGAAAACATGTTTAAATTCAGTGAGTGCTCTAGTATTCTACATGGTACTGTAGTAAAAGTGTCAAGGAAAGGTGAACAACCTTGAACAACCAGTATATTGCATTTCAGTCATATGTGTCTGTGTGAGTCAACCAAAGGTCTGGGTTCTCTGAGATGTCACTTAAGTATGACAGGCAAGGAATAATGTCGTAGGGTATAGCTGATGCTTCTTTCAATTAATAAAATTATTTATCACTTATGAGAAGAAATGAAAATGGCAAGAAATCATCCTAGTTTAAGATCACAGTTATAATCTGTAGCTGATAAGTCTTAGACCCTGTGCTGCTTTCCCTTGTAAATATAAAAGTTATTAACTACCATTTCTCTAGTCAAGGCAAAGTCATTTAGGCATATTGTTAAATTCAAGAACAGGCCCAGACATACACACATACTGCTGCCTTATCAGGAATAGTAAATATGGCGTGCCATTAGTTCGTTCTAACTTCACTGCTTTCAAAGTGCATCTGATGATTATAACATTGTTTGGTGTATGTATCATGTGCTTCACTTCTGCTTAATTTCACACTGAACAGCAACTCTTTAAAAGTCAGGTAACTAAGTCACATGGAGAAAGCTAAGTAGACTTGAAATCTGAGGCAGGGTTTATGCCCTGTATATTCTTGCAACCTGGATTATAGCAAACTGAAAGGGATAATGTGCTCGGAAGTACCAGTAGTTCATCGCTGCTGTGGAAACATAACTGACAGAAAAATTTACATAAAGTTTATGCTTTTGAATTTTTGGAATTTTTGGATGAAAATTACGAATTTTATATTCCACTGTTAAAAGCATACTTCTTTATTAGAAAACATTGGCTTGCCTAGATGGTGCTGTCCATGGCATTTGGACTATAATAATAAAGATTGAATCAAACATGCAATTAAAGTTATGGTTGTGGTTCTGAGAGAAATGCAATCAAAATTATATATTGTGAAGAAAAATTATTTTCCAATCCTAACTGTAGGATTTTTACATTACATTAGTAAAAAAAAAGTTATTTTTCTTTAGTTTTCTTAAATATGTTCTGAGCAGAACATGAATTGTGTTGCATAATGACAAATACTAGAAGACTATTTTACAAGAAGGACACACTGTAATTATCTCAGTTAATCACATTATAAAACTACAAATGTTTGGCTAGCTTACTGCATTGCAGAAGTTATGTTGTGAAGTGAACAGAATAAATAGAACAAAGTTCATCTCCTCTAACTTCATGGAACTCATTTGTATGCGTATTCACTATGGCTCTCTTTAATACATTTTATGTACACAAGTACTCTCTTGTTTCTTAAATGAGAAATACCTCAGGGTGCCAAATTCTTAACGTGTATGTGCAATTTTCCCCAAAGAGTGGGGAGTGGTTCTGCAAGCAGATTAAACCAGTCACATTCTGTGGTTAATGGACCTGCCTTTGCAGTTATTTTCTGCAAATTTCTCATTGTCTTCCTGAATAGTGCTCCATACACAATAGCAGCAGGATGCACAAATCTCTGTCCCAAAAATGCACATGCAACCACATGTAAACTGCAGCGGCTCCTCACATGTGTTTCTACCTCTTGCATATGTTTTCTCTTACAAAACTGCTGAAGCATCCCCAGAAAACAATGTAATAGGCAAGACAATATGTTACTCTTGGACTGTATGCTCTGTAGAGAAGAAACTGTGCCTTCCTCTGTGTTAGAAAAGCAATTTGCTCACTGGCAGCAACAGCTGCTAAATAAGTAAATGAATATGATAAATAATGTACTGGAGCCGTTTGTAAATATAAAGCTACTCATGTGCATAAATATTTTGAAGATAGCATCCCAGTTACCAGCCTTATCCAATTATCTGCCTTTTTAAATGATACTCTAATTATGCCTATACTGCTAATATGGATTTTTATGGGTTGTGCACAGCCTGTTTATATGCCCTTTTTCCTCTTCTCTCTTTTTGCTTTTCCTCAGACCTGGAGCCATTCTATAAGTAACTTTATATACACAAGTAGTCACAGTAAGCTTGCTTTCAGCCAGCTGTGAGTCTTGTCTGTATACTGACCAAAAAGGGATGAGTGAAGTGTTTTATGGTACATTTACTATATGGTGAAGGATGTGATGAATTGTAATTCAACAATTAGATTTATGCATTGACTGTTTAAAATGGAACCTTTGCTTTCTCTCCTGTGTCTAAATATATTAAAGAAAAAGTTAAATTACTCCAGTTCAAAACCCTCTTGGAGGTTTTTATGCAAAGGCCAAAAGGTCAGAATCCAGTCCCTGCCCATGACACGCACACCAAGATATATGCTTCAGAATGGTAATGCTCAGAGCCGGATATGAACCCATGTCAGGCACACCCCAGATATTTTAGCCTCCTTCTTTTACAGTATTTCTGCATTTTTTATATTTTCTTACAGTACATACTGTATTTTCAATAAATTCATTGCTTGTTAAACTAAAATGATTGCTAAAAGAGAAACCTGATGTAGGATAAGAGACAAAAGCCCGTCTAAAAACTCTCTTGCTAGCTCAGAGCCTGAGGATGCTACTCTTGTGTTTGCAGTGAAATGTTACAGGTATTTGTTGCCAGTGTGCATTTCACCTGCTGAACACTGTGTGAGAAATACCTCTGCTGGTGTGAGCATGGGAAGCGTTGCTCCGGACAGCCACATTAGTCTCCAGAGTGCCTTTGACTAATTTCCCCTCTCAGCTAATGCAGTGAGGGGGTTGCAGCATGTCAGAGGGCAAGGGTCTGGCCATGTTTCCAGGACAGCTGAAGGGCTGAGCAACAACACAAGGACTGTTAAGCAGACCCTGGTGTCAGTACATGACAGATCCCGACCGTGGGATGCTCTGGCTTGTATCGAGGAGAGGACAGCTTGCAGTGTAGGGGTTCAAAGTCCATACTGCTGAAGTCTAAAGGTTGATAGGCTCCACAGTTAAAAGGAAGAAGTAATTGGTAAGTCATAATAAACGTGTTTTGTTGAAACTCTTCTATTTAAAATTGTTGTAGGTGAGAATTTTCAAGTTTGATTTGGTCAAATTCTGCTCGATATGGGTAGTGGCTGAAGTAGACATGGGTACACACAATGATGGCTGGTCCCAGGAATGGCTGTAATACTCTCCCGGATCCACACCAGACTACGGTACCTGGGAGAAGGCAAGTGTTCACCCCTCAGCCTCTCACAACCATGGTACCTCAGTGCTCAGCACAGCTCCCATCTTCCTCTTCTCCAAGTCCCAGACTGGGACTCATCTCACTAGTGCGAAGCTTCCCGACCCATCCTGCTTTCTCCCTGCTCCTACAGGCTCAGCTGGAAATCCCTAGTACTCTGAGCAGCGAATGCCAAGGAACTACTGCCAAACACACACCACTTGGAAGCTGTTTGGGTCCCGGCCTTTTACACATACCACAGTTTGGAAGTCTTTGGTGGAAACACAAAGATTAACATTCTAATTAAATAACTATCAATACCACTTAAAAAAATACAAATAGCTACATATAAAAACACAAATTCAACAACAGTGGTTCAATTACTATATTAAATATGCCAAGTAATACATGCAACCACTTTACTTACAGGTGAATTAAAGATTTCAGTCCTCTGAAAGTATTTCTTGAAATTGACTTAATGCTGTTGTTCTCTATGAACCTGTAACGGGTCGTAAAGTCATTCTGGTCAAACCAATGCCTGGAACTTGCAAGCCCACCCACTCTATTCAATAATGCCAGGAAATATACTTTTGCCCACTCACAAATATTCTAGATGAGGAAGGCCCATGAAAGCATCATCACTAATAACATCAAAAGTGTTGGATGTAAACAACCTGTGTAAAGAGATGTAAAGCAAAAGAGCATTAAGTTACTAGCATCTTTAGAAAGCAGTTCAGCAAGATAGGCCAGATTTCCACTGACTGGTTTCATGGTTTTCTCTGCGCAAGCACTCCAGGATTGTGAGGCTGATGGATTGCACCACAGTCTAATGCAAAGGAAAGGACCCAGCAACTCATTGCTTTGCTGGAACCATCTGATAAAATTCCATTGACTTCTGTGGGATGTAAACGTGGGTTTATCATGCCAGTAAAACAATGGGATTGTACAGGCACCACTGGAGAAATACTTGGGCAACAATGAAATGGTCAAGTACTACAGAGGTCTAAATTGTGTTGAAGAACCCTTACTTTTGACAACATAGGGCAAGCATCCAGTTGGTTAGCCAGATATCAGCTTGAATTTGTACCCCTGACAGGCAGGAAAATCCCTTAACTTATGAGTTAAACTTGTGAACGTATTTGACCTGAGAGTACTGAGAAATTACTGTGAAAAAAAATGGAAAATCTCTTAATTTAGTCAGTATTCAAATCAGAACTATTTTTAAGACCACATTATACCTGCTGGAGATAGCTCTTAGTGTGTGCATGTATTTTTCATCCATTTAGCAGTAAAAGTATCAGCAGCACATTTAATTTTATGTAATTTTGTAAGCATTAAAAGTGGACTAGCATTGATTTTTCCAGCTTTATTTATGCTATCAGTCATGTTTGCATTTGTCCATTTTAATTCAGCTCTGGGCTGCCACACCCTTAATCTGGTGAGGCATTGTCAAGCACAATGAACTTAACTTTATCCCTGTGGAATACTTGATGCACATCTATATTTTATTCAGTTGGACCTGATGGATAAACAGATTAATACTATGACATCCTTAAGAATTTAAGAATTCAGGATTTCCGAGTATTAAATAATATAGTTCATGAGTTAATCTCTTATTTTGAAGTTTGCATTAAGAATAAATAGCAGACAATATATTTTCTCACTTGGCTTTTGCAGATTGTGCTTTTTCCACTTTCAATATGTCACTATATATGTATGAAAAAAATAAACAGGAAATTCTTTTTTGTTAGAAATAATGAATACTCTTTTTTAGAGAAAATAAATATTTTTGTAAAATCTCTGAACCAGAAGACCAATTTAGTAAATCTGCTGCCTGCAACTGGTTTTACTTTTCTGATGTGATTTCACTGGATAATTTTTCCTTTTCTGCACTTACTCTTCTTGTGATTCAAAGAACACAATGGTATCTCTTTAAATAGTATAGCTACGGTAGAAATTGCCAGGGCTATAGCACAGGTCTTGCACTCGGTGAGCTCATTTGCCTCCCCATCTCATACCTCCCCCCAATGGCTATATCCTGTGTATTTGATGCACAAAGTAGTTTTCCTCCCACTCTCTGACATCAAATAGCAGATTTGCTTGGTGTGTGACCTACCAGCTAGCTGTTTTGAGGACAGAGGTTGAAGATGCTGCACTGTGGATAGGAACTATATTGTTTAGCAGAAACTGTGCACTGCCAGCAGGTACAGATCCTGGTGCCATGATCACCTCCCTTCTTTCTCTGAGCTTTCATGTCATCAGTTTTTAAAGGCAGCACATGGCTGATAACACAGAGTTACAAGCACTGGAGATGAGAGTAGGGAGATTTTCTCAACATTTAGGGAACACTCCTGCTGGCGCTTCGCTGCAGCTGTGTAGATCTTTCGTATTTTTGCTGCCACATGAAGAGCACAGAGCATGCCATCCATACTATTCAAGAAGAAAGCTGTCCTAGCCTGGGACTTAATGAGCATGAGTTTAGGACAATGAGACCAAGATTTTTCCAGAGACCATTGCCACTACTACTGTAAAAATAGTAGTAAATAATAATAGCGGCACATGTATTCCACACTCAGAAATGTGTGACTGGCACACTGGAAATACCGAGTTACATTTGGTCTTTAGAAATGTAATGCTGGAGACTATTACATAAAAATACATATAGGCTGCTAAATTTTGCTATCGGCTAAATTAAACCTACCAGCTATAATCATGCAAAGCTAAAACTTACTGTAATTTTTAATTAACCTGAGTTTTCCATATTATCATTTCCCTTACTATCTTCTGCCAAAGATGGAAATCTTTCTTTCCCACGTACAAACTGTAGTACTGGCCCCACAGATGCAATCCTGCTTCTACGGTCTGTGTTTAAGGAGTCATTTGCCTCAGATCAGCAGCCAAAGATGGCAAGTAGTTCAGCTCCATGTTAGAAATACATCTCGAAAACAAATTACTCGTCGAAGCTCACAATAGCACAAAACCTGCTTTGCATCATTAAGTAAAAGCAGTTTAGAACACGCGTTTCAGTGTACGGCAGACCACGCTAATTACTACCATTACCAAAATGCCATCAGTCGTTGCCAAACCCTCCTGTGCCAGGCGCTGTAATCACTCAAAATAAGATGACTGTGTCTGTCCCACTCCTCCCTACCTAATTCTGCCTCCCTGGCACTGGGACCGCTAAGTGTGGGTGGTGCATCGTAGCCAAGAGAGATTATGTCCTACTCACTCTCTTCAGATACAAGCTCCACCAATGCTGTTATTTCTTTTTTTCTTTCCTTTGAAAGGCCCATGGCAGGAATTATGTGAAATGTCTCCCTTTTGTGATCTGTGACCACCTGGGAGAAGCTTCTTGGGAATAAAGCACCATGGAAAAGCATTTAGGTTTCCATAGTAACTGCATTTACCTATTTACCCTGTATCCAAAATCGTACAGTATGTCTGCACCTCCTTATCAGCTCCACTTGAGGAAGCAGAGTACAGTCAGGGTCAGGGCTTCAGCTTCAGCAGTTTAATCTAACGGTTGTGGGGCTCCAATACATCAGCATTGCACCTCTGACCACGTCGAGAGTGCAGGGGAAGTCAGTCCGGGACAGACGTCCAACTTGGATTTTAATTACATCGGGGAGTCTGTCTTGCCAGATTTCTGAGACAAATCTGGGCGTGTGTCAGGCTGGCAGCACATCCACTATAAACAGTTCAGGTTACACCCCCTCTACCTCCGTATAGCTCGCAATTATATAATCGCATGCCCACGTTTCTAGGAAAACCTGTGAGCCTGTAAAAATCCTATACAGAAATGCATCTAATATTTAAACATCCCAAAATATTCTCTTTCTGCGTATACCTCACTGCAGTATTTGATTTTAAAATAAATGCTTAATGTTTTTTAATTGGAAGAAAATATTCATTACTTTTGGGGGTTTTTTTTCAAAGAATATGAAATAACAAATAGGTCAAATCCAGGTGCTGTGAAGGCAAAACTCCCACTGAAGTGACAAAACTTCCACAGAAGTCAATGGTAATTTTACATGGAAAGGGACTTCAGGACCTGCCCCACTGCAATGAAGCACTCGATCTGAGGGGTTCTGAGCTCACAGTCAGATGGGAGCTGCAAATGGGCAGCTTTATGTTAGGATCAGGCCCCAGGACTGCAGAAAAGAAACTAGAATAGTTGATGCGATGCTCAGATCCCTACTGTAATGTTAATTAAAGTGTAATAAAGATAGCATACGTTCTGTCACCCAAAGCTTCAGCATGTAATCATTCAAAGTAGTATTGACAACAGTTAGCCCTGCAAAATACTAACTAGATACACTTTGAAAAAAATAAACATGCACTATCTTTCAAATTGCTAAGAAGTCTCATATTCTGTCATCTAATGAATCTTCTCTTGCTGTTTCTTATAAAATTAATACTGAAACTCTTGCTATAATATTTACAGATACACATATATTTCATAACAAAAATTGTATCATATAAATATTTCTCACAGAAGCTGCAGAGATGGTGTGAGCAAAAAACTCCCTTCTGGGATTTTAGTAAAAGCAGATCTCACAAAGGATCTGGAAAGAAGAAAAAAACAACCTTATATTAACGTAGTCTCATATATCCATGGTTATAATTCTGATCTGGTCATCACAGAGAAATTTATTCATATAAGTATAAAAAAAACAAAAGCAAAAAAAGAATGTTACAGGTTTCATGTAGTATAGAAGAAGGTATAAAATGGAATGTGTGCACATACACAGACAGACAGATGGAAGAGATATAAAAATCAGGATTCAAGGATGCAGCACAATCTTAACACATTAGCTGATGATTTTGAATGCTGGAGGTACTCCCTGCAGCAAGCATCCCTCTGTATGCACTGAAAACACCACACATTCTAGTTAATTTTAAATCATAAATTAAATAACCAAATGCTTACAGCCCTTACAGTGAGATAACATCAGGCGGAACGCTGCGAGGAATAGATCTGGCATTTTCACATAAAGCATTATCTTTGGTACAAGTACACCAGGCAGGACATTTTGGCTTCACTGGTTTCTTCCCTTCAGTCAGCAAAAGCACAGATAAAAGGCATAAGAAACAAGCAATTCTTCTAAAGGGTCTGCTGGCATTTCCCATTCTTTTGATCCGCTCTCGTTCCAGTCAGTTGACAGAATATCCCAAAACATGAACAGGGGTTCTTTATTCAGCCATTGGATGTCTTTCTCCAAGTCCAGGTCAATATTTGTCTCTGCTTTCCCAACCCTTTTCCTTCTCTTTCACTCTGTTTTTGTAGACAGAAACCTGCAGCTGATCTGTATGTTTCCACTCACTCAGGCAACGTACTGCTCAGAGAAGAGACCTGCGAGGTGCTGTAAGATGGGGAAAATCCAACCGGCTGAACGGGAAAAAAAAAAAAGGGAAAGAAAAAAAAAAATACTTGCATCACCACAAAAACACTGAGCACAACACAGCATTAGATTGCAAAGTGATGTAACTGAGAAATACACTGCTTTCTGTTTTCACAGGGAGGCCCTTTCCCTGTTACCAAAAATAGTACAGCATTATGCTTTGCTGGTGGGTGGGTGAGTGGGTGTGGGGTGGAGTGTATGTGTGTGTGGGAGAAATCAGTCATCTCTTACTGGATCCCTACAACCTTGTGAACCTTGGAGAATTATGCTTCACATACTGCAAGCAGCAGAACTAATGGCAGTATCCACAGGAAAATGAAATCAAGTGAAACCATCAAAAGCATTGCTGCAAAAGCTGTTAGATTAATTTTTATCCTTAGCCATTATTGCACATATTTGTACCACTGAAAAACAAGCTGTCACACATGGAAAATATTACAAAGTATGAGAGAATATGAACAACTGTCATTCCTAAACAAAATATTTTCTCATGCAAAAGAGACTCCAACTGCATTTTTTTTTTTTAAGAAAAAGAACCATTCTTATTTGTTACACGTTTTCTGAGCTGGTTAAATCAATGTACCATTCAAAAGGGGCAACATTAATTAAAAGTTCAAGTTAAAAAATTTATTTGCTTGGAGACTAGTTTGATGCTTTTAGATGGAAAAAAAATGTTATTTAAACACCAGCTATGTTAAACCTGTAGTTAAGAATGGACCTTCTTGAAAAGTGACAGGTAGGGGCAGACGTTGATGGCAACAATGAATCTTTACAATACTGCCTGGAGGCTGCAATTGAAATTAGTGCTACGTGCAGTACGAATACTCTGTATGAAACAGTCCTCAGCCTAAGGAATTTACAGTAAACTACATTAAATATTTTATAGGGAACTGAAGCAGCTAAGTGTTATATAAAGAATGGTAAGACAAAACTAATGAATGCCAAATAGCTGGAAAGCCATATGGGATGATTTTATTTTTGCCAATATAGGATTGCTATTAGAAGAGTTTTGCGAACTGTAACAGGTCTTGACACTTCCCTGTCACACTGGCAGCACTGTCTGTGTTACACGGATCACAACGTCTTCTAGGGTCAATGCAATGGTACTTAACAGTCATGCTCACTATTGACTCCTTCACACAGGTGCTGTCTGCTCACCACGAGACACCTGTAAGCCAGAAGATCTCTCTTCACTGCTGGTTGCTTCTCCTTTGATTCCATACGGACACCTGGCTCCAGCCCATTGCTCCTGCCCTAGAGGCCATGAAACATCAAGACCGTTCCTCAGGAATGGTACCAGCAAGGCCCAGTGCACACCCAGATATGGGTGCCTGGTGAGAATTTCAGATGCTATGTGTGGAAGATAGCAGAGGAAGACAACAGCCTGTAAAATGGCAAGAAACTCAGCATACAGACACCAGGCAGGACCCCAGCACTGCCGAGTCCTTGTCTGGGCAGTGACTGAGGTCTGTCACCAAGGGCTGAGAGAAGACCCAGAGAGCTTGCATCAGTGGTGGGGCTGCATCGTGTGAGGGGCTGGAGATTGCCAGAAACACCCAGAAAGCTTTCAGAGGCAGAGGGTTGCCACTGAAGGCCCTGCTGGGAGAGGAGTCTGGTGCCTGTGCCTCAGCACACTCTCCACCTGGCACCCGTGCCTGCGGAAAAGGGCAGCTCACGCTTTCTCAGCTCCCTTGTTCCCTGCAGCGTGTTTTTTTTTAAAGCTCTTTATTAATTTAAGTGTGGGCCTATGTTTTTTCTCATAAGGAAATTTTCCCTGTCAGCAGTCTCTCCAGAAGTAGAATCAACTTCAACTAGGAGTGACACAGAGCTGCATTACTTCTGAGCCCTTGTACCTTCTGTAAGAAAATGGTACAGAATTGCAGTCACCAAAGCACTGAAACCATTATAGAGCAAAAGCCAATGCTTTCCCCTGGGTATCAAGGTTACTTCTTGCTCTGAAAATGATCTAATTGTACGACTTGAGGAGGGAACTGGATTTGTAAGACTTGCATAAGTAGGGTACCCTACCTTCTCCCCTCAGAGATGTCCAAAGCACAGACTTTGGTGAAGTGAGAACAGAAAATTCTCTGAACTTTTTGCTAAAAGAGGCCTGTTGTTGTTTGTTTGTTTATTCCTGGCAAAGCTACCCATTGCCATGGCAATATTTTGCCATTGATGGTGTAACCCTGTGTTTCATTTCCTTCAGCTCATTCACTGAAACCCACCATCAATTACTTGGGCATTTCTTTTTAGTGAATACTGCAGCCACATTCTGAACCCCCTGAAAACTTTGCAGTGTGGTGGTTTTTCAGTAACAAAAGCACATTCTGCAGCAGGGCAGTAACCCAGCTCCAGTTTTGTCCGTGCAGAGAACTGCCTGGAACTTAGTTTTCTATTCCATGCATGCCAAAACAAACGCTTTTTCCAAAATTGCAAATATTATGAATATTTATCACAGCTCCGTGAAAAGAAAGACATAAATCACATTTTCCAGGGTCCTTTTATGTCAAGCTCGGTATCTCAGTCCTTGAGTGTAGCAGTTTAAGAACACATGGGTTGGTGGGTTTTCAGAGGCACAGCTGCTCCCCAGCCACTGCAACGCTTGGCTCAGCCTTTCCCTATTCCATCCCTGTTTGTTTCCTGGCTAACAGAGCGGGCGATCGCCTGCTGTGCCCACATCCGAGCGCCTGCCTCTGCCTCCTCGCTACCTTGTTTTCGCTGTTGTTCCAGGTAGTGCTCAGGCACAATGCGATCCCAAATCCATGTATTTTCCTCCCAGCCAGGTTCCAGTAGGAGGGCTGCGGGCGCTGCGGCTCGCCGCGCCCGGCCCGCTTCCCGTCACTTGACCACGCTCGAGCGCGAAGCGCCTCACCTTGCGGTGCCGCGGAGCCGCTGCCCGGCGGACATCTTCCCGTGCGGGCAGGGCGCACCGCGCTTCTCGCTGCCACCGGGGCTCGGCGTCCGTGCCGACACGACCCGAGAGGGACGGCGGCTGCGGGGTCCGGCAGCGGCCCCGTCTCGCGCCCTCCGCCCAGCGCCTCCCGGGCCCTCCCGCCTGCGCTGCCGCCGCCTGCGCTGCCGCCGCAGCCGCGCCGAGGGAGCCGCGGCGGGAGGGGGCGAGCGCCGGGATCCCCGCGCCTACCCGCTGCCCTCCCGTGCTGTCCGCACTCACCCAGCGCTGCCCCGGGCGCGGCGGGGGGAGCGGTCCATGCGCCGTGTTAAATTTATTATTTATTACGCGCTGATGCTTCTCCTCCGTAATTTTGACCAGAGCTCAGCAAGACTTGGTGACTGAATGCTTCCCACATGTCCACTCGACGTGGGAAGAATCGCTTATTTCTTCCAATGCATCCAGATTGTTTGGTAACAGCAATAATCGGCCATCGAATAACGAGCTTGGTGCAGGTAGATGATGGCCAAAAATAAAGATACTTATGCTTGTTACCATCAAAGGTACCAACCACCCAGCATCGCTCTGGTTCTTCGGTCAGACTTAGCACAACTTCTGTGCCGTGGTTTCTAGCGCAGACATATGCATTTGTTATTATTAATATCTACTAAAATACATTTTCAGCGAGTATTCTTGAATATTTGGTTACAATGTGAATACTTCTATGAGTTAACCTGTATTAAAAGATCTGAGGAAAGCAAACACAGAGCCAAAAATTATTTTAAAAGATATTTAATGCTTTTTTTGAGGGATTAACTCTGCTCCACTGACTATATTTGCGTATTTGCATTAGCCCTATATGGTTTCATTACCAATATATGACAAAATTCTAATAAGTTCTCCGTAACTTCATGCTGACTGCATTTCCCTCTGCAGATCCATGTGCAGTTACAGTCATCTTCTGTTTCATCCCCAGTTTAAAAAATTGTGTTGCCTTTTCTATGCTCAGGATGAGCTGCCTGCACGTATGTGGCCTAATCCAAAAAACACTGATGGTGAAGGCAAGACTTGAGTGAACTTTACTGTGCTCAGTGTAAAGCCCATAATATATAATATTTCACCACACAGATGGGCAATAGTCCAAACACCCCAATATTCACGAGTCTCCTAAAGGACAAAACATTGTCATTGCTATGTTGCCACTGTGTTTGGAGCAAAAAGGATTTTGAGGTCAAGACTCCTACAAACATCTCACGAGTCTGAATTTTGCTTTCCCAGTGCCACACTTTTTACATATTCTGCAGAAAATGGCAAATTTAAAGCAGCTGAGAGCAAGGCTGTACTTTCAATAAACAAGACTAAGTCCTGTGAATTCTAAACAGTTCTGAAAAGACTGTGCTTCCTGGTGGATCTGGCACCAAGAGCCATTGCCAGGAAGAGGCCTTCCGCAGGTTAGGCATAATAAAACTCAAGATGCCTTTATAACAGCTCAAGGCACAAACTAGCTTGGGAATGGTCACAGGGCTGCCCAGAACTTTTTATTTGGAAAGTTCTTCTGACTTTGCCCTGTCCTGTCTATACAGACCTGTATTACGGATATCCTTCTTTATTACACCACAAGAGTTTCATTAAAAGCAGAACAACCAGGCCAGTCTCTGTGTCAAAAAGCTGAGGAAATGGCTAGTTAATTGCTGCCAGCTTCAGAGGAAAGAAAAACTCGGAGGGTGGCCTCCTTTCCCTTGCATAAAGTAGCTGGTTCACAGTTCACTGTGGAGATAGAAGTGATCACCTCTGAAGAGTCAGGTCTTAGCTCTGATGGCCAAAATTGCATGGTGACGCAGAACACCTGCTCCACTGCGTGTACCCTGGTGAGCGGGCAGGTGGCTCTAAGGCTGCTTACTCGATTAGGTACATCAGAATTTGACTGATGAAAAAAAGAATGTCAGGAGAGATGTGCTGTAACCTGAACTGTCATTCTTTTAAGAAAAACACCCAAATAGAAGCTAGACCAAATTCACCCATGTTTAGATTTTATTTTCTTGCAACCAAGGACTTCCAACATCTTTATGATCATTAATGCATTATTTTCAATTGCAGGTTTTTAAATAGTACAGAATATTAGAAATTACCTCAGAAGACACTTGAAAGCTCTAGGATTTCTACCCCTTGTGATTTTTTTAAAGGCTTTTGGACTGGGAGGGATCTAAGAAGGCCACATCATCCAACCTCTTGGGTAACCAACAGAGATAAAGGCACAGAAGTGAGATATGCTATATGCAATATGTACTATGTTTTGATATCACATGACTTTTAAAAACAGTATCACAAAATTTTAAGTACCTAATCCATCACCTCTGAACAGCTGTTATTGACAATACTGCTAATGTGTGTTCTGTGGGATGCCCATTCACGCTGGTATGACTGTATTCCAAGGCAAGCAGGTAAGTACCACAGCGTAGTAGCTCTACCTTATGTAAAAAGGAACATGCCCATCCACTTCAGTGGAACAGACATCAGACTCATCACCTAGTGTACATCCTTCTGTAAGATTAAAGTGCCCTGTATACGAATCTCTCGAAGAGCAAAAGTTGCATTCAAATTTACAAGCTACTTTTTTGCCTTTTTCCCCCTATATGGCCTGATGAGACATTAAAAACATGATAAAACTGAGAAAATCTATGGTTAATTTATAATTGGAAATGGTCTCATGACTTCTGAAGAAAATGATGTGGTGATACTGAGAATGTAGTTCTATGCAACGCTTTTCTGTCTTCCTTACTCTTCCACGAGCTCTCGCTTCTGCCCCTTCCTCAGCTCGCTACTGGTGTTTCTGTCTCCAATATAATTCTCTAAACTGGATTAAATAAATGATATGGTAAAGGAACAAAACCGAAATAAAACCCTAAACAAGCCCAAATTAGTCCAAAAAAACCCAAGAATTGACAGAGCCAGAATAAGCAGCTGAGTACACAAGCGGGCAGGGAGTATCGGTTTTGCTGTTAGAGAACACATAGTGAGCCACACATTTGAGGGGCAGTTTTATATTACAAATGCTGACAAACATTTAAATGAGCCATAGAATAGAATTACTGACAAACTACCTCAGTCTGGACCAAAGAGGACAAAATATGAATCTCATAAAATGCCCTAATATTTAGCTAGCATTGTTTAAAAGTTATCATCTAACTGGAGGGCAGATCCTCAAGAGGCACATACAAACTGGCACTTCATAATTATGATGTCTACCCTGCCAGCCGTTGCACTGTTTATTAATTTAGTAGTTGTTCATAGGAGGCATCCTTCATGTCTACAGTAAAAATACAAAGGGATAGAAAATCCAGTCCAGTAAAAATCCTGTATGAAACAGAATGTCCCAGATATTCTAGCATGAGCAAGTGCTTTCTACAGACCCAAAACAACATACCACTGTCACTGTAGCTAAATGCCATTTAATTGGCAGCTAGAAATCTCTATAATACATTTCTTCATAGAAAAATGTTTGAGCTCTTCCAGTTTGCCAAGACGCTAATTAAAAACAGACGGCATGTTATAAAATCCTTTTCTTGACCTGTGCTATCTTACATTGCCCTTCTGTACTTTTTTCATGGCATTGGCTCCCTGCAGTATTGTTCTAATCTTTATAAACTTGTATTTAATTTTCCTTGTCATTTTGCAGACAAAAAGTAGTTAAATGTTATTTATTTAAACATACATAGGAAATTTACATGGCAGAGATAACAGGCTTTTAAGGAGAGAATCTTTACTCGTTAAACAGAAGGTTTCTACATCCTGAATAACTGACAATGAAAGAAATCTTAGTGCCACTGAAGTCACTGAAATAGTTCCAGTAAAAGCCTCGCTGGAGTGCCACGGACATAATGAATTGCACAGCGAGACGGATGTGCCTCATCAAACACATATTATTGTTTCATCATTGCTAATCAAAATACTTTACAAAGCTGGGATTTGGATCAGCACTGAAACATTTTAAGGGGTTGTTGGTGATAGCTCCACAAGTGTATTTTATTGATGTTTTTATTGTTCTTAACAATTTGAGAAATTTGGAAAAATACCCTCTTTTGGTAAAGGTTAATCCCTTTTACCTCAAGCAAATACCAGAACTGCCTTACACCCCACCTCACCGTATGGTGGGCACGCTGCCACTGCACAAGCCCAGCACTGATTCTCCATCAAATAAGATACTGCACCAAGCTGAACTCCCCAGTCTCTTTTCCTTACGAACCACATTCCCCTCAATAGGAGACTTTGGAGGGCTGAAGAAGTCCATCACATCCGTTTGCTCATATGCCAACATGCTCTTTTACTCAGTACAGCTTAAAGAAAGGATTTGCTCTTTTGGCTGCTGCCTCTCCCCCTCTGCAGTGGGAGAGCCAAATGAACACAGCATCGTCATCTAAGAACTGGCTGTAGTTTTAAATGTAATATTTGTGGCAACATAGAGATACGTTTTAGTTACGACTGCTCAGAAGCTGAAGGATTTTCCCTACCTGGAGCATGCTAACATTCACATTTTGAGCTTACAATGCTTCCTATATATCACTTTTCTAAGACAACAATCCAAATTCCATTCAGCTGACTTTCTTTTAGACACCAATCACTTGTATGATCTGCAAGTTTCCACTGTTGCTGCCCTTGTGATTTAGGCAGAGTCATAAAAACCGGAAAGCCTAATTCCCAGCCTCAATATAATACATCAGTAAGAAGTAATAAGCTCCTTCATGAAGCAATATAGCTCCCCAGCTAGATAAATGGCACACACTACTGATTAAACAAAGGCATGTGCGGCTTTTTTTTCCTAAGCATTTTTTGAAGCAAATGGATGAATATGTAAGAGAAAAAGAGAAGGACAAGAAACTGAAAGTGGGAACTCAGAGAGTGGTACAGACATCACAGAAACTGAGATCGTGGATCCCAGGCATTGGAAATGGGGACCTAAGAAATGTCCCTAGGGAACTTGCTGGAGCAAGTAAGTATTGGCTGAAAAGAACTCGGAGCTGCAAATAGGTCTCCTGCTGTTCAATTTGCTCTTCACTCAGGGAATGCTATACATTCTTTGCAAATAAAGACTGAATCAAAGATACCTGATTTCATTAACAATTTATTTTCATAAACAGAACCATCTGAAATAATGACTTTTTACATAACTGCTCAGGTCAGAAGTAGTAATGATGTTCTACTCTATGTTTCTGACACCTCTGCCTCCCCTCAGGGAGGAGGCAGATCTCCCTTCAAACACACATTATACATATATAAAGATTTTTCTATTTCAAGAGCTATATATAGCTTCTATTCACAGGCAAGCACCACAACCACTTATTCATTCTTTTCATGCTTTACCTGCTGTTTTCAAGGCTGCCCTGATGCTAAAAATAGCTTCACATATTAGAGGAGGGTTGCTATAGATTCAGAATGCGTGATGTTAGGAAGACAGCTAAATCCCTCTTTGCCGAGGACATGAAGGATCCTCACAGATGTGGCTGGTGGGCAGCTGTACTATTATCTGTGACCTGGGCTGTAGTGCCCTTTCATGAAGACTCTCAGGCTCCAAGTGTTGTTCTAAGACTGCACTGAACTGCAAATCAATACAAATCATGAATGTCAACATAAGTTTAAGGCTTTGTTTTTCATACTGTAGTGTTGACAGTACCCTCATATATTCAATACTCCATTAGCTTTTTTTAACTGGGAAAACAATTTAATATTCCATTGTAGGGGCAAATTTTTCTGCAGGCATTGATCTCTCCAAGTAACAAAACATCAAAATGCTTCGCTAGTTGTTCTTACTATGGAGTTGAAAGGATGACAATTCATCATCTATGTGATTACTTGCAAGACAGCAATGAAACCACATTAAAAAATTGTACTACATGGTGTTGTTTTGAATTTCTGGCAGTGTGCCCTCTGACAGTGCTAACAAAGCTAATGTGAATTTTGGAAGTTACCTCTATAATTTAATGGATAGTGCAAATGAAAAACTGCTTATACATAGCTTTCCAGCTCTCATACTGCATAAAACAGTGAAGTGTGCTATAGATAAGTGTCATTTGATTGTTACTGTTATGAAACCTAAGTTTTCAAAATTTGTCTGACAAAAATTTTGGTATCATAGGAAAGATTTTATTTTGTCAATTTTGAACACATGAAAGTTTTGAGACTGTCTCTAGAACAACAGTTAGCTCTAACTCTGCAATTAGAAGCATCTTAAAATATTTTCCAGCTTTTGGAAATCACTTTTCTACATTAGGAGAACATCAGTGGTTGCATCCTTTCAGGATGATGAAGATCAGATTAATGGATATAAGCAAATGTTTGAGTCAGACTAACTTTTCTTTCATAATGTAGTAAAATCCTTCCAAGTGGTAACAATATGATCTTGAATTTGAAGGCAAGATACACGAGTTTAAGGGCCAGTTGCAAGAAAGAACAGATGGCAAAATACTGGTAATTAAAGTAACTCCTACCTAGGAACACAGGAGTTTACTCCACAGTATACATTAACTCCCAGACATGTCATAAAAGAGGTCCACTTCTGTATACAGCATATCTTAAACTTACCTTCTAAAAATTAGATTAACTTAGAAAATTACAAAGAAAAGTTAAGCTCAACAGAAAATTGTATGAGAAAGATTATGATTCAGGAGTCCCATACTAGGAACTAAATTTAATGTTTCAAGTCCAAATACCAGTTTTCCTAGTTCTTAAAATTTGTGGATGGATTAGGACCATATCTAAGATAAATGAGGTTGTCAGAAGAATATTTGCCTTTTGTCAAGAGACTCAGATTATAGAAACCTGCCAAATACTGACTCTGTTAAGGCTGAGGTTTAAATAAAAGTTATTTGTACAGGGGAAGAGTGGCACGGATTAACTAAAACAAGATTATTAAAATATATAAAGAACAGATCCTAATGTAACTTTAAATAATACAATCCATCTTTTAAGAACTGTATATTTGAGGGCAGCATAATGCAAACTTGACAGAAAATTCCATGATATGCTAAAGAAAATGGTTTTCCACTCAAATCCTGACCCTTACCTTTCATGTGGTTATGTTTTATTTCCATTCAAGAAAGGCAGTCATCTAGATACATTAACCGTTAACATTTTAATGCATCATTTGCAAACTGAATGTGGTTTCAGTAAGTAGTGCAATCTCCCCCAAGGTACAAGCTGGAATATTTCTTTTTACTTGCGGTAGATACCTTCCTCAGCAGTTTTTTTGAATCTGAAATTTTTACTTCTAGAGTTGTGGATATTGCATGGCTCAGTGTTGTTGGTTATCACAGTATCACAGTATCATAAGGTTGGAAAAGACCTTTGAGATCGAGTCCAACCTATGACCCAACACCTACACCTACTTCTACTTGTCAACTACACCACGTCACTAAGAACCTTGTCCAATCTCTCCTTAAACACCTCCAGGGATGGTGACTCCACCACTTCCCGGGCAGCGCATTCCAATGGCCAATCACCCTTTCAGTGAAGAATTTCTTCCTAATGTCAAGCCCAAACCTCCCCTGGCGAAGCTTGAAACCATGTCCTCTTGTTCTGTTGTGACATAATGATATTTGAAATTAAGTTAGATTAATTGTTCCCATTTAGGATAGTTATCCTTCCCATTCCACTTAGGTGCCATGGAATGAATAGTATCCTGGCAATACTTTCAATAGAAAGGTAGATAATGTTTCAGTACTTTATGTCTGAATGATATTGGTGATTAAATAACACAAAATTGTATTTAATTGGAAACATAATCCCTATTATTCCCAAAATTTGGCAATCAGTAGTGTATTTTTACTTATGAAAGGTCAGTTCTAGCAGAATGGGAAATGGCATTATTAATTAAATGAGGCCTCACTGTAGTACTCTATAGGCACATTCATAAAGAAAAGCAAAATAGGAATTTTTACTCATTTATCCTAGTTCACTGCTCGAAGCAGCCTCTTTATATCCATGTACCCCTCAGTTTCCACTGAATGATCAGCTATTGATCCTTTCAACCCCTATCAGCCTCTACATGTAGTTATTGTACTACTTTACTACTGAAGTAATCCCACTGAAATCATAAGGTAGATTGAGGGCCGATTCTGTCATCATTATGCCCTACTGTGCTCTTATACCTTATTTTTTAAAATCTGTCTGTGAGATTCCAAACACTTGACTATACCACTGTATGCTGCAAAGAAGCTTTACTATTAAATATTTTCTTAGCTTTAGGACGATCAGTGGAAGGCACTGGGATGAACACACCTGACCAGCTGCATTGTATGGTTTGCAGGACTGACCTTGATTTCAGGATTAAGATCTCAACTTTTGGTTAAGCAACACGTCTCTAAAAACACAGGTGTTTTCTGGAACATGTATGGAGGAATAAAACCTTAGTTTGCTGTTAAATTATGTCTTAGACTCAGACTCTGAGACACCTTTCTTTTCTGGGTTTTCTATGCCAGGTATGCAAGCAGTGCTTAACTGCTTCTATGAATCAAGATGGAGACCCATCACCCATCTTTCTATATAGAAGAATTTAGATTCCATACATAAAACTGTAAATTATTTTTACCTTGCCTCAATTCTCATCACAAGTGAATTATTACAAATATATATACATGGTAAACCTTATGCACAAACATGCATATCAGGAAACCAGGGAATGCATATCTCTTCCACTATGACTTAAAAGTGAAATGGACTGCAGTTTTGCTCACATACTTCTTTAATTTCCACGAACAAATCCAGCATGAAACAATACAATTTAAGTACAAGTACATTGCTTGCTTTTGGGTTAGTTTGTTCTTTTATTTCCACTTCACCATATTTTCCTTGTCTCTTGCTTATTATTTTCTTTCATTTTTTCCTGCTATAACTACTCTCATATCAAACTGGAAAAAAACAGACTTCCCTTTTTTTCTGGAATTTAAGTATTTGAATGCCATCAGTCGCTTTTCACCATAACAGATCCAGACATAAAAGTAGGATTATGCATTCTTTGCTGTCTTAGGAAAATGTTCATACTTGGGGGAATTTAAGCATAATGCACTTCTAAAATCTCCTCAAATGAAAACTGCAACACACTGGAGGAGTCATTTTCTGTATTCCATTTATTTCAAGGCAGGCTGATAAAAGAAAGTACTACTTTGCTCATATTGATAATTACATTTTAATTAAATTCTTAGTGGGCCGAAGTCATTATAGAAGTTTATGCATACTTACAAGCATGTGTAGTTTTTAGTGAGCTTTGTTCTTAGCAGAGCTGCCAGACTGTAAGCTCTGGAGGCCAGAATTACCTGCCACACAACAACTATGGCAACAGCAGTGGCAATTAAAGGACAAAAGACAAGAGTCTACATAATATATCTCTAGGGGTTTTGTTAGGCAAAATTCTTTGTTAGGCAAAATTCTCCAGAAAAAAACCCAACCAACTGTAGAGCTAATATGGGAAGTTGCTTCCATGAATTATTTTTTGCTGCCAGTCTGCTTTATTATTTCCATCACTGATTCAGTTAATCTTTATAAGGTCATAGTGGCTTTATTTACAATAGACATATTAACAAGGGCTTGCAGCTTATGTTAATGATATTTTTTGGAGTTCAACAGACATTTTAGGATCTAGGTTGCTTCTATGAGTGCAATAGAATGAATGAATGAAACAATCTGAATTTAAAGATATTAAGAAAAGATTCTTACGTAACTCTGTATTCATAGTCAAGAAAACTAGAATAGATGTCAGATATTAAAACAGTTATAAACCTTCATTTATCTGTGATTCATTAGCATGTTAAGAGCGTAAGTGATGTTACCATCAAATAAAGTGTTGAGTGTGACTCAGACTAGCTCAGTCCATGATAATGAAGCAATTTCCTCATATTTTTCTTTGTGAAGATTTTGACATCAACTGAAAATTTCAACTCCATTTTTAATAAAAACCATTGTTTGTTTTTTTCCTATCAGCAGATAGGAAAACAAACTTAACCTGGAATTTAAGATTCGAACGGTTTACTTCTGGAGCTTTGGATAAAAAGTTTATAAAGTTTATAAAACTAATTCCCAAACTTTGGCCTCAAAGTGCTCTGTAGACAGTCAACAGAATCATTGCCTTCAGATAAAAGTTTGATACTGCATTAGGCAGTGGCTGTGGAGGTTTGGAGTGATGAGGTTATCCCAGAAGTACAGAAGTCTGGAAAAAGAAAGGCCCATGGGTCAAATTCTCTTTCATGGAACCTTCTAAAATTCCATCATCTGCCAGTTCTGCCTTTAAATATACAGACTCAGGGCGAGGCTTTCAAAAGAACCAAGTTTTCCAAATTGTTTATCATAGGGGAAGCCTTAGTGTTCTAGAAAATCTGCCCCTGCATGGTGTATTTGACATTGAACTCCAATGGTGTTAAACAGGAGGAATAATTAAGAGGAAGATTTCCACCAATAATTGGAATTTAGGAAATTCTATACTCTTATAACAGGATCAGATATCATATTATTATCACTGTTTTATCATATTAACAAATACAATGCAATATGATGATTGCAGTTACTTAGACAAAGATCTTGCATTTTGGAACAAGGGATGAAACTGATGAACAATCAGTTGCTATTTTTTCAAAGGCACTTTTCTGACAATGATTACACACTGAAATGGTAATTGCAACTCCAAAATAGCATACACAGCACAGCTGCTCTCGAAATAATGGACACAGTACAGGCTTGTCTATGATATCAGGAAAAAACTGAAATCCAGAAGTGCATTTTTAATAAATTATCAGCCAAACAAATAAAACTGCATTTGCCTTTTAGCACAACAACATTGACATCTAGTGGCTAGTTAAACTCCACATTTGATATTCTTTGTATGACAAAAAACATGAAGCATTCCCTAAATTTGATAAAATAAATATGCATTTCAATAGCCTGCTCCCTTTACATAACCTCTAGATGATCACAGATGATCTTTAATGACTAATCTGGACTGACCAGTCCCAGTGACAGGAACCAGTAAGTGTGAGCCATTGCCCCCCAGCACAACTCCATTGGTTTTCCCTGACTGTCAGGAAGTCTTAGGCTTCAGAGACAGCTGCCTGACTGAAGTATATACCTTGCTTGGGCCTTGTTGGGAGGCACAGTACAACCCTAAAGTTATATACAGGTACCTTTAAAGAAGAACTACACTTGCTGAATGTAATGTTACTGGCATATGTGAATGTCCATTTTAGTTCTACTTGCTTTTCTAGAAATTACCAGGGGACTTCAACTAGAGGGAGATGAAAATCGGGAACACAACAGATGCCATGAGACTGTTCGTACTATCAAGACACAAAAATAAATTATTTGGCAACTTACTTCTTAGACATGTAGAAGACAAGAAGATGCCAACACCAAATAATGTTCTAAAGTCTAATTTCCTGATTTTTCAACAAAATAACTAACAGTGGAGAATGAGGAAAGATTGGACATAATAAACCTGAATTTTACGAGCATTCTTCATGTTTACATATTACTTTCTCATAATCAAACTCAAAGGTAGTCATACGTGTCCTTTGCAAACAGTTCTTATAATGGATATGGTTGTCAGTGACCACCTTGCCCTTGCTCTCCATACCAGTGGTAGCTGCCTCTTCTGTCAGCTGGCAAATCTGCCTGATTTGCTTCATTAAAAAATGGGACCGATTTTTTAATTAACTAACCAAACTAATTTTGACCAAGCAAATCAGAGGCTGTTGAGTTTAAGCAGCCTTACCATAAGATCTTAGGAGGCAATGATCTCCTGCAGGAAGGCTGCGGTATTTCTTCCTAGCTAAATACTTATAAGGACTAAATGGCCATGCTTAGTGTTTCTTAAAAACACAGAAAGAAATCCATGTCTGAAGAAAAGGGATCTTCTCTGAATATTCTCTGAATAAAAGCTCTCAAAAATGTAACTTATATGGAAAGGATGAAATATTTTAATGTAACCTTCAAAAAGGGAAGACATGCATGTCTTCCAGTATTTAAAGATTTGTTATTAAATAATGATCAATCCTTGCCTTCTGTATCAGCTAGCACAGGGCGTTAAGAAACTATCTCAAGTAGCAACAAAGGAGAGTTATCTTAGATACCAGGAACCCCCCCCTCCCCATATATACCTAAGATGTTAATAGATTAAGCTATTTATGCTGTGAAATATCTTGTACCATAAGCTTTTAGGAACAGCCCCATCCCTGGAAATATGCAAGGTCAGGCTGGATGGGGCTGTGAGCTACTCGATCTAGTGGAAGATGTCCCTGCTTATTTCAGAGGGATTGGAGTAGATGACCTTTAAAAGGTCCCTTCCAACTCAAACCATTCTATAATTCTAAGTATATCAGGTATGGTCCTTTGAATTCTACATATTCATGCTTTAATACCTTCTTCTGTTACTTACAAATTGATAAAAGTACCCTCTGTAAAAATATGGAGGAATTCAATACATAAATTAACAGGTTGCTTAAGAAAAAACATAATGCTACCTCCAAATGATAAGAAAGATCAGAGGTCTGTCCTGAATA
This sequence comes from Neomorphus geoffroyi, assembly GCA_033558235.1. NCBI lineage: Eukaryota > Metazoa > Chordata > Aves > Cuculiformes > Neomorphidae > Neomorphus > Neomorphus geoffroyi. The sequence goes on along the minus strand of JAUMJM010000016.1, from coordinate 17,409,966 downwards.
CACATCCCTGATGTTTAAATGCACATTTCACTTTCTAGTACAAACACCATGAATAAAAATGCATTCATAATGATGTCAGCAACAGTGTTATGACCCTTTTAATGAATATGAATAGCTGAGAAGTCGCAAAATTCAAACAAAATTAGTCCTTTTTGTCTATTTTTTGGCATACTGAGGCTATCCCAGTGATCTGCATAATATGATCTGTGATTATATATGTAATGTAAGAAGGCAGTATGAATGTAAACATGGAGGAGCTGATGAACTCTTGGGTGTATTTCAGAATCATTGACATAGTATTATTAAGAATATGTCTGGGAAGAATTTGAGGCAAAAGAAATTTTCATTTCTTCTTCCCAAAACTTTCTATGGAACTGTTATACTGAGTCATCAGAAAAACTGAGTGATTGAAGTTCAGTAAGGAATATGTCAACTATTTGAAAACCTGAGAGAGAAAACCTTTACTTCTTGAAGGTTTTAAAATCAAGTCTGACTTAAGCTTTCTGCATGTATTAGGTCTCATACTTAGCTCATTTCTAGATTTAGGGCAGAAGTAAAGAACTACAGGGTTGTTGTCTCCTTTGTGGGCCATGAAGTTCAAGGCCACTGTAATTTAAGAGTATAGTTTCACATTACTGGTAAGCTGATCTAATAGAGAGCTGCTGCTGAAAAGGCCATCCTTGTTCTCACCTCCCCCTTCCCTCCTGTCCCATCCCTCCATCCTTAATCTTTTTTCGCACCGGCGCTGTTACTCATCAGACACCACAGCAGGATAGTCAGAGGAGCCAGACTGGTAGAAAAATTATTAAATACTGCAGTTCAGCAGAAGTGGCCAGACAAGCAGTACTGCCAGTTCAAGAAGAGGAATGTTTCAGCAGCAGCAGCTACCCCATAGATTGATTTACCTCTAACGGAAAACTGTGCTCCTAAGGTTGGGTTACACAACCATCAAAATCTTACTTAAAACCGCACCGCCTCCTGCCCTGCAAAGAGTAATGCTCACCTCTTCTTTTTTTCCTTATCTTTCAGTCCTGCGAGTTTCTGATGAGAGAACTGTCTTTTTTGGTGTCAAAGCACATTAATGCTACATTTAAACCATGGAGATACTCCCATAGGATCAAGCTATAATCCCTATCCCAGGGCTAGGGACAGGTCCAGTTTCAACTTCCAATTTATTTAGGAGGCCATTTTTGATCCACTTCCCCAGCTGTAGCTTACTGTTGCCCACATATAAAAAGCAGTCAGGTGATGTTTGAAAGCAACATCAGACATCAGAAAAGCACAGCATAGTAAATGAAATTATCTAGCTGCTATTGTCAGAAAAGCTGTTTATAAAATAACTTCAGCATCTACAACAGTTGCTATAGTTGGACTCACTGCAGAATTTTCCTCTGTCCCAGAAACTTTAATTTTTTCTATATGCAGGCTTTTGGGGCCCCAGCACAATGCCAAGACATTCAAGAATTGTAAATCTTCCTGTTACGTTTCCCACTTTTCTTCAAAGTGCATAATCAATGATATGTTGGCCCAGTTTCTAGAATCATGTCAGATTCATTCACACTAAAGCAGTCTGCCATTTCCAAAAGAGAGGAACAAAAAGCTGTCTGCTATTACAGCTTTATGGGTATACATTATTTATTTTGAGATACTTAAATTATTAATTAGGATAATTCCATTTTTGCAACAGTCTCTGCCCTTTAGAGGAAACAGGCCACATTCAGTAGGACTTCAGCAGAATATCGCATACACTCCAATAAGCATATTGCCACTCAGTTCCTTTCCATGGGACACTTCAGCACCACCTTCATATCCCTTCAGAATGATAATAACATAGTGAGTGGAACAAATATGTCAGGAGAAAAAATACGTTTGCTTTTAAAACTGATATTTAGTGGCCAAGATAAGGAGGTCCACTGTCACCTGCAGTGTGTAAGTGTGTTACTGCATTAACAGCAACTACCTACAAATTACACTCTACAACTTACATATTACAGTGACATCAGGAGTATTTCAGTTTTGAAAATTCCCTGTATTAAGTGTATCTGTGGTTTAAGACTGCAGGAATCAGTAACACGGCTGGAAACTCTGATACAATCCAGAAGAAAATATCTGTGATGGATTAAAGCATTTCAGATCTTGGCAGTCAAAATGCTGGGTCAGGCACTGTTTGCCCTAATGTTTGATGGGAAACAGTATCAGCTCCTTGACAGCCGCTTGCAGTATCTGATGACTTAATGCTGAACATCGCTATTTCCCATCCGGCTCACGAGAAACCAGGGGTGGTTCACTCAGCTCTCTTCTCGGCCGCAGCCCGCAGGCTCCCCAACTCTACCGCCCAGGGCCGCTGGGACGCACAGCGGATCTGGGTCACGCACTGCCCCTGCGTCCCCTCACTGCGAGATGCGACTGAGAACACGAGAAACCGCTACAAACACGTGGAAATCGGGGTTTCGCGTTACCCTGCGGAGGAAGCCGGGGCGCTGGGGCGGTCTGTGTCTGAGGAGGGCAGCGCGCACCCATGGCCCTTCCTCCCCGCGGGCTCACCCGGGACGTCCCCGCGGACCCCCTCGACCCCGCAGCCGGGGCTGCGTTACCCGTCCCTCTGGCGGGGCCTCCGCGCACGGGGCGGGAGCAGTGCGGCTCGCCAGGGCCTCTCCGAGTGCTTCTTGGCCATTCTATGAGTCTACGCAGTCCTACCTTCCCGCAGGCGGAGCCGCCGCCGGGGCCGCGCACCGGGTTCCCGGGCAGGGAAGCTCCCCGAGCCCCTCACCATGCTGAGCGCCCTCCCCTCCCCGGCCAGCGCGGCTCTCACCCGCCCCGCGCCCTCCGCCCGGCGGGGGCAGCCCCCGCGCGGCCCCGCTCCGCCTCTGCCCCGGCCTCCGGGCGGGGCCCGCGGGAGCAGCGCCGCGCCGGGCGGAGCCGCCCTCCCGCGCGTCCACAGTGCGTTTCCCGCCGAGGCCGCCGCCATGGTGCCCGGGCAGCTGCGCCGCTCCGCGGCCGTGAGTGGGGTCCGGCGTGGCGGGGGCGAGCGGCGCACGGACCGAGGCGGCGGCCGCGGCCTCCATCCCGGCGCGGGGGAGGGGGCGGGCCAGCCGGGCCTCTGCGGGGAAGGCCCGGGCGGGGTGCGGGGGGGGCCAAGGCCTCGGCCCCACGGCCTTTGTGCCGGAGCCGGGCCGGGTCTGTTGGGTCGTGGCGGCCAGGGCAAGGGCAAGGGCCGAGGCCGGGCCAGGGCCAGGGGCAGGGGCAGGGGCAGGGCTGGGCGGCCTTCGGGGCGCGAGAGCGACCCACAGGGGCCAGGTCTCGGCGCGGTGTTCGGCCGTGGGGCTCCGCAACGCGCCGGTGCTGGATGCCGTGGTGTGCTGCCTACCTTCGTTCCTGCCTCTCCTGTCATGGTTCTAGAGCTTTAATAAAGGGGAAGCTTCTTGTGGGTGCCTTTTCTTTTTGTTAGGGGTGCTCAATGCATGCCAGCGCTCCTCGTAATCCGTTTTACAAAGAAGAGCAGGTTTGACGCTTATGGGACTCGCTCTGGGGTTTTCCCCCTAAGGGGGTTTCAGAGCCTCAGAGATAACATCACGGTGGGAAGAGCGTTTGCGGTAAAGCGTGCCGACCCTCGGCATGGCACCCGCTCTCTGGACGGGAGGGCTCCTCCAGCCCCCTTCCAGATCGCGTGCTCCCTTCAGAACTTCCCACGGGAGTTTGTACCCAAATGAGCCCCGGGGTCTGTTTGGGGCCGCATCCGGGCTGTGAGCAGGGCTGAGCACAGACCTGTGTGCAGGGTAGATAAGGGGAAGGATGGGAGTCATGCTGACAAGGGGAATGGCAAGATTAGACTCGGCATTTCAGGACCTGGTTCAGTAGCCACGGTGGTGTTGGACTGGGTGATCTTAGAGGTGTTTTCCAATCTCAGGGATTCTATGAATAGCACTGAGGCCAGGAGCCATGGGCTGAGATTTTGTTTGTAGGATTGGTTTGCCCTTTTTTTTTTTAAACTGTGTATGTTCAGCTTCATGTGATCAGGAGTCAACATGAACTGCGATGTACCATTTCACCAGAGTATCGTTACCCCAGTGGAGAAGGTTAAAGGAGGTGCCTTTTCTGGATGCAAATACTTCCTGTAAATGCAGTGTTGGAGAGTCTGCAGTGTCCTGTGTTGATGCTGACAGTTGACATCTCCTCTGTCGACTGTCAATTTTGTTGTTCCTACAGTTCTTGTTAAGGTGCCATTTTTTAGGAGCCCTAAATTAGTGGGCTTGGTTCTGCCTCCAGTTGCTTCACTATTAGTTAATCCAAGATGTTGGGATTATTTAAATGTCAGTGATTTAAATGTATCACATATCATATTACTACTTGTATTAATTTTGTGGTTTCAGTTTGGTTTGTTGTTTGGGGAAAAAAGTTCAAAGGTGAAAGAAAAAACACTGTACATATAAGTTATGTAGCTTTCAGGTTCATGTTTTAATAAAGTGTTTAGTATTTACTGTACTAATTTACTAAAAGCATTCTGAGTTTCTGACACATTGAATCAAAGCAAAGATTATATTAAAGGGTTTATCAAATAAACTAATCATTTTACATTTTCTTGACAATTTTGGATGTCCATGTCTACATATGCCTCTTTCAAACTGCTAGCTTGGGCATAAAGCTTTGGTGGCTGCCCCTCTTTTACTCCAGTTAAACATTAAATACATTTGCCTTATCTGGGATTCTTTATTGGCTTTTTTTTTTTTTTTGTGGAGAAGGAGAGAAATCAGTCTTGAAATTTCACACTGTTGAGCAGATGTCTGTTTACGCTGCCCTTCCAAACCAGAAAGATTAATTAGTGGCTGAGATTCTTTGGTGGAGTTCTTTTTTTGTGTTTTATCTAGAAGTCAGATCATCTTGGTATCATGCTAAGGCGTCAGGTCAGCAGTTGTTCAGTCCTGGTGCCCAGGAGTGCCATCGAGCACTGCTGGAGCTGCTGATGTCAAACCCAGCTTCTGTACAGTACCTGCCCATCCTGCTGTTGCCTTTGGAATAAGAGTGACCTGGAAGTGTCACGACATCAGTTGTGGGTTGTGCTCTTTTTCACTCTCAATTTTTATTGGAGTGATTGTAGGGTTTTGGAAGGATGACTGAAGCTGTGAAGAGTTTTCCTGTTGGAAGAGCAGCCTTTTGGAACCCAGTCCTTAGCTATGCCTGCCCCTATGTTCACAGTCACAGCTTTCCAAAAGGCAGTCATCAACTTCTGAGAGCCCTACAGTATGATTTTGTTGGAGCAGCTTTTCTTGCCTTTTTTTCTTCTCATTTGAGACATTCTCACAATCAATTGGGAGCTGATTACTAAATATATCTGCTTCTTTCATGCAACCCATTATCCAAGGGCAACCACTTCGGGAGAATCTCCTTTTATTTAAGCTTTTCTTTTCTTGCCTGTTTTTATGCTTCATCTGTTTAATGTTTACTTTTGTGCATATTATGTTGGCTTGGACATTTTCCCCATTTGAGTGTGAGGGAAGCTATGTGTTGATCTGGGAAGCATTACTTTTGCCATTTAAAACATTCCTGGATTACCATGATATTTTTAAAGTTTAGAGGACAAATATAAATATATTTGCTGCACACTAATAATGTATTCAGCCGGTTTTTAAAGACCACATAAGCTTCATTACCAGAAGTAGTGACAGAAGCTGCTCTTTTGCCCATATGTGAGGCCCACTTACACCAGACACTGCAGGCATCTTTATTTTTGGGAACTGATAATTTTTGTGTCTCCTGGGAAATAGAAAACACAGAGGCAAATCTGAAAGTTCTGATTTGCTTTTGTTCAAATATATACTTATATGAGAGCTGTGTCTTCTTGAGAACAGTTCAAGAGTGGAAGGAACATTACAATATTAAAGCAAGCAGAAAGGTACAGTTTATATTATTATTATTATTAATAAAAAAAAACCTTTTAAAGAATCATAAAAAGCAGGTTCTGTGTTACATACTCTGCATGATGCAGACCAGTTGTTCATGTCATTAGAGCATACATTTGGCTTTCCAGCCTGGCATTTCTGGGAGGCATTTGCATCCAGAGAAGGGATCTCATCAAAGTTATCCGGAAGAGATGCATCTTTTTTTCAGAATCTGTTTTTCTCAGGTGTTTGTCTGAGGAGGGATGTGACTGTAGGTAATGTAGGAATCAGCAATGGTTTTCTAACCTGATTTCTTCTCGCACCCACAGTCTGAATTACTGAGTATGTGTCAAACCTTTCCCCATGCAGATGTGTAATAACCATCCCTCTCGGTTTTAGCTCAGTTGTGTAAATGTTCCAGTTGTGTAAATGCTTTTTTGGTGTCGATACCAGTTTATACAGTTTCCAGCTCTGGCTGTTCTCTTCCAGTGCGACTCCTTCAGCTGGTGGTATGGCTGGTGGGAGAACTCTGGATGAACTGTCAGGAAACTTACCTGGGTAAAATAGTCTTTTTTTGGATAGGATCCTTTGCAACTTGGGTGAGTTGTTTGATTTGGTTCATGTGTAGTTTCACAGCTGTAACTGAGCAACTGGAAGGAAGGTACTAGAGCAGGCATGAGGGAGAGGAGATGGGACCTACATAAGTGTTACTTCAATGACAGCATTGCACGTGTGACTGTACCTTGAAAAATGGAGGTCACAAGTCTGGGCATCAGGCAGTGCTGCTTGTTTGGTGGCATTAAGATATGGGATATTTTCAGTTTCTTAAATGCATTAATTTGACATTTTAGTCCCGAAGTGTGTGGAAAAAAAAAAGTTATTTCATGGTAGGAATGTTGTGCTGATTAGACAGTACATTTTGCAGGCATATTATTATTTGTTTTTTTAATTATAATTTCAATTGGCTTTCCAGCTACCAGTGTAACGTCTAATGATCTAAATACTGTACCGCAGCCCAAGAAATTTTTGTTCTCATCTTTCTTTGTTTATATTGTGGACACATCAGTTGCTGTCCTCCTGCCATCTGAAAGAGTAGCTCCTGGGGAAAATACTCGCCTTTTTCTTATGCGAGGGAGATTGTTTGAAAATAAAGACCAAAGCTGTTTATCATACTTTTGGTTATCTGCATCAATGTGAAGATTAATTATGGGGACATCTGCATATAAATTATTTACAAAGTGATCTTTTGACTGATGTCTTTCTTTGCTCTGTGTTTGTAATGTACTCTGTCTTGAATCTGATTTGGTTTAGACGTGTGTGAGAATTTGCGCTTGCTCACTTTCTCTCTGTCTTTCTCTCTTCATTTGCGTGTGGTGTATAGTGCTGATTCCTAGTTACACCATGGCCGTATTACGTGAGGAGGTATATTGTCTGTGTTGTCCATTATTTTCAGGTACGTGACCATGAAGACTATGACTCCGATTTTAGTGATGAGGAGAATGGAGAGAAGTCTGTGCAAAAGTCTAAAAGGTATAGTATAGAATTAACATTATGTATTTTGTGCAAAAGACCTATTACTGTGCATAGGAGATTATGCTGTGGTATGTGAAGTCTGGTGTTGAAATGTTTTGTGAAAAATCAATCTCTTTGATTCCTGCATCTCCACATGTCAAGCTTGCCAAAGCATGTCATCTCCCAGGGGCAGCTGATTAAGATCCGATCTGCCATGTCCATCTGGTGTCTATATGTCCCTCAGTTCCCTGAGCAGAGTGTTTCCTTTTTCTGGGCATTAGTATCAACTGCTGGGGTTTGGCTGTGCTGTTCACTTCACTGTGATCCTTAAGAATGCGTAGGACTGCTAAGACAGCAAGGTAGAAATATCCAAGTGGCAGCAGGCTTTGTAGATACGAAACATCTTAGAGGAATTGAAGAACTGATGCTACTTCTTTATTGTGTAATTTGTGAAGAGACCTTGGAACTGATTGTGCTCAATCTTTGAAATCATAGAATCATAGAATGTCCTGAGTTGGAAGAGAGCCACAAGGGCCATCGAGTTAAACTCCAGTCCCTGCAAAAGACAACCCCAGCATTCACATGGTGTGTCTGAGGGCATTGTGCAAATGCTTCTTGAATATTGTCTGGCTTGGCACCGTTATTGCTTCCCAAGGGAGCCTGTTCCAGTGCTCTACCACCCTCTGGGTGAAGACGTATTTGAGATCACCTTTGCCAGTTCTTTCAGTGGTTCACACAATTAGTGACCTTGAATTTTGTAGTCTGATCTCATGATATTATTAAGGTTTTTACTTATGTATGTATTTATCTTGCTTTGGCACCATAGTCCTTCAACACTCTGTGCACTGTTCTGAACATTTTGCCTACATTATGTATATGTTTTTGTTACCTTTTCTTGCCTCCCTTGTTCTGTTGTTGGACTTTATTTAAGAAGGCTTTCTGGAAGCTTTCCTAGGAATCTTGCGTATTTTCCTTTGTAGTAAAATTGAAAGAATTTGTTTTGTAGTGTCTGGCTGCATTCTGGGAAAAAAAATCCATGTTTTAATCACTGGAATAATAGCAGGCTTTGTGCTGTTCCATTTATTTTATAAATATAGCTGTTCTCCATTGAAACAGTGACTGGTTTTGTTCAGTTTTGTTTTTCTTTAAAAGGCCATTGCACATAATAGAATTCCACTTTCTAGGTGGAATATTAACTGTCATCAGGAGCCTTTCAAAAATACCATCATTACCTTGGTTCTGGCACACTACTGCTGATTCCCGGTAGAGCTCTTATGTGGGTTCGCTGTACATGCATATATCGTTTTCTTGCTCTATGATGATATTTATTTTCACCTTAAGGAAAATAGTAGTCTTATGTTTTCCCCATATTGCTGTTTTATGGAGTCTCCTTATGGGAATTTTGTGCCTACAGATCATTTTGAGCAAATGATTCCCTTAGTTTCTACAGTCCTATATTCCGTAGCTTGAAATATAAATTCCCTGGCTTGCTTTTTCCAGGTTTCTGACTTCCATTCTTTCTGCCAGTTGGTAATTGTGGAAAAACCTTTTCTCCACCTCTATTGAGGAATCAAACTAGCTAAATATACCTTTTAATAGCTAAAGTGCAATACTTTATATGTAACTTTTTATTACTTTGTTGAATTCCCAAAGTATTTTTCGCCGCCCCCTGACAAATATGGTTCACAACATAGTACTTTAAATTAGCAATTCTTGTGATTACACAAAGAGAGGCAGATATTAAAGTGTTGCAACATTAGCATGAAAGGATGGGATAGGGTTACCAGCAGTTACTCTTGTTTAGTGAACAGACTGTCCTTCCTGTTCCTACTTGGCTGTGTAGCTGAGATTTATAGGGGGCTTCAGATGTAGAGTGGCTCTCTAGTGATAATATTGATAAAAATAAATATTACAAAATGCTGTTTTAAGCAGTTTTCCTTAAATGCCAAATGACTTTGTAAATTTGATCTGCAAATGAGGTAAAGTCTAAGCTGATGTTTGTTCTAATGTTTGGTTTTATTCATGTAGAAATGAGAAATGTAACAGTTTTTCTTGCTCAAGTTAGTGCAAAGTTTGGCATATGGAAATTTTACTGCTTATGAAAAGTTCATCACTAACTTTTCTTCCTTTGCCCCCCTACCTTTAGTATAAAAGAAGATGACCTTCTGATAAAGCCATTCCAAAAAGCAAAACAAGGCAGTGTGGCTCATAGACGATTTGCAGCTGAAGAATGGGATAGGTACCTTTTATCTGTTGCTTTTGCGAGGCATTTTTCCCTTGATGTAGAGATAGCTTTCACTGAAATGTGTTTGTTATTAACAGGGAAGAAGCAAGAAAAAGAAGATTTCACTTGATATCAATGGATGCCGTATCCTTCTATTCCATTTTTTTCAGGTTTGAAGATGGGGCACATTATGGTGAAAATTGGGATTTCTCAGTCATCACAGCAGTTGACAGTGCAGCACCACATACTGAGTCATTCTTCAAACTAGCTTATTTTTGTTGCTGAGATGTCTCTGTGAATGCTTCTACGCAGTAGTGACATTCCTAGATTCTTCCTATATGCACATTTGTCCTGTTAGGGACTGAATTATATAGTGAATTTTATTTAGATTGGCACAAAGACACTTTGGTCTTTCCGTTCAGTTTATATAGAACATGATTCTGTGTAAGGCTGCTGTTGTCTGTGGAGAAATAAATTTCCCCTGGAAACTTAAGAATGCATTAGTTAATTAAAAAGTCTATTTCAAATAGCCTTATCTCCAGTAATATCTTCAAATACTCTAATGCAAGCCTGTTTAATATCATGTTTTTATTTCAGTTTTTTTTAATCTGTTGACATATTTCATGCATAAATTGTAACTATTTTTATAACTACTACAATAGCTAGATTACAGCCTTTCTCCTTTTATTTAGTTTTCCCCTAGGGTATTCAGTACTTAGTTTGACTGAGTGTATCTGAAACACCGTCATTTCCTTATTTGTTTAAATAGCTGGTTTTCAGCAGTAGCAGTTAATAAGTAGCAAAGTAAAGACTAATTAAATACGGAAAGACATTTAAATCTGGAAACTCCAGTAAACAGAAGGTAACTTCTAACCTGCTTAAAATTCAGCCAGGCACTTCATAAACCGTCATATGCCTTATATCTTAATCTGTCCCACTCATGTTGTAGACTATTCTTAACCACAGAAAAGCCAGTATATTCTGAGATGGCTACAAAACTCATTGTATAGAGTTTCTGCTATTGTTTTTGAGTGGTTCCTATTTAAAACCTTTACTGTTAATCAGTTTTAACTCTAGTAACTCATATGCCAGTACAGAATAGTATGTTGGGTTAAATGTGTTTAATTCTGCCAGTTAAACCTTCTGGGTTTGCTTTTCTGTTCCTTCTCTTTGTGGAAAAGAAAAAAAAAGGCACATACTGAGGTTAAATTAGCTTTTGGGGGGGCCTATGGAAAATAAAATATTTCCTCGATAAAATTCTAACACATGTCAAAATAGTAGGTTGATAAAAATTAGTCATACTTATGCAGTAGTTGCCAGGATATGTACCAGGAAATAATGTATTTCTTAATTTGCTGCTTCAGAAACACCGTACAAGTTAATTGAAAATATTTTTAAGTAACCATATATAATGTTTTTATTTGTGAAGATGCCTATTTTCTGAATAAGTGATTACATATTTTTTCCCAAATTATGGTACAAAATGTGTTTCATATCATCTGTCCGGGGCTGAAGTGTTCTAAAAAAAGCACTGCATATTTTCCCATGATTTTCATCTCCAAAGTAAACTAGATAACTTTCATTTGTATATTGATGGTAAAATGTAGTAACATGTTCCCTTTCAGTAGCCAGAGTACTGTTATAAAACAAAAATACAAACCTCTTTGAAACCAAAACTCCAGTAATATTGTCTAAATTACAGTTTAAAAAATGAACGCAGTTTCTGTGTATCTGTGTAGAAAGTGTCTTTGATAAAGGAAGAATATTTTATAAAGGTCTTACCAGACCTACTGAATGAGGTTTCAAAGATGAAATTGCCTTGAATTCCACTATTTGTAAAGTAGCTTTTTTGAGAGGTTATTAAGTAAAGATTGCTAATTAATTCTTTCCTTTCTGGAAATTACTGAACTGTATTTGAGAAAATAACTTATTTCTGAAGTTCTGAAGCAGTCCTTAATTGCTTTATTCAGTATTCAAGACATAAAAAGTTTGTGAGTGACTACATTTTATACTATGGTGGAAAAATTGAGGATTTCCGACGTTCTGGGTAAGAACCATTAACAATCTTTCCACTAGCCTGCAAAGCTCCGCTATTACGTAAAGATGTTAAATATCCATTACAACTTTGAGGGGGGTATGTGGCTATGTATCAAATTACTAATTCTTTTGGTCACAAATAGTAACTACAGTAACTACAGTATTTGTAAATGTCCAAAACACAGAATTACCTTGTTTCACTTTGCACCATTATTTTTATATAAGAACTTGCCATGAGCTGAATTATTCTTGTTTTGTTATGTAAAAGGAAGGATGACAGGTGAGCATTTATTGAGGGTTCGTTGAGAAATATCTGGCAGTACCTTCAAAATAACAATCTGAAATAGTTTTGGAATGTGCAGAATTGCTATCCATTGTCCAGAATAATGATAACCTTCTTTAGAGCTATCTGTAACTGCCTTCTAACAGTACTGTCTTCAGTAAAAAGTATTTTCAGACAGGATCAGGTCATCCACAGTTTTAGTAGCTATTTTCCACTGTGAATTTTTCATTTGGGAAAAGATGTGCCAGGGAATACATTTTTTCATAGTTTAATTCCATAGGAGTGTGTTCCTTTATGTGGTGAGATAAGAGATCACAACTATAAAATACTGATGCTTACCAAATTATTATTTAACTGACTTTTCATTTAGTGTTGCATTGTACTAAAAAAATGTGGACTTTTATAGAGCCAATGACAAGACAGATCTTGATGTTATTAGAGAAAACCATAGATTCCTGTGGAATGAAGATGATGAAGCAGACATGAATTGGTATGTGGAACTGTTATAGAACACGTTATTTATAGATCCCTTGTACTAAATTTGTGGTGTCCCTTACTAATTAAGAATTACTGTACATACTTAGTGATCATTATTTGATCTTTAATGCATTTTAAAATGAAAGACCTTTAGGAGTTCTTTCATATTGTAATATTGCTCAGTGGCAAAATAAATTGATGACAGAATTCAGAAATATCTGTGCCTTCTTTGAGATCCAAATGACTGTCTCAAAACTCTGAAGGAAGTCTAGTTTGAAAAAATAAAGTTTAATTCGTGCTGTAGATATATTTTGGATGTATTTTTCCGGTTTTATGGGAATGACCCCTCAGCTCAATGCATGTGTTGATGTTGCATGTCTAGCTCTGCAGCTTGTGTTCTTCAGATGCAACAACATATCTTTGTCTTGCCAATGTCATTACAATGTAAAATTAATTCTGTTGTGTTTTATATTTAATAGAAATAATGTCTTTTGTAATAGGGAGAAGAGGCTTGCAAAGAAGTACTATGATAAATTGTTCAAAGAATACTGTATAGCAGATCTCAGTAGATACAAAGAGAATAAGGTACGTTCTATTATTTTAAATCATTTTGGTGTTAATTTCTAAAAATTGCGTATGATTGTGGATATGTTACAAAACCAGAATGTTATTTCTCCTTCCCTAGGAAGAGAGTTGTGAGAACTTGTCAAGTTATTTAATAAGCAGCAGTTTGAACCCAAGCATTGTCACTGTCCCAAAAATGTGCTTCTGTGGGAACAGGAGCATTTCTGTTAGATGGTGTTTTATGAAGAGGTACCTTGTGTGTAAGAAAGGTAGAAAATGCAGAGGGTTTAAGGAGAAAAGGTAGAGAGGTTTGCCTGGAGAGAAGCAGTAGATGAATCCTAAGAAAATCCCGGGAATGTTACTGTTTAAAGAAAAAAAAACCCAGAGGGTTTTATACTTGAATGCTGCCAGAAACAATTTTGGAAATGTCTCTTCTGCAGCACTATGGTTTGCTGGTTGTTCTTCTCTGTTTATGGAAACAGGATTTAAATGTTCCTTATAAATAAACAGAATTTCTTAAGAGAAAGAGCCTGATTCCAGCACCAGTTTTTCTTCTTAACTGGAACAGCCTTTGTCATTTATGAGTTTTTAACTGACTAACCTGTTAGTCAAAAAGAATACATAAATTTTCTATTGTGATTTTGCAAAGAGTGTTGCTGAATTCAAATGCATCTTAGTGTTAGCATGTAGTAACAACCCAGCCCTGCAAACACTGTCTATGTAAAGTTCTTTGAAACTATTTATAGTATTGAAAATTACATTCACTGGTAAATATTTGCAAGGACTCTAATATTAGGCAGAAAAAAATAGCAGCCTTCCAATGAAAACTGGAACAGAAAAAGGCAGAAGCTAAATGAAAATTAACAAAAAGTAAAATGCTAAGGATGTCTTCCCACTTATTTTTGAGTAAATGTGATTTTATTTTCCTATAGCTGTTTCGTATCCTTCAGTCTCCGCCCCACGACCCCAACTGATTTTCCCTTGAGCACACTTAAGAGATTTTGTTTCTTTGTCTGCTGTGCCAAGTTTCCATATGTTTGCTCTCTTTTGTGGGAAACTGTTCTGCCCCAGTTTCTTTTTTTTGTGTGTGTGCATTTTGCGAACAATGTTTCCCTGTCAGACTTCAAATGTGGCTGTCCTAACTTTGAGGCCACTTTGAATTCGTATTTATGCTTGTAAGTCATCACCTATACTTTTTGAATTTCCATGTCAGCATAACTCTGCTGTATCATGTAATTTGTTCTCTTACGCTTTCTGTTCTCAACTATGTTCTAACTATGTGATAGCCCTTTCTTAGAAATTCTTAGAAAAATAGGAAAAATGGGATTTTTCTCCATTGTTGGTTTATCTATGCCCATATTTGGTACAGAAGGATGTCAAAGAAGGGGTTTTTTTCTTGGAAGTCAGAAATAGGCTGCTAATCCCATTCACACCAATGGAATGCAGTTTATGCTTTCAGATTTTTCCTGCCTTGATTCGTTTTCTGCATTTCCAGAGAATGGAAGTTGGATATCTTTAGCCCCTCATGCTTTCTGTTTTGCAGTGCTGGTGCTATGAGATGTGCAGGGTGGGTAACGAGCTTCTCAGCTGGCCAGCTTTTAATCTGATAGTTGTTGATGCTTTATATGATAATGCTTCATCTTGATATAAGGAAGAATTTTTTTACACTGAGAACATTAATTCACTGGAACAGCCTCCCCACTGACATGGCAGGGACCCATCGCTGGAGGTTTTTAAGAGGGGATTGCACAGGGTGCTAGGCAATCTCATCTAGGCTCCCTTTCCCACAAAAAGTTGGACCAGATGACCTTTTGAGGTCCCTTCCAACCTGGGCTGTTCTGTTATTCTGTATCCTGCTACGTGGTGGCAACATAAAGTTGGAGGTCAGTTTTCTGTGATGTTTTTGACATATGCGGTGTCGACTGAGACTTGCATATAAATACTTGGGTCTTTTCACAACTGTAATTGTTTTCTTACTAGCCAAAATCTTCTAGGCAGATAATTCTTCTAAAGACCTTTGCATTGAGGTTGCAAGTCAGATCTCATTGAGAACTTCTCTTGTGAGAAAAAACACTGTTTTTCTGAGTATTGGATAATTACAAGGATCAGTTTTGTGGGAGGGGCTCTCCTAAGATCTGAAAAATAAGTAGAGCAACTTGTCAAAGACCAAAGCTCAAAAAAAAAAGAATAAGAAGCCCCAAGACATATGAACCCCTGTGGCCACAACAACACTCCAGTTGATGGTTCAGACTTTCACTCACATATGTGCGTGCATATATACCTATACACACAGATAGATGTCTGAGACTCCCGTGGTCCCATAGCAGACCCTCCTGTACTCTCGTCCTTGGAGATACACAGGGGTTCTCACACTCAGAGCTGGCCAGTGGGACCCACTCACCCTCCTTGCTCCCAGGCCACTTCATCTAACTGATGGTTAGTCTGGCTTGGCCTGCACTGGTGCTCAGCCTGCACTCGCCTTGGTTGTTGGCACTGCAGGCAAATGGGACCCTGTAACCCACGATCCCACTTGGTTTTGTGTAGTTAGGTTGGGTAGTCTTTTCCTTCTCTTTTTAATGAGAAATGCCACGGTGACACTGGTGTGAAGCTACTGAGAGATGCTGGAAGAGTGTGCTCTGACAGGTCTTGCTTGTGATGGGTCTGTTACTCCTTACATTTTCCCTAGATCAGAAGTTTTTAGGCCAGAGTTGTCCTTCAACCTTCAGCGCATCTTGTCTGCCAGCTTCGAGGCTGATAAGTGACGGTCTGTATTGTCAGATTAGTTCTATTGTCAGTTTGGCAGTGCAGTAAGGGAGAGTGCTCTGCATATAAGTTTTACTTTGATACACATTGGACTAGAAATCTTCTCATCTTTGTTGTCTTATTTCTCTAGAAAGTTTCTTATTTGCTGTCTCTGTGCTTTCTTTTGTAGTTTAACAGATTGGAAATGTCTCCTATTTGCTAAGAAATGAAATCAGTCTGACACCTGGTCATTAACTAGAATACATTTTTTTTGGTTTTTATTTTCAGATCATTTTCAGATTTCTAGGCCAACTTGTCTTCCACTTGGCAATGTTAATATGTTCGCTTTTGTCATTAGAGGCTTTCTTGTGAGCACAAAAATATTTAAAACATCAATGGTATTTTTCCACAGTGTAGTCTGAATTCAGGCATTTCTATTTTTCTGGAAGAGTGACTATGGACATGTTAGTTGTTGCTGCAGCCAGTGCATATTACACAAGCAGTCCATATTTAATTTGGAAATGTTGTTTATGGATATTAAATGGTCTTTCATATTCGTAAAACTACAGTTTCTTAGTAAGTTAGCCATTTGATAATCTTGGGAAGCAATTGTTTTGGAGTTGTTCAGCTTGGTCTTGTTCTGCCTTGTAGAAGTAGCTCATTTATGATGTTCTTGAACTCATTTGACAAAGAAGATGAGGCAGAATAAATGCTGTCTGATGATGGGTTTGCATTCTTTAATATTGCAGGTCAACTATTCAAGAACCTACACTAATTTTTTATTTTGCTATATAGTTTAATCTGTTCCTAGTATTTTAGCTTAGTTAGAGGAATTAAATTGTATTTACTTTTTATTTTATTGTTTCTTCTTAGCCTTGGTCACCCTACATCATTTGCCACTAGTTGGTGGAAGAATGATTGGCAAAAATGAATGCAGATGAGGACATCATTTGTCCTAGATATACTACAGGTGGCTCTGACTCCCTCCTTTCTTTTATTTTGCTTATTTTTCTTTATATCATTATAGAAACACTCTGTAAGGATGTAATCTGATTTATAACTCACTGAGTCAAGTTTGGACTGTGAGGGAAAATTTGTATAAAAATCTACTTCAGTAGCAAAAGTGAGTGTGGATAACTTGGTGACTGATGAAGTAGCAGATGGGCTATGAAAAACAAACATGCAGATAAGGTTAAATTGATTTTTACTTCTTATTGCCAGCAGCACACACATACAAAATTGATGCCAAAATACTGTTTATATTTAATCATAAATTTGCAGTATTCTCCAATTGCATCACAAGCTTTTCAGAATTAGAATAGCCTGTGAAACAGCAAATACCTTTTAAAAGAGTAAAACCAATTACCGTCACTCTTTGGATTGGCTGTTTTCCATCATGAATGCAACATTTACAGATGTATTTTACATTCTGTTTTCACTGAACTGTTCAGCACAGTTCTTGGTTTTTAAAATGGATTCATTTTTGTTTGACTGAAGTGTTAGTGGTATAGTCATACTTTAGATGGTAACCTTTATGAAGTAGGCCAAGCATAGCCTGATCCAGCCTTACAAACTCATCATACATGGTGTGGTAGCAGAACCTGATCTTCTCCTGTGATTTTGTTTTTACCACTGAAACCATTAGGTGTGAAAACAATGTTTATGTTATAATGCCAATTTCAAAATCGGTAGACTGATTTGAAGAAGCAAGTATTTTGTCAGTGTACAAACTTTTAGTTTTCTTAGATATCTTCTATCTAGTTTATTGACTTGGGGAAAATCAGTGCCAACAAAGCATTTGACTATTGATGTCTTTCTGTTCAGTTTTTTCAGCTTTGTTATTAAGGAGCAAAGCATTTCTGTGAGAGTATAGCACATTCTTAAAAGACAGAACTTTTGTTTCCTTGGGTTTCTGATGTTCTTTAAACCACATACACTTCATGCATGAGAACTTCATGCTCTTGCGCTTCAGATAAAGATTTATTATGGTTTATTAAAAAAAATCAACAACATTAAAGACTACACAGAGCAACAGATACCTGTACTTCTGTACAGTATTTAAAATTAGATTAAAAACATTGAAAATCAATCTAGTATATTACAGGATTTATGCCACTGCATCTACATGATGCACATTTTTGTGGGTTCAGTCTATTAGTGCACCAAGAGAAGGTTCAGATTCCAAATGGTTTGAACTCACATGCTGAAGATGGACTTTGAAGCCATTTTTGTACCTCTTTGATTTTGTTAACGCTTCTTCCTTCTCTTCGCTCCCATTCTTTTAACATGAAGTTCAGAATCTTCTGTGCTTTGCTTACTGACCAGCAATTTTATCTTCTTGTCATCCTGTGTTCATGAATTTTAAATGAAAATACAAGATAGCCGTTTTTGAATAAACTGTATGCCTCTGACTTTTATCCCCTCTTTCTACTTGTTAGTTAGAAGAAAATTGATTGCCCAGGCTGTTCTTGCTCCCTTCCATCTTCAGTCTTTTCACTAGGCTACTTGCCATTTTGAGAGCCTGAAGCAGGTTCTACTGGAAAACAAAAATAGAAGGGGTTTCTACATGTGAAGCTTCTAGGCAATGTAAAGAGAAGTGCAACTTAGTTGTTGGAGTGGGGTTTTTTTGTCTTAGTCTTTAGAATCTAAAAGGTTATGTGCTAATACGACATTTCAGTATTCCAGTGGTCTTCTCAGTTTTTAGGGCAGACAAAATTACAATAAAATATCTAGTAAAGTCAGTCTATCTTAATTTCCTATTTGTTCTTCTGCCTGCCAGGAAGCCTTTAGAAAGTTGCTGTTCGGTACTGGAATTTGAGTTGCGTGTGTAAGTTGGGGTCCTTCTGGTGAGCAGAGGCGGAGAGATATTTTTAATTAACAGAGAAGGAAAATAAATTTTGCTAACCAGAATTGAATGGATGAACCATGTGCAGTACATAAGTCAACTGGAATTGCATTGGCTATTTGCAACTTAATTTTGGTTCTTATCTTAACAGTTTGGATTTAGATGGCGACACGAGAAAGAAGTAATTTCGGGAAAAGGTAATGCTGTCTTTCATTTTATATTACATCTCTCCTTGATGCTTTTCTTGCTGTTTTTTGACACAATTTTATTAATATTTGACAATACTATTATCAGTTAATAATAGACAATAAATGGACCTAACTTCTAACTTTGCTGGTTTATATTCAATAGCTCTAGTGTGCACACTGATTTGCATCTATTAAAATTAAGAGAACAAATGGTTTGTTTTCACAAGGTCAAGTTTGTAATAAAAATCAACATAATGCATTTGATAATGTAGAACTATGGTGGTTTTTTAGCTGCTTTTCTCCTGTAGTTCTGTGTTACCTCATTAGTCTTTAGTACCTTTAATTGAATTCTTTCAATACTTTTCCTCAGGAAATAATTTTCTTCACCATTTATCCAGTGCTGTTTTGCAAAATGTTAACTTTAATTAAAAAGTTCCATGTATGATAGCTGTTCTAGGATAAATTGATTTTGAAAGCTGCAGTGGGAATCAGTGGGCATGGTTGTCATGTCTCCCAATCCTGTTTCTAAATCAGTAGCTTTTTCTGACTGCTTTTGTGTGTGAGTTCTTACCGCTGTTTTTTGGGGACTTTGCACAGTGGTCCCTATTGCATGGTTTAGGTGCATGGACTTGTTCAAGTAGCTGAACAAGGGAGAAAATGATGTGAATGTGTTGCTGTTCCCGCAAGAGGATCTTCATATACTTGTACAGTTTTCAGAAACTATGTAGGCACATGCAAGAAGATTGCATGAAGCGATACTGTTGATCAGAACAGTTCTGTAAACAGCTCTATTTATCATATATATTGTGAGAAGTTAGAAATACACTTGTTTTTTAAAAATATGTATTTCACAGGAGGATGTATGAACATTAGTGGTGGGGATTTTTTAAACTGTAAAGAATAAAGATACTAAAGGTAGTTGTAGTTATATGTTGCATTCAGCACTACAGGTTATATTGGCGCATAGTAACACTTGATACAGTTATGTGCTTTAGTGAATGCTTCAAAAAGATAATTAAAATTAAATGAGGAATAAGTAATTTATGACCAATATTTTTTCATGATGGAAAAGTTTTTAAAGCTGTATTGTACTTTTAATATCTGGTACTCGATCTTTAAAAATGTGGGAGAAAGTGCAGTATTACATGTTTTAAGCTTTTTAATGAAATCCTAATGGAAAGCGTACGTTTGGAATATAAGCACTGAGCAGTATTATCTTTCACCACTAAGGGGCGCAAGAATTCTTCCTTGTGTTTTAGATGCTCTGTTGAAATACATTTTCAAATTATTATTTTAAAAAGGAGTGGATCTTTAGTGCCTTTCTATTTTTAAGTATAAATCAGTAATTTAAATTGCTTTAATTAAATACAATAAAGCTTTAATACCTACAATTGTAGGTATTAAAGCTGGTCTCATAATTCACATTAAAAAAAAAGGAGAGCATATGCTTATTTTAGCTGTGACAATAATAGTGGTGATGGGAGCTTGTGCTGGTGACATGTGCTGTGGCTTGGGGTATGTTAAGAAGGGAACATAGGAATGGGTTACTCACATTTGGTTGCTTTGTTTTCAATGTCTGTCTGTGTAAAGTGATGGAGAAGAAGGATTATGAGAGGAAAGGAGGGGTATCACTTGTATTACTAATTATAAATGCTGAATTATTTATTTTCTTTCCCACTTCAGTCTTTTGCTGTAGGTGTTTTGAAAGGACATCATGCTGGACATTGCTGTTTTATCCCCTTAAATTAAAATGTAACCTTAATGGTGGTTAATGGTGTAATAAATCACCAGTTTCAATAAATGGTTCCACAAAATGGGCGTTTTCTTAATTAAAATCTAACATTAAGACAGAAACCCTACTTATAAGTTTATAAATCAATGAATAGTAGGCACATGAGTTAGTTGGTCTCAGAATAAATCCTTAAAATAAAAAGCTTTTCAGCTATTTAAAACATACTTGACATGCATTCTCAAGAACTTTCTCTGCTTTCAAAGCATGAATAGTAAGGTATGGCATAAAATTTTAAAATAAAATGGTGGTAAAAGTTGTCTGGAGGAAAATGGGTAAGAAGTTCATTGCACAGAGGTGAAATAGGATTTTTTCAGCAAGGAAGAGCAAAGCTGGACATGTGGGTATATGTGCTATGTTCTACTTACTTGAATTTCTAGTTTAAATAGTAAAACACTCAAGCCAGATTTATTATTTGGCAAAATAGGTTTTATACCTGCAAATTGATCACTCTTTTTCACAATTTCATTGAATTAACGTTTTGCTTTTAGCATAGTAGTGTCTTTCTTAGCCTATTTTATATATCTATAAATATACACGATATACTTTACCTTATTAATCAAATGTTCTTCCAAACCTGTTTCCATTTATTTTTTTCTCAGTAATTTCGTCTATGGAAAATAGGTAGGTTATCAATACCTGGATAGTGCATCATGCATCCATGTACAAATCTGCTACATCTGAATTTTGGTCAAAATGCATTATAATCAATCTTTTGGCTCTTGAGTTTTCCTTTGTATATTTAATTTTTAGGACTTAATTTAGCTTGTAGTACTTACTTTCCACCTATTCTGCTCTTCTGCAAGAAGCAGAAGGTGCTACTAGTTTTTGAAAGTACACATTTAACAGCCAGCTTATAGGAGTTATAATTCTGAACACGAAGGCAATAACTTCCCGGTAGCTTATAGCAAGGTGACAAAACTTGAGATGGAAGTGGAATTTTAGACATACGTTTTTCTTGCTGATTAAATTGAGTAACTCTCCACTTGTCACGCTGGTTTCTGCGTCTTTATTTCTTGGACAACTTACTGTGGGAAAAATCATGTTTCAAGTACTGAATAATCTGCTCTGTAGTTCCCTTTGATTTGGGTTCTCCATATACACAATGGGGATTATAATGGTCTCCTGCTTTGCAAAAAATGTTGTTTTTAATGCTTTTATGACATTCCGTTGTACTAGAGTGATGAATACTACTGAAAAAGCCTTAAGAAAGAATGGAATTCTGTATTCAAGGCAAGGTTTAGTATGTGTTGTAGTGATTGCAGTGTGAAAAGAGGGTAAGAGAAGCCTGGCTGTTAATACATCTGTATGGCATGGAACAGGGATCTACTAAAAAAACCCCAAACAACCTACCCATTTCAAATACTTTGATGATCATAAATGCAAGTAAATGTGTAAGAGCACAGAATTATGGTGGTTTACACAGTGAAGTTCTGGTTTAGCTAAGAATTTATTGCTTGCTTTAGCAATCTGGAGACATCGTTCCAAACTATATTCTTGTGAACGTAGCCAGTTTCACATCCAAAGAGTAGAATATCCAAAATGGATTTTCCATATAAAGGTCAGCTAATCGTATATTAAACTAATGTATCACTCTTTTCTCTATGCCTGTTTTTCTGGGTTCGTTTGGGGATTTTTTTTCAGAAGATGTGAAAAAGAAAGCCTGGTTAAGTTCCAGAAAGGTTTTTATAGGAGAAATTTTTCCTTGTAGATATTTACTTGTTTATAGTGGTTATAAATGATTCGTGATGACAAAGGGTACTGATAGCCGTACCTTAAAAAAAAGTTAAACATATTTAATATATATTAATTTGAAACTGTTTTTAATGGGAGTCCTGGGATGGTTTTTTTGTTCAAGAGTTAGCATTGCAAGTGGTTTTATATTTCAGAACTGAAGTATCTAAGGACACTGCCAATCCGTCAGTTAGCAGCTTAAGCAGAATATTCTGAGGTTAATCGTTCACCAACAGTACTGTTTGTGAGCCTATTAATACATATCCCTACCGCCAGCTCTGCATACAAATCAGTCTTCTGCAAAGGGAATGTATCTATCTTTATTACTGCAATATTGGGAACCCAATATTGTGGTGCAAACAACATTGATTATGTGCAAATTGCTTTAAAATTATAGTTGTATTTAATATAATAAACCCAAGGAAGCTTTTAAAGCTGCTGTGTAGTTCCTCATAGAATTGGATTTCCTTTTCTTAAAAGTAAAGTGGTTATGAAAAGTGATTAGGATACGAGTTGTGTGTTGGGTGTATAAGGTAATTTAGTAAGGTACTAAGAACATGAGTGTCTTAATTTTGTATATAGACGATACTTTGAATAGTTTCATGTTATTAAAAATGAATGTCTGAATTACATGTTCTGATCCATCAGCCCCTGCTAAGTGAGTAATCACTGAAGATCTAGAATGTGTCCTAATGACATTAATTTCTTCAGAGTTCAGTATTAGGCTTATTTCATAACATTTGCCTTCGTCTGTACACTTTAAAACACCGTGCAATGATGTTCTTTCTTTGCAAGTATGCGATACTAGAGAAGTATGATTGATTCCTTTGTCATTATCTGTTATTGTTCCCTTAATTTAGATGTTACTCATAGATTTAGCCTGTTTTATTTGGAAGAAGTGGAAAACAAAAAGCAAAAACTGAGCAAAATTGGACATAATGCTTGTTAATCATTGAACTATGATTTGTTGGTTTTGACCTCTTTAAAGGTCAGTTTTCCTGTGGAAATAAGCACTGTGATGAGAAGGAAGGCCTGAAGAGCTGGGAGGTGAATTTTGCTTACGTTGAACATGGTGAAAAGAGGAATGCACTTGTAAAATTGAGTAAGTCAGCCCTTCAAGGATATATACACTTAAAAGAAGACAAATATTGTGTGCTTTAAAAGCTATTGAGTGGTACCCAGTGATAATGGTATTTGTTCAAGCAAAATGCCAAATAGAACATAATTCTGTTAATTAATTATGGACAGTATAGTGGTCTTGATCTAGGGAGAATGTTATTATCATTTTATATGTGACAAGATTGTTACAGTTTGGGCACTTTATGATCGTGGTGTCATACAACAGTTTACACAGATACTTTGTGTAAAACGAGCTAATGGTGTTTTTTCTTTTATGGACAAGACACCTCATGTGATAACATTTGGTCTTTGGCAAAGCTCTAAGAGACCTATAGGGTCCTAAGGGTCTTCAGTGTAATTGTAAGACAGTTTGTTCTATTCCCAAAGATCTCGTGATAAGTCCTGACACTTTTTTATGAAGAGTTGCCACTGCTAAACCTGTGATCTTTTTCCAGGTTTTGTAAAATCTTGGTGAAGCTTGATAGACTTTTGTCGTGGTATTTTTCTCATCCCTGGCTTAAATTACGCTATGTCTTTTGTTTTGAAGGAAAAGTTACTGAAATTGGAAGGTAGTGTTCTATCTAGTTTTATATATGTATTAATAATTTTTTTTAATTATGCTTATCAAATACGTGAGTGCAATGTTCTCATTCTCTCTCTTCAGGACTGTGTCCAGAATGTTCCTACAAACTCAACTTTCATCATCGGTAATGAAATATTTTGAAAATACGGGGTCTGAACTATTGATATATTACAGTTATGATGAACAGAAAATAGAAATAGATTCTGCTCTGGAATTTTCTGAAGTCACTGACTTGACACTGTGGAGAGTTGCATGTTGTGCTAATGAAAGCACAGAACCCCTCAAACTGGGAGAATCCCATCGCCACCCACACAAAAGTTTCCTTTGCTTAATTTCAGCCCACCAATTATTTTCCTTTTCTGAAAGTCTACGCAACTGTGTCTTATTTTCCCTTTTGCTGTGTTTAAGAGCTGAGATACTTTTTCTTTTATTAGAAAGGACTCTTTCATGTGAGTCAAGTGACTTCTCTTTGACATTTTAAATTTGAGTATTATTTGACAATCACTTATTTATAGGAGAGAAGAAAAAAGTGAATTTTTAAACCTATAAAATATATGCATTAGGATTTAATTTGTTTTTTATTATCTATAATTTTACTGAATTCCACAACTATTGACACTCATTTTCTATGATTTTCTGAATCTCGATGTGACATGAACTTAGTTACATGGCTCAGTATTTAAGCCATAGAATTGTCTGAAAAACATATGAAGGGGAAACCTTTGAGCTAGGAAATTTTTCCTTTTTTAAGGTAGCGCAAACCAGAGGTGCATCTAGATGGATATATCCAAGATAGTTAACCAATCCATTTTAAAAGTCAATTCATATTCAGTTTCATTAAAGCACTGTGTAGGCACATATTAAGAAGATGAATTAACTAACTGAAGTTAGTTTTATTTGCCTTGCTTATTTCTGAAACTAAAATTCTAAATCCACTTGAATTCAGAATAAGCGTGGTCAGACATTTTCTTTGTCAGCTGCAGAGTAATACTTTGAAACAATTTTAGTAATGACCTTTTCCAAAGAAGCAGGGAATAAGTATGTTGATACAATAAGTCTATATAAGTAATGCTGAAAATAAAATATATGGTTGTTGGTCTGCAGCAGGTTCCTAGGCTTGATTCTTCTACCTTAGATTTTGTCGCTATCAAGTTTGAAAATACATTTAAAAACTTGTATTGACTGTATTACATATATGCTGTTAAAAGATAAATAAAAATTTCAAAATAAAAATCTAAGATTTCAGTATAAATAAGAATGCGGCATTTTATAAAATTATTTTCTGTATTTTATCTTTGATTGCCAGTTCACTAGGTTTGTTGCCTGCATCAGTGTCGTTTTAGCAATTTTAGCATTTTCTGTATTTAGTCTTCAGCTGTGGAGCTCATGTGGTTGTATACGACTTTTAACTATATTAATTTTTTTGACTTTAACTAGTGATAAGTTTCAGGGGAAAGTATTTGACTGAATTAAATGCTTGTGATTTGCTGTTGCTTGAGGACTGCCTGTAACAGAGAGTAAATTCCTTCTTTTTTTGAAAGGAGGAAAGAAATCAAAGCACATAAGAAAGGAGGCACAAATGTACCAAATTCTGAGGAGCCAAAAAGTAAGAGGACAAAGTTATCTTGTTCAGCAAAAAAGAAGTCCAAAAAAGAGACCCATAAAGGTAAATTTAAATTTTGAACCTTCGTTTTTTAATATATTCAAATATATTAGTCAAATCTTAGTTTTACTAATGTTACATATTTATAGATATAGATATGTAATTATGTATAAATATAGATCTGTAACTTTTTGGACAGTGTAACACAAGTAATCAAAAAGATACATTTCTTCGGTAAAATTTCCTAGATGCACAAAAAAGATAAATGGGGAGAGGGGGAGATAAATTTACAGAGACGAAAGAAATTTTTGGCAAATATGCATCGCAAGGAAAATTTGTCTAAGAATTAGGCATTGTATACCAGAAGGTGTTGTGAAGTGTTTAATTCCTTGCAGCTTTGGGCTTAAAATCTTCTGGAAGTGCTAGATAATCTTTTTACACCACAGATCTTGGGATAACATATTTGAGCTCAAACTGATGACTCATGCAAAAAAAATGTTCTACTTCAGTGTTTGCTTGCTTGCTTTGAATTTATGGTGTGTGCGTGCATGTGCACATGTTTATGTGTGATGCATTGTAATAGAAATACCCTTGTAATCAAAAATTTTAAGATAATGGATAAAACCAAGATAAGCTTACTATTTTTTAAATTGTGTTTCTTTCCAGATGAGGTTTCTTCAGAAGATTCAGATAATTCTGATAAAGGTGACATATTTGAATATGGTCCGCATTTTATGTTTTTTTTATAAGTTGTATTATTTCATGGTCATTTGTCGTTTCTCTTAGTTTTATTTGCTGTCAGTTTTAATATTTTATAAAATGATAAAGACTGTTGTGTGAAAACAAGCAGAGATATGAAGAGTTGAAATAAATACAAATTCTTGGAGAAAAACTGTAAGGAATCTAATTAAAGAAATCTTTTACATTTAAATGAGGAATAAAAATGTGGGCAGATAACAGAATGGAAATAATCAGAAAAGTGAGAAATCAGGTTGGTCCAGACAAGAATAAAGTGTGCAAAAACACATGCACTGTTAATAGTTGCATAGGTCCAGGAATGTAGATGTGTGCTGTGTAAAAAAAGTGCTTTTCCGATATAATAACTACTACATTTCCTTTCAGGGTACTGTAATAATATGTACTCTACTCAAAAAAATGATAGATTTTGAATAAATCCCAGGCTTTAACTGAAGCCTTTTCTGGCTACCCCCTGTAATACCTCAGAGACCTACTTGTTGCGGATGGATGCACTCAGAGTCTCTGTGACCCCTCAGGCAGTGGTTGTGTCTGTATCTCAGCAATTCCAGTTGCAAGATTCTTTTTTTGATGAAACAAGCCCCCTCTCCTGGTCATACAAGTTCTTGCTGCACACTGTCTGGAAGGGATTGAGAGTTTCTCTGATTGCTCTGCTGTGCTCTACTTTTTTAGGAATGTCCTCAGCACTTACTTTTTCCCAGCTAGATACAGGAAGACCTGAAGCAGTTTTCTCATGGCTCAGACCATGCCAAAATCTCTGTTTTGTCAGGAAAGCTCTATTGGAAGATTGGGGTTTTTTCAGGTCAGAGCATATTTCAGATAAGGAGAATTTGGGGGTTTTACTCCGTGTACTTAGATGAAACAGTTATGCCGTAATCCACTGATAAGTTGCAATTGATAAAAGTTGTCATTCAAGTAGAAGTCAAGTAAGTGAAGTAATCGATTCGTCTAATATCATGAGTTGAAACTGTGTTGTAATTCGAGGTTTGTGATTACAAACCATTAATTTTAGAAACAAAGTGCTGTGCTGCTGTTGTGTCAAGATCAGTGTTTTGACATGATTGGCCCAAAAAGTCTTTTTGGTGCTGTGTTAGATAACATTGGAAAATGATTTGGTTTTGCTTTATGCAAAATAAAGTGTTCTTTTTATTCTCATGGTTACAGTTAAACATTGCTCCTAGCGTTATACCTTCTAAATAAATAAATAAATAAAAATTAATTCTTTTGCAATTAATTTCATAAGCACTTTAAATTTTTTAACAGATTCAGATAACAGCGATGTGCAAGGTGGTCCTTCAGATGCTGACTTTTGGAAAGGTCCTCTACAAGAAGCAGATGAAAAATCACGGTTAGTTTGATCTTTTGAATTTCTAGCTAGTAAAACATACTGCGTCCATTCAGAACTGAAAAGGCAGAGATTTTGTCCTAAGTGTTTTTATGAATATTCTGACATTTAAAATTGTCAGCTCTCCTTCCATGTAGTGAACCTAAGTATGCTCTTTAAAGAGGAGACGCATACAACATTGAAGGAGAAACCTTTGCTGAACCACTACTGTGCCATCGCTGTCTTACCCCCTACCACACCATTAATTATCTTAGAAATAAATCCTAACAGTCAACTCACTGCTGTTGCACAGAAGGGGGAATATGAAGGGCCTTAGAATGCATTGAATAAGTCAAAATAGTCTATACTGGCTACAACTTCTAATCAAAAGTCTGCTACGTAGTTATCATCTAAAGATTTTCTCCGTGGTACAGATCCAAAGCGCAACTTCCTTTGACTTTTTTTTTTTTTATACAGGGAGGAGGAGTTTGACGAGTATTTTCAAGACTTGTTTCTGTGAAACTTGGAATTGTTATAGGCTGATTTTCTTCATGAATCATCAAGGTGAAAGTCTGGAAACCCAGCCATGACTGGGGACCAGAGACCTCTTTCTCCCAGCATTCCTTTTCTGCATTCACTCATATGGACCATCTGGGTTAGATTATCGTTGTAGGAGGCGTCAGGTCTAAAAACTTTCATTTTCTTATGGTAAGCTGTATACTCGTGAAAGGAGTGAAATAATTTTTTCAGTTCAGTGCAAAAGATATATGTCACTCAAACTTAAAAGTAGGAAGGATGTAAACAAACAATAATGTAGTTTATTGACATTACATCAAATAAGTTAGCTGCTTTTTATTTTATCCCAAACTTTACTTACTGCCAGATTTTTGTAAATCAGCATTTTGGAAGATTCTTTTACTATTTTAAAGCCATACACTTTAATATAGTCATATTTCTAATTTATTAAACAAGAGTCAGTAGCCTTAAATTTATTGGTCATGTAAACTTCAATATTCAGGTATTAGTCTCTAAGTATTTTCAAATGCTTATTTTCAAATTTTTATCAAATATGTATTTTGCTTGAATCAAGTAAATCATATCTGAAATGCCTCACCTACTCCTTAAAAAAGTTTAGTTCATTGTGACCTTGTTTTAAATTCTAGTTATCATATGACATGCCTGATAATTCCAAAAATCTGGTTGGTTGGTGAAATTTTTCATGTGAAAAATAAAGTGTGTGGCTTTCTGCTGGAGATACATGTGACTTGTATGTGTTCTGTGGTTTCTGATCTCCTTAACATTGACTGAATGTTAATCCTTCTTTAAAGTGTAATCCTAAATATACAAGTAAAGATTGTATATTGCTTGAGAAACTGAGTGAATTCGTATTCCTTTTCACTTTGCAGCACAACTTTAAATATTCTTTATGTTTCCAAAGAAACAGTTTGCACATGTGTAGTTACAGTAGCTGTTTTCTTTGTTGGATGAAAATTACTTTGGATATAAAGGACAAACTTTTCTTTAATTAGATGTTCATGTTAATCTGAGGAAAGTTAATGTATAAAATATATTTTTGTAAGTACTTCCCACTGTAGATATGTTTATAGAAAGTATTTATATTCAGTATTCAATGTGGAAAATGCAGTGTATTTATGAACATTTTACATGCATTCATGAATATGTTGAGAACTGTATTTACAAATACTAGTTAACATAATTACATTTTAAACCGTTTGTACTTACATAATAGATGACAGTACAAGGACACATGTTTAAAGTGTCCTTGAATAAGAAATAAACGCAGCCTTGCATGAAGGCTTCTTTAGGTAAGAAGGTGGATTTAAAGGTTAATTCTCTGTCATGTTGCAACCTTGGTTGAGAGTCAAATCCAATCAGCAGCAATCTGCTTATGTGTATGCAACTTGCCCAAAGGGGCTTTTGTTGAATGTGTTGCTATATTTGTTGCTTGAAGTATTGTATATTATGTGTTCTAGATAACTATCTTTTCTTTGGGTCTTCACAGTTATGAAACGGTACAGTATACATATTAAATATATCATTTAATACAATTTGAATAAAATTACATGATTAAACAACCTTGAAATAGCTTTCTTTTGTATCTGCATTTAATACAGAAAATAATACATGGTACCCAGTTTGATGTCATAGCTAAGTTTGTATAAAATATTTGGCCCATTTATAAATACGGATGTATAAGTGGGAATTTTTTTTGTGGATTCCTTTAGATTTGCGTGGTAGTTGTGCACAATATCTATGTTTGTAGAGCATGTAATATGGCAAATCATTCTCCCTTTGTGGATGCTGAGGGCCCTTCAAAGAGGAAAAAAAAAAGTATGGGTCTGCTTTTCTTTAACGGGAGAAGAAAATCGGCAGGATTGAGTCTGTGTGTGAAACTTGTTTGTTGCAGAAATTGTGTTTGGCCTCCATCTCTTAGGTTTGGAACTGGTTCTAGTGAATACTCAGATCCATACTAGCCATTTTCCTTCCTTCATTTGCAGGAGGAGCCAGCTTCATGAGACCTGAGTAGAAGGTACAGAGTGGTCTCTGTCGTCCTTCAAGAATGGAAGGTTTTGGTAGGGAGATTGTGGTTTAGGAAGAGCTAATCTGTGTACAGTCTGTGTTCTTGGTTGTAGAAAGGGAGATAATTCTGATGTGCTCTACTTCTGCTGTCCTGTCCTTCCCAAGATTAAAATGGTGCCAGTTCATTGGTTTTCAAATACTTTCATTTACTGCATTTTTTTAAAAAAAAGGTGCATTGGGAGGACAACGAGCCTTTTAAAATGCCTGCAGATACTGGTACAGGTATCTTAGTGAACTCTTGTATATAAAGTATGATGTTTACATTCTGCCTTTTTTGATTTATACAACAAAAGATGCTGAGTTCAGGAACAGTGGGCAGAACCCAGAGTGGTTTCTCTGAGTGATGGCTACAATTTATAGATTCATCATTGGTAGTTTTGAGAAAATACTGTGTACCATGTATGTGCTTTTAATAGATATGAGTCAGGGAATTGTGATGAGCATTCCTAAAGTGAAGAAGTTTACTCTAGAAATGTATATCGTCTTGAGAATGAAGGAAAAGGGCAATTCCAGAAATACACATAATATAAAAATCTAAATATACAAGTTACAAAAAATTGCAGTTTTTTGATTGAATTGTACATATAAGATTTCCTTCAGTAATTTCATAGAAGATCTGTCAAAATCATTTCTATTTTTCATGGACAGTGTGCAGAAGTTACATATTTTAATAAAAATACTGTATGTAAATAAAGTGACGTGAAAAAAAAATCTAGAGGTCAGTTAACTCATTTTGAATAGTTATTTTTTCTTTTAATTTTCCAGTTTTAAATTGTAACTGTTTACTCCATTAAAAATTATTTCCAACAAATGGCAAATGTTTAAGAGGATGTTTAAGAGATCAAGCTATACTATTCTATGTAAAGCAGAAATCCACTGGGGCTCATTGAAGTTCTTTCTAGGTGTCTTTTCTGTAGCAGAAACAGTGTCTGAGACAAAGAATTACAAAATTATACAAGTTTTGGATTTTCCTTCCTCTCCACTTCCACCGCCGCCACCACCACCTGCAGCTGCACTTCCAGCTAAAAAAAAGAGAAAGAAAGTAAAGTGAGTATTTTCTGTTAATTTTAGCTGCTGATTTCATGTTAAAGCACTGTTGCTTTTGTGATATGCATATTCTGTGTGTTTGACCTGAAAATTGAATGTTACTTCACTACTTGTCTGGGAAAATGTAATAAGGAACAATAACACGTGCTATGTATACATATGTGTATATAGTGTAGCAGTTGATACCAACTTTTCTGAAAGGACCAAACACACACTGAACCACTCTAACTGGAAAGTTTCAGTAGTTATATATATTTAACTCTGTCCCACACATACAAAACTGAGGTATGCAAGCCATGCGAAAGAAATAAACTCTTGGATGACTATAATCTGTGAATCTATTTTTGAAGCAGATGATACAAAAACTTTAATTTGACCTAATTGTCTAATCCTTTATCCAACCCTGCACGAATCCCTTTGTAATTACCAATTAAGAGAGACACTTTTCTGTGTTTGTTAGCTATAGCTACTGATTCTGTTACTGTCTCTCGCAATGATTCCACAGGTGTTCACTGGTCAGAGTTAAGATTCTTTCTATGTAATAAATTGCCTTTCCAGGTTCATTTAAGGTAAGATACCAATATTAGAATTAAAACTTACATTTGAATGCTGTGGATCACCATGTTACTAGGTCATTTTCGACCCTTTCCACCTGCATTGAAACATGTCACATAATCAGTGTCCTACCCTCTGTAATTTGTGGATATAATCAACACTATGTTACTAACTATGTATTTTATTTTCTTAGTTTAATACTGTATTCTGTTTTCATTTTAATTCTGAACTTTCCACTGTAGTGGTTCAGCAAATATGTTTATTTTGTTTTCTGTATTGAATGGCTAAGAATAGCCAGGTCAGTGTGATCTAGAGAAACCACCGTGGTTCAGCATATACGGAATTATTGTTTGTATGAACTAACTTAATACAACCCATATATTTACATGGCTTTGATTTGACGGTGTCAGATCTGTTCTTCACAACTGTGCATGGCCGCATTCCAGTGCACATTTAAAAAGATGCAAAACAATTCACTTACGTTTTGTGATACCAGTTATGATATGCAAAGGTCAGATCTTTAGCTCCTGCAAATCCCTGTGTCCATGCTTGCCTGTGTAAGGTTCCACGTGGGAAAATACTTCTGTCCTTAAGTCAGTGACTGAGTGATTCCGAAATGCCAGTGATGTAACTAACTTCAAATGGGAGTAAAAATACTTGACTCTTCCTAAGGAATGTATAATTTAATTTTTGTTTAAGAATCTTATGCTTAAGGACATAGGACCAGACAGTTTGTGTATAGGTCCTGGCTTGTTTTGTTGTTTTGTTTTGCTGGTATTTCTGTGAACTTCACATGCTTACATCCAGTGTAAGTAAAGAGTACTGTGTTCTCACTAACAACTAGCTGGTTCTCAGCACTGAATTAATCTTAAATAAGTAAGATATGTTTAATTGCAAAAAAGTGTCTTTAAATTAAATTTGAGAGACAATGGGGTGAGCATAATTCCTGTGAAAGTGTGTGAGTGGTATCACAGTGTGAGAAAGTCAAAATATTTCTTGTCATTTTATTACAATAATATTTGACTCATTTTATTAAACTTCTCTTTCAAAAATCTGCTTTGATTTAATCATGCAGCCTACAGTACTTCTTAACCATTTTGCAATAGCAGTTTTTTTACTTTAACCTAGTATCATTTATTTTAGGAGCCAATAACTCTTTAGTTCTACTTCACACTCTTTGACAGTAACGTTATGAGTGGCCTTGAATAGCCTCTCTTTTGTGTAAAATGTGATGAATACTCACCTGTTTCCCACAGACACCAGAAACAAATTATCCAGTACTGGTTTATGTTTTAAAAATGTGAAACACACACTTATAGTAAACTAACTTTTCTTCTCCAAACTATCTGGCAGTAATTCATTTTGTAATAATCACATGCATTCTTGTTTTAATCTCTGAACCTGTTCGGTCATCTCAGCTGACTGGCGGAGCTGTTGACCTGCTATTCCACATGCAATACAGAATAAAAATAACTGTCTCATTTCACTCTTACACCTGAGTGATAGGTTCTCGCTTTCTGTAAAATCAGATTATCTTCTAGATTATCATACACAGAACCATACTTTCAACTTTAGGACTTGGGCTGTCTTGGGAAGTTTAATGTTAAATTTTTAATAGGAGAAAATGTGTTTCGGCCAAGAAACTAGAGCCAAAAGCTTTATCTTAAACTGGGAAGAGACATGGAGATTTGCAGTGCTTTTTTATCTTCCAAATACATACTATCCATTCCAGTCTCTTTTCCTTATGCTTTTCATTTTCAGCTTAAACAAAGCACCTGGATGCCACACAGAATTTTGATACATCTCTAGTATTTCAGGTGTTTGCGGCATTCACAGATAGAAAAGTGTTTAATTGCATTCAGGTTTAATTCTTAAGACAAAGGAAATATTACATTCCCTTCGCTTTTACGATGGTCATATTTTCTATAATTCTGCAGTTCAGAAAATTAGGTCAGTGTACTGGATTTGTGTGATCTTTAAAGGTTACTCCTCTTCCAAGTAAAGATAAATCTAATTTGGGTAATTCAGAACTCATCTACCATTAATATAAAGTTTAATAGAATATTGCACAAGTGCACTGCATGTGTGAATTTGAGAGAGAGAGAATACATTGACTGCCTTACAAAGATATATAAAAATTAAAACCTTAGATGTGACTTAACCTTTTTTGGCAGCTTCTTCTTCTTCCTTTTTCTTTTGTTCCTCAATAGCTTTCATCTTCTCTTCATATTCATCAGCTCGTGTTTTCCACTCAACCCTGTTGTTTTGAAGACCATCAAACATAGGTGTAATTTCCTTGTGAAACCTCGAGAACTCCTATAGAAACAATTCAAATAGTAAATTAGAAATTTGTAAACACGGATGATTTGTAAAGTCTAAGTTTGTGGCAATACTGCTACTTTGCAGAGAAAACATTAGCTTTCATGTTTCTATTACATGTAATTCAGTGTGTACACCAGATTAAGTAATTTTATTTGATTTCCTATTGTTTTCAAGCAGTTGTTCCATTTCTGGAAGTGGGTTTTCTGTAGAAGATGAAAAATTTTAAAAGAAACAGTGTAACTACTTACTGGTGCACATTTGAAAGCATGTTCTTGGCCATGCAGTGGTGGCATATTACTAGAAATACCACGTTGGGATAATAATGGCCTATTGTGCACATAGTCAGTTAGAAAATATTTGAATTATATACTGAATATTTTAGTGTCTTCCCTGATCCTACATTTGGTAGTCTGATTAATGTACTACAAATATAACTATGAATTGCAATATTTTATCATATGATTATGAGTATCAGGATATAATCAGGATCAGGAGTTTCTTAGGGACATGGTTTAGTGGGGAGTCAGGCATGGTTGGACTTGATGATCTCAGAGGTCTCTTCCAACCTTATGATTCTATGATTGTATGATTCTATAATAATAAACTCTACTGTCCTATAATGTATTCCAAGCAGATGAGGATGTATCTGAAGATGTTAAACTGTTGTGTGTCACTTTTCTGCATGACATGCTGGGATAAACTTAAAAGCTAAACAGAGAGTGGCATTTCAGTGCCTTACAGAAGATCCAGGATGTCTGTATTTCTAGAATATTCCAAGTTTCATGTTCCCTTTGTTGTGCCATTAACTGCTTTCTGTAACCATCCACATGCTGCATACTTCTGTTAAATGAGGCTGTGAAGAATCAGGGCTTTCTAACTTGGTCTTTCAAGGTAGTAACAAAACCTCAGCTCCTTCAAGTTTCAATGACATATTCACTTTTTATGAATTTTCTCCACAACTGCTGAATTTGCTTTGTTGAAGCAATACTTCTATGTAGCAAAAGACTGAAAAATTGTCATAGTTGTGATAGCTGTTTTTCCTGTGACCAAGAGTCCTGCTGCTGTCTAAAATTTTGTACTACAAGTTTGTCACTAATTGTGCCATGAGAACTGCTACAATGGGAAAAAAAATTATTCTTACCTTGTACACAAATGTACACACAAAATCTATGAAACCAACTTGGAGCTTAGGTAGTTCATCTCCTTTGTTTCTGTCCATCATAGGCTAGAACAGAATAGCAGTAATTAGGATTATGTAGATAACCATGTTTTATGCTGTAAAGATCTAGGAAGCATCGTGGACCATTATCTAGTTGATGTTTTAGTAAAAGTTAATATTGCTTAACACAGTTAAATTATTTGCTGCTTACAATTGGCTGTTGCTGTAGCACAGTTCGTTCCAGGTCACCTTGCTCCCAGAATTCATTTGCAACCATGAGGGCAACCTGAATAATCACAATTCAGTGGAAGTGTCAGCAGAAAGCAGTAAATGTAAATAAAT
The DNA here is from genome assembly GCA_033558235.1 of Neomorphus geoffroyi. Classification (NCBI taxonomy): domain Eukaryota; kingdom Metazoa; phylum Chordata; class Aves; order Cuculiformes; family Neomorphidae; genus Neomorphus; species Neomorphus geoffroyi. The sequence goes on along the minus strand of JAUMJM010000016.1, from coordinate 17,374,284 downwards.
AAATAAAATAATCAGGTTGTGAAGGAGAATAAGGCCAAGAAAATGAAAATGTGGATTAAGTAAGAACTGGCATATTACTGTTTACTACTTAACTGTTACTATTTTCCCTTCCACAAAGACAGGACTTATTTCTTGCTAGCTATTTTATCTCTGAGTATTTTAAAAACGTTCTCCAGAAACAGGAAGATTTGGTCAAACAATAGAATTCCACTCTAATCATTGTAGAGATAATCAAGCACTTCTTTCAAAAATTACAGACGCTCTCTAGTGTACTTAAGGCATTTTCCAGCAAATTATCTCTGCCAATATTCTGGTGCCTGCTAAATAAATGACAGTAATTGTCAACAGGAACCTTTCCACTTACAGTGACAGAAATATAGAGATTGTTTTCTGGGAACATAGTTGGTTGCAGATACTTGGATATCTATAATATGAAAACAAGTAGTTTTTTTTAAAATTACCAGGCACTAAATAGGCAGTAAACAGATAGTAGATGCAGTATTGTCTGTCCAAAAAGTACCTACCTTACTTTGCACTTCCCAAGGCTTGGTTATAGCAGACAGGTCACATCCAGTCATCATCATAGCCCTTTAAAACACAAAGCAAAACAGGAGTATAGTTAGGAAGATGATGGGGAAAAAAAAAAAACCAAAAGGGTTAAAAATTTAGATTCCTAAGATGCAGACGGATACCCATTTTGCACATTTTGAGAAGATTAGACATTTCTAATTTAAAATCATGGTTATATTCATCATTTGACAATAACACCAAGTCTTAATTTACATATTTAAGTGCCCAAATTTTTAAAAATCTGGTCCTAGATAACTAATTGAATAAAGAGAACTATTAACCACTTACATGATGACTTCTTTTTTGGTTGGGTCAACAGATATATATTTAATTGCCTCCTCTTCACTTTCCATTTTTTCAATTGCATCCACAATCTTTTGAAACATTGTTCGTTTCCTGTTAAAACATACCAATAAACCATATATAGTTCCTGCATTAAAAATGAAATAGAAAACCATATTTCTCATATATTCCCAAAGTAGTATCCTAGTCGTATCGTACTAGATATCCTATCCTAGTAGTATCAAGGTCATACCTTCTTCCTGTTGAACTCAAACTTTTCAGGTAAGATAGGACATCTGGATTTTGCTATCTACACTGACATGTGAAGTATTACATCAAAACTCCTGACAAAGAAACGAATAACTGATATCCTAACTCTTCGTGTTAAAAATGTTAATTCTTTAGTATTATGTTTGTTACTTCCTGTAATATAGTCAATTTGGAAAAGTGAAGCCAATACTAAGAAATGTTCTTCCTCTCCCTCCCCTCAAAAATCCAAAGAAGCACTAAGACCTGACTGTAAAGGACTCTGACAAACATAGACATGTCCTGCTATTGCTTAATAAATCTTTTAATTTGCATTTATAGTGAATGAAATAATGGAATTACTGTTCACTAAAACTTAATAAATGCTGTTGAACAACTTCCTGGATCGTTTCCTGTCTCCTGGCTTTAAATTGTCCCAGTGATAAGACATATGGACCAAAACAGAAGGCTCCATATATCTTTAAGGAAAATACCCATTATAAAATCACATGAAGTCAATAACAGGATAGATGATTTGATGTGTGGAGTCTTCAGCATACTTAGCTCTGGGATCAGCTAATATCTGCAGTTTTGTTTTTAAGCCAGAATCTTAATTTCCATGTCATGAGCATGCTTTTGTTTAGGATGAGCACCTGTATTATGGTACGCCAAACACCACACATGCACACGACCTTACGATTAGGCTACAGAATCCACGCTTCTGAAATACAGTGTTTGCGTATCTAAAAACATATTTGAATCATCTACTAAATGTATGCTAAGTATTATATACATTCGTGTGTTGTCTAAATTGAAAGCTTGTAATGAATCTAAGTATCTCTTTTTTTTACAAGAATTAGACTTAATAACCATTTTAAATACAGCTCTGTACTCTGCATATAAACAAATAAAAACTACAGCTATAAATTTTATAGAATTGACATTTTTTTCAGTATGAAGTTATAGAGAATTTAGTACTTACTTAAAATACAAAGCCAAGTCAGTTGCTATTATTGCAACTTCAAATAAGTGTAGAACAGTTTCAAACTGGCGCTTATTTAGGTTCTGGAAGATGTTTAAACTCTGCAAGATGGAAAGTTTATGAATTCAATTGTTTTATAACACTGTCTGGTTTGTACTATCTAGGTTGTCTCAGAATAGTATGACAAAATTGGCCAACTACAGTCCCTAAATTAAAATAATGCTACAAATGAAAAATTATTCAGTTGGTGAAGACAGCCCTTATTCATGGCTAATAAATGGCTAAATAACTGGGAATGGTAGGCGGATCTCAGAGGCTGCACAAATAACTAAATCCACAGTCACTCAAACAGTTGCAGGTCCTACTATTGCCATACAAAAATTAAAAAAATAAAAAACCCCACCTGTATTCCACATACTTATTAAAGAAATGACAGTTCTTCATAATTTCTTTACAGTTTGCAGTTTATAAATCTGATTTCCCTTGACTTTTTAAAGCTTCACAGTAGACACCTTTTCTTCCTGTTAGTGTGGGTCAGCGCCATTGCCTGCCGTGCTGTTAGGGCCCTACTGTAGTAACCACAATGGCCTTTTCCTCACGCAAAGGCAATGAGAGCACCACACTCAGCATTTTCCTAACTGTCCTGTTTTTTCTTCTTGCTTTAACTGAGACGATGACATGTTTGAGAACACAGGACACTGCTATGCTGCTGTTGACAGCCTCCAAAGACCCTGACAACCGCTCCAGCAAAGAGCAGGGGTTAAGTCCCTAGCAAAGTACTTTGCCATCAGTACAGTAAAGGTAGTTTCTGGGTTGTTTTTTTTTAAATAATAAATCGTTTGGGGTTTTTATGGTCATTGTGCTACTGATTAATGTAAGGATTTATTCTGTGGTCAGGAAATAGCACTGCCACAGGGACCAGAAAATGATAAATGTGGGTGGCAGTGGCTGCCTGCAAGGCTGCTGCGAGCAAGGGGGATGGAAGGAGCACATGTTTTCAAGCCTTGCTTGATAAATCTCGTATTTCCCTGCAAAATATGTGGTAAAGTGTCGCAAATAGTCTCTTCCTGTGTAGCCAGGACAGAGCCAGGCCCTGCTGAGGGAAGGCTGGCTGATCCCTGCCAGAGGAGCAGGGCTCTGCAAGGCACTGCTGCCCTTCTATCAAGCCTGGGGAGGCTGTGGTGGGGCAGCTGAGGGCATCTGCCTAATTCAGGGAAGATCAGTACTGGGAGCTGCAGCAGAGCCTCATGATACTGCCTTCTCTGTTTTAGCAAGGTGAGGAGTATGTGGTGTTTCATCTGGGTGCAGGGGCGCCCTCCAAAAATAGCTCCATCCCTTTGCTTTTCAGCTGCCAGAGCCAGCAGCTGAACTCAGACACCCTGAATGAGGGGCAGCAGTTTAATTACATCATTTTGTATGTGTGTGTTGTATTTTCTGCTTTGATTTCAGTGTTCGCTGTTCCATGCAAGTGGAAAAAATCCTGCAGAGTGTGAGAAAGGCCCAGAGGGCCCAGCTTCTCTGTCTTGAGTGAGCCTATTTCTGGTGGAGTTACTGATGTTTCTCTAGAAGTGGATAATGCATAATAATTTTGCTTAAACTTCTTAATTTCAGCATAATTTCTTAATCTGGACCTACAGGAATGAATGAAACATGGTGAAATATGGAACATCATAACTTAATTGGATCATTTGTGTTGATAAGTGTGAGCAGAAGGTTCATAACAGACATACCTCATCTTGCAGCAGGGTTTTACTGTACTCTAGGTGATGCCTTTCTAAAATGGAAGAGCCATGAAGTTTTGCCAGTGGAGCAGCTGACCTGTTGAAAAAAAAAAAAAAGGAATTCTTTATAATATTCCTTAAAATGCTTCTTATTTGCGTATTCAATAGTTTAAGCTATATATCTTAACTACTGGTATGATGCTTGCTTGCCTTCACTCTTGTGACTGTGTAATGATGGAAATCAAAGAGCTCTGGGTGTTCAGTGCCAGCTAAAGTCAAAGGCATTATTAGATACCTCAAAAATCAAAACTTTATTTTTAAAAATATGCCTATTTAGTCTCACACATTTAGTTTTGGTGTTTGTTTAATTTACACCTGTGTACTTTAAAAATAGCATAGCTTTTATGCATCTTTTAGTATTTTTTGTATGTCACAGCTTTGGAGCTCCTGTCTCTCTGTAATGACTGTGGGCTGTGTCCCCTGTGATTCTATCTTAGTTTAAGTAAGTTAAATCTAAAGTAGCAGTATAATGGCATTTAATTCCACTAATGCCCTTGGATTACTCCCCTCCCCCCAAAATCACTGTTTTATGGACTGCAAAACTCGTGTCAGCTCAGGTGTGTTCAGTGTTATCACAGATCTCAGAGCATTCCTCTGAGTTGGGCTAAGCTTCAAGCAGAGGAAATTCTGCATCAGACTGTGGTAAAGTGTCCTGTCTACATATCTACATAGTCTCCAGGTAGTTCTGCATATTTGGAAGTTTATTTTCCTCCTTTTTCCTTTGGCTAAGAATTCTGTTTCTCATATAACCCAAGGTGGATTGCTACGTGCTACCTCTGTTTTCTGGCTCGTGATTAGGACTGTTGTGGTAAAGCCTGATAACTTATTTATAAATAGCTTTACTGCGTGTGACCTCACACAGAAGGTTTCAGCTAGGGAAGACCACAGTAGGAAGATTTAAAACCTCCCTTAAACTTGTTTGGATGAGAGGCAGCCTGCTGAATAAGAATCAGCATCTGTCATTCTCTCTCTCCTACGTCACCTGGAGAATCCCTGAGAATAATCAGAAAATCCCCTCGCGTCACCGCTCCAGCATGCAGGCTGAAGTGCCTCTCCTGGGAGGAGTGTATCCAGGGTCAGAGGAGGAGGATGAACCATTCTGGAGATACAGTTGGTAGGAAACTATACTCAGAAAATTATGGCTATAATCTTCTGGAACACGTGACATTCTGGGAAACCTGTGTTCTCTGTTAGCACATTGAAGCAAGCCGTAAAAGATCAGGTAAACGACTAAATGGGAGACCATTGGTTCTTCAGAAGAATGGGTCTCACCCTGATATGTAATGTTGTAATAAAAATGTAAGTTTAAACCAAAATTAATTAATATTATTTTATAACAAACATTTGGTAATTAATATTATTTTGTGACAAACAAGGGGAGAAATCCTTTAAAATATTTTCTCAAAAAAAAGGAGCAAAAGCTTAACCTCATGATGTGTAACTTACTGGTGTATGGACCCAGTGGCAGAACACAAGCTTTTTAGCTCAGCATCCTGTGTAACATGGAGATTACACCTCAGGAAAGGGCCTACGTCAGTCAGTAAACTGAGTCGGCAGGGGGAACAACAGAGCTACTCAAATTGGACAGTAGAAAACAGAGAAAAAGAACCTGTCTTAAACCCCGTCACCCTCTGAACTGGCCCTTGTCTATGCCACATCCCGAATCCCTTTTCAGAAAAGTGCTTATGCCCCGTCTTGAAAAAAAGGAATTCAGGGGTTTTAATTTACTTTTCACATTTCTTGATTGCCTCATGTGCATGAAGCTCTGCTACAATCCAAGCATTGCAAGAGCTTAGTGTGTTTTAAAAATGAATTGCGGCTTCAGGAGATCCTTTGAAGACTCTGCTTTTGCATTTTGGCTTTGTGTTTCAACTGCAATGACAAATGCTCTGAGACAAATCGTCTGTAGGATAAATGTTCATTCATGCCACTTGAATACAGAATATATATCTTATATTTTTGCAAGTTTTGACCTTTTTTTTGTTTGCCATGAAAAATAGTATATATCCATATATATAAGCATTTGTACTTACTTCATCTGATACAAGTTATTGGTCCCTCTGTGATCAATATCATGGCAGAAAGCAGCAGCAACCATGGCGAAGGCTTCTAGATCAGTATAATATTTCTTTATTTTGCCTGTCTGTAAAAGGAAACAGATAATTCTGAGTGTGTACTTTCCTGAATTTTCAACTTGGCATTGTAATGAAAACTAAATAATGAATGTAAGGTTAATATTTGCAGCATTACCATCAGCAAAGTAAACATTGTTTGTCCCACGTTAAAGCCATGTCGCCAGTTATGGTAAGTGATATCTCGATAACCCTTCCTGACTGTATACATCCATCTTGTAAGGACCTATTATGAACAAAAGTGATTAAGACAGTGATGTTAATTGAAAAAAAATTATTATATTCCTATGAAATTACTAGAATATACTATGAAATTACTGTAATACTGTGCAAATTCTATGAAAATAATTGTTTTTCATTGAATTACACATGGAAACAGCAAATTGTCCATATCTAAATGCATGTTGATTTAATTTCTTCCATAGCCACACGATTTGAGAATCAGTTTTAAGTTTTTATGACAAATATGCAAGTGTTGAATTAAGAATGAGAGATTGTTATCCATATCACTAGTATTTTAGTATTGCCTACTTCTATATTAAAGTACCTATGGACAGCTATTTTTCTTCTATCTTAGAATAAACATAAACAAGACAAAATAAAGCAGACCTCAGCTGGGACTTTGAACTTTTCAACAACATTTATCTCAAAGAACAGTCGTATTCCACAAGTTATCAGGCCATGCTCTGTAACAGGAAAGTCACTGAAGCGGAATTCATACAGTTCTAAATCTTTTGGATCAGGTAATTCTTCCTTCTGTTAGGAAAAGTAAAAAAAAAAAAATTTCTGGCAAGAACAAAGTTGGAAAAACTTTTCTATTTTCTTTTCTGACTTCAGCAGAAACATTGCCTAAGGACAGTATGCTTACTATATCTTCAAAGGCCTTGGGATTCAGTACAAACTAAAGTGTATTAAGTTATGAAACGCAATCATGATGCTGCTGGCTTTTTCATCAAAGAGGATATTTAACCCTTTTGGCTGGATGGTGTTTCTTTCTACTCTGCATTCCAGCACTATCTGTTGTGACCATCTCAACATTTCCTGAGTTCAGAAATCTCAAGCCTTCTCCTTCCTGGTACAAAATCCTATGGTTCTCCCACTTTTAGCCTGGTCTCAAGGCTGCAGTTCATCTTTTTTATGACAAAAATTATTCTTGTTAAGTGTTGTTCTTCCCTTTTGAATCTTATGAACAATGATGAATACAGTGACCAAACCCAACCTGTCTAGAATAAAACATTTTTTTACGTTTACAGTAGAATAAAATATAACAACCTTTTTTCAATATCAGAATGCCTGTTTGCATGCCTAACTACCGAGAGTCTTGTCTTCTTAGGGAGAGACCATAGGAAAACGAAGATTCCTGTACATTTTTTAACCTCTGGAGTGCTGATGGTTTCTGCTCCACAGCCAACTCTCAAAATTACTCTGTCTTACCCTGTCTCTTGTGATGGTCTCTCTTTGTCTGGGATAGCCTATGTACACTTAATAGATAAACCTGCAAGGTTTATTAGGCTCATGGAAAGTGGGCTGGAAAATCCTACAACATTAGATGTAAAAATTCACAAATCTCATTTGTTTTCTCATTTATCTTGCTTGCAGTAGATTCTTAACTGCTTGGCTCTTGAATGATCTCAGCATATGCATAAATTAGAAGTTGTTAGAATCCTTGAAAGTATGATATTTGTGGTTATTATGGCTTATTTAAATCCCTTAGAATCATTCACTTGCCAGTGCTGTAGTTGGTGGTGATTCTAACCTACTCATTGCTTTTCTGAAGTTTACAACACTCTGTTCTGAACAATCCTGACTACTGATGAAAATGAGAGATCATTTCAGAAATAGGAGACTGTATACATGCATGATCTTTTCCCTGTGTACTAAATTTTGTTAGAAGCTGTCTGGATGCCATTCAGGGTTTTTTTTCTCTCTGAAGGGCAGACACAGGGCTTAGGCCAGCTCTTGCTTGTACTGAAGAACCTTGATAAAACATATGCTAAATTCTAAAATGCCGAGGACACGAAAGTTAAGAAGTCAGTATTAAATTTATATATGTATAAATTGCCTATTTTGTATACATTATATATATTCACATTTAATAGTCACAAATACACAAAAAATAGATTACATGATCACAATTACTCCCTTCCCCCACAGTAGTGTATGACTGGTCTCCATTTTATAGATAAGGAAAAAAGGTGACTGAATGTATGCATAGATTTCAACAAATAAGTCTGAACGTCCACGCAAAGGTATTTCTTTTGCCTGGGATATTCCTTTATATCTGATCTGAGGTCAAGGACAAGGAAACCTGAAGCAGTGGTGTTTTAAGACCCATTACTTTGTGAATCATCAGATCTACAAACACCTGCTTTATCCCATTAACTATCTGGGATTCCAGGTCTCGTGACAGGATAAAGCATTTGCATGTAGCCTTAGCAGTGCAGATCTCAGACCTCTGAATTTGTGACTCCACAGTGTTGAGAATATTCATTTTAATTTCTCTTTGGAGATTTAAAGATTCATACTAGTATTATGTTTTTACATTTAGAGCCTGTACCATATTAATCACTTCTTAGTCTACCAGTAGAGAAATTTTATAACATTTATCTATTATTTTTTGCAATTCTTCGTGCAACTAAATTAAATTTACTTTAAAATATATGTGAAACTACACATGGTCTGTTGACTTTTTTGTTGTTGATTCAACACTTGTAAGCTTTGTGAGCCTCTGTTTTGTGGAAGCTGGTAAAACCTTAACACCATTGCATTCTGGCATGCACATGTACATAACTAAAAATAGTTCAATGAGATTTTTTCCTTATGGCCATATCTACAGTAGAAAATGTGGTGTAGTAGGAGGAAACACATGAAGTGGTTGATACTGAAAGTCAACAGGTTTGCATGTGTTTGACCTTTTTTCTTCAGTATAGGTCTGTTCTGATCCATTAACAGTGGGAGTTCATTCAGTGTTTTCCAGCAGAACATCTTTGAGTTTTGTTTCAGCTAAAGTAAACCAGTGCCTGTGCTCCAGAACTGCTCCACAAGTAGAAATGAAGTGCACTAAGCAAACACAAACACGAATTTTCCTCCAAAAAGTCACTCCTTTCTACATTGAAATAGTAAGGCACCCAGATGACTGCATGGTCTGGGGAAAAAAAAGTGCTTATTTTTTGTTTTAGTAGTAGCAGAGTTTTAACGGATTAGGTCAAATCTGTTTCAACACTGTGAAGTCACTTTGGACTTCTCTGCTTGAGGAAATGCAGGAAAATTAAACTGAGAGTAGGTTAGTTCCAGTGTTCTCTTACTCAGGATGAAAGTGTCCCTATATCAGTGTACCTTCTTTTATTTTCAAAATTAAATAACTTCACTTATAGGTATAGCACTGTCCCCATGGGTATTTAAAGAACTTGAACAATGTAAATGTTACTTATATAAAAGTTTCTGTATTACTTTGAGTATCCAAGCCTGTTGACACGTGTGGCACAAAATGTTCCCTTGTAGGTAACAGAGGGTCTGCACATAGAAGAACCAAAGAGGGTGAAGATGTTTTATTAATCAACTCCATCTACCTTGTGGAACTGATAGCTGAAATCAACTGTATTAATCAGGATTTAGTATATAACTTTGCCTATAATAAGGACATTTGATATAAATGCACCACCATAATTTTCAGTTTAATGACTTACCAAAATCCTGACAAGATCCTTTTGATCACATTCGTCTAAACTATTTACATTTAATTTCTCCTTGTATTTCTGAAAATGAAAATAAGTAGGAAATTAAGTTTTTGTGCATCAAATTTCCTGCTTTATTTTGTGATCGTGGACAGAAACTTACCAGTATAGATTCAACTTCAGCAGGAGTGGCCTTTGTCTGGTACATGAGCATTTCCTGAGCAATGTCCTTCCTGTTTTCAAGCTTGTTCATTTTGTCATAAGTGTCAGTATTTAAAACAGACCACCCCAAGAACTGTGTGAGAGTCTGGAACAAAGCCAAGCAAGGAGGAGATGACATCATGGCAATGAAATAATAACTGACAATTTGAAGTTCCTTTTCTTAAACCCCAGTTTCTTGTAGTGCCCTTTGAAAAGCAATGTGTTACTCTACTTGTTAGAGACCCTTACCTTCCATCAACAGGTTCTGTTAGCACCTCACAGCTTTCAGCGATGTTGTTTGTCCTAACCTAGTAATTAAGGTCCCATATTCCCATTTTGTGTACAGGAGTTTGAAGCTTATGAAGCTTGTGGTCATGAACAGTCTGGGAACTCCTAGGATCACTGGCACGATACCTATAGGTAAACAGCACGCTATAGCTGCTTACCCACTGCTAATTAGGAGATGCTGACCATCACTAAAAAGTCAAATGATTAGAAATAAAATTATATCTGACTTTTGTTCATTACTGGAATGTAAATGATCTCATAAATTTTAAGGTTTATAAAGGAAAATAAAATTTCTGATTCTGAAGAAACTATAGTGAAAAGGATAGATGTCTGGTTAGATATTAATATAGCCTATTTGAAAAATTTTAGGCATTTTAAAATTGCTTTTGACAACAATATTTTTATTAAGGTCATATGGCTCCTTAAAGCCTCTAATCCTATTAAGCTTACTTCAATGATCTGTTCATCATACTCGTCAAAAGGTTTTCCATCTTTCCTATTGTAAAATGTTGCAACTCCCAAAATTTCTTCTTTTTTATTGACAATAGGCAATGAGAGGACATTTTTGATAACCCATCCGGTCTCATCCACTGGTCCTTTCTGTAGGAAAGCCAAAGAATAGGCAATGTTGTATATTTCTTTGAAAGTAGTAATACAACTATTGATATTGACAATATCAATACACCCGTGCATGACAAACAAAGGAGGAATTATTTATGTAATCAACTGTATAAGTGATTGGCTGAAATCATTAGTATATTTTTGTATGATACCTATAATTATTAACATTACTGGAATTACCTGAAATGTGAAATATTCATCTGCTGGTGCATTCATCATGTTACAAATCTGCAGCATAAAGAAAAGGAGACATTGTTTAAATGGAATATAATGTGCAACGAGGCTTGGCCTGATATTTTAAACAACAGGGAAATTATGGAAAGCGATGGAAAATAAATCCATTCCTATTCAATTAGATGTGGTTATTCTAAGAGACATCATTCTGGAGCACTTGTAGCAAAGTCTCACAGGGCATAAGCAAAATGGTTTAAAATGGCATGGGGATTTACAGAAATAAATGAGTACTAAGGGCTCTGACCTCACTGCTATTAAAAATACCTTAGGGGTATTAATAACTCTTATACATCACAACTTTGAATTACATAGATTGTCTATGCAAGAAGAGATAAGAAAACCAGAAAAATTTAGAACTGTGCATGTGATGATTTTCTGACTTTGACATTTTTTTGTGAGACTTAGCACATCTAAAAAAGTGACATCAGATGCCCACATTATTCCTCCAATATCACCACAATCAGAGGGAAATTTTCCTGATGTTTTGGCCATTTGTGCTGAGGATTTGTATCCATCCAAAACATTGATTCACATGATTTTGCTGGGAACACTGGAAGCTGTATGGTATTTTTTGAGAGTTCTTTGGTCATGGGAATGTTTGGCGCTTTGTTTTGATCAATCAGAAGAACTGCATGAACTAAAACTTTCAGTTTTTACTTTTGCTGTGAACTTACAAATCCATTTTCAGCAACATATGTCGGCAGTCCACTGACAAGACACCAGTGATCTGCTGGAGGTGACCTTTAGAGAGAGAATAAAATTAAATGATTTCTATGATACAGAGGTTATTATTCTATCCCAGCATTATATCTAATTATCACACATTCGCAGGCTGCCGATGAATACTCACGGAATGACTTTGATTTCTTCTTTTCCATGTAAAATATAGTCAATAATCTTATAAAAGTTGACTTCCTAAATAAAAGAAGAAAAACATGTAGGTGACTTGTACAGCCTCAATATCAAAATTAAGATTTGTAAAAAGAAAAATTAATATCCTCACTCGTCCATCTGGTGTCTTGGGGCCTTTGTAAGGCTCTGCCTCCCCCAGCAGGATTGGCCACACATCGTAGAACTCCTGAGGAAACAATACACAGGGTTCAGCAAGAGGGAAAAAACCCCTTAGTTCTGCGTTCACCAATAACGTGACATCTGTGAGTAGTAATTTTATTTTTCCTTCTCCATAGCTGCACTATGGTCACATTTCAGGCAATAGTAAGAAAACATTGTTAAATATATTCCAGGCAATAATGTTTGCCAGTAAATTGCTGGCTAAACGGAAGCTTATCTCTGGACAGCTGTATAGTTTAATTGTTGTTTTAGAAAGCAGGTATTTATAAAGCAATAATTAGACCCACACTTCTTTCTTCTACTCTTTCTCACATGGAATTCCTAATATGAAAAATTATTTCAGAATTAGCCTTTATGTTTATCATGGTTGTATTCTTTGGCATGATTATATTTTGCATGTACCTTTTGTGATGTGGTTAGATTTTATATAAATTATCCCAAAGGGTAAGAAAGCATGGTATATTTGAGTCTTGGAGAGACATGCACTAGAAATATTCAGAACAAATTAATTAGAAGGATGAATTTTATCACTCAAAGTTAAGAGTAGAACATTTATCAAGCAGGCAAAATAATTGTTACCTTCTCTTTAGTCATGTCCAGCAGACCGACAGAATATCTTTCACAATTCAAATACATTCGAATAGTATACAGTGCTTTGTGAAACTGCCGCTCTATATCTGTTAACTCTTCAAATACTTTGTTGGCAGACCACAAGAGCATCTATTTGTAACGAAAGAAAAAAAGCTTAAATTTTCACAGCAGTAAGAAAACTTAAACACATGGATCCTAGGCATTCCAGAATAAAACGATAAGGTGCATTACTGTTATAAAATAAAAAATTTAAGAGATGCCAAAGTTATTTTAATAAGCTTGCAAGAACATAAAATAGTGGGAATGATAAGGGATTCATACAAAAAAAGAAGCATAATCATTAACAAATTCTTCTATACCTGACTTCTTCGGGATTCGATATTGTAGAGATAAGATGTATGATGTTGTCTTATGGCCAACGTTACAAAATTGACGTATTTTTTAAAGACCTAAAGATGACAAAGACCAAAAATAAGACAAAAGTATCAAATCAAGAGATAGATTCACTCAGACTGCTTGATGAACTAACAACTGTACTGTTGTGTGACATTTCAGGTTATTACCTCTTCATCCTCTTTTGAGAACTCAGGGGCATTTACTTTGTTGAGTGCCATCACAACAGCGAGCACCTCTTTACCCTGCACAACTGGAGTTGCCAACATATTGATTGTTGTATAGCCAGTTTTTTTGTCCAGAAAGTCAGAAAAATGGTTGTTCTGAAAAAAAACAAAAAGGCACAAATGAAATGCATAACAGCTAGTTACCATACCAAGAACAAATGATCATTTCATTTGTTAATTTGTTTACAATGCTGTAAGAACAGTTTCACGGTGCAGTAGGTTTATACTTGCAAAACAACATTATCATTTTTTAAACAGTCTTGCAGAGTTATATATATAAGCTTAACTTACACATGGGCTATGAATATAGCTTCTGAAACCAAGTTCTGTGCATGGTTTTATTAGAATGGTGAGGAATTTGGGGAATTAAAAATATGGGAATATCTAGAATATATACTCTCTAAGACTAATATGACTTTGTGGCTATCTGAGAGTCTAATACATTTGACTTCCATGTAAGAATATCACTTCATAACTATATTAATATTTATTATTATTTAATTATTTCTGTAGATAAAATTCATTATGCTGTCCCAGTACACAATGTGTAAAACTACCATCTCTCTTGAATATTAGATTGATAAAAATGCTTCTGGCAGAGAGGCATTCCCGGCGGAGAGGCATTCCCAGCAGGTATGCATCTGGCTGAGCTGTTTATTACTCTTTACTGTTTGACAGACTCCTTTTCCTGCTGCTCCCAGTCCAATGTGTTCTTCTGGTGAATGGGACAGTGTAGGACCAGGGGGATCAGGACAAAAAGCTGCTTTTGTTGTGGGTGTGATCCTGTGGGAATTAGACTGCATGACTAATGAATTAGCCACAGCTAACTGCCCCACCAGTTTCATCCTTGGCACCGAGTGCTCAGGATGGTTTAGTAAAAGCTATTATTTTCATTCTATTGTGTAAAAAAATGCTGGGAAGCTGGTTCATGTTTCATGGAAAACTGTTACATTTCCTCATACAAAAAAAAATTCTTGCTTTTTTTCTGAAATGCTTAAGTGTTCTCTTTAACTTAAAAAGGGGAATTTGAAATTTGTCTGTCAAGAGTTGTGTTTTGTGATGTTTTTTACAACAACACATCTAAATGACCTGAGTTATCAGTTGGGGGATTGAAATCTGTCAATATGTGGATACAGAGAAGTGATGTGTTTCTACTAAGCTGCTGAAATAGCCAGACTCCGTCTTCACTGAGCCTTTTCTATTCCCTCATGTCTGCCACTTCGAACAAGTCAGTACACAAGCTTCTTCATAGACATGAACACTTAAGTCCTGGTCTACAGTCAATGGCAGATTCTCCCTGAACGTCTCTTCTGATTTTTAAAGGAGAGCAATTGGTGCTAATGAGAATGTCAAGAAGTAACGGGTGGCCTGGTAGCCAGGGAAGGTTAGACTACATTACAACACCATGGGTAGGAATAGCAGGGAGGCTCAAGGAGTCCTCTTCTAAGGACATCCACCCTGTACCAAGATTCCCAAACCTTACCACTCCCCTGCTATTAGCAAATACCCACACAGCTGACACACAGTATTGATATTTATTACTGTATTAGCTTAGGCGGCGAAGATCTGTATGGTGGATCTCAAAGTCTCTTTCTTGCTGATGAGCTGGAGGGTGTTGCAGGATGCTGCATATTGGAATTTATGGTTTCACAGATTAGACACAAGGCTACTTGAACAAGCAAACAAACAAACATTTTCTAGGTTGTAAAATCAAGCATGAAAAGGCTAGGAAATATCAGAAATGAAATGTCTACTATTCGGATCTTTCCTCCTAATTTCTTTTTTTCCCCTCTTCCCTGTTGAGAAATTATTTCTAGCGTATGCTAAATTCATAGTATATACAGCTCTGAGAAGGTAGACTGGCTTTTATTATGTATTCAGAATGCTAGGAAGTTTTTTTCCTTTAGTTCTTGATAGTCTTTAGACAGCCCACGTTTTATATTTGCATTTTAGATTTCCTTCTAGAACTACATTTCTGTGAAAGGAATTCAATGTGTGGAAGTAACTCTGAAATGTCTTTTCTATATTTACTGACTGGGCTTTTACAGAAAATTGATTCTCTTAAGGACACCCTGTGTCATCCCCACAAATCCCATTGACAATGATAAAAGAAACCAATATATTTTCTCTGTAGTTCTATGTATCTGGCTGTAACTTGAATCCCTGGAAAGTGTAGTCAGTTCTGAATATACTGTCTAGGTGAAGAGGGGACGTTTTCTCTATTTCTGCCAAACTTCCCCTAAGTTCTGTTTTCCTTGGAGAAAGGTGTAGGGGTATCCCATTTAACAGACATCCAGGAAAATGCCAGTCACTGTTTCTTATATATAAGAATCAAATACTGTCCTGCAATTTACTAACAGAAGTGTTACTACACGGAATAGAACAATATTATAATATTATAAAATATTACATTTTATTTTCTCTGAGATGTGTTGCCAACTGACACAATTATTCTGGGTTTGAGTGTGTTTCTGAGCTTCAGGAACTCTGAGCTTCTGAATCTCCGACTGTTTTAGCCATTCAAAACAAAGTGAATCAGACAGATAATTTGACCCTGGTTTGTAGTCCCTCTGCCTTACCAAGAGAGCCTAGCATAATGATGTGGCCCAAGGTCCTGGTTTTAGAGTGTTGTATGCTGCTATGAGAGAATAAATACAAATTTCAGACACTCCTGGTTTTCTGAATGTTAGAGAGAGACTGGTGTATATACCAGGTGAGCTGCATCAGCAGTACACAGCTGCTGAGTCTTAATTTGTTTAATAACTCCACGCTGAAGGAACAAAGAGTGGTGTTCAGAAATGTACAGAAGAAGCATTTGGTCATAAAATTTTTGCAGAGGATAGGAAAATTTTGAAGAATGCAAATCTGTGTTAATAAACAAAAAGTTCAGTAACCACAAGCCGTCCTGAGTTGTACCTAGACCGTGCAATGCAGAAAGATGTACATTCCTCTGGACACATTGGCAGCATTCCCACAGCCTATACAGAGACTCCTATCATACTTGACTTCCATATACAAGAAAAAATTTTTGCAGTACCAGAACCAGAAAAGCATCTTGTTGCTCCCATGAATATATGAATATGGACACTCAGCCTATTTGAGCCTGATCTTTTGAACCCAACTGTCTTTCAAAGCAAGGTTTGAACTTCAAATCCCAATTAAATCATAAAATAGGCTTTTTAAATAAATGAGAGAAAGGTGATCTGTTGATAACCCTCCAACTGTAGTGCAGTTGCAAGTATTTTCTACTATCTCCATTTAAAGCTAAGATACGTAGCTATTTACTGTACAATGATCAGTTCCATAGGTGCATCCGAAGATGTGCAACGTGCATTAAGCAAGCACCAGCATACAGGAGTGGAAAATCAGGATGCCTCTTTGTGTTCTTCTTTCTGTTACAGGTGATACAAGGCAACTGGAGAGGAGCTGGCAGGCTACTATGGCTCTAGCCTACACACTTGAAATTAGTAGCTAATTCACGTTTCTTGATTCTCTAAACCATGACACCGGTTTTATCTCACTGTAACTTACCAAGACTAATGTACATTATTATTATAAACTGCTTACCAATGAAATATCAATATAATGCTCTATGTTTAGGTCATTTGGCCTCAACTTTTCAATTAATTTAAGTTTTATAAGCCTAATTTTCATGTCATAGTTAGCAGTGGTATTTATGAAGTCAGAAGACACTTACTCTTGTGAAAACGGTGCGATTAAGCTTCTGTGAAAGGGAAAACCAAGGCCATTCTTTCCAAAAGTAATTTTTACTTTCCTCATATGGCAGTCGTGAATTAACTTTCCTACTAAGCCTATTCCATATCTGATTCTGAATCTTAGCTACACAACTGTAAGTTTGTGTCTGTAATAAGGTAATACAAATAAGAAAAACACTCCCTTGGAAACCACAGGCATTTTGAGAAGAAGTTTATTTCTAAAAGACTGCTCAAGCAGATAATACTTTACAGTTATGTAGTTTGGTTTTGTTTTTTTTAAAAAAAATAGTGTTAGTTTATTGTTTCTAAAATATTCTGATTCATGGACTGCCCAGAAGGAACTGTCTTTTGTCTCTCTTATTTCATGGCTCTCTCTTCTGATCTCAGTTCCTTTCTTGGAAGTGATATGTTCTTCTGTGTTTCCTTTCACCAGTTTTTAAAGGCCTTATTCTTTCATGATGAATTCTTCTTCATTGGCTGGTTTTGATATCCCAGAATTCCTTAAGCAAACTATGAAAAAGAGCTCTGAATTTCTAACCTTTCACAGGCTTTATTCTATACCAAGCTTAAAAAGCAATGAAGGCCATCATTCTAATGTTTACTCACCCTATGTTATTTAATAAAGGAAGTACATCTTCCAGTTTATAATGTTATCTTAGGATTTGCAATACTGTGCTCCAGAACACCAAGCTAAGTCTTGAGCATTTCTAATGGGATTAACAACAAAATGCAGCCTAAGACAAGTGAGTTTGACACTATTAAAAACTCCAGGCCAAAGTCTGCCACATAAATTATTCATTGAGTATAAATTTGATCAGAAAATGCAAAAAATATTGTAAGTAATGAGACAGTTTGGTTTCCATTGCATATGCAAAAGTATGTAATTTGTACAAATGCAGGAAATACAGATGGAGAAGTGTGAAAAGCAACTCAAAATGAAAGTATACGGAAACAAGGATCTGTCTTCCCTATTCAGCTAGTCAGCATAAAGATTCACTGCTCTCTTTCATTTGAGGTAGTAGGAACATCAGCTCAAAGTTGTTAGTTTTGAGACTTTGCACATGTCCACTATATTTGTTTATTACCAATTGCTTTTAATCTGGCACACCATCAGCATCTTCATAACACCTGTGGTTTGAAATGTTAGAAAATGAGACCATGCCGTAAACCCCTGCTTTATTTACTGGGAGCCTTCCTTAGAAGCAGCATGAAGTTATTTTGTTCATGTCCCACAAATGACATGTATACCTTGGTTTTCATAGATATAGAACAGTTTGGGTTGGAAGGGACTTTAAGGATCATCCAGTTCCAACCCCACTGCCATGGGCAGGGACACCTTCCACTAGACCAGGTTCCTCAAAGTCCCATCCAGCCTGGCCTTGAACACTTCCACAGATGGAGCATCCACAGCTTCCCTGGGCAACCTGTGCCGATGTCTCACCACCCACACAGTAAAAAATTTCTTCCTAATCCCTCATCTATATCTCCCCTCTCTCAGATTAAAAACATTACCCCTCATCCTATCATTGCATTCCCTGGTAAAGAGCCCCTCTCTGTCTTTCCTGTAGATCCCCTTTAAGTACTGAAAGGCTGCTATAAAGTCTCGATGGAGCCTTTTCTTCTCTAGGATAAACAAGCCCACTCTCTCAGCCTCCGCTCTTATGGGAGGTGTTTCATCCATCTGGCCATCTCTGTGGCCCTTCTCTGGACTCATAGATCCATGTGTTGAGAACTCCAGAACTGAATCCAGGACTCCAGGTGAGGTCTCACCAGAGCTGAATAGAGAGGAAAAATCACCTCTGTCGACCTGCTGGTCACATTTCTTTGGATGCAGCCCAGGAGATGGTTTCTGGGCTGTGAGTGCAAATAGCTGGATCATGTCCAGCTTTTCCTCCACCACTACCCCCAGTCCTTCTCCACAGGGCTGCTCTCAATCCCTTCATTCCCAGCCTATATTGATACCAGGGGTTACCCCAACCCAGGAGCCGAACCTTGCACTTGACATTGTTGAACCTCATGAGGTTCACATGGACCCACTTCTCAAGCTTGTCCAGGAACCTCTGGATGGCATCCTGCCCCTCAGGTGTGTCAACTGCACCACTCAGTGTGATGTCCTCTGCAAACTGCTGAGAGTGCCCTCAATCCCACTGTCTGTGTCACTAATGAAGCTATTAAACGGTACTGGTCCCAGTACGGACCCCAGAGGAACACCTCTCATGACCAGTCTCCATCTGTCGCTCTATTGTAGAAGGCCACCAAATTTGTCAGACATGATTTTCCTTTAGTGAGGCCTTGCTGGCTGTCTTCAAGCACCTCATTTTCCATGTGCCTCAGCAGAATTTCCAGGAGGATCTGCTCCATGACCTTGCTGGGCACAGAGGTGAGACTGGCTGACCTGTAGTTCCCCAGGACATTTTTTTTCCTTTTTTAAAAAAAGGAAGTTATGTTTCCCCTTTTCCAGTCGGGGGGGGGACTTCACCAGACTACCACACTTCTCAAATAGGAAGGATAGTAGCTCAGCAGTTTCATCTGCCTGTTCCCTCAGGATTCATGGATGCATCTCATCAGGTCCGATGGACTTGAGCATCTTCAGGTTTCTTCAGGTTCCTTACATGGTCTTGCACTTGATCTTCTACAGTGGGTGATTCTTCTGTCTTCCAGTCCCCCTCTCATCATTATCCCACATTTCTTTGCAACATCTTTACATATTTCTACTTTTCATTCTAGTAGCCCTGCAGTATTTTATCCTATTCTTCATGGGTTTTGGTGTGCTATATTGCTTTATTTCTTATTTCCGTTTATCCTAATTTCAATTCACAAATATTTTTGTTTCATAATGATATAATTGAGTATGAATGGAAAATAAAGAACAATTACCATCAGCTACAAAAATGTAATCAATTTGAGTCAAAACCAATTATCTAAATGAGTTAGCCATTCATGAGCTTACACTCCAAAAATCATGTGTTGTCAGGAATGTAAAACAACTACAATTTGACATGCAACTTACTAGAATTGCAGAAAAAAATTACTTCAGTATCTTCAAGATCACTAGAGTCTGAAACTCAATAAAGTAGAAACTAATATATATTTAGCAGCATTTGGGGGTTAAACTTTTCAGTGACATCACTGAAACATCTGCTTGGCATTTGGCATATGTTGCTGGTTTGCAATTTGTATTATATTGCTCGAAGTATTTTTTAGGGTAAAAGGGGGGGTTAATTTTATTTTTTAATGTTCATTTTTTTAGTTTTGGGAGCTTTCCTCTTTCAACACAAATTAATTCAAGGAAAGAATTAAAGGTTTGAGTTTGTCTCCTGGAAGGCACGATTAATAGAAATTTGCTCTCGTGTTAAATTTTTTTCTTGGATGATGATTGAATGTTTGTCTTTCTAATAGATTGGAACACATTTCCATTTTTCCAGTTAATATTTACTATATTGAGTGTGAGTTTATGACAATCTGGTTTTCATTATCAATATGAAAAGATTATCAAGATAAAATGGAGGAGAAGACATTAACTTTTACAACGAGGTTCTTCCCAGGTAAAAGGCAACCTCTTCAATTTTCCCCCATTTTTAGTTTATTTTAGGATTATTTCTCTAATCTTTCATTACTTTCCAGGCATTCAGGAAGGCAATACTTCTGTAATGTTGTGTATGTTTGCTCTCCCGTCTTCTCATCACAGTATCACACAGTATCACAGTATCATAAGGTTGGAAAAGACCTCTGAGATCATCGAGTCCAACCTATGACCCAACACCTACACCTACTCCTACTTGTCAACTACACCATGCCACTAAGTGCCTCATCCAATCTTTCCTTAAACACCTCCAGGGACCGTGACTCCACTACCTCCCCAGGCAGCGCATTCCAATGGCCAATCACCCTCTCAGTAAAGAACTTCTTCCTAAAGTCGAGCCTAAACCTCCCCTGACGAAGCTTGAGACCCTGTCCTCTTGTTCTGTCACCGGTCGCCTGAGAGAAGAGACCAACCCCTGCCTGACTACAGCCTCCCTTTAGGTAGTTGTAGAGAGAAATAAGGTCTCCCCTGAGCCTCCTCTTCTCCAGGCTAAACAACCCCAGCTCCCTCAGTCCCTCCTCACAGGGTTTGTGCTCCAGCCCCTTCGCCATCTTCGTTGCTCTCCTTACATCTGAGTCTGTTTCTCAAAAACTTCCCCCTAAAATTATTGTGGCAACTTTTGTCTGGCTTTTGAAGTTTTAAAAAATATACATTGCCTTGTCAATTTGTTGAATACTTGGGTTTCTTCTCCAGCATCCCATTGTTAGGGGGGTAGCACAACATGAGATAAGAACTGAGACATCTTATTAACAAGTGACTGCCCTGCTACCAGCCCCACCACAAAGTGACTCCATTCTTTCCATTTTGAGTGTACCAGTTGTGTTACTGGCCAGCTTGCTCTCTCTTGTGCTTTTCCATGGCTTCACAGTTTTGACATTGCCTGGTGCCAGCAATGCCTTCTATTGCCTGGTCCCAGGACCACTGCTGTGTGTTACCTGAGCAACTGTTTACTCACAGCAGCTGGACAAGAGTTCAGTACTCAGGTCTTCTCATTGACACCCAGGAGTTCGAATCACTGACCTGCAAAACCATGCTTCTCTTTGCACTTCTCTCTCCCCTCTTCAAATGATATTTAATTTACTTCTCAATTTGGCGTAGATTCAAGAAAAGGAATGGAGTGTCTCTTCTTCCTTGTTCCAGGCTCACCTAGCTTGGAGTTTGGGGACGAGTACATTCCCATGAATCTGAAACCCCTGTCACTTCAGACAGGCCTGGAATTAAAGTCTCTCTCGCCCTTGCATTAAAGAGAAATAGAACTCCCAGAAATAAAAAAAAAAGACTCATGCAAACTGAAGCTGGATCAGTTTACAAAGGGATGATACACGTTCTTGCAACTTGAAGATGTATTTAAGTTGTTCTGTATCATAGGATTCCAGTGGTTAAATTACGTCCCACAATGATCACTGCTCTGTTTGCTTAATAAGTTGGAAGCACCAGAATCTCTTCACACTCTGTTGTTTCTTCACTTCACTGAGGGTTGTGGATTCCAGTGTAGGATCTCTAAAAATGAAGGCTTGTTATTTTAGCGTTAGAACATTTGATTCCTTTATGGATCTAATCCAAAAGCCTTCACTTCTTTTGAAGCATTTTTTTCAATATATGTATAATTTCATATTCTACTATAACCAGGAATTGAGTTTCCAATCCTCAGTTAAATCTTTATCTTCAAATTCCTCTGAATTAAAAGGAATAATGCAAGAATTTAAATACATGATGGATTAAAGCAAATATATACAGTCTTTATTATTTGTTCTTACAGGCTGAGAATGTGAATTTTCAATTCCCCAAAAGACATGCTCCTTATTTAATTAGTTCTCCATTCTTGGCTTTATTTGGAAATAATGTCTTAGCTAAAGATGTAAGGTAATTTCACGCTTTCTATGTTATCAGTTAATATTTAAAGAATATTAATTAACATGTATTTTATGAAGTCTATTATTTTACTTCGGAATATTTGAATCACATACACTGCCAGACCCTGGAAGAATATGAGGTTGTGGTCCTGCCTGGCCTCCTGTTTCTCACTACTATTAAATCCTGGATTAAACACTATTAGCTCGTGCAGTCAACAGGTCCATAATCTTATGCAGGGGGGAGACTGTTCTGTCTACTAAGTTAATTATGGAAGGTCTGTATCTTTTCCTCTGCTTTTCTTTTCTGAAGCATTAGTCAGGATGAGGAGCTTCCTCACGTTTATTGGTACCTTTCCAGGTTGAAGAAAGATAATCCCCAAAGAACTGGCTACCAGGCACTAAAAGTGGTGTCCCTTGTTTTTCAGTGATTTATTGCTGTTTGGATCTTTCCTTACATTCACTTTTTTTATAAAGGGGTGGTGACTGAAGCATGAAAATGTCTCACTGTGAGTTTGTCAATGTTGTCATGTACTTAAGACTTAAAAACCACCGCTGTTTGCACATGGCTTGTGTCAACAATAGAAAGTGGTTAGATATGACATTTTTAAAGTACTGTGGCCATCTACAATTATTCATTGCACATTTTGTACTCCGACAAAGTGCTACAGGCAAAATTCCTCCCTGGCTTAACTCTGCTTGTCATTTTTTGCTCAGGATTTGTGTGGCAGTCAATCTAGTTTGATTGAAGAGCATGCATCTGAAAAATAATTATCCTTTCAAAAACATGCTAAAAGCTTCAGTGGCTCCCTATTTCTGCTGCCGTGGACTAATTACATTCTTTAAATGTTACTGACTAAAGCTGCAGTTCTAGGTTCCTTACAGAGATAAAGATTTTGGTGACAGTAGTGGAAGCTTTGCTTGTGTGAGGAGTATGGATTTGGACATTTGACTTTTTTTACAAATAGAATGGAAATGCTGACAGGTTTGAGACCTTCACGATTGTTTCTAAATAACAACTCTTGGTCTCAGAGAAGTCTCTGGGAGTTTTGTAATTAATTTTAAGATGTCAATGTTTTGATGACATTTAGTTACCAAATGTGGATTAATGGCATCATGGTTTAACTGCACATTAATAATAGCTGGACAGATATTCAGCTGACATCAATTAATTTATGAGTGCAAAATGCATACCTAGCAGGATAAGATGGACAGAAAGGTTTTCTTATTTCAGCATATTCAAATTACATCTGTCACAACATTTTGAAAAAATGCAGAAATATTTGGGCAGCCCTGCTCTGGGCACCTCTCACATAATGATATTAAGGAGCAGCGCAGTGTCTGCTAGAAGGCACATCTTTCTTGATCCTCCTGATCTTTTCTCATGTAATCAGCCTTATGAATTTAGAAGGATTATCCTTCAATCTCCCCATGTGCTGGTAAGAGGCAATAAGTCAGATGCTTCTTGTCAGAAGAGCAGCCATTGAAGAAAGCATCTTAGTGGTCAGTTAGAAAAGAAATCAGTTGATTTTCAAATCAGTCATTCTTTGTTCTCATGATTCCTACTCACATCTGAGGTAGTTTATTATATATTAGAACATTCTTTTCACACATATATTTGTATATAGTGATTTGTTTCTGTTTTCTTTATTTCTTTATGCCCGCCAATTTTTAACACGATTAAATACATTAACTTTTGTTTAAGAGAAAAAGCAGAGATAATTTCAGTGTATAAAAATTGTTATTATTTACATTAAACTTAGGACACTGAGATGGTTTCCATCTCTAAAATGCCCCAGAATTTAAAATTGACTGTTGAGGAAATACTGAGAACCCAGACTCTCATCTTGTATAATTATCTTAGCATCATTTGATTATGCTGAGCTTTTCCACATAAAACTAAAAAGAGATGAAGATGTCACCATTTGATCATACAATGTTCGCTATTTTTAAAGAAATCTACAACAACCAAAGCACGTTTATGTTTCCCTGTGTATTTCAGATAAATTTCTAAAGCAGTTCTTATGGATGCATGTTTCGTTTCTGTTAGGTCAATCATCATTTTAATTAACATTTGTAATAACCCTTATCAGCATCATAATTAAAGAACATGATTCCATGCAAATTCAGCAGGACCTTTGAAAATGGCAGAGCAGATCTGGCTCATTAGTCCTCTTCTATAGAGGTTCCAAACAAATGCCTTGGATTTCCACATACTGCAACTTTGGAACCATTTTACAAGTCAAAGTCAGACTTGAAGCTGAACATCTATGTTGACATCAGCTTCATTTGGCTTCATTCACCTACTTAGAAGGAAGCATCCTCATTATAAAAGCTGCAAATTAACTATATTCAGAGGTGCATGCATGGCTGCATGAAATGATAAGGGAGAACACTTGCAAGCCTGAAATAGAATAGGAGCCTGCCTTTGTTCAACAGAAACACCAGTACTTCTTGGTCTCTATTAATCTAATATCCTCCTCCCTTAGTATAGTGAATTACAACTATTGTGCAAGGATACTGGGAATACCACTCTAGGCTACGTGACGTGGTTCTACTGGATTTTAAGCAAACTCTGCTGCTGCTTTTCTCATGCTTTTGGTCTGCGTTCCTGTTTCTGGGATGTTTTTGAAGAATGACTCCGTACCACAAGTCCTATGCAGGAAGCTGAGTAAGCAAATACACAGAATCTCCTTCCGCAAGACAAGTCACTTACCTTTTTTACATCAGGTACATTAAAAAACTTCTTGGTATGAGCAACCCATCCCGCTATCCCGATGTCCAAAGGAAAAACAGTCTCATTGTCTGGATTCACCAAATTCTCCTCAAAGCTGGAAGTTGGAGTGACATTGAGAAGCCTGGTTGCTACCTCCGGAATACCATTTCGGGAACGACAAATAAACATACTACACCGATCAGCTGCCAGCAGCTGTGCCAACCTCTTCAGGGCCTTGTGCACAATCTTTTCCATATTGCCTCCTTCATCCTGGATTTCTGTTAACAGCTCAAAAAGTATGTTACACTCCTCCAGACGGGACATGTCTTTGAAGCTGACTCCTTCCTTCACATCTCCAGGGCTCACTTGAAAGATACTTCCCACCACTTCTGCCCTCATTTTTCGGTCAAAATATTCCTTGGCAAACTGGGGGTTGTTCTCCAAGTATTTTTCAACGTCATCTTTATTTACCTCACCCATTTTTGCTGGATTGTTCTTAGGATTTCTTTTAGAACTGCATCACCATCCAAGCAGGAGCGGTGGCTTGAAGTCCTAACCTTATACTAGTAGGAAAATGGTATTTTGTACATATTGAATAGCTCACAAGCATAGTACCTTCACCTTCCTCTGTGGTTTCCAAGCCTTCTGAAGCTCTTGAGACATGACAGAAGGCACTGGCTTAGCATCTTCTTAGTGGGAGATCTTGGAGACTACTAATTAAAGAGATGTCAGGACACTAAACCCCTGAGCATTCTTAGCTCATAAATCCTGAGGCAATAATTTCAGCATTTTAAACTAACCAAAACATACTTAGACCTTATAAAAATGTTGGATGTATAGGTATGTATACCTGTATGTTATCTCCTCCATTCACCGTATATATATTGTACTATACCCACAAAATTTCCCAGTGAAACTTAATACGAGGAATTCCACTTAGGTACTTAGCCCACATTATACACGTGTGCAGATGTACACACGTGTATTTGTGAGAGGTACTTAAGGGGAGGAAAATAGAACCTTACAGAAAAAAGGTTAAAATTGCAAAATGTATTCCTCAGAATAGTCAGGAGACATCAAAAACTGATTACTGAAAGTCAATAGTTATGAAGCTATACATGCATAAGATGGGAGAAATCCTAAAGACCATACAAAAGTCTGAGATTGCTCAGGTGATTTACCCAAATGAAGGTGGAGAAAAATCATTAGAATTTGACTCAGCACAGCCAGATACGACATATATAGATTTTTTCAAAGGAAACAGTAAAATCAGAAAAATCAGATTCAATTTGAGTACAGGAGACAGTAAAATTTTTACTCTATAAGCATAAATTACTGGACAGGGTCCTGCAAGTAATGTAGTTTCTTCTATGCCTTCTTCAGAAAAAATGGAAGATCTCTGCTCTCTGAAACTGCAGGAAAATGGTAGTAACTGCCAGATAATGGGCAAAGAGGGAATCTTGAGTCTGGTAGCTTTATAACATGTTTGAAGTTTATCGCCACTGGAAGTTCAGCACTACTTACATGAATGGCAAAGTAATGATGAAAACTGTGTTGAATTTTAGGAGCAAATACTCCAGGGCTACACAAGTGAGAAGACTGAGTATGAATGCCAACTGTGACAGCAAATTATGTGTGTTCATTGAAACAGTTCTGAATTTCAGCACAGTAGGAGGGCTGCAATGTGGTTTATTTCCATTTGTGGCATCCACATTGATCAGAGAGCAGAAAGAGATTCTTGGTATAAGGAAAACAGACCATATACCCTTTGGCAAGTCTTAATTTGAAAAGAGTAATTGTCAAAGTACAACTTTGCGTGTCTGCCAGAGGCCACACTGTGTCAACATCCATTTTTATCAACAGATCTAAAAGAATCAACATGGGCAACTGACACTGATCCTCTTGTGCACAAAGAACAGGTCAGTGATTGGTCTGTAACGGCAGGTAACTCAGTACATTAGTTTTCCCTCTGGCTGTGATACAAAATGCTCTGTGAGACCCTTATTTTTGCCAGATTGCAATTGCTATAAAGATTTAAAAATGCATATGAAAACCAGCAGAGTATGGACACATTCTGGCCTGGTTTCTTTTGTCTGGCTGGGTTACTTGTCCCTAGCAGCCTGGGGGGCAGCCTAGGACTCTCACTGGTGGATGTATGAGGCTGCAGGACCTTCTTTATAACTGTGAGCTGGTGTGGCAGGACTGTGCAACTGCAACACAGCAACATGTTCTCACTATTGTATTGTATTGCATTGCTCTCACATGTACAGATCACAAGAAAACAGCAGAGAAATGCCTTTCAATATTTTTTCATAATCTGATCAATATGTATAAAAGCAACAGAGACTTGAGAATAATTTTATATATATTTACACAGTTAAACTTCTCTTCATCTATCATCTTCCTGATTTGTACCTCAATGCTTCTCATGCTATTGTTTAAAAAAAAAGAATGTTGAAGAGCTCTAATGAAATTGTGTGAAAGAATAGTAACATTTTTTTGCATCACTTATTTAGTCATTCTTTCTTACTGACTTTTGAACATTCTATATAGTAGTTTCTTTGAAGTAGAAAAGTTCTACAGAGGATCTGTCTCATGCCCAGCTCAAACATTCTAGAAATTTATCTTCTGTACAGAGGATTTAAACCTTCATCTTTATCACATGTGAGAAATCACACTAGTTGTTCTTTATATTGTGATTACTTTAATTCTATGACAGAGCAGCCTGTCACTCTCTGGAGGGAGAGTAAGTGAAGAGGGACAACCTGAAAGAGCTACACTGTTATCTTGGTGGGTGGGAGATGTTCACATTTTTATAAAATAATAGTTTTATTTTCATGTGTGTCCATTTTTTTTGATATGCAAGATCACCTAAAATGCTTATCATGGTTCCACTAAATCTCCCTCATGCTCATCTATTTTTACAAGTGATAAATTACATTATTTGTACTTGAGATAACAAACAAAGTTTGTATTTTAATTAAGCGCTACTGTAAGGTGATAAATCTTTCTTTGCAACAAAATATGTCAGGTGTAGCTGGGTTGTCCTATCATAATTCTTAATCCAACAAACTATTTTCTTTTTTCCTTAAGTTACAGTCAGTCTTACAATTGCATTTTTGCTCTGTAAAGTGTTTGTTAAATTACATGGAAGGAAGTATCAGAAACCAATAGAAGTTCTTGATGAAGTTTATATTTGGAAGACAATTAATTTGGCTTTTTTCCAACAATTGCTCTAGCAGTGATATTATGTTTCATTGTGAACTCTGTACATATACTGATTAACCATGAATAATTAAGGCAAAACAAGAAGCTGAAGTGATTCGATAGAAATTAAAATGTAGTTTGGCACATAAATGTACCATACATTTATCGAAGTCCTCTGTTTA
The DNA here is from genome assembly GCA_033558235.1 of Neomorphus geoffroyi. Classification (NCBI taxonomy): domain Eukaryota; kingdom Metazoa; phylum Chordata; class Aves; order Cuculiformes; family Neomorphidae; genus Neomorphus; species Neomorphus geoffroyi. Next base: position 17,345,737 of record JAUMJM010000016.1, on the reverse strand, counting down.
GAGTTAGGAAAATACAGTGAATTTGTATTGATGCTTTTTTGGTATTCTCATATTAGCATTTTAATAAATTCTGTTAATTTAAAAATTTAAGTATTTCAGGGCACTAGTGTTGTAATTCGTTCTAAAGTTTCTGTGCTGGGATAAGACATTTATTTTCTTTTCCATCTCCTTTACTCTCATTTTTCATGCTATTGAACATCATTCCTTTAATAATGCTATTTCCCATTTCTATTTAGATTTATTATAAGAAACTATAACAAAAACGTTATTTCATTTTTCTGGCACTTTCGAACAGGATTTTGCTATCTTATTCCTAGCAATTTTTTAATAAGGACACCTATTAAGAAAATAGATGGTAATGTAGGATCCATTATATGCATGGAGGTTTAACACTGGAGACTAACCTCAAACAGTAGTTTTCACTCCACTTTTAAAGGCAAAAATAATATGCATTTTGCTTTGATTCTTTTCCATGCTGAGGGGGATTGATTTAAAAACATGATGAGTGGGGTGCTGTATTCTTCAAATTGTTTTAATTTCAGAGAACATTATAAGTGTATGCGCTTTGTGATTTTAATACATATGATGTCATTTGCCTTTGACATTCATACCTACTACAGAAATCAAACTATTTATGGATTAGTTCTTAGTAGTAGACTGTTCCTGAGCCCTTGTGATACGTGGAAACTCCTAAGAAGGATAACTGACAGACGTGGTTATTTAAATAGATTCAAGTAGCACGTAAATGTCAAAGGTATTTATAAGGTTTCCCAGTTCAGCTCAGTGTTTGTATCAGAGTGTGTCTCTCCGTCTTGGTAGCAGTTAATGTGGTTCACTCAGTTAAGGTTTTCTTAAACACAGATCGAATGTGTTTATTTCAATGTTTCAATGGCTTTTAATGTGGATAATTTTGTGGTCACTGTCTGGAAATTAGAGGTTCTTTTGTATCATCCAAGAAATTAATATTCAGAAATATTACCAATTTTTTCTAAATTTTAGGTTGTGAGAATGAATTCTGTAGGTATTCACAGATGGTACTGTGTGCCTCCAACACAGCCAGTTTTTGGCAATGAAATGTTTTGGTGTCACTGTCATGGCAGGTTTGGGGGAACTTTGTAAACAACCTCAACTTTCATGTTTCTTTTAAAATAATTTTCTGTCCCTTTTCTTACAAACTTAATCTTAAAAATGCAAATACAGAAGACAGTAAATTGGCTGCTTTTTCCATATGGCTGCAGATTTTCACAGTCCCTTAAAACTACTAATGATTAGCTCTGAGTGTTCATGAAATAAGTAGTCAACAGAACTTTTAGCTGCTTGGGGATATTTGCTGAAGTAAATGGTCAATCTAGCACGAAGGGGTTAACCTAGGTTGCCAGATGCATTGTAGCTTTGATCATAATCATGGGTTTCTTTGCAGCTTGGTATAAACTTCAGTATACAGACCGAGCAAAAGACAGCAGCCTTTTAATCTCATCCACTCTCACATTCACTTCCCTGTGATCTTAGGTTACCTGACTATATTTTACTACTGAGAATCTTACCAAGCACTGTAAAGAAGGTCTGACTCCGCCTTCTTCATACTCTTCTGCCAGATATTTATACATTGATAAGATGCCCCGAGCCCTTTTCAGGGTGACCAGTCCCAGCTCTCTCAGCCTCTCCTTCTGTCAGATTCTCTTATTGTTCAATGGTCTTCATGGCTTTTTCATACTTTAAAGCTGTCCTCACCAAGCTAGCCAGACTGTCGGCAGACTACATCTTTGTTTCATATTGCTCCCATTTTACTAGTAAGTCTCTAAAAACATTTGAATTCAGAGTCACATCCCTCACAAAGGTTTGCTAAAGAGAATAAAAGTACTATTTTAAACTAGGTTTGTTTAAATACTACTTAAAAAGAGTTCAGTGTAAATTTACTCCATAAGCAGAATGTCATGTCATCAAGTTACAAAAACAGGTAGCACACAGGCTGGCATGGTGCAAAGGCCAATCTCTTCAATTCCATTCTGTCCTTGACCTCTGTACTCACAGTGCCACCAAGGGGAACAGTTGTGATGGTGACAGCCAACATAGATGTCCTTTACAAAGTATGCTGAGCCCTTTGGCTCAGCTTGTGCCATTTGTTGTGACTTGTTAATATGAACCTGGTTCCACGGGGCAGTGGCTACACTTGGATCCACTCCTCCGTGCACACAGCAGTCATTCATTCCTCTGCAAAATCTGCCTCCAAGAATTTAATGGATGCCCATGCTTGTGAATGACACTCTATAAATAAATAAACCATAAGTAGACAGCAAAAAGTCTTTCAATCTATATGTAGTCTGGATGGAAATGGATGCTTCATTTCCTATTGCCAGTTCTTTGAGTCAGCTTTCTCCTAAGAGCTAGACTTATTCTCGTGACCATAAGAAAACTTCTAGCTATTTTAACATTTAAAGCTTCAATGTTTCAGCATTAAAAATGTTTCAAATAGTAATTTGACTCTGGCTTCTTCCTTTTTATTACAAAGCCATAAAAGAAACTAAAATTACTCCTACAATGAAAGTTTTTTTCCTGCCATTTCCTTTGAAAAATCTGGCCTTTTCTATATAGTTTGTTTCTATTCCTAATGGAAAATATTGCAGAATTTTACAGGCTATGAATGTAAAAAATATCACTGCCTGAAGTTAGCCCATTTTTTAGGCCTTAGGCAAAATTCAAAGGTAGAAGACATTTTTCCCCTTCAGTTAAGTACGGTTCCAAAAAATACATACTGACTTTTAAAAAACTTTCTATAATATTCAGAGTATGCCAGCTTTAAGCATGAGTATGAGTCATATATATGAAATTTATCAAGCTTGGTGTTGAATTTACCACAAGTTTTGGAAATGTATACTTTACACGAGAGGTTATTTGCATGTTTATGTTATGAATATTTCAATAATTCTTTTAAATTTAATTGTCTGAACTGTCCCAGAACCCAGCAATCCTTTGATGCCATTGACTTGATCTATGCACGTTGCTCTTAGAATCAATTGAAATCCTGGCCCAAATTCTGTTCCTCTCTGTTTGCAGGAAAAGTACAAATCCACAAGGGATATATCCAGGTTCCAAAGATCTGGATGAGGATCATTTGCCGGCACCATTTCTCAACCAAACCTATGGCCCAAGTCAATCCAAATGATGATTAACTGAGGCAAAGTTTACACTGTTTATGAGTTTACATAGTTCTGCTGGCATAGTTACATCTGTTAGGACTGAGAAAAAATTCACCCTTGAATTGCCGTAACGATGCTAGTCTGCCAGCAACCCTCCATCCCTCCTTCAATATACTCCTGATCTATACACAACTGACCATGGAGGAGCCCTCTTGCCTGAAAAGCTTGTCTCATTGGACCAAAGAGGTGCTTTAGCTGTACTTGTGACAGGACATCATTAATGTAAGATGTGTCTCAGGTAGGCAGAGTTCAAAGTAAAGCTAAACCAGAAGAGGCATAAAGCCGAGCTTTTAGTATGTAACCTTCAGATTACACTGACATGCCCAGGTCCTCTCCTGCAATTGTTGAAATCTGACTGGGAAATACTGGTGTGACTTCACTGTAGTTGTGCTCCCAAAAATCTACAATGATAACAATTTAAAAGACTTTCCTCAGGTATTGCCTAGAATTTGTAGAGGTCCAAGACTTGAGGAGCTGAATTAATTAAAAGTTTTAATTACTAAGTCTCTAGCAGGCATCATCACCAAACAAAAGCTGCCAAACATTGCAGATATCAGTGGACACACACAATTAAAGAAATACTGTGTCATAGCTAATACAAAAATATAAGTTTCTGATTTATTTTTGTTGATGGTCAGATCAATTTAAGAGACTGTGATGGCCCTTGCACACATTTAGAACTGATCTTACTAAAAATTATTAACAGAAGTAACTTTTTGTTTCAGTGAAAGCTGAGGTGGTCTCCTCTCTGTAAAACTGCTGAGGACAACATGCAGTTAGTATAAGGTGACTACTGACCAGATTTTCAGAGGTGGTCAAGTCTTATCAGGTTTTGATTAATTTGTGTGAATGACTGTAGACTTCTATGAAAATCTCTACCATAGAATTTTCATAGATAATTATGTTATTGACAAAATTTTATAGGAATAGATTTGATCCTGAAAGAACCTCTCTGGGAATATAAAGCAGTATACAGATTTTTGAAGAGAACAAGCTTAAGAGAAATAATAATGTTTCACAAATTGGCAGAGGATAAAGAGATAATTGTTTTCTTTGGTATTAAAGTAATAGATTCAAAGGTTATAAATTAAACTATAATCCCTCTTCTTACTATCAGTCATGTGAGAAACTGAACAAAGAAAATCCATGTTGATTTTGATTTTGTAAGCATGATGAAATCATATATCAGACTAGTGATTGCTTTGTAAAAGTGTTGTAAAAATACAAATATATGTACAACTGGCATCACTATTGCCAGGGGCTGGAGCAAGGTTCTAAAAGCCACCAAAGGGAAACAGATAGCTGTTTATTTTCAGTTTCTGTGGGAGTTAGTAAACTTGAAAATCTGTTTTAAATGGAAGTGTTGGCTTATTGAAAGACTACTGTTGAAAATGTCACGAGAATTAATATGCATTAACATAATGAAATTATTAATATGAAACATAATGGAATTTTTACTGTCTAATGCTATCCAGAGCATCAAAGTCTTCAGAGCAGACTTGGAACAACCCTGAGAATTTGATGTTTGAGAAAGTGAACAAAAACATAACTTTCTTTGCAAAAACACTCCAACATAAAGCACAAAAGAATGACAGATAAAGAAAACAGACTGTGCCAATGCTTGCTATACAAATGAAAAAGATTGTAAAGAGTAGCAGCAGTACAAAGTTTAATGTTTTCATGAATATATGAAAGGAATAGAAGTCTGAAGTAAATTTCCGGTAAAGGCAATGCTGAATAAATTGTTTTAATTCTATACATCAGCTATTACTCAAGCTTTTTTATACCACTTTATTGGTAACCCCATATTTAAATTGTATATTTGCTTAGTTCTTAAAATTACGAACACAGACCTTTCAACTAATAGGCTTCTGCCTTTATTCTTTCCAAATCTGGAGATGAAAAAAATAGATGAATTAGTTCTCTCAGTAACAATCATTCCTATCCTGCTCTGGGTGCATGTCTAGAAAATAATTAACAGATTTTCTCTAATGCTTCCTAAAGATGTTGAAACTATAGAACAAATATTGACTGAGAGGCAGCAAAACTTGCCTTGACAGGAGAAAACAACAATGGTTTATATAACTGAAAACAGTTTGCCAAAACCAGAATAGAAGTTCTGGAAGCTCTTATTTAAGGTTGATGTCAAAAGGGCCCGATGTGGTGCATACACGCATTTGGGTATTTGCAGGCCACGTATATCTTCTATTGCCTTTGCAGTACCACACAACAGTGCTCTTCGGCCTTCCTGAAGATTTGCAGGGCCTCAGTTTCTGTCCGTGTGAGCTCATCATGAGGCAGTTTAGCATCTGATCCAGCCTTTAGGAAGAAAGAGGGAACAAGTCATAAGAACCTGAAGGTTCTATCATGACCAGGCTTTCAGAAACACTAGCAGAAACTTGCAGGTATGATCTTTGCCACTTTTTATCAGGGGAAGACAGGAATTTGGGGAGGAGGTGGAGGAAACAAATCTGCACCTTGTAACAGGGTTGAGCACATTGGGTAAGAAGGACTTTGGACTGCAGCGTGTAAAATCACAGAGGAGGTGGAGGCAGCTTACTCTGTGCAAAGATGAAGTGCCTCTCTTTTCCTTTGTTCTCCCCACACATGTGCACGCCCCTTCCCCCAGATGTGAGCTCTGCTTTTAGGTAAGGAACACCAAAGAAAGGCATTTACTCCTAGTGTCTGCTTGGCGCCTGCTTGGTAAGGGTCAAAGACCACCTGAGCTCATGAATGTTACACAAGAGGCTGTTGTGAAGGGGCCCCAGCCCGCAGCATGCATCAACCCGCCTCCCTACTCCCCCTCTAGTGCTGGCTTTGTACCTCAGGGGGTTGCGAAAGTCCCAGGACTACATAAAGCATTCCCTGTCTGGATGCCCTACAACTGCCATCAACACTTGGGCTCTTGAGAGTCTACAGGGACCGGCACTGTCTGTAAGGGACCGTGCTGTGATGGGCTGGGGCAAGCAGGTGCTTGCCTGCACATGCATTGGGGAAAGCTGCATGATTCCCTCTGGACCTGTCAGGGCAGCCTTCCTCCCTGTTTCTGATGCTCTTCTCTGTTTGCTGTTGCTGCAGGGACAGGATGGCCCACACGGAGAAAGCTTTGCCCTGGCTGCTGATGCTGGCACTGGTCTTGCTGGGCAGCAGCACAGCGGAGCGGGACTGCCGAGTAAGCAGCTTCAAAGTCAAGGAGAACTTCGACAAGACCAGGGTAAATCTTCTTTCTCACCTGGATCTGTGATGACTTGCCTAACTCCTCCAGGCTTGAAGACCTGGCATTCAGTAGCACCAGGGTGTTCCCATGTTCAAAGTCACAGAGTGAGACACAGAAGTGTGTGATGCTGCCCACATCTCCACAGATGCTCGATTCTGATGCTTCTGATAAATGAATATTGCAGAAACTGAGGTTTAGCAGACTGGTCTCAACAGGATGGTAGTAGTACGGTCTAAATAGAAAAGGAGTGTAGCGACTTGGTTGTTTCTATGCAAAATTAGCACTCGTGGTTTTTTTAGACATCATTGCAAAGAAAAAACATTTATATGTAGATCTGGCAAGATCTGCCAGTTGTTATCCTCTTCCCACCAAATTTAGTATTCTAAATACTAGAGAACTGCAGATACAAATAATATACCAGAAAATGTTAATTCTTTCATAAGTCCTGGCTTCACGAGGATGTATCAGTGAGTTTATGTTGTTGGAACAGCTAGATCTGTTTCTTAGGTAAAACTTTGAGGCATGGTATCAAAGATCTGCATGTCCTCCCCTCTGTCACCTTCAGTAGTTTGTAATGTCTGTTTGTAATTTTTTCCATACTTCCAGGTTTAATGGCAGCCTTTTTCATTTCCTTGCAGTACAGTGGCACCTGGTATGCCGTGGCAAAAAAAGATCCTGAGGGGCTGTTTCTGCAGGACAACGTGGTAGCCCAGTTCACCGTAGATGAGAATGGACAAATGAGTGCCACTGCAAAGGGCAGAGTTAGACTCTTCAAGTGAGTTGTTTGCAATCTTTCTCTTGTTCTATTTCATTAAGCTTCTGCTTCGCTTATCAGTGTTCTAATCCTACCTGCTGTCCCTGTGCTAGTCACACAGTCACACTGAATCTGTGTAATAGCACAGATAGTTTGAATGTGATGTTTTCTTTCTCTCTGCTTACAGTAACTGGGATGTCTGTGCCGACATGATTGGCTCTTTCACTGACACAGATGATCCTGCCAAGTTCAAGATGAAGTACTGGGGTGTTGCATCTTTTCTGCAGAAAGGAAGTAAGTACTTAGCTACAGAAGATGCAGAACTACTTGAGAACCTAGTTGCATTGTATGCCCATGCTGGGTAAGGAAAAAGTAGTGTTGGATTTCTTAGACACACTTAAAACATGTAATAGCTATCATACAGGAAAGCCTTCATGTGAAATGGTAATCACTATTTCCTATATGGAGCACCTGGTTGACTTTCTTCAAACAAGTGCAAATCAGGCCTTTGTATATCTTCGTATTTCTTTTGCTTGTTACCCAACAATGTAATCAAAGGTCACGGTTTTGGAAAGAAATGAAAGGTGGATTAAGTATTTTAAGTCTTGTTTTAGTTCAGAACTCAGTTACAACATGCTTCTGTTCTCTCTGAAAAGCCTAACGTCAGACTTGGTTGAGCAGGGAAGAGATTTTTATTTCACTTGATCTCATCTCTGCAAATACAGAGATTTATCTGTTTAAAGAAACAGATAAGATCCAGTATATATGTGTTTGTGTTTTCCTGTCATCTGTCACACCCTATGCAAAATTAGTTTATTGAGCCAAGTAGATATTCAGATTTTTGTGTTTGTTGCCACATTTTATAACGAGGTTCAGGCATGGATTTACAAGGTGCAAATGGCTTCTCCATACTAGAGGAGAAGTAGTGCTGCCTCTTCTCTCCATCACTGTCCTAGAAAAATATGGTTATTTTTGAAAAAAACCCAATACCTTCAAACTGCCCTCAAACCATGGCATTAGGAATAAACTAAGAGCTTGTTTTCATTTATATCAACCTTCATGGTTTTATTTTCTTTACAGAGTTATAGCAGCAGTTTCTTTAGATTTACTAGATTTTGCTTATGTCTCTGACATCTTTGCTTCTTTGCTGTGGTTTCTTCTAGATGATGATCACTGGGTAGTGGACACAGATTATGATACATATGCTCTGCATTACTCCTGCCGCCAACTAAATGAAGATGGCACTTGTGCTGATAGCTATTCCTTTGTGTTCTCCCGGGACCCCAAGGGACTGCCTCCAGAGGCACAGAAAATTGTCAGACAAAGGCAAATAGACCTCTGTTTGGACAGAAAATACAGAGTTATCGTTCATAACGGTAAGAACATTCTTTTCTGAAAAATTTTAATTCAGGGTTTAATGTCTAAATTATTGGGAGTCTTTTGCTCATTAAATATCAAATGCATGAAGTCTTCTACTTAGTGGCTGTAACACTGTCTTTTCAAAACCAAAGTTTTTAGTAAGTTATTTCCAACTTTTTCTTTTATCCTGAAGAAGAGCTAGGGTGGATAGCTTTCCATGTGGCATACCACATCAGCTGAAACAATAATTAGAGGAAGTTGTAAAACAATTAAATTGATGTAGTATAAGTAAACATAGTAAGGATAAACTTCATAGTTGCTGTAAAAAGAAATTGTGTATCTCTAATCAGAATGCTTTGCCTTTCTCAGCAAAATAGATTTTGAAGGGAATGGAATGTATTTTCAAAAACTTCTTTGAAAAATTACTCATAAAAGACTTTTAACAAAACCCAGAACTTTTGGAAAGCATACCTTATAGCAGACCCTTTTTCACAGGTCCTCATGCCAACCATTTCACAAAGCGTTGTGGAAAAGGAAGAATGGCAGTATGACCCTATCTTGAGTCATATAGTCAGACTGAGCTTGCAACACAGGGAAGGATACAGATTAGCTCACTTGTGCTTGAGGAGATCAGAAAAGGCCAAATGGTAATTTCCACTACTTTAATCAATGATCTAGAAGAAAGCACAATACACTTACTGATATATTACACTCAGAGTGGGGAATAGTATAGAATGAAGAAGACAGATCAGGATATTCAGGACAAATACAACAGTGGTGTACCGGTTCCTACTACACCCCCCCCCCCCGCCCTTGCATTCTGGGAGACACGATATCTGCCGAAGACTGAACCAGGGAATCAGCTAAATATGAACTCCCAATGTAATGTTGTAGCCGAAACTGTTAATGTGATTCTGGGATGTATATACCAAGGATGCAAAAGATGAATTTACAGACTCATATGGGACTGTTGTGCTTGGCATAGGTATGCTTGCTATGTCACATTTGATGATAATCATAACTAGAAAGGGTACTGGAGGATGAATTTGAAGTTTCAAAGAAGAGCAGAGAAAATGATTAAAAGCTTATAAAATGTGTCTTCTAGTGAGTGCTTCAAAGACCTTGATCTTTTCACATCAAACCAGGTTAAAGGCTGATGTGAGCAAAGTCCGTGCTTGTCCACACAAGCAATGGGAATTGTATAATAAAGGACTTGCAAACACAGGAATAATAAATTAAAATGGATGGAACTTTAAACTGGATACATTCAGAGCAGAAATAAATAGCCATTTGTTTAACTCCAAAGGTCATTAACCTTTGGAGCAATTTACCAAGAAGTGTTGTATGTTCTTCACCACTGAAATCTGTAACTCAAGATTAAAGGCTTTTCTAAATGACATGTTAGAATAAACTGGGATTGACTGAAGGAACTTTTGTGTATTATAAAGAAAGTCAGGACAGATGAGCACACTCAGCTCTTGTGGCCCTATTACCTGTTCATCTGATCTACAAACAGAGAATGATATACTGCCACGTTGTAAAGTAGGTGTGCTGATGACTGGGTGCCTGAAAGATCTGCTAAGGTGGGTGGCGTTTAGAGTACTGATTAGCAACTGGAAAAAGTGCCTGATAACAATGAAAATAAAAATTTTGTCTTGAGTGAGAATTTGGAGAATACATAAAAGACAATTGAGATTTAAGGCAGTCAAGACAAAGGGACATCATATATGCCAATAAAATTGGCTTTTGTGAATTATGAATATAATTTCATAAAGGGCAGTATAAAAAAGAAGCTGTCACTATATAAATTGAGGATACTATGTTTTGAGTACTGCATTCACTGCTCTTCAAATGAAGTATAGCAAGAATAAAAATATATGAAGAGGAGAAAACAAAATAATGAGATGATTAGGGATGTTTTTGTATTAAATGTAAGAAAAGTGTAGATACACAGCTGTTGTTCTGTAATTTTGAGAGGCGTGTGTTATGGTTCCTTGCATTTCTGTCAAACCCAGAGAAACTACTATTTCACTGTAAAATCAAGATACTGGGCTAGTCCAAGTACCAGTCTGATTCAGCATGGTAGAATCTGTGTTTCTATTATTTATACTATATGAGGCTTGCAAAGCAATAAATGTATTATCAATCTTTGCAAGAAAGTACAAACAAAAAAGAAAAACTGAATATATTAAGTACTTCATGACTTCTGATGTAACTTTTTCAAACATCTCACAACTTCTGTAAAATAGAATGCTTATGGTTTTTCACAGAATATAGAACCAATAGTGTAATTTAAAACCAAAAGCTCAGAATGCCTTTTGAAAGCTCGCCTTAAATATTGACTTCCTAGCCTTAATTTAAAAATTGATCGTGCGCCCTTTAGTTTGTTATAGACATATAAAATCTACCAAGTTGCACCAAGTGCTGTATTCTTTGTCTGCAATCCTAGTTTATATTCAGATGTTAGGTGTTGAGTGCAGTTTTTGATAAGGCTTTATGAGTTCCACACTGTTTGTAAATGAAACATAGTAGCCCAGGTCCTTAATACTGTTTGCTTTTTATTAAGGATTATGCCAGAGTTCGAGCATAGCACCAAAGCATAAACGAAACTCAAAGCCAGCAATTTTCATTTTCCCCTTACTGTGATCAGGACCTGTAATTACCACAGTGTTAGCTGATTCTGAATTCTCAGTATCATTAAGCCAAAGTTCCTGCAAAGCAAGTACTTTGGGAATGAGAGAATGACTGTGAGCTAAACTGAAAACCCCCACATTTGCTGAAAACTTTACGTCAGAAATTCTTATAAAATTCACTTAATTCCTTATGCGTGGATTGGAAGCCTTGCTACTTTAGCTTCAGAAGTAGTAGCAAAAAAAATAAGCCAATTTCATTTGTCTGTACCGACCTGCATTCTGTTGTTATTGTGGTGAAATTCTGACTGACATTATGAGATGCTGCAAGAATAGGCTTGTATCTGTTTCTAATGGTGCATACTCTGCCTATGTCTTGAAGTTAATTTTTTTCCCCAACTTTTTTTCATTAGATTTTAGAATGAATACTGTACTCAGTTTCCCCCAAAAAACTAATAGGTGTACAAAACTTACTTTGATGAAAAAAAAAATCTAGAATATCTGTTCTTTACGTGCCAACTCCTTAAGGCAAAAGAGAAGCCTAGGAAATGACAAGTTTTTTATTGTAACTTACATTGCATTTATGATGGTAGCTCCTTTCCAAATATGTATCAGGGCATGATGCACTTAGTCTCTCAGAAGAATAGCTCAAGTCACTTCAAGTTATGCACCGTGAGTGTGGTATCACAGTGGCACTACTTGTAAATGCAATATGATGTCACGTCAGTAGAGTTGAAAGCTGAATCTGCTGTTAGCATTTGCTAGAAGCAAAAACTGTGGAACAAAGAGGGCTATATGCCTTCAGTGAATTTGATACTGCCGTTAGAAGTTTTGGAGGTCAGGAGATTCTTGTTTTGTTGAAAGAAATTCTTAAATTAATGATTTTTAAAAGGCAAATAATTTGAAGCTTAACTCCTTAATCACTGATGTATCCAGTACCTTGTTTGCTGAAGTATTAAAATGCTTAGGACAGGTGTAACAGATTGGGTGAATTCCTGTTTTGTTCAGAGCTGAAAATGCTTTGGAATTATAAACTACAGAGCAAGACATTGTCATTACTATTCCAAGTAACTGACTGCTGGACTCATTGGAGCATTTTAAGGAAATTAGATATGTATGCACTTTCAATTTGGTGAAAGTCTGTATATTTTAATTTTGTCCAGTGTGGTTGAAATTTTGGGTTTTGTCTGTTTCAGGATTCTGCTCTTAAGGAGATCCAAAACTATGGAGAGAAACCATGTAACAGCACCACAGATGTAAAGTCAACACACTGATTGGGTGTTCTCTTGAAAACCATTTAAACAGCTTCATTTAGATTTTGAATATATTTATCTGAACTGTGTAGCTCACCTTGTTAATAAACCAATGAAACATATTAATAAACTTGGATTACAGGGGATGCAAATTGTTTGTATGCACATCTGTACATATGTAGACATTAGTATTATTAGTAAGCCATTATCTTAATGCACTGTTTTGAACTGGTGACAGATGGCAATAATTAAGAATTTAATCATTCTTTTTTCAGTGTTTCCAATTTCTGACTAACAGAGTTTTAATTAAAAAAAATGAAATATATGTATTTGCTTTCTAAAACTTCTACTTTCTTTTCAAATGCAATGCCATCTTTTCTCTAGGAAATACTAGAAATCACTATCAGCAGCATTTTAGAAAGGAGGAAGGAATTTGACTCTATATATCACTGAATAACTTGATTATATGACTACAAAAGACACAAAAAATACACATCTTCTTTGAACTGTTTTATATACAACAAGTAAACATTTATTTATTTTTTTATTTATAAATTAACAGGTATTATGTACATATTTTTTATTTGAGATGGCACCAAACTGGTCATTCACTTTGTGATAATACATGATTCTCATCTCGCTTTGCCCAAACTTGTGTTCAGGTAGTCAGTTAGCTATGTGTATGATCAAGTGCCTTTTTAGAATGGGATTTTAAAAAAAGCAGATACTTTCTGAGGATGTACATTTTCACTAGAAAGTTTATCTCTCTTACTCAGTAGATAATAAAGTAAAAATAGATCAGGTGCCCTCTTGATGTAGTACCTCTATGACACTTACGCCAACCGAAAATGCATCCTCATAGAAATTAATCCATCTGGTAAGTACTGATTTTAACTATTTTACACTCATCAAGTTCACTGCCATATTCCTATTTATTTCAGTTTAAGGGGAGAATTCAATCCATTGGATTAAATTGTCCAAATCTTACTGAGGCAAAGCAGCGAAGTCAAGACAATTTCGCCTGCAGGAATTAAAAATACAAACGTAGCTTTTTTCCCCCCCCTTCTCTGGCATATAATACTATAACACAGTGACCTATTCAACCTGGGATAGTGTAGACCAACATCCAAAGTGTGGCACAGCTCAAACTTTAAAAAACTATCTGGTAATGACAGACAATTTTGGTTGCTCGTGGTTAGTTCTTCTTGCAGTGGTTTCTGTACCAGCCTGATGCCTTACAGGGTTCCCTCTACAACAGAGAAGAATTTCCTGACATTTACGTCTGAAATGGGTAATATTATACAAAACTGGATTGATGGCAGAGTTGGTAAAAGTGAATAACACTATCCAGAAAAAAACTGATGGCAAAATATTTATATCATGTTTGTTGTTCTGGAATAAAATTAAAAGAATAATTATTATAATTGGGCTCCACATAATGAAGAAAGAGATCATCAACACAAAGAGGGCTCGGAATAGTTTGTAGTCTTGCTGGGAAACACGAATCTGACTGTTTTCTGAGTATGCTAAGCCAGCATTTAAACTCCTTCTTGATGCTTTTGTAATCTGCAGTAAAAGAGAAGAAAGTCACTTTCAATGTTAGAGAATTAGTAACACATTTTTACAAGTGCAAAATTAAATCTTGGCACATGATGTTTCTGTTTTGAAAAGCAACTACAAAAAAAAGGCATTACACAATTTCATTTTTACTTTTTGTCAATGGCTCCATTTCAAACATTCTCACTTTACTAGCATTTTTTTTTTCCTCTCAGCTGTTCTCAATATTAGTCAATCTGGTTGTTCTCCTCATGGCTCTCTACCAGCCATAAATACTTCTTAGCATAAAACAGAGCCTTAATTACTCATGAAATCCCATTAACTTCAAATTATGACCTCATTTGCTCTATCTAAATAAACCCATTGATTTTTTTCACAAAGGCAAACTGGAACATAGTTAACGATCTTGTTGATGCACAAGAAGGAAAGCAATTCAATTCTCTTATAGTCATACTCATGTTATAAGGTAGATATTGAAAGAAGCATAAATTTACCACTTTAACTAAATTGTGAGAAATTTTAAATATGAATGGGATTTTACATTAAGTTTAGTGCAAACTTTTAGTTTTTCAGTCAGTCATTAGAATTGCTTTCTATGAACTAATGTGAAATCTTAAGGATCCTTTGGTCACTATGAAAATCTATGTCTTGTAAAAGTACTGTCTGATGTAAAAAAACCAGACTATGGGTAGTTTAGGAATCTAGTATTCATGGCTGTGAATAATCTATCACCAGGCAGAATAATGAAACCCAATGGCTTGCAGAAAACCCTGCCTACACTGAAGTTGGCATAGCAAAATAAGTCTGTTACATTCACATAACTGATTCAAATAAAATAAACTTGAAATATTTAGCAAACATTTAGGCTAAATAATTGAGATGCTATTTTGCCCTCTGCATGGGGAAAGAAGGGATATTTTCAAAAGCCAGGATCAATCTGATGTCTCAGTAGGAGAGTCAAAAGGTGTAAGACTCATCCTGCTACTTTTATGTGTGACATTTTACTTTAGCAATGATTAAAGGAAGGATAACAGTAATACTAGTAATCCTTAGTAGCTTCCTTGTTCAGGTAAGGATGAAAATGGTCATATATAGAGAGAGAGTAACTTGTCATTCTTTCTGCAGTTTTCTGGATTTGTCACACGAGATAGATGGGCTAGAATAAATACTCATTAATAACCTAGGTATCTACCAAAGATTTCAACAGAATGTAGAGTATAAATGAAAACCTGTGATCCAAAAATGGGCTTCCTAGCAGCCGCTGAGCCTGAGAAGGGACAGCCTCCTGCTTCCTTGATCTAAAAGGGACAGAGAATTCTGATATTTTGAACACATACTACTATTCCAACTTGATGTTCTTCTGCTGTACTAATTTGGAAGCAGAATCTAGGCTAACTAACTCCCCCAAACAATCCGATCAAAGAGTTGTTCTTAGAGAGCACCTAACCTGCCTTAATAAGAACGAAGTTTTCATAAAATAAAAAGGACTAATAACCACTTCTAATATAAAAATGGGAAAAAGTGGGAAAACTAAGTTCTGTACCCTCCTAAACCTCCACTGTTCAAAACAGCTACAGAATATCCTCATTGGATACCTGTCTGTTCCATACAAGTACCCTTCATCTTTCCTGCAGAAGCTGCATACCCTAGAACTAAGATGTAAGAACCCCCCAGGACTGCAGAAAATAAAATGCAACTATATCTCAAGAAAGTGCTCAACTGAATTAGGGTGGCAGTGATATTTGCTGGATCTCTTTTTGGTCTGCCTAGTATGAAGAATCTAGGTATCTGCAGTGGGCATCTGGACCAACTCTGAGAACCAGGAACTTAGAAGTCATGTACATACAAGCGTAAACACAAATAACTTCAATACAAATCACGGCTTCTAATCTGTCATTTTTGCTGGTGTTCAAGGAAGTATTATGTAAAAATAGTAACTCAGTTTCAGATTAAATTGTAAAGTGTACATTTGTAGAGTATGTTTGTTAACAAATTTAAGGTCTTCTATCTGTAACGAATCATCATCATGATAGATGCTGTGTTATCTGAATACATGAATTCTTTGAACTGCTTCCAGTAACACTGAGCATTGTACTCTGTGTACACTGGCACCGTGGAGCATTCTCACAAAGTGAGAGTGATCCTGCTGTTGGAAATGACTCAGGGATTAAGACATTCTCCAACTGAGTTCTGGTTGCTTCCTGGAGAGCACTGTGACAGAGAAGATTCAGTTATAACAGATCCTGCTACAGGCCTCATTCCTTTTTCAGTTGAGGACAAATGGTAACACATATTAGCATCCATGCTATCAAGTTGGAAAAGAAACATGAGCATGGCAGCATGGGGCAGTCTCGTAATCCAGTATTCCAAATACTTTTGGGGGCTTCTACCTCCCTACATGCCATTGTGTTCTCTAAATTTACCTGTTGTGACCTGGATTATGTGAGAAAAGAGGAACACAATTCCTGTCCAGGTCTCTGACCAGGGACTGTAGCATTCCTTGGCCTGCAACTTCTTGCAGGTCTTTCAAAAGGCTCAGACTTCCCACTGAGTTACTTCATGTTCTTTGCCTACAGCAAAAATCATGTTGCAAACAGCAAGTGCTTTCCTTCACTAGAAGAGGTTTACCCAACTCATTTACTTGAAGGTTGGAATGAGCTTATAGAGCGTACAGAAACTAAGGGATTTTGACTATGAGTTTAATCCTGCTCAATAGGCAAGTACATGTAGAGCCTAGATTCTAGGTTCCTGGTTCATGAAAACATTTATGTGCAGCTCAGGTGCAGGTGCCCACAGCCCGTTGGTTCTCAGCATTTTGTTAGTGAATTCTCTGCTCGATAATGTCAATAATGTGTATATTTTGACGTTCCTTTCCAAAACCTGAAATTTTCCTTATACAAAGTATGAGAAGTTTAATTATCTTATACAGAAACTGAGAATCTTTTGGAGGCAGTTGCTAAAAACTAGGCAATACAGTGCCTAGCTTGAAGATTTCTAGCTCTTTCTCATTCTGTTTTTGCAAGAGGAAAGGGTATGCAATGACGTGCTTTAAAAGGGATTCAGGTAATTAATATCATGTTTGCTATAATATAGATTAAAACTTCATAGAGCCTGTTGTCTTGGTCCACATTTCAGCAGTTAAACAACATCCACTCAGAAAGAAAGTGGAAGTAGAGTGTTTAATTTACAGATTCTGTTTGCAAAGTTTGAAATTGTGCAGGAAGAAGTGTATTCTAACAAGACCTGTGTACTAAAAATACATGCAGAAAATCAGCAGATCTAAAAGGGAATGGATTTTTTTATAGTACTACCTCTCTCTGCTTTCTTATAAATCCTTTGTGACTCTGTAGTTTAGTCTCAAGAAAGCAAAATCTAGTTTTCAGTTACTTCAAATGCTTGACTTTTAGCATTTAGGAGACTGACAGTCTTTAAGTACCAAGAACACCCCAATGGAGAAGTGCATTAAATACTGTATATAAATGAAGGCAAACTTTGTGTTGGGCTTCTGGGATCGTTGTGCTCAACCATGTTCTTAGTTGAAACGTATAGGCTGTTACAAACAGGCTGCAGTGCCTCATTTATCTCACATACTTACCATTTACTGAGCAAATGATGCCTGTTTCCTTCTGGTGCATTTATATTCAGTGACAATATGTTGGTGCCTACTGAGTGTTTACTTCCCTTTGTCCTACAACAAAATTTAAAGGAAAAATATACCTGTAAGATTTTGGAATAGCTGATGACAATGACTAATCCTGGTATTAAAAAGAAAACAATGGCAATGGTCACATCCCAAACTGTTTCTCCTGCAGTGCTGGGCCAAACCAAGGTGCAAATCTTCATCTCCTGTTTACAAAGGATAAAGAAGAAAATTAACATTGTACAGTTACTTTTACTACAAAGTTGTCCTTCTCTCCCTCTATGCCTATGGACAAAATGAATGCAGACTAAACCGAGTCTGGGAACACCTTCTGTTGAAGCAGAGCAGCCAATTAGTGTATTACTTAAGAGTTTTGAAAGTCCATGCAATTAAAACTAAATGTGTTATCCACAATCAAAACATCGCTGTAAATTTCATACCAAATGCCAACAGCAGCTTTGAAGTTGGAGCTTTCAGACCTAAGACTTAACCCTGCGTTTGAGCACCGCGTCCTGCACACACTTCAGAACTCCGGGAACAAAACCCGGCACATGGGGTGCGCAGAGATCCCGCAACCGCCCCTCGTAGGACGCCACCCCTGCACTGAGGGGAACACTGCTCACACGAGGAGGTCCGAGCTGCACTGGGGAATGACAGAAAATTCCCAACGTGTCTAACGGGACAGGGGCCAGCAGCGGGCGGGGGGCTCCCGGGCTGCCGTGCCGGGGGCGGCTCCGGGACCACCGGGAGCCCCGGGATCACGCGGACCCCGGCTCCCAGAGGCGGCCGAGCCCCTCTCGCCGCACCTTCCCGACACCTGCGCCGCGCGGAGCCTGCGGGCAACCCCGGGCGGCGCTCGCCCTCACCTGTCCGGCGGCGACGGGCAGCCGCACCACGGTGAAGAAGCAGCAGAGCGGGAGGTTGGCGAGGGCGGCGAAGCCCCAGATGAGCAGGAGGGCGGCGAGCAGCGCCCTGCGGCGGCGGAAGGCGGCGCGACGCAGCCGGGCGATGCTGACCACGCGCTCCAGGCTGACGGCCGAGAGGGACAGGATGACGACGGTGCCGCTGAGGCTCATCACGTAGAAGAGCAGGTGGCACACGGCGTCGCCCAACACCCAGGAGTCGGTCCAGCGCACGACGGCGATGAAGGGGATGGCGGTGATGAAGAGCAGGTCGGCGCAGAAGAGGTTGAGGACCAGGCAGTTGGCGGTGCGCAGCCTGTGCCGCTGCCGCGCCAGCAGCCAGATGCCCCGGGTGTTTCCCGCCAAGGCCAGCAAGAAGATGGAAGCCAAGGCAGTTGACTCACCCGCGCGCAGGGCTGTCGCGTTGCGGCCCCTGAAGTCCGAGAAGAAGGGGAAGTAGGACCTGTTCCCCGCTGATGTGGCCCCACAGCCCGGCATGAGGGTGGCCAGCGGGCATGGGAGAGCCACACGCCAGCCCTAGCAAGTGGGCTGCGCTCCCAGTCACCACGGCGGCACCCAGGGTGCCCTCCCGGCACGGGGCAGGGGGCTGGCTGCCATCTCCTCCCTCCTCTTCCTCCTGCTGTGCCACCAAGGGTTCGGCCGTGCCAGCCAGGCGGTTTATGGCCCTCATGCTGGACTGGAACAAGGAAGTGGAAGGGTAAACACAGTTCAGCTCACACAAAGGCGAGGCCGCCCCAGTATGTGCCAGGGTGAGCGGGGCTGTCCGACACCTCCTGCAAGGGTGTGGGCCGGTGCGCTGGCACCTCCACACTGAGAGTCCCAGGCTTGGCCACCTCCTGCAGGGCTGGCCTGGTCTGCCCTGCTGTTCAGGCAGGGCCCCGAGACACCAGTGACTCAGGGAGGCCACCTAGCTTACTTCTGTCAGCTGGCGTGCATGCCTTAAAACAGAGGTGTGGCTGTCAGACCACCCTGAGAGCTCTTCTTGGGAGCCCAGGAGAACCTGTGCTAAGATAAAAAAAAATAGGAATTTACCCATCACCTCGTATCTTGACTGTGGCATTTGGAAACAGCAGTCCTGTGCATTTCTTGTGCTAATCGTGGTCCGATGTGGAGAAGTGTCACTGTGCTAGGTTTTGGGGATTCATTTACTGAGTTGATCCAGGGTCTTGCCTGCCTGTGTTATGAATTCTTGCTGAAGAAACCTGGTAAATTAGGACATACCTAGAAAATGCCATCTTTTCTGTGGACTTAATTCCTGAAAGCAGTTGCTTAAATTGTGAATTGACAGTAGGCCTTTCTGCTTAGGCTCTTCATTCTAGATGATTCAGAAATGGACTGGGAGTAAAGCACATAAATCATTACAGATGAGCAGATAATGTCTCATAAAAGAAGATGAAATGTTTTCATAAAGTACGTAAACAGTTGTATAACTTTAAATGTCTGTGGATGAATTTGATTCTGTGCCAGTGTAGGTGGTTAAGGGTACAGTTACAGGCTTGGCTGTGTGAAGCTGCACCTTTTGATTAGGTGAGAGCTGTACCAAGCTGCTGTGTCTATGGGACTGGGTGACCGGGCGGTGCTTCTGCAGTACCCTGGCTGTGACCCTGCCATCAACCACTTATGCAATGGTATTAGTGGGGATTCCAGAAACTTGGTCCTTCTAAGGGACGATCTCCTAATAAGGAATGACAAGAGTGAGGTCTTTCCTGGACTGCTTCCCACGTCTTTGCCAGTGTAGAATTAACATTGATTTTAATTAGCATGTTTTCTCTTCAGCTGTAAGTGGTTCTAATTATCTGTGCTGTCTCATCAAACAGGTGTATGAGATGCTCCTACTAATTCCTGTTGATTTCTTTAACTGAATGTGGGCAGATTCACTGTTGAGTGGGTGGCTTCTGCGAACTATGACTTTAAGTGAAGCTTACAAGAAAACTTGCAAGATTATTTTTTTGGTGGCTAGCAGTACAAGTGACTGGCAAGTATCTCAAAACATGCATTTTATTCTGCATCATTTGCTGGGAGGAAAAACTGTGGGCATACTGCAAAAGTTTCAGCAAACTTAATAGAACTGCTGAAGGTGATTATTCATATTTTTAATCAAATTTTGACATATCTAGCCAATTTATGTTGGCTTTGCTATGGACTGATTCTGTAAAATGCTTAGTGGATCTTGAAATGTAACAAATACCTTCCAGTTTCCACAACCTCACAGGTTTGGGGCTTTATACAAGCTGACAAACTAGCCCCAAAGTTCTGGGCAGCTGGCAGTAGCAGTGATGTGGTTAGCTCTGAATGGAGGCTGAGATTTGGGAAAGAGCCATCATTAGAATTCTGGTTATATTGGTGTGAAAACTTGGAAGACATTAACAGGTTGGGTGGTGAGCAGCTGGAAATGGTAGCACAGATAAAAGCAAATTGTATTATGAACGAAATCTGTGGCTCCTTTGGCATTAGTGGAATATAAGATCAGAAACTGCTCCTGTCAGTTCAAGGTAAAGTAAACACATCTTAAACAGAAGGGAAAAGGAAAATAGGGAGAGAAACATCCAAAGCAGCATTGCTGAAGAAATTAAGGTGTTTTCAGTAAGAGAGGAAAGGAATGCCAGAGGAGCAGAAGGTTTGAAAATGAGATTGTATGTGGAAGTATCTGGATAGACACTTGACCTTCTTTAGAAGGGATCACCTTTAGCTTTGGTCCTTAGGTGTGAATGGAAACCTTACTTACTTGTCATAAGGCTGTTGTTTGCTCAACAGCATCAACACAAAATGCTGCCTTTAGTAGGCTGTTAGTGAGCAAGCTTCACACTGACCTGTGTACAAAATCCTATGCCTGGGGACAGCAGAGGTATGGAGTCATGCACATTTCCATGGGGTTTAATCAAATGAATGGGAGGGCCTTGCAGGAACAAAACCAGCCTGGTTACTCTTGGGTCTGCTGGTTCCATTATCTAAAAATATAGTTTTCTTTTCCCTCCCATGAAGTACAAAAGCTGTGTTTGCTGTTGGGTAGCTACAATCATAGCAACCATCAGAATGTGAAATCTGAGGAAGGGAGGAATCATCTTGATAGAGCTACTGTGGCATTACTGTAATAGGTGGATGCTGTGTGTGGTACGTACTCCACGTGTGCTTCTGACAAGGAAGTGATTAACAGTGCTTGGAAACCTGGTGTGATTGCTTAACCTATGCCATTTCTTCAAGCTATGTGCTCTTTTATGCTAAGTAGTGGTGAAACATGGGAGTCAACTCAGATTTCATTGGTATAGGTTAAATGAAAGCTGCAGGGACCTCTGTGGAGCTGGTTAGCTAGGCTAGCGGGGGCAAATCTTGGGGGTTTTTTGTGGTTGGTTTTTTTTGTGTAGAATGAAAGTCTGAGTTTTTGCCTTCCCTATGACAGAAAAGGGCTGTGTTAACTGATATCATAAGTCAAGCTCTGGTTTTCACATTGTTCCCCTGACAACCATGAACTGTCAGAACAGATGGGGATAATTCAGCTTATTTGTTTCTTGGGCATAAAAAATATTCCCAGAGAGAAGGACCTCTTGGGCTAGGTGATTCTGGGAGATGGAGATTCTTTTTCCATTTGGACATGACCTAGTAAGGGTTTTTTCTTTATTTATGCATCCTCTTGCATGCAGATTGGTGTTTAAGTTTTTCAGTCTATTTTCATGCTCCCGTATAACAGTGAGTAAATACTGCTGACTTATGTAATGGATGTATTGCATATTTAATGTTTACTAAGTGATTTAAATTCATTGCATTAGAAATGTTGAGTCATTGTCTTCACAAAAGAGGTTCCAAGCTTATAGGTGATTCAAGCTGAGTCTATATAATAAAGATTTTAGCATAAGTTGCCACCAGGGTCAACTTTCTATTTTCATTTTTGCTTTTACATACCATGCTGCAGCTGTTCTGCTTCTAGGCACTATTAAGTCTCTGCTTAGAAGAAGTTATGCCATTTTAAGTTTTGTTTCAAATACAAATCTGTTGTGATTTATTTTGCTTTTTAGGAAGTTTTTTAACTGCTCACCCATTGTGTACTTCTGTATAAGTGAGCTGAAGCATTTACACCAATGTCCAAGGGACAATTTAAATTGCAGTGCAAATACAAATGCATCTGTTTATCCTCATACAGTAGCAAGCCCACCCACTCCAATCTGCACTGGAAATATTGGATGCTTCTATGGATCTGTGTGATCATATCAAAAACTAGTTCCTATTTCTTCTGGAGAGTCTAATTTTCCTGTGGTCAGTATCCATCAGAAGCTGGCATGCTTCGTGGGATACGTGCCAGTGGCACTGAAGTTTCAAGCTGTAGCAGCAGCATTGTTCTCCAATGCCCTGGTCAAAAGCAGAGCTGCTGCTTGTACTCTCAATAGATACTGTTTCTAATAACAGCTAGATCAGTTTTTTGTTGTCAAGACCACCAGAATTTTTGCCAACAGCAATGGAAAACAATTTCCTTGTGACTTGCAGTAAGGGAGGGATTCCTCTCAACCGAGTGCAAATATAAGTACATAATCCATGTATCAGAGAATTCCCCTGGAAGGTCATGATCTCTGCATGCTAACCAGCCTCACCAGGGTGACTCAGCTTCAGGTAGACAGTTCTGACTAAATGAGGTGTGTGTCTTAATATTTTTAGATACTATATTACACATCTAGCCCATGGATTTAAGGAATTTTATCAGTGAATATAGGATATCACAATGGTTCAATTGGACATTGCAGGATCTGGTAGAACATGCTTACCAAGACCTGAGTGAGATTTCTGTGGAGCATTTGTAGTCTGATACTTAAGTGCCATTGGACCTTTGCTAACTTTCAGATGTGCGTAAAGTTACTTACATTCCGAGTGATGAGCTTTGATGCAGAGCCATCAAAGCCAACACTGTGGTGGGCCTCTGAGATTTACAAACAAAACTTGTCACCAGCCTCTCTTGCTCATGAGATGTGCTCAGACATTTCCTAAACACATTGGTCTGCTGGGTTGCATGCAGTGCAAAGATCACAGATGTCATTGTTTTCCCTTATATTCAAGAAGCCAGTAATTAGAGGATGCTCTTTTTCATAAGGCTTAAGGAGAATCTGATTGCTTTCTTTCCCTTATGTCTCATCTTAGAAGAGTAACTTGTTGGGAGCAACAGGGGTTCTTCAGATCAGTATCAGCATAAAAACTTTACTTGTATTTCTGGAATTAGGTTTACAGAAGGCCTGTTTGCTGCAAAGAGAATCTGTCTGTATTGAAGGCAAGACTTGGGCTTAGCTAGCATTAACCTAGGGCTGGAGAAACAGAAAAAGCAATCTTGCTACACTGGTGAGACAAAACTGAAATAATACTTGAAATTTTGCTGTAAACCCTTCTGACTTCCCAAATATAATGCTAAATCATGATATTTCCCACATTGTTCCTGTTTTTAATTACCAGTGGCTGTTTGGGGTCTGGCTGCATTATAATTTAATATGAGATGATTAAAGGGATGTGACTTAGAGCTTCTCATAAACCGTGTCCAGAAAGCGTGGATGTCTAAATTAGGCTGCAGAGTTTTCTGTCTGGTTGAATGAGATAATATGGACCAGATCACACTTGTTACATGATAAAACTTGTGCTTTTGCTGATGCAGTGTGCTGATTCACCAGTTCGGAGATGATCAGGGAAATTAAACCTGGTTGCAGTTGCTGAGAAGCCAGCTGGATGTCACTATGATAAGGTTCCAGGCTTGTTTCTTATGGGATATTCTGAGGCATCTTATCTTGCTCCCTCTTTTTGAGATTATTAATTCAGTATGAAATACTTAAACTTTTGGTTGGGTGGAGAGATAGAAAAATGAGTGTATGTTCCTGACTATTGGTGGAGAGCTCTGTTCCAGGTCTGAGGGGGGACTGGGTGTCTCACTTCACGGATATGTGTGCTGTTTGAAGTCAGCTTTTTTTTCCTCAAGCGACTCGTTTGTCATAGGCAGTCTATGCTAGAAGTGAATTTACGTCTCTGAATCCTCAACAGCACTTCCTTTTTGCTCACCCAGCCTTTTTTGAGGAGTCATGTTTCTCACTGGCTGGCTTGGGTAGCTCCCACTCACTACACTGGCTTTTTGAATCTGTTCCTGGGCACCTTATGTAGGGGACCCCAAACTCCCCAAATACCAAAGAACCAGACACCACAGCACTGTTCATTAAAACAATGTGGGAACGAGGCACTTCCCACCACTAGAGAATTAAGTGACATTGAACTTGCCTTGTTTGTCTTGTTTTCCAGCGAGGTTGAGATGCATGAGTACAAATATTGATTCTAAGTTACTTTGCATGGACTAGAAGTTCATCCAGACATAGGAATACCAGTAATTTTCCAGTTAAGAAACAAGTCAAAGTTAAACTGTTATATTGACTTCAGGTGTGATCGCTACTAACTTTGCATGGAACAGACAGAACAACCACTGTGTCTCCTACTTTTTTTTAATTTAAATCTTGTGGTGTGTTGTTTGCAGATCTATGTATCATTAAAAATAGGGCTTCAAAGGACTATTAGAAATCTGGCTGATGTCCCTGACTCAAGGCAGACTCATCTGTCAGGAATGGTTTAGACAGTTACATAAGTGTCCCTGTAAATCTCCAGTGGTGGAGATTTTGCAGCCTAAGTGATGTTTCGCTGCTTGTCTATTCCAGCCACGAGGAAGATTGTCCTTATGTCAGAATTTCTCCTGTTGCAATTTTGAGCTTGTTACTCTTCTTACTGAGCATAGAAAGTCTTTATTTCTTTATTTCTTTCCTCTGTGTGAAATTTTGTCATTTTTCTTCGTGGTCATTTCAAGATTGCATAATCCTGATTCTTTAATTTGATCAGAAATTAGGAAGACTTTTAACTACATTCACATTAGTCTAAGTTGTTCTTGAAGTACGATACTCAAAATCGGATGCAGTATTGCAGCTAAAGTCTCATCTGTATTGACTAGAAATGAAAGCTTATGTATAAAACATGCAATAGTCTGTTTATTCCTCATGTTGCAAAACTGTTGCAAAATCATGCAGGTGGGATATTGAGTCATGTTCAAGTTTCTGTTTACTGTAATTCCAATAAACCTTCTGGAGAAGCTGATATACCATCATACTATTCATTTGGGGTTTTGATAGTTGATCATTCCAACATGTAATACTTTATCTTATTTATTTCAGATCATTGGTGTTGATAAATTGAAAATTCTTGCTGTGCTCTAAGGAGATCTCAGTTCCTACCTTGGAGGGTCTCAGATTTTGTGTGTCCTCTAGTATCATATATGAAAATCAGATAGACTACCTTGAAGTTGTCTAATACATTATTCTTAATTAGTCATTTCATGTTTTAAAAAGTGCTTAGTGGGAAACTAAAAGAGAAATCTATTAATACTAACACATGGGAACCACATCTGGCTCTTAAAGCTTGAGATTATTAGAAGGTCCCACATATGCATCCTCTATCCTTAGGCTATACCCTAAGCTTTCACCTCAGGCTGCTTGTTTTGGCCGTGTGGGTCAGAACAAAGATCCATTTTTCCACTGCTGTTACATCCTTAGAGCTATAAATTATTGATACATAATTATGTAATGTAGCTTTTCAGCCAGTTGTGCCACTCATTGTATAAACTAAAGGAAATAATTGTATTTCCCTACATAGTTATAAAACTGGCATTTGAATCAAAAGGTCCATGTTAGCACATTTTTGCCTTTTCCCTACCCACAGGACTTGCTCAGTTAAGAAAACCAAGGACATGTGATGTGATTCCCACTGCTGGTGGGGAAAAATCCCCCAGGAATTAGGTTAACTTGGTCTAAAATTCTTTGGCTTCTCTTCTTCCCTGTTAGGTACCATGCTTTTATTTCCTTCTCCAGCTTTCAAAATCTCAATTACACTGCCAAATTCTCCAACACAGTTGCTTGCTGTGCAGGTGGCTTCGAAGAGGTCCTGCACTGCCCTTCCCTGGGAGATATGCAGCTGCCTTGCTGTGGATGGCTATCTTGAAATAACCCAAAAGACCCCCATACTGATAATATGGCCATATTTTTAACACCCGGAGATTTTCTGCAGGGCAAGGGAGCACAACTTGACTACCTACTTCTGTCATGGTTTCCAAATTAGAGAAGGGAAAAGATTTAGAAATGCTGAGTTGCGCAGTTCCACTGTACATAGGTTATATTACTATGTATACACTTTATCTTTCTTGTACAATAGAGATAATTGTTGTCATTTTTAAGGTAAAACCATAGCCATAACTGTTGCTATAACCTTAACAGTTCAATCAGATTACAAGATACAGAAACTAATAAATTGATTGCCTGATTAAAATGGAAATGCTGAGAGCTCCTCTAGTGCTTGCTTACATTCTAATCACTTGTAAAATCCCACCTATGTTAATCCAAAAGCTTCCATAGACCAACATCTTCAAATTATGCAGACTTCTGGTATGTTGAAGTTCAATTACTTGAAATGGATGTAGCTCAGACTCCTGAAATTGTAAATACAATGTTCTTAAAATAACAGTTTTTTGTTTTTTTTTTTTTAAAATCACTTCCTGCATTACAAAGAACTAATCTTACAACTAAATCTTAGCATTAAGATGAGCTCATTAGGCACAAACTTCTCTTTCCTACATATAACTAGAGAGGAGCAGCAGACGTTTTTCTTGTTCATTTACTTTTGGGATAAAAAGTACTTTTCAGTTGCAGAGTCCTTAGCTTCAGAAAGGTGGAAAAAAGCACTGATGTGATCTGCATGCTTTGTGGAGTCGGAGTTCTGTAGCTGGTTTTAGTCACATATGGCAATCATATTTGTGACTCTGTCTTCAAACTAGATTTTTTTATGCACTTGAATGTAATTTTGGTATTTTTCAGCAATTCCACACTGACATCATGTATAAATTTATCAGTAAGGTTTTTTGTGCTTAGGTCTAATATCTAGCAAGCAGGACTAATGTTAAAGTTCAGAAGTGATGGAAGGAACAAAACTTTTTAAAGGCTATCACAGTATCAGCTTCATGAGTCTCTCTCTACAGTACCAGTTTCTAATGAGAAAGTGGTTTATGCTAATTTAAGAAAGCCTCAGAACTACAGCAGACTGACCTGCAGTAGGCAAACTTGTTTCATCTATAATACATAAAAGATCAGAATTTCCTTTTGCAGAAACTATGCTGAGTATGCAACTGGGAATAGAATACCAGCTGAATAATGTGTTGCTAAAAAATAACTTAAACTTCTAAAAGTAGCTTAAATAGAGATTATAATTATAATTTCACTGCAGTGAAAAGTATCATTATTATCCTGAGTTTAAAAGATGTTTATAAAGAAAGACATGAAATCAAGAGTTTCCCTCATAACAAAACGTTGAGATTGAGGCATAATTTCTGTTTTACTTGTTAGTTCATCACATCTTTGGTCAGGAAACCTGTTGCTACAATTAAGCATATTGTCAAACACAAAGATTAGACTGAGACATTGTCAGTAAAATTGAAAAGTGGATAAATAGTGAGTGACTAGTACAATAGATTTGGCAGATATTTTTTACAAAGATAATAGCTTTTACCATGTTCTTTGTCTCACAAACACCGGATTCAATCGATAACAACATCACTTGATGTTATAATAGTTATTGTTAAGAACTTGGAAAACACTCTCATGTTTAAGTTTAACCATCAGCAATTAGAGTGAACATTACAGGGTAAACGCATGCAGTTTTGCAGCAAGACGTGATAGAAAAAGCTGATACTAGCTACCAGTCATAAGCAGTGCACCAGAGAAAGATGGACCTTCGGTTTTTCACTGTCCTCAGCAAACCACGGCCTTGTAAAAGAAGCAAATTTATCCCAACTATTCTATCTTTCTAAAATTTCCTCTCAGAGTTTTGCGGAAGGAACTGCTTGCTGGACTTAACTGCAGGTGCGAGGAGCAAAATGCTAGCAGCAGATCCAGGTTTACACTAGGTGCTAGAGGAAAAGAATACTGTGACTGCAAATCCATAAGGGATTTTTTTCGCCTGTTTCTAATTTGTTGTGAGAATTTCTTGCTAACTTGTTTTCTGTATTAATACCAAAATACAGTAACACTTCATATATGCTAGAGCAATTTATTAAAACTGCACGTTTAAACTGTGACATCTGTCAAATGTAACAGATTGAATAACTGACATTTTTCAACTTTAACCTCGAAAATACAGAAGTGCAAACAAGTTTACTTCAGCCTAATTTTATATCCAGACTTTGAAAATGGTCTCGGGCATTGTCTGAAACAAACTTTTTTATGTACCAAGAGAGTTTGTATTTGCTAGGAAGTTTGTCTTCCCAATGACATTTTTTAGAAGAACTTAAACCTTGGTCAGCATTTTTATATGAGCTGTGAGTCACCCCTGTTCAGGGAAACAAACTACTTATGACTGATGTTTCCAATATGAATTTTAAGCAGCAAAGACCTCTTAACGTGACCTTCCTGAGTTTTAATGCATCAAGATGTTGATACACTATATGTGTATGCGATACATATATATATATATATATATATATACACACACACTATACAAACATCCCATTATAAATATATATATAGTGCACCTACTAGGGCCAAAAATCTTATGCAGCTGTTACTGTCAGTTATGGTACAAGCACAATCATCCAGATTTACCAACCAAGAACGAGACAGGTCAAACATTAAAATGAAGTCTGACACAACAGGTGTCCTTTGCTGTTCTTATTTTTAAGACTGGAAAAAAAAAGAGTCAGTAGTTGACTATTATAAGATACTCCTAATTTTAAAAAGTATTTCCATTTGCAAACAAAAAATGCAGTTGCTGTCTTCTGTAGGAATGTCAGGTAAAATATTTGAGGCCAAATAAATTATTGTAATGTTTTTGTGGAACTGAATCATAAAAGTAGTAGTCCTTTATACAAAAAGCTTTAAAAATATCTTTTGTCTTTGTAGAAAAGCATATTGGGAGTGTGTATAAATTAAATATAGTCAGTCCATTTGGAGCTCAAGCTGTACAAAAATCAATATGTGCAAGCAATTCTCTATGCTGGCTTGTTGGATACTGCACTTTACATCTGGGACACTCGAGAAAACTTTCATCAAGAAGGCCTGAATGTTTCAGGGAGGGACTTTTGTCATAGGTGGTCAGCTTCTCATCAAACATAGCTTGCAAATCTTCTTCCCCACGTCCAGATTCCTGGACTTTCTGGAAAAAAGTGAAACTTTAATGTAAGACTAGAGCATACATGCACGGATCAAATACTGTAGGAAAAAGTACTATGTTCTGATGGTACTCAAGCCTTGAGTGTTATAACAGTGAGGGTAGAATTTTGAAGATGGCTAAATACAGTTATACTACTTATGTTAATAAGAGGGCCTGTTGTACAGTTTTAACACCACATTTAAATTAGATTGCAGGTAGCTTTTCTGCAGACTATTTAAGACGGGTTTCCTACAATGTCTGACTGGGAATCCTTCCCCAGTCATCTTCCTAGCCACTTACACACTATCTTTCCGTAATAAAATGATGTCTTAGTCAGTCCCCTCTACATCAGATGCTACCTAGTTACTTTCCCAAAAGCTCTGTCGTAATTTTCTCCCTCCTCCTGATCCCATGCATGAAGTTTCTGTATGTGAAGGCTATCCCTAATTGCAAAAGGCACCCAAATGTCAATTTGACAGCTACTCCTCCAGCTTCTTAGCAGACAACCTAGAAACTGTAACTTCCCTGCTGTGCCTGAACTTGGGCTGTACTCCCAGCAGACAGAAGGTTTTCCATCCGCCTTTCCTGGCAGCAGCAGGAACTGCAGTCCTAGCAAACAAGGCTTCTGGGGGCAATGCCTGAATGAAGAACAGCAGAATCTCAGAGTTCATTCTAATTCCGTAATTCATTTGAGAAAATGCTTCCAAGTTGCATGCAACTAAGGGGGAGAGCAGTCTGACAGTCACAGAAGAATTTCTCTTGTCTGTAACTTGTTCAGAGTTTTGCATTTATCTTCTCTGTAAAGAGCACAGCAGCTTCAGACCTGATCTAATGAAGGGCATAGTTAATCGATTTCCATTTTGAACCTCATTTAAGTAACTCCGGAAGTGCAGTTTTGACAATCCTATTCAGCTATCACCTAATCTTACAAGATAGCTTATTATAAGGTTCCAGAAGCACCCACAGTCAAAACGCATTTCTGCTCAAGACCTGACCAATCCTGGATACAACAGAGCAAAACAGATCAATGACTTGCTTAATACTTCAAGGAGAAATTTGTAGGGAAAGATCAAGTGTAGGGCTCAAATCTAGACTGCTTTCTTTGGGCTTACATAACAAGCAGCAAACAGACCATGGCCCTCACGACACAACAAATTGCCTTTCTCATTGTAGTATGGAGCTTGTCATTTTGGAAATGAAAAACCCAGGTTTTAATGACCCACCCATGCTGTATCAGATGGAGATGGGGGAGAAATTCAGCTTCTGTTTTTAAGGATTGTGCCCTCTTCACTAGCAGCAAATCTGAGTAGAAACATACTGCAGCTTTGTCACTGTGCAACAGAAAACTAGATACACATCATAATACAAAATGCAGTTATGTTCCCTGCCTGCCAGACACCTGGCTATTCTGAATCTCTTTCTGCAGTACTAGTTCTCCGTGTATATAGTAGAGCAAAATGATGCCTAGGTTAGTTGACATGGGAATCTGCACCTTGGGGCCACATACCTAAGGGATATAAGGGGCCTACAGTGAATATCTGATGGCATTAACAGAAGAATCACTGTGCTTGAAATAAGATCCCAAAGTGAAAATATATACATTTATACAAAATCTATGACTAAATTTGATGCAAATTATTCAGTACATACCAGAGGTTCCAGGCGAGTTATTTGCTCCCTGGCCTTCCGCAGTTCCTTAAGGACTTTGTTTAACTGATGCTGCAAGTTCTGGCGATCAAGTTTTTCATTCTCAAAGTCTGTGGTGCATATCTGGATCTGTCAAAGTGAAAATTAAAAAATTGAAGTCAGAATTATTAAGAACTGTGAGGAGAGAGGACAGGAGGAGAGAGAGAAAGGGGTTTCCCCTTTATATATTTAAAGTAAGTTTTACTCTGCTATTATATCCTAAAATAGGATTTAAAAAAAAAAAAAAAAATATCACTGAAATACCTGTGCTTTCACTACAGAGAAATTCATACCTGCCCAATTATGAAAATCTTCCCCATTAGTAGAGGTGGAGTTTGCAGTTATTTTGGTTAAAGGATATTTCAAGCTATCTTGCATTCTTAAACTGAACATTTCATATAAAAGCATTAGAAATGCCAGTTTCTACTCCAGGATCTTTCTTATAGCAAGACAGTTTGGACAGAAACGATGGGTAACACTGGACACCCATGATTAAGAAATAAATGTAATTTTTTTTTTCCTATAACATCAATTAAATCTGTAAGAATATACTTGGAAAAAACAAAGATGATGGAAAGATGGCAATGCAATTACTTGTATAATTTTATCAAGTGTATATGGCAAAACTTTAATGAGCTGACTGGTTTTAGGATGTTTCCCATATCTAATCTGAGTCTGTACAGCTGAGCGAGTGATTGTAGAGAAAACAGCATCAGGATTGATCACACCCTCTTATCTGTAAAAGGTTACAAACTTTTGTCTTGACAGATTTGTCAAAATTTTTAGAAGCATCAAGAGATTATTCACAGTTGAATATTCATGTCTAATATTAAATCTGAGAAGTTAGTCTAGAAAGCCTTTGTGCATAATACAGATTAAGTATCAGCATCTTAGCCTATAATTTGTTACCTGTTTTTCCAACAAAGCTATCCTCGTGTGTTCTTCCTGCTGTTTAAGCAATGATTTGTGAAGATGTTGCACCTATAAAGCAGAAAAATATTTGTAATAAAGAACTCCCAT
This sequence comes from Neomorphus geoffroyi, assembly GCA_033558235.1. Lineage (NCBI taxonomy): Eukaryota > Metazoa > Chordata > Aves > Cuculiformes > Neomorphidae > Neomorphus > Neomorphus geoffroyi. Next base: position 17,313,314 of record JAUMJM010000016.1, on the reverse strand, counting down.
ATACAACAGTTAATAAGCTTAACAAATAATGATTATAAAAAGGATGGGAAGTAAACTTTTCTATTCCAACAGCCAAACCCAATTCAAATAGCACTACTTCTCTGGGGAAAACCCCAGGGAAGCAGAAGGAATGCAAATTGATGTCATAGCTCAAAATAATCAAACTGAACTTTCCTAGGTGACTGCTATGACACAGACAGATTTCAGTTGTACCTCGCTTTGCTATTGACCAGAAACTTCTCCAAATAGCAAGTCTATCTTATTCAGATGCACTAAGGACAGTCCTTCAAGGAGGACTTTCCAGTTTATCTTCAGCAGAAATGTGGTCATGATTTCATGCCCAGAAGAAGAAACAATGAATTTGTTGCTGTTGTTGTTAGTATCATCATGCTGATAGAAATATTACCATTGTAACTCTCCATGTAAGGGAAGTGGCAAAGTCCTCATGAGTATTCCAAACAAAAGGAGGTAAACATTGAATATTTTTTAAAAAAATGGTATAGAACATACATGTCTTTCCCCACCTCTGATCAGGTTAAAGTCATTAGGAAAACCCAAAAGGTTTTGGGCTCAAAAAAAAAGAAGGAAGGAGAAATGAAAAAATTCACATATGAACAGAATTATTTCACTGAAGTCATCACAGTACTCTCTGGGAGATCAGCAACCCTGTGAATAAATTAGAATCTGATGCAAAGTGACAGAACAGGTCTGGCAACAGCATAAGCCATACATATTGAACATCCTGCCTGACAGGCACTTCTTAGACCTTATAGGGAATTACTCTTCTCAGTGGTTTCTACCATAGCTGTATTCAAGACAGTGACAACTTAAGGTCCATCCCTTCCCTTGCTTATCTGGCGTTGCTTTCAAGTACTCAGGTGTGCCTGCATAGTTCTTATCCATTGCATCACGTAGGGAACCAAATGCAGGAAACTAACCTCAACGGAAAAGCAAACAAACAAAAACATTCAGCTGCATTGCCACAATGGTTGGCTTGGGGCACTGTCCAGTGACACAGCTGCTTACCCAGTGAGTATGAAGCTACAAGTCCATGTGTGTATTTGTCGCAGCCAGGTGACAGCAAATATCAGTGGTATTCCATGTTAGGACCACATAATAAAATAGCCTCTATGGACTTGAATTTTTATCTTTCCTGTTCTCATTTACTATTAACCTTAAGGATGAACTAGATTAGAATCAATTAAGTATTCTCTCACTTCTCCCTCATGTGTCCCACAAGACCAGGGAAATAAGTGAACAAATAAGTTCCTTGTTTAAACAAGGAAATTCCACAGAAGTTGGAAGATCTCTATTTTAACCTCTAGATATACATGCAGAATAGTTACCAGAGCAAGTCAGTGATGGTCCTTTCTGATTAAGTATAACTCTTCAGCTCATGATCTTAAACCTCCAAATCCATCCACTTACCTGACATGAAAGATCTTCAGACTTTTTCTTTTCTTCTCTGAGCTGTCCTTTAATACTTTCATTTTCTTGTTGTAGTCTCTGCACTTTCTCTTCTTTTATTTTATTTTTGTTTTCTAGAGTCTTCGTTTCAGTAACCTGTTGTGGCTGCAATAAGGCATTTAACCTTGATATTTCTCGTTGTGTTTCTTCATACTTCCTTTGCAAGTTGTTAAGTTCAGATCTCAGCTGGATTATAGTGTGTCTTTCAGATACTGATGGGGGGGGGGGGGGCGGAAATAATGTGAAAAACAGAACACCAAATCCTTGACAGCATTTTAAGGCATAATGACAGAAATCAACATTCTAAGCTATCACACAGCTCAGATCAGCATCAAACTTTAGATGAAACAGCTTTCAGTGCTTCTAATGTGCTAAAATCTCCTTCCCAATATAGTTACTAGAAAACTGCAACTTGGCTTGCATTATGCTATGCTACAGACACTTCCTTCTCTAACTCTTACAGCAGTATTTCATCCTTTGACTACGCAAACTCCATGACCTACACATAACTCTCATATGGCCTTATGCATCATACTGACATGTAGGAATCAAGGCCCAAAGATACTAGATTATCACGTCCAGACTTAAGCTCCCTAGCCGAGGTTCTGGCATTACTCCATCCACAGAGATGCCCTGGGGATCTGGTGGGCTCTACTTCATCATTGTTGACCAAAGCCAGACTGTCCACTGTCTTTCGCAGTGTATCTTCTACAAATAGTATGCCATCATTTCCTTCTAAATTGCAAATAAAAGGGACTAGGATAGTTTTTTTGATACAAAATGGCAGCTTCTTGACTAGTGACTATTACTTAAACCACAATTTGAAAAACTTGTGCTTGTTGACCCAAGACAAATTTAGTAAGCAGGAGAAGAAAAGAGGTGGGCTGTAGAAATTCACTAGTAATAAAAAATATACCTAAAAGCAGATCAAGAAATGCAGAATTTTACAAGCTTTGATGATTTTTGGCACTGTAAATTTCTTGAATTTGATACTTTTCCTATTAAAGACTTTCCCTCGTTCTTCAAAGTGTAATTTACTAGGGAATGTTTCTCCCTCCCCTCAATGGTAAGCTAAGCTTACCTTCTCATTAGCAACACTTCTTTATAGGAGTGGTGAGGTGGTGGTAATCTTCAGAGAGATACCACATGTTGCCTTGGGGAAAAGTTGTTAACTATACTTTCAACTTGTATTGAAAGTACAATTCAGTAAAAAAGACAAACCTCATTTGTACTGAGGTTCTTGGAAACTTGAATCTCTGCTACTGTGTATCTGCTCGAAGAGGGGAATTTTCTTGTACCCTTACTCCTAGTCTCCTGGCTGCTCTGGAGACAGATCTTTGACTGCAGTAATTCCAAGTTATATTTCCTAGTGAGCTACTTCAGTCTGCCTCCCTCTAAAATACTGTTCATAGATTTCTAAACAGCTCCAAAACAAGATGATAGTATTTTACTGTTTTCCATAAAGATTAGAGTAGTAATACAGTAATTCATGTGCAGGAGCTTGGTTTCTAAGTGGTACGTATCTATGGACATACTCTTACTCCCGATGCTGTTAGTTCTATTTAGTGAATTTACCTCACAGGTCAGTTGCAGCATATATGAAATTAATAATTTTATAATAAGAAAAGCAATCCAATTCCTGGTTCTTCTGTTCAACATGATTTTAATTTTATTACATGTGCTGGTCAAGCACAACTCAAGTCAATCTGAACACACGGTACCGAGGGAGTGCTTGTTATTGAGGAACTACATAGCATGGAAGTGAGCTAGAGGGGGCTAGATCCATATTGCAAAATCCTGTTCTGGATAGGTGCCAAAACCTACTACAGGCTTTCATGCCCTGTAAGAACTGTTCAGGTGAGTAAAGAACATGGCAGTCTTGAGTCATTTTTATAATATTTATTTTGAAAAAAACCCATCTAAAGAAACCTGATCCACACCTAACTAATAAATCCTTAGTGCTTTCATTATGTAGGCTGAAAGTGTACTTTGGAGGATGGGAGACGTACATACATTTGCCTCAACGTTTTCTGCAAACAGAGAGGTTGCTAATAGAGTGTCAAGGCTGTTAAAAACCATCTTTGAAGTAGATAAGAACATGAAATACTGTCTATCAAGTAACGTAACTAGATAACAGGAAGCAAAGAATTTTATTTAACCAAGTTTTACTGTTAAGAAATCAAGATGTTGAAAAAGAGTCTTGACTTTGTTTAATTATGCTATAATTTGTTTTCAGAAAACTTATTCTATAAATAATTATGGTTTGGGTCACTTGTAGGGAAAAAAAAAAAGTCAATACCTTCTGTATTGAATTCTTTAGATTCTTGTTGGCCATCTATTTGTGACTTCTGTTCAAGTTCAAAGATCCTTCCAAGCAGTCCTCTGATGTATGCTTCACGTTGCTGGTCATACAGTAACCACTGCTGGTTTTTCTCAAGAGCCTTCATGAAATAGAACAAAGCACAACAAAAAAGCTTCTTGTAATTTATCAGATTTTAAAAGTATTAGTTGTCTTAAAAATGTTAAAAGTTATATATTATACAGTCTAAAAATAAGCTAGTTAATTCTGCTGTAAATTGTACTAGTCTTCTCTATACAATAAATAAAATCTGTCTTCATTTGGAAAGATAAGTTGTTGACCATAAGTTAAAATTGCAGCAATATTAAACACTGATTGACTTATTTCTTGGAATGGAAAAATGGCTTGAAAACAAAAGCTTTGTGCCCTGATTACGAAGAATTAGCCTTTCAATCTCAAATATCATTGCAACTTAAAGTCTGTAGAAACAAAGACATTGTCCTCGTTTCAACTGGGATAAAGTCAGTTTTCTTGCTAGTAGCTGATGCAGTGCTGTGTTTTGGATTTAGTGTGAGAATAATGTTGATAATACCCTGAGGTTTTAGTCATAGCTAAGTAGTGCTTACACAGAGTCAAGGACTTTTCAGCTTCTCATGCCCTGCCAGTGAGAAGGCTGGAGGTGCGAAGAAACTGGGAGGCGACACAGCCAGGACAGCTGACCCAAACTGGCCAAAGGGATACTCCATACCATATGACATCATGCTCAGTATATATACTGGGGGTTCGCCAGGAAGGGCAATAGCTGTGTGGGGTCGGGCTGGGTATCGGTCACAGGTTGGTGAGCATTATATTGTGCAATGCTTGTTTTATATATTCTATTGTTGTTATTATTCTCACCCCCTTCTGCTGTCCTATGAAGCTGGCTTTATGTCAACCCACGAGTTTTACTTTTTTTTTTTTCCATTCACCTCCCCATCCCACTGTGGGGGAGGTGAGCAAGGGACTGTGTAGTGCTTAGTTGCTGGCTGGGGCTAAATCATGACAGACATAGATTTTATATCTGATGGGATCATAGAATTATTCAGATTGGAAGGGCCCTCAGGAGGTTTCTAATTCAACCTCATGCTATCCGAAGCAGTGTCAGCTCTGAGGTCTGATTAGGCTACTTGGTTCTCCTGTTTTGTCAGCAACCACTTTGTTCTGACATTCCAAGTGAGGTTTTTCAAAAATTATGGAAATAGTCTTTTTTTTATTTTTTTTTTAATTTAAATTATTGTCTTGTCACAAAATAATTTTAGATATTATACTCTTGAGTTCCCATGCTACCCAAAACCATATATGGTGATAGTTTACATTTGTATGCATCTTGATACAGATTGTTCATACTTGCAATATTGTACATGAAACTTACATCTTTCAGTTGGTTTTCAACCTCATAAAGATTAGTTGGTGATCCAGTGCTGTTTATTTCAGTTTCCTGCAAAGAACAACCCATTAATGCTCTTTAAAATAGATGGCTGAAACAGTAAAGCTAGTCCTCTGTAACTGTTAATATCACATAAATAACATAAGAATATTTTAAAAAAGGAAAATGGATGCACACACATGCCTCTTGTGGTTAGTATTTTATTTTTTTTTTGAAAAAGTATCTAAGTTATGCAGAAAACCATTTCATAGATTTAAAAAAAAAATAAATCTCCTGGAAGATAAAGGACAGATGTTTTACATTTAATTTACTCTATAACTCTGCAACTCATAGCTACATTAAAACATTTCCTAAGAATCATGTGTCTTCTGCTGAACTGCTATCTTGGAAGACCTGAAGGGTACAGGAGAGCTTCTGAAAAATGAAGGTATTTAGGGTATTAATTAAATACACAAAAAAGGTGTTTGTTCTGTTTTCATATTGTCACACGTTTGACAATAAGCAAGACCTCTGGGAGAAAGCTAGAGATCTTGACAACTTCATTGGGATAACAGAAGGATTATAAACATCTGGGTTTGATGGTTTTGGCTGGGACAGTTAATTTTCTTCATAATAGCCAGTATGGGGCTGTTTTGTGGATTTGTGCTAAAAACAGTGTTGGTAACAGGGATGTTTTGGTTACTGCTGAGCAGTTCCTACACAGAGTCAAGGCGCTTCCTGCTTCTCACCCCTCCCCACCAGCAAGTCAGCTGGAGGTGCAAAAGAATTTGGAATGGGGTACAGCCAGGACAGCTGATCCCAACTGACCATGGGGATATTCCACACTATACAGTGTCATATATGCTCAGCATGTAAAGGTGAGGAAAGGAGTGGAGGACATTCAGAATTATGGCATTTATCTTGCTAAATAACTGGTAAACCATGCAAACCTGTCTCAAACCATAAGCACACAATGACCGGTTTTCCCAAGATCTGATCCACAGTAGAATGCTTAAAGCATGAGTTGGCAAGTTCTTTAGACCCATCTAAAACTACACAGCAGTTAAACAATTCTATTTCTTTCATAATCTGACATGTTTATTCAGTGCATGATAGAAAGCTTTTTAAAATTGTGTAAATACAAGTCAGAGGGCACTTTAAAGGAAATAAAAATGTAGATTACTACCCATATCCAAGCTACCTTTTTCCAAAGTTTTCCTGTGTTTTTTGGAACATTGTTTAGAACAAGCTTCATAGCTGAAAAAATACAGGATATCTTTGAATGCAATTATTAAACTTTAGCACTTCCTAATAAGAATACTATTTAGAGACACTACAGTTGCTCAGATTCCTATTTCTATAAACATTAGCACTCTGTCTCAGCAAAATTGTGTCACATGACTGTCATTTCCATTTTAGAGTATACCCGCTGCTCATATGCCACCTAGCAGTTTCGAGCAGCATTGCTTAAATTGTTTTCAAGTTTAACAAGACATCCAATCAAAACATCAGTCAAGTTTTGGTGTCCTCTGTTGATAGTTCAGAAAACTATAAAGGAAAATCCTGATTTTTAACTAAAACATGTTTTTTTAGCTAATTGGCAAAAATATAACAGAAATCCACTAGATCAACATACTTCTAAAATTCTCTGACATAGTTCAAAGTCTCTTGAAATTGAAAAAAACATATTGCACTTTAAGTGGCATTTCTCAAGATACTCCATTATTAGAAGTGCTACATTTATCTATTATCATTGAAAATGAGTACAGCAAGACATTTTGCTATGTATTTGGCTAAACTTGGATTTCTAGAAATTACTCAGCTTCCCTGTAAAGCATGGGGAACCAGCACCATCTGCAGGTCAAAAGCTGGAAAAGACTTACAGAAAACAACTTCCCTGTGTTCCTTACTGAGATACTACTGCATTTTCCATAGATCATCAGAACAGGCAGAGGTGGAAAAATCAGTGCAGAAAACTAAATGCACTTGTAAAATCTGCCAAATACCTGGCACTACACCTATTAACCATTTTAACTGAGAGAAGCCACTCATCATTCCTGCCCTGTCTTCTGTCACATTGAAGTATTTACCATGTCTGATGACATGTCAAGTACAGGCAACTAGTTTTAACAACTCAGGAGCAAATAAGGATTCATAAGAGCAGGGAGGAGAAAGAGCTATTGCTGGCTCATGCCAGCTTTTTATCCCCTAGTACCCCCAGTCCTTCTCCACAGGGAGAATCCCTTCATCCCCCAACATATACTGATACCAGGGGTTGCCTCAACTCACATGCAGGACCTTGCACTTGGCCTTGTTGAACCTCATGGAGTTCACATGGGCCCACTTCTCAAGCTTGTCCAGGTACCTCTGGATAGCAACCCATCCCTCAGTCATGTCAACTGCACCACTCAGCTTGGTGTCCTCTGCAAACTTGCTGAGGGTGCACTTGATCCCACTGTCTATGTCACTGATGAAGACGCTAAACAGTACTGGCCCCAATACAGACCCCAGAGGGATACCACTTGTCACCAGTCTCCATCAGGACATTCAGCCATTGACAACTACACTCTGGATGCAACCATCCAATCATTTCCTGATCCACTGAACAGTCCACCCATCAAATCCATCTCTCTCCAATTTAGGGAGAATGATGTTGTGAGGGACCATGTCAAAAGCCTTACAGAAATCCAGACAGACAACATGCACAGCTCTTCCCTTGTCCACTGATGTGACTCCATCATAGAAGGCCACTAGGTTGGTCACGCAAGATTTGCCCTTGGAGAAACCACACTGACTGTCTTGAATCACCTCCCTGTCCTCCATGTGCCTTAGTATAGCTTCTAGAAGGATCTGGTCCATGATCTTCCCAGCCACAGAGCTGAGGCTGACAGGTCAGTACTTCCCAGGGTTCTCCTTTCCACCTTTTTTGAAAATGGGTACGATGTTTCCCTTTTTCCAGTCAGCAGGGACCTCACTGACTGCCATGACTTTTCAAATATGATGGAGACTGCCTTGGCAACCACATCAGCCAGTTCCCTCAGGATTCTGGGATGCATCTTGCCTCAGGTGGTCATGAACCCGATCTTTTCTTACAGTGGGAAGGACTTTGCTCCCCAAGTTCCTGCCTTGCTGTCCGTCCCCTTGAGAGGCATGGGAAGAGAGGGTGTGAGTGAAGACTGAAAAAAAAACTTGTTAAGTACCTCAACCTTCTCATCTGTTTCAGCAGTTTGGCAGTCTTGTTCAACAGGGGGGGTTTGCTTTCTTTGACCTTCCTTTACTGGCTGATATACCTGTAGAAACCCTTACTATTCTTTGCACCCCTTACCAAGATCAGCACCAGCTGTGACTTTTCCTTCCTGAACCCCATCCCTGAACCACTGGGCAGCGTCTGTCTTCCCATCTTTCCAGAATACTTGTCTCTGCTTCCACTGCCTCAGCATTTCCTTCTTGCCCTTTAGTTTGATCAGCAGGTCTTGACTCAGTCATGCCTTCCTTGTCTGATTTCGTACAGCTGGGTATAGAGAGCTCTTGCATCCTGAACCATCTGCCAAGTCTATTCTTCTCCCTTGTCCCTGAGGGCAGTTTCTCTGGAAGTCCTTTTGACTAACTCCTTAAAGAGCTGGAAGTTTGCTTCCTGCAACAATTCAGGGTCCTGATTTTACTCTCTGCCTGACCCATATCCCTCAGGACTGCAAACTCCATCCATACCTGATCAGGCAACCCAGGCTGCCTCCAGTTTTGATGTCACTGATGGGCTCATGACTGAAGCTGAATTAAGTGAGAAGCTTAGCTGATTGCTCTTAATGCCCCATGTCTCTTAGTGATGCCTTCTCACTGTCTTTAATCACTGAGCATACAAACCCAAGAAGGGGATAATATCTGTTTAAGCAACAGTGGCTCACAACATTCATACCACCTGTGAGAGCTTGAAAAAGGGACCTTGCAGTACAGCATTAGAGAATTCTCTCCTGAGCTGTATAACTTGAAGTTGTGCTCCCTGACTGTTGTTCATTTACCATTCAATCTGGACAGCATCTCTCTTCATACAAAAATATTTCAGCATGCAATGCAAGTTGTAAGATTAAAAATCTGTCCTATTTTATAACATACATCAGTGCTTAGTGGGCACAAATCCCAAGTCTAAACTTGGAATTTGCAAATACAATATTTCTTCAGTGCTTACCGGGGATGCCCGAGAAGTACAGACTCTGTTTTCAAGCTCAGAACATCTTGCAGTAACAGTGAATAAACTACACTTTAACTGGTTAATTTCTTCTGAGAGAGAACAAATTAACTGTTCACTCCTTTCTGCTTCCTTTGTTTTTTCCTCTAGTTGACTTTGTAACACAGAGACTTCACTATTCTTGGTTTTGGATCTAAGCTTATCTTTCAGATTTTGGATTTCTTTGTCCTTCTCTCCAAGAAGATGGTTGTGTTTTTCGGTTTCTTTTTCAAGGGAAAGTATTTTCTAAATGAGACAGAATAAAAAAGTGACACAAATTAATTAGTATTACTCTATGCAACAAATGCATTAGCAAGTTTACAACAGTTTGAGAAGATACTTACTTTGAAAGGCTCTTTCTTAGCCTTTAATTAGCTGAGAATATTACTTTCTAGTCAAAACATGATACTACAGTGATCAGCTGAAATATTTCAAGTGATAGTAAAAACAACCTGAAGTAGATGAAACAAGGCAAATATGCAAAGAAGAGAATTTCACAGACTTGGTAGGTAAATCAGTTTTGCATATGAATACAGGTCACTACAATAGACGAACCTTAACACACAAGCAGTACAAGCACTCTTGAACACTTCCAATGAAGAGGTTGGCAATGCATTTCTTACTGTTGGTTAGCATATTTAGTAGCTTTTGAGAAGCAGTGGAGCCTTCTTACAAAATAAATTGCAATAACTGAATTTACAAGATAGTTATAATAAGGCATTCAGGAGAAGGATCCCGTTTTCCAAATTATTTGGCCTTTCAGTTTCAAAATCTGCTTTAGTGGATATTTTCAACAGGCACTCTCTTTTCAGTAGGCCTCCAGCACAGGGAATTATTACATAGCATTAGTAGTGCATTTGAGATACTTTGAGGCTCTACATAAACTTCTATTAGGATAGTGTTGCATTTTCCATGAGAAAGGTTGCAGTTTAAATCCTACTCATTGATACCAAATCATTAGAAGATGGCAGAGAAATTGAAATAAATTGAATTTTAGAAACCCTTATTTAGGGGTAGGGAGTGGTTGAAAACTACACAGCACTCACTAGAATTAAAATATCAACACCAAGTAGCATCTAGAGTATCTAAACATGCCTGTGATTTTTCACCCATAAACTAGGAACCTGATATTAAGTTATGAACACTGGGCAAGCAGCAAACTCCACCAGACACAGCAAATAAGCCAAGGAATTCAGTGACAGCAGTACACAAGCTGTCTAGCCATAGCTGGTACTTGGGTTAGTACTTCTCAGCTGACATTGCAGCACAGACACATGAAAAGCCTTATTGTCAAAAGAAACCTAGAAGTATTAGTGTGCCTAGTATCCATCAGTTGTACCCTTTGAAAGAACCCATTTAAAGCTTCCCAGTCCTTCTGGCAAGTGTAACAGTACATGAGTTGGTCACATACTAAGTCTTGAACTTCTTTCTCTGCAACCACAGGTTTACCATGAAGGGACTATAAGGCATGGAATTTGCAGTGTCCTAGTTGCTGCTCTTTGGTAATGGAAGAATAATGTGGTGAACAGATTACTGTTTTGTTTATCTGTAGTCAATTGGGAGGTTGAGAATACAGTTCAAGCAAATACTCAGCACTGTTTGGCATGTTCTTAGGGAAGTGTTTGCAAGCACAACGTTCTTTGCAGGAAACAAAATAATTTTCTGGGACCAAGTGCTCTGAATAGCTGGCCGTGTGAGGACAGGTCTTAATGGACTAATTGGCATCTCTGGACTCAAGTCTTTGTATTGAACAACTTTGCCAGATAATTGTATTATTTTGTATTATTGTATCAGTTCAGTCATCGCTGAAAAATATTTGAGAACAAAAACGTTGAACTAGAACAGCAGTGATAAGGCAGTAAGCTAGCTTTAAAACAAAGCCTGGCATCCTGCTTGCACCTCGGACTCACGCTGCTCGGGCACCCTTAGGCCACCACAGCCATTGGCTCCAGCACGGCCGCCCCTCACCTCTCGGAGCCCGCTCCTCTCCGCATCAGCCGCTCTGCTTTTCCCCTTCGCGGCTTCCTCCGTAGGTTTTCTCAGTGCCACGTTCTCCTGCTTTTGCCTCTCAGGATCCCTCTCGGCTCTGGAGGCACCCGACTTCAGGCCCCACTTCCCAATAATTATCCCTTTGGCGGTCTTGCAGTTCATCTTCAAGCCCCTCCTGCCCAGCGGAGTGGCACGAACAGGAATCCCTTCCGCCAGGCAAGGGCGGCGCGGGGCTTCCCAGCGCCGCTAGCGGCTCCCGGGCCGGGCTCGGGGAGCACTTGGGCTGCAAGGACCCTGCCCAGCGGCTCCGGCTCTAGCCCCGCTTCCGGGAGTTTGAATCCCGCGGCTCCGGGACCGTCACTTCCGCCCGGGTCGCCTCACAGCTGAAGCCAGGGCTACGGCGTCTCCGCAGGGTCAGAAAAAGCGGTGGAGGGGTTAAACGACAACGACGACGACGATACTGAAACGCGGGCTGGGGGCACAGGGTGCTTCGTGCTGGCGACTGTCGCTAGATTTTCTGCGCGCCGCCTCAGAGGCGGCTCCCCATTGGCTGGTGGGAGGGCCACGTGATTTGCCCGGGGCCTTTCTTCTCTCCTCCCTCTGTTCCTGCCCCGGCGCACGTGCTGGAGAGGGGCCGGGCGGGGCCGGGCCGGGCCCAGCCCAGCCCAGCCCAGCGGGGCACATGATTGGGTCTCCTTCGCGAGGCGGTGATTGATGCTCCCCCTGGGGGCATTTCCATTTCGTAGTTAAAGGGCGGTTGTAGAAAGAGGGGCGGTGGCAGGTGAGCCTCCCTCATGTGGCTCCCACCACCCTGCACGAGGGTTTTGCTACCCTAAAAGCCAGCGAAATAAAACTCTCAGAAACTGATTTTTGCAGTATCTGAAAAAAGCATCGCTTTATTGGAGCTAGGTGAGCAGGGCACTTGCTCCTGCCAAATGCTCACACCCAAGTTGGTGAAAGGTACACATTTATAGAACTAGGCTTATGTTTATTCCACATATTTCCTTGAACCATTTTTATATTCATATTGCTGCTCGGCACTCTGGCGTATTTTAATGTCCTTTGTGCTTGCATAGTCATTCCTCTTCGTGGTCTCGGGTGGTGGGAAGTTCATCCTTCTCTTTCTCAGGTCAGTCGTCTGTCAAGGAGGAAGGCTTATCTCTGCTCTTCATCACTTCAGGCTGAGTTTTACTCTCCCAAGTCATCATTCTGGCACCAGTTTCTCTTGCCGTTTTCATGGTTTCTGCTAGCTTTCATCACTTTTGGCCAAACAGTTCTTGTTATCCAGCACAATGTGCAGGCACGAGCCCTCCTATCTAATGCAATATGCAAATGCTGCAAAATGCTATTACAAAAAGGCTATAACTCTGCTAAGTTAATATGTTTCACTTAATTCAACTGTTTCACTGCTTTTATGCTTTATCTTTAACATTCATTAGTTTGGTTCACTCACTGCTCAGGCAGAACCGGCAGTGGCCATTGGCTGCCTGGGGCTGCGAGCCTGGCCTGAAGCTCTGGCCATGCACCAGCTGGACCCTGTCTGGGTCTGGGATGGGCAATTGTGGAGGAACCTGCTGTGATGCTTTAGCCAAGTCTTGTAGGTCCACTCAGTGCTGTTTCTTGCATGTTCCTTCCTAAACATGTTGGTCTTACATTACCATTTCTTCCCCAGAAATCCTCTTCCTTAGCTACCCAAAATCTCATAATTTTAGAAAGCCATCTTGGCTTCAAAAGTAATAAGCTAGAATAGCTCTTTTGTGGCTGGATAAAAACTATGCTGAACCCTATCCACATGTGACTCATTTTGCTCCATCTTGCTGGCTTCCCCTCTCATCTCTACTTAAAAACATACTTGGCAGTAGTACTGCATACCACTTGGGTTTTTTTACATCTGGTTTACAGCTGAGAAAAACTGCTGTAAATCTGAACAGGGAGTAGCTTAGAGCAAAGAGGTCTTTTTACTTACCATGTTTTACCAAGTTTTATTTTAGTGGAGTCTACTGCATGTGTTTATGTTAATCCAAAATATTTGTAGGTCTCCAAACAATACAAAGGGTCTTCTCACATTTTTGCATGTTTCCTTATTTCTTATGTATCTTTACTTATACATACGTATTTTAATAATTTCTCAAGAGACCTACTAAATTCAGTTAAATGAGGAAAGTGTCGTATTTATCCTGTGTAAAACGTAGTTTTAGAGCACAACTGGAGGGGGAGCACTTAAACCATTTTTGAAGACCGTAGGTTTTTGTGGTTACACACTGACACGGTGGCAAGCTAGAAAATATTTATAAACAATGAAGTTCTAAAAATTAATAGGAAAAAATTATAAACTATCTTGAACTTTGGTGCCTTGGTATAGCAAAAGGCAGATGTGATGTATCTTGCATGCTGGAGTTGTGCTTAGTGTTCCTGTTGCTCGTGCCTATTCTTGCGTTAGTTACTTTTAAGAGACCTTTCACACAGCTTCAGAATAAAAGCAACAAAAAGTCCTTGCACTCGTTCTTACATTGTACCCTTTCTGTTACTGGATTTCACTAGTGAGAGCTCTGTTTGTGCAGCACAGAACTTGGTGTCAATTTACAGGTACTTTTTTTTTCATAGCCTCCAGTAGCGAGTCCGTCATAGGTCCTCCTCCCATAGACCATCTTAACTGCAAACCAGCTGTTCCCTGCCTCCTCTTCCTGGTAGCATTTCAGTCCAGAAGTTAAGAGGTTTGAAACTTAAGACTTCCCACAATTTCTTTGGTAACAATCGACATTTAGTCAAGACTGGAAACAATGCTTCGGGTGATTGTGGAATCTGCTACCAACATCCCTAAAACCAAGTTTGGGAAACCAGATCCTATTGTTTCTGTTATTTTTAAAGGTAAGGAAAACTGTCATGAATGTACTCGGGGAAGAGCTTTTCTGAATTATAGTGCCCTATGAAAATATTTGAAAAACTGTGAAAAGATGTTTTCCTGAAGTTACATCTGATGTAACTTAAGGGAAGAGTTTTTAATTAGAGAGATAGGAGTTACCTGAATGAAGTTTGAACTGGGTGGAGTGCATTGGTCTTTTCTGGCTAGCAGTGCTTCTGTTTCAGGATCTACAGTTTACAAGCTTTTGCAAAGGCTTAGCCCTTTGCTTTAAAACCCTACATCTAACTGCATAGATAAGTACACTTTTAATTCAAGTATTAAAGATTACCTTCTTGTTTTCCATGTGAAAGAAATTATTCCTCTGTCTTGATTACTTTGCACAGCCACTGCTCAGTGTTACATCAGTTTTGATTGTGACTGGTTTATTGTTGCTTCTACCAGCATGCTGAAAAACAGTAGTACCATTCAGGTTTTTTTATGAACTGAATTGTACTTTTAAAATTTGCCTGTAGAGATTATTTAACTTAAAATAAAGATTTAAGAAGGAAAACACATTGTACACTTCCATTGCTCATCAGATACATATGGGAGAAGGGAAAAACAGTGTGATAAAATTAGCACTTACATGTAAAGCTATATTTTACAAGTATATTTTACCCGTTACCATCATTTCCTCACTTGGCTAGACTAAAGAAACTTCATTTCAAGTATTAGTTTTATCTCTAAGGTGCAGAAGCCTCCAAGCAATTTTGGATCATGTAATATGTTATACTAAACTGTGGCAAAGAGTCATTTTAATTCCTGGTGACTTGGTTTCCTAACTGTGCTCTGAAATGGAAATGGTAGTTCCTAAAATATGAAATATCCTTGCAAGAGTTTGTCGCCTTCAGAAACCAAATTTGAAATCGTGACATTTTGCAGGAAGCTGGAAAAGGACAAGGCAGTGCCCGTCCAGTATCTTAACTTCCAAAAGAAAAAGTTTTCAGATACTTTATTGCAACATCTGAAAGATGTTCCTTTCTTTTCCTCCTCTTTTTCAAGTTGTTCTTTTTAACCCCCTGTGTTTTAGGGCAAGTGACTGAGCTTGTCTCAATAGCTTTTGGAACTTCCTAATTCTTAAATATGATTATATTTGCCCTACAAAGTGCTGTTACTGGTGTGCTGTAATTTCTCTGTTTTGTTCCATTTGCTTTTGCTGCTTCTCATATTATCTTTTCAGTTCCTTGTCTTTCTTGTTGCTTTCCTGTTAGTTTTGCCTTTCTGTGTTAATTCTGTTCCTGCAGTTTCATTTTCCAGAGTTGATTTATGTCATTGCTTCTTTATGCCTTAAGCATCTGTTCAGTTCCTCCTTGTAATCTTTTGTTCCTATTGTGTGTTTAATGCAATTCAATTTTACCTTGTAAATATAAATTAGAGATTTTTTTTCTTCTTCGTTGCTGGATTTTCTTCTCAGTCCTTCAGTTATCCAAATACAGGAATTGGCCAATAGACATTAAAGGAATGAGGTTTTATTTGTTCTCCATGTGCTATAGCTGGGATTTTTTACGTTCGCAAGCATGCTTAACCATTGTCTTAAACAGACCTTCATAAACATGACAAGTTTTAGTAGGATATTTAAATTCTCATCATAGCTGCCTCTTCTTTTTATGTGGTTTTACTATATCCAAACAGTCTGATTTTTTGCTTTCTGTTCGGAGTGATTCAAGGGGGCCAAAAAATATCAGGCCTTTGCCAGCTATAGAGCAGCTCTGCCTAATTTTTAAGTGGATTACCTCATCGCCAGGTGCAAGGGCAAAGAGATCATATCAAAAATATGTTGAACTTCTAATTGTTTATGTTTGTAAATGTGTTTTATATACAGTCCATTCCCTCTCACCCTGTTAGTCTATAGAGATGGGAAAACAGGCTTATTTTGGGGAAGGCGTATGTCAAAGGGCAGCAGTCTTGAACAGCAATCCATACCCACTGTAGCTCCTGGGAGACATAAAAACACAACTGGGAGTTCATTTTCCAGACTGGGAAAAACTCAGGCATTTGCAGGACTTTCGCCAGAGCTGTGCAGTACATTTTCATGTTCTTGTTAGGCTCTGGAGTATGTTTGGAGAACCCTAAGAGAACAGCATTCATTTGAAAGAAAATTGCTGTGGAAGTTGACATTTCATTAAACATGGCTTTATTTGTTAGCTTTTCAATCTTTAACTTCCATAGCCTTGGCAGGTGTCAGGTTCAGTCATTTTAAGGCTTCAATGAAAATACACGGTATCTCTCAGGATTAAACTTTTATGGCTATGCTGTGAAGAAAAAGGCCACAATCCTCCTATTGTTAATATGTAAGTGACTCCGCAAACACTTTAGATGTTAACACACATATGTTAGTATATTTTCACGTATGTATAGAATAGACTTGGTAACTTTGTGTAACTAAGCTTCTTACAGACTATACAGTCAGTATAATTAATACAGTGGCATATAAGAGTACATATATAGTATATATTAAGGAGAAATAGGCAGCTGTTGTGATATCTTTTTTACAATGGAGGGGGTTTGTGCAAGTGCCTGACTATTTTATACATATTTATGTTCAGTCCCGTGAGATGGAACTTATATTTGCGGTAAGAACAACTCACTCTTCAAAGAGAACTACACCCTGAGAGTAAACAAGTGTTGCTGTCTGGAACTAAGTGCTGTTACTAGAGAACTCTCTGTTCATCGTCACTCTATGCAAGGCAAATTCTTACCCAATTTAATATGAAAAAGTGTTTCCATTTGCTAAAGTGGCACTAAGTGGTAATGATTAAACCAATACAATTCTCTTGGGTTCTCAGATAAGCCAAACTGAAGAAAAATGTATCAGATTCTTCTCTTTGGGTGTAAAAACTTTAAAAAACCCAATTGCTTATAGGTGTAGTCAATATTAGAACATTTAGTGCGTTGATGATTCCTTTCGACTGCCTCTTTCAGCTTGATGTGCTAAAAATTGATGAGAAATGGCATTCAGTTTGATTGGAAATGTGAATAAGATTTCTTTTTCCATTTGTGCTTAATCTAAGAGCTTTCCCACAGGCCTGCGGTAGTTCATAGCTATGGCAATGCATATTTCAGTATGTGCAAGAGTATTAGAGTGTAATTATTCACTATTTTGTTTGTTTGTTTGTTTTGCAGAGAATTAAATTCCCTTAACGTTAATTTCCTGGGTGTTGGAGGTCTGCCTGTTTGATCCTGCAGTGGTTGCCACCATGCAATCTTATTCATTTACAAATTTTATGGAAAATTTAGTGAACTGAAATGTGATTCTCTCTTGAATCTTAGAATTAAGGCTGAGCTAAAGGACAATGTTTGTTTCTGCTGTTCCCCACCTGCTGAAATTGATAAAAATGCTAGCTATAGTAGAAGGAACAATTTAAAATGTAAGCATAGGTTGTTTTTCAGTGCTGTAATTATTTTTCTAATGATGGAATGCTTCTTATTTCAAGGGCTCATCTTGAATGATTTTTTTTGAACACTTTGTCATCTCATTGAGTATCATCAAGTTATTATTACATTCATTTCCAGTTGAGACTGTTAAACAACATGTTAGCATATCTATCAAGATAAAGGAAATAATTATTTCTTCTACAGTACCAAGGTTATTGTAGTTAATTTTTAAATAAACAAGTGTGTAGAGTGTCCTACCTATATCTGTTATCATTTCTTACTCTTATTTCTTGGTAGGGCAAAACTAAAAATGATGACTAGCTATGTCTTATCATTTATCCTGATGTGGTTTACAGTCTTGGCTACTGTAGCTGGATTCGTTACCTCTAGAGGAAAGCAACCTGAGGACTTACATGAGCTCCTGGAATATATGGGCAGTCCATCTCGCCCTGCTTGGCAAAGATTTTTTTTGGTGGGAAGAAGAAAGCTCTTTGCCAACAGTTTAAAAAACAAACAAAACCCCACACCCTCCCAGTGCATTAAAAGAATGATTAAAAGTGTAATAAAGTCAGTAAAGTAAGAAAACAAATGCAAAATACATGCTCAATGAATGTGAATGCTATCCTCAAACTGACTAAAGTTAATGTAGACTGTGTTTCCCAGTGGGTTTTATCCAACTTTCGCACAAATGCATAACACAAAGTTTTTTTCTTAGTATAATCTCAAATATGCATATTGTTAGTGGAATCATAAATTTTACTCTTGTTTCTATGAAAATGGATAATCCAGAGTGGACTGTTTTACTCCTGTCAAGAATTGTCTTGACTGTTGCTCAGGGCAGGGCTTTGCTTACCTTACAGAGTTACATTTGAGCTTAGGCAGGGATCAGAGGACTTTTTTCCATTAGTTTCATCAGGCTTAGGTCTATGATTCGCTATCTCCTTCACAAGGAATTGCAACTGTTCCTTTTTTCACCAGCCCTGAGAACATCTTTTCCCTGACTCCCTGCTCCTGTTTGTAGAGGGACTTGGAATACCACTACCGAGCCCTAGTTATTCTAGGTTATTCAGTTTTGAAAATACCTTATCTCCTATTAGATAATCTGAAGCTGAATTTCTCTTACTAGCATGTTAATTAGTTCTTTGTTCCGCAAAATGCAAGTTCACAGCATGAAATGTTATGAATGTTCTTTCCTTTGTGGTACGATGTGAGTCAATATCCTGTATAAATTGTAGACAATTCCTGTTACATAAATGTGAGTCAGTTCTCACAATTTGCAGTATGAGCTGACTTGTTTTATTTCAGTACATCCCACTCTCATCCAATAAAAAGAACTACCAGAGTCTGCTGCTTGAGCAGTGGATATAGGAGTTTGCCCATGGCTTATCTTTGCTCTTGCTTTGCAGGGCTTTGCAGTGTTTTCCTGGCAAAGTATAGCCATAAATTGCAAAAAATAAAAATGCTGTTACCTTTACTGTACTACTTAAATACAAGGACCATGTCTGAAACAGCTTTCTTGTGGTCACTGAGCATTTTATAGATGAGCAGTTAGTTTACTGACTGTACTTAAATATACTCATTTGTTATATCACCAATATATGTAATTCCTGTTTAGAGAGCTGAATGTTTGCCAGCGTTATTTTGTGCTTCTGACTGTCCTGTCAGACTTGTTCTCCATCGGACCTGTACACATATAGCGCAACTAAAAAGCAAAAATAAAGCTGAGGCATGTTACTTGCTTTGGACCTGTTGTAAGAAGAGAATTTTGTTTCCCTTCTTAATAGGTGAGAGGGGCCTGCAAAATGCCTCTGCAACACTTGAGTTCCATTATTCCTCTCAGGAGAAGGAATTTGAATTGAAATGCCACACTGTATTTAATTTACACCACACCCCACACTCTCATGATCTGTAGGTTGACCAAATGCAAATTTTACCATGAAAGGTAAATTTTAGGATACAGTAGATGTCAGTGATCTACATTATCTCTGGAAACCATTTTTTCAGGAAGGATTGCATTTCCTCTTATATTCATGTGTATTTCTGCTTATATTTGCTCATTTAAAGCAGAAAGTGTTGATGCTGTAAGTGTATCTTCTTAAGATTCCAAGTGATTTTGTTTCAGAGCTAAACACAACTGTTTTGTAACTCAGATACGGTAAATGTGTTACACATTTTCTTTACAAGTGAAGTTTATCACTTTGAGGTTACTGTCTGGTTTGATGGCTCAAGTCCTTTGGTCAGTCTTCTTTCATCATTACTGAAGTTGCAGTGAAGGGTCATAAAAGGTTGAGAAACCTAAACATTAATTTTGTTTTTTGGGAATACATCTAGTTATGCTTAAACAAAACAGAATGAAAAGCCTCAACTATTAAAATTACCCAAAGGACTTTTTGATTGTAAAAAATTGCAGCTGCTGGAAGAGGCAAACAGAGTTGGAACATTTGGTTTTAAGGTCAAGCTTTCTTTAGAAAATTGAAAGGAAAAACTGTGATATTTGTGTAGTGCCTTAGCCAAAACATATCATCACACTGTCTTTGCATTTGCAGATGAAAAAAAGAAAACAAAGAAAATTGACAGTGAACTTAATCCTGTTTGGAATGAGGTAATTTTTTTAATCAATTCTTGGTCTTTCAAAAGATAAAATGCTTGTAAAATTGGTCAGTTTCTACAGTTGTGACTATCAGAAACGGGAGCCAATGATCTGTGTTCTTTCCAGGTGTTAGTACCAGGTGAATGGATTCTTCCTACACCATGTATTACAATTCATTAAATAATGGGTTTATGTAAAAATAGATGAGTATTAGGTGAGTTGGTGGCCTAGTTTTATTCCCTGTTACTTTGGACCAAATGATATTCAGCTATTGCTTAGCTACATGTATCAGAGCATAACTGGATCCTTTATTATAGACTAGAAAAAAAAGCCCCTACCGAATTAGAATGAATTATGTATTGAAGTTCCTCATGGTTTATTTGTAGGACTGGTGCTATTTTGCATCTTCAGTAATGTTTTTCTTGGGGAAAATATTTTCTTAGCAGTGTTTTTTTCACAACTAGAAATGAAAGTTAAAGATTATTCTTACATTTTGTAATAAGGAATACAAAGAAAAGGAGCCTATAAATATTTGTCTAAATTCAACAGCAACTGACCTCAACCAGTATTGCTGGGGAACACAATTAGATCTTGTGAATTCTAAGAAAATACGTATATTAGTGTGAGGAAGCAGAACTGCCAAACAGGTTATGGCACAGTATTAAACAATTTAGTTATTTTCCCATTACTGTTACTTCTAACTAGCAAATATAAAATGTGCTATGAGCGTGTTTCCAGATTATTAACTCTGCTTTTGCAAATGTAAGCTGGTCTGGTTTGTCTTTCACTAAATGCAAACTTTATTTGCTGTGTACACTACTCTGCTGTTAATTAATTTACATATAATTTGAAATTATAATTTTGGGTTGCTCCATTTTTTTGTTCAGATTCTTGAATTTGACTTGAAAGGAATTGCTCTGGATAATTCATCTTCCCTGACCGTTATTGTGAAGGATTTTGAAACAATTGGACAAAACAAGTATGTTCTTTTATTTTTTTTTTCCACTGTTCAACACAACTTTCAATACAGAAATCCAGGGAAAAAATAGAAATCTTAGTTGCTAGAGAGAAATGATAGATGCGAATAGGTGGTTTCTGATGTGATACCTACGTGTACCTTATAAGCCAATGGGCTTCCTATCCCTCACCAATTGGATTGTTACTCTGAAGCAAAGTGTCAGCTTTCTTTTTCTCCCTAGGCAGAATTTGAGTAATCTGTAGACCCTTTCACCTATTACTGTCATTTGAAAACCGCAGCTGCCGTATTTTGGTTGGTGCTTACTTGTAATAAATATCCTTGTCTATCTAGGTTTATGCCACTACAAATACCTGGTGCAGGTTCTCACCTTGCAGAGGGATGCAGGACAGTGCCAAAGACTACATAATAAGCGCCCAGAAAGTAATTCTGAAGATCTCTTAATTACCATTCTCAGAGCACAACAACACAAACCTCCAGAAGTTACAAAATGCAGTTAAGGCTCTTAACCATTTTTAAAAATCTCCCTGAGAGGTTATATTTTACATCACTTAAATTTGAGTCTTACTGAGGAAGAGGTGATGCCTAAGGGAACCATTTCTGTTTTGGTCAGTGCTGTTGGTGCATGTCAGTAGACTTGGATCTTACTCTTAACAGTCCAAACTCTACCAGTGCAGTATGTACAGTGCTTATATACATAAAATAGGGTTCTGCATTGTTCAGATATCTAAAAATCAGGTATCATGGGATCTAAGGCTGCAGGTATTTGTGTATGGTCCTTTTTTTTAATTTCTGAGAAGTTAAAGGCAGGTTTCATCCTAGCAATTGTTTGTTGAGTCCTCAGTGTTGAGACAAAAACATATTCATGTAGTAGTAAGAGGCTTAGTTCTAGTTTTGACAAAATCAGATTTTAGTATTAATTTCAGAGAACTGAAGGTAAACGCTAGCTGCATCTACATGTGCCTGAAATGATATCACACAAAACACGAATAGATTTCCTTCAACTAAAAAGTGAAAAATATATGTATTTTCTTTCCACATGCAGTAATTACAGCAGAAAAGATGCACAGAGTGTATGATTTTCTGGAAATGATTTTTTTTTAGTTTAATCTTGCTGTTGAAGACACTGAGAAAGCAGTGACCTTGAAGTGAGGCTTCTATCTTTGTATCAAAGGAGATAACATTGTAAAAAGTTTTAGGGTACTGAAATGCTGTGTACATATTGACATTTAAATATTTTCTGTAGTACATAATTTTACAGAACAGGAACATACAATAAGTAAACATGTAAATAATTAAGGTGTCTTGTTCAACTAACCTCTAAGAGTAATCTTTGGATTTTTCAACGCTTTTTTTTTTTACTAAGAATAGCTTTGTTCCTTCGAATTGAATTGGTAGTGCATTGTGACTGTGGCCATTGAAAAAAAAATTGTTGCAGTGAGAAATCGAAGTAGAACATATGGGAACACTAGAATTAAATTAAATTAAATTAAATTCTGTTAAAAAGCATAGTGTATAAACTTAAAGCTGGAGGGCAGTTTTGGTTAGTTTGACCTGAACTTCGATGTTCCTCCTGCAATCTTATGAAACAAATACATATTGCAGACTCTATCAAATTTTCTGTGTATCTGAACGTAAGATGGTAGCAATTTTAAAAAAAATACGTAACAGAGTTTTGTAAGATTTAAGTTTTTATTTAATAAAAGAATTTGAGGTGTACAGGATACCTTAAAGCGATGCATGCAGATCAATACAATGAAGAAAACATAAATTACAGATTGAAATTGTTAGCGACCTCTTATGTTCTGCATGCCTTTTGTTTATCATGCAGAAATAAACCTGGTTTCTAAAATCAATTGCAGGAAAAGGGTAAGGTCTTGGCTGGTGGCAAGCTAAGCAGAAAGTTTTTCTTTTAGCTAATCTGCAGCAGGGATAGAGTGTTATTTTGTGTTGAAACATGCTTGTACTAAAAGCTCTGGCAAAGTCTAAGAGTCCTTTCCTAATGTGCATAACAAGATAAAGCTTCAACGATGTGTTTAATCTTTAGCAGTTAACATCTTCTGCCTATCTCTGCTTAAATCATAGGATTTTTGTCTAAAAAGGTAAATATATACATTTGGACAAGCATGACTCAGACATGTTTTTTTAAAATCTGTACAGGAAAAAGGAACAGCTTATCAAAAATGAGATGCCAGTTCCCTACTTCTTTCTGTAAAGGCCTAGATTTTAAACAAGGATCTGTTTCTCTGTTTCTATGCTCTTGCACCCTCTTCTCTGTCAATGCCAAGTACTGTTGTCTGTTATTTTTGAAGGGAGCATGATATCACATCATCTTTTCTTTTTTTTTTTTGTGGCAGATTTGGATATTTTATGACACTGAGTTGGGCACACATTCATATTTATTGATAGTAGTCCGCTTCCACAATTAGCTTTGCTTTACTGCTTTCTGTCTCCTCCCAATATGTGAATTCAGGCTTTTACAATACTCCAACAGCTCTGTCATAAAATAACTGTGAGTCAAGCTGATGTCTTTGAATCTCTCATTCTTGAGATTCCTTTAGGTCAGTAAAGCAAGACTATATTGCATGCTTCAGGCTTCAAGGAAATCCCAGAAACCACAGAACCTGATATAGGAAAGCTTGCCAGTAATTAAAATGTTGTAATGGATTTTATGACATACCAGAAAATAAAGGAAGGTGCTTATCTGAAGCCCCTAAAATGTTTTACTCTGTATGTGGGTTCCAAGTTAAGCAGGCATGTGGGTTTGTTTTTCTTTTTCCAGATTGTACTTGTAATGTCATCCAAACTCACGTTTGTAATGCTTAACCCCCAGCTTGTTAAATACCTGTGTGTTTTGCTTGGGTTTATGTACTGAAAGTTGTCCACCACCTACCTATTCTGTATACAATTTAAAAAGTAAATTAGTAAAATTATTTAGGAAAGTGATTTCCATGCATGGAGCTGTGCAAAAATATGTACAGTCCATACCTAATACAGAGCAACACCTTCGAAGTAATGATCTTTGAAAATAAATCCTCAATAACCACCATGTACTTGCAGTGTGTAATGTGTTTGGATGGGCTGTTGGCAGGGAAACAGGATAAGGGGGTGAGAAGTGGAAAACACATGAGTAGGCTTCCTGACTGTAACAAGATAATGGGAAGTGTCATCTTGGATTTCTTCTAAAGACACAAAACACTGTAACAGAAGAAGAGATTTGGTATTAGGGAACATTCACATTTAGAGAAAGGAGCATTTGAAAGAGGGAATGCGAAATAAGTTTCCCACACATTACTTACAGGTATGCATAACCTGTATTTCTGTAGACTTACTCATTCTATTTACTAGTCCTGAGTTTGATAGAAATTTAGGACTGCTATATCATAGTTTTATCATTCTTTCACAGTATCTTCTTTAAATACTTAAAAAAAAGTCTATAGTTAGAGATGTGCCTGCAGTGCTGCATGGTTCCAAAAGATGCTCAGTGAAAGAGTCTGCAAATGGCACTCCCTTGGTTTGTCTCCATGCTAGTTCAGGATTGGAAAGAGGGAGTACGATCCTGCCTAAGTTCCTTACTGCTGAGAGCTATTTTAATGAGAGTTTTTAAAAGGGGTGGGGTGGGCGGTGAAGGCTGGACGATTTTGTATTGATTTTTACATGTAAATTTCATGTGGTTAACTGAAGTCTTTCAGAGGTAAAGGTCCATTACTTCAGAAACCCAGTGTTTGCCATGTGCTTGTGACGTTATTCATGAGTAGAGCAATTAACTTGGGAAGTGTAACTGGTGCTTAAGCTAAGCAGGATTTGAATCTAAATCAATAATCTCTCCTTTAGAGGCTAATGTTTTTGTTTGTTTTGCTTTAAAGTCTAGATTGAATTGGGATTTAGTATTTGAGTGTAAATGGTACCTCTAGGGGACTGTTGCCTGAGAAAGTGCATTGAGAAGAAACTTCACCATGTCTTTGGTTCTATTTTATCTTTTCTGGAGGAAAAAAAAGCAGTGGGGATTTCTATTATTATTTTCAGGATAAAGACAACTTTTACTCAAATGTTCTGTCACCGTTCTTTGCTGCAGTGTAGGCTAGAAGCAAAACAATTTGTTTCTCATCCCAGCTCCCTCTCTCTGGCTGCTCATTCACAAAGCTGGTAGCCAATACGCACTATTCCATGCTGTGTTATTCCTCACTAGTTCTGGGTACGTGGTCTGTTGCTGTGCCTACGAGGTGCCTACAGAACCCATACTCCCCTCTACAACAGCCTAGAAGAAGATCGCAGTATAACATATAATTTATAACAGCACTGAGAAACGTGCATATCTGTTCATCCAGCCCATTTTTGTACTGATAGAGGAGGAGGAGCACAGGGGATGTTATTCTGGGTTTAGACTGTGCCAGAATTCTTAACTCATTGCTTTGGCATGTTTCTGAAATCAAGCCTGAAAGAACATTTGAATATTTTTCCACTTCTTTTTTCCTGGAGATAGAATTTATTGCTTTATCACTAAACTTTTGCTGATAGATAAAATGAGTGCTCTTCATGGTAGAAAGACACAGTCATTGGAAAAGATAAATAAAGGAAACCATCATAGGAATAAACTAGACAGTACTTGTATGATCCATGCTTAGCAAGATTTTCCAGCATAATGATGGTTGAAAAGAGAACACATCTGGTTTTTATTTTGTCTAATACTGTTAGTAGAAGGATTACAAACTCTCAGAACACAAATCTTTATGCAGTTAAACAAAGAAACCCCAGTAACTTCAGCTGTCCCCATAATGTGAAGAAAAAAAAATGTTAACAGGAAGTTGCAGTGGTGTCTGAATGAAGAGATTTTCGTTCTGTTTGAAAATTGGGATTATGTGTTTCCCCGTGTTCTTTTCGTAGTTAGTAACCTAGCAACACAGAGGAAAAACAGATAGGGCACACCCTTTTCTCCAGCAGAAAAATGCAGACACAAATGAACAGTGCAGCAAATAAATTAATCATATTTAAGTATTTTCCATAGTTAAATAATTTCTAGATTGTTTGTATCTTCCTACAGCTGTACCCTTTTGTGTGGATTCTTTTCCATGTCAGTGTGGCTGTGCACAGTTGCAAGTTTTCCTTGCATACATTGTATACGAGATCCAGCCTGGTTAAGGTGAAGTTTTGGGGCTTCTGCCTTGTACAAAATAGTATCCATGGTATGTTTTTTATTTAAAAGGTTGTTCCTGCAACTTCAGTTATTATTTAGCTATTATTAAATAACTCAAGAAGATAAATGTACTTGGTTTGATATTAATAAAAATTTTAAAACACAACACAAATAACAGAAGATGGGTGTTGGGTCTTGTAGCATAGAATCTACAATGGAAGATAGACACTGAGAAAGAGAGGTTGAGTGCAGCAATTACAACTGCAGCCTGGGATCAAGTCTGCCTATGAAAATAATAAATATAAACCTCTGCCAAAATAAACCCTTAAAAATAAGTCAAAAGAATTTAAATGCTTGACTCTCAAGGGATTAAAATTGCTGGGCTTCCAGTCGAAGTAGCATGTAAGCAGCTGGAGGATGTGATATGCTAAAGAATTTAGTGTAAATTGCTACCTTCAAACAGAGGAGGAGTAATAAAATGGTCGGTACTGTGAGTCAGTATTTCCTGATCCAGGCATGGGTGTGAAGTTTCACTTCTCTTGGTTATTTGGGCAGCTAACAGGAAGTGCTAACCACAGCCCTAACGGATTAATTAGCTTTGGCACAAATGCAACACTGTGTTTGATAGTTGGTCATCAGTAGTTCCTTGATTTCATGCTGATAAACAATTTCCCTTTGGTTACTGGGGGGCTGATACCATAGTCCTACTACTAATAAGGTATATTTAAAATGGTTTAAAATCTGCTTCTAAATGTGGACTTTCCAGTTTCCTTTGGTGGTTTGCACACTGGTAAATCAGAATGTTTAAAGTGGTTGTGGCAGGACAGATTTTTTGCTTTACTTTTGCAAAGCTGGAAAAGCTTATGAGACCTGGCTGGCTGAGCCCTATATATATATATTCACTTCTTAGGGATGACCAAAAAGGTGCTTAAGCAGAGTTAAGAAGCCATGATCATTTGTTGTCTACTGCCGAAACAGCTTATGAACCAAAGGTCAGAGGATGTATTGAGCTATTCCGAAAACAGAAACTATCCCACTTGATGGTGTCAAGAGACCAGTGTGATCTGGAATTAAATGGCCAAATGTTGTCTGCCTAGGCAAGAGGAAGAAAGCTGAAATAGCTCTTGCAAAGAGCAATGTCCTTTGAGGATGAAAAGGTGACAGTAAGTCTTTTCAGCTGTGCTGGAAGGAAAGGACTCATTGTCACATTGAAAGTCATGATTTCAGAGGGAAATCACATGCAATCCTGCTGGGGTTGTTTAGCCTGAAGAAGAGGAGGCTCAGGGGGGAGACTTTATAGCTCTCTAGAACTACCTAAAGGGAGGTTGTAGTCAGGCAGGGGTTGGTCTCTTCTCTCAGGTGACTGGCGACAGAACAAGAGGACACAGTCTCAAGCTTCGCCAGGGGAGGTTTAGGCTCGACATTAGGAAGAAGTTCTTTACTGAGAAGGTGATTGGCCATTGGAATGCACTGCCTGGGGAGGTGGTGGAGTCACCGTCCCTGGAGGTGTTTAAGGAAAGATTGGATGAGGCACTTAGTGCCATAGTGTAGTTGACAAGTAGGAGTCGGTGTAGGTTGGGTCATAGGTTGGGCTCGATGATCTCAGAGGTCTTTTCCAACCTTATGATACTGTGATACTATGTGAAAGTAAAACGTCTTCAGAGTTCAGAGGAACACAGCAACTTCACAGTAGTCATGCGGAGAACTGGGGATCTATTTAAATATCAGAAGCAAGTGCAGTAACAGACCTTGCAGCAAAGCATTAAACAGCAATGACCTCTTAATGGATGTGGTGGCACAACAAAGCTTCTACTATCTGACTTGGTTTTACCTGAATTAGCCCAAAGATTAGAGACCTGAGAGACTCATCTCAGGAAAAAGGCTTTCTCCAAGACCTGTACGAAGATGAGACCTAGCAATGACCTTGAGTCATTCCTTGTTTCTTTTGAAAACGTTACTTCAGTTGTTGGGTGACTGTGTGATCAAAACCAGAGTGGACATCATCCTGGGTATTGTGTTCTAGTTGGCTGTGCTTCAGCAAAGAGGTTGGACTAGGTGATCTGGAGTGGTCTCTTCCAGTCTCATCAGTTCTGTGGTTTCTGCTAAGGGAGGGGCGAAACATCCCAAATCTAGTGAGCAGGACCACTTCAGGGAAGGCAAAAGACTAACTACCTAAAACTTAAAATTTGGCTAAACCTTAGAAGCAGGCTGGGACAGTCTGTATTGAATATATGAAGATTGCATTTATCTTTGGTGTCTTATTCAATGGTAAACTGAATATTAGATTTCTCACTCTTGCTAGAGTGGAAAAAGACTGGAGACCTGTTAAAGGAGGGAGAAACAAAGCACTTTAGAGGCAGCTACCAGTGAATAAGTATTCTATGTAAGAGAATCCCCCTTCAGTCCCCTAAAGATGAGCAGAATTTTTAAAACCATTACTATGTATTCAGTTGTATGCACAGTTATAATTTGCATGACAGATGAGGATGTAGAAATGGAAATTTACACAAGTTCTTTTTGGAGTTAACGTAGGTCACTCCAGCTCATATAAAATAATAAAATACAGAATTTTTCTACAAATCTACATAGGAAAAGTTTTTGTTTGCTTTGCTCTAGAGTAAGATTTGGCCTAGCTGGTTTTGGCTCATCTTGATGGGTTTTTCCCTTCTGTGATACCTCAAACTACGTCTGTTTCTCTCTCTTTTTCTCAAATGGGAAGGCATGGTCACAGCTGCAGGATTTGGGGAAAATAAGAATATTTGGAATTGAAAGGTTTTGTTGATTAATCTTGCGTTGAAGGAAAAAGAGTGAAGAGAAGTTGGTTTCTTTAAGTATTGAGCTGTGTAAATGAAATTCAAGCATTTGAACTTTCCAACTGTAGGAATAATTTCCCATTTGCTTATATTATATTTGCTTTCAAAGCTGTTAACA
The DNA here is from genome assembly GCA_033558235.1 of Neomorphus geoffroyi. Classification (NCBI taxonomy): domain Eukaryota; kingdom Metazoa; phylum Chordata; class Aves; order Cuculiformes; family Neomorphidae; genus Neomorphus; species Neomorphus geoffroyi. The sequence continues at coordinate 17,284,024 of JAUMJM010000016.1, read as the reverse complement.
TGTTAGAAGGATATGTAAGAAAGGGAAAAATGCATTAAGCTACCCAGTATTTTTCTCTCTTAACTGCTTTGGAATTTGCAGTCATTATGGAATGAACATTTTTGCTTTTCTTTGGCTGTTGATTATCAGTGTCTCTCTGAATGACATCTGCTCTTTCTAGAGAAGAGTTTAGTCAAATTCCCTATGGGAGATGTTCTCTTTGGTGTGTAATGTCAGACTTACTTGACTTCTATATACCGCCAGTTTTTGGATTGTTGAAGCCACAGGGAAAGAAGATAGAGCCTCTTTGAGAGACACTTATTTCCTGAACTAGGTAGAGATTACTGTTTAGTGACAAGTGAGTTGGAGAGATAAATAAAACCACTGTATGTATACCTGATGTTCCAAATATAGGTTTATCTTGTGGGTTGAATGCAATTCTCATTGCATAACAGGAGAAACTGCTTCTTAAGCTCCCTGAAGTTGAGAAATGCGGGGACTCAGTGTTTCAGCTAACATCCAGCTCTGTGCAACGATTTGTAAAAAGTGAAAATGTACCTAGGGTTAATCTAATACTCACTGAAATAACTAGGTGTATTTCCATAGTTTTTTAAATTACACTGGAACATGATATAGAATCCAGGTTTCTGTTCTGCAAAGGGAGGAGAGTCAGATGTTAGAAATGGCATCAGAATTTCAGTTATGGTCATCTTATAGGCTAGAACATCTTCATGCATTTCCTCTGCAGCATGACCTGATCTTGAACTGCTTTTCACATTTAACTCATCACCTGTGTGTGATGAATATGTGAAGCATAGCTGGACTGTGCTCTGGCAGTTGGGCAGAAAATATAGAAAGGTTTGAATAGCAAGTCAAAACTATCAAAAAGATAACTGGGATTGGAGGAGTGAGGAGAACTGAGAAAGTGGAGTTCAGTGGGGAGGTGACAGCACCAAAGTGATTCTAACATGTCATTAAAACAGAAAATGTAGATATTTTTTGTGAACATGGAACACAGAATATTTGGAATGTATATTTGCAGGAAATTAATGTTTTATACTTACCTATCCTAATGTATTTTGCAAAAAGTAAATTATAATCTCATGACACAGCACCTGAGAGTAGCTATGATAATGCTCTTTCTCCATGTCAAAAAATGCCTTTGCATCCTGAACTTCTCCCTGAAAAAGCACTGTAATCAATTCAGTAAAGTTCTCCATGTACAGTCCTTTTTTCCACTTTGGCAGCAAAGCTGGTATTTTCTTTGTGAACCGTGTTCTTTGTAATATTTACAGAGTGAAATTATCTTGGGTTTTTTTCATTGGCAAAAATCTCAGTTATTCCAATAATGCACGTCAGTATAGGAGTAAACTGTTGTTACATACTATGGGAACAAAATACAGTGCCAAATATCATGAGACCAGTGCCAAACTATTAGAAAGTCTGCCTAAAAGCAGTTTCTCAGGTTAAAAGTACATGCAGTTCTCACTTTTTTGAAGAGGGCGGGTGTGGGTGACAGATGCAGTCCCAAAGTAGGCACATTTTCCTTTGTTAGGCCTCACTAGAGCCATAGCAAAATGTTCTGAGAATTTAGAGGAAAGGAGATGAACCTGTCCCAAAATGTAGAGTATGGACAAGAAGGTTCATATTATGAAGCCTCCATTAAGCACATTGATTGCATTTGTTCTATTTCATTGTTTTCATTACAGAGATGTTTTTATGTCTGTTTCTGTCTCTTCCTGTGTAGTACAACAGCTGTCACATCTAGCCTTTAGCTATTACTCCTTGTCTGAGAGTTTTCAAAGCTATATAGAAAAAGAAAGTATTACATCCCTTAGTTTACCAGTGAGAATTCAGGGCCTGAAACAAGTGGCATGGCTGTTGAAAGTTATACAGAAAATTATTTTTTAAAATGTACATAAAATGTATTTAAATTTATTCTTTTAACATCTTTTAGGTTAAAGCTGTGTCTTCTATAAAGAACTTCAGCACACTTAAGTGCAGGGAAAAAGAAGATACAAATTGGCAGTACACAATCACTAGATACATTTGCAAAGATGGTTTTTTGTGTCTTGGCTGGAGATATTTGGTTGACCAACAGAAGCTAGCAAAAGACAAAATGGAACTTCTGTTTGATGTATATTTGCATTTTAATTGTGATTTTTACTTCATTTCAGATTGATTGGCAGTGCATCCATAGCACTTAAGGATCTTGTAGGTAACCAAAGCAGATCGTTTCCCTTCAAACTCACACCTCTGCTAAATGAAAGGGGACAAGAAACTGGAGTGAGTGCCTTACATGTCCTTATTTTACTGTATTCTTGACCAAAATGCTCCAGCAACAGGGCTAATAATGAAGCAAAAATATTTTCAAGTTAGTTTTACTTTAGAAATTAAATGCTTGGAATTTTGTAGCAAAAGCTCAAGACAGAGGAAATTTGTAACAAGATGTAATTATGTCTGTACTATCTGAGTATCCTTTAAGTTAGAGAAATTGTGGTCTGTTTATGTATTGTGTATGTGTATATATGTGTCACAAGTATTATGGGCCACAGAGTATGACAAGATCAGCCTGATGTTGAAAAAGAGCACTTTCCTGAGTACCAGACAGAGTTCCCGTATGCACTTTTTTGCAGTATTCTTTCTAAGATCTACCTGTGTGATAGCACTGATTCTAGAAGGCACATAATTATGTAAGTACATGTTCACTGCCAGCTCACTTCAGAAAGTGACACAAGAACTTGCTTAACTTGATTTAGCACGTTTAAATTTAACAGAATTATTAACTTATTAACTTAGTTATTAATTAAATAGTTTCTACGATTGAGACCTTACTGCGTGCAGTCCAGCTGTTAAAGCACTTCATATTGCATTCCAGTATACTTAATAATAAAAGGCTTTAAGGGTAATTCCAGTATCTCATCAGCTGTAGTTTAATATCATGGTTAGCTGGTCTCAGGGTTGGGCTTTTTTTGCTGACTTCTAATGTTACTGTGGCAATGAGGAATAATAATGGTTTGTTCAATAATCCAAAACCACATTCGAGCAAAAAAAAAAGACAATTCTATAATTAGAATGGAAAATGACATAGTGTTTTTCTTCCAGGATGGAGTTATTAGAAGAGCCAGACAAGACATTTTACTTATGGTTCAAACTTGGTGATAAGAGACTGTTATTTCTCACTGGTTTTGTTTTTCCATCTGCAAATTTAGGATGTCACCTAGTTTACTATGAATATTGTGGAACTAAATAAATTGGCATTTGTAGAACACCTCATATACTTATATTGTGACAGATTTTTCTAAATGAAAACACAGTGGTTTCGTTTGTTAGATATTATTTCAGATGCTATTACATTAGCTGTGAATCATGTAATTTTTATTGTTTGTATGTATGTATAGCTTAACGACACCTTATTAATTTACTGGTAGATGAAACTGTATTATAAACTGAGCTGTGACTGTGTTCATGGATGATGTTAGAAAAACTTACTGCTTTAAATTAATTGTTGTGAATACTATGTGCTACGTAAAAAAACAGTGTATTTCTCTGCAGGCAACAATTGATTTGGTAGTAGGATATGAGCCACCAGCTGGACCTGCAAATCCAAATGATCCAGGAGGGACCAATACACAAGAAGGTATTTCAATCTTCTCGCAGAACTTTATTGTTTAAAGATCCTGGAGGCATTTAAGTTAGGGCAAGAAAGTGATTCAACAGCATTGGTTATCAGAAACAAATGTAACTAGAAGCAGGCATGTCAAGACTGCCAGAGAGTGGTTTTAAAGAAACTAAGGATGATTCAGAACTACAGCTAGGAAGAAAATTGGGATTTCCTGACATAAAATATTTTTTAGCATAATTTTTTCCAGTGGAATCAGATTACAAAAGAATGGGGTTGCTTAAAAGCTTTTCAGAATGGCTTTTCGTTAGGAAACAAAGGGTTTTGAATGCTCAAAGAAACAGCAGTTATCTGCTGTAATTCTAGGGCTGACAAAAAAAAAAGCAGGAAAGTCACATATTTGGAAAAACATGTTCTGTTGCTTTCAATGTCAGAGAGCTTTGTAAAAAGATTGTCTTAAATTATTAAACTTTTCCTGTAGATAAATAAGTTTTGAAAGATGCATTTGTATTTTATATTAGGCTTGATATTTGACTAGAATGTGAAATATTGTGATTGGTAAGGAATAATATTTAGTCTGTACATATAATATGAAAAAGGCTCTTGCTGAGAGTGTTTTTGAGAACCTCTGTTTTTTCAGACTCTTAAAATATCTGCAAAGTAACGTGGTTTTGCAAATAATTACCCTAATGTCCAGGCTGTGTTTGTGCAGAAAGAAGTAAATGTAATAGATGTTATATGTTTGAGGAGAAATAAACCAGTTTGACCATTATCTGCTGATAGATAATAACATAGAAACAAAAAGAATTGAAAGGAAGAGTCTTCTGGGGGAAAAATTTGATTTCACTGACTTCACTGAGACATGCTCTTGGGGAACAGAAGAATAGGTAATGGAAATACAAAAGCTGTGTGTTAAATCACTACATTTCAAAATAATTTTATAGAAATGTAGACTTGAAGGCTAGAAGTGGAAATTGGCTTATATGAGATTATTTTGATAGCTTTTTTGAAATGTACTTAAACTATAAGGTAATACAGGTAAAATTAAACATGGCAGGTTTTTAGCTAGCACCAGCAACTGCATGAAAATTATTCCTGTGCAAATTAGCAAACACATCTTAGTTAATTATTGTAAATATCTATTTCCCATGAAATGAGATCACCTCCCCAGCTGAGATTACTACAGCTCAGTTTCAGAAATTGAAAATTAAGTGCTAAATCAGGGTGTGTAATAAATCAGTTCCATGGATCCAGCCAGCCAGATGGATTTTGAGAGTTGTTAGGGAGGTGGGGTCTTCAAGTTATAAAAGACATGGTATGTCAATCTCTGGGTTTTTATACCTCTCTTACAAGGATCACTGAGGACTTGATTATGCAGTGATCATCCCCATGTGGTGGCAAACTAATACATAAATTTGGTAAACATTCTGTTAATGCTAACCATCAGAGACAGTTTGACTTTTGTGTAGATTTTGCCATAGTCACTGTTCTTCAGTTAAGAAAAGAAGCTGGAAGCACGAGGGACTGACACACTTTGTGGTCTGGATATTCAGAGATCCTGTTTTGCAATACTGGAATTTCAGCGTATGATCCAATATTGCAGTGTCATGTGGTTGTAGAACAGTCTTCCACAAATTGTTGTGATTTCAGAACTGTCAAGAGCCTTACAAAGAAACTTTAACTTATTCCACGTTTAAATGCTGTGGCAGTGGATTCAGAGTTTTATTTTGAGTGTTAGACTTTAAATATTTTCATGTTTTTAAGACTCTGAAGTAAAAACCAATGCTATACTATAGCCTAGTCTTGCTGCTGGGAAACAGCTTCAACTAGAATAAGATTAATCACATCTAGTGCATTGTGAACCAGTCTGGTGACAATTATAGCTGAACTGTACTTTGCTAAAACTTTAGTTGCTTGTTTCAAAAGAGTGTAGGGGAACTGTATTGGATACTCTGCATCCTTAAGAGGGACAGGTCTACAGTTCATTTGGATAGGATATAAATTTGTTCTGAAGCAGGCTAAAATGATCAGATTTCAAAAGGAGTTGGAAACATGGTTAGCAAAAAAATTTGTTGAAATGAGATAATAATACAATTTTAGTAGAACTTTTGGATATCAGACATCTACTCCTGTAACTTTAATATCAAACTCTATTTGTTTATTAATTGCACTGGATTTTTTTACTGTAGGAGATGAAGAAGATGATGGAGGTTATGAGGATGGCGTGGATGGTCCAGTTGGTGTTAGCGCACCAACAGTTCCAAGAGTCACCAAGGAAGCCCAGCTAGCTAAACGCATCACTAAAGGAAAGAAAACACGGAGAATCCTTTCTAACAAACCACAAGATTTTCAGGTAATAGATCTATTAAATGTTGCGTGTTCCCTTTTTCTGCCTGGCATGACATTGCTTCTCTCACATAGCGTGATCATAATTTAATGTCAGATTGTGCCAATCTAATGCACCATAGAGACAATTAGCCTCTTCACTTGAAAGCCTGTGTTTCAACAGTATTCTTCAAATTTACCTGTTACAGAGCTGTCCAATTTTTTATAAGTCTGACTGAAATCTACTGTACAGTTTTACTGTGTAGTTGTATAGATATCAAACTGCAATAGTAACTTTAAAAATAAGTAATAAAAGCAAGTAAAAAAAATTTTACTGAAATAATTTTCCCCAACTTGTCTTGTAAAATTCAAGTAAAATTATACTTGCTGTCATAATTAAGTTTGAAAAGTCTGTCCAGTCCTGCCACCTATTTCAGGTGTTGGCTAATGTTTGTGATGGTTTACTAAGAAATTGGTGCCACCAGGATGATAGATAATGTAGGGACTGTATTAATACAAATATCTAAATTTTTTTTTTCCAGATTCGTGTTAGAGTCATTGAAGGTCGTCAGTTGCCTGGAAATAACATCAAACCAGTAGTCAAAGTTCATGTTTCTGGCCAGACACACCGAACAAGAATCAAAAGAGGAAACAACCCATATTTTGATGAAGTAAGTAGCATTAAGAACCCTGTATCTGTAATGTTGATGCTATCAAATGTATACAGTTAGTACAACTTTCAGTATGATCAGTGAATAAGAATATGCTAATATTTAAGGGTAATTATGGCTAATATATATTTTGCAGTTCCCAGTCCCTTCCTTTATGTATTCATATCACTAAACACCTCTGTTGTTGGCAATCTTAGCAGATGAAGCTATCTAGAAGGAAGTCAAAGTTCAACTAAAACATATGGAATGTATTTTTTGGTACAGTTGGCCATGTGACATAATAATGAATTTGAACTCTTGTGTACAGATTATAAAATAACAGAAAAAATAATTAGGAATCATTGTAGACTTGTACAGTGTGTGGAGAGGAGCTTTCAGTGCAATGCTTTGGGTCAGTAACACTGCCACACAGAACCTGGGAATGTCATTGCCTTGCTACCCATGATTTACAAAAGCACAACTAGATTTCTTTTTCCTGATAGGGTTCTGTACATCAAACACTGAAATACAGGAGAAAATTCAAAGCTGTATAAGACAGACAAAGAATGATTGCATGTCTGATAGACTAATGTTGCAAAGCTTAAGCTTTATAGAGAGAATGCTGAGGAATAACTCTCATTACCTGGACATGCGTGGAAAATTCAGAGGATTTTGGAACTGGGTGTCAAGCATATTCAACACATGCAGGCAAAATCAAGGAAATTCTAAAACTCTCAGACTTGAACTAAGCTGTAGGTACCAATCAAGATTTATGAAGCAGTGGTAAAAAAAATAGAGAAGGGAGAAAGCCCGTTGCAACTTGTGTTGAATCGAATTCTGGGCAGTCTTAGAATCCAGACCAAGCTAAAAATGGAACAGAAGGGACCATGTTTATGTATCTTTCCCTTTTGTTGGATAAAGTACTGACTGGAGTGTACTGACTGGGTTCAAAGACCAAACTTAGTGAGACATATACTATTAATAAAACAAATAAGCTAATAAAGAGTATGTTTATCTTCATGCTGTCAAACTATCACATTTATTCCCGTGACCTTGAATTTCAAAAATGCAAATCATTACAATTACTGTCATCACCTCCCTAAACAAGACCTTTTGACAGCTGCGACAGAGATGGCTAGACCAGGATTGAATGTCCTAGAATGAACAACCTTTATAATTCCTGAACTTGGTTTCCCAATGCAAATATGAAGTGCAGAGCAAGGAGCAAGGGCAGTGCTGAACGTTTACAGCACAACTATGGCTACTGATTTCATTCATATGAAAGTTGTGACTGCCTTTTGTCTATTTGGTACTAAGTTTATTTTACAAAATTTAGATTTTTATTCTGCATTGAATTATCATATAATGTGTCCAGCAAAGAGGCAGGATAAAAGTATTGTAGCAGATATACTTCACAAGCCTCTTAAAATGGTGAGTTTGCATTTTCTGTTCAGAGAATTATGTGTTTGTCATTTTGAGACAGGTTTTTTGTTTGCTTTTACCTTAACAGATATTTTTCTACAATGTCCACATGACTCCTTTAGAATTGCTTGACGAAACAGTTAGCATTCGGGTAAGAAAAAATGGTGCATGTTCAAAAGCCTGCTAGATGCGTATAGCATTGTTCAGCCATTTCACTATCATGTGTAGGAACATTCCTGTTTCATGCTTGTCTGTATTTTTAGGTGTATGATTCTCATTCTCTACGAGCAGACTGTCTAATGGGAGAATTTAAGGTGGGTATGACAAAAACTTGCATATCTTGACTAAATTAAATAAATGAGAGAAACTTTCTCAGTACATGTTGTAAATGTTTAAATTCAGACTACTTTAGCATGGAGCCAGAGAATTACATGATGATGTCTTGCTTCTCATGCTAGCGACCACTTGCTCAAAGCACTAGTAAACAGGTTTCCTATTTGAGCAGAATATTATCGTTAAAGAAAATTGTATGGTTTATATACCAAATTCTCTTACCTTGCGTCCAGGAGAAAAAAAAAATTACCAAAAAGTGTATTTTTTTTCCTCAAAAGATATTGGGGAGATTCTTTGGCATAAGTTAGGGTTTGAAGAGATAATTTTATTAGGTAGCTAATACGCAGAATAATGATGTGCATGGCAGTATAAAGATACGCATTCTCAAGTGATGTGGAAAAGTGTTCTTTTGGTCAGAATTTTTTAAGTAAAAGAGATAGTGGAAAAGTGTCTTACTTGAAGTAATTCTTGTGGTTCTGATGATATTGGTGAGACTGTCTTTATTTGCATTTGTTATGGTCAATATAGGGAGTTAGACAACTGCCTGTTGAAGGTATTCCTAAAGTAATATAGACTAAGTATTAATGTAGCAGTTGTAATGACAACTGGGTTCCACTATTATAAAATTTGCAGTATCAGTGTTGGCTGTTATTTTCTGTTTGCTTATTTTGTACTGCATAAATTCAGCAGGTCTCTAGGTCATCTTTTCACAAAAATATGCGAGTGTGGAAGAGTGCTTTTTTCTCAATGAAACCTTTTCTGCCACAAAGCTGTTTGCTTTTGCTTATCACAGTATCACAGTATCATAAGGTTGGAAAAGACCTCTGAGATCATCACTTACCTGTGTAATTTTTAGTGGTTCAGACAGTGACTCATTGCTCTGTGGAGGACGGATCATTCACTAAGCGTGCGACAGCATGTCATTCAGCTACTTTCTGTTCCTGCACACACATATTCCAGAAGAAAACCCAAGGGTGTTCTCACTATAATATCACCCTTTCATTACCTACCAGGAATACTAGCCCCAGTTGCCACAAGCAAACGAACTTCCCTTCCTGAACATGTTTGAAATCTGATACAATGAATACAGTCATGGTATATGTGCAGTCTTGTCCAGATTTGGCACAGCGAGTGGGAAAATTGCCTATGATCTTCATAAAAGAAAAAATAAATTATTCCTTAAAAAACAAGCTTCATTTCTGGAACTGAAGGACAAGATGTGGAGCAGAAACTAGAAACAAAAGAGTTCTGAAAAGCATAGCTGAACCTAAAATAATGGGGTAACACAGGGGATTAAAGAAACAGTAAGCCAGCCCTTTCTTCTATCTGTGATACATGAAAAAAGTGGGGATTTCAGGAAAGAAGAAAGTGACTGCAGCTGTTAGTTCTAATACATCTTTCCTTGCCTTATCTTCTGAGCAGCTGTATCCTTTCAAAATCCCACCTTTTCAATGTGAGGCATTTTCTCTTTCTCCCCTCAAGAATATGCTATGTAAACTTTCTTTTGTTTGTGACAGGAAAGCAGTGTATTAGTACTCGTTACAAACTTGAGAGGAGTTGCCCTAGCGTTTTTCTGATTTGGTATTTCTTCAGAGATAACACTTTTGATCTTTATTTCAGATTGACATTGGCTATGTTTATGATGAGCCTGGTAAGTAACAGTTACTTCAGAGCTTCTTTCCTAGCTTGAAACTGAAGTTGAAACATTTCATTACATTTCTAAAGTAAGAGAAGAAAGTTAGTGGAAAGTTATTTGAGATCGCGGCCTTAAGTATTAACTTAAAAAGATCCAACAATATGTAACTCCTTTCAGTGATTTCAAGATGAAGCACAAGCACCCAAATTTGGGTGTTAGTTTTGATATGAAAGACCTAAAGTGTGGAAAAAAAGGTATAAAAACATTTGATAATTATGTCCGTGAATTAGTATGCCAAAACATTTTAACACCACTAGATTTCTTGTTTTGAATGGCATTATTGAGACCTGTCTCAGACAGAATAAATTTTAACAATAAATAGTTTTCGAATAAAGCGTGCTTTTGGAACAGTTGACTTTGATTTTATTATTTCTGCCATTTTTTAATGGATATTAGTGGTGGTGGTGTTTGTTTTATTTTAGGCCATGCAGTCATGAGAAAATGGCTTTTGCTGAATGATCCTGAAGATACAAATTCAGGAGCTAAAGGCTATATGAAAGTCAGCATGTTTGTTCTGGGAGTTGGAGATGAACCACCAGTAAGCTTCATTTAAATGTTTTTCTTCCCTTCTCTTCATGTCCCCCCATCATTTATAATATAATTCACTGTATAATTCACTCTTTGAGCAGTATTTAAAAGAAAGGCAAGATTTAGAAGTTGTTCCAGTACTAAGTGACTAACTCAAAGCTTATTTTATTATATTGTCCAATTAAGCAACCTGTGGACCAGTTGTAGGTGTTTTGATCTACCATTTGTAGATACTTCTTCAAGTCCTGAAAGTAGAGCTGTGTGCTTGGTGTAGCATACAAGCTAATATGTAATTCTCCTTAGCTGAGCACCATATTGATACCAGTTCCAGGACTACGTCAGGAATGTCTCCACTACTCTGTGATATAGACAAGGCTGTAAAGAAACCTGAGTACCAGAAAGATCCAAATATTGGCCAGGTGAAAATCAGACCCATCAATAATTACAAGTTAGGCACAAGTAATTTGATGCATATGAAAGCAATAGGTAGCTTTAACAAGCCAATGCTAAACCACCTGCTTTTCTGTCAAGGTAAAAAAGGCCCTCTTTTCTGTGTGACATTTTTCTTACTAGAATTTGTCTGTAGTTTAAGTTCTTCTGTTCTTCCTGCCTGAGATTTTTGAATACTGCTACTCCTTAGTTAAATATAATGTGGTCCCCAGAGCTATGGAAGATCTTGTTCCATATTTAGTTCTCCTTTCTGCTGGCCTCATTATTCTTGAAATCCCAAGGATATTTCTACTTATTTGTGGTGAAATCTTTTATTTCTGATTTATTTTTAAAGGTACAATAAGTTCTGGTAAGCGATATCAGAGTTGTATGTATTTTCTAATTGCATTAAGATGCCTTACCACAGTATTTGTCATGAATATGAAAATTTCATGCAATTGGCATTATATAAGTGCCAGAATCATCATCATCTGCTGATGCTGATTTAAAAAGTGTGATTATAATGGGCTCTTGCAGTTCAGTACTTTAGAGATGAAAATGTAAGTAAAATAATTTTGATAGAATTAATTTTTGTTACTTGATAGTTTGATAAAATCTCATTCTTTATAACGAAACTGACAACATTCTTATATCTGAAGAGTATTATAGGCACCAGTTTAACTAATCGCCTTAGTTGTATACGTTACTCTGTCTTATATACCAGATACTATGTACCACTATATTTGCCAACAGGTTGAAAAAAGGGAAAGAGATAATGAAAGTGATGATGTGGAGAGTAATCTGTTATTACCTGCTGGAATTTCTCTTCGATGGGTCACTTTCCTTCTCAAAATCTACAGAGCTGAGGACATTCCACAAAGTACGTAGCTTCTTACTACTTGTCCATCAGTGTATTTGATGAGAATTAGAAGTATTTGCGTTCAGAAACACTGCTTGAACATAGAACATCTTGAGTGTTCTACATCGTTACTTGAGCCAGTAGTTCTGTGATGACTGAAGTAGCCCATTTCAAGTGATTTAGTAATGCTCAGTAGGTCTACCTTGTAATAGATAATTTAATGTGTTACCCATTAGATTAGTAACGTTCCTCTGTTGCCGAGTGGGCCATACAGCTGCTGGTAGTAGGAGAGAGGACAAGAGGAAATGGCCACAAGTTGCACCAGGGGAGGTTCAGACAAGACATTAGGAAAAATTTCTTCACTGACTGAGTGGTCAGGCACTGGAACAGCTGCCCAGGGAGGTGGTTGAGTTGCCATCCCTGGAGGTGTTTAAAAGATTGGGTACATGAGTTTGTTAGGGACATGGTTTAGTAAGGAGACAGGTATGGTTGGACTCGATGATCTCAGAGGTCTTTTCCAAACAGATGATTCTATGATTGGGCCATCTTCATCAGCCCTTCTCCAGCTGCAGAAGTTACATGCAAGTAACTAACATTCAAGTACAGATGATCTGCAGATCAGCTGGACGTTCTGTGTGTGTCTAGCTCAAGTATCAATTTCCTGTGGGATCCCAGTCCCTGCCCACCTTTGAGTGGTTATCAGACAGCTGGTTCTCTGCAGGCCATTTAGATCTTAGTAGATAAGTAGTACTTCTGATGTCCCCTTGCACCTTCCTCTTCCTGGCAGTCCATCAATTCTTCTTCATAAGTGCTCATAGCGATATTTATTTCGCAATGGTGGAAAGGCCACAGGACTGCTGGAATCAGCCAGGCACTGTCGTGGTGGCCAAGGCAGTCTGTGTTGTCAGAAACCTGCTCCTGAGTGGCCACAGGAAATAAGGAACTGGCACTGGCCGTGTACCAGAAAGCTGCATGCTACAAGTTGTACACCAGAAAATTAAATAAACAGCCTTTCTTTATTGAGATTTTATTTGTGTCAACCCTGTATTGCTGAGACAAAGGCTATTTCTCTCATTACGTGCACCGTGTTTTCTGATAGAATATTGGTGACTTTTCATCTCTTCTTAGCAAAATTTCTCACCTGTATCTGTGACAACAAATGACAGTGTCTATAGGTACACGTGTAATGTTTTTCAAATATAACTTTGCCTCTGAATTTAGGAGAACATCAGCACTCTTCATGATGGTTCAAAAATGTATAGTCTTGAAATTGCTCCTAAGCCTAAATTCTCCATTTTTTCCAGCAACACTGTTCAGAATTTTGTTTATCAGATTAGACTTTACCCTACTTAGATCTGTAAGCTTCTTGATTTTAGTGACATGACTATAAGTGATTTATTACATAGGCTGAAAAAATAAAATAATATTAAAAAGTGTAAACCTGAATTTCTTTTTTGACTCCTCTCCAGTGGATGATGCTTTTGCACAGACTGTCAAGGAAATATTTGGAGGAGATGCAGACAAAAAAAATCTTGTAGATCCATTTGTAGAAGTTTCTTTTGCTGGGAAAAAGGTAAAGTAGTAAATATCTGAATCTTTGCATTCTGATTATAATCCTGAGAAAAGATTTCATATGCCAATATAAATTTTTAATTTTGCTGAAATTATGGAAATGAGAAAGCCCTAAAGTTCACTTCATGAAATAAGGACAAGCTACAGGATACTGTAGAATGGGTGTAAAACTGATGACTAATAAAAGGAATGTATGACTAAGTGGTAGGAACTGATGTGTGCCAGATTGCTTGCCTGCCAATTGTTCCTGGTTACTTTTTGTAACGGATGATACAGATCTTTCTGGACAGGTTAATAGCATTTGTACATTTTATTACGAATGTGTACCTTCGAATACCAAATTGGAGCTGAAGCACAATTGCACAACCTATATTCATTGCTAGCCAATTTTTTTTCCTTTTTTTTTAAGAAGAAAAATGTCAGTCCTTTTATTATGTTATAGTCAGGGTGCCATGCCCAGTAATGTAGAGGATCTTTGGTAGACATGGCTACCAAATAATATAGGCTCTTCCATAGAACATGTTCTTCATCTTCTCCAAAATCTGCATAAAGCAAGCTGGAATCAAGTCATTCTTTCATCTTCTCTTTTGTGATAAAAGAGATCAGTACCAGTGTGAAAGCACATTAAATTGTAGCTAGTGTAAACAAGCTTTTTTTCCTGTAGGGTAACTCCAGTCTTAGGTTTAAACACTGTTCCAAAATTTTCTTTTCCCTCCAGTAGTCAATTATGTTGTATATGTAAATCGGTTTAGCTATATTTACTGATTGAAAATTAATGGTTCATTGCACCATAAACCAGTCAGGATTCATCATTAACTACTGCCCGTCATCCTACCAAACAGAATATGTTTTTCCTAAATCCTAGTTGGTATATGCTTTTTAATCTGTTATATCATTGATGTGCTGTATAGTTGGTTTCATTTTTTTGCAGGTTTGCACAAATATAATTGAGAAAAATGCTAATCCAGAGTGGAATAAAATTATTTATCTTCAAGTCAAGGTCAGGTTTTTTTCTTGCTTATGTAGAAAACAGCCATCCTTTTGGAACTCAGGGCATTAACATTACAGAGGTGAAATAAGTAATGGATTATTTTATTTTAATTGCTTTTTTTCAGTTTCCCTCAATGTGTGAGAAAATAAAACTTGCAATTATTGACTGGTAAGTTATAACTTTTAATCAAGTACTAGACAAGGTAGATTATATTAAGTGAAGAAAAGTCTGGTTCTACAGATGTATTTAAGCAAGTGTTTAAATATCTTTCTTTATGGTGTCTTTACAAGAGACCCAGTTAATGTAACATGGCAGTATTGTTAATTTTGTGAGCATTGAACACTTCCTATTTAGGTGACACTGTAAAAGTCAGGTGACTTCTTTGTGATACAGCCCACTTCTGTAAGTAGCCGTTAATAGTAAAGCATTCCTGGTGATACAGAATGTGTATACACTGCCTTGTAGTGCATTTAGTCACTGGTAGCTTACTTCTGTAGGAAGTCACTGGTAGCTTACTGTGTAGGATGACCAGCATTGCATTTAAATAAAATCTTTTCTTTTTGTAGGGATCGTCTTACAAAAAATGATGTAGTAGGAACAACATATTTAAGTCTCTCAAAAATTGCTTCTTCTGGAGGAGAAGTTGAAGGTAATTGAGCAGTGTGTAACTTGCTACATTGCCTGTGTAATGAGGAATAGCAAAGATCATTGTTGAAGTATATTTTCCTATTGTTCCTCAGTTCTGTGGCAACCAGGTTATGTGGTTTTGGAGTTTTCAAAACAATGCTCTCAGAAAACATGCTTTTCGAAGTAAAGTGTTAAAATGTTAATGTTTAAACCACATCACCATGGAAACAGCAGTAACTAGTTTAAAATTCGGTGTTCTGTTATATATATATAAAGTTAATTGATTAATTTGTGAGTATTTTCCCAAATTCTGAAAATTATGTGATACCATAATCTATCATAAGACATGCAAATTTACTAAGATACTTAATAAGATAGTCAATTTAAAAGCAATCTGAGACACTATTTCAGAATCACTATTTCATTGGACACTAGTGGGAGTGTCAGTTCTTTTTCTGGGAAGAGAACCTAAAAACTGGGGAATGTTCCTGCCGAGTTACCCTACAGGAACTATCTGCAACCACCTGTTTGTTTCCTGTACACTAATAGGCTGCTTTCAGGTACTGGGGGAACTTGGACCAGACTCTGCTCTGATCAGTAGCTTACTAGAAATGGGCACTGCATCTCATTGCAAATTACTACTTAGTGACCCTTATTGTGGTAGCTTCAACAAATGAAGCTTTTAATTGCAATGCCAGGATTGCAGACAATTAACTTATGTGCTTCCATCAGTATCGGTGGCATATAAGATATGTAATTTCATAAACCATAGCAAAAAAACCTCGTTAACTGCAAGAAAAAAAATAGTTAGGCAGGATATGAAATTCCTAACATGTTATCCCCATTGGATAATACCTTTGTAATAAAACTCTTCTTTACAATAGTATAAGAAAATTTTTTTGTGCCAAGATTCTGGGAATTTTTTTTTTAAATCTTGTCACATTTATGTGCTAATATAATATTGTGTTTATTGATTATTTCTTTGTGGTCTACAATCTGCTCTTCTTTTTATAGCAAGATCTTTCGTACAGCTGAGTGAGCTCCATGACAAGGATTCTGTGTTAATTTGCCAGAAAAAATCCTTTTAACCTTTTTAATAAACGTAGAATGGCATACTAGTTGTCCATACAGAATTGTAAAGTTCATGGCTGAACAGACTTAACATTTATTTGACTATCTATGCTAAGTTGAAAGACAATGGCTCAAAATCATTTTCACCATTGCCACAATAAGAATCTAAATAACTATTTTTTCTGTTGTGTTATGAAATCTGTATGATATGTACTTGTCTGAACGAGACCAGTTTGACCTTAAGCTGGTTTCTCTGTCAGGAGATTAAAAACAAAATTAGTGGCTCCAATCCCGTAGTGACTTTACCTAAGTATTTATCATCAGATACTGTATTTTCAGTAACATAACTTCAAGCTTATAATCCTGTCCTCTCAGAAGTACAGCTGTTGAAGTAGACTTTGTGCAAACACTCTTTCCATACTACTCATGCAACCAGAGGCAAAATAAAGGGTTACAGAAAAAAGCAATGGGAAATCAATGGGTATGAGCTGTTGGAGAACATTCAGTTCTGGAGAGAGCACTTGTACTACCTACAGAAGTGTGTAACTTCAGCTCCTGCTGAGTCACAGCTCATTTATACTTCAAACCCATGCACTTAGTAACTGAGAAAATCTTATTTGGATTCTTCTTCTACTAAAGTACTGACACTGGAATAGATATATCCATGTAAATTCACAGATTATCTTCCCTTGAAGTCAGTACCATGCCTGAAGCCTCTTCTGACTTCTGAAGGATTGGGAAACTAAATTAGTCTATGGTCTTCAGTAAATGAAGATATCCTAATGGCCCCTAAAATGTTAACGGTTTTCTTTAATGCTCTTAATATTTTAAAATAATTAAAGAAATAAAATATGGGGAGGAGAACTATAAAAAGCTGAAACAGAAGCACCAAACCAATATATTTTGTTAGCTACATGATTTTTCCTTTGGAATTTATACAAGAAGAATGATACCTTCCTATTTTAATGAGAAAGCCAAATTCTAGCCCATATGAACTTTATTTTTTCTGAGGCCTTCAACTTTATTTTAAAAGCAAATTGCTTTGTGATGTATTTGTTTTTTAAATGCTATTATCACTTGTCATGTAACTTCTTTTCTTTTCATAATATAGAATTTTCATCTTCGGGAGCAGGGGCTTCATCATATGAAGGTTTATATCTTCATCTGTTACTGATTTTGCTTTCCATTGCCCAAACTGACTATTGATGAAGAAAACCCATCTACTTTAAAAATATTTTTAAAAAATGATTTGTCTAAAAGACGTCACCATTATGATTAAAGAGTATCAAACTTAAGGAATTGTATAAAACAGTTTTGGCACTGGAATTGGTTTGAAAATATTTCTGTTTGGCTGGTGCTTCAAGCTGCGTTTTAGAGTTGGCCGTGCAGTTGCTTCGATTATAAAGTGCTTAGTCTAACAATGGCTTGCAATTTTTAACTTAGCTATGAGATTGCAGCTGTATTTGCAGCTGCAGAGCCCTGCAGAAGTAAATAACTGCCTAAAATAATTAGTGGCTGTTTTTTTATGCTTAGCTAGCTATATAAATAAAATCTGATGCCATTAAACCCTGGAGAGACAGCTTTTTCCGTAAGTGTCTGGGTTGATATCCAGTTTTTAAAGACTTTGTGGTAAATATTTATATAGTGAGAAATAAATACAAGTGGAGTGAAGCTGAAACATAACAAACATTCATTCACACAAATACTTCATGTGCTATCTTTCTTTCTTAATAAAGTAACATATTTCATTAAAGGCTGAAATATTTTTTAATCACTTTCTGCAATATGTGATCATCAGCCTTCTAGATGTAAAAATTGAATTTTAAATCTAAAAAATACAAAAAATATCACTTTTATTCCCATTTTGAGATGGGGAGGGTTGTTTGGGGGGTTTTGTTTGGTTTTAAATTTATATTCTATTTAATTTATTAGCATCAGTAAATAAAAAATGTCTTAATTCAACACAAATCTGTACCTTAAATCTAGTCGTATTGAGATCTGATGTGAGCAGTTCAGTGTTACATTTTTTTAAAAACTAGACAGTATTCCAACAAGAATCTGAATTCTTTTTCATTCAAGTTTTGATCTGTTTCCAATTCATGCGTAAGGATATGAAAGTATCCAAATGCAGAATAGAAAACTACAGATCTTTATTTTCTGTTTTGCGTATTTGAGATGATTTTGTGTTGACAGAAAAATACATTGAGACATTATGTTCACTTTTGTTATCCATCACTCGATAGTCACAGTGGCAAATCATACAAGGCGTAACCCTTTGATTTCACTTTATCTCAGTCATCCTTTCTTGTTGTAAATGCATCTTTCTTTCTGCTGCAGATCATGCTTAAGTGATATCTGTTGCAACGTTTAGAACTCAATTCTCATCTTCTTTATACCAGGATCATTTATTCAAAGACAAAGGCTACGATACAAGAAGGAAAAGAATATAGAATCTTTCCTGTTCGCTCAAAACTATGCAGTATTTTTCTGCATGTGTGTTGCTTACCTTGTTCTAATTCTCTTTGCACTACTCATAAAATTTATCAATCAGTAGCCTTGATATGTGTTTGATTGTTACAGAAGTAATAGTTAACTCATTTAAGTATAAATTTTAATGGGCTCTAAAAAGAGCTCATTCATCTAATATATTTGCAAGGCATGAATGCAACCCAAAAGATAACAGTAGTAGTACTACTAGGTCTTCCCTATATGTATTTTTCTGCTAAAAAGCAAAACACTGTTCAAAAATACAAAGTTATGACGGTAACCATTAGCGATGGAAATACCTTTTTGAGTTCTTGTATATCTTAAATATATGAAAACAAACAATAGCTTTGGTGTGGACTTTCCTAGCTTAACAATTAAAACTGACAAATATCTAAATCCTTATTAATTTTTTTTCAACTAGATTAAGATATTAGGAAATTTTAACTTGTCTGTTATGGAATAAGAATAATATACAAATTAGAGTTTGTGAGAAACCATTCACTGTGGCTGTTTTGATCAGAGTTTGCAGTAGTCTGTGTTTTATCTTGAAGTATAATCACAGAAAAATTATACTAAACATTAGAACAGTAGGATTAACAATGCTGTATAGTAGGCGGGTTTGTCACTACAGTGTGCATCTTCTTTGTAGCTGTTTAGCTAGAACAATGCCTGTGCATTGAAATGATTGAAAATATTGTTTTACTCAGTTTCATTTATTTCTAGAAAACATTTTCTGTGAAAATAAGAGTGTATTACTTTTTCACATAAATGAAATTTATGTGCATTGAATTATTATGAATTATTATAATATTTAGAGTGAGGCAGAAGTTCTGTTTTTTCTGTGGGGTTTTACTGCATGAAGTAGTATCTAGTAAGTATTGTACAATGAAGAAGTAGGTTAGGAACAAGTACAGTCACTGGTATAATTACTTGACGTTCATATAATATACCCAGATAATGAAGTGTTCTTACTTTACTAATAACTAATACCTAACTAATATCTAACATTTGTTCCACTGGGTTTTATAGTAATGTTAATTGTTTTTCTGGCTCTGAATGATAATTAACAAAGATATAATGGTGACATTTTCTGTTAGTAAACACTGGAGAAAGTGAAGTTGGCTTTTTACCAACATTTGGGCCTTGTTACCTAAACTTCTACGGAAGTCCAAGAGAATACACTGGATTCCCAGACCCATATGATGAATTAAACTTTGGAAAGGTCAGTTTCTTTATTCATTTTTTTAATTAAAAGGATTAACCCAAATTGCTTTTAATCAATGAATGAATTCATTTTAATGATGTTTTTTTGTTTCACATTACACCTCCCTCTCTGTTTCTTTTTGAATAATATTTTACATTTGTGATTAATAAGGAAGTATGATAGAATTTTCCATTCTTAGCTGGATTTGTTTTAAAGCTGTTTTGAAGGAGCATCTTTTTTGATCATTTTCACTATCTGCCTCTCTGCATGCGTTTGTATTTCTTATTTCCTCATTTCCATAAATATGTATTTTTCACTCCTAGCATTAATTTAAGCCAACTGCTTTATTTCATTTGTTCAAATATGTACATTCATGCCTCTGCAGAATTTTTGAGAACACTTCAGTGAACACAGAATCATGTACAGCTAAAGAAAGAATATGCTACTTTAAGAGAAATATATAAAATTGGTTTCTCTCTGTGATTACGTTACAGGGAGAAGGAGTTGCTTATAGAGGGAGAATTCTGGTTGAACTGTCTACAATACTTGAAAGCAAACCTGTTAATAACAAGTTAGATATGATTCCCAATGATGACTTACTGGTTGTTGAGGTAAATCCGTGTTTTATTTTTAGTGTTGGTAATGGAGATGTACCCTGGCTGGTTATTTTTAGAGAATTATTCTAAATTGCTAAAATTGAAACAATTGAAATAAAGTTATTTCAGTTGAATCTCAGAATTAAGAGAGTTGTTTATTGATGGTGTGGCTACAGAAATGTCATACCCTTGTAAAATAAAATGTTGGTTTGAAACATTTTTATTAGCTCAAATGCAGTAATTTATTGTTTTGGTTGCTTCTCAGAAAGTAGGAAAAATATTAAAATTATTATTTCCATTTTAAAATTGCTAATTTTTTGTACAATTGTGGAATCTGTTTTACAAATATTGAAATACAAGTAAAAACGTTCTTTTTGTAGAAATACCAGCGCAGACGGAAGTTCTGCTTGGCTGCTGTGTTTCATTCTGCTACCATGCTGCAAGACACTGGTGAGCCTATTCAGTTTGAAGTTAGCATTGGTAATTATGGCAACAAGTTTGATACCACCTGTAAACCTTTGGCATCAACAACTCAGTACAGTCGTGCTGTTTTTGATGGTAAGGATGCTGCTGGCTTGGGGATAAAATCACATAAACTTTTCTTTTTAAGATGCTGTTTTATAGCAGCCCCAAATGCACTAAAAGCTTATTGAAAATGTGACAGAAAAGAACTTGTGACTCTTTGCAGCTTTTGAGATGAAGTTATGTTTATGGAATACATGCTCCAAAGCCTACTGAGGTTATTAAAGAAATTTTCACAGAGTTCAGTGAAATCTTTTGACCATGTAGTAAATTTGCACAGGAAAACTGGCAAGAAAAAATCACATTATTATAAAGGTATCTAAAAACTAGAGATTAAGTAGAGAAAGTACCCTTTGAACGTTCTGATTTAGAATAAAATAAAAATTAATTTTTATACCGAGTGTCTGGCAGCCCAGAAGTAAACAACCTAGCTCAATCATAGGAAAATCTGTTTTGGATATGACTTTTTTTATTAACTGCAAAGAGTAGGAGTTCTCTTTTTTTCCTGTATATTAAATGAAGTAATCAAGTTTACTCTGGAAAATAATTATTTGAATATTTTATTTCAGAGATACACTTACATTAATGTGATATCTACATCAGTAAGCTATGAGAAAGAATAATGAACATGTTAACAGATAATATGTTGAAATATATTGAATTGAAACAATTTGAAGTAAAAGTTTACCATCCAAGAGACACTACAGTGGCTGGAAAATACAAATCCTTTGATAACTTTGGGCTAGCTTGTATGTGCTAAATGAAATGTGGTACATAAGTGAAATAAATATAGCAACTTGAGCTGTGAAGAGTATCTATTCCTGCCATGCATTTTAACTCTAGCATCCAAATGTTTCACACCAGGTAATTACTATTACTACTTGCCATGGGCAAACACAAAGCCAGTTGTAACACTGACTTCGTTTTGGGAGGACATAAGTCATAGATTAGACCCAGTGAATGTAATCCTACACATGACTGAAAGACTGGTAAGACACTTAGGATCTTTCTTTTGCTGGTATGCTTTTCTTTTCACTTTTTTTCCATTTAGAGTGTAATCAAAAAGTGACATGTTGAGCAAATTATGGAACAGTTTTCTGACACTTTTTCCTCTGTTTTATGCAGCATAAACCACAATGAAAGTTTATAAATACAAATCCTTTTCTTTTGAATTCCACAGCAATCCAACCTAGCCACCTTAAAATCAGGAATACAGGCTAAAATCTCTGAAAACCGATTAGCTGAGATATGGTTGAAGCTGATTGATGAACTTACAGAAGATATAAGGTAAAAGTACCTTTTTTATCTCTCATGTTATTATTCTAGACCTGCTCAGAATCTTTGCTATTGCCTTTACTAAGTCAGAAAACACAGCCTAAGACTATAAAACTGATTATCCCTATGAGCTGTCCTGAGAACTGGAATTCCAGAAGGCTCTGAAAGCAGTAAACCAGCATGGATATTGCCAACTAAGTCATCCATTTGTTTTGTAATTCTCCTTTATCTTAGTTACTGACTATAATAAAACCGCATCTCTTCAAAAAGAATCTAAGTGAGAACTATTCTGAAAATGTGAAATTGTGAATCTCTGCTGCCTTTCTACCATATTGCCTTCTTATGAATTCCTCGTGTACCTTTTGTTTACCCATGTTTCAATGTTATTTCTGATACTGAAGAGAGAAGAAATTCTGTGATTTACTTTGGTAAGCACAGAAGAAAAATGTAAAAGCTGTTTAGATCTTAAAGGCCATAAAGATTATATTTTTGAATAAGCCCTTAGTCAACATGTCTGCACGTATGCAAGTGTTCAGATGAGGGAATAGGAGTCAGCACTTAGGGTTTTGAAGGAGAATATATTCTAAATAGGAAGAAAGAATTGTATGAGAGAGACATTAATAGAAGGAGACATTGAGATGGGAAGAGATGCTTGAAAAACATTAAACAAGCATGTGATGAAACAGCACAGGAAAAGGAAAGGGAAAATGAGAGAACAGTTGTTATCCATTAGAGGAAATAACAGAGAAGCTGAAATAATAGAACAAATTCATTAAGCTGTACAACCAATATAACAGTCGATATCAGTATATTCTAGCAAACCATTATGTGACAGAAAGCTTATGTCAAAATATAAACTAGTTACTTCATGGAGTACCTGCTGCTCTCTGAAGGAAAGCATAGAGAACTGACATACTTTAGGAAACCAAAATATGAAGGGCAAACTATTGTCACACAGAGCCATCTAGCGAGCGTAGGAGCCTCAAGTTTTATATCAGTTGTCAGCCAATCCTCCTGACATACATCTGCACTATTATTAATTCAGTCCATTACTTTATAAAATATCACTCTATGAAGCAGTAGCACCTAGGTACATCAATCAAATGAGCTTCCTGTTGTTCGGAGGACACTATGCTCTTTATAATTTCTTTCAGCAAACTCATGAAACTTGTGTCAAAGACAGAATTCCCTGTGTGGAATTCATACAATAATTTTCCTTGCCATGCTAAAGTTTAAATGAGTTAGGAGTTTGAGAGAGTTTTCAGTGCACTCTTAAACTTAAAATGAGGTGACTTTCTGGAAGTTCTGGTCAGGTACTTTTGGTTCTTACGTAGGTATTTACACCCAGGGCAGGCAGCACTTGCATTCAGATTAGTAGGACTAACTGTAGCGGAAGGCACAATAGTCAGTGTCAAGGTTTTGCAGAATCATAGCCCATAGAAGTGCACAGCCTGTCATTAAAAATACGTCAGAGAAGATTAAGTCTTTTCAAACTTGGCAATGTCTTTAGAAAAAAAAATTTTTTAAGTACCATATTAAAGAGCTCTTAATGAACTCTGTTAAAGGGATATAGTCTTTGTCTTTGAAAAGCTGCCTTTTCCTCAAGCCTTCACCAACTCAAAAACGTTTATTTTTCCTGGACTGTACGGTGATTCTGTAGCATTTCTTGGTTCCACTGAGTAGTTGCTCTGCCCTCTAGTGACTCAGAAGTTGTGTGTCATGGATTCCTTTTAGAGTTCTTGCCAAAAGGTTAAATAACTCTACTCACGGACACAAGCCGTGTTTGTATATTGAGCTTCTAAGAATTCACATTTTCCAGTGAAGGAAAGGATTAAATCACTGAAGGCAGATGTACATTCTGAGAGAATAATTTTCTAATTTGAAGTTATAGGGAAATGGATTTTTTCTTGGTTTGGTTAGCAGCAATTACATTAAAGCATATACCTTGAGCTGTTCTAGGTTGGTGCTTGTTATGTAAGCACAGCATTTCTCTTGCTTACCGTAAACACTTTGTCAGGTGGAAATCTCTGCAGAAATAGATGCTATAGTACTATTCCAGTGGTTTGCGATCACTGGAAATGATAGCACTCAATCTGTAGCTACTGTGTGCATGTCTACATTTAATGTGTGGGTAAATAAAATCCACATATATTATTAACCATAATAAATATTCTCTTTTCAGTAAACCATTTCCCCGCATAGAAGGCAAATCTAATATTACAGTCCTTGACACTCAGCTAGAAAAACTGCGCCTCAAGTCTCTCAAACAGATTAGAGAAGCAGCATCAAGGATGAGAAATGAAGCTACTGATGTGAAAGACACTCTGACAGAAATTGAGGATTGGTTGGATAAATTACTGCAACTGAGTGAAGAGGTCAGTACTACATAATACCAGTGATTCAGTTAGTTTAGAAATAGCTGCCTAGCACAAATGTTCTCCAGCCCATATCTGCTCTCCTTAGAACGGTGATTTTAGATGCTGTAAAAATAAACACATCCCTCTCTGTAATTAGGATTTACTTAAATATAATGTTCTAGTGTGTTAGCTGTCTTCACTGAGAATGTTGGCAGACTTGCAGCTAGGGTACAAAGGTGTGCACAAAACTGCAAAAAGATAGTAGGCTCTTTCTGTCTTCTGCTAAAAGGCTTGTGATGATCTTCTGTTAATGGGGAAGCATTAGAAGCACTTAAATATGTAGCAGGTCAGACCAAAGTATTAGTATTTGGGATCAGTCACTGTAGTTGCCATAGTGAAACTGAGATACAAAAAGGGTCTCTAGAAAAATTTGCAAGAGATTGGCAGAAAGTAAACAAAAAAACTATTCCTATCTCAATGGTATTTCTAATGATTGTTTCAGAACTATATATTGCATTACATGCAAAGTAAGAAAATTTCCTCTACTTATCATAAATTCATGTTAATTATTGATTCTAAGTCATAAATCCTTTGACATAAATCCTAATTTATATTTCTGTTGTCTAAGCATAAAATTAGTCTAACATTATATTCATTAATGTTTTTAATTTTCTTTTCACCACAAATAATGCACAGCCACAAAACAGTATGCCTGATGTAATCATATGGATGATCCGAGGGGAGAAAAGACTGGCTTATGCTCGTGTTCCTGCACACCAAGTGCTGTATTCCACAACGAGCCCCGAATCATCCGGTAAATATTGTGGAAAGACCCAAACAATCTTCTTAAAGGTATCTTCCCCCTCTTAAAAAATAATTAACTTTAGCTACCTAAACTGTGATGCCTTCTGACATGAGCATGAAACATGCAAACAAACTGTGAACAATGAGCTGTAAATTCAGGACAGATTAAAAGCTAACTGCATATAGCTTCAGCAAAATATCACAGAAATCACAGTGTGAAGTTCATCATAAGCCAGTTAGACCTGATGTCAGCCCCTAACTCTTGAGGCTTTTTGGAAAGAGCTCAAAATTGTGTTAGTACTTTTAAAGTGTTGCTGGGGCTGATTTGGGGTTGGATGTGAACGAAGACTTTCAGAGCAAAAATAATTAGTGTAAGTTAGGGTGGCCTTTCTCTATTTAAGTTAATATTGTCTTTAATTGCAATGAACGTAACCAGAAAAAACGGGTAATCTGACTGTAGAACAATAGTATTTATAGAGTTTGCCAGTGTACTAGTAGTTATATTCATGATTCATTGCAGACAAGCCTATATTGTCATGGTTTTGTGCAAACACGCTTAACATGCACATTGTGATGCATTGCATCTGCATTTAGTGAACCGTTCTAACTCTGCATTTCTAGAGTTTTCTGATTAGAAACACTAATGTCAATGCTGAAGTTTTAAGTTGTGATAATTAAGAACTAATTGCTGGATGAAATTGGGAGAGAATGTACAGGAACAAGGATAATACTACAGTTACTGTGTTTGGTTTTTACATGCCCTAGGCAGGCAGCACTTAAAGATTGTTTCCTTCCTGAACTTTTTATTATTTGCAGTACAGGAAGAGGTAAATAAATCATGTATTATTGCTCATATCTCTAAGTAATTGTATATATTTTACTGAAAGCTACAATACCTGTGTAACATAACAAAGAATAACTTTTTCTGTTCATGTGCCAGTACCCACAGGACAAGATGAAAGATGTCAAAATACCTGTGGAGTTGCGAATTAACATTTGGCTTGGACTCAGTGCAGTTGAAAAGAAGTTTAATAGCTTTGCAGAGGGAACATTCAGTGTTTTTGCAGAAATGGTATGTCCATCATTGCTTTCTTACTTCAAACTTGGACGTCAGTGTTAGGAATTCAGTTAAATTGGACTTTTGAACTTATCTGTTGCAAGCCAGGCAGAAAGGGAGAGTAGTATTTATTATACTGGAACAAGTAGACTCCATTCAAGGCAATTAATAATGAAGTCCATTGTGCCTACTAGATGAACTTTGGCAGACCAGATTCTGAACTGGTTAATCAGGTAAAAATCTGGTTAATTCCAGTGATTTCAAATAAATTTATTTTAGATTTTTATCAGTGTAATTAAGATTGACATCTAGACCATTATATTTTGGCATGTGATTAAACCCTTCATTTTAATTGTTTCTTTGCTTCTACAAATGGTACTTGCATACAAGGTACTTTTTGTAGCAGTAGAAGATTTACTGTTAAAGGGAAAACTGGTCAAAACCAGTAGGTTTTGCTGACAAAAGGCTATAATATGATAACATTTCAATGGTAAAAGTTAATAGATTTGAAATAAAAATGCTTGAAATAGTCCTGCAGCATAAACAGAGATTTTGAATGATAATGGTAAGCAGCAGGTGTCTTTTATATGCCCCATCACCTAATGTTGCATGTAATCCAATATCAGTATAATAGCTAATGAAACATGACATTTTTACAGAGGCTTTTGTCACTATTGCTCCTATGCTTAAATGTTTAGTAGTGTTGTAGTAAGTCACTTAAAATAGTCAATGGATGTTCAAAGCTATTATTTAAGTATACAATTTAAAAGGCTATTGAATATCTTAGGTTTTTTGTCTTCATACAACAATCCAACAGTTTTACAGGAATAAGAGCAGAAAACTCAAGACCATCATAAACTAAAAATTATACCATTAGCATAAAGGAAAATATACTATATAAAGTGGGATGACATCAGAATCATGACCCTGATAGCTGCCATAATAAGGCTATAATTAAGTTTTACATGTTATGAAAGAAAAGACTTTAAACAGGAGGAGATTTGAGATGGAAACGAATGAGAGGATCACCCATTTAGGGAACAGAAGAAACCTGTTTGGGTAATGTAATGGAATTTTATTTAACAAAGCTTTAATTTGGGGGAAGTTCATCTACAGTTGTAGAGAGGCATTAAACTGAGAAGCTGGTTTAGTTCAGCAGTGGACCAGTTTACCAGGCAGCATAGGAGAAAATGAAAGAAATTAATGAATGATGACATTGCAGAGCAATCTGGGAAGGGAGACCTTTATCTCAGATAAAGGAAACATATTGCAGAATGTTTCAGTTTTAGAAGTTTTTTATTTTCTCTCCTAGAAGATTTTTATTATTTCTGAAGTGCTTATTTTTTCTTTCTTCTTAAACAGTATGAAAATCAGGCTCTTCTTTTTGGAAAGTGGGGTACCTCAGGACTTGTTGGTCGCCACAAGTTTTCCGATGTCACAGGAAAAATGAAACTGAAAAGAGAATATTTTCTACCCCCAAAGGGCTGGGAATGGGAAGGAGAATGGACGGTTGATCCTGAAAGAAGGTTAGATTTTTTTTAATTTTATAGAGGCAGGAATAAAGGAGTTGACTCTCAGGATGTATAGTAAAACCTCCTCTCTGTTTTCTTGGCTGAGAGATTTTTAACTGAACTTTCTAGCACAGCAAAATCTGGCCAATAGTCAAAGCTAGCTAATATTAAATTAACTAGCTAATATTAAATTAACATTACCTTTTTAAAAAGTAGAATAAAACATACAACAGAAAGAATGCATCCATTTCCTAGGAAACAGCTTACAGTTTATAAGGCCCCATGTGAAGAAGAGTGTATTGCTTATATTCTCTGTATCTTAGTACCTTCTCTTTAAAAAAGGAATAATAATAGTTTTCCTTTCATAGAAAGCTACTGTGAGGATCACTTGTGTCTGTGTAAGATTCTCAGATCCTTAGACAGCTAAGCTTTCTTAGATAGCTAGATATTCCATAGATAGAAACTTACCTTGACATCCGGTATAAATCTGCTGTTCATGTTGTATCAACACCATTACAGTATTTGCATGATTGTTCACACGCAGTCAGTGGGGGTTTTTTGTGTTTCTTTCACTAAATGTTGAGAAGTTCCATTGCCCTTATTAAACAACTGGCACAAGTTATTTCTCAAACTGACTCAAGGCAGAGGTTGTTTTCAGAGCCTAAGGTGGTGATGCCATGTAACAATTCCTCCCCTGGCAAACTGAATTCATGAGATATCAATCCTCCCCCAGCTCGTACAGGTTCAGTCTTGCTTTGTCAGAGGTTTTCAACTCTTGAGTTGGAAATAATAAAATAATACAGGACTCTTGCTATAGAAAAAACTGTGCAGGAAAAATAATGTGCTATTAGTTGTTCTGTTTTAAAGTCATATCAATTCATAGGTATGAATGGATGGATTTATTTTCATATTCAATTACTAGGGTTTTTTCAATTAATAATTTGACAAGAGGAAAAACAGTAATAGACATGGGATTATTTTATCAAAGGATGGAAAAACCCCTACTGTTAACATGCATAAGCATGTTTATGCCGTGCAACGGCTTTTATTGGAAAATAATCTGCATGGCTTTATTTGACCAGCAGATGGCATTTTAGAACATACTTTAGTGCTTTCTGAATCACTGTTAATCACAAGTGAAAATCAAGGTTGTTTTGTCTCATTTAATGTTCTCATTTTCTTTTACTTGCAAGTTAGAAAAATATTAGCCAACTGATTACTTGCCTTGTCAACATCATAAATGGGAACAAAATTTATTACATCACCAAATTGTAGTCAATAGCTAGATATATAAAAATTAGAGGTGCTTATAACCATCATGTGCAGTCTGGGTTTTTCACACACTTAAATATATGATGCTTTGTCTTTTTCCAAGAGGAAATGTTGAAAGCAGATCCTGAATAGCACAGTGGTTAAAACACTCCTGCTAGTCACTCATTCTTATGAGTAATGTTCCTCCTGTTGCTTACTCTACTGGAGTTGCTTTAGTTTTAGGAAGACATTCTAAGGAAATAAGTAGCCCTCATCTAGATGAGGGCTACATTGTGGTCTACTAAGCATCTTCACAAAGATGGACAATCCAGAGTTCCAGCATGTGTACACATTCTGTACGTTGTTTCTATATATTCTCTGTTGCTAACTAAAATACATTTAGGGTTAGTATTATATTTGCTTTGGACTTGCAGTTTGTTGACTGAAGCTGATGCTGGTCATACGGAGTTTACTGATGAAGTATATGAAAATGAGAGCCGCTATCCTGGAGGGGAATGGAAAGCAACTGAAGAGAGTTATACAGATGTGGTGAGACATATTTTTCACTGGATAAGTAAAGCTTTAAATTAAGGAGTTCTAGGATTTGCCACACAGTGTCTTTCATCTATTAAAGCACAGAACTGTTATTTTTTCCCTACATAAAAGAATGGAGAAAAAGCACCACCACCACGTGAGTTCACATGTCCTCTTGGATGGATTTGGGAAGATGATGCTTGGAAATCTGATTTAAATCGAGCAGTGGATGAGCACGGTAAGATTTACTGTTTATCAGCTGATTATTAGGACAATCTGTTATAGTCTATACTGAAGGAGGACACATGTCAAGACTGTAGCAATGTCTTGAGCATGGTAGTGGTTGCCCTATGGAAAAATGTCAAGGAAATTTTTGGATAACAATAGCTTAAGAAATCAGAAAAAAGGACATTGAGAAAGTGTTTACTGTCTTCATCTGTTTCCGTTTCCATTTTAATCACTGTTCCATCAAACTCTCTGCTCTCATTGAACCTTTCTTAGATCAAAAGGAACCAGTATTTTGAACAGTATGTGTAACAAACGCATTTATATGTGCCTACTAGAGAAAGAATCACATTATCTAAGAAACTGTGCATTGGTCCTGACTGCAGCAGATGACAATATTAAGCCAAAAGCTTTGAAAAGTTAAAAAAAAAAATGAAACCTAATGCAAGCAACAATTTACTAACATGAGGGATTCCAGTTGGGAAAACTGTGTATAAACAGTGTGCTTGGAAACAGAACCCATCCTTGTTTGGAATAAGCTTCCAAAACATTTTTCCCCAAGTCCAGTGTTAATGCAGTCCAATAATTTGGATCAGGCCTGTAAGATGTGAATTAGTAGCAGTAATTTGGGTATTTCTAGAGAAGCTAGAGCAGGATGAAATCTTAATAGTATGCATCTGGTTATTGGGCAATTCTGAAATGAAAAAGACTTTAGACTCTTTCTGTAAGGAATCTGATGCTGGCGGACAGATTTTTTCAGACTAGATGTACTATTAACCTGACAAAGGTAGAAAATCCTAAGTGCAGAGAACCACCATTTTTCCTGGAGTTGCTTTGAGTTTTGTACATTTGTTACTTACACGAAATTAAAACTGTTACCAGCTTAGAAAGCTGTGAAATGAACAACTTCATAAGACCTTAATTTGGATTCCACAGCAACAGAAAAAGCAGTCAATCTCCCATAGCAAGATATTTACAGGACATTGATTTGACAGTTCAAAACCAAAATAAAAGCACAAGGGAAGGTTATTCTGGAAGAATTTTGCAAAACTATAATGAATTTTAGTTTTTTTTAAAATGCTGATAACTCTCAAATAGTTATTGCTTTTAAATGAAAATGAAATAAATATTTGAGTGGGAAAAAAGATTTTATTTATCTTAAAGAGAACTGATATCTGTCTTAACTGGAATCTCTGGGAGGAGCCTGCAGTAACTTTTTAATGAGAGATCAATCTAAATAAAAGTCTGAGTCTTAAGTACCAGACAACTGAGTTATAATACATAGAACCAAAATACAGTAGCAGGTTTACCAGTTCTTCAAGTTTTATGATAATAGTTCAAATAGTTGGTGTTCCTTTAAAAGCCAAGCTGCTGGAGTTACAAGAATACACAGGACATTATATTCTTATTTAAAGAAGGGTGTTCCCTGTGGTGAAGTATGAAAATGTGAGATCAAAACACCTAACATGTAAAAAAACAAGAATGCAAAGAACTTAAAAAGTATTGTATGTGTTTAAATGTTGAGATTTTTATTGTCATGTATATTAGAGCATCATCATAAAATGTCATCAGTTGCCTCCTAGCTATTGGGCATTTAAGGTTTGCAATATCCGATAGTCTCGTGTGACTAAAGCTGCATCCTCTCTGTAGGAACAAGAACTTTGCTTTTCTTCTTTGTAACTTGCTTGTGTTTCTGGAAAAAAAAAAATGACTAATCAGTTCTGTTTTAGGATGGGAATATGGAATTACCATTCCTCCAGACACTAAACCAAAATCATGGGTTGCTGCAGAGAAAATGTACCATACAAATCGTCGACGAAGACTGGTGCGGAAACGTAAGAGGGATCCAGCTCAAGCAGTGACAGCAGGAAGGGTAAGCAGAAGAGAGATGCGGTCAGACGCTTGCACATTGTGACAGTTTGAGATTCTTTTTTTAAAAAAAATCCACATGAGATTACTCATGCTCTGAATAAAGAAATAAGTTAATGTAAAACAACAAAACCTGGAAGAACCTTGTATGTTTTCATTATATTTCTTTTCTTTGTCTTTTTGTAAATAGTTGTTTCTGTCCTTGGTTTATGAAGGGATTATTAAGCCTGCCGGACCAAGTGCTGATTTTTTTCGTTATGTTTACAAAACACTGTGTGGATAAAAAGGATTTATGTCTTCCAGGGAATGTCATCATATGAAGATCAAGAAGGATGGGAATATGCTTCCTTGATTGGCTGGAAGTTTCACTGGAAACAACGCAGTTCTGATACTTTCCGTCGAAGACGATGGAGACGAAAAATGGGTCCCTCAGAGACACATGGTGCAGCTGCTATCTTTAAACTTGAAGGTGCTTTGGTAAGGGACAAAGTATGAAAAAAGTCTTTAAAAGTTCAATCTGTTAATTTACAGTAAATAAACAATTAAATATATCAGTTATTTTACTCCCTGAATTGTTAGATTGATCTATGACTGAGGATCTAATACAGTTTATATCGTTTAAATTGTTTAAAGTCTGAAAGGGACCATTAAAATCGCAGTAGAGACTCTTGAATAACATGCTTATTCCTTTGTTTTTCAAATTACTTATTATTAAATTACATGAGATGAAGAGCAAAAGGCGAAATTACTAGATGAGCCTTCTGTAAGTAAAGAGCTTTTCATCAACATAATTTAGATGCATTAACATCAGCATAAGAAAGACCAGGCACTGAAACAGCTGCCCTTGATTAATATTTGCTTGTATAAACAACCAAACACAAGAAATGTCATATATCACAAATAGACCATCAGGATGTAATTTTTCCTCAAGTTTTCAGGTTGACACAGCTTCATATTACCAAAATACAAATTGCACTAAATAATGTTAGAAGGCTACTTTTTCTAAAATAATGACTCTTGAGTCTGACTGTTAGCACTTTTTTCTTATTTCTTTTTTTCAACAAATTTCAACCCATGATTCATTTATAGCATTTTTCTCCACTTAATTTGGCTCCACAGAGTTTAAAAATTCCTGGTTTAGTTTCACATCTGACTATGCTTCCAGCACTATTGCTAGGATAAAGCCTTAGAGCAGTTCTCTGCAGCAGCACAGTGCAGTAGCCCTGCACCCTCTCCTTCGGTAAGAGCTGGTAGGTAGCTAATGTATCTCCAGAAATAAGACATTCTGGAAAGTAAGATGAAATGACTGGATCTGATTTCTGCACAGCTTCAATGGTAACAAGAATTGATCTTTGGACATGAGTCTTTTAAAGTATATTTACTCAGGAAAGTAAATTTCTCCTTGTCCTGGAGTAGGGACTGAAACACATATGTTTCCATACACAATCCACTTTTATCAGTTTCCTTCTATGTTTGTAAATACACAGTAACTTTTTTTTAATGTATAACTTCAGGGAGCAGACACTACTGTTGATGATGGAGAAGGCAAGAGTTCGGACAAAACCAAGGAGTCAGCTACAAAGGTGTTTGGTGCCAATACACCACTTGTTTCCTGCTACTTTGACAGTATGTTCTTCAACAATTTCTTTCTTTCTTACAAATCATGTGTGTCCCTCCCTGGCCTCAAACAGAATTGTAATTCTTTGTGTTTCATATCTAGGTTTATATACCTTCTGTTATAATTACTATCTGATCCTTGTTTGGGCCCTATTTAGGCTACTAAAAGAAAAAATCAGTTAAGTCATTGCACTATTTCAGTTCACTGTCACACTGACATTTTTAAAATCTGCATGGACAAGAATTCTAAAGCTAACTATTGCAGCACCTGATTTTTAGACTGTCTTAAATGATGCATTTTGCGCATTAGGGTCCCTCCATAACAATGCAGGGAGCTAAGCCAGCAGAGATGACAGTTAATTTTTTACCGATTTATCTCACTTAACCAGCTCGGTGCAGGGTCAGACAGATGCCTGACCCAGAGGAAGCAGTAAGACCAAGCAGTTGAGCTGGCGAATTGAACAAAACTGTAACTTTGCCAACCTGGATTTTAAATGCCTTGGAAGTACTGTCATCGGATTCACAAAAGGAGGGACACAAATGGGAGCCACCAGTGTTCGTTAATAGGAATAGAGGTCAATCCCATCCATTCTCAAGACTCGAAATCCTTTTTTGAGCTCTCTGACTGGAACACTTGTCTTTATTTGGGCTCTACAGAACTTGATCTGGCTGCTGAAAATAGGACTCTAAATCTTCAGAAGCTGCAGAAGATTAATGCCATTTATTTTAAATAATGACAACAGTAGGAGGAAAATGGCACCTTTTTGTGCCAGTGTCCACAGATTTCAGTTCATTGATGCTATACACGACTCAGATTTTTCCAAGGGCTGAAAGGGTTAGAACTGACATATTTTAAAGAAAAGCTGTCCTGGTTTTAGGCTACTCTCACCTCTTCCTTTTAAGCTATATTAAGTAAATAAATTTAGCACAGGAATGCCCAGTTATTGATTCTATTCAGACAAGATAGATTATCACACCACTTCAATCAGGAATTTTTCAATAGAAACATTTTTAGATGTTCTTACAGTGAAAAACAGCCTGAATAGCATTAGTGTTTGGGGTTTTTTATTTCTACTTTAAGTTGTGTTGAAACAAATGTTCTGGCTCATTGGTATTAGTACACTTGTCACTAGAAAAGCAAAGCAGAAACGTTAGTACAGTTCTTGTGCTTGAGTTAAAAAGTGTAAGGTATTTTTATAAGCTCAAAATATCTTCACTACAGAAAAGTATAATGCAGTTGAACTTTTTGTATTTATTTGTTACAGGAGTGTATACTTACCATCTGCGCTGTTACGTCTACCAGGCAAGAAATCTCATGGCTTTAGACAAAGATAGTTTTTCAGGTATAGAAAAATCCTGCTATTGATGCAAACCCCCCACTTTTGCAATGAACTAGTAACTTGATTTAGCTACAGAATATCTTAAATCCTTAAGATCTGTGTGTAGGTCCCAGCTACTGAAACTACACCATAAAGGAAGTCTCAGCTTCGTTACGTGTGATCCAGATTTGGTTAGTACTGCCCAAGAAGGTACCAAAATTTAAGTGCTCTGAATGTGCAGCACCTGCTTCTGCCAGCAAATTCTCAGTGAGGGAATGGGTATTCAAATAAGATCTGAATTTCCCGTGACCAACCCTTTCCTTATCTCTTAGCTTCTCCTCTTAAACAAAGCCTACCCACAGTTCCTAAGCTGTCCTGCAGGAAGCTTGCACAAAAGCAAGTATGAAGAAGGCTGGATGGCTGTTATGTCACCAACTGCCTCTCAGTGTTCAGTAGTTTATATTAATTTATTACTGAGAGGAATCTGTAGAAAACTACACTATGCCTTACCAATAAGCATAGCATTTGTTTGTTTATACAAGTGTACCTGTTGCCTTTTTCCTTCCAGCTCTTAGGTCAGTCAGGCTAATTCAATACTTAGGTTATCAAGTATTTAATTTTGGTAATTAGAATTAATATTCCACTGGGAAGCGAGAGAGTAAATTGAAATTAGATTCTGTAAGAATATGACTTTACACTTCCTTTAAGTAAGTTCTGCCAAAGATAAAGATTCGATGGGCAGCTAAGAATTTTCTTTCCCCATCAACTTCCATTTGCATCCTTTTCTCCTGGTTTTAATTAAGAATTGAGTAAGTGTGATGCATTTGTTTATTACAGAAGATACAGAGCTATAGATACTTAATGCTGTTTTCTGTAATGAGCGGGGTTTTTGTACAGCTGCCTGTGTGTATTTGGTCTTAGTTTAATATGCAGAACTTAAAAGCAATACAAAGAAACAATAATAAATGCCTCTAATTAGCATATGTAGAATTCAAGATAGTTACCTCAGATGTACTCATACATAAACTAGCACACTTACATTCTGGTTTCCTCCAAAACTAGTTTGAAGAGTCAGCCAAATTTTGTAAAACTCTGGTCAGGTGCCTATCCAGAAGCTGTTTAAACTGACCTAAAGGGAACTTTTAAAATAGCCTCTAGTCCTTAGTAATTGCAATTTGTACAAGAAATGTTAATGACCATCATCAGATACCTTCTACAGAGCTCTTGATGATTTAAAGACCTGCCAAGAACTGAACCCAGATCACTTTAATCATTCAGCTGTTTCTCAAGAGGAGGTTTCTATAAATAAGCATGTTTGAAACCAAAGCTTGATCTGAGCAATATAGGCTGGGAGAATTTGTTGTTTGGCAACTAGTCAGAACTAGAATTATTTCTTTGTATTATTTATGAAGCTGTACAGTGGTATATCAATGGAGACAACAACGACCAAAAAAAGCTTATATGGACAATATTTAAGAAGAGATTAGTATAGCCAGTGTTCATTTATTACCCAGTAAACCATTAGACTGCATAAAGCTATTCAGTAATCAAATGGAATTTGCTCCATGAAATGTAAATTATGTGTATGTGTGGGCTTTTGTTTTATATGGAATGGCTTATAGAACTAATAATGACGGAAGAAAATAACACTGTATTTGATAAAAATTGTATTTGTGTTCTTTATGGCATGATGAGGGTTTTTTTGATCTGTAACTATGCTTTTAATTTTTGTATGTAATCTTTTCAGATCCATATGCTCATGTTTCTTTCCTACATCAAAGCAAAACAACTGAGATAATTCATTCAACTCTAAATCCTACCTGGGACCAAACTCTTATATTTAATGAAGTTGAGATCTATGGGGACCCACAGACAGTAGCCCAAAACCCACCTAGTGTTGTTATTGAACTCTTTGACAGTGACCAAGTGGTAGGTGGATGCTTTTTACCCTGATTGCTTTTTTATTTATTTATATTAATTGAGAATAACACTAATGGCTAGGATTGCTATTTTTGGTTGCAGGGTAAAGATGAATTCCTTGGAAGAAGCGTTTGTTCCCCCGTGGTCAAGTTAATCCCAGAAGAGGACATCACACCAAAACTGCTCTGGTATCCCATAATAAATAATGGCAAAGCTAGTGGAGACATTCTTTTTGCTGCAGAACTTATTTTGAGAGACAAGGTATATACCTCAAATATTTTTTTTGTGTGTATATATAATATGATATATCATATATCCTTTCACAGTGAGTTATAATGTGAAGAATTGTCCTAATATTTGCCAGGTTTTTCATTTAAGGAAGATGAAAGAAACTAATACTCATGTTTGTATCTTAATAGGGTGGTGCCAACCTTCCAATTCTTCCATCACAAAAAGCATCAAAGCTTTACATGGTACCTCAAGGAATCAGACCAGTAGTTCAACTCACTGCTGTTGAGGTATGGTCTATTCCTAAACTAACTGAATACAAGTACAGTCATCTCATCCTCTCTCATCCTCTAGATAGTAAGTTTGTGTATTTACATCAGGAAAAAAATATTCCTTAGCAAGAAATATGGGAGGTTTTTTCTTTAAGTGTTTTTGAGTTTCCTTTTTTCCATTAACTTTCCTACAACAATAACCTTGAAATATTTTTCCAGACATATTTTATTCATGAAAAGGCTTCATTTCATCTGTCCTATTTTTTAAGTATCATATTAAGCATATTGATAACTCTCTCACTTTTGCTTATATTGGATTTTATTTTACAGATTCTGGCTTGGGGGCTGCGGAACATGAAAAACTACCAATTGGCACCTGTTATGTCTCCAAG
The DNA here is from genome assembly GCA_033558235.1 of Neomorphus geoffroyi. NCBI lineage: Eukaryota > Metazoa > Chordata > Aves > Cuculiformes > Neomorphidae > Neomorphus > Neomorphus geoffroyi. The sequence continues at coordinate 17,246,480 of JAUMJM010000016.1, read as the reverse complement.
CCTCATTGTGGAATGTGGAGGTGAAATGGTGGAATCTGTAGTGATCAAAAACCTCAAAAAGACACCAAATTTTCCATCTTCTGTTCTCTTCATGAAAGTTGTATGTTGCAAAACATTATTTACTAGCTATCTATAGCAAAATCAGTTATCTCATACTTTTAAAGGTCAAGTATTTGTTACGCAAGAATGAACAGAAAAAACCTGCACATCCTTTCTTAACTTAAGCAATTTACTGAGCCTGAAAATTCTAATAAACATTATGTAAACGTGTCTGTACAGTCATTAATAAATTATACAATTTTATACACACAATTCAGTGCAGTATATATATTTTTATATGAAAAGGCATCAATTTACCTGTACATATGTGGCTACCTTCCTACTGCTTAGATGGGAGCTCTGCAAAAGTTGAGAAAATTCAAGAATTGAGGCAATTAAAATGATCCTTACTGACTTCTATTGAATCATAGTGTAAAGTTAGAAATTTTCAAACACCATACAGCCATAGAACGTAATAGTGCAATATTAAATAAATTAACTGCTCTAAGTTGGGGGGAGGGGGGATCTTTATTCTTAATTTTCCTTCTGTTTGCATTATAAACAAACTCTAACTTTTCATTTTTAGCTTTTGCCAAAAGAGGAGTTATACAGTCCATCTCTTGTAATTAAAGTAATAGACCACAGGCCATTTGGACGGAAGCCCATCGTGGGACAGTGTACTATTGATTTACTGGAAAGCTTTCGCTGTGACCCCTACACTACTAAAGAAGACATTGCACCACAAATGAAAGGTAGACAGCTGAAAATTGAAAAGTTCTACTTTCTTTTGAGCAAGAAAAAAGTTCTACTTTCTTCTAGCAAGAATAACCTCTTTAGTGTTTAGTTTGCATACTGTAGTGATGAATAACCGTCTCGTGTTGTGTATTTGTTTGGAGATAATGTGATCTGAAAGAAAAAAACGTCTAACTTGAAGTATTAATTAGTGCAATATTCTGTGGAGCATAAGAGGACACAATGCAAAGGCAAATCCACTTTCAGACTTAGTGTACTGGTTCCCTGAAGTTCTTCTTTAGTATCAGCTTGGAATTTAACTACATACAGATTACCCCTGCTCTAAGTACCAAAGTAATGATTTGATATTCCAGCAAGAATACAATGCTGACATTTTTCTCTACATTTTTTCCAAGATTTACTCTTTCTTTCAATTCTAGTTTGTGTATCCTGCACAAAAATGTATTATGTATTTTTAGCAAAGAAAAGGCAACTAATTGCTTTCTTTAGAGGATCAAACATACAGCAAATGAATTATTTTACATTCTCTGTAACTATTTGGGTCTCAGATATGCTTACTAAGATATTTTCCCTACACCATATTGCCTTAATAAAATCTTTGGCTTACAGTTAGTCTACTCTCTGCTGCACCTCACCGGGATACTGTAATTGAAATGGAAGACACACAGCCATTGCTAGCAGCTCAGGTAATCTTTGAAATTTTATGCTTGACTTCTTCAGATCTGTGATTTCTGAGAAACTATCTAGACAGCAAAATGGTCGGAAACATATGCAGCCTTCTGGAAAGCCAGATGGAACAAAGTTACTTTGTGACAAGAAAGCAAAAGAAATATGTTAATAATTTTACCCTCTCTTTTCATATTGTAAGCATCAAACTATAGCTTTCTGTGCATGGTAACATTCACAGTATCACAGTGTCACGGTATCGTAAGGTTGGAAAAGACCTTTGAGATCATTGAGTCCAACCTATGACCCAACACCCACACCCACTCCCACTTGTCAACTACACCATGGCCCTAAGTGCCTCATCCAATTTCTCTTTGAACACCTTCAGGGATGGCGACTCGACCACCTCCCTAGGCAGTGCATTCCAATGAACAATTACCTTCTCAGTGAAGAATTTCTTCCTAATGTCAATCCTAAACCTCCCCTGGCGAAGCTTGAGACCATGTCCTCTAGTTCTGTCACTGGTCGCCTGAGAGAAGAGTCCAACTCCTGTCTCACCACAACCTCCCTTTAGGTAGTCGTAGAGAGCAATAAGGTCTCCCCTGAGCCTCCTCTTCTCCAGGCTAAACAACCCCAGCTCCCTCAGTCGCTCCAGTGCCTTTAGAATGAATGCACTTATTCAATAGCTACTGAAAGACAGATATGATAGAACATCACCCAGTCATCCACTGGTGATGGTTACAGCAGCCTGATCTTGCACAGACTGAGCAGTTCTAGATAAAGGAGCTATAAGTAGGTGTATGCTTTGGTGGGTACAGGATCAAAGCCATAGTAACACAGATCTTCATCCGTTAATTTAGTCACTGTTGTGGCTTTGCCTCTCTTACCATGGGGTAATCCAAAACTGAAAACCACTGAAAGAATTTTTTTCTACGCTAACACTTCTTTTCTTTCCTTTTCTGTTGAGCCTTGTGAATCTCTCTACTGCCCTGATTCTTTCAGGACCACCACAATACAATTTTACTTTCCAGGTAACAAATAATTCAGCTTGCAGAATTTTGCTCTTGAAGTGAAACAGGAGTGAAGATATATTCCAGGCAGTACATTTTCAAGGCAAAGTTTTTCAGTTATTTTAGGACTGCAAAATGTTCCCCTTACCTAGAAGGCGTTTTCAGAAATTTCTGATGGCCCGTTCTTTTAAAGGAAGCACAAATGTTATGCCCTTATAGAGTAATTCTGCAGGCTTTTAATCAAAAGTTTGACTTTACAAAAATGCAGACTTTTTATTTTGTTACAGAGATCCTAAAGTAAATACTATTAAATTTAAACTTTAGAACTCTCACTGCTAATTGAGTATGTTATTGATTGTCCTTTCTTCATTCCTTCTTCTGTATCTCTAAATCATGATATTCAGACTCTAATATATAGACTGTGATCTCGTATTTACTTTCATCATACATGTAAATTGTCCTTAATATTTAATTTAGAACAGTCTCTAACTTTTATCTGAATTAAGCCTTCCATTGTAATATAAATGCTTTGTAGCTGGTACAGAGAATTATAATTTTCTTTAAAAATTTTAGAAAAGAGATTAAAAAAGCAAAGAGAACTTAGCACTTTGATCTCACTGGCAAAACTGATTGAATTTGTGTAGTCGATTTCTACTATAAGAGGGAAAATTTTAAGAGCTGCATAAGGCAAAACCCAGTTTCTTTTAGAGTTTGAAATCATCCAAGCCAAATATATTTTAGTACTAGATACAGTCATAGCATCCATATGAGAGAGGAAAGAATACTCAAAACAATTCAAATTGAAATAAGTACAAGTGATGGAAATAAGTGAAAGTCATGTGCAAACAACACTCTGCAGACACAAAATGCCCAAAATTCATCAACTACATTCCAATTTCCAGTGTTTAAGCAGTATGTCAACAGCACTCAGCAAAATGGCTTCTCCAACAACAGTGCATGTATGTATGTAGCGAGTTAAGGGGGTCGGATGGGGGAAGAATCTTAATATGATGTGGTCATGAGGCTGTATTTCTCTTGGCAATTATTCGACAGAGAGATTTTGGAGGAGATGATGCTCATAAGTCCAATATGATTACTTACAAATATTAAGGTATCCTTCTTCTGAAAGTCTCAGCATGTGTGTACAATATGGATGAAGTATTCAAAAACTTTTCTGTGTGTCAGCTTATTTGACATCTATGTATTAAAAGCACCAAAATCAACAGGAATTACTTAACAAAACTATTAATGTATAACGTTTGTTTAAAAGTCCGTATTCTGGAGAATAAATCTACAGTAAATTAAATTCTTAATTCTAACTTTTCTAGGATTCCACTGTATCTCTTAATTGTTTTTTCATAATTTCAAGATGTTAAAAAAAGCTAATAGGTCAGTGATAGTGTCTTCATCTTTATCATGTGAATATTTCGCTCCAAAATCTCAAATTTATCATATGGCATTTTGTGTTTTGGCAATCTGTGAGCACATCCTGCTTACCAGTTTTAGTAACAATAACATCCTAATATTGAAGACTCATTATTTGCTTTGGGAATTTTTGAAGTAGGTCTAGAGGTTTTGATTTTTTTTTTTTCTTAACCTCGTCTTCCCGAAGCTACCAAGTGCATTATTTGAAGGGACATTTAAAGGTATATCAAAAGAAAAAAAGCCACAAACCCAAACCCACTAATCTTCCAATATAATGCTTTGTTAAAAGATTCAGAGTTCTACCCAGTAGATTTTGTGAAAATGCTTTAAATTGGGAGTGTACATTTTTATTGTATAGTTTTGTGAGCTACCCTTCATGTTGTCAACATTACAAACCAGTGTTTAAATAAAGTCAAATTTAAATATGGCAAAGTTTTCAAAATTACCTCATGAATTCTGCCAGTAAGTTTTGCAAATCACTAATCGTATGGTTTCTGAGAATAAAACACTCCAATTGCCTTTAGAAAATCTAACAGTCCCATACAAATGTGAAAAAACTGTGCTGTATTCCTGATTTGAAGGTAGACAAGACTACTAAAATACAGTAGACCTGAACATCCCAGCAAGATAATTACTTGCAGAATAGAAATGCAAGTAAATGAGTATGATATACCAGAGTGATGTCCTGACCTAATGATGCAATTGGCATGTATTACATAAAATGTTTTGCATATTTCTTCTGCTTTGCACAAAAATTCATGAATAACACCTTTAAATTAAAACACAAGGTGTGATACATAACCAATAGGACAAAGTAAACTTGCTAATCATGATTTCCAGATGGGATGCATGACGCTTGCTTTCATTGGGCTGTTGGGTCATAATCACGATATCTGTGATTTAACAGGTGAAGCATTTTGGATTGTGCAGATTATTATTACATTTATACAAATACATCTGTAGACATATATACTGGTTGTTACTGTGCTTTATAATTATTTTCCAGAGTCCTGAAAAACCCCAGCCTATGAACAATTGAAAAATGATAGTAGAAGGAAAACGAAAAAGGCTGTTAAGCATCAGCAAATTGCTTTATAAAGCAATATTAAAACACTCAAAAAGGTGGAAAAAAATCACTTCAATTTTATATATGTGAAATCTGTTTGAAAAAGAATCTCTGGAATAGATTCAGTTTTCTAAGTGCTCTTAAAAACATTTTTTGTCTGAAATAAATCAGATCCAGATGCTCTTTGCAACCACAGATGAAAGCAGGGAATGATGCTCCTGTGGCAATCAATAAAGAGAGTCCAGAGTGTCACACTGCTATGATACAGTAAGAAAACCAAGTTTCTGGCAGTTTTGCTCAATTACGTGAAGAACAAAGCACGGGGTGATAATGTCTTACAGTCCTGAAAACTTGCTTTTTAATATTTTTATATATAAGCTCCATTTTAATAACTCGAACATACTGACAGCAGCAAAAAAAAGACAGCTTAAACACAAGGTATCTGAGTATTCTTCAAAAGTATTTATAAATTGGTATAAATGTTGGTAGCTTTCTTTACATACATATTGTACACAGAACCCTAAACTTTAAAAGCCTGTGTAACTGTATAAAATACTACGAATCATATCCTTACCATTGTTTTTATTTTGCTCTTTTTTTATGAATTGATCCTCGTGAGCAGCTTACGGAAAAGGTACAGTATACTACTTTCAATAATCTACACATTGCTGTCTTGTAAATGAGAGCTCCAATTGAAAATCAGTGGATCAATACTGCCTCATAAATTACCATTTTAAGAGTGGGGGTTGAGAACAGTAATCGCTGAAAATGTTTGACATAAACCCTACAATCAATTGTAAAATGGTAAGTTTAGGAAAACTATGCAAGACTGAAATAATAACCCCTAGATATTAAAAAAACCAACTCACAGTTAATGATCTGTATAATGCTTTAAGACTCTTTACATCCAAACAATCTTAAAGATTTATTTTTCAAATTTACTCAATGAATAAACACTTCATTCTATTCATTTGCAGCAAAAGAATACTATTCTTACCAACTGAAGTATAGGGCAAATGATGTTATTATGCAATCTCTATGGATAAATACAGAAAATAGCACTCTGTTGAACAAAACAATTAGCAGACTTAAATAAAAAAAAATATAACACACTCCCCCCAAAAAACTGTCTTAGCAGAATGTATTGAAATATTATTTTATAAGAAGGCAAGACTCACTGCTCCTTCTTTTCAACTACATTTGGTAAACATTAAGGTAGATCTCAGACTGCAAAATTCTGTCACTATGCAGGCAATCTCCACTGGTTTTTTATAGAAAAAAGGTATGTCCTAGTGTTATTATATAGTAGCAGTTTTGATATAAGTGGGAATGCTGAAAGCGAACGAGCACATTTATCCCTCAGGAAAAAGTTTTCAAGACATTCACGGTAGTTTTTACAGTTATGAAATTCCTGTAATGAATACCAGGTATGATGGTGTTTGTAACAACTGAGACAATGACTGCGCCAGCTGAGTGTACATTCATTTCCTCTGACTCGAGTAATCTAGAACTTAGGTGGCTGGGCTGTGCTGCACTGCCAGAAGGTGGAGGAGAGAAATAAACACACCTCCAGAAATCAGTCCTTTAACATAGGTACCTAGATACAGGTAACTAATTGCTTGCTTGGCCATGGCAGTTGACTATCAACACAGCTGGATTATGGACTAGATACCTAAACCTGGGTAAGAGAAGTTACTTCTTTTTAGCTTTAATATTTACATTCTAATTATCTTTCAGATAAACTTTTAATATTACTTAATCAATAATAACTTTTAGAGTATACTGTCTTTTAGTATGCTTGATTGATTGTTATTTGGGCTGTACAGCATGATATAGAAGAGCTTTATTGCCCAATAAAAGATTTTTTAATTTGCTTTTCTTTAAGGAGGAAGAAATTGTTGACTGGTGGAGCAAATTTTATGCTTCAATAGGAGAACATGAAAAATGTGGACAGTATATTAAAAAAGGATATGACACTTTAAAGGTATAAAAAAAATTAACATGTTTATTAATAATGTTTATTAAAATGTAAATTAATAATGTTTATAGACCCAAAACCTGGTCAGAGCTGTGCCTTTTGTTTTTTTACATGCTTTTTAAAATTTTAGATACTCTTCTACATGATTTCCTGTAAAGGTCCACTACTAATTCATGTGTTGAAATGCAGGTTTTAAGACGACATATTTGCTTCTTTTCTACTCAACTACACTTACTAAGAGATTTATTAACAGTTTAATCAAACTTTCAGTCAAATGGAATTTTATTCTTGACTTTCTTGGCTGCTAGGCAGATCCTAAGTAAACATACACTTTGAGGAAGTACGAGCACAGAGGGTCAGTACTTTTACTGTCTATTGGTTAAAAGTTGAAGCCAGACCACTTTCGTTTCTCATCTAACACATCTAATGAAGAAAGTAAAGATAAGCTTGTGAAATGCTATTTACTCTGTTTTTAACAAGGCCTAAATTAAGCTTGATAGCGTATTTTCCAAACATTGCATTTGTTTCCACTTTGATGTAGAAATACAGTTCCGAGTGCTTTGGTTCTTTAAGATATTCCATCAAGCATACAATACACTTTGCAATGCCACAGTGGTGAAGCTGGAATGTACGATAATTTATAAACTTCACTTTTTGGATTTTCTTTTCTTCTTTTAAGGTCTACGACTGTGAATTGGAAAAAGTACCTGAATTTAATAACTTAACAGACTTCTGTGATACATTTAAATTATACAGAGGCAGATCTGAAGACAGTGATGATCCATCAGTAGTTGGGGAATTCAAGGTAAATTTCAAATAATGGGCAACAGCCAAATGCTAGATGCAGTATTTTGTATGTAATAAGTCTACAAGCAAGTATTTCAGCTTAAATATGGATGCACGTGTTAACAGGGGCAACAGATGCTTGTAACTACTTAGGTACGGGCCCTTCTTTTACAAGGAAGATACAGGTACACATGGCTTATGCTAATTGTGATACGTTAATTTAAAATAAATCTAATTCTTGCTAATGTGACCTTCCTAGATGAAGTCTTGAACAGGGCTAAAGTTTCAACTGCAGATGTTCTGAGCGAAGTACATTTTTAGAATGAATTTGGAAATGCATTTTGTACTATTTCTGTGAGTTTGTCTATGACTTTTGAAGTTTTAAATAATGTTAACATTGTATGTAAAGATAAACAACCAGAAATCCAAACCAAAACCTCAAAAATATTTAGATTAAATGATGCTTTTGGAGAGGGAAATCAGTATGAAGTTATGTGCTCAGCAAGAGCAAACTGAGTAATTGTGTTGAAATCTAAAGGATATAACCTTGCCTTTGTAGTAAGTCTTATCCAAAACCCACTAAAGTAAAACAAAAGACTTCTAAGTGACTGTGGATCAGGCTATAAATTTGCTATACCTATATAAAACAGAGCACATATGTGTAGGACAAATAAGAAAAAAAAATGTAGCAGAGTAACTTTTCTACATTTATCTTGACTGAATCTTTATGCTATTATTTTTTAGGGATCCTTTAAAATCTATGCATTACCTGATGATCCCAATATTCCACCTCCTCCTCGCCGGTTCCGTGAGCTACCGGACAGTGGGCCTCAGGAGTGTATTGTGCGAATTTATATTGTTCGAGCTTTGCAGCTTCAACCCCAGGATAATAATGGGCTGGTAAGGCTTTTTGCCTTTTGAATATGCGTGAGCTAAGTCTGCTGTAGTATATCTTAAATAAAGTTAGTCTTGCTAACTATTTCTTAACAACTTTTTTTTCTTATTTTAAATAGTGTGATCCTTATATAAAAATATCCCTAAGTAAAAAAGTGATTGAAGACAGAGATAATTATATTCCTAATACTCTCAACCCGATTTTTGGCAGGTAACAAACTTTTTTGTATTTTCAATTTATTGTATTTTAAAATGTTTTTCTATTGTTTAAGATAAACAATTATTTGAAATATCCAGCACTCAGTTCTATGCTGACAGTTACTTGTAAGTAAAGTTGCACAAGGCATTTCCCTTTGAAGTCACTGGACAACACAGGTGTGTGGCTAGTCTATAGATTTTCTGTATCATATGCACAAAATCAAATAATATATATATCTGAAAACTGGCCTATAACAAAATATGCTTATAGAATATGGAAAAAGTTTTAACTCTGAAAACTATTTAGATGTCACAATGAGTAATCAGCTTAATGTGTTCCCAGTACACTGTTCTTACCTTCAAAGACTAATGATATCTTTGAAATAAATTAATAGAAAAATACTGTTGATGGAGAGATTACATAATTTTTATAATTACTAATGAAATTCTGGTTTGGTGTCTAGAGTTAAAGGAGAATTTTGATAAATTAGAAAGTTAGGAAAGGAGGACTAGAAGGATTACAAAGAGTTTGGAAAGCATACTTTGCAACGGCATGCTACAGGATTTCAATTGTTTATCTTATGCAAAGAAATAGACCTCAAGGAGACTTGATTACAGGTACAAAGTACCTTAAAAATTCCAACTTTTCCAGGGTGATTCTGGAAGTCAAAGCTTAAAAGTAGAAACAAAGCAAACAAACAAGAAGATGCAGAGAATAATTAACCATGGCATATTTTACCTTGAAGGTAATGGATTCAGCAGCAGTAGAAACCATGAGGCTGCATATCTTGAAAGTAAATTCAGAAAATTAATTTGAGAAAACTCTACAGTCTCTTTTATGTAGGACATCGAGATAACAGAGTAATCCCTTCTGGTCACAGAAGCTAAACATTTGGACCATATTTTTTAAAGGCCCAACTGTGTTTGTATTGTGGTAAAAAAAATAAATATTTCTAATACAGAAACCGTGAATTGAACAACCACAGTACTTTCCTTCTCAGTCCCAACTCAAGCGGCTGCACAGAAAACATCTAAGTAATACATGATGCAGAAAGGAAAAATGCAATATCCATAGGAGTACAAACAGAATTATTAATAAGTGCAAATAGAAATTGGAGCAAGAGTGGTAACTACTTCTAGATTTACCAGCAGCGGAAGCACCCTTTTAATATCTTGTAAGGACTTTTCCTCAAAAATAAACTAAAAAATGGGAGGGTAAGTTTTAAAAAGGAAAGCTATTGCTCAGAAGAGCAATAGCGTTAACTGGACATTTTTATGTTTAGAATGTATGAACTCAGCTGCTTCTTGCCTCAAGAAAAGGATCTGAAAATTTCAGTGTATGACTATGACACACTAACTCGTGATGAAAAAGTGGGTGAAACTATAATTGATCTTGAGAACAGATTCCTTTCTCGTTATGGATCTCACTGTGGCATACCACAGCAGTACTGCATGTAAGTAATTTTGTATTAAAAATTTTTATCTGTAGCATCTAGTACCAGTCTCTCTAAAAATCTGGGCTTCCTTCGTCTTAATTGTATGGTTAAAAAACAATGCTGTGGCTTCTCATGGGTGTTTGTTGGGCTCACTGTATCATCTGAATTTCATGTTAAGCTGCAAAGTTTTCAGAAGAGCCTTGACTGAAAGCCGTGCTGTCAAACATTTTAATATTCTCTTTATAGGGTAATGTGTGTTAGTTCTGTCCAGAGAACACACACTTTACAGAATTTTCTGTCCTACTTATGGAAATAACTACGAAAGTATCTGTTAGCATAAATTGTTTTGATATGTAAAGAAAAAACACTCAGTCTTGGAAGGTAATTGAGCTGGTACAAAATTATGTCGCTGTATCAAACTCTAGTGGCCTCAATCTAGGTACTTACAGTGCTGCCCTTTCTGAATTAGTTTAATAAATACACTTCACATGACGTGTAAATATTTTGCATGGTGAATAATTTTAGGATGTGTTTCTGTTGCTTTCCTAACAGTTCAGGGGTGAATACCTGGCGTGATCAACTAAAACCAACTCAGTTATTGCAAAATGTAGCCAGGTTTAAAGGCTATGCTCCTCCTGTCCTCTCTGAGAATGGTAGAAAGATTAACTATGGGGGACGAGACTATACTTTGGAGGAAGCTGGTGAGCTTATTCACTTTTTTTATATTTCTGTCTTAAATTCATATTGATACAAATATAAAACTTCTCAGTTATTTATAGAAAATCAGAAAAAATCTTTGATTTCTTTTAACATTGAGCATAGTTTTCTGCTCAATTTTAAATATCTGGTTTTAAATTTTTTAAAAAGTTCAAATGCAAATTCTGGTTCATGAGCCCGTGTTCTTTTCCCATTTATTTTATTTCAGAAGCTAACAAGATTTTGCATCAGCATCTTGGTCCAGGTGAAGAGCGGCTAGCGCTTCATATCCTCAGAACTCAGGGTTTGGTACCTGAACATGTGGAGACGAGGACCTTATATAGCACCTTTCAGCCCAACATCTCCCAGGTACTATGAATTGCTTTACTTGTGGTTTCTTGAATGCAGAAATGGAGCATTTCTGCATTTACATCAGGATGTCAATAGAGCAGTATCAGTCAGAGGGAAGAGGGTAGCTGCGAATTAGTATTATTTGGCTGAGAAACTAACGCAAGTTAGTGTAGAAACAACAAAATGCAGCTATATTGTGCTCTTGAGACACCCAAATAACACCTTAAACATCTACAGAGTGGGAATTGGGAAAGATTTATTATTTTGTAACTGAAATAACCAGGAAACAGCCTGGCACAAGAGTTCCTGTAACAGCTACATTCAACAAATGACATCAAACTTTTAATTTCTCTACGAGGTCCAGAGGTGCTAGTTTAAACATGAAGTCTCACATTGCATTTCTCTGTTAGAGAGGAAGAAAGGTGAACGTTTGTTTTCTAGCCTTTCCTAGCTTACCAGTTTTTCTAAGAAAGTTACTTTAGCAACCAGAAAACTTGTCTGCAAAAATAAAGGGACTTGCATTTGAAATACAGTGTAAAGTCTGCAGTGATTGCTTTGCTTCAAAGTCTAATTAAATGGACTGAACATCTACACTGAGTAGGCCACCAGTTGCAAACTATCAGCCAAATGTTTGACACTGTACTTGATACCATCTTTGAGAGAACAGAAACTGAGATCTACAGAATGAGAACTACGTAGGCACCTAACTTGCACTGAATTCACTAGGAATTAACATCCCTACTATCTTCTGACTTGGCATTGTTCAATTGAAGAAGCTTATATAATATGAGGGACCAGTGTTGCTCCTACCTAAAGTCTGTAGAAGTTCTGACATTTGTAACATGAGTGAGCACTGCTCTATAACTAAAATTACTACTGAGTATATCAATAGGCAGTTCCATGGAATTAGCATGACAAACTTGTATGCAACAAACAATCCCTTATTCATCTTCTCCACTGCTACAGGGAAAGCTCCAGATGTGGGTTGACGTTTTCCCCAAAAGCTTAGGACCTCCGGGCCCTCCCTTCAACATCACTCCCCGAAAAGCCAAGAAGTAAGTATCCATATGTACTACGCACCATCTGGCATCCCTGACAAAGGCAATTCAATTATCTTTCCCCAAACATCTTCTCTCTTAGGTATATCTTGCGGGTGATTGTCTGGAACACCAAAGATGTCCTTCTGGATGAAAAGAGCATCACAGGGGAAGAAATGAGTGACATTTATGTGAAGGGGTAGGAGCATCCTATCATGTAACATTTACATATGAATGACATTCAGAATGTTCTGGGAATGCCTACACCGTGGTTTCCAAAGATTATTTGGTTCAGCCAAGTTGAAGTATACTACAGCCTCTGAAATAGTGCTAGCATCAGAAAAATACATAAGTACTATGAGATAAAGCATGACCAGTTAGTATGCAGTGAAAGATCCCATAAGTTCAGCTCTCGAGACGGGAAACAGCTGAGAAGATAGTGAGGTAGCTTTGGTGCTGCATAAACCTGGTTTCTTAATTTTTACTTTTCCTAGTCTTGATGTAAAACGATCAACAGAAATCAGAGAAATACACTACTAGGCTATCAATCTAATATCTCCTAAAAAATAAATTAAAATAACACCACTGATACAGTACTGATCTTAGCAGATCAGAAATTCCGTTCAGTTGTTCCTGTCTACAGTGCCAAATTGGAACCAAACTAAGGAAGGGTGTGGAAGACTCTCCAGCCCTCTGTGAGCAACTCTTACAGCTTGTTTGCAACCATGTAATGACATGGTTGCAGGACAAACAAGCACCACTGTAGTACCACTGCAAACAGCAGACACATCTCTCTGTATTTTCAGATGGATGCCTGGTAATGAAGAAAATAAGCAGAAAACCGATGTTCATTACCGATCATTGGATGGTGAAGGGAACTTCAACTGGAGATTTGTTTTTCCTTTTGACTATCTCCCAGCAGAGCAGCTCTGTGTAGTTTCCAAAAAGGTAAGTATTTCTAAAGATTTCAATACTTAGAATACAGATTGTAATTGGTCTGATAATTTTGTAGCTACATGTTGAATGAGACTGTTTGGCTCAGTTCTGCATACTTTTCTCAAACCGCTATTGCAAAGATTCGATTTTGCCTTTGAGTCAGGAACAACACACTGGCAACAGCAGTCTCCTCTTAGCAAGGGCAGGATTAGATCCTTAATACCTCCACCAATCCCAGAATTCACAAGTACTAACAAACTATAGCTTTGAATTTTCATAAGCAATTTTAAAAAGGTACTTGTATTTTGTTTTTTAAAATTTTAGGAGCATTTTTGGAGTCTAGACAAGACAGAATTCAGAATCCCACCCAAACTTATCATTCAAATATGGGATAATGACAAGTTCTCCTTGGATGACTATCTGGGTAAGACTTCTAAGAAAAGAATTATTACCATCTCAAAGTAAGAGATAAAACCAAACAATTTTAAATTACTGCCTAAGGATTGTGTTTACAATGTGAGCCACTGAGCATGCAAATACACTCCTGCTTTCCCACATAGTACAGGGTCACTTGGGCTCATGAATGTATGAATGAATATTCACTCAGCAAAGGCCCACTTGCAGGTAAATCAAGATGTTTTTCATTCAGGTAAGCCCTATCACAAAGTGCATGAAATGATAACGTGCGTGAAAACTTAATTTACTTCATTCTTCAAGTAAAAATACTGAAAACAAGCACTTCAACTTTAAGTGGAAATATTGACATAAGGCTGTAATTTAGGTTAAACAATCTACTTCACATCACTATTAATTCTTCTTTGTACCATTATTAATCCCTACTTTCTGTAGAGATACTGCTCTGCAGAAGATTCTCTGCCATGTACTGGCAGTTTCAAAGTCTTCAGCTTACATGCAAACCATATAGGCCTCAAAATCTGAAAACAAATAACTGATTTATAAACATCATTAAAGTTAGATCATGCGTTTATCAGAAATTACATTAATATTACATTGCTGTATTTGGTTCTCTTCTGCTTAGGTGTGTGAGGAAAAAAATCCCTCTATTATAATGCAAGATCACTTGATTTTTAAAAGGGTGTATAGAGCTTGTTAAGTCCAATTTAGCAACACCAGTGCTTTCTACACCAGAAAGATGGGCTTAAACACAGCCTGATGCATCCCACTTGCCTGCCTCACAACATTCATAGACAAAAAAGAATGTACTGTGTATGCCGGTTGTTTTTCGTGTAGAACATGTTTACAGGTAGGAAAGGTGATGTTGAACCACTATGCTCTATGGTAAATTGTGTCATGCGGTGTTTATTTTTGTATCCATCTACTAGGCTTTGTGGAACTTGATTTACATAAAACAATCATTCCAGCAAAAGTTGCAGAGAAATGCAATTTAGACATGATTCCAGAATACAAGGCAGACAGTTCTCAGAAGGTTCCCAGAACCACCTCTCTCTTTGAACAGAAATCCATGAAAGGATGGTGGCCATGTTATGTTGAAAAGGATGGCTCCCGTATTTTAGCGGTATGATTATTATTTCTTTAAAAAGTACTTAAAACATGTTCTCCTTGCTTTTCAAATTTTAAAGAAAGACTGCAAAGCGTTCCCCGCTTAGCTGTTAGCTTTCAGTGGATGGACAGAAGAGAAGCAAATAGAACATTCCATGCACAAATTTCTCCATCAACAATTTTTTGTTTTAAATTATGAGTATAATACTTGAATTTATTTTTAAACCCTCTTTAGCTTGAAGGACTATGACAGCAGGTTGAATCTTGCCAAAGCAGCCAATAAAGTTATTGTGTGAATGAAATTATCACATTATTGCTTAGAAGAAACACAAAACATCTTAAATGCATTAAAGACTAAACAAAAAAGTTTAAATTCAAAGTATTTTTGTACACAGCAAATATGATTTATGTACCAAGAACACAGACTAGCTTCAAGGTTCTGAGGGCAATCAGAAGACCTAAAGCATTTTAACCTCTTCTATGAAGACTACAAATATTTATTTACCACTTGCTAGAATATTAACCTAAGTTAATATTCCTCTAAACTTTATTTCTGGAATTTCATAAATGTGGAAGAATATTCTGAAACATCTGTCAGCCCCAGCAATATGAAAAATGAGATGCTTATTCATTTGGAAAAAGATGCAGTCTTTGGGTTGTTCTTGGAAGAAGAGAAGAATTGTGTTTGTTTTGCTCTTGAACAACTTTTTATTTTGCTAAATTGAAAAAAGAAATGCATAGCTTAAAACAGAACCACAAATTAGGTAGCCGAACCATTTTAGGTACTGTGATTTTTTTTTCTACTTGTTATTGTCTGATACTGTTTTGCGACAGACTCATAGTGCAGAAATATGTTTCCTTTCGAGAAGGAAATGAAAACCACATAGATGCACGCAATGAGCTGATCCCAAGCTCTACTACATAAGTACCAAACAAGTATTACTAGTGCTGTTTTAATAAGATGCTTCTCTCTTGTCACGTGTTTTCTGAAGGGTAAAGTTGAAATGACATTGGAAGTTGTCAATGAAAAAGAAGCTGAGGAAAAGCCAGCTGGTAAAGGAAGAGATGAACCCAACATGAACCCCAAACTAGATCTACCAAAGTAAGATAACTTTTTCTCACTAGCTTGAGAAGCGTATAATATCTAGCTACAATGATGTTCCTGACAAAATCTGCATGCAGTAAAGGATCAATTAGACATCAGTTACACATTGTAAATTTATAAAAGTCAGTCATTCCTTCTGCAAGCATAAAGATAGAATGCAAGGTGGTTTCAGTATTAATGGCACATGCTCACTGAAACTGATATCTTACATTACAAAGCTATCTGTGTTTTCTTCAGCCTCCAAAGTTTTAATGCATTATACTCTCACCCTTAAGAATTCCCTGCTTTTATAGAATGAGTAATATTTGTTTCTTTCAAAATGCAGCCGACCAGATACTTCCTTCCTTTGGTTTACAAATCCCTGCAAGACAATGAAATTTATTGTGTGGCGCAGATTTAAATGGCTCTTTATAGGCCTTATCGTCTTGCTGATTTTACTCTTGTTTGTAGCAGTACTCCTCTATTCATTGCCGGTAAGAATCTTTAAATGTTACGGTTCTTTAGCTGTGGTATGAAAGTAGCTTATTTATAATTCATCGACAGGATACATTCTTTACTCAGGCAAGATATTATATCAACTCAGATTTAGCAGGGAGATAGGCATTATATCCTTATAGCTATAAACAATTTCAACTGATTTTTACTGGGAAACAATTAAAATATATGTTAAAACTAACCAATTAACTAAAGATGGAATGAGTGAGTGCTTTATAAGTGTTAATAACCTACACAATTAAAAATGGTTAATAGATAGTCTAGAGTCTGGATTTCAGTCTACTTTAATCTGAAATATCTTACTCATTTTACTGTATTTTAACTGAAATTGCCATAGCCTGAATACATTCTGATCCATTTTAATATCTTAAATATCTTTTATGAAACTACACTGAAGTATTTTGTGTACATCTTTTTACCTCAATTGTTTCTTCCCTCCTCCCCCAACAGAACTATTTGTCAATGAAGATCGTGAAACCTATTTAAAGAAGAGATTTTTACCTCATCTTTTTAAATAGTAAAGAAGTTTTGCCTCAGGCTGTGGACCAAATTCAGCAAGTCTCTCCATCCTTTTTATCTGCTAGTATTTGTAACTGTAAAATAGATAAGTAAGAATTTAACCAAGGTTAGCCAAGGTTCAAGGGGTCATGACAGGGTTTTTTAAAAAACAATGGATAAACCCCCTCATGTTTCATGTACACTTTTTTACTTCAGTAGATCTACACATGCTAAAGTTCTGACTTCCTTGCTTTTAAACCAGACTTTTCATAAAAATCACTCAGGAGAATGACTGCTGGTGCCATCTCTATTTTTGAATGGGTACTTCCTTTTGAGAATTCATTTCTATTGGGCACACTTTGAAACTCTGCAATTTAACTTAACAAAAAGCAAACACTACCTATGTATACCAAAGAAACCTCACAGTGCATTCAAAGAAGGGTCAGATGTTGTTTCTAGAAAAATTCTTCACCATTATGCTGGTTAAAATTCTTAATTAGTGTACTGTAGACTTGACAATGCTATGTTTGTATCCTGACAACAAATGCATGCACATAGAAATAAACGATATACTGTTTACTAATTTACAAATGTTTAAATAAACTTATTCACAAGTAAAATGCAAGTTTCCAGTTTTTAATCAATTGCGAAACTACAATGCATTAGGTATTGTGTAGCATCTATAAGAGGGTGTAATGCCACAAACCTGGAGTTTAAGGTATTTTACTGTTATCTTTAGAGTGAAGAAAAGGAAATATTGCTGCACAAAATTCTAATGAATTCCTTCATTAATTAGGAAATTTCTAAAGAAATTAAATTTGTTGAATAGTTTCTCTATATTCCCTGTATTTAGAGATGATCTTGAATCAAAACATAAGAGGATATTTAACACAGATTCAACTCTTATTTGAAATTTGATCTGCACATTGAAAGTAATTCCTTTCAGTCTCCTCTCCCCAGCTCCAGTAAAATATAATCTGCACTAAAAATCAGGTTATAGTCTGGGATTCCACCTCACGTTGATAGAGGGCCAAAGCAGACACATCTCACTGAACATTCTCTCATGCTTGAAATTTAGGAGTCTGCAGCTAAACCTGAAATCAGCATTTTGTATGACTGTCAAACTCTTGACTGGATAAAGATTTCATCTGTTTTTAAAAGGTGAAAAAAATAACTGCAAGAATGAATTAGTCTTGAGAAATCTTTGTCGTGTTTTGTGGCACACTTAATGCTTTCTTATAACACAGCACTGTAAAATAAACATGCACTTGTCACACAAAATAAGGAAATTATATTGACTTACTTCTGTTGAACAAGCTACAGTAAAGGTATGACATGAGATCATTTCCAGAATATGAAGTCCCATTGGCTAGAGTGGGGCAAGCAGCAGTCATCCTATCAAAAAGATAACAACGCTTAGATTTTGGACTCTCAACATCTTGACCTAGGAATGAGAGCTCAGAGCTGGAACTAATCAGATGGATTGTCCCTTCACTAATGATGAAATAGCACTCCAGGAATAACTGACAATTTGCATGAGCTAATGTTTGATCACCCACAATTTAAATCTGTCTCAATCAACATCATAAATCTGACAGATGGTAAAAATCACAGCAGTCTTATTTTCACTTTATTTCACTGTAGCACAGGACAGTGTGTTCCTTGTAGGTGTTGTAATTAGAAAGCATTTAACGTGAAAGAGCATTCCCCAGAAAACAATTATGAAATGGAGTAGAGATCTGAGCAAGCCTGTTCACCCAGCATTTGAAGAGTGGCAGGTACTGTTGTTCTGAGTTGAGTTCATCCTCTTTCAGATGCCTTTTTGTCCAAGCATGCATAGACTTGACAGTTTCACTACAATTAGGCAATGCTATTAAAAACACACCTGAAAGGTCTGAGAAGCCGTTCTCTCAGCCTGCTCCAGTAGCAAACAAAAGAAAACAGAAAAAAGAAAAAAGAAAGAAAAGGTGATCATCAATATTTGCATACAATGCTAAAGAAATCTGTAATCTCTGGTGTAGCTGCTGTGCATGACTCCAACATACAATAGCTTTTTACCTAGCTCGAACAGTTAGCAAAGATTTAGCCCTGTGTAGTGAACAACTTTATGCTGCTCGTGTTCTGCGCTGACTACTGGAACGGTCACTTTGGCCAGGACAGCTCTACACTGCTCCACTTGCCAGCAAATGGGAAAACATGCTTTGAGGCCACATAAAAAAGGGTGGAATGCATATACACCTGATATCACTCTTCCTTATCACAGGAAATTAATCTCAGGAATTCCTCCTCCTATGAGTTTGCTTTGCCTAAATTGACATTTTGGCCTGTGAGCTGATGGGGCTAGTTCAGCTGCACTCCTGTCACTAAGTCCCCAGTACACAGACTCTGTGCTTCACAGAAAAGATTATCTGGGTCTAAAATGACATCTCTGTTCTGGGAAAAGAAAATATTTGATGCACCTTTTCCGCACCTGCGTGTCATTCAAACGTGAGATGGTAGCCTGCTGAAACAGCCAGGGAAAGGCTAAAGCTAAACAGAAAGTGTTTTTAACAAACAATAGCTAGATAACAGCAGTATGCCGCTTGCCAGGAATATGACAGAGTCATTCTGTCTCTGACATCATGTAGATTCAAACAACAGCAGCCACAGTCTGATACACTCGGGTATCCAAGCAGCACGTGACTTCAGTTGCTTGCTGTAGTCAGTCACTCCAAATCCTGACTACTGAAATGGACTTGTAAGGAGGTTAACAGCTACTGTCATGTACTTTACTTTTTGATAGGTTCTGCAAGGAAGAATCATCATGCAGCCTAAGAAGAACAATTTGCACCTAAGCCACCTCAGTGTGAAATAAAGCAGTAGTAAACTCACCAAGACGTACAAGCTGTTCTTGCATTTCTTTGAACAGCCACAAGATGACATCCCAACTCTCATGTGCTCACAAAGTCCTTCGAGTACTTCTGATTAACTCCTATCCTAAATACATCTCAGACATGTAGATGAATAGCAAGATATATTTAATTAAGTAAGTACAACACAGTCCCATCAAAGTCCATTGCTTCTAAGTGTATTTGGAAAGCAGAGCTGTAAGCATCTGTGGGACCTGCCTATTATATACAAACAAAAAATATCTCCAAGTCTGGTCCCAGCTTGCTTCAATGCTGTTGTATATTTCCACTCCATACCCCTAGATGCTGAAGAATCTATCATAACAATTTGAAAGCAGTAAGTACCAGAGATGGTAGCATTCAGGGCTGAATCTCACGTCAATGCAAGCTCAGCTGGTCAACAGCATTCAGCTTTTAACCCAGGACTTCCCATTGCTCTCAGTTGTGTGTCAGGTATGCAGACAGGGACCTGAATTTAAAAAATTCACTAAAGAAGCTTTAAGAACCCATATGCAGAAAAGAAATAGGAATACACATTATGTCTGTTAAGTCTGACCTTGCTCTGACCACAAAGCCACCCTTTGCAAAATTTGTCTCCTTTGTAACGTTTGCTGTGGCTAAGAGATAAAATCCATTGGCAAGTGCAAGATGAAGAATACGGTAGGGAGAAAACTTATTTTTCTGAGGACACCAAAGAATTCTGAGTGTATTATAATTGCTTATGAAAGCTCTTAAACTTTATTGCATCCGATGATTACTGGCAGGAATCCCCAGAAGGGAGAGATACTCCCCTCACAGATCGCACTATGCAACTGGGAGCAGCTGGGAGAGATGTCCTTCCTTACAGAGTTCTCAGGTTTTCTAGCCTTGAGTGCACACTCTTTAGTACTCAGGTTATCAGGTAAAATACCAAGACAAAGTGATTTCTAATTCCCATGGAGTAGTTTCAGAGTCACCATTGCAACAGGGCCATGGCTTCACAATGCATTGGCATTGGTGGCATTACTAACTTTAGATATTTATTCCTGTTCACTACCATGCCCTTGACTAACAAAATCAGAACAAAAGGAAACACCACAAACCTCCTCCTACACCCTTTCTGGTTTTTTTAGTGTGAGAATATTCTCTTATTTACTTCAAACCATAATACCATCCTGTGTTGAAAGAAATCATGGGTTATGGCCTTGAGAAGAACATCTTAAGCTGATATAGTCATCAAACAAAATATTCACAAACTGAATCATCAGCAAGTTTCTTTTCCCCCAGTCCTGACACTGCAGGCAGATTTAGGGAGACAAGAACACATCAACTGCCCAGGAATGACCTTCAGAATAATTTATTTATTCATAGGAGGACAAACATAATAAGAAAAATAAAGATAAGTAAAACAAAATCAAAAAAATAAACATAAAAAATTAAGTACTTGGCCACCAGTCCACATATGTATCAAAGATGGGGATGGACATTGCAAACACGTCAGCTTATCAGTTGAGATAAAGAATTCTTTAAGAAGCCCAGCTCTTACTCTAAGTGTAAAAGACAGATGCTAAAACAATGAAAGTTCCAGTTCGTAGCTAAAGTCACTGTCTTGGAGAAGAACAGCATCAGGCTTCTGCAGCAAAATTCCAGATTTCTTAACACTCCTTTCCCTGATTTGAAGGGGAGAAAATATGCAGAAGTACTTTGTGGATTACTCTGCTCTGCTTTTACTCCCGGCTACCCGATGCCTCCATATTCATTCACGCTGTTAACACCTGTTTGTTCAGACAGCTCAGCACTGCTAGCACAGTCAGTCAGCACCTTCACTTCAGCCTTACACCCTCCCTTCTCGGGTGCAAGGAGCAGACCCTGGCCTCCAGAAGCTCTCTGTGACCTGGGCACCGCAGGGACTCCACAGTGAGCTCCTGCTCCAGACCCCTGACACTCCTTGGCCGGGCAGAGGAGATCCATCCCAGACAGCTATTTTCAAAGCTGAAGGGTTCCTACTTTGGAGTAGGATGCTGCAAATTAAACGTTTAAAACTAACCCTGCCCCATCAGATCTGCCTAGCTCACACTACACATGTTCTACCACATAACCCACCTGCTCTCCTGCAAAAGCCTGTGCCGTAAATGCCCTCTATATGTATAACTGCTACTGCCAGAATATTAAGAAAAAGACTGAGACAAGTATTTATGCCAGAAAGAAAGGAACCAGAACACCTAGCGAAAAAAATCCTGTAACAAATTGAGATGATTCCAGTGTGCTGTGAGTTTGACCAGAAAAAAAACCAAAGTGTAGACCAGTAGAAGGAATCAGCTCTGAGAAAGGATTTATTTTTACTTCAACTACACAAGTGTGTGTGTGTTTTTAATTAGAAATAAGACGTCCTCACTCATCTTGCTCTGCCCCACGCTGTGCCAACTTCAACCCTGCCAATGAGTCTGAATAGTCAAACAAACCCCTTTCCCTCCCCAAACATCCACCATTCATATTAAATAAAACACATAAGAATGGAGGGAAAATAGATCTGAAAAGAGCTTATTTCCAAATGTAAAGGTCTAACCTGAGGAAAAGCTATTTTCATGCAAATCTGAATTCTTCCTGCTCACATACATGGACCAAGAATTATCTGTTCACTTAACACTCTAAGCTTCTCTCATGCGATTAACAGGGAGGAGCAAATTAAAGGAAAATGGAATGAAAATCCCTCAAAGCAATGAAAGAGAACCTTACCTCCCCTGCTCCCAAACTAGCAAAAAGACCCTGAAGACAAAGTTGTGCTCTCAGGGCAATAAGAAGGGAAAAACCCGGGTTGGAAACCCAAATCCATCTTGCACAGCAAAAGCCAGGCCAGCCTGCCAAATCATGAGAGACTTTGCTAAGGGCATCGATTCTAATGACTGATCTCCTCTTTGTCCCTTTTGGAGCACATAGGAAAACGTCTTCAATTCTGCCAGACTCCAGATCAGTCTTACCTTTGACTGACAAACCCTCAACATCTCAACTGAAATGTCAAGCTCACTGAGCTTATATTTTCTTTTACACATAATGAAGTAATTACATTTTACCCTGAATTGGAAATGGTCTCTCTAACAGTGGCTCCAACCAAATAAGATACTCCCAGCCTTGCACAAGGTAGAAACTGTTTCTATTAATTTACAGAGGCAAGGCCAGGGGTATTAGCTACCAATTTAAGTCCTAGTCCTTTTTTTTTACTATTACTTATTTTTTTTTGTTGTTTATGCGTATATCCAGGATTAAGGCAGGACTACAAATTTTCAGTGGTATGTATATAAAAGGTCTGACCCACGCTAATACTCATGAAGATTAATATACGTTACTGTGATTTTAACCAAAAAAAATGACCTGGACCTTATAAGAATGAGATAAAATACCAGTCAAAATATAATAAACTGGTCTACTCTAACATATCCTGTACTGTTCCAGTAGTAAGACAATAGTGAAAAAACATATGGAAATAGCTGGCAGACACAACATCATGGAATGAACTCTGATGCGAAAGCCGAGTGCTACCATGAAGACATCAGCTCCAGAGATCTCAGTGAACTGCAGTCTTATCAGATCAGCATTTTTCATATGAGCTATTTGTAAATGTCTTTAATCTTTGTCTGCATTAAATAAGCAAAAGAATGAGTAACAGAGAAGGAATCAAAAGAATAGGAGACACAAAGCAGCAGTATATTGAATTATGCCATATGAGCCACTGCCTTGTAATAATGTGGCTTTACAGAATTTTCACGCTTTGTAATGCTGTAAGAATCATGGAATCATAAGGTTGGAAGAGACCTCTGAGATCACAGAGTCCAACCATGCCTGTTTCCTTGCTAAACCATGTCCCTAAGGAACTCATCCACTCGTTTTTTAAACAAGTCCAGAGATGGTGACTCCACCACCGCCCTGGGCAGCTCTGCCAATCCCTGATCACTCTTTCAGTAAAGAAATTCTTCCTAATGTCCAGTCTAAACCTCCCCTGGCGCAACTTGTGGCCCTTTCTTGTCCTATCAGCTGTCACTTGAGAGAAGAGCCCAGCACCCACCCCGTCACAACCTCTTTTCAGTTAGCTGCAGCGATGAGGTCTCCTCTCAGCCTTCTCTTCTTCTAAGCTAAAAGGAAGATAGGGAACACACCAGTTAGTTATGTTCCTGGAGGAAAAAACACTGGAGTGATCTGGTGAGAATAATGTTATTCAGGGAACATGACTGCTTCTGTGGACTGCTATCATCAAATCATAGAATGGTTTGGGTGGAAAGGAATCTTTTAAAGGCCATTTACTCCAGTCCCTCCTGCCATGAGCAAGGACATCTCAACTGGATCAGGTTGCTGAGAGCCCCATCCAACCTGGCCTTAAATGTTTCCAGGGAGGGGGCATCTATCACCTCTCTGGGCAACCTGCCTTCCTTATATACAGTCTAACTCTACCCTTTCAGTTTAAAACCACTACCCCTCGTCCTTTTGCTACAGACCCTGCTAAAATGTCTGTCCCCATCTTTATCACAAGCCTCTTTAAGTATAGAAAGGCCACAATAAGGTCTCCCCAAAAGCTTCTCTTCTCCAGCTGGAACAACCCCAATTCTCTCAGTCTTTGCTCACAGGAGACACTCCACCTCTCTGACCATTTCCGTGGCCCTGCTCTGGCCCTGCTCTAACCAGGATATCAAAGGACTCTTCCAAAAAATCTATATTGCTCATCCATGATGGCTAAACAAGAAAGATCACAGCGCACCAGGTTTCTCACAAACGTAACCCTGCTTTGACAGTTAGGCCAAGAAGGAGCCTATCTCCTCTTTATTTACAATGCATTTCCCATTGCAAAGCAGATCTGCCTGCACAGACGTCAGTGTATTTTAGCTAACTCTTTTATTGTGGTATTGGATAATCTGCTATTAACAATACCTGAAAGCCAAAAATAAAACCCACAAACATAAAATTTTGGTTACGTTTCCTAGTTCCTTCAGGTAAGTACATCTCTTTAGGAGATTTACGTCTGACAAAGGCAAGTATTTTTAACAATTTCAGAACAAACTGGTATGTCTTAAAGGAAACACAATTCTAAATTCATTTGTCTTAACTCATAACTCAGAATTACCCCATTAAAATCAATTATTTGGCATAGGACATAGAATCCCTAAGCAGCTCAAGGAAGGATGTAGGATTTGGGGAGATTTTGAGGAAAGGAGTTTATGTAACAACAAGCATCAGTCTGTGATATTACAGAACATTCATAAACATTGGAGCCCTTAAGATACCTGAGAAAATAAAGTGAAGTTAGCATTTGTAAAGGGCGCTATTATTTTCCAAATGTTTTTTTCTGTTTATTTCATAGAACAAAATTTCTAACAATACATAAAACTAGGGCAAGAAGAAGGACATCATTATTTCTGAGGATGTTAAGAGAGTGCACAGTCAGGGTTAGGAGAATAGAAGATCCCATACCCCAGTGTTAAAAGAGGAAAGAAGAACAGCTCCCAACCAGGTTCCCTCATGACTGTGCTTTCAGGCAGTAAGCTCAGCTCTCATGCAACTCTTAGCCGCATGCTACTCCGACAATCTGTTCAGCCCTCACTTCCCAACAGTCCTTGAACAGCAATTCTGGTGCATAAGATGCAAAGAATAGGGGTGATAACATGATTATGTCCCTGCTGAGTACAAAGAGCTGCATGGCTAAACTTAAACAGCATTTTCTCTCAATGTGTCAAACAATCCTGTGCTTTCATTGTGTAAACTACTCACAGAAACGAGTGTCACAGCAAGTAAGGAATTTCTTACCTATGTTTCAAAGTTATTAGTAGATATTACCTTTGCTTTACCACCTCCCTTTTCCCATGTTATAATGAGCAAGACTACTTCAAAGTGTAGCTGGTTTAGTTCACTTACCTACACGAATACTTTCTTCACTTCTCTGCACTTGACATGATGACTCTTTTGCAATAAAGACAAGATATGCTAAGTCAACATTCTTGTGTAATACCTCTCAAAATTTATAAATATCCAAACATGAACTGATCTCAAATTATTGAGAAAATAATTTACTCTATAAAGAAACAAAAAAGCCAGTAAAATTTTAGAGGAGTTACTTTTGCTATGGATTATTTTGCCTCTTGAAAAAGTCTGCAACAAAAGAACTAAAAGGAGTAAGCTATGTTCATTAGTCCTCCTAGGTGGACATCTGTGAGTGTAGAAAGGGACTTCTTATCAATTTAGAACTCTGCCTGTGAAAAGGCCAGAAGGGACTCTTGGGATTTTTTGGTTTTTGTCCTCCACTCAAAACCACAGAGAGACTGTCCCACTATTAAACTAGTTTTCAAATACTTTAGCTTCTTGTCCCCAGGGCTCTACCTTGGAACCCAGTTCCTTTGGTCTGGAAGAATGGATCATTGGACCCCTTATTGTCAGTCAGGTCTTCTCTTATGGTTCCACCTACCTCATGATAAAACCTTACTGTTTAAAATCTAATCAGTATCCCGTTTATATTATGCACGGTAAATCTCCACTGAGCTCACCCTGCACACAGTAAAGAGGGTCTGAACTCTAAATCAGCACAGAAATCTGTTTGATAGTCACTACTCCTTACTAGGGCATATAAGCAAGTACTCAGAGGGCAGACCATTCAGACTGTGGATTCATCAGCTCCTACCTCCCTTCAGTAAAAACTGGCTTCAGCCTCACCCTTGAGCACGTCACGCCAAGCCCACAATGCTTCGTTAAGCATGGAAGATCCTGGGAAATCCTCATGAACGGTTGCCCATGGCAAGTAAAGGCTCCTCTGCTAATTTTGTTCCTTCAACAGAAACTTTATCCATGATTTCTGTTATGTACACAGTATGCTCCCTGCACTCTCTAGATTTTAGAAAGCTAACAGTAATTCCGTTTTGTCATGAAGGGAAGGAAAGCATCATTATCAGACTGTGCGAAGTGCTCTGCTAACAGGTAACTGCAGACTTGATCTAGCTGTCAGTGGAAATGGGTTAGACCTTCCTAGACAGAATGCTTTGATATGTGTATTTTAAAACACTCTCCAGTCTACAAAAGCACTGTTTATCAAATGAAATATATTATGTTTGAAAATTCCATTATATGCATTTCAAGGAAAAGAAATTTCACTGCAGCAAATATAGTACTAAAATGTTTCTGAGGTAAAAATATTTCATGCCCAGTTCTTTCAGAAACTGCAAACAAATAATTAGCCCTTCTGAACTCCAGAGTTTGTAGCCTGTAGCTAATGTGATGTTACTAATGCATTTATAAACACCAGGCTCCAAAGCCAGCACTGAGATATTCCATCATAATTTAGATCTCTCATTAGCTTCACCACCCTGACCAACATGCTGTCACTGGCAGAGTGTTTGACAGTTTACATTACCTGCAGACATGAGTTCGTGTCAATTCAATTAAGAAAGATTAATTCCAGAACTGACAATGCATAAATATTTTTAAATTACACCTGGCCTTGTTGGCAGTGCTTACTCCTAGACTGACTTCAGAAGAGAGAACATGTCTTTAGCCTCCTGGGCAGAAAAGGAAACTAGAAGGAAGGTGAAAGAAAGAATTTATTATGAATTCAGTATTCCGTCATACTGTCCGAGTCTATCGTTTTTAATCCCCTCCACCCTCCCCTCCCAATAATTAAACACGCTTATCTCTCACTGTCTGTTACAGAATGAAACGAAACAGGAAAGATTCGATCCAAACAGCCACTGCCAGAAAATTGTCAGTGACATCTTTATGATGATAATTTGCTGACTAGTTTAGCTCTAATTTGTGTACATTATTGCTTTGGAAGGCATTCAGATACCATGGTGATAGACACCATATGAGAATGTAGATAGATAACATTTGACATTTATCTTCGTGAACAAAGATCTGGGTAACTCCCCACTGATTGCACTTCTGATGAGTGAAGATAAATGTCACATCAGACTAAGCCATCTCATATTCTAGTGAAACACTCTTACTCTTGGCTCTGGTGTGTAAAAATATCTAGCTTCAGTGCATATGAACAGGCTTAACTAGGTAAGCATCAAGCACAGGGTGACAAAATGATTTGCTGTCACCGAACAGGTCAGGAGCCAGATTTATTAAGTTCTGGTCCAAGGTTTAACCTACAAGAAAAAAACTGTCTCTGAGATTTCAATGTAACAATTACGTAGTCCTCACCTGAAAAGGGCATTTGAAAAAGCAAAAACTCTCCACTGCTACAGTCAAATCAGTGCCATACCCAAACAATAAACTGTGTTGAGAAAGCATGCAGTCCCTCGTGAGTATCACCAGTACCCTGCTTTCAGGACCAGAGCCTTATCTTTGCGCTAAATTATGCCTAACTGTGCAGATGCACCACCTTCAGTGACACTAACATTGACTGATGCTAAACAAGGTAGATGTCCTTAGTGCAATAGGAGTAGGAATCTCTGCTAAAATATGAACTGGGACTACAAGAGGGAGCATTCAGCCAGCAATGGGAAAGGCAGGGAGAGGAAACATGCTCCTGCCATTTTTAAGCTGATGCTTCGTCCCACGGACTGTTTCTTCTGTCCTATTGAGTGAGCTTGGCATTAGGCTTAAATGGGACAAAAGAAGTCATAGAATCCAGAACCACCTGTCTAAGCATTCAAAGTTCTGATGCTTAGACACCACTTTTCTAATTTTTCTGCACCCACTGCTTGAAAAGATGGATCAAGAGGCTTGCAAGGTACCTTAAACTCATTAAATTTGAATATTTCTGTACTAGCCAATATGAGGCTGCACAGAAAACCAGACAAATACATCAAGAAAAAACAAACCCAGAAAGTAATAGTATTTTCAAGTCCTTTCTAAGGCACAGGCTTAAACAGATATTAAAAGACTGGCCTAATTCAGGGGTTTAGCTTGGTTTCCTAAGAAACAAAGGCTTATGCTGCTGTACTGTTTGTCCATCCCTCTCTTATACATCCTTTCTTAATAAGGCTTGAAGCTGAAGGCCAGTGTCCATCTCAAATACATAAGGCTTCCAGATGACCAGCAGCATATATGAAAATTCAAGATGGATCCAATAAAAGGTGTAAGTGCTTTCATGTTGGACAGCAGGCAGATCTCATTACTAGGTGTCTCTGTTCCCTAAGAAGCATATAGAACAAAGCAGATGACACAAAATCAAAGTCAAAGTAGTCAGCGCATGGAGCAGCCTACAGCTGACCAAGAGAGAAGCACTCAGATGCGTCTGAAACACCCTCTGCAGGGCTTAGCTTTCTTCATAGACCTGTAGCTTCACCTGTGGGTAGAGAATGACATCAAAACTGATGCTTAGCCCACTCAACATGGAATTTCAGCCCTCAAGGACTGTTGGTTGTTTTATCCAATTATTATCTCATGTAAAGGTGGCGCTCACTTTGTTTCTTTCTAAATATTTTGTTTTATTTTTAAATCCAAGTATTAATTGTTTGCCACTACTATTATCGTAAGGTATGCAAACAACACATTTCCAGATTCCATCATCAGCTTAGGGGAGAACTTCCATTTCTGGTTAGAACTATTTTTTAGAAAGAAAACGTTTCAGAGGCTACACCTTTTGCAAGTCACTTCAGGATTAAAAGACTGAAGGGAAATGGCGCAAAACTCCAATCAAATAAAAAAACCCAAAGAAAACAAAGAAATTGGCCTCAAATGGCACCAAGGCAGCATCTAAGTCTTTTCACAAACTCGACCTCACCCTCCGCCCAAAGAATGTGAACAGTATGGGGGGGATGGGAGAGGGAGGGAAGGGTAGTCCATGTGCGACTACAGTTGTGGGCTACTGCATAAAACAGAGATGCTTAGAGTATCTAGAAAACAAACTATATACACACACATTAGGGTTGTCACTTAGCCAATCACGCTTTACTATAACATACTACAGCTGACCTGGACGCCACATGTATCAAAGCTGTTTTCACCAGACTCTCTTTTCCTGTCTGACAAAAGCTCCCACCTGTGGGTTTCCTGCTTGTGGTGAACACAGGCTTGGCCTTTTGAGCACTGAAATTCATTAATCTTAGCAAAGTGAAGAGAACTACAGCTGAATACGATTTCTTTGGAGGTCCTTCATTAGAGCAAGATTTAATGCATTTGTATCCTTAATTTCAGAAGTGCACTGAAGAAACCTGGATTTACTGAAATTTTATGAAAACAAATGTGAAAATGAGCACCTACACCAGTAGACAGTGCCAAGCTATTAGAAATATGTAGCTACATTAGGGAATAAAACCAGAATTAAAATCATCATTGTGATCCTAGGAACCGCCATCATTCCATGGAAATGATGTTTCTATGTGCAATGGGAAGAGACAGTCACAAACTGCAGTGACAAGACAGTGTTTCAGCTGCAAGGAAGTTATTAGCCCAAGGAAGAACACTGCAGGGAAACAAGGGACACTTCCAGAGAGATTTTTTTGTCCAGCCAACTCTTAAATAATTTCCTATTCTTTCATCTCATCTCTTGATTTAACTGAGCAATTACTTCACAATTGGCACTAAACAATGTTGAATTTCAAATGTTTCCAAATCACCAACTTATAAACTAACTGTTGCTATTTTCTCCCATCTCAGCTTTGGAGGAGCTATCTTTCAGATTGAATAAAATTTTGATGATACTCATTGTCTCAATCTGTTGGTTTAGTTTTTAGTGTGGGCAGTTTTGTTTTAGTTTGAGATGGGCTTTTATGTTTGGATTTTTTAGGCTTAGTAGGTTGGTTGTTTTAATAGAAGACTTCAATTTTCTTTTTCTTTTTTTTTTTCCTTTTTTTTTTTTTTTTTTTTTTAAGCTTGGGTTTTTTTCAGCCTCCTTCAGTGGAGGGGTGATAAGTTTGGGATCCAGTGTAAAAACCGATGAGGCAGATTTTAGGGGGAAGTCAGAATAAATCTACAAAAATCTCTATTAAAATAACATATTTTTTTTAATGTGATAAGACATTCTCTATTCTCACTCTTTTTTCCTTTCTAACACAGCAATTTTTAGGCAGCTGACTGGCTTAGCTATGCTGTCTTTCCCTGGAATATTGCCTCAGCTGGAGGAGAGCCAGCATCATCCCATGATGTCTCAGGAAAGCAAAGAGGGCTTACACTGTGACTTCTGTCAAGGACCAACAACAAGGCAAAACTTGCAACTTTAGGTAATTGAAAATCTGCTGTTCTGTGCTTTGAGCCAGAAGTTTTGACTCATACCATATTTGTCCTACTACTGTTAAAGTAGTATAGCTGATAAATCTCTTCTTTGATTTAAAATGTTTAAAGCTGGGGGAGGGTTAAGCACTTTTGAGTTCCAAACCTTTTTGCATGTAATTTCCACTCACCTGCTCCCTCCACTGCATAGCTTGTTTTTTAAAACAGAAAATAAGTTTTTCAAATAAACATTTAACCCCCCCCAAAACCAAATAAAAACAAAAGGTAGCATCAGCGCAATAATAAAAAAATATGTCAAAGCCTTTGGATTTAAGCCAGTTCAGATATCTTGACTTGGAGCTGAAATATGACTTTCCCAGCCTCACTCTTTGGTTCATTTCATAAATTGTTCTGGAAGCATTAATGCTCACCTCATTAACAGCTTGATATTTTTCAGAATAGTGTGATTTTTATGAAGTGGGGACAATGAATAAAAAAAGTTTCCTTTTTTAAGAGTCCATTCAGCGAGATTATGACATGAACTATGAGTAGGAACCGAACAACTCTGCAGTGACAGTTAGCTTTGAGTCCATCTATCAGTATTTCTTCATATACTGCATTATTTTATTAAATTAAATTAGCCATAGAGAAAAATGGCAGCAAAAATAACAAGAACAGAACAACTTGTGTTCTCCTGTGCAAATAATATGCCCCATTAAGATGTTTGAACGCAAAAAACTAGTGTCTGCACTCCTCTTTAGCTTCTCTGCAACCATCCTTTCCTTCTAACGGATAACAGCATCCTGGTATTGGGAGTAACTGGCTGTGTTTGTGTTTGGGGACACAATGGTTGCACTATTATTACTGTTCCTGCAACCAAGAGAACCATGTTCCAAGCTGCAACATCGTGGGGCTGGCAAGCACAGAGAAGACCAGGAGGACTAAGGGCAGCGCAGGGTTTTTTCCTGCTTTAGGCACATCTTTCATGACCACAAGGGAGGTACCCGGTGGCTTTGGCATAGCAAGATCACAAGCAGACTCACCCGCATTTTGAACAGGAGCCTAAGTGCTAGGGAGAAATTCCCCTAGAGGCCCAGGACCATCAAACAGTTTGAAGCAGAATACAAAATAGCTATGTTTTACAGCCGAGAGAAATATTTGTACACAAGTGTGAAAACAGAAGAAAGGTAAAAGGAAATGGAAAAACTCATAAGAGCTGCATGATATATCAAGAAAGAGTTACACAAGAGACAGCAAGACACGTCTGTTCAACTAAAGAGAATACCCAGTAGCTACAGAAAGCAGCTAGAAAACGGAGTAGCTGCATGAAGTACCAGAATGGGCAAACCAAAACAATAAAAAAAGGGCAAGCAGAAATAAATAAAAATGCCTTCCTCCCTTTGTATCCCATCTGTTTCCCTTGTAAGATCTTTAGGTACAGTGCTACCTCCTTATGTGTTTTTAACACCTATAGCACAAACTTTCAGAGCCTACAGAAATAAATAATACTTCAAGAGAATCACAGTGTACATGTGGCAGATGGTGCGGTATCAGAACAAAGAAGGCACTGAAAGGCTAATGCATTTAAGGTGTCTTATATTTTGGGTTTGGTCATGGAGGGGTGATTTTGTCCTGACTCTCTTTGAAAAGGAATATAATCTACATTACAACATCAGCAGCCTCTGCGCTGGGCAACAGAAGACCTCCCTTGGAGATGTTTAGTCCCCTTTATGTTTTCCTGAGTCAATCCAATATGACCACAGGGAAATCTAAGTTCCCTAGAAGACAGGGCATGAATGACATCAAACAGCATACTCCACTGCTAGCTTTGAAAGCAGCTATTTAAATTCTGTGTAGGCTTTATCCCAATATTGGGGTTTGGTACAGATATATGTGTATATATATTACTATTAACAAATAGCTGTGGATAACATTTTGTATTTGTCACTTCTTAAAGTCTCAAAATATTAAAAAATCCATTAAATTAATACTGTCCCTCACATTTTAAACCAGTTTCTCATCTGCATGAGCCATATCTAAATAGCATCTTCCAAACACCGACTATCTTTGTCCTTTTTTTAAAAAGTTCATTCTAGGCTATGTTAAGATAACCGGGTTTTATGAATAAGGGGGAAAATAAGTCTACTTTGTTCCTTGTACTTCTCAGTTTTGCAAAATTTGCTTTTTAGACTGCAGACATTTTGTATGTTTCTAAGACATGCTGGAGCAAGAGTCACGTATCAATAGCTGCATCAAAATATCACGCTAATTAGGTAACGCCAAAAGACCTGGCCTAAAATGAAATAGGCAGGAAATTAAAAGTTACATCTGACACTTCATGTTTAACCCAAACCACTGAAAAATGGTTAAAATTACACATATCCTTCTATCTATGAAATTCATCTGAGACTGAAGAGTGAGACAGAAGGTGGACTGTCTGCAAGTTGTGCCAGCACACAGTCACCTAAAGAGTTTATTGTCAACCTGGACAGACAAGAGAACCCACAGGACAATCCAAGATGCTGTAAGCAATGGAAATAGGGGTTCAGCAGGTGGGACTACCCCTACCAGGTGTTCCCTTTGGAGTTGGAACCTTCTGAACTCTGCATTTAGCTACAACAGACACAACAATTCTTGGAAATTACATGGTTTCAGGAGGATTTAGGACCAGATGAAGCGATTTCAAATGAATTTATAAATCTTTTCCAACTGAAAAACATTGTCCTAATCCATCTCTTCAGTAATTTCTTAGTCCGATGTATTTCAACGTTGCTGAAAGGTAGTTCCAGAAACCAATAAGTTTCAGCTCTTCTTAGAGAAGCAAAAAGAGTAAATAGAAAATACAAAACTGGCAGACATAACACCTGCTCTGTCTAGAACAGCCGAAGAGAGATTCTGAAATTCGCTACTGTGTATATAGTTTGTTTTCTAGATACTCTAAGTATCTCTGGTTTATGCAGTGGCCCACAATTGTAGTCACACATGGACTACTCTTCCCTCCCCCTCCCACTCCCCACAGTGTTAGCATTCTTTGGGCGGAGGGTAGGGTCGAATTTGTGAAAAGACTTAGATGCTGCCTTGGTGGCATCTAGGGCCAATTTCTTTATTTTCTTTGGGTTTTTTATTTGATTGAGAGTCCAGTAGCTAAGTGAAAACAAACCAAGTAAAGACCAATTGAAAAGAGGATACATGCAATGTATGAGTGATTCATCCCCAAGAGTCCAGACAGAGAGAACAGCAGTTGTGTTTTGCAATAGACATCTGTGGTCTGTGTACAGCATGACTCCATGTCATACAGTACAGTCACAGCTAAGCAGCTGCCCGGTCTCCTTCCCTCCTTTTCCTCTTTCTTCTCTGCTTAGACTATGACAGAGTTTGCACCAATAGGGCAATATCTTAAAGCAAAAAAGAGGGAAAGAAAAAAGTCTAAATTAGTGGGATTCTGATCTCTTCCATGCGTGACACCAAGTAAGGTTCCCTGATCCTCTGGTAAGGAGGCGTGAGTTATCTAGTGCAGGGGAAGAATGATGGGATCAAACCAAACAGTGGAATTCCTAGAACTGTGATGTGAAATTTAGGTGGTCTCCTTCTGGGTTTTTTGCAGGAAGGGCAGGGGATAGACCTGGACAAAGATGACATGCAATTCTACTGAATAGGAAAAAAGACTCTACAAGAAATGCAGACACGAGCAAAAAAAATACAATAAATTTAAGAAAGTACTTCTGAGAAATCAACAGTTTTATCTTTTCAATTAACTTCCCTCAAAATGACACTTCAACAGAAATGCATCTTGCTTTCCTAATATTCAAATATTAGACAGTTTAAACAAATCTCATCTTTGGCAACAAGACCTCTCGAAATTGTGGGTAAAGGAGAGCAACAAATTTTATGCAGATTAATGAGTGTGCTTGAATGGGTGAATAAGGCATAAGGAAAACTATCCATCAACGGAAGGAAGTATCACCTTATCTCAAAACTGTGTATCTCCAGCCAGCAGATTTCTAAGCACAGGAGAAGAGCTTTTTTTCTTTTGTTTTCCTTCCCCCCCAGGCAATTTCTTAAGACACTTTCATAACACATTTAAAAAGCCCAGAGATACATTACCAAGTTCTTAACATCCCCATAAGAAAGCATAGAAAGGATAGAATGCAAAAAAATTTGTCTGAACTCAGTTATAGTATGAGGAGGAATTCCAGATTACTGAACAAGCAACGTTAATATTGCTACTACATCATGCATACTGTGTTTCACCCTGCCTCAAAGTTTTTTGCTCCAAACCCGTGTAATTAATTGTATCATGTCAAACATACACACATTGATAAAGAATCTCCTATTTATACGTGATCACGAAATCTTAGGAACTCAGTATAGCACATCAGCAAACAGTAAAAGATCTTATTCCCTAAGACTCATTATATGGGTCATGAATAATATTAGAAAGGATTGC
This sequence comes from Neomorphus geoffroyi, assembly GCA_033558235.1. NCBI lineage: Eukaryota > Metazoa > Chordata > Aves > Cuculiformes > Neomorphidae > Neomorphus > Neomorphus geoffroyi. The sequence continues at coordinate 17,211,143 of JAUMJM010000016.1, read as the reverse complement.
TGTGTCTCAAAATTGGACAACAACAAACAAGGGAGCTACAGAATAGGGATAACAAACACAATAGACCAAAAGAGAGAAACATACATCCAAGGCACTATGTCACTGCCCTACTTCATTTATAAAAGAGTTGGCTAGTAATGAGCATTCATTTAGCTTACATTTTTTAATGGTATGACATTATTCTAGACATACATCTTCAGTCAAAATAGAGTAGTGTCACATTAGCTTACTTTTGTTAGTTTTATATCCAATATAATTCCAAAATTAGCTAAAAAGGAAAGATATGAAAATCAAATAGGATACACACAGGGAAAAACTGTTTTAATCGCATGATTTACCCAAAAAGAAGTGTAAAATCAATATAAAAAGGTCCATTTTCATCTTGACTCTCTGTAAATGTTTCATGTGAAAAAATGTGATAATGAATGTTTCTATACTCTTATGCTTAAGGAGTCGTTACAATCAGCCTTTGTTTGCTACAGAGTTGGCAGCACAGACCTGCTGCATTTGAGAAGGGAATGTTTTAGGGTCATTTAACATTATATCACTCTTGGTGATCCAAGAGCTGCTATAATTCTGCCAAAGAGTATAGAGGGTTTCCCAGTCAAGTTTCATCCTGATTTTGATTATTGTTTATCTCTAGTCCACGTCTGAATAGTCGTAGTAAAATAGAGGAAGTTTTACTCCTGAATTTGAGGTCAGCTTGTAATGAACCATGGTTTCAATCGCATGAACAGCTGCTTCTTTTATAAGCAAAAAGGGTTCACTTACAGTTCAGGGTAACACAGTAATAATTTAAGGAACAAGGAAGCTTCTATTCATTTCTTTATTTTTTTATATGTTTTTGAAACATTTTGACATCTGAGTGCCTGTAGTGGACTTGTCTGAATAGAATGTAATATTGACAATATTCTACTTCACAAAAAAATGAACAAAGTGAATTTTATAACCAGAAATACAGTAGACCTATCAATCATCATATAAAAGCCTTTTTCATTCGGAACTTAATTTTTCATAGCAAGAAAAACTATTATTGAACTTCTAAAACTTTGTAACTCAAGTTAAAAGGGATATAGTAAATCAGGTATGCTCTGTGAAAACAGGACCAAAAATATCTGGAAATGACAACAAACCACAAGGGGAAAACATCCAAAAACCTGAGACATTACTAAAGTCAGTGGGACATAAAATTTATTACAATTAACCGAGACCTCAACAGAAATAAAAGGGGTAGGGGTTTTTTTTCTCCATCTAATTTGCAAATGTTCTTCTGGATGAACAGGAATAAAATCCTGAATTAGAGAATTAACTGAATAAAAGAAGATAAATGAAGAATTTTACATTTGTTCTCTTTTGCTCATTTGTCCAACTAAGATACGTTAAAGTACTTGTAAGCAGAATGGTTTTAAGAGGTGAATTTAACAACCTTTTTGGCATTTGTCATCTCAAACATATTATAGCTTCCTAATTTTGCCAAAATCCATGTTGATGCTTTTTTGTTAATCACCCTGTTTGCATTTGGCAGTGCATAAGTCATTGGTCTGGAAGCCAACAGACCTAGGCTTTACTCCTGGCACAGCCACTGAGTTGTCATATGAAACTAGGTAAACCTTTGCGAGCCAGATTTACTCATAGTGATTCTTAATCATCCAAGTAATCCCCATGGCAACTCAGTGAAGCTCATTCTCAAATAATTTTGCATTTCAGCATTGTGTTAAGGGTTCTACAGTCAGTCCCAGAACTTCTGTTAGCTCAGTTTCACAATCCGTGCATCAAGAGGCTGCCCATCTCAGAGAGATCTCTAACACAAGACTGCCACCTTCTCACTTTACTTATGTTCCAATAGTGATTTTATGCACTCTGGTGGATGCAATGGGGTTTCTCCCTTGAGCAGTAGATGAACTGATTTGTTCCTCATGCTTATGGCTAAGCGTGAAGATGGAGGTTTTCACTTTTCTTCCCCAGGAAAAAATTAATATGCCTCTTATATATATATGAATCCCCTCTATATCCTTCCTTGAAGGTAGCAAGATCGTATGCCAGATACCCAGTAACTGCAATACAGTAGGAACTCAAATTTTAAGCCTAAAATGTACAGATTTCTGAACTCCTCCTTTATCTATATTTTCCTTCTTTGATACTTTCAAATATCCGTCTGCATCCAAGAAAGGAAAAAAAAAAAAAAAAAAAAAAAGAAAAGAGTACCCCTGTCATTGATGTGAGACTCTCAACACCAGCCTGTTTTCTTTCTCTGACTTTAAGGCAGGAGTGTTCTGCTCCTGGGGCTCTGCCCGCTCTGCAGTGCTGAAGTCATCCCCACTCTCATAACCTACTGTCAACACTGCCTTCTTGCCTTCGAGTTACTCAGCCCAAGTCAAGCACAGGGATCCTCTGCATGCCAGTAGTGTTTATGTTCTCATGATAAAGTCCAAATGGAAAGTGCAGCATCGATTATAGGAAGGCAACTAACGAGGGGCAAGGAATAGAAGTGTAATTGACTACAGACCTGTATCAGGCATTCAGATCCACTCCAAAGGTCACTGATGACAAGGATCAGGCTGCTGGCCATCAGATAGCACCACCTGATGCTTCAGAAGTCCAAAACTGGGAATACAGTTGAGATGTTTAGAATTACTGTGTAATACTTAAGATCACCCAGACGCATCAAAAACATCCCTACAGCAACATAAAAAACATTTTGCCGGGCAGGTGAAGGATTAACTCATTGCCCCCACTCACAGTTGTCCTGAAGAGAACTTTACCAGTTCTCCTTCCTAATCTTTAGAGAAGACTTTACCCTCTCTGCTTCTACTATTGTGACTTCAATTCAGCTTGGACTTCTCCAAGTTATTCCATACCTCCGCAACTCTATTCAGGGGATCAGCTCCTTACAGCAACTGAAAAGGTGAAGAGATCCTGGTGCTTTTACTTTAGCTGACTCATTTCATTACTCAGCCATACGCACACATTTTTCCAGTGTTATTTTACTGACACAGCAAGTATCTTGATTTCCATCAGTCCTTTTAAACAAGATTTTATTTGCCAATACCAGCACACCCACTCACACCAGGCTCTCCCACTTATAAGCATTCATTTAAATGTACCCAGTTGCTTTGCAATGCACGTTGTGTTTATTTCTCCTCTTTCTTCAGCAAGTAGCCATCATAAAGTACAAACGTTGCTAGGAGAGATCTCGCATACTAAAGGTTTACCTAAATATAGTGTTGTTGGGGTTAGTTTCTTTGTAATGTATTTTAACACGGTGATACCAAGGCAAATTCAAATCCAGTGTCTTGAGAGTTTTATTTTACCTAGCAGACAAAGCTATGGCAACTTCTAAGTCACCTGAAGGAAGACTGTCACAAGAATTCTAAAACCTAAACCCAATTCTAAGTGGGCCAGCATCCTGAAGTTAGAGGTAAATGCTTTCTTCACTTCTTGGGAAATAGTCAGCAGTTCACAGAACTAGCTGATGGAGAGAGAATCCCAGGAGGAAAGGAATGAGAATATTAAAGATACGGAAGGGTGCATGACTGTCGGGCTGTACCTTCAGTCATGGCTAAGCTGATAACTCCAACAGGCTCTTGGCTTCTTTCTGAAGTGGCTGAGGTAGGGATGAGCTAATTCAGCATTTTATGTGACCCAATTCAGAAAATATGCAGCTATTCCACCACAGCATACACTGTTCTGCAGTTATTTTATTCATGTCTACGTATCTACAAGGCTTTGGAACACTTGGACACTTGCATTTCTGAAACCTGCTGCTCTCCACGTCCTCCATCCTCCCTAAGACTTGGTCCTATCCTAGCAACAACTCTTGAAGCACACACTGTGATAACTGTATTAATGTTCTATACTTGAAACCTTTTTTTTTACTTTATTTTTGATGGACAAAAAACCTTGTGGAATCTTGACATTTCTAACTCACAACATTGCTTCTTTTCATGCCCAGTTAGATGTATTTCCTTTAGTACCTTTCCTAGTCTCTCATTTGTCTATTTTTGATGCTTCCGAAAGTAAGGATGACTTACTGAAGCTGAAGCATAACCAGCAAAGCAATGCTGCTCATAATACTCCTCCATGTTCGTACTATGCATCATAGATTTTCTATGCTTTCTTACTATACCAAACTAAGATATCTTAGTAAGGAAAACACTCCACTCTACAGGTCTGTATGTGTCCTCTCATTTAAAATTTTGCTTTGGGATTCTTGTTCTTAACTTAAGCAAGATTTGCTTACACACATTTGCCCTGCTCAAACTATCTTTAAGTGCAAATAGTGATTTAACTAACAGAAGTTTCTAACCTATTACTTTACCTACCAGGAGAGACTGAGAAGTAGAAATATTTCACTTTGTCAGCCTTGAACACACAGAAGTGTTTAGTATTGCCTCAATAAAGTATAGATCGTTTTTCTGAAGTTGAAATGTTCTCAAAATGCTTTCTAGTTACTCAAAGTTACTAATTGTTTCAAAGAACAAAAACAAATAAACCCATACACACATCTTTAAGAGCAAATTTCCTCCTTTTCTTAAAGCCTGTGGAATATATAATTCCCATTCCCACCACACATACAGCAATGAAGAGACTGTTGATATAAACACAGAATCTTATGGATTACAAATATGTATGAAATGCTAATTTTAAAGTCACACGTCATCTTATTTGTACACAAATGTATATTAATATATTAAAACTGATCATATAATTTTAAATAAAACCTTAAAGTTGTGTGAGAATTGTGTATACTTGAGATCAGCATATAGACTATGCTTCAGGCAATGGTGTTTTTCTGAAATATCCCCCACAAAACTTTGTCCTATACTATGCAGATCTCCCCAGACTTGATTAAAAAAACTCTTAAATTTTTCTCCTAGAATATCTCTGCCCTCTCTAGTAGCACAACATGGATAAAAAAACCAAATGCCAGCTTATAGGCAAGCATACACATGCAATGAGTCTTTTTTTCCCATGAAGACAGACTGATTTATAACTTTACCTACAATTCCAGAGTAGAACCTTATGAGGGAGACAGAGAAGGAAGAGGTGGAAGAGAAGAAGGCTGCTCTGAGCCTGCTGGTCTTTTCCAATTCTAGCCAAGTAAAGTGCCATGAGTACAAATCTGGTTTCACACTTTCCCTTTTTGTCTCAAAGGCAAACAGAGAGAAGAAAAAAAAACCCAAAACCCAACAGTAAGAAATGAATAGGAAATTACCAAACTCAGAAATGTTTTTCTGATTTAAGTTTTGGGAACCCCTCTGAATGCATTTATCTACTCAAAGCTTCAAATTAACACCTGGGTTTTGATGAAAAGAGCCGTATTCCAGTTCTGGGATCCCCAACATAAGAAGAATATGGAACTGTTGGAACAAGCCCTTAGGAGGCCATGAAAATGCTCAGAGGGCTGGAGCACCTCTGCTATGAGGCCAGGCTGAGAGAGTTGGGGTTGGTCAGCCTGGAGAAGAGAAGGCTCTGGGGAGACCTTAGCGCAGCCCCCCAGTACCTGAAGGGGCTGCAGGAAAGCTGGGGAGGGACTTCTTACAAGGGCAAGAAGTGACAGGAGGAGGGGGAATGGCTTTAAATCAGAAGGGGAAAAATTTAGATTAGGCAGTAGGAAGAAATTCTTCACAATGACAGTGGTGAGACAGCTTCTGTTAGCTGAAGACCATTACACACAAATTAGAAGATTAGCAGAACAATAACAATCATTCTTGGTTAAATAACTGTTTAGGAAGCCAGACTTAACAATCAACAAGCAGTAACAGAATATTAATTAATAAAATAAAATTAATAAATTAATAAATAAAATTTAAAATGTGATTAAAAAAATGATAGCACTAATGAAGCGCATTCTACCAGCCAGGTGTGGAACGAAAGCTTATAGCCTAAACAAGACTGCAGATACAAAACAGAGACCTAAACAAGCCCCTAAACAAACATGTTGTTTGCCAATTTAATGGATATTATTAACCACTCCACATTAGCAAGCTCTATAAAGCTGGTCACCACCTAAAGAAGTCATTCATAAACAATTCTAAACCAAACAAGAGAGAAATAGGCCTGTTCTGATAATAACTTTAGTGCTTATCTTCCACTGTGAAACAGAGTAGCCTTCATTTTTGAGGTTTCTAAATGGATAAGAGAAAATTGCACCTCTGGAAAAGGCACACTAGGTGCAGACTCCTTGAGAGATTTGATAAGATTTCAGCACACATATTTCTTAAGCCTTTGAAAGCCTCCCTCACAACCTAGTCGCATCTCCAACAGTATTACAAACCTCTGTGTTCCCATCAAGAAATAAATTCAAGATAGAAGTGATGCTAGTGGGTGTCACAGGCCCCAACCCTCTGAATCCTGAAAAGAAATGAATCACATTTTATATTTTGCTGCTTCCTTGAAAGCATGCTAGCAGTACTTCAGATCTCTGCTTTTAGGCAGCAAAACCATGGTCTCCAAGACGTTCAGTTCACATCTAGCAGCGAACTTCTAAAAATATTCTGAAAATGAAAAATACAGAAAACACATCTTAGATAAGATCTACCTATTACAGTATATGTAACATTTTAATTAATAAAAGCACTGTTTTTTTCTCTAAATCAATTATAAAAAGCATACTACACGAAGGAAAAAAAAAAAAGATCTCCTTGTGAACAAAGTACAGTGTAGCACCTTGGTTTTATTTTCATCTTGAATGAGTCTCTATTCTTGTCCTAGGTTAAATCTTCATGTGCTTGTAATGATTCCTGTTAATATAGTTCATTTGACAAAGAAAAACACCTCTGCAAGTAGTTACTAATCACCGTTCACTACTTAACAGAACTAATTTTGGAGTTATACAAAACAGTGAATCTACTGCTTTACCAGGTGGCATCACTTTGCTTCATGAGATGTTTGTAATAGCAAGCCATTAGCTAATACCATATCCATCACATTAACTCAAAACAGTATTAAGAGTCATCACTCATTCTTCTCTCTTTTAGCTACTAAGCTTACTACTGTCTTTAGTTCTTCTACTTTCATTACAATTTGCTTTTCATACTAATAGTACTTTGGTTTAGCATTCCTCTGGAGGTCTGGTTTTGCTGAAGTACTGTTGAGGTAAATATCTGTAATTTACAATCATGGATAAGGAATCAAGCAAGAAGACAAGGCAAGTAAGCCTGAAGGAAACAGAATTCAAGCTGACTAAAAAAGGGGAATACTGTAGGTAGGATAGTAATACAAAGTAAAGTGACAAAAGGGACGTTACAAGTAAATAGAATAAATCACATAAGAGAAATTTCAGGTTCCAAAATGGTGCAAAAGGACACTATGCTTTTAACTCTGATCCTGGAATTCAGACAGCATCACTGTATTCTGCTTTCAAAGCACATGATAAGATTCAGGAGATTCAAGTATCTGACAGAGCAGGGATAGTTTTTTAAACTAACCATAGCACACTGAACAGTATTTAGACACCAAATGCAATCACAAAGGAGAAATAGCTATGCTGAAATGCAAGGGTGAAAAAGAAGCTTTTAATAAAGTTCTATGTGCATAGTAAGAAAAAGTGTCAAGCATGGCACTTCTGTATCATGCCAAATACAGATCCCTCAGATTTTTAAGAATGAACAGCAAATTTACATCCACGAGAATGTCTAAATCACTTACAAAGGTGACGACTTGAAGAAATAGGTCCTAAAGTCTCAAACTTAATGCAGCGAGGGGAAAAAATAACTTTTGTGCAGAGGGCTTGTTTTCTTTCCCTTATAACATTGGATGTTTCCATCTTAGTTACAATAAGCAAACCCAACTACCTTTTGTGTTAAACCAAGGAAATAGCAGCTCACTAAATTTCCAAGTTGAAACCCATTGGAGAGTTAATAGGAGTTACAGCAGCCTAGATTCTGGTGCCTTCAGTCATACTGATTAGTACTACTAAAAAACAATTTTAAAACAAGCAAGACACAGGCAATAAACCCTCCAAGTATTACAGAGGTTAGCTTTCTCACTGAACCAACGTGAACATGCAGCCCACTCTTTGCCCAGTATAAACATTTTTCAGTCAGATGACATTTCATTTAAATGCACATCCAATAAAGAGCATGGATAAGACTGCAGCATGTGCACGTATGTATGTGTGCATATGCACAACGGAATGTGTCTCAACCATGGAAATCCCATCAGACTGTAAAGGCTTATGAATGAGATCCAGAGGCCTCACAGAATGCCATCTATGATGAGCCATTTTATAGACTGGGAAATAACAACAAGACCTTAAGAAAACTGGCATCTGTAGCCAGAGACATGCTAAAGTAAAACAGACCACTTCTTGAATTGCATGCTTGGTAGAACCATTCTCCACAAACTGTGCTAAAGGATCTGCACCGCTGTTTAGAAAATTGAATCAGCTGTAGATACAGCAGCAACTGCCAGTGTGTCAATATGCAGTTTTACAGTTTTTTTAAAAGAAGTACCCCAGAAGTACTGGTATCGCCATACTTTGCCCTCCCAACCTGCCTAATCTCATAAAACTGTAAACTACGACTAAAAGATGACAGTTTTACTTCTGTGGATATATTCAGGTTATTCAGACGCAGCTTTCTGCCAACATATTTCAGTAACTATTGTGTAAATTCAAGTATTGGGCTGTCATTGTGATCTGTTTTAGAAATACGAAATTACTAAAGCAGGACCCAGCTACAACTTTCTTTAGGGTTGTCAGGTTACATAAGGAAGAACAGAGACACTCGATGTAACTAAATACTAGCTGAAATAAATGCTAAGCTTCTTTGTTTAAACAGGTCATATCCCATAGTCAGCATTCAGAAAATTCAGAGGGAAGTTAATGGGATTCCGCTCCAGACAATTAGAGCAAATTAGCCCCTGTGATAATGAAAACAAATTAATTCTGTAATTTCAAAGATTTGAAGGTTAGAACGACCAAGATACACATTTCTACATTTCCATCTTAACATACAGCTGATTGCATTTTACTTAGAGGATTACTGTTTCTTCAATGTGCTGTCTCAAAGTTACAACAAAACCCGACAACACTCACCCCTGTTTCAGTCACTAGTCCCACTGCTTTTTTCTATATTATTTATTAGATCACAACGATCATATCCTTCTTTCGACCCCAAATCTTGAAAAAATACCAGAGACTGTTAAAATACTTACAGTAAAAGCATTCATCTAATATTACTACTGGAGCAAAACAGCATGCTCTATCAGGAATGAAAAACTGGTTTCACTGAGGCTCTCTTGACATAGGAATGAACCCACTGAGTATGGAAGGTAAAGACAAAGGGTGTTAAAATAGGAGTGAAATGTTGCAAGGAGCGTTTCCCCTTAATGAATTACTGGGAGATTTGTAGCAGGCCAGCCAGGGTAAGTCTTTCAGCATGTGTATCCAGAAGTGTCATGGACTTGCTGCACTATATCGTTGCTGCCCTTTCCATGAACTGGGCAGTTTCCTTTCACCAGTTTATTTTCACTTCTATTCTGGCAGCTGTCTACAGCAGTAGGCATTTATCTTAAATAATTTGCCACTTGTTGAAGAATTCATTGGAGGGGGTGAGAAGAGGAAAATAGCCATTCTTGGTGCACCATGTCATAACTGATTAAAAAGAAAATCCAATAAAGATAAAACAGATTTCCCACAGACTTTTCCCCCACTTCAGAGGAGATCTTATACATATAGGTACCTCTCCCCTCTCCCAAGCAAAATACCACCAGAACCTGCTGAATTTAACTTTCCAGTTATTGTAAGTAACAAAATTTGTGGAAGCTGTTTGCTTTTACTCAAATCCTCCAAAGTATTTTCCTTACAGAAAAATGCTCAGTGATGACTGGAGTAAAAAATAAACCTACTAATAAAAAAGTGAGTGTTATGGCTTTTCCTTTCTTTTCACACTACTAACCTCTTGCAATAATATGGCAGAGCCTTTGATGAAAACTATGTTCAGCAATTAACCTAAAAAGCACAGTTTTGGAAACAAATAAATTGGACAGTGGAATTTCAAAAGGTAGAAGCAGCATTTAATGAAGACTTTTGCTGAAATGTACTTTATGTTACCTTAATTTCTGTATCATGAGCAAAATGATCATTTGCCCAGTTTGTAGAGTGCTGTGCAAGAGAGAAGAAATGTCAATGTCAAGTGTTATTGGCAATATAAACGGCTGTTCCAAGCAGGAAATAAAATAAAAAGAAAGAAAAAAGTCAACATTTCCAATCTTTTTATTGGTTACAGTTATGGGAGGCTGGCAAAGTACATTGCAAAGCAGATCATACGAAGTGTTCGGTAATTTTTATTAAATAGGAGCAAAAGCAAAATGGGGAAGAGTGAAAGCAAAATTATTGTGTTGCACATATGAAACCCGAGGGAACAACTGGCATTCCAAGCACTGGTGGTTACAAATTATTTGATGAAAGACTGGTAGCTGTTAAACTTTAATGCTTTTCTAGGCTTTATACAAATTCTGTGAAGTCAGAAGTTCACTACAGCAGGTGAAAAACTAGGCAAGCCTCCGTAGCCCTCATTTTCTCTCATTTGAATGCAACAGTTTACACTGCAAGTTTGCATACTGTAGCCTCACAATAAAGCAGAATGGTAATTTGCTATTTAGAGTAGCACATCTTTCCAGACTGAGCTAGCACTGAAATTCCTAGTTTCCCAGTTGCAGAGCTAAAAAAACAAACAAACAAAAAACCCTCACCAAAAAACCCCACCAACAACAAAACCCATTGCTTACATAACACATTCATTATATTTACAAAATGCATGCTGTTTCTGTCCCACTATCTCAGAACAGTTTCAAAAGTAGAAAAACAACAAAGTTTGAAAACAAAATATTTTCTGTTCACCATGAAGTGTAATAACTAACTGGCGTTCTTCAAATACAAATTAACAATGTTGAACCAGATGTCCTCCACTTCACAAGTGTCTATATCTTAAAAATAGCCAAGACATTTATCCTTCGAAAACCTTACCTCCAGAGTTCAAATTCAAGCTTAAACAAAACAAAAACAAACAGAATCAACACCCCCTCCCCCACCACAACTTCCACTGCAAGCAACACTTCCTCAGTCTGTAAATATCAGTAAAATGATAAACAAAATGCATTTAAAAAGTTATGTGTGCACTTGATTATGTGAAGTCTGTTAGAGAGGAGTTATAATCAGAACCTCAACTGTAATGCCCTGATTCACCTAACATTTCAGCAAAAAATTAGCTTCAGCTATGCGAGTCAGTCTCCTTGAAGCTGTCCAAAATTGAAGCAACATCTTTGACTCCAGTTGCAATCAAAACCAGGCAGATTTTCTCCAGTTCTAGTCTGTTAGGAGTTGGTTGAAATTTTCATGAAAATACGAATTTCCATGAGGATTGAATTTCAAAGAGCAGACATCTTATAAGAATAGCTAAGCTTGAAATATTTCCCTTGGAATCTTATGACATGTGCATGCCATTTCACCTGTGCCCATTTTTTCAATGCCACCTTAAATTATACTGGAGCAGAACCTCTTTGATCAATACTTTTAGGGAAGCACCAATGAGAGTTCCATGTGCATTTCCCTCTGTATGGAGGCTTCCAAAACTATTCAAATTTTAAATTCATATTTAAATTAAAACCTGGCAAGCTGTTTAATTTGCATGTGTGGTGGACGGGTCTCAGACCCTCTACAGCTATGTTTACCTAGAAAAGTCTAAAGGGAAATGAACATCAATGCTGTGTTATCGATTCTGAAGATCATCAAAAAGATGTGACATGGAACCAGTCAAATTCTGGTAATCCACTTAGCTGACCAAAAGCAATGTGATATCATCACACTGAGGTACTTTGAAAACGAGATAATCTTCTGTATTTTAAGTATTTAGCAAAGGACTACATAATGTATCATCAGGAGTGCTGTTATCATGGGTTTATAGCAATACAGATACACAAGTCAAAGCACTGATGATAAATTTAACACTATTCTAAGATTAAAAGTTAATGTAGCCCAAATCGCATATAAGGGGGCATCGGCCAAGAGCTCTATGCTATTAAAAAGTAAATAGGAAATATAAAGTTGGAACACTGGTACCTAGCAAAATTAGTGCAGTCTGTGAGTCAGTATTGTTTTCTTCAGAACTCAGCTTGATGGGCGTATTGATAATGTAACAGTGACTCTTGCCAAACCAACATGCCATTGTCCGCTTCAGCCTATTCACAGCTGATTCAGCAAAACTTAAGATTATCCGATATTTTGTATTATAAAAGTCTCTTTTCAACAGCCTGTAATTTTGTGACTCCTGAACCAATTAACCTTGAACGTTCCCATTCCTCTTCTCGTCCCTGGGACAGTCTTCTGGAGAGCTTCAGTGCAATGGTATCACTGTTCCCTGAAATGAGAATACCTTTGCCCCATCAATACATTCAGATGATGATGCCTAGCAGATTAATGCTTGACAAAAAGGACTTAGGACTTGGCTGAGGGAGATCTTTATTTTGCATTTGGAGACTAGGAGGATGACCCAGTGGATGGGGAAAAAACAGAAAAAGATTTGACCAGACCTCAGCAAAGGGTTCGCGTCTGCAGACAAATTACTTCTTCATTGAGTAGACAACAAGCTACAGGTACTGTCAGTGCAAAACCTGTGACAGAAGTCTCTAGGAGATTATGAAAATGCATCTTCTGGAAATACACAGATGTTCACAAACAAGTAATTTTTTTATTCAGTTTTCTTTAAAAAACAACCACCCAATAACAGCCAAAATCCTTTAAAGCTTAAGTAACATAATTTCTTTTCTCTGATAAATCAGATCTGAACACTCGGACAGGAGCCCCAAACTTAACAGAAACTCTTGCACCAACTTCCTGCATTTTTATCATACTTTATAAAATGGGGGAGTGCCCCATTACCTCGTGGAGCTGCTCTGACAACAAAATGCCTTAACTAAGATCTCCAATGCCTAAAAGTTGCAGAAGGCACCCTTGAGAAAACTCAATATATATCACAGATAATGAGGAGGCTTTGAACCTCAAATTATAAACAGCGGTATGCTCAAATTAAATGGAAGAGGCACCCAACTGCAATTGCATGCAGCTACAAAAGGAGTCAGTCTGCACAAAACGTGAAATCATGGCCACTGTCAGGCCAAACATCTCTAGATTTTTTTCCCCTTCATGTTTTGCTTCCTGTATTAGCTCCTGATAAAAAACATTTTGCCACTACTTAGCTGGGCAGAGAAGGAGACAAAGCCAAAACTCAGAAATCTGTTACGTGGTTTATTTACTTAAAAAAACATGTTTTTATTGTAATCTGAACAAGGCTCAGTAACTACATTCTGGGAATTAAAATTCAAACTCAGTGTTCTTAATGTGTATTTTTCCATAGAGCCATGCTTTCAGAGATGCTGCATGGTCTAGTGATGGACAGAGGAGAAGACTGGGAGCCTTTATGGTAGTGGGTCCTAGTCCAAATTCACAGCACTGACTCATAGTCTGGGACAAGTCACTTGACCTCCTATGCCTCAAACAGTCCAGCTGGAAATTACAGAAAGAAAAGCAGAAACCCTGAATGAAAAACAGTTATTATGACTAAGATCAGCTCCTGGGTAAATCAAACATCAAATAAAATGTGTTTTCCATATGGAAGCTACTTTCCTGAAGTGGAATAAAACGTAAATGCCTGTCAATTATAATGATCTGAGAGGAAAGTGGTAAGAAAAGCAGTTCTCTGACAGACCAACAGGAAAGACTCAGCTAGGAATGAAGGACAGTTTTTGAGCTGCAGAGTAATGGGAGACGGAAGGTAGTCAGGCATCTGGCAGCAACAAAGGTGAAACCATGATTTGAGGAGGTCAGAGACAACAATGCGTCTGAGTCAGAAAAGGTCACTTATTCAATATTCCAGCTGTAAGATGAAAGAATGCAAGTAGAGATTTTTCAGAGCAGAGATCACAGATGCAAGAACATCTGAAAGGTGGACTGTTATTTGAAAATACCACTGACAGATATGATAAATCCATCCTTTCAGGCCAAACAATTTCCCATCAACTCTTGGGTTTACGTTTTTCCTTCTCCTCTCTTGTGCTTCTCTAAGCAGTCACCCCTGTTTCCCCAAGTTTCCATCCTGCCCCAGAACCCAGTTTTTTCACTAGATTTCAACAGGTCAATCCTAACTTTAATAATACCGCACTCCTAACTTTAATAATGCTGGACTGTCTGAAAAAATGTAGTCTTCTACAGTTCTGCTAAAACCCTCACATCATAGTCATACCAGTAAAAGGAGACGAGATATCCCCTAGGAAACCCTAGGGTAGATGAGTTCCTTAGGGACATGGTTTAGTAGGGAGACAGGTACAGTTGGATTCTATGATCTTGGAGGTCTCTTCCAACCTTAAGATTCTATGATTCTATGAAACAGTGCAGCCAGGACTTAGACTTACATGTTTTCCAGCAGATCCAAATGTTATTCGTCCAAAAAAAAGATCATGGAACTCTTTCTGCTACTCTGCTGCATAAAGACATCATTATGGAAGCCTGAAATAGAAAGCTCTGTGCTTTCTTTCCATATAGAAGATGAATCCTGAGCCCAGACACTTCCCCCATCCTGGACTACACAGTAGCCCACCAGCATTCAAGCAAGATTGCTCCAAGCATATCCCTATGAGAAGCTAACCAGGTCCCAAAGTAAAGGTAAAGATGACATTTCCTCTGATCTGCCTCTCCTAAACTGTGCTTTATGCACATCTTTGAGACAGAAAGCCATCCCTTTAAAATATAGTGGGTTTGGGTAAAAAAAGCATATTTGGTCTTCTAACAGAACAGCCAAAGCAGCAGTGTTCTTCCTTATTGGTATATACATGAGGCTCATATGAAGGTGAATAAATGAGACTACTAGTAAAACAGGTGAGTTTTAAAGAATTAATACCTTCTAGAAGCACACAGAATCCTAACCACAAAAGAAACAAGCACAGCAGCATTTGAACTTGGAGTTGATACTGACCTCCAGCACATCCAGAAACTTAGATTCACCAGCTGAGAGCTCATGATTTTAGAGAAAACCAAAACCACAAAAGCTCAGATGTCCTTGAAGTAAAATGCAGGCTGAACGGTCAGTCAGTGACAGCAGGGAATTGTCAACCAAGTGAAAGAGCCAGAGTCCGAGAGGTAGCCATCTACAGACTGAACAGTGGACTGTTAAAAGAAAGAAACTGATTTCCTTGGACTGACTTTACAGAGCAAAAACAAATGACAAAGCTTATTTGAAACATTAAAAGGCAAACATAGACATAACCTGAGTTTAAAGAATTGGCCATATCAGAAACCTGCAGCAGTGGATGCCCTGACATACCCCAGCATTGTCACTTCATCGAATTTGCTAATTCTCTGGAGTTTTTTACCAGGGTGGATAACCTCCCAGAGCACAGGATAAGCCAGCAGCAGCTATAGCACACCAAATGGAAACATACAAACCACTGAGGAGTGCTGCTTCACTGTGTGGCCTTGGGCAGGTCCACAGGGTACAGAAATGCACCCTGGCAGCTTCCTACAGCAGTACAACTTTCAAAGTACTGTGGTGAAAACCATCAGTAGCACAGAGGGTTTTTTTGTGGGCTGTGAAGCCTCGCTTTCAATCTAGCCAGGAGAAAACTGAGGTTAAAAAAAATGCTTTTAACAGTTATAGTAAAAACAGTTTAAAGAAGAATACAGAAAGAAAGGGCAGCAGCTGAGCAAGTGGCTGGAGGCTAAAGGAGGCAGCGCTGAAGGCTTAGATAAACTACAGTATTGCAGTATGCGAACACTACAGAGAATTAGATCTGCTAGCCACAACTTGGCTGGGTACCCAATCAGATGAAGAGGAGGATATGAAACATCAAACTACATTAATTTATGGTTAGCCTGCTGTCAGTGACTCTCCTTTGACAGGAAAGTGGGAATTACAGTATCACAGTATCATAAGGTTGGAAAAGACCTTTGAGATCATCGAGTCCAACCTATGACCCAACATCTACACCTACTCCTACTCATCACCTACACCATTGCACTAAGAGCCTCATCCAATCTCTCCTTAAACACCTCCAGGGACGGTGACTCCACCACCTCCCCAGGCAGAGCATTCCAATGGCCAATCATCCTTTCAGTGAAGAACTTCTTCCTAATATCAAGCCTGATTGTTCTACAAGTGCAAAGCAAAGCTCTCTCTTGACGGTATCCTTAGCAGGATGTCACAAGAAAACACTGTAGAACCCCAATGCAGACAAAAACCAAGACAAACTTCTTGATGGAATTATTACAGCTGAACATTCTCATTTATTCCCTTACTATTGTTTTCATTGCCATCCCAAGGAAGCTGCTATGTATTTAAACACTCCTATTAAGGCAGTTAAAGACAGAAACACTTGGGTCAGTCACTAGAAGAGACATCTCAAGGCTCCTCTGGCCCAACGGCAAAATTGAAAGTACTGCTCCTACCATCTTTTTGCCCAAACTAATGCAAGGCTTGACCATGCTGACTTTGAGCTGCGACTGCAATTTACCATTTCCCTGTTCCCTTCTGGGAACACATCAATACTACTAAATTATTTCCAGACTTCTGAGCAGTCAGATGACCAGGTTCTTACACTTTTGGTGTGTTTTCTGTTAACACAGTAAACCCACGCACTAGCACACAAGTCCTTTCTCTGTGGTCTCGGTACCAGTCCCAGCTTTTCTGTTGTTCAGCCTTTATTTTATGTGACTTCAGTTTAAACTCCGTGTCATTCCCCAGAAGACTGATGCATCTAATAATTAACCAAAGTAGTGACATATTTATGAAGTAAAAATGTAGCACTGTAATATTTATTCTTAAAGCATACTATTTGAAAAAGAAGTTCAACGCCTCTACTGCATCGTACGGATAAGATCAGGAAACACTGAATTAGTAATGGTTCGACCTTTGGAAAAAATGTACAAAATTTCCACCACTGTCATCCAAAAATATTTTAAATGTTTTTATGTCAAGTCTAAACAGAATGTTTCTTAAATCACTTTAATGATTTTTCAATCTTACTTACCTTGCAAGCAGAGCCAAAAGGCCAAAATACCACTGAAAACTCTCTTCCACAAATATGTGCAAATAGACCAGTAAGAGGTTAATACCAGAAATCAACTTTTGTTTCAGGTTTTCAAGTCAACTTTTTAAGTCTCAAGAAGCTTAGGAAAAACTGACACTATTTTAGGTGCTTAAATGAACAAAACCCAGAACTTCAGCATCCTTGATGCAGGTAATGTGCTTTCTTTCTATGCCGACACACTGCCACTGTATCAACATAAGTAACGCAAATAAAATTATTTATAAACTTATAACAAATAAAAAATGTAGCAAATTTGTCATCTTAGTTAAATAACTTTATAATAAACAACAAATTATAATACATAATTAGAAAAGCCTAGTAGTTCAAGTTTTCACAAGCTATACACCTATGCCTGTCTTTCTCCCATCCTAGACTTATTTCCATTCAATAAAGGATTTGATCACTCCAATTAACAGCAGCATAAATGTAAAAATTGATTGTATTTATCACAATATTATTCTGCATCAGTCAAAACAATATGAGAGATGAATACAGTCAAATTTATGAGAGATTAATGTGGTCCAATTTATGAGTTGGTACCAAATGAGTTTGACCTTTTTTACATAACTTCAGTCATGAATCTCAGCATCTATATTTTTTTGCTATTGTTCCTACACAGAACTGAGATGACCTATAGGAAGAAACACCTAACAAAAAAAAGTGAGTTGCACTTGGTTTTTTATTGGTTTTTTTCATTATAACTCTAAAATACATTACATGCACTGTATAGCAATTACTATACATTTAGGAGAACTGATTTTAAAAACAGGAGATCTATTTAGAAGGTTTCACGTTAGGACCTGCCACAATGAACCAGACCCTGAACATCTACTTATGCAAGACATATGTACAAGAGAAATATCGCTCTTCTATTGCCTCACTAAAGGTGATTAAAACTGACAATAAAATTAAAAGTATCATATTGCGTGAACATTAGTGCTGCAGCCTGGTTTAAGTAGAATATTCTTCAGAAAAACTCATGTTCCCAAATGGAAGAAGAAAATTATGTTTAAAATCACTGGCCGTGTTCAGAACAGGAAAAAAATAACCTGTTCTTCATACCTCTTCATCTGCAATACCGGTGTCAACAACTGGAAGCAATGAAGAGCCACCTCAGCATTAGTTGACTCTGTCCTCAGAAGTTTACACAGAACTCTGGTCTAAACTGCACCTCGCAAAAACAAACTAAACAATAACCACCATCCCTGAAATGTTCTTCAGCTCACAGCTTATACGGCACTTCAGGAAGACTGTACATACATACACAGATTCCCATGGAGCTCTCAGAGAAGGGACTTAATGCTCAGTGGGCTTAAAGCTGTCTCTGTGCCCTCTCCAATGCTTGGCTGCATCTCAGTATCCAAGGTCACTTGCTGACAATGTTACAGAAGGCTACCCAGATTCTAATGATGCAGCCTATGGCTTTCGTGTCCAGCAACTCTCCTACCACCACCGCAGCTCCAGAACTGCGGGAAGAGAGGGCAGGACAGGTCTCAGAAGACAGCCTTCCTCACCTATACTTAGAATTCTGAAAGCTTGTTGTAATGCTCTGTGATTTTTACCCAGCATAAAGGGACTAAGGAAAGATTTATGTGCATATTTATAAATCAGGTTATAACCCAACCCTCAGAGAAGGTCTGTAGCTCGTGCTGCAGTTCACTGATGCTGTACGTAATGCGTCCTGCCAGCATGAGCTGGAAGCTATTACCATTGAAATACTGCTTGCATTCTGGAAACTCTACTTTTGCTTCCCCAGCTTCTTCCCACAACAGCCTGAAAGCAGGAAGAAGATTCATGCTTGCTGCCACAGAGCTTGCCCCATGGTGAAGTATCACCATCTCCTAGAATAGGTGCACACAGGTGCAATAGGTACAGCAGCACAACTGCGTGAGATAATGAACATTGGCAACTATCAGGCAATACAGGTAATGCACTGTTTCTTACAGTGTGTATTTTTTCCATTTAGCAGAAACAAGCCTTCAGAAAAAGGGAAGAGATAGGGTAGTGACCCTAATAACAATCACAACTCGCATCACAAGCTCCATCACAATCTCAATTACATCTATGGGCTTAGCAGCACAGATTTTGAACAGTTGCAGATGTCCACCAAATTTGACATTTCCTCATTCTCCTCTCTTTGTTGTTCACAAAGAACATGATTGCTGATTTCTTCCGTATGTTTGTATCTGTTCTTTGCCGAGTAATGCAAGAATAGCAATGAACTATTTCACACAATTAAATTGTTCCTCCTGCAAAGAGCACGTGCCTCAGAGACCAAATATAGCAATTTTAACAAAAATATATAATTATTTTATGTTTTCCTTAAATGAGAAGGTCCAAGAGTATTGTAATTATATGATAAGCTCCCAAAACAAGGTCCCAGCTCTTAGGTAGCATAAACAAAAGTTAAAAAACTCTGACTTTTTCTAATGTAAAAATCAGAAATTATATGTGATACTAAAAAATATATTTCAGATAACATCATGTTGGGTTCGTTGGTTTGGGTTTTTTTTCAAACAGATGTAGCACTTCTGGGGAGCTTTGAATTAAAATTTATGAACAGTCAAGACAACAGCCTTAAATCAGTTATTATTTCTGATTCCAAATTTAAGTCTGAAAAAGAAATGCTGGTTCTTCCTGATAGATCGAATCTCCAGACCTAGTAGGAGGAAGGAAAGAGTAGGCATAAGGAATTCCTTTATATGGAAAAGAAGCTGGTTTTTTTACAGGCTCTTCGGTTTCTGGTAAGTTTTTACATTCAAAAAATAGTTTTGTACAAACTGTTTTTGCCCACACATTTTTATTATCTCATAAGTATGTGAAAATTGCATTGACTGATTTTTCATTCCTAACAGTTTTATAATTCACATAAGCTTGTAAAACCTGCTCAACTCAAGACTATCTCATGAGATGACATAGATTCAAAGTTTAAACAAGTACATAAAGCCATGACCTATTTGTTTTGATATTCTGCAGTGTTCCAGACGAGGAGAAAAGCCATCACTGAAACCATGAGACATACAAGACTTCACAATTTATTAAGAAGATTAGCTGAGTTTAGTTTGTGCAGTAATGATTAGTCACTGAATATGTGTTGGTTTGAAAGCCTAAAAGGTCAGGGATCAAGGAATTATTTGGCTTAATTGTGTTTAGTTTTTTCCAACTTTTAAACAGTTAAAAGTTTCTTTACGTCAAGCAGAACTTTGCAAATGCAAACCTCCAAGTATATTCCACACAGAACAACAAATGCACCTTAAATATTGCATGTTTTTTCACTTTCGGATTATATTTGTAGAACTGCCTGCTGTGAAATGACAAAGTTCATGGTTCATCTGAACTTTTGAACTCAAGTGAGTATTTGACACAGCAAAACAATCTAAATGAACCCAACACAAAGTTTTCATAGTTTAAACCTAGCTTTCAGGCCTTTGTCTGGGGCAATTGGGTAGGAAAGTTCTTTATTGATGTTGTAAAAACTACCAGTTTAATAACAGGCAGGGAGAGTGGAGAGATCAGTGGAAAGAGCACCTTAGCATTTCTGAAATAGTGCTGGTTTGGTAGTTCATTGAACTTTACCTGACCCCATTACGAAGGCTTCCCCAGGACAAGTTGTAGCTCCGTTTGTGACAAGACTCAAGCTTCCTATCTTATTTCAAATAGGCTTCAGGGCTGGGAGTTCACAGATAAAGTTAGTTAAAAAAAAAAAAAAAACCACAACAAAACTACTCTGCACACATGAATTCACTTGGCTTCCTGCACTGCTATTTCAGTTTTATATTTGGGTTGGATTCTCTTTATTATGGAGAAGCTGAAATCTTCTTTTTCCAAAAGGAAAAAGTTTGTCACCTGCATTCCTGACATATACCAGAAAGAGTCCTTAAAAATAACAGGAAAGCACAGTGCATTGAAGATTCTTATGCTCATGCTAAATCTTGGCCTGCCAGCAAATCACTGCTTCTGAATGCTACTAACAATTCTAAGAGTCTCAATTCATGCTTTATCAATTTCAGACCTATCAACCATCAAAATCTGGAAAACATTTTGAGGTTTTTAAAATTATTTTCAAGTCTCTGCAAGATGTCCTGTACTTCAAGTTCACAATCAGTTCCATAACTCATGAATGCCTGTGAGTGACAAAGATTTCTGAGCACATTAGCGGTGCTCACTGCATGGTACACAGGGTGCAAATGAGCCCTACAATATCAACAGGCGAGTGATAAAACCCTACAACTAGTCGGCCCCCTGAAAATAATCACGCCACACACGAACCTGTAATTCACCAGCCTGTGAGACTGGAGCCATTCACTATTTCTTCCCATCCAAGGGAGTGTAAAAAAGCAGCCCAGAGGTTGCTGACAGAGCACAGCTGTAAGCAACACTGAGTAGCGCAGCTGATGTCACCTCTCTGACGTGCCTTACTAATCAAGTTTTATATATAAAAATATTTTTATTCAGCTGAGTTATGACAGGAACACAGATTCAGGAATTAGAACTAATTCCTAAAGCAATTTAAAGACGTTTTATCACTATCTTTCTTTTCCAAATTTACCATTTTTACACCAAATCCGACTTACAGAGCTCTATTTCCAATCCTTCTGCTTGGTTTGCTGACAAGTTTTACTCCCAAGATCTCCACTCTCTTTTTCCGCTCACCCAACATGACGGGAAGGAGGAAAGGAAATGTCTCTCCTGCTGCACTGAGCAACACACAGAGCACAGAGAGATGAGGCTCCGGGGGGGCTGGGGGCGCTCCTTCCCCCCCGTTCCCGGGCCAGGAGCCGCGCGTCCCGGGGCGGGTCCCGGCGCTCAGGTGTGCGCGCAGCAGGGGCTTCTCCGCTCTGCCCTCTGGGACTCCTGCCCCACTCCTCACCACGCAATTAACAGCTCATACAGATGCAAATAACGATGAGGAAGAGCTTTAGCTGGCACCCAAAGCCAACTGGAGACCCACCGAGTTCCAAACAGCCAGACAAAGGGGTCCCTTGTACTGCAATTAACAGCCCCGGTACCTTCTCGTATCACTTGCCAGAGGCGTTAAATCGGCACGGCTTTGGTAAGGAAGGGCAACTGGTACCGAAAATACCGCCAAATAAACTCGTTTGGGAGTTTTAGAAAGCAGCATCCTTTATTTCAGCACTGGGTGCGTGAGTGAATGATTTCCGTCAATCATGGGTAATGAGACCAGAGCTGGTACAGAATACATATCCAACTTACATGCAGATGTATAAATTCTCCCAGCAATCTCATGCATATTCTACTACTTGCCAAGAACTAATTTTATTTTTATTATGAACTTCACAGCAGCCATGTCTCTGCTCATCAGAGCTTTGAAGCCAGCTGTCTGTCCACCCTTGCATTCTTAGATAAGGAAAGACAGTACTGTCTGGGAGCAGCAATATTTAAAAAAACAGACTATCAGGAGAACAAGTCTGTATCTGTAACTTGCAAAAATACTGCCATTTAAACATTGCTTAACTGAAGTTAGAGGACCAGTTCTACAGAAAACCAACTCTACTTTAGCTTAAATCAAAATATTCCACTTTTTGTAATAGTAACTACTTCTTGTGTCACCGGCTGAGCTTGCAAGGCCCTCCCAGTGGTGAGAAGGCAGAGCAAAACAAGCCCTGAGCCCTGTGCATCCCAGGGGCTGTTCGGGAACATCCTGCTCTGAGGAAAAGGTTGTGGTGCCCACAATTTGAATGCAGCCCTCCCTTTCAACCAGGAGTCCCGTCAGTGATGGCTAAGGGTTTATTCTAAAACTACAGATTTTCTGTCTCAGGAGCCATCTGTTCTCTACAGTGTCCTAAACTATGCGAAGCGGCTGACGGTGGGTCTCTGGCTCACCATTTGACAGGCAACACCCTACTGAAATTCCATGCAGGGACTGGATCTAAAGCAATAGCATTTTGTGCTCTGCAATACAATCATAGAATGGTTTGGGTTGGAAGGAACCTTAAAGATCATCCAGTTCCAAACCCCCTGTTATAAGCAGGGACATCTCCCACTGGATCAGGTTGCTCAGAGCTTCAGACTTCTCTGGGCAACCTGTTCCAGTGCCTCACCATCTTCAGAGTAAAAAATTTCTTCCTAATCTAAATCTCCCCTCTTTCACCTTAGAACTGTTACCCCTCATCCTATCACTGTACTCCCTTATAAAGAGCCCCTCCATGTCTTTCCTGTAGGCACACTTTAAGCACTGGTCTCCCCGGAACCTTCTCTTCTCTAGGCTGAACTAGCCCAACAATACTTGTATTGTTATCAGAGATATGAAAAATAATCATCTGAGTCATTCCTTGATTGGTTCTATGTGTTGCCCATGAAGTGTCTAAATTCACACCCTAGATGTTCTAGGAATTAATCTTTTGAACATTTCAAGGGATATAGTTGTGTTTCTTCATTCCCCTCCCCAGTTTTTGAATACCTCATGTGGAGAACCACAAGCCCAACCAAGTCTAGACCCAAGGTGCAAGATGCACCCTGCAACTGGGCCAATACAAAACCCTGTGATTAAGCAGCCAGCAGCCGCCATGCTCAGTTAGCCTTGCTAGGCATTGCTTTTCAGTCAAGCCTTCAGCAACACAAGAAAGAGAATTTCTTTTCCCCCAGTATCTGGGAGCCATTTTGCTGTTTCCTCCTCCTCTGTGAAAACACTGTGGGCTGGGATTCATCTAAACTAAAGGTGGAGCAGAAATGGCTGTTGGCACCCATATGGTGACCCAGGGAGAAAGTTACCTCTGGCATCTGGAATGATAATGAATAGGAAAGATTTTGTTGCCAGCCCCCCTGAGGCTGCTGTTACCTTCACGATGACAGGTGTGGATGACCAATATGTGTTTAATCCTTCAGATCCCCTTGTCTTTCTTCTAGGAAGTTCAGAGCAGTATATCAAGCCCATTCCCCAACTGAAGCACTGAATTCTCTGTGAGACCTAGGAAGCTGACCCTTGCTCTGCAGGCCCTGTGTGTGCCCCTGTTCTCCTATTTCTTTCTAATTTGTTGTAGGACTTGTACTGGCAACCTATTACAGAAGCATCAATCAAATCGGCTCCTAAAATGGCTTGTTAGACTGCTATGTTGATGCATGCATTTTTAAGAGATTTGGAGGGGAGAAATTTCGAAGCAGGCAGTGCCACTGAAATTGGCTGGGACAGGTGTTATTAGTTCTGGAGTAAGCAGAAGCAAAGTAGCAAATACACATGAACATGAAGGGTATGGTATTTGAAACTATGCAGCCAATGCCACAAGCTTTTTAAAAGGCTGCGTTTAGATATCGCATCTTTAATCATGTGGAATCTCCCTGCTTGCTGCTGAAGGAAGGTTGAGTCTACAAGGCAATTCAAGATAGGCAGTAGATCATGCAAAAGTTAGGTCTACTGTTTATGGGCTGTTGTGTGTCGCTATTTCATAAGCTAAAGTGTAGCAGCAAATAACTTTGGCCTCTGGGAGACATAATTTTGTACATAGTTTTATTAATTATCCTTCTGTTGGCATCACTGCAGGTCCTAGCAATATTGCATAAACACAAGGCAAAAAAAAAGTCCCTAAGTCCCTGTCTCTGTTAAATAAAAGAGAACAAATTACAGCAGAGCTTTACAACACCAGAGCAATACTCATCAGCTTGAAGAGCAGGCATCTCAGTACCCCAGCAGCCTGCTGTTGGCAATTTTTCGTATGCATTGTGTCTAAGGGCAATGAAGATAAATAGGTTGGACTTCTTTAGAAGTTCTTAATGAAGCTTCAGCCAAATATATGGATGAAAGCACTATGATGCTCTTCTGAAAATGCAACAAGTGGAAAATAGACACTGGCATCTTTAACAGATCAAAAATAGGAGTCGACCTTTAGATGCGGAGTGAGAAGCTCATATAAGCTATGAAACTCCTCAAAAGAAAAAAAGTCACTTACATTGTCTTAGACTACGGAGAGAATGATTGTGAGAGAGAGATAAGTGAAATAACAGTCTAGGAATATTATTTTTTAGCCCTCTTTTTGAATAAAAATAAACAGAGAAAAACTAAATTTGTGAAAATCAGGCAAAAAGATGTGTTAGAAGCTGAGATATGAGTGGGTGAGAGTTTCATAAGAAGTTTTGAACTGTGTAGGTATCTGGATGTCATGGATTACTAAAAATCTGTAAGATAAATATAGTGCTATGGTCAACACAGATACACACTCGAATATGTGGTGTCATGCAGACAAATGGGTGAAGATTTCTTACATGGCACTCAAACTGGTGCACATGGCCTGTGGACCAGTTTCTTGGACCAGATACCAGCTGTGATCATCTCCTGTTTGGCAGTTAATCACAATGATTTGTTCTTCAATTGGTTGTTAACCTGGGCATTTGTTTTTTCTCTGCCAGTTTTTAACCATTTTGGACAGTATTAGAGATGCAAGTGTTAACACAGGTAGAAATATAGACTTGGCACTCAAATAGTTCTAGTCTATAAACTCCAAGGCAAAGACTATTATATTTCATAACCATAATAATGTTTTTTATGGCTAGGATTTAAAAGAATGTATGTTAGGTCTGTACTCAGATTTGTCTAAAAAATAGAACTCTGAAAAACATCATATGGAAGTCAGTTATTTGGTTCCTCCCATTGATCCCATTCCATTTCTCTAATCACCAATCACACCTTTTCTTGACTACAGTTCAATGTGACTGAATCGTGTTCTATGCCCATTATTAAAGTGCAGGATCCGTATATTAACAGAAATGTAAAGAAATGTACTAAGACCTTCCACAGTTATCAATATAAGCGCAAAGATGTATTTTTCATACATTTAAATGAAAGAACATTTTTTATCTTCTGTTTCTGGTATTTCCTGTACTGCTTTTATGTAATCAGTACCAGCTGTATTGTTAATACAGCTCCCAGCAATGTAGATTTCCAGCTCAAATAATTGACAGCTTTCTCCACTGACCTCATCCTCTACTGAGGCACCGTCTCCAAAACACTTTCCACAGACACTCTTACTGTTTGCATATTCTTAACTCCTACCTCTGGTTACTGTACTGTCAGATTACATTTGGGTCTCTGTCTATCCATTGTTCTGAAGTTTCTGGAAATTAATGTGGTGATATTTCTAGTGTTATGAAATGTACATATCTTGGTCATTCTGTCATCTGTTATAAGACCATGATTCTGGCAGAGCATCCTTTTTACTAAATGTTCATGTGTGTTTTGTCACCAACTGTCCTTCTTCTGTCAGTACCTAAAACTGCTCCTAAAACAATCTTAACAAGAACTCAGAGATCTATAGAGGCCACTAAGTTTGGCTTTAGACAATTTGTGGTCTCCTCTACTGATTTTGTTCTGTTCACCACTCTCTTAATTCTCTCAGGAGTGTAGCTGCATACTCTGCTGACCAAGATTCACCCTCTGAATGAGTTTTCAGTGGAAGAGGTAACATTGCAGTCCCTTCAAATCCTCTATTTGTGGGTGGTGTCAGCACTGCCCTTGCTGACATGCTTTCAAATAAAATAGATGAGGAAGCCCCTCTGCCTGATCATTCAGCAAAGATTTCCTTCAAGATGGTCTTACATCTTTTATCTGTAGCAGTGCAACTGCCTCCCCTAGCTTGTTTGCGCCAGTATCTTTTCCTTTAAGGCCTTTGGCTTATATATTTTATCTGTTTCACATCTCTCCATCTGGTCATGTTTGTTTTCAAATCTGTGTGCAGTCTTTAGAAGTAGTGTGTCATTAAAACCAGCTAGTACTAGTCCCTGTTAACTGCTGCCTCTCTTTGCAAGAGGCATGCTGTGCTGCCGCTGGATCTATTGCCCCAATAAACATCACATCTGTGACCTCAGCTCATTCTTTTCCATGGACCTCTGTGTTTCTCTCTTGGGAAGCACCCTTTTTGCAGAGGGGTTTTCTTTACCTTTTGAGCGCAGCTTACCAGAGCTTACCATGTGCTGACATTTAGCTTTTAATGGGATGATTGGTGCTCCATTACTTGCACCCCTTCCCAGTTCTCCTCCTTTTTGGCTCAACGTGCAGTTTGTAGTCTACAAAACCTTGTATTTCCTTCTCTTTTCTAAAGCAACATCTCCGATCAAATTCATTTAGGGACTACTGTTCAGCATAACCATCCACCTGGCCTTTTCATCAGGTATCATCCAAAATTCACCTCAACTGATTAAAAGACCCTTTCTGACATAAACTCTGGACTGGACCTTTTAGTACTTAACCTGATCAAGTTAGATTGTACCTCACAGAGCAATTGATGACAAAGTTTTCAACATTTTTTTTTCTATGCGGAGGAAAAATAAGTTCTGTTTCAAAATACTTCTGTTGATCTTAAAAGCACAAAATCAAACTTTATCTTCCATCTCACAAAAAGGCAAAACAAACCAGGAAAGCCTACAAATCCTTCTATGAACTCACCTGTGAAGGCTATAGGATGCATGTGTATCATTGCTTTTCCTGTAACAGAATGTACTTTGATCCATGGGCTTTCAGATATCTTGGCACATCTGAGTCAGGACTTTGTTGTGAAAGTTGTGCCTGTAATACAGATTACTTTGCGCAGTAGAATGAACATCTTGCCTTACAACCTATGCAGTGTTGCTTAAAGATAGCAAGACTATATTATGGCATTACCTAGGAACTACTACTTTCACTCTTATGAACTTCCAGTGAAGTAAGTAGGATTACTCAATTTGAGTAGCATAACCAGAATTCATTCTCAAATGACTGTTTTCAACAGATCTGTACATAGACTTCACAAAAGATTAATTATCATAACATTTTTTCAATAAATGTCCATAGTTGACTTAAAATATTTAATTTCTGAATTTTTTGCTTAATTTTAAAGTTTTCTGTTTAGTATTTTAACATTTTTAGTCTACACGACAAGTAAACAAAGGAAGAGGCGAAGGTGTTTCACAGACACGGTTGCTTCAGGCAACTGTCAAATGTAAAATTCAGTGGAAAGCTCTAGCATGTCTCTAGTTTAACTCAGTTGAGGAATGCTGCAAAAACAGGTGTTGTCTGACACAAGCAATAATTATCTTTCACCTTGATGGATGTTAGTTTAATCTGTTTTTTACATGGTAGCTAGGTCTCAGCTGGGTTAATGCCAGAAAGCAGATGAGATGTTTTGCGTACTTTTTGTATGACAATACCCCAGACAGTTTTTTCTCCCCTTTTTTTTTATTATATGGAACAGTTTTAATAGTCTCAATGGTTTATCCATTAAATTTTAACCCTAGATTTATTTTATGTTACACTATCAACATATTTTAAATGAGCTCACAATTAAACTGTTGGCTGTTGAGTGGAAGAAAACATAGTAATGAACAGAATATGCTTCTAGAATATGGATGGTTTCCTATGCAATATTCACGAAGCAAAATGGCTCAAAGTAGAAGGTTACTTGTAAAAAATCCCAACTTGTCATTCCTTTGCATATATTTAAACTAGAGGAAAAAAGCCCCTTTAAATTCTGTCTGTAATCCAAAATGCTTTACTTTCTAGTATCCAGTGATTACGTCCTTCATCATATTAAGCCATTCCAAACTAGACTACACCCTTCCTATGCCCCTGGGAGACCTGCGAGCCCTGTGAGCACAGGAATGGTCTATAAACCATGCTTACCTTGAACTTGGCACAATTTCAGGGATTCTCTTTGCATAAAGATAAACAGTCTTTTAACAGTTTCTTCAAGGTGTTAGGCAACAAATACAGCATGTTAAACAAAAGGCACGCAAGGCCTCCCGGTTTGGCAGTCTTTTCTACAGAGCTTAAATTAATACATAACGTAGTATACCACCTCTGATGTAAGGTTCTTGGTGATATTTCTTGCTTGTGCATAAGTATGATATTATATGTTGGAATTATTTCATACCAGCACTCATACTAGTCGGCTCATGGCTGATACCAAAATATATAGAATTACATGCTAATTTCCACCAGATTATGTTGTCCCATCAGATCTCCTCTGTTTCTTAGGAGCTCCTGATGGATATATTTTATGAACACCCTTGTGAATCAGCCATCAGTCAACATTCAGTGGTGCTGCACTGCTTCTCTAATTTACATTCCCCCCTCTTAATAGCTCTGGCATGACACAGAATTTCAGCACACCAGTAGCGTTATGCACTGAAAAAGGTAGGTTAATATTAGCAGCATTGGTTGCCTCTGAACATACACCCTACTTCTCCCACTGTCCAGAATATCCAATGGTTGAGGTAAGCTCCTTGTAATTAAATTGGTTTTGTTTCATGTGAAGGCTAAGAAGATTTTTTAGCTGCCTTAAAAATTTACTTTGAGAGTTCAACTTCCTAATTCTTTCTCTTAAGGAGACGAGTTGAAACGTTTAAAAACTTTGGCATACATATGCTTCTTTCCATAGTCTGCGTGCCTTAAGATTCTCACTCATTTCACATTCTTAAGACAACTACCATTGCTCTGGTGTTACGATATTAGGCTAAAACAATATGAAAGCACTATTCTGAAGGACAGCACATAGCAGAAGCAGAAGACATAACTATCTGGAAACCTGTGTTGAAAGCAGGCTGTGGCCTGCAGAGCTTGCAGATACAGAGGGAAAAGTAGTCCCTGTGTCATATTTCTGAAAGAGACTATTAGAAGGGTTTTCTTGGTCCCCATGAAAGCCAGGTACTGGAAGGACATGGAGAACTCTTTCTCAAGTTACCAGTAAATGTGAATGCTCTAGGCTGGTGGTGAATTTTGTAACTGTGCAGTTTGCCTCAGAAAAAACAAAAGTCGAGTAATAGAGGCAACAAGACCACAAAGCACAAAAAATATTACAAGAAAGACATAAGTAGCGAGGCAGAAGCCTATTCATTCATCATAGCACAGGAAACCAGAAAAATAACAGAGCAACATTCAAAGCTGAGGATTTTATTTGAGTTGGGTACCTTTATGCAAAAAATACGGACATATTGTTGAGTTATTTAAAAATCTTATCCCATGTGTGTTTTCATTCCCTACTAGTAAAACGTGTACAATACTTTTTCTCTAATACACTCATGCTTCTCCAGCAGGAAATTGTATCAGGATTATGTTTTCAGTTTTGGAGGACAGCTCAAAACAAAAGTCCCAGCATTTGAGAGCAGCATTTTATATATTGGATACACAAACATAGTTTCAGAGTTGTACATCCATTTGATCATCTTTCAGGTTCCCCATTTCAACATGACCCACAAACCTTGCACAGAATACAATGTTTGGCAGATGATTGTACACTCTACAGAAAAGCAACAAAAGATAAAAAGAGATGACCATATGTGCTTAGGTATTTAATAAAAATACATACGGATATCTTTTAATTAAAGGTGAAGAGTAAGTCTTATAACAGGTGCCCAGGAATTTCTGTGAAAGACATTCATATGAAAGATTGGCCAGCTTTCGATATGGAATCTGGTTCTATTTTGTCAATGTTTTTAAGATGGCATTATGATTTATTTAGCAGCAGCTGGAGGAATTATTACTAACATGTGTGCCCCTCCCAGGGTAAGTGTTGGAAACACTCAGCAGATACAGTATTAATGTTTTTGGATGTTGCTACAATAGATAGAGAAAGTCCATAGGTGTAAAGCAAGAAAAACAAAAACAAAAATCTGCACCTGTGTAGACAGAAAATAAAACAAAACAGAAGGACTCAAATTCATACCCAAGTTTGTACAACAATTCATAGTCATTTTTTAGCCAAAACCTCAGGAATTTCAGACTCTGTAGAATCCTATGTCTTTGAAGAATTTTCCTTTTAAAAGGTTCAGATAGAAACCATACACAAAGCACTGTAACCAGAAAAAAACTCCAGTAGTTACGACATGAGCTGAGGAGTTGAATATCAGTGTTGAAGTATGTCATTCACCAGAAGACTGAGGCAGTTATAAACCGAAGTATACTGAACCATATGTGAAATGGGAATAATAATAATTTTCTCGTTAAGAAAAATGCAAAGAAAACACATTGGAACTGCAGTACTGAGATATTAGACTCACAGTGACCACACAGAGGACCAACCAATTTTCAAATACATCTCCAATGGTGCTGTTCAAGGAGCTTCTTAGTAGTTTGTGAATGAAAATTGCAAGAGAATTATTCAGCTCTGTAGTCGTAACACAGAAGCACAGCCGTGCTCAATGGATTAATGCGTCTTCTCCAGGTACAGATGGCAAAAGTGGAGAAGATGCAAACCTCCCAAGAGCCTGTACAAACTTTTAATTCTAGACTTGTGGTCCTTTGCGCATGAATAAAAGAGTTAACAGAATCAGTAAACTAGGTAAAATCCTCTAAAGAATAAGGAAAATCTCAAGAGGACAAATACAGGGGAATGGAGCACCCATTCTTAAATGTTTTTAAATAAAAGTTAAAGAACCAAGGAAAAAGGCAAACCAAATACTATTCAGAGATTTACTTTAGGGAGCTCAAGGAATATATGGTAGACATACGCGATCATTAAAGTTAATGAAGAGTAGACAAAAAGACTAACATGAGACAGATAGTCTTTTATCTCACACAAAGAGTGAGAACATACTGTCAAGCTGGTGCTACTCTGCACACTGTTTGAACAAAAACTCAAGAAATCTTTTTTTGAAAATCAGCAAAATTAGAATTGGGAAAAAGAGAGAGAGAGGAAACATTATTTCTAACATTATTCTAAACATCATGAGGACTGTCAAAAATAAACAAAAAATAACATTTGTCAGAAAGCCAAAAGTTGAATTGCAGAAATAAATTATTTCCTTCTCACACTTCTTCAATGAGACCAAAAGCTATTGGAGACTTGGAGATGTCTGTAAAGAAATAGGGATAAGAAACATCTTTCCTGTGCAGAAGCAATACCAGGAAAAGCAATGTAGCCAATCCTGACTGCTACTGCGTGTTTGGATATATGTGCCTTGGAGAAAGTTGACTGCTGATCCCTGGTCATACCTTAACATATCTTGAGTGTTGAATAGCAGCTACTAAGCAAGTAGACTCAAAACTTTGGTAGCGAATACTGCTAAACTTTGAGAAATTTCAGACAAAGAGTAGTTTTCCTCCTCCAGCACACCTAGACTGATGTGAACGTACTGTTGGGGGGCTGGACTACATGATTTCCAACCGCTATCGTTCTGCATTTCTGTTAACAGTAGTTTAGGCCTACATAGGATAATGAAGCTCTAAAGAAATCGTGTGAGACTGACCAGCTCAAACTTTTTTTGGGGGAAAAATGACCGTGAGTTTATTCTCTTTCTCTTGGACTTGCTGAGTAGCAGCAATCTTTCTACTTTTCGCTTGTGAACAAACCGTTCGTTGTTGGAAATGGATGAGAAATATTTCTCTGCTACGCTGCTCAGGAGAGCACATTCAACACGCCACTGCCTTTCTGCTGATAAGCATCGTGTCAATAACATGGCTAAAATGAAGAGAGTATAGAACAATTAAAGCTGCACCTTGATCTGCTTATATTTGGCAGGCTTCACAGTATATAATATGCCTTTTTTTTCCCCCTGTTCTAGCCTCCCAAAGCCATGCACTGGAATATGTAAAAAATTAATTGGAAGGAATTTTGACAGCAGGCAGATGTTATCTTCAGATTTGTGAAGCAATTGGATCTATGACCTTGGAATAGTATCTATGTTTTAGGAAGACAGTCTGTCCTTCTTGTGTAGTCAGTCCACAAGTCAGATTCGAATTAGATTTTTGATGTGATATAGCAATGAAGGCTACTGCCCTCTTTCGTTCCCCAGCATTTAGAGAGATGTATGGTAGTGAAGAAAATATTTTTAACTACATAATCTTGTCTTATCATGGTTTCAAACCAGCAGTTGTTAAAATGTAGCTGGAATACAATTATTTCTAGCATTCGTCCCTTATTACGGATCTCATCATAGATTACAGATCACTGTGTAAACCGAAAAAATTTTTATTTTTAGTGTATTTTAATATTTCAGATTTCTTCTGCCTAAACATCACATTTTTACCAGAAATAAATACTTTGCTCATGTAATAACAATATTTAGCTATCTAGTTAACATCACTAGCATTTTATTACTGCACAAAGCATAAAATACAAAAGGAGACAAATTTTTTCACTTAAATGCAAATCCTCAAATGAAAACATGTTTTCTGTTGTTTTCAAGAAGCTGCAGCATTACAAAAGGAACATAAATGTGTGAACTTTTTCCTGTCCCTTGTCTTGCAGCTGATCTACTTAGATGGGTCATTTTGACATCCCTATGAAAGGTATGAAACTCCTGCATCAAGGAAATTGCCTATGATTAAAGGATAATGGGAAAGGATGTTTAATCTTTTTTTCTAGCCCACCTAACACGTTAATGACCATCAAGAGTTTTTACCCTTTCTTCCTAAATGAAAGACTGAATTTGGTTACTAAACATGGTATGTATATGGAAGAGTTTAAGTCATCCTAAGTTTATGCCTGTGATTTAATTTCATATACCTATCACAGACCTAGTTGCTCTATATTTTTTTTTGCTCTATATAGTTCCTATATATATAGGAAAAAATAAATTGTAAAATTTGAAAAAATTATGTAGGAGGACAGGAGCCCAGACCAAACTTTTAGAAATAAGTGTAAAACTATTTCCCTTGCAAATTCTGATTTTAAATGTTTGCATTCTAAAACATGATAATGACTCTCCTTGAATGATGGCTTATGAGGCACATTCAGCAATATGTAATGGGAAAAGATCAATTTTCCTTTATCAAGTGCCAAAGAAGAAAGCTGAGGCTTTGGCCACTCTGAAAATGGATTATGTAGTAAATCCATTAAAGCATTATGGAAAAGGAGAATGATTCCTGCACCACAGGAATATCAAAGATTAATAGTAAACAATATGCTGTTATACAAACATTTTTTTTTCTCAATTAAGACAGGTGTTTAGCAGTGCTATTAAGGCACTGGCATGCTTCATGATTTTTTCGCCCTTCTTTTTAGGGTGAACATCCAGATTAAATGAAACATCCCCAAAAGCCCTCACCTGTATTTTTATTTCATTTGCATTCAGATTGGCTGCTTGTTAATTGCACTGCCTTCCAGAGTGAGGCAGGTGTAAAACCTCATGATTGCTGTTTCATACGTTCAAATGTCTCTGAGTTTTTAAAGTAGGACATTTTAAAGGAAGCCACTCATTCAACTCCATACTGAAGGCCAAAGACTAATATTTTGAAAACCTCTAATTCAAAGAGCTGTTATCTTTGCTTGACCTTATTTCCTGTCATTGGCAATAAGTGAGTTGCTTCTATTCACTCTAATAGCCATATAGTATAACCCTTGCTGTGAACAACTGCTATTTATGCATCCCTTTGTAGAATGCTCCAATCTTGGGAAGTCATATGTCTGCCTCAGAAGGGTCATTTACAAACAGCCTCTTGTTTGACCTAAGGGATACATCACATTGCCTCGCCCTGTACTTTTTACCTTGTACACGGTACTTCCTTCCTCTCATGTTTAACACAGCACAGGTGGTTCCATGGTTCAAAACCAGGTGTCTAGGTCTAAAGTCATCTGCAGAACTCTTTACCTTCTTATAAGTTTTAGCTGGATTTCAGAAGTTAGAGATGTAATTGTCTTTCTTTGAGGAGGAAAAACCTATTTTTCATGGCTTCTTTCCATTTCATAAAGAAAATATTTTGGTCCCTTCCCAGACATATTTGTCATCTGACCAAATATGAGTCTGAACCACATACTTTCTCCCTTTTCCAGGGTATTAGTAATGATAAGTCATTGGTTTAAAAAGCTATAGGAACAAACAGGTACTAGGAGTCAATATCTGAAGAATTATAAACCTTTTTCATTATTAAAAGAATGCCCGATATACAAATTACAGAAGGTGTTTTACAAGAGTCCAGCTGTGCAAACTTTTTGAAGCCTCTCTACTTCAATTCTTTTCAATAGGGTGCAGATAGCTTTGTATAGGCACTTGTACCTGCTTGAGGCTGCCCGTAGCTGAAAAAAAAAAAACAAAACACCAAAATTCCTCTTTTCTAAGTTCCATTGTGCTTCAAAATTATCTAAATCTCAAAAGAATGCAAAATCATAAAATGATACATAAGACATTGGTATATATATGAAGACATTAGTATATACATGATTTATAGGCAATTGGGAGAATATTAGTATTTCTTGAAGCATGTTTTTCTGTTAGGACAGATAAACCACGCCAGGTCCCTATTACAAAGATTTAATCAGTCAATAAATAAAGATGATATTTTGCACTACTGTAACCAAGAGAATTTTTTCCATCAGCTTTGAAAGAATTTCATGATTTTGATTCTGAGTGGTGAAACCAACAGACTAAAAAGTGAGTCAGACAAGCATTAAAAAAAATATATCTTGCTACTGCATTCTATCCGCTCTGTTATGGGGGGGATTAGCTATTGAATATTGCACTGATGTACCACGAAGCCGCACCTGTTAATGATACCATCAGCCTCATTTTAAATGCATGCATTTTGTATTTTTCTTGACAAGTTAATCATTACTTCATAGGAAATTGTACAAAACTAGCATATGAAGCCCATGTCTACCAGTGGGAATTCAAAGTAAGTATATTGGATGGTGTGAGACATTTTATGATGGTTTGTTTTGAGAAAATAACAGATTTGTGGGCACAGAAAAAGCCTGCTGTGGAGCACTTGGTGCTATGCTTCCTACGTGGTTGTTAGTTAATGTAGAGAAGGTGGGAGTTGAGAGAGCTGTGAGGTAGATGAGAATTTTGCTAGGGGGGAGGTGCTGAAGGAGGAACATTTGTTCAGAGGTGCTTAGAGGATAACTAACTACTGTAATTTCTCAATGATCAATTTTGTGACCATCTCGTTTCATAAGATGACAAAAGCTGGAGGGGGGTGCTGTCCAAAAGAGAGTGATCAGAACAACACACAGGAGAAACAGATGCTCTTGAAATGGGATGAAAAGTAATGTATGAAGTACAAATATATATTTAGCAACTAATAATGAGAATTTAAATTAGACTAAGAGCTCATCAGCTGAAAACAAATAAAGGAAAGAAGACTATCAGGAGGTATTACTTGATGATGGAAAGACTTAGTCACCAACATGATATGGCTGAGAAAAGCCAAAACTGATCCTGGAATATATGAGGCAAGCCATTTCCAGTGGAAAGAGTAAAATATTCATAACACCGGAGAAGGTGTTGTTCAAGCTTCATCTGGAATACTGTTCACATTAGCCTACATTTTAAATTAATCTTTGTTCAAAACTGAATGATCAAAGAGAAGACTTGCTGCACTGACAGGATCCCAGAAAAGAGAATGAAAAGCCTTATGTGGTGCAACAGAGTGAAGTCTGCTGATAGTTCTCTATGAATAGAAGAGGGAAAAATACTAAAAATGGGGAAAATGCAGGCATAAATAGATATAACCTAGCCCTGAGTAAATTTTTTTTTCTGGATTTCAAAGAAGGCTTTAACTATTATAGAAAAGTGATGTTCAAGAAGAGCTTTCCATTAAGACCAGTGGGAACAAAAACCTTATCTGTTTTTAAGACAATGTTTGATGCATTTTGAGAATGGGTTTTGTTACCAGATAGTAGTTACCTGCAACAGCAGTGTCAAAGAAAGTATTTTCTAGTCCAGTGCTATGATAACATATACAGCTTATGATAAAAAAATGCGAGCCCTGATATAAAAATTACCAAGATTTTTGCCAAAATAAAGATACCTCTAAAATAACATCTGCAAGGTATTGGCATATTAATATAGTTTCTCTCAGAATTAGAATCTAGACACAGTAGTTCTTTCTCTCCCCGAGTCCTCCCACCACTTGCATCAGCAGACACTAAATTTGGCAGGAACCATTTTACCAAGCAATAGTAATGGCAGGAGTACATTATATAAAAATGTTGACCTGGTTGTATTAAAAGTTCAGTATATCGTTACTTCCAAAAGAAAACATATTTTAGGATGTGGTGAAGTGTAGAAAGATTTTTTTACAGTCAGCATGAATATTTTAGTTGATGATATTATGCTATGGAGGTATTAGTCTGGAGTGTGTGACTTACTGCATAGTCCTGCTGTTTTAACTCAGAGCTGGCACAACTCTTTTTCATACAAGGTGATTCTTTTACATTAATTGTGCATTTGAGTAAGGAATGCAAAATTGGATTCCAATTTACTACATTGAAATAACATGAACAAACCAAATAAGGTATGAGAAGGAGGAATTTGTATTTTGCAATGATTCAGCCCATAACACAGCTGTTTTCCAGATTTGACCCTCGTATTCCAAATTCTCCTGCTACTTGATAAATCACTGAGAAAGGCTCAGGTCTATGAAAGTCTTTTACTCAGTTTTTCTTCCCAGGTAGAGATAATAAAGTGGACAATATTCACATTCAAGCACAGAGATACTAGTCCATTAGGAAATCTGAGCATTTCTACAGTAAGCCAATGTTGCTGCTTCTTGCCTTACTCTGTCCCATCAGGGTCAACTATTGTGAACCTTTGGAATTAGGGTACCTAGGAGTTTAGTTTCATCCTTTGTCATATTCTTTTCTCAAAAATCAAACTCACCCATCATTAGAAAGGTTAGGTGTTTGTTATGCAGTGCTAAGGTCACACATGGCAGTGTAAAAAACAGATAGAGGTGAACGCATCAACTCCACACTTGCCTAGCCCTCTCACCACCACAGCAGCAAAATGACAACATCAAACTCATCCTTAGCCTAATCAAGCTCTCTTTAAAAATGTACAGCTTCACAAAAGTTGTAGCCAAGCCCCTCACTTTCAGATGAACACCTCAGCTGCTGGGTTACAATCTTGCCTCCTGGCCAGACCAGTGGAAACTTACTTTGCTCTGGCCCAATTGTGCCAGGTAAGGTCAAATTTCTCCTCCACAGTTGAACACTCCAATACGCTGCTGAGGGCTCTGTGGTTAGGAATGCTTTCCCAGCAAGGGGGTGAAGTGTGTCGCCCAGCCAAAGTGTAACTTATGTTTTCTAAGTCTTGGATGACAACTTTCATGGATAGGCAACTAGGAGAATAGGAGACACTATGGCTATTTTCCCTCTTCAGGCAACATCCTGAGCATATCTAGTAGAAAAACAATGCATCTAGGTCCTCAAGATCCACAGATTATTAAGCACAAAGGAAGGGCAGAAAATACCTTTTTAGATTCCTACTCTATGCTTCAGATTCCTAGATGCTATAATAAAATTCTAAATAGTAATTAAAAAAACAAGGATAGGCTCTTTTACAGGACTCCTGGGTAAAGACTGGGTTGCTAGAGAAGTCCTGCAAAAGCTTTTGACTAGATACAGCCAGATTTTCAAATTCAAGTGGAGTTTTGCTATCAACTGAAATGATATTCTCTGCCATATTACACCTTGCTTTTGTATCTAATATCGCATTGTCTCAGTGCTAGACAATGCCATCTTGACATCATATCGTTATCATTTATCAATTAAGTTAATTTGAGTGTTTCAGCAATTTCTTATTGTAAAATTGATTTAGAATAAAATATGTAATGGGGATTGTTTGGGTGTGTTGTTTTGAAAGACTTGGGTTTGATTCAGTGAAAAGGTAAAAACAACGCAGCAGTCTACAAATACTGACAAGAGCCCAGCTAGGATTCACTTCTGAATGTCCTCCTAAAATTGCAACCCATCAGAAATAAAATTTTTCTTCCCTAGTCTTCTATATACCAACATATGTCTTTTATCTTTTTGGTAATTCAGGCAGTACCTAAATATATCAGAATCTGGAGCTCTTCATATTTCTGTTTTTCCAACTTTTTTCATATAGGTAGTTGGGTCAGGTACCGTGACTTTCAGTTGTAGCACACCAGATGTTGTGAACGTGGTAGCTGCTATTGCCTTCACCTGACTGTTACGTATTCCTGAAGGATTCAGTAGTTAAATAATTAGGTGCTAGTTTTCCTCAGTAGAACTAGACAAGCTTTTGATTTCATTATGATCTCCAGAAGCTGCTCCTGAAAGTACACTGGATGTGAAAGCCCTCCAGAAATTAATTTCCCTGCTTTTGAGGTGACAGTTACCTCCTTAGCTTTAACTTGTTCTGCAAAGGCCTTCTGCATGGTGGAGACAATGGGCAAGGAGAGGCCAATGTGCAGAATCTGGTCAGAAAAAAGGGCAACACTATCTGTGTTCCTCAGCCTGCAATTTTCTCACAGCTAATGTGTTTGGATGAGAGACCTCAGCCTGGGAAATAGAAGCCGTACACTTTTCGACAACTTAGAAAATAACCACTCTCTCTGTGAGATGGTACAAGTGGGAAAGAGACTGATGATCAAAAATGCTTCCTATGAACTTAGCACTGTTACCAGGATGCTGAGCACATGCCATAGTCATATAAAACTAGAGGGAGTGTTTTGTACCTAATAACCCCCAGAGGAAAAGAACCTGTCCTAAATGAAAAGCAATCTTTAACCAATCTCCACATGCTTACAGTGCAGGCAGAACACACTGTTTGTTTAATATCAGCGTTCTTCTATTGAGTGGTCAGTCACCCATAGCCCTGAACATATCAGTCTATGTCATAACCGGTGCATAGCAATCACAGCGTTCATCTGGAATAAAGTATAATCCACACATTACCCATGACATGCTGATTATTTTGCTTACCTTATTTGCATTTCCACTTGAAAACAATTAGCCAG
This sequence comes from Neomorphus geoffroyi, assembly GCA_033558235.1. Lineage (NCBI taxonomy): Eukaryota > Metazoa > Chordata > Aves > Cuculiformes > Neomorphidae > Neomorphus > Neomorphus geoffroyi. The sequence continues at coordinate 17,171,437 of JAUMJM010000016.1, read as the reverse complement.
TTAAACTATTATTAATAATGTTGCCCAAATACTGTGTTTATTACTGGTTGCACAGAAGCTGTGAGAAAACATTCAGCCTTTGTTCTGCTACCATAAATTGCTTCTGTTCTGGAATTAACCAGTCAAAGAGAGACCGTGCCTCTACAGTTAGCAGGCAGAGCAGAATCTCCCTCCATGGAGTTGAAAGAAGGGATATGTAATACTTCTTACACAGTTCCCCTTACAATAAGCTGATAGTTTGTGTAAGCCTAGGCACCTTCCCATCAATTAATCTTTTCTCACAATTTAATCAACAGCTGATATTGCCACCATACCTTTACATTCAAATTCAAATAAAATATGTGTAAACAGAGTTCTAGTTTGTGCTTTCTTTAATCTTTTTGTGAAAGAAGATGTATGTAAGAGACCAACAGAAACAAAAGTTTCACCAAAACAAGTCAGTGACTCGATTTCTCTGCGTGATGAGATGAAAAAATGCTTGAATCCAAGATGGGTGCTAGGGTCATTGCTCAGTGCACTTCTGGAAGATGCTCAAAGTTACAAGCATGGCAAGAGAACCTACATAGAACATAGCAGGTGAAAACCTAGCACAAAAATTAAACAGAGCTCTGGATGCAAGCAGCTAACATGAAAAAGCTGTTGGTACAGGTTTGCCTACAACAGCATTTTGAGCACTGGCTTGGCCTGTACACACCAGCACAACATCTTCTTCCTAGTGCCAGGACTTTCTCATAACAACGTTGAATACAGGAGGGTAAGTGGTCAGGGAGAGACATCTGAACGATGTTTAAGACATCGTTTTAGTCACATTACTCCATTGTACACCAATGATAATGTCAAGCATCCAGTTATACATCTGCACAGCTTTTATGCTTCCAAAGGAGAAAACCATTTTCTGCAGGGGCAGGGAGACACGAGGAGCCATACTAAAGGTGACAGGTAAGGAATCAGCAATCCCAGGAAGGGAACTCGGGCCCCAACTGAGCAGTCTGGGACCTACTCAGAATGTGGAAACCCCTTTTCTCTTCGGCAAAGAATGATGAAAAGGGCACGCACATTTGTCAATAGATAGTGCTGCACTCCATGTCAAAGTGGTGCTGTAATTGGCATCCAGCAGTCTCTGCATAAGGCCACATGGTTAGAAGAAATTGCTAAATTATTTGACTTGTAAACCCAGTTTGAAATGCTAACTGAAGAGTATTTGTCTGAGTGATAAACTCTTTAAGGAGAAACCTTTGATCTCCAGTCAAGTAAAGACCCTTAAAAGTCCTGAAGTCTGAGGTAGCCAGCCCTAAAGACCTTTGTTTGCAGCCATCACTGGAAGAGGGGGAGGGAAAAAGCATTTTGCACAGTGATTGCCCAGAAGTTTGGCTTTGCTTGTAAAGCTGGAAGGTGAAAGGCCGTGCAGCTCCCTTCCCTCCCCCCAGCAAAAAAAGTTATCCAGCTTTATAGTATAAGGTAGTCCTTAACTTTAAACTAATGACTGGGCTTAGCAAAGAAGATTGTAATCTGAAAAAAAAAAAAAAGGTTTATAGATGGTGAATTTTCTGGTTAATGAAAAAACATTTTTAGGATCAAATTAGAAGTGGCCCTTGGTATTCCTTAAGTGCAGCATTTTGCAATACATTTTTGGTTTCTAACATTGAAGTGCAAGAGTTCAGTCTGTGCTTGTTCTGGTAGAAATACTCACTTTATCACGGAGTTTAGATCAACAGGGCCAAAGCCTGCGCATGCGCGAACCATCGTACTTCAGCATCACTCCAACCAAAAGCAGCATAGGGTTGTGCTGTCACTACAGTCCTCTCAGCAGACTAAGAGGACAGTTGAACGATTATGTGAACTCTGTCCTGCCACCTCACAGGCAACCGGGAGGGGAGACAGGCAGGGTTACTAACCTTTTCTGCCTCCTGAGTTTACTCATGGATAGTATTCTTAATTTCCAAAATTCCTTGTGACAGAAGGAGCTAGAGTTAAACAAAAATCTACCAGAAATTGTTAAGGCCTGAATGTCTTTCCTTCTTCCTCCTGTGTCCTTTCACCACCACTACCCCCTGGGCAAAGGTTCACAGCTGACTAGCAATGCCTGTGAATGGCAGATCTTTTACTGCTGGTTTTAGCCTCTGCTGAGCTCCCAAATGGGATGGTGTTGCTTGATGGGGTCATCTGTTTACTTAAAACAGGACTGGGATCAAAAGTTCATTTTCATAGACCATTAAAGGACAATGATATATTAACAACTTCAGTCTCTGCTCATTTGGGCTGGATGTGACTTGTAGGTGAATGACACCATATGCCAGCCATCCTGGTTGTTACCAGATTTCCCTGTACCTCTCAGGGAATATGGAAACAGTCACCTTCCACACTAACCTAGAAGGTGTCCCTGTAGGTAATGTCGGACACATTATCTTCGCCTTAGAGGTCACCAGTGGCTCATTACAGCATATTTAAAAATATCCCACCAGCCACTTGGACTTGTTTCCATGAATCGGTAACATTCAATTTCTGACCAGAAAAATCTTACTCATCTTCCACTTTTCTGGTCACAAGGAAGACTCTGTGGAGAATTAACTATTAAGGTCAGCATTTGTGATCCAGACGGAGAGTGAGGGAGATTAAAAAAAAATGAGAAAGAGTGAAAACTGAAGTAATTTCCATGTCAGACAGCAGAACTGAAAAAGTGAACAATTCCCATTGCTTCCAACAGGCAGCCCCCTGAAAAGTGGAAGAAATAAGGCAGGCAGTGAACGAATTTTGGTGTAAAACTCAGAGTTGTTATTATTCAGGGTTTTAAATTATTTGACAGTGGGTTTTGCCAATTAATCATAAAAGCTCCAGTCCAATGCAGAGTTAAGATATACAAAGGAAGACTTCCTTAATCCAATAAGGACACTGAGAGCATGCAGCTAACAGACACATCTGCTGAAAGGCCAGCATCTCCCTGCAAAAAATAAATTTTCTCCTGGAAGAGTGTAGGGTTTTTTGCTCATGGCATGTTTAAACATTCAAGAGAAAGTCAGGTCCCAACTCACCAAATCCCATGCTCCTGCAAAGGGCCACCCAGCGCACAGCTAGCTCATAGAAGTCACTGAGCCCTGTCTGCAGCTACAGTTGTCAGTCCTTCCTACATAGGACAGGTCCTGTCCAGCACTCCAAACCCCTCTCCAAAGACAAAGTCTTGGTTTCTTGGTGGTGTTGAAAGGCCTTTTCTCAACCCAAGGGTCCTTTTGCCTGTGTAGAGTTTCTATTCAGTGTTTCAGTGTACTTCGACTAACCCATCCAACCCACTAGAAAATGCCAAAGAATGGTGAAAATCAGTGTCAGACCCTTCTTCCACTGGAGGAAAATCAGAAAACTGGGAAAGAAGTGGCAAACCCTTGTGCCCTGGGCAGCACCAACACAGCTTAAGGGACTTCTGATATGGTCTGTAGGTCACACAAGTGTCTGGTGGCACCCATTAACTGCTTTCAGCTTAACAATGGCTCTTTTTTATCTCTGCCCATCCTTCCTTGTCCCGGTTAAACGAGCCTTTTCCCAGACAAATAAAGACTGGAGAGACTGCCTTCATTAGGGTTAAGAGACTGGGTAAGGAAATTCAGATGGGAGCGACTGGAGCCTATTGACCGTGGTGGGGAGCTGGGGCCACCCTGAACACTCCTATGGAAGATAAGGGGAAAGGGAAAGCCTGGAGGACAGAAGTGCAGGGAGCACGTCAAGACACGAAACCACATTTAGCCTCTGTCCAGGGATCTGCAGGAGGGGAAGGAAACCACGGTGCAGAGGCAGATATTAGGGATCAGGGGCACATAGGAGGTCAAAGGAGGACATGAAAAGAAGAAGCTATAAGGGAGGTGGCCCTGGCACCTGTGCCAAAGTGCGTGAGTGTTCAGCAAAACCAGGCTGCAAAGAGCTAGGTTTCTGCTATCCCCAGTCACTGGTTTCTTAGTATACCTATGACCTTTCAGTCAGAGGAAACTGAGCAGGCAGAAGGGCAGCCATGCTAACCTTGTCCCAAGCTGGTGGCTGGATGCCACTCCTGCGCCTCTCTTTTGGCTGCAAAGGCAGTACGTCCGATACAGAAACCTCTTCTGAAATCCTTATGCTTCCTCGAGCCTTTGGGAAAACCAGACAAACAAGGAACAGCAACTGAATGGGACACACAAAGCTGCATCGTTCTTGAAACAAGGCTGCAGGCCTTATGAAACCCTGAGTGGCCGGGCACAAGGAGAGAAACCTGTGCAGTACTGCACAGCTGCTTGCTGGGCTGGCTGAGCTGTGTCAGGAGTGAGTCCTGCAGAGGAAACCCATCTTCGTGCTCTCTTTTAACACAAGAGTTCACAAGGGTTCACAAGGAAGCAGCTGTCAGTGCATACACCATAGCAATGTCACCTCTTTTGTCACCTAGAGGACAAGGCTAGGACACATGGTGGCAGTCAGCATGCTGAGAGGTTTCTGGTTTAGTAAGGCCAACTGTAAGGCCTGCCCAGTTTTGTAGAAGATGAGATGTAATGTTGCATCCTGCCCAAATCTCTCACACCAGTCCTTTCCCTCCTTGTGCCTTTCCTAAACTCACCACTGTCCCACATCCAGGATCAAACTACAGAGTAGGATCTTCTGGCATAAAAAATAGCCTGACACTAAAAGCATGGCCTCATAGGCCATTATAATGAAAATCCTGATTTAACAGAAATTGTTCACTGCCATCAATATACAGGAACTGGAAGATTAATGCATCGCTGTATTGTCACAACCTGGAGAGGGCAGAGAGCCTTGGGGAAGACACTGAAAGCGTATTTGGGAACATTTTGATTGTAGACCTCCCCAAATGTAATTCTCCGCTGAAAGGTTGAAGCTGATCAGCAGTGCAATCAGAACATTACTGGCTGGTGCTGACTCAGCCTTTCCTAGATATCTCCTTCCCAATCCAGCCACTCCTTAACTCCCTATTACATGGATACTGATGCTTTGGTACACAGGACCAGCTTGCTTGTACATGCATCTCTGCTGACCCTTTCCACAGGCTGCAGTAGCGAGGAAGCTAGCAGAGGGCATAGTCAAAGGAAGAACTTTTCCAGGAGAGAGTTTGCAGTGCAGTTTCTCCCTTTTCTCATCCAACTGCACTCGCTCCAATAAGCCCCTTCTTAACATAGCTGTGACTTTCTTTTCTCCTTCGTGCTGTAATACTGCTGCTGAATTTTGATGAGAGAAAACCAGGTGCAGCCCATGGCATTTATTTATTTAGAAGCAAATGTAACATTTTGATTAGTATTTTGGAGTTATGGAGAAGAATGATAGTTCAGTTGCTTCTCTCAATCCAGAATGAGTTCTTACATTTTTATATGGTCAATTAAAAGAAACGGTTGCCTTGAATCCACAACTGTATTTTTTTTCTTTTAGGTATTCCAGTCACTTCTGGTCTTACATTAATGTTAGCACTTTATATAAATTCATACAGTAGCCACAAGCACCAAAAAAAAAGTTAATTTCTTAACTGTAGCTTTCCTCTTTTTATGTTTCCAATTTCAATTAACTGTTCTAAATAACTGACAACATGGAATATAAAACATTCCTGCAACAATGTAGGTCTAACAGCAATTACGTTGATTTACTCTGGACCATGTTAAGTTCAGGGAGTAGGATAAAGAGACGAGAGTTTAAAACTTCTTTCACACTGATGTAATAAATTCAGTACATTGCTTTAAAGTTAGGGCAAAATAGCTGGTAACTGAAAGTCAAAAAAACCCCCTTGTTTTGTTTTCCACTGTGATAGAAAACAATAGATTATGGGAAAGTTCTTCAGAAGGTGATCAGAGGAAAAGTTCACCAGCATCTATCATGGCCTGTGTCTCTGTGGCCTGCTGGGATAGGAGGGAGGGACATAAAGGTGTCAGCAGTTGAACTGATACGGTAAATCACAGTAGGGCTAGTAAAGCGCAATGGCAGCCTAGTGTAAATGCCTTCAGACTTCTATTTCTTCTCTGAGGTTGTCCTCGGGACACGTCCCCTCTTTGTGACCTTATCTCTGGGGCAGTGGGTTGTGCACTGGTCTCTCCTCTTTAGTTTACGAGGACTAATCCATTGGCAGGTTAATAAAAGGTGAAAAGAACAATCACCAAGGAGCCACCAAAATAAACAAGTAGTACCTTTGACTGGATTCTCAGTTTTCCTCATCAGCATGCTCAGCCTCTCTCTCCTTCTAAATGCTTTGACAATAAATATATCTGTAAACTGTTGATTTAAAAAAAAGTACTAACAGCATGCAAAACAGGAGAACGATAAGACCATTCCATGAAAAGTGGATGCTTCCACTTTGCAGGCATGTAAATTGTCTCTGTGAAATGTACATTTCTGTGTATGTTCCTGGGGTTGGAATTTGTAATATTTTCTAGAAATACTGACAACCGGTACATTTCAGTGATCAGCACTCTCTCAGTCCCAGTTAGAAGAAAGGTTCCCTCAGAAATGTCACAAATCTGAGACATTCCATTTCACAGAATGAGCAAAAAGGTCATGACGTGCTGTTACTACAAGCAATCTGTTGATAAGATTAATGAACTCTTCTCTTTAACTGCTAGATTTATAATGCATGTGCTAGCTTGCAGCAGCGCTGTAGGCAGCATCATTAACATCAATAATGCGTATTTGATATAACGACACCAAAGAGCGAGAGAAGTCAGGACAAGAGGATGACGCTAAGGCAAAAATCAGCTATGTGTTACACAGCTGGGACTGTGTTGCAGTGCTGGAGCAGTGGGGCTGTTGGCTTCACTGGTGTTTCCCCTTTGTTCCCACCCTATCTCCTTCCATTCTTGTCAAAGTTAAGGACAATTCACAAACAAGGCGGCTATTGCCAGGTCAGGGAGTGGTTTCCAATTACCCTGTGGTCCCTAGGCTTCCCAGAAAAGTTTTGAAGAGAAGCAGCGTGTTTTATGAGTAAGTATATGATGTAGACTTACAAGTAAGTAAGAGCAAAAAAACCCGATGCTATTCACACACTTCTACAGCTAGCAGCACTCTATCCAGTCCTCTGCTTTCTTTCCCATAGGATACAGACAGGTTGTTAATTCAGAGGTACCAAGACACAAAATAAAGGCTGTTGGGCAAAGCATACCGCAGCCTCTTGCTTCCTTCAGTCAATTAGTCAACAAGCCAAGAAAACCAAGATATGCCATCATTCTACTGCAAGTTCAGATCTAATCCTGAAAAGATGTTTACTCTGCTGACATTTTACACAGAAAAGGAGAATATTTCTCAGATAAAGATATATTAAATCAGTGTTGACCCTATATATCTAAAGCCAAAGAAGCCCCCACACTACGCTGGTCCTCTTCCCTCAAAAGAGTGATTCCTGGAGAAAGATATTTCATTTAAAGCAGATTTAACAAAGATGACTTAACATAGTCTTGATAGATGTGTGCCTGCACACAGCTCCTTCTTAAGCTATCTCAGCTGTACCTAGACCCATGCTTAGGACACAGATCTCCGTGTTGACACTGATCTCGGCTCCCAACCACCTCAGAAAGCCACTAACCTGCATCCTATGCAAAAGAGTGCAAATGGGACTGCCTTTTGGCAAATTTTATCTCTGGGGAGATCCTGTGAGGGGCCCTCAGCTCTGGAATTTATTCCCCAATTTACTTGAAAAAAGCCTCCAAGAATCTTCAGCCTTCTGGGTAAGATGTGAGGCCCAAATCCAAGGATTTTTTCTGGGAGAGGCATAAGGAAGGCTGGCATTTGTGGGTGTGGTAGGAAAGCATGTTCTCAATAGCTGATTTAGTCCTTGGCTTATAATTTTCTCATGTTGAGGCAATTATCCCATATGGCAGTGTAAATTTAACCTATGGAGACTTAGGCTTTCCTAAATGTTCATAAATTGGGGGGGGGAAGCCTTGAAATCAACCAGTGTATGAATGATTGTGTGTTTGCAAACAAAATGACCTGGCAAACAAGTACATCATAAGTCACTTTTGATAAAATGATCCTTCTAGCCTTACAAATCACACAAGTTCTTCGTGCATCTCTGGGGCATTACTAGCATACACAAGGCAAACAGCATTGTTGGGACTGCTGATAAAGGAACAAATAACACTTTAATTAACTGAGGATACTTAATATGCTGCCCTGCCCATGTTGCAACTGCAAAGTGAGCTTAAACACCTATTAAAACAGCACTAGTATGTCCTACTACCAAACTTCTCGTCTATCACCTTTTAAATATTTTAATGAGAATCATTAAAAGCTGTCTCTGCTGCTCTTACTCCTTTGATGTAAACAGATTTGTTAAATCTTTTATTTCTAACCCACCCACAAAGTTACATTCATTTACATAACTTAATGAAGGCTGTATTATTCATTGAACATTTTTCATAAGACATTATTAAACGAGTGAAGCAAACCAGTGTAGTAATGAGCCTTCTCTAAACTTGCTGCCAGTTATGTTTCCTTTCTCCTAATCTATCACTCTAATGGTTGCAACTAATAAACTTTTTGAATCTTTGCTGCTAATCTGTATATATTTTACATTGCATGCTGGATGTATAACTTGACAGATAATTTACAATACAAGCCACCTGGCAAACAAAACTATCTGGATTAACAAATGCTATCAAAACCTACCCACTCCTTTTTGTTATAATAGAGAAGACAACTACATGTAACATAGTACCTTTGAGTCGCAAATAAAGTAACTAATTTAGAGCTGGAACATACCCTACCAAGCAGAACGCCCCAAACACAGTATTTATGGCTGCCTTTCATAATTTCAAAAACATTGCCAAAAGTCAATACATTGAAGTTTCATTTACGTGAATGTTCAGCAGAGACACAGCCTTATATAGGAGCCTATAGTCTTGTACAGGATCCTGTTAGACTGTTCTATGAAAGATGGTATGTAATAATTTGAAGGTAAAGAAATTCTGCAGTGGGTTTCTTGCACTTGGGCTACTTTATCTGTATTTGGGACTAAGTCAAAAGTAGTTGGATTTTCAGGGAGCCTAAGCACTGCAGGTCCCTTTGAGACAGCAAATTTTGAGAATTTACACCTCATAAACATTAATTCTAATGCTTAACAAAAAAGAGAGATGTAGGGGTCTAATTTTATGCACATTAGTTTTAAATGACAGGAGCTTATTCATTTATCAGAATCCACCCTGAACACCTCTGCTGATGCATAGAATGGACAAAACACAGCAGTGTTCTCAAAGATGTCTAGATGCAGACTGTTTTTAAACAGTTTTCAAAACCTCCCATAGCACTTAAGAAATTACCACTTGAAAGTCAAGGAGGCAATATTTTACATATTATTGTTTTTCTTGGTACCTCTCCAAAGGTTATCTAAATAACTGACCAGAATAAAATAAGAAAACATACAACAGATTGAAATAGAGTAGAAAGAAGGGCAACTTTTTGCCATCCTCTCATCTTGCAAGAGCTAAAAAAAACCTCCTGTTATAAAGGCACAAGACAAAACAAAATGTCAAAAAAGTAAGTGGAAAACATTAAGTATACACAGCTTCAAATGACACTGTTCCTTCAGTGGGTGCTTTTATGAACCAAGAGAAAATATCCTTACCCAGATGAATTGCTGAAAGTAACATGTCCTTTCACTAGTACAAAATAAATAAATCTGAGCAAGTTATTTTTAATCAAACAGTGTCCTTTTATTTCCAAACAGTCTTCAGCATTCATTTGCACATTTTTTTCCTGCTCCTATATCCATTTTCAGGACTCATTATCACCTGCTCTGACCTTATCTGGAAATACTATTGCCATTCAATCAGGAATTGATTTATCAGGTAGCACTGCTCAATGTTAATTTACACCAATGTAATTCATTGATGTAATTTTTATTCAAGAATGGGTATAACTGCGTGTTGTTAGGAACCACATGTTTAACACTGCATAGATATTTCAAAAATTCTAAGCAGCAGATATGCTGCTGGCTGGCTGGAGCTATCATTATTCATATGGATTTAGGAGAAGTGTGGGTTCCAGGTACCCACCTCCAGAAAAGATCCAGCACACTACAAATAAATAACGGCTTTTTACTCTAGAACTGACCAAAGGGTAGCACCTTTGAATTGTGCCATTTTTTTAGGAGAGGCCAAACCAAAGATTTTTCTTTTAAATGACAGATTAACTAAAATCAGGAATATGAAATACCCCCAAAAAGGCCCAATGATAAGCAGGGAGTGAGTGCTCCCCATCAAATGCAGTCCTTTAATATGTTTCAGCTTGCGAACCCTGGAGCACCAGTCACATACCGAGTAACACATGGTACACTTGCAAAGGCAAAATTAGAACATCACTCTAGGAACTACCTGTGGGTCATGGTGCAGGTTGAGGCAGCAGCTTCTTATTCCTGCCTTCCCCATCTTCACGCAGCACCCTAGCACTGCTCATGCAGTGAGCTGGAGCAAGGACAGAGTCTGGCTGAAAAACAGTGGGGTTTGGGTAGATAATTTTTCAGCAAGATCAGTTCCTGGATCCAACATAACGAGGAGCAGGGGCCAGGGGGCAGGAGCCAGTCAGCCCCAAAATAGCAGCCACAGTCTCAGCCAGTGCCCACAGCAGTGGCTGCTGAGCAGGCAAAGCTACGTAATCATAGCAGAGCTCACCTGAACCGGGTCTGCAGCCAGCATCTAAGCCGTCAAGATACAGCTGCACAGAGGAGATTAGCAGGGGTTGTAAAACCTGCTCAAGAAGCTGGGCAAATATTTTAGCAATTAACCCACACTGAGCTCCACATTACTGCAGCTACACTGCTACCATTTCTTGGGACAGCTTGTTTAAAGCTAACTCCAAGATGCCTAAATTACACAGCACTGACAGACCATTTAACTACAGAGATAAATTATACAGGGGCAGCACCTAACGTAGGTTAAGCTGTCATGATTTACAACAGCTGAGGATGTGTCCCCAGATGTCCAGACAAAATCAGATTAAGTTTATGAATTTTTTCTTTCTCCAGACATAAATGCCTTACAAACCTGACTTAAAAATAAAAACAAAGAGAAATACATGTATGACCTTAGACTTAGGTTGTGAAAGGTTGTTTATATTCTCCATATTCCCCAGACAGCATTTAGATTCCTATTCTTTATAAAAACAAAATATAAAATAATGTGAAGAAGATGCAGCAAGTTCCCACGCAGAAAAAATTTCAATTAAAATAAAAAAAACGTAAAGAGTATCAGCATCCATTTGGATTTGCAGAATGTTGTAATGTTAAGGAGGAAAATGTTAACAAGAAATACCAAGACAAGAGTCTTGCTGTTCTTCAGGCTTCAGGATCACCTCCAAACTGGGATCAGGGTTTTCAATTTTCCACTGCTATATTGATAACAAAGGGGTCTTAAACTGAGATTATTTATCAAATCTCTGAAAAATGTAACGGTACCAGAAGTTTGCATAATAAAAATTATTTAAGATATTAAACATTGCCAAGAAGATTCAGGCTCAATCTAAAAAGAATATTTTTTGTATTTTAAAACTATTTAAAAATCAATATGAAACAGTCCTGATAGTTACACTTATTTTTATATGTAGGTTGTGTCTAAGGTCTTACAGTATGCATTTAAAATGCTAGCTGAAAACACATCGAGTGTATTGCAGAAATTCTTCTTTAAAAAAAAAAATCTCAGAGACTTCACACCTGCAGCAAATCTGAGGAACTTAAGTCTGTCCTTAATTTTTACCTTGGGAGAACATAATGAAAACTGACTGCTTTCCAGAAACAAACAAACAAAAAAATAGATTAGTCTATATGGTGCTGTAAGTGTTCATGACACTGAATTACATTGGTTTACTTTGTAGATGTTTATAGAGCCAGCTGATGTTGTTTGACTTTTGAGGGAAGACTAATAGGTGTAGTAATGGGGGGGGTGGTGGAAGTACACGGTTAAGCCAAAACAGGGGTCATGCCTAGGGCATTTTATCTGCCCTGCTTACACACCCTCGGGGAATTGCATCTCAACAGTCGATTCCCTGTTAATCAATTCACATTAGCGCCTGCCTTTTAGTTTTCACTTTGCTGAATTCCAGGAAAAGAAGTTTTTAAAGCAAATACATGCTCTATCTCTGACCTAGTCAGAGATGTCGCATTTTAAGAACTCACAGCAGATTTTATTTGCTCTACGAGTCGATAAGAGACACCTTCATAAGTAAAGATTCATAGTCAGCAGACTCAACACCAAACAAGATCCAGTGGTCTGTTTACACGGGTCAGCAGTAATATTGGAGGAGAGGACCTTTATGGAATTGTTCTTTCTCAACCTATTTTCTCTAGCTACAAGGACTTATGTTACACATTTTTCTTCTGTTTCCCTTTACTTTCTTATTTACTATGTCTCAGGATTATGTGCTTGATAAAGACCTGTAGCACTCGCTGTCACTCCATGCCATTTCAGTGTGTATATTTTTGCACTGCTCTTGTCACTTACAGGCTAAAACTTACAATTTACTGTTCACAAGCGAGAACTACGTTGGGTGGGAGGCAGGGGAGAGCTATGAGAATACAAATAGTAAGTAGCTCATTCAACAAAGCAGATCTGACGTTTCATCCAAACCCTTTAGACCAACTGGTTAAGCTACCCTCTAGCATACACACAGATCTTTATACAGAGGATCATAAAAAATAGATTTTATTATCAAACTTAGACTTCACACATTAAACACAAGATCTAGACACAAATAATACTGAAAACATTCTCAAACAATAATCATTTCAGGCAATTTGGATGAGTAGCTAGTTACCAGTTTCAAATGCCTTTAAGAATATTTCTCAATACGTACACCATCATGAAATGCCTTCAAATGCTTAGCTGGCCAGCGTGGAGTAAGATTTTTAAATAGGGGAAAACTTATTTCTATAGAAATAACATTATCTAATTATGAATCAGAGACCCATAATTGTAGTGCTTGGAGGAAAAAAAATATCATAGCCTTTTGAAATATTTAGAGGGCATAAATAACTATTGTACATTTACAAGTTTAAATATTTAAAGGCCTTTGTTACTATAAAAAGTTATTATGTACATATTAGATGCTATGTAGAAATCCAGCTGGAGACAAGTGTTAAGCTCTCAGATTTGGCCGCTGAAACCTACAAATTTGGTAGGCAGATTGTCCACAGGGTACACTATAGGGCCAGTCTTCATTGTAGGAGGTCCATTCAGCAGCTGCCAGTCACAGCTCCGAGCCATCTCCACCGTAAATATTTTTAGAAGGACTTTTGCAAACTCTTTACCCACGCAGCTCCTCAAGCCCCCACCAAAAGGAATGAAACTGAACCTAGAGGAATCCTCTGGAGATGGAGACATGAAGCGATCTGGGTTAAATTCATCCTTGTCGGTAAAGATATCTGCCACATCGTGGGTATCACAGATACTGTAAATAACATTCCAACCTTTAGGGATCTGGTAACCCTATCAAAAGAAGAGAAGGGACATGAAGCACCTTCCTGCGGTAAATAGGGTGAAGCGTCAGCACAGGACTCATGCACCCCACCTCCCCTCCTGGCTTCCTGCAGGTCACTCTAAGGCAGAAAGCCTACACGAATGCTCTAGTACTGTGCAGCTGCACTGAGGAGTGGAGCCCAAGTCCTGCTTACATTTAGCTCAAGGGTCTTGAGCGCAACTCGAAATCCTCCAGGGACAGGAGGGCTCAGCCTGAGGGTCTCTTTGATGACACAGCCCGTGTACTTCAGCTGCTCCAAGACCTCCATGTCCAGCTGCTTCTCTTGGTTGGGACCGCACAGTAATCCCTAGAAAGGAAGATGCTGCCTTGATTGCTATGGAGTAGGAAGCCAGGGCTCCCAGCGCTGCAAAGCAGCTGCACCTCAGCAAGTGATGTTTTCCTGCCACTCCCTAAAAGAGAGGCACCACCTGGGTCAAAGGGAGCCCTGTCTGGGACGCCTCTCCTGGAGGTACCTTCCCACTGCCTTCTCCCATGAAACGGTTATAGGGGAAACACACACCTTCACCTGCAGCTCTTTCCTCACTTTCTGCAAGACATCGTGGTGGAGCCCTAGGAAGGCAATCAGCGATGTGGCAGCACTAGCAGTGGTTTCATGGCCCCCAAACAGAAGCTCTGTAGCAGACTCCTTCAGCTCCTGAAGTACAGGACAGAAGACCACAAAACAGGTCGTAAATATAGAATCTCTACTAGGCTCATTCCACATCAGTAGGGATAACTCCCACACTGGACAAGATGCCCAGGGGAAAGACTGGAGTGCCACTTAGGCTCATTGGGAACACGGCCCTGGTCCTGTGCTCCCCATCTGACATGCATGACTGCAGCCTCTACACCCCAGTGAGCTGCACAAGCCAGTTCATTGCATGGGGAGTGGTGGCTGAGCCTTCTGCTCTCTCCATTTGCTCCAGAAGATAAGCCTGCTGCTGTCATAGGGGCGGGGGACAGACCTGGCCCTGGGGAACCTCACCTGCATGTTGAGCTGCTCCCCGTTGCCCTGCGTGTGCTCCATCAGCAGCTGCAGCGCATCCTTGTAGCCACCTTCAGGCTCCTTGCGGGCCATCTTGGCACGAATGTTCTCCTCGATCTTGGTGTGGATGATGTTGCGCGCTCGCAAGCCCTGGCCAGGCAGCAGGGAGAGCAATGTGAGACTTCAACCCTACTGCCACCCCTCCCATCCGTTCCCCGCTGTTCTGGATGCAGGGGCAAACAGCCCACCAGGAGCCTTACCCGGTAGAGCCCACTGAAGGGCACGTCGATGGGGAGGGAGAAAAGGTTGCGGATCATCTCCTCAAAGGCCTCCACCAGCTGCCGCTCGCCATCGGGGCTGGCCTGGTGGGGCTGGAAGCCCAGCAGGATCCTCATGGCGATGCGGAACATGAGGCGCTTCACCTCGGGGTACACCAGTATGCAGGGCTCGTCGGCACCCAGCCACCGCGCCAGGCAGGCGCTCACCTCCTCCTGGATGACGGGCACGTAGTGCTGAAGGGCGTCCCGGGAGAAGGCCCGCATGATCACCTGCCCGGGGGACGGGGAAGGCGACACGGGATCAGCCGCCGCGCCCGGGGCAGCCTCGCCCGCTCCCTCCCCGGGGCCGCGCGTACCTTCTTGCGGTGCTTGTGCTGCGCGCTGTGCAGGTTGGAGAGGCAGCCCGAGCCCAGGATGGTACGCACCGAGGCGGGCCACTGCACCGACACCAGCCGGTGCTCGCCCAGCAGGATGTGCCGCACGTTCTCCGCGCCCATCACCCGCACCGTGGGCCGCCCGAAGAGGTGCGTCTTGTAGATGAAGCCGTATTTCCTGCGCTTCATTTGCAGGAATTTCCTCCTCTGGACGGGACAGGGTGGGGAAATGATAAAATAAATTTAGAAAAAGGAGAGGGGAATTAATAAAATTGTAATAAATAATAAAATATAAAATAATGAAATTAATTTAGAAGAGGAGAGGAAGAGGGAAATAAAATAATAAATAAAAAATGTAAAATAATAAAATTAGGAAAGGAGAAGGAGGAAGTAATATAATAAATATAATAAATAATTAAATTTAGAAAAAGAAGAAGACAGAAAGGGAGAAATAATAAAATAATAAATATAATAAATAATAAAATATAAAATAATAAAATAAATTTAGGAAAGGAGGGGAGGGCACGGAGGTCAACTCGTTCCCACCTGGGCACGGGAGCGCAGCGGAGCCGCTGCCCGCCAGCCCCCCTGCAAGCCGGAGGAGGAGCTGCGGCGCCGCCTCACCTTACCTGCAGCACCATCTGCAGCGTCTCCCCGAAGAAGGGGAGCCCCATGGTGCCAGGGGGCAGCGGGAGCGGGCAGCTGGGGTCGCGACCGCGCACGCAGTACAGGTCCCAGAGCTTGACGGCGGCCAGGAAGAGCAGCAGGGGCAGCAGGAAGGTGCACAGGGCGCTGGCGACCAGCGCGGAGAAGCCCATGGCTGGGGAGCGAGTCCAGCCCGGCCCCCCGGGAGCTCCGAGTGCGTGGGCCGGGCTCGCCGCGGGCCGCCTTTTATACCCTTCCCAGGTTGCTGCCCACCGTACCTTGGTGCGATAAAATTAGTTCACCCAAAGTTCATCTTTAATTGCGGATTGCGGGCTGGCTCCTCCCCCCGGAATCTTTAACTGTTTGCTCCGCGCGGCGCGTCCCGCCCGAGCGCTGCGGCCGGGCGCCTGCGGGCGCGCTCCCCGCGCAGTTGTCGCCCGTGCTCCCTAGGGACCAGTAGGCTGGGCGAGAAACGTCCCGCTCCGGTTCCCGTCAGCTGCCCAGGGGCAGCTACCCGTGAGCCCTGCCACGCTGCTGCCCGCGCCCTGCGCGGATCGTGCGCCCTCCCGTTGGTGCCGCCGGTCGGGAGTGCGACCCGGCAGCCGGGGAGGTCTAACGGGCGGCATGTAATGGCCGAGTGATCGGTGCCCGGAGCGGGTACTGGGCGGGACGGGGCGGGCGCTGCCCATGCTTCGGCGTCCGGTACCCCAGCGGACAGCGGCTGTGCCGGAGGAGCCTCCGCTGTCCTCTGGGTCACCTCGAAGGGCTCGGCTTGTGTTTCTGCCCGGGCGCGGAGGATGGAGCCGCGGGCAGCACTCGGTCTCAGCCTCCCGGTGCAGGTTCAAGCGCGGGTCAGTGAGGGAAAGGGAGGTGAGCGCGGAAAGGGAACACCCAGCCCGCCCTGCCCGGCTCCTCTCCCTGCCCGCCCTCGCCCGGGGCTCGCCAGCATCCCGGGGCTGCCGCGCCCGGGCAGGGGCGGCCGGCACCGGCCAGGACCCCGCCTGCAGCCGGGGCGCGGAGGGGCTCCTGCCGGGGCGGCGGGGAGGCTGTCCGGGACGGAGCGGCGGCTCCGGCTAGGACGGGCGCTGCGCTCACCGGAGAGCCCACGGGGTCCCCGTCCGGGGGACGCGGGATGGGGCTGCCGAGCGCTCCGCTGGGACAAACCACCGTGCTCGGTTTTTCTTTTTCCTTTTTGTTTTTCCTTCCCTTTCCCTCCCTCCCTCTTACTTTTGCTTCCCTTTCCTTCCCTGTTACTTTTCCTTCCCGTTTCGTCCCTATTACTTCTCCTTTCTTTTCCTTCCCTGTTACTTTTTCTTCCTTTTCCTATCCTGTTACTTTTCCTTCCCTTTCCCCCCCCCGTTACGTTTCCTTCCTTGCCCGCAGACAAGCTCAATAAAAGCTGAAAGTTGTGTGTGTGTTTGTGTGGGGAGAGATGTCACTTTCAATTATGATTTTTCCGACGACCAGCGCATCGCACGGGACCCTCCCTCCTTCTCTCGATGCCTTTGCGGGAGCGGGGCTGCCCGGCCCGCAGCCCCTTGCCCGGGAGGCCCCCTCGGGGTTCCTCCCCCTGCCCGGGGTGCGGCGGGGCCGCGCCCTGACCCGCGCTCCCGCGCCGGGCGCTGACCCGCGTGTGACCCGCGGCACGGACTGTGACACCCGCGTGAACCCGCCCGGCGACCGCGCCAAGTTCACTGTCTATCAAAATAACGAGATACGGTGGCCTGAGCACCGATAATTGCCACAGGAAGGCTTTATTATCTCCCCAGCTGTGTATTCCGCAGCCGTCGGCTCGAAAAGAATCAAATGGTAAAGAGTGAAAGGGATAATTAAAAACATCTTGGAAGGGGGTCAAGAAATTAACAGCCTAATACGAACAAACTTTGATTACAAGTAACAATTATTACACTTCATTTGGAAATGCCCGTGTTTATCTGCAAACAAAATCAGTTTTGAGTCTTTTATTTCTTTTTTAAAAATTAAATTCACGTTACCTCTTTCAGCGGGTGGCTATGGGGCTCCTCAGCACTTGGGGTGATTTTTAAGTGAGGTCCCGAGGAGCCCTGGCCGTCCCACGCATGGTGCTGGGCACTGTGTGCCCAGCCCTGCCTGCAGTGGGAGCCTGCATTGGTCACAACCATGCCAGCATCTCCTGAGCCAGCATTGCCCATAGGTCACAGCCACACCAGCGGCTCCTGAGCCTGTGCTGTCCGCAGATCACAGCCATGCCAGCAGCTCCTGCTAATTAAAGTTAGTCATTGCCACTTGCAGCCACCACCTACTGATTTCGCTTCTGATAGGCAGATTCACCTTTCAGGACAAGGTCAGGAGGGGCAGAGGCTCTGGTTCACAACAGGGTCGACCTGCCAACAGCACTTAACTCAGCCCTGCTGTTCAACCCGTTCCAGATTTGACCCAGTCACATTTGGAAGCCACGTTTTTGCCCCAGGTAGCATTGTGCTCACTGCACAGCCCTCTGACTGCTAATGGCAGTGCACATCCCACTGCAGGGGCCCAGCATGGACATGCAAGGGTGCTGGCCAGGGTGAGGCTGGTCTTAGCCTGGCATTGAAGGAGAACAAGGATAGAGATTCAGGGGACAGGGGAGATCCCCAGAGCCTTTCCAAAGGGACTCTGTCCTCATGCTACATTTCTGCCCTCACAGGTCAAATTGCTGCTGGTCCTTCACACAGAGCACATGGTGCCACCAGGCCCAAGGACAACACATATGATTGCCCTCACTACTTCCACACAGGGCACGTGACAGTGGGGAGTTGAAAAGAAGTTGAAAAGAAGGAAGTTGAAAAGAGCTTATTAACAGATTGCAGTGGAGCAAGGACCTAAACTCAGCCCTCCTCTCAGTGTGAGCAACAGGACTCACTTTTACATAGGACAGAAATACCCGTGTCTTAATGAAACGTTACTCAAATGCCACCTAAGAGGGTGCCGTCAGCACGCAGGCTTAGCCCCAAGTACAACCCCTTGGATGGACCCATGGAGCTGCTGTCCTGGCACCTCCCTGGCAGAGACAGTGACATGGCCACTCTGTCCAACCAGCCACCATGGGGCTTTTGTCACCCTGCAAATGCCCCCTCTGCAACATGAACAGCACCATCAGGGACAGAGGACTTCCTAGCACAAATCAGATATATTCAGAAATGTTCGTTTTCCAAATGTTTATTCCCCAAAGGCCCCTTTCCTGCTTCAGTCTGCCTCCTCGATCAGGCTGTGACTGGGAACCACAGCCTGTGAGGACCCTGGAGGGAGGCTTCATGGCAGACTCCAAGCAGCAGCACAGTGCTCAGGCACAACACACACAGCTACTACTACTGGTGAATGAGACATCCTCTGAGCCAGCTCTAATGAGAAGTGCAGGAGTGAGATTAAATATTTACAATAAAAACCACTTTACACTCTATTATTCTAGTTAAGGTAATGCTGTGGGTCTTTCCTCTTCTTAAATCTCTAAAAAGCCACGGTGCACAGGATGTTTGTCCTGCCTTGCCTATAACACCCACAGGAGATAACTCTGGCACAGAAAAGCTCCAGGAGCCTTAGCTGTGCAACTGGGCATTTTGCTCCCCATTCCCGGAGGCTGAGGGCCTGCGTGGGGCCTGGGCTGACTGGCTGAGCCCCCATGGAGGACACTCCCTGCCAGCAACTTCAATGGGTTTTGCTCCCGGCCTGGAGCTGAGGCTCACCCCAGTGCTCAGGGACAGGACTCTCCCTAACAGCTTGTACACCAGGAGGGGGGGAAAAAAAGATGTTTGAGGTTTGGCTCTGCAGTGACCCAGTGCCACACCCAGCCTGGGGCAGCAGAGATGTGCCTCTGGCAGCTGTGGAGAGGCATCAATGCCAGGGCTGAGGGTGACAGCACAATCCTGGCTCAGGCCTCACGGCCACGTCTGGGCTGCAAGGGGTGGAAGTAGAGTTGCAGCCCATCGTCCACAGGGTGCACGATGGGCACGGTCTGCATAGCAGGGTAGCCAGGGGTGGCCAGCTCCCAGCGTGCTGTGCTGACCAGCTCAATGGCCAGCAGCTTGAGAATGGCCTGTGCCAGCTCCTTGCCGATGCAGCTCCGCGCCCCACCGCCGAAGGGGATGTAGTGGAAGCGGCCCATGGCCTCCGTCCGGGTGGCACTGAAGCGGTCGGGGTCGAAGCTGCCAGGGGGGCTCTGGTAGATGGTGGCTGTCTCATGTGTGTCACGGATGCTGTACATGACACTCCAGCCTTTGGGGATCTGGTAGCCCTGTAGAAGGGGAGAGAAGAGAGGAGGAGAGGATCATTACATGCCTGTGTAGTTGGCTTTGCTTGGTGGAGGGTGAGCAGAGGATGCTTGGGGACAGCCCCAATCACCTTGTCCATCTGCTCCACAGCTCCTTGTCTCCCCAGCCTAGCTGCTGGATGCTACCTCTCCCTGAACTCCACTGCCAAGCACCACCACAGTGCCGGACATGGTGCTGAAAGCCAGCAGCAGGCAGCAGCTCCCTAGCAGCCTGCAGGTGTGCAAGACACTTACATCCAGCTCAAAAGTCTGCAGTGCCGTCCTGTAGCCTCCGGAGACAGGGGGCAGCACCCGCAGCACCTCCTTAATCACACAGTCCAGGTAGTGCAGGTGGCTCAGCTTCTCCAGGCTGATGTCCGATGGGCAGCTCTGCCCTGACGGCACCTGGGGCTCAGGGCCAGTGCAGGGGCTGCTCTGCGGGAGGGTGGGCTTTTGTGGGGCACAGAGCTGGGGAGAACTTTCCTCCGTTGGGCCTGGGGGCTCACTCTGGTCCTTGTAAACGTCTTTAGCCGTAGGGTCGAGAAATGGCTTCTCGTTGTTCCTACTCTGGGTAGTGAGGGTGTTCAGGCAGGGTCCCACAGGGCAGTGCTCACACTGCTGGTACAGCTTGTGGGACATCAGCTCCTGCCTTATTTTTTCAATCACTGGGGGGTGCTTCAGTAGCAGGAGGATCAGAGACGTGCTGGCACTGGCCGTGGTGAAAAAAGCAGCAAATATGAGCTCAATTGCTGACTCCTGGGAGAGGAAGGAAGGTAACAAGTTTGAATACCATTTTAAACTGATGACAGTTAAACAGGTGATTCAGACTGTTCTCACCTTTTGCAGGTTTTGTCCCTGTGCAAAGGGCTCTGACCCCTCCCCCCCTGCTCTCCACAAACATCCACCTACCCTGGGCTGGCAGGGACCAAAACAAGACACTCTTGTTCTTCCATTTCTGTATGAATTGGACATCGATTTGCCAAGTGACTGATGCAGAAACACAATTGAGATGAGTGCACATCACCTCCAATCCAACTCTTCTGAGCTTTCCTCCCAAGATTTACAAATTTTGAAGAAGCATTTTAGCATGCATTTTAACATACTGAGTGAAGTTAATTTCAAGCATTACACATTTTACCTGCATCTGCCAATTCCCCTTTGCACCCAGCTTTTACCCTTCTGCCTAGCCAGCAGTTACAAAGGCTGTGTATTTATGCATAAATCCTAGGTGCACTGGCAGCAAAACTGGATTGCATTTGGTCCATTTCCACTTATAATCGACCATTTGCTTGTCTGGGAAGACACTCAGACCAACAGAGCCAAAAGCAGAAAGACCTCTCTGCCACAGCAGGTCAGCAAGCTCTCCTGCAGGGATGAACACATCAGGCAAAGGATTTTTCAAGCATTAAATACTGAAGCACAGAAGTGCTCCTGATAGTTCCATAGCAGATGTGTCCACGACAAGTTAGGAGGTTAACCAGCTCAGATGGACCACAGAACAGTCAAATCCATAATAAGTGCCTTGTCCCAGCTCACGGAACCCCACATAGCCTCGCAGTTCTTTCCATCCCTGTCTACATGGCACAGTGCATGCCAGCTTGCTGCTGTGATCAACTGTTGGAAATGGTTTTCCAAAAGTTAAGGCTTACCCAGAGCTGGGTCATGGTATGCCACGTCTCTAATAGCCAACTTAACACTCAGACTTACAGCACCCTCTGAAGGTGCCACTGGCTAGATAGCACTGGACTGGGAGTGCTGAGGCCAGACCCAAAAACCGGAGGGAGAAGCACAGGGAGCTGGCACTCTGGGAACGGCTGGGACCTGGCTAGCACTCGAGCCCAGGGACAAAGCGGAGCAAAAAACCCCAGGGAAATTGAGCAGTTTCCTTTCACACAGCTATGTGTTTGGATTTTAAATTGTTCTGACACAACCGGTTTCTGGAGAGGTGAAGCCAAAATCACAGGGAGGGACATCTGAAGCCTGAAGGTACGTGGATCCAAGTCTGGTTAGGTCAAGGGTAATGTAACAAAGATTACTCTTTGCTACCGTCCCCAGTGCCATATATTGGCTAGACTACAGGCTTTTGCCAAAGTGCAGCTCTCAAGGGCATCTTTCACCCGAAATAAAACCTCTGAAATAACAGATCCCTTTCAACTCTTATCACACCTCCTGCAGGCGTCAGCAGGAATTTTCACATTCACAAGGTAGCAGACCCAGATGAAATCTCTCAGTTCCTCCGTTTGCAATTAAAACCAGAGACATTTCAATAACATGCAAAGAATTTAGGGCAGGCTCTGCAATAACAGACCTTAAGACTCCCTGCATCAACCATTGACAGTGCTGCTACATAAGTGCTGCTGGATTTCCCTGTCCTTTTTCACAAGGCCAACGTAACTGGTGAATGGGAAGCAGCACCTTCCCACAGCTCCATCAGTATTTTCCCTGTGCTTTAGACTGATTCCCCATCCGCAGAGGCAGGACAAGCGGCCTTCTGGTTCCATCCATCCAGTTGGTGACAGCACTGTAGGATGAGGTGGGGGATGTTCAGTCCTTCCAATATTTTAAATGTTCTAAAAGTCATTTTGGCAAAGTGGTATCTTTTTAATGACCTTTCCATTCCAAGCATCCTGCTGAGTTCATGCCAGCAGTGCAAATCATAGTGTATTTAGGAAAATTTCTGGGAAAAAAGTCCTTAAAAATCATTTGAACAAAAAAGCGAATTAGTAACTAATGTGTGCCAATGTCTGGAGTGCCTCTCAAAGTCAGATATATCCAAGACTCTGAGACAGCTCTGGACTTTTTATCCAATTACACAGTTTCACTGGATGAGAACTCTACTACCGTTTTATCAGAGTGGAGAATATGGCCATAATTGTAAGCATAGGCTGTTCAGTTTGCAAGTTATTTTGTTAAATACAAAAAAAGTAGAAATTTTCTAACTCTAAAGATACAGGACAGCATATGAGTATATTGTCATTTGAATTAAGTGACTTGAGTCACTGCCATGTCACTCCATGGTACATCTAATATTCCCTTATTCCACTTGTGATGAGAGCCAGAGACATGAAGAGACATTGTGTAATTATTCAAGTGTAATAGCCATGTGAATATTAACAGAGATTAATCAATCTTAATCAATCACAGTTTGAATCTGGCAATTACTTTTTAAAAATATATTTTTATAAAAAACATCCTATTAGAATAAATAATATATTAAAAATATAATTTAATTACTTTGAGAATTTATACTGGTTTGGATTGTATCTAATAGTTACTGTAAAGTTTTTGAATTATTTTAGATTTACAGATTACACTTCTACAAAATATTTATAAAACATTAAGTCTTTACACAGTTTTCCTTAAACACCTAAATAAATGACAAAACTATGTGTGTTCAATACTTTTAAACCATATTCAAACACCTTTAAACTATATTCAGCTGCTGTACCCACACAAAAGTGCTTCAAAACTTGTTATATAAATGCAGCATCATCTGTCATTCATTGACATCAAGTGACTTGGAGGTAGGAATAATGAAGTACTAATGACAATTTTTTCCCAAGATCTTTGGCAAAATACTCTTCACGTTCACTTAGTAGTTTTGGCTCAGTAAGAACTCCTGGATTCCTCACTAAGTCACAGTGCTTGATCATAGCAATCCACAAGCTACATGATCTAATTAATGATGAGGTGGTAGGAAATGACCTAGAATCCATCATTCCATCCCTGGACCCATTTTGATATATTGTCTCAGAGATTTCTGGGCTCGCAGCCCTGAGGAATACAGTGACATGATCTACATGCCGCACTATGCCAGATGCTGGGGGATGCTTGAAGAGCACACAACTAGATCTAAATATTCCCAAGATACTATCTTGGAGGTTACCAAGTGCACACTGACGTCCAGAGCCTTGGCACAACCACATAACCCTACCAGCGTCCTAAGTCAGGCTGAAACCTGGTGACTGTGAAGAGGAAAGGTAGAAGAGGCATTCACTCCCTTTTTAAATACCAGCTCTCTTCTAATGCAGACGCAATTCTACAAGACCACATTAGCATGCCAAGTCCAGGCTTTCTTGCTTGCACTGGAGAATGTGCCCTCAGCATTGGTAAGAGGAGGGCAGGAGCCAGCAGCTGATGGCAGGTTCCCACATAACCCTCCTCCTGCTCTGCAGCCCAGATCTCTCAAACAGCCACTGAGTCAGAAGGGACACTGCAGGGGCGAGGGGGCTTTCCTTACCTTTAGCTCCTGCATGGTGAATTCTTTGCCATGCTCCTTGGCACTGTTTATTATGAAATCCAGAGCATCGCTGTGATCTTCTGGGTTGTTTCTCTGCAGTTTTTCTTGTATAGCCTTCTCCATAAACTGATGTAGCATGTCCCGTGCTTTGATTCCCTGCAGGAGGCAGACACAGTTCAGGAGAGCCTTTGGAACTGCCCCCCATCCAGAGAGACTGAGGACCCCCAAGTGTGGCAATCCTTAATCCCAGGATCTGTAACAACAAGAACTGTTAATCCAGCCCTAGAGCCTTGTAAGAGGCAGCAGTGTGAGGGGAACTGCTGCAAACTCTATTGCCTTGCTGTTGTGAAGCAAATACAGCAAGTCCTAAGAAACACTTTAAGAGGAAAAGACAGCAGTAAACACATGGTACCG
Source organism: Neomorphus geoffroyi (assembly GCA_033558235.1). Classification (NCBI taxonomy): domain Eukaryota; kingdom Metazoa; phylum Chordata; class Aves; order Cuculiformes; family Neomorphidae; genus Neomorphus; species Neomorphus geoffroyi. Next base: position 17,146,785 of record JAUMJM010000016.1, on the reverse strand, counting down.
AATCCAGAGACATCTCCACTGAACAAACTCACAGTTGTGTCAGGTACAAAAGAAGCTTATCCAAAAGGACAAGAAGAGGTAATTTAGTAAAACTGAGTCCAAGCAGCTGGGCATGCCTGAGACAAGAAAAAATAAGTGGTTTTACCAGGGTATTGTAGATACACATTAATCACACCCATCTCATCTTCAGCTGCATTGCACTCCTGTGCAGCAGAACATTTAGGTAAGATCTCTGCAAGCCAAGTGATCACCCATCTCTTTGCAAAGTGTAATGGATGGATGGATGGATGGATGGATGGACGGACGGACGGACGGATGGATGGATGGAGTCACAGAGCGTGTGCTTCTGTATCAAGATGCCTCTTGCAAAAGAAGGAGCAGAGATTTGAGATGAAATATGGCCACGGTCAGATACTGAGAAGATACAAAGGCTGAGATTTGAGGTGGGAAGGGTTGGACAAAGGAAACGGGGCAAGGAGCAAGAGGAAAGACAAGGGGACCTAAATGCAAGTTGAAGAAATTGGTTAGGGGCCAGACAGGCTGTGGTTGATGTAAGAAAGGGCAGGAGGGATAGGATAGGGGCTGAAGCTCACACTGATGGCAACTTGCAAAGGGAAACTGGACAGGGAAAACCAGCTTTGAACTGGTGGAGAAGAACAGCAGGGAGACTGGGTGATAACTGGGACTGGCTGGGTAAGGTGATCCAGTGAGGCAGAGCTCACAGCAGAAATAAGAGATTAGGCAAGACCTGGCTGAAGGTGGCAAGAGAGCTGAGCTGTGGCAAGGGTGGGTAACCCAAAGGCAGAGAAGAGAACACAGAATGAAATGGGAGAGGCGAGGTGGAATGCAGGACCAATACCTACAGCAGGAATTTGGGAGGTAGGCAAGGAGGGGCAGAACAGCAGGGAAGAACTGCAGGTTGGAAGAGGCAGAGGAGACTGTCCCTCTGCTATGTTCCTCTCCAGGACACCTCGTTGTCTTTTTGTTGCTGTGGGACAAGGAACTAAAGACCATATGAGGATCTCAAGTGAAATGCTAACCTGAGGTGCCCTGTCTTTATGCTCATGCCCACAGACCCCTCTGCTGTGGGCTGACACGCATCCAGGTGGGATGAGATGGGACAGGATCAGACATGACAAACTAACCAAGGCCAACAGAAGCAACATATGGGGTAGGGAGGAGAGGAGCCCTGTGCTGTACAATGAGCTGGAGCCACTGCCCAGAGGTGACGGAAGCCAACCAGGAACAGTTGAGAAGTGCAGAGAGAAGGGGAGAAGCCTGAGGTGGGCAAGACACCAGACCCTCAGACATGGTATGGGCTGCTGTAGGTGTCCTGGCCCATTAGAAGTGCCCCTTGGCGGGTCCGGGGATGGGGTCTGTGCCACTGGGGTCCCGGTCCCTGTCCCCCAGGCAGAGGGAGTAGGGCAGGCGGCAGTACCTTGCGCAGCCCACTGAATGGTATGTTGAGGGGCAGGGAGAAGAGGTTCTCCACCAGCTGTTCAAAAGTTTTGGCCAGGTCCTTGAACTGCTTTTCCTCCAGACGGAGCCCCAGCAGAATCCGAGCTGCAATGCGGAAAGTTAAGGTTTTAGCGGAGGAATAAACGGCAATGGAGCCCGGCTCCATGCACCAGCCCCGTAGCTCCCATTTCACAACCTTCTGGATCCGCGGCAGGTAACTCTCCAGGGCGGCACGGCTGAACACTCTGGCCAGGATCTAGGAGAAGAAGGGGGGGGGAACAGAGGCAGGTGGTTAAAGCCAGGGGTCCCGTGTGCCTCCGAGGCCCAAGCCAGGGCAGCAGGTGCCACCTGGGCCGTGTGCTGTGTCGCGGTGGGCGAGAGGCTCACCTTGCGGCGCTGGCGGTGCAGGTCACCCACGGAGCCGAGCAGCGTGTGGGAGCCCAGGATGATCTGGGTGCTCTGGGGCCACTGCGTGCTGACCAGCGTGTGCTCACCCAGCAGGATCTTGCGGATGTTGTCGGCGCCCGTCACCCGCACCACCGGCCGGCCCAGGAGGTGAGTCTTGAAGACGTTTCCGTATCTCTCCCGCCGGGAGCTGTGGAAACGGGAGCCCTGGAAGCGGAGCTGTGGGTCAGTCCGGGGCTGCCGCCCGCGCCTCCCTGCCCCGTCTCGGTGCCCCTGCGCCTCACCTGGAGCAGCCAGTGCAGAGTCTCCCCGAAGAAGGGCCAGCCCATGGAGCCCCGGGGCAGGGGCAGGGCGCTGGCGCGGTCGCGGCTGAGGCTCCAGCGCAGCGCCCACAGGAGCCGGCACAGCGCGGCCAGCAGCGCCGGGGCTAGCAGCGACAGCGCCGCCGCCTCGGGCCACGGCAGCGCTGCCGGCATCGTGGGGAGCGCCGGGGGGGGGGGCTCGGGGCGGCCGTCAGAGACTGCTGCCCGCCCAGCCCTGCTCGCCTCCTGCTGCCCGATCGCCCCGCGGACACATTTATAGAGATATTGGCCACTTACGCCCGATCCACCTTCGGGATGACGTCTCCGCTGCATATGTAAGCAGCGCGGCCAAGTGCGGTGATTGGAGCGGGAGGGCTGGGGCCGAGGGGCGCAGGGCAGCCCCCCCTCCCGGAGCTGGGGGCCCCGTTCCTGTGTCGTCGTCGTCCCCCCTGCACTGCTCCCCCTCCCCGAGCCGCCCCGGGACAGCCCGGGGAAGCAGCGCGTCCCGTCCCAGCCCCCGCCCGCAGGTCCCAGCGAAACCAGACCCGAGGCGCGAAATCAATCGGGAGCACGGGTGAGGTTCATATTCCTGTATTTAGACGGTCAATAACTTAAAAATACAGCGAAAATGTACATAATTTTTACACGTTCCATTTGGTTTGTATTTGTTGGACATTCTCGTCGTGTCTGAGAGAGCCAGGGCAGTGCAAAGAGCCCGGCGGTGGGATGAAATGCGAACTGCTGGGACGGGTCTGGCTGTGGGAAGCACATACTGACAAAGAGAGGCGGCACGAAACCAACAGTGGCAAACCTATTCCTTACTGCAACCTGGGGAAAAGAACCCGGGATCTTACAAAAGTACAGTTAGAAATAGTAACCCTGAGGAACAAAAACAAAACCAAAACAAAAAATAAGTCACATTATAAAGAATTCAAATGGTTATTTACATTCACAACCTCAAGAGTAAACCCTTCTGGAAAGCAAAGCCTATAAGCCCTAATGCTAAATAAATATCAAGTCTAGTTATCAGGTAGTTTTCAATGGTACTGAAAATCAGAAGATTTTTTCATACCTCCAGACTACAAAATCTGGTATACAAAATTATGTCCAATCACTTTAAGGCTAATATACATTTAACGCAGGAAAATGATAGGCAGCATCTAAGATGCAAGTATCTCAATGCTTAAAAAACATTAAATTAGGATTCATCCAGAAAACAGCAACTAAGGGATCATTTCTCAAGTAATTCCTACCTAGAGCAAAATTCTGGACACCATGTCTGCAGATATTTAAATAACATATTTACAGTTCAGCTGTTCCATGTACAATACGACTGAGCTGGTTTTTATTGTACTGTCTCATTTTTCACCATTTGTTTACAATATACAAAATAGTATTCAATCCATTAAAAACGCGTACAAAGAATTGTTTGCTGAAGACTCCAGGTACAAGCCACCTACTGCATTCTTCCTTTAGTCGGTCAAACAAATGTCCTAACTGATATCACTGTTTGCTTAGTAGAAATAGTGGCTAAGAAATACCTCTTGGTGTGATGAGATACAGTCAATTCAACAGGCCTATGTGTGCTGGGACATACCATTCACTAAACTCCTAAGTTGCTTTACTACAGTCTCTATTAGCTTCTGCTTGTCACGATCATTCTTCCTGAACTGAGCAAAAATGTTGTTCTTTTTGCTAGAATCTTTCATTCTGGAGAAATAAAAAGCAAATCACATAGACACATTAGAAACATAATTTGAAAAGGAAAAATCTGCCTATTTAAATAGGTTTACTCTTGTTCTTTTGATCTTTCTGCTAATAAGAACAGAAAAATTACAAAACCTGTTATCTCTGTGTTCTTAAATTAAACTTCTGCAATGCGGAACTCATTTTAACAAGTATTACTTCACACATTGCCCACAAGTATTAAGCAAATAGCACTTTGGCAGAAGGCTGGCCCTACCAATTGCACTAGGAAAGAAGCAAACCAGAAAACCCGTTAGTGTCATCTGCTACCATGGTAAGTTAAGACTCTGAACGGATGTGTTTCGTTCATCATCAAGTTACCCGGTATTGTACTGCTGATCTCCCGGATCAATGGATTTAAAAACGAAATTCGGGAAATAATATAAATTGAAGCAAAAATTTGGTAACAATGCAGGCGATACGTACCCTCTGTGAACTCTGCAAAACACACATTCGCCGCGGGCAGGAGAGGAGAGAAAATATTGTTAGGAAGCGTCTTTAAATCCCGGTGCGTGTTGATGTGGTTTCTAAACGCGAGCTGATGCCCTCCCCAGCCCTCCCAGCCCGGGCTCCACCAGCAAAACCCCTCGCTTTTCCCTCCCCTAAGGCGGTAGCTCGGGCAGCGCCGGCCGCTCCCGCCGGGCTCTGCTGTCCCGTCCCCGGGATGGGATCTCGGCCCCGCACTCGTCCCGCAGCCCCGGCTCCCCGGCACTTACTTCTCCAAGAGTGTGAGGGCCGTGCCCGGGCTGACTCGCAGGTACTTGGAGGTGGCTTGCCCGTAGTCTGCCAGGTAGGTGGACCAGTCCCACACCATGAAGAGATCCAGGAGCTGCGAGGGAGCGGTGGGTGAGGGAGCGCCGATGGGCTCTGCGGGCAGAGGCTCCCGCCCGCACCCCTGGAGCCCCTGGCCCGGTAGCCCCTGTCTAGAGCCCGCAGCCTGCAGCCTCTGCCTGGGAGGTGGGAGCCCGCAGCACCTGGTCAGGAGCTTCTGCCCGAGGCCGCAGCCCCTGGCCACAGCTTGCAGCCCCCGGCCACAGCTCGTAGCCCCTGGCAGGGATCTTGGAGCCTGCAGCCCCTGGCCAGAACCCGCAGCCTCTGGCTGGGAGCTTAAAGCCCACAACCCCTGGCTAGGAGGCCACAGCCCCTCACCTGCCCGTTTCTCCCTTTGACACCTACCGCTCCCGACGTGGGCTGGGAGGCATCTGTGCAGGTTCGGCCCGCAGAGGGGACGCTAAGGGCTTCACCTCTTGCTGTTTCAGGAGCTCGCTTTAGCATGGGGACACCCGTGTCTGTGGCTGCTCACAGTAATTTAAACCAGGTTCAGGTACTCTCAATTAAGGGAATTGCTGCACTCCCCATGGTGACTGATCCCTGTGACTCAGCCCCAGGTTCGAACTGGGCCTTTGACTCACCATCTCAGAGCTGCTCTTCAACATAACAGACAGCTTCCGCAGGCGGGCAATGCCTGACCTCCGGCACCCACACAGCCCCAGAGCCTGATTCCCCTCCACGATGGTGGGTGTGGGCCAGGCACTGCTGGGCGCCCTGCCCAGGCTGCCCAGGGCCGGGGCACAGGCAGACCATCTCGGCGCAGCCTTTCCCATGACTACCTGCCGGCCCTGCTCCCGCTGACGTCAATGGCGGGGTGCCCTGGCTTCCCCCCGCCACTGATGCCTAGCCTCGCCGTGCTGCAGAGGGCTAACGCAGGCTTGCATTCAGGCTGCCCGCTGCTAGCCAAACCTTCTGTTAAAATAAGCAAGGGGAACCATGACCAACACTTTTCCGTGGCTTGCAGGGCCCGTGGCTGTTCTACTGAGCTGTGTCCTCACTGTAACCTAGAGCCCCTACCTGCTTGCAGGCCTTACCACACCAGTCAGGCCGGGAAAGGTGGGATGGAACGGGATTTTCTGTTAAAAATAACACTTTAAGAAACATAACAAACTACTGCAGGTCGTACCATTTTGTTATCTAAATAAAGAACCATTTTCACTTTAAATATCTCCTTCTTCTGAGCCAGACCAGAGCTGTTACTGTTGGGGCACAACAGCAGCGGCCCTGGCTCCTGCAGCAGGGCTGTAGCAGGCACCCACTCCTCTGCCTTCTTGGAATACGCTAAGAGCAGGGTTGTACCTCTATGCCTTGCCTTACTGAAACTTCTCAGTCAGATAAAATATCATAGATCTCCAGTAACCCCCAGAATTATGACACCAACTTAATCATAAAATAAAAGCATACACCAGGTCTTCACAGCTTCAAACTTATATGCCTTTTCCTCCAAATTTTTCTACTTTTGTTGTTTTCAAAATAAAATATCTAATTACTGCCCTATAGCTCCAAAGTCCTCCAGAGACCATTACAAACCTCAGTGACATCTAAATTTTACATTTGGGTGAAAGGTGTATAAAAAGCAAGGAGGCTATTTCATTCTCTGCTGACTACATATCCATGATAGCCATCAAGGTTAAGTGCAAATAATTCTTTCTCACAAAGTGATTTCTCAGGACGGGCACCATCAGTTCTCCTGCTGAGAATAGAACATGCCTTTAGTCACTAAGCAAACAGACTTGGGAAGGCTCCGATAACTCAGGAATTAGTGGCATTTGTGAAACCCACAGCCTCAGTTGCTGCTGCGTGTTACTCGTCATTTCTTATTACTTGCGCTACAACAGTCAGTGCCCAGTCCCCAGAGAGGCTATATGATACATTCAAAAGCACAATCAAAAGAGTGGAAAGATAGGACAGGCAGATGCACAACACAAACTGGGAGGATAAAGCCAACCGCCACAGGAACTCAACTATATAATCTGGAGACTTCGTCTTCCCTCTGCCTTGCAGAGAAGTGAACAGAATGTATTAATAATTTATTACTAATTACTACACTACTTGTCATGGGATCCACATGCAAGATTGTGCTTAAGAGAGGACTGTGCCAATGCTCTTACAGAAATTGTGTTCAGTAAATCAAAGGTGGAGGATTTTGTTTCTTATCCCTACTGTAACATTGAAATTGAGGATTGTGCAGTCCGAAGCCACTGATGATTGGTACAATTACAGTCCTAGCAAATTCAAACAAATGTTACTGCCAATATCACACAAGTGATTTGCAGACCATACTTCCAGTGCTTGAATCAACCACCCAATTGTGTTGTGGCTCTGGGATATCTCAGTGATAGTGATGCTAGGCTGGAAGATTACACCTCATTTGTCACCTGACTAAATGCAGGTAGGCTTGGAGGGCTCTAAACAAACCACGGAGTCTGTTACTTTTCACCAGCAGGTAAAAGAATGTTCTGAGAGAATATGAAGCACATTCTGTGTTCTCCAAGTCAGTCCTGGCTCTTCAGAGCGAACACCTTGAGAAACACTATTGGCAAGCGGGATGCACCCAGATCCCCTTCCATGCTCCACACTTGGTCAAAGAGCTGCACACAATCAAAGACCAGGAATATGCAATCAAATGACACATGCCACCCAGTCACAGCTCCCTTCACTCCTTCTGCACTTGTGTTCAGGGGCTGCACTGACAAATGTGCCCTGCTGCTGGAGAAAATGTGACCAAGCTGCAGACACTGCTGAAGACTGAACTGCTGCTGTGCACAATTACGCATTGTGCATTTTGTCCCCCTTACAGCTGCAGTTCTGCACTGTGGCATATTGCTGTACATAATGGGCTCTGACAGCACATACTGTACACTGTGGGTGGGCAAGAGCTGCCTGGTGTGCAGCTCTTCGGATCTGTGTCCTGGCCATTCAGATCACCTGCATCTGACTTGGCAGATGTACAGTCAATGCAGGCACTTTGTGAGGGGAGCAGGCTGGCGAGCAGCCAACGCCAGCAAGGACAGACTAGTCCTAGGACCATCGAAAGAACTTCAGCCCACCCATACAAATCTTCTCTCAAGCACAGCCCCAAAATCACCTTTACTCCTGCAGCTGCGCTGCACTGGCATGGACCTTACAGTCTGCTTCAACTTCTACTACTGTATTCTTCCTAATTTACACTGCCTTTTGCTACAAAAATGTGTGCCTTTAAATGAAGCACTTGAATTCCTCTTCCTCGTATAGAAAGACCTCTGTTAAAGTGAGACTGCCTTGGCCACAGGCATATGATCTGGAAGAGAGTCCGTCCATTCAAAGCAGCAGAAAATATTTGGGCTACTTCGTATGATTTGAATATACCCTTGGAAAGACAAAACTGGTAACAAACACTGGCCTACTTAATCCTTTGGTAGATGATTTTTATTTTAGTAAAAGATAAAGTTACTTGAAATTTTTACATAAAGATCATTGAAAATAAGAGAACAGGAAGGTGCAAAAAGTCTGGGTTTTAATTCATGCAAACAGATAGCTACATAAAATTCATCATGAAAACTTGGTCAACTCTTAAATAGAGGAGAAAAAAACCCCAAATCTCCCCCTTTTTTATTCTGTATTTTCACTCACAATAGATGCATATTAAAATGATTTTATAATGTGACAGGGACTAGGTGCGTGCAAAACCACAAGGAGAGGGAACAGCCTTTGGTAATGTTACACAGTACTCAAAGTAAAGATGTAATGGAAATATTTTGTGGATTTGGCTTGACATGCTGACATGACTCATACTACAGAGATGTAATGTGTGGGATATATTAAGTTCCACTGAAATAAAAGAAGGTTCTAAATCTTTGCAGTTTTAAATACTGTTATTACTACTAATGTGGAAAAAGAAAAAAATGTATCACGGGCAAGTCTAATCGTTAGTGTTAATTTTGCCAAAGAGAGTATCAGCTACAATTAAAAAAACCAAAAACATTTAGGGGATTTAGGTTCGGGTTCACCCCAAGGCTTCTCAGTTGTGAAGCATCAAGTACAGGAAAACTTCCTAGTTCTGTGACAGTTCATATTGTGGCAACTAGAATCAGCCTATTAAAGGTCAAATTAAAGGAAGTTTCCTACTAATATTTTATCCACTAAAACTGTTGATATTACTGAGACAATAACTAAAAATGAGATGTATTGTCTAGCAAGGAATGGTCCACACTGACATGCACTGTCATAAGAGATGTATCTGCACAGAGTAGGTCCTGGCAATAAATATTCTCCCGCCTCAAAAAAATCAATCAAAATCCACACAGTGCAGCACATCACACTGGCACTGCTGTTTGTGACTTCTTCAGAGTTAGAATGTGCATTGTTTGCCTTGACATTGCAATAGGAAAAATGTTTATTTTGCACATGCATCTTTCCAAATTTAACATGCATGGGAAATCCTTCACACTGAACAGAAAAGCAATTTCTCCTGCTACTCTCAGAGTCTGGCGACAGCGTAGACCAGAAGCTGTTAAACCGGCCACTCAGCCCCGCCTAAGGAGCCACTGAGGGTGCTCTGTCAGAACCAGCTTATTAATGCAGCTGAAACAGTGTGAAGCACCTAAAAACTACACGTATGTACTCTGCTAGGCAAGAACGATGGCACCGTTGTACTATCTTTATCCCATAACAACCATGAAAAATAAGAATCAGCTAAGACAAGCAATGCTATGCCTGAAAATTTTATAATGAAGCAAGCTATGTTTCCCCAGGAGCAAGGGAACAACGTATCTTCAAGCCTTTCCGACTACGCATAATTAACAAAATAGTCTGCAGAGAAGCATCTGTATCTGTGTGTATAAATTGTTACCAAAGAAAGAAAGGAACATGGGAAAAGCTTTATCCTTTCTATTACAGTATATCAGATGCAGTGTTCAATAGACTGTACATTTATTACATTTACAAAACAGACAAGGTACACACTTCTGCCTTATTTACAGGATTTTTCTCTTCTAAAGTTGCAATAGAATGGGAGCCTTTATTCCTTGGGATCATCAGGGCTGATGATCAGAGCGCAGCATGTTCCTTTTACTGTATATGAAACAGTGCTGTCCTTTCAAACCACATTATCAGTCACATATGTATTTCTAACACTATAGATAACTTCAGGTCTTTAGTTGCTGTTCTACACTTGCATTTTGAATGCTGCCCTACAATACAACGATTTTCTAATTTTTTGTTCCTGTCTATGTATTTTCTAAACACCATTTATGTGTCTAACACAAGCTCTTTCTGCTCAAAATAAACACCACTTGTAAAAAAAAAGTGTTACATAAAAATTACATAAAACTTATATAAAAGGCTACAGTAACCTCTTACATTATAGGGATAGTGCTGCTGTTTTTATTTAGAAGATTTTTATTTTAAACACAACAATCTTACTGTAAAAGATACTAAACTATTTTTCAGTTAAAGAGGTCCTACTTTGAGACTTTGACAGCTAACAGGTTTGGTTAACACAAAACTTTACAATACTGATGCCACAGGGGAAAAAAGTCTTTAAGATTTTAGGGATAGAATTCTGGTTTCAAATAGGGCACTTGTACCTATTCTTTAAGTTCAGAACTCTTGCTTTTTCCCAATATAGAGGTAATATGGCTGTGTTTGGGTAAAATGTAATGGTAATCGTTGCTCAGTAAAGCTTTGTCTTTCATTACCTAAAGTCCCGAGTAGCTCAGCCGTAGTCCTGAATTTAGGCCATCTTGTAATTACGTGAGAATTCTAAGCACTGGGAACCACTGGAATCGACCATCCGGCTCTTTCAATGCTGTTTCAACCTCTTGTCACATCCTCAAATATCATACAGATGCCCTTTGCTTTTTACTTTTGGGCAACTGTCAGGAATAATCTTGGAAGAGAACACAACTTTGAGAACTAGCTATGCACAGAGTCAACAGAAGGGCTTCACAGATGGAAATGGGGGCAGTGTCCATTAGCCAACACTAAGCGTGTTGGTTATACTAGAAAAACAGTAATTTTAAATTATCAAGGTAGCTTAGTACAAGTTGCAATGGTGCTGTCATCTCTTTTGCAGAATCAGGAGTGTTAGTAAATAGCTTTAACTGTACAACCATGATACAGGGGGTGGAGATAAAAATGAGGAGTTGTACACTAGTACCCTACTTACCTGTCTTTAAATCTAAATATTCCATCAAAAGAAAAGTAATTTTGACATATCAATGTCAGTTATGTCCTTCTGGCCCACTCTCTTTGCTCACAAGCTGAATATTTCTTATGCTAAACAGTTTATTAACCCCCAATCAGCCAGTTACTTCTGCACTTGATTGCATGTGTAATTACCTTTTGTCAGGTACAATTTGCCTGATAAACATGTCAGAACACTTGCTGCTTAGTCTGTTGAAACAGATAAATGCTGTCTTTCCACAGCCTTGGGGCATAATTAACAGGGAAAAAAAAGGCAGTTATAAAAACAGACAGAAGCTGATTCAGTGAGGCAGGAGTTCACAGCGCGCAGCCCGCCAAGGCCCATGGCCGGCCCGCTATGCTTGCCTGAGCGCTTATTGAGCTCCAGCCTGCTGTGACAGGGCAACAGGGGCAGCCGCAAAACCCAGAGTTAAAGTAGGTTTCCACGTGAACTTCAAAAAAGAGTGGGATGATGCCTGTTTGGAAAAAAAAAAACCAACCCAAAGTGAAACAACAGATAATGATACTGGCAGAGTCCCTGTCACCGTTATGTGTACCCTCAAGCAGACTCTCTGGGATGGGACCGGGAATCGAAAAGTTAAGAGAAGGAAGAGAAAAAAAAAATCAGGAAAAGCAAAAAGGACAACATGGAGGGGAGAGAAAAAAAAAAAAAAAAAGCTTTGTGGCATTCTTGGGCTCAGTTGTTTCTGATTTCTGCCCCGTAGTGTTTGCAGGTTATGTACCCACGCACTACGGGAGTGGAAAAAAAGAAATCCTTACCTGACCTCTGGATAACCCAAACAGGAGATTAGCCCATTTCCAAGCAAAGCAGGTTGTCACACTGTTAGGCCAATTGCTTCTATTGACACTTTGCATAAACATCTTACACAGGGTGATCAGAAAGGACTGTTATGCCATTAACGCTCTTTTTATTTTTTTATACCTAAGCCTTACAGAATAAAGGCCTTTCTGAGCCAGGGATAACAAAAGGGTCAAAAGGTCACAAACATTCTTTTAAGTAGGTAAAAATCGGGGAAGTTTAGATTCATTGAAAAGTGCAAATTGGATTTTTTTTTTGCATCTTGCACATTCCAGCACACTCAGCTTCTTCTAATTTTACCTCTAGAAAATTCACTAATCTACTTAATTGTTCATTTTTACTTTTACTTTTAAATAAGAAAATGCTAACCCCTTCATTTTAGGATACAGTGAGCCGTCTAATCTTCTCAGCTAATCAGTAATCTAAACAGATTTCGACATTACCATTAAAATCCTCGTTAGGAACAGTGTGAAAATACATAATTTTTTTCTTGAAGTTGTACTACTAAACACTCACATACAGTTTGCACCTATAATTTACACAGCATGTGGTTTGCACTGTGTACAGCAAAATATTATATATTTTCCTTTGTTTTGTTTTAGCTTTGATCAGAGATGGAAACAATCTCCCTTTAATAGTATAAAAGCCACCTGCTGGGCATCGCGGACTACAGCTAATTGGTAAATTCTTTGAAATTTAGATATAATGGATTTTGACCTCCTTAATTAAAAAAATCCCAAAGCCTAGAATACTGGTGATCTCTTCTGGGAAATGAACTGTGCAAGGCGTATACAACTGCAAGCTATGTTCAATCTTTTCTTAGGAGAGAATACAGAAATAATACTGCAAATTTTTTTGTTCAGGATGCATGGCTTTTGACCTAGAAAAAAGCCCCGTGACTCTTGTTAGCTCTGTATCATTTAAGTCTTTAAGATAAAGGACTAGCTAATATATTAATATTTCAGTTATTACTATTTATATTTGGGTTTGGAGTTAAAAAGCTCCAAAGATGAAGGCAACTTTTTAATTTTAAACACAGCAAACCCACAAAAGCCACTCACAAATGTCCAAGCTCTCGACATTTCCCACCCCAAGAAGCTCACATCGTACCAATATACACCTTTTATTCAGAAGAATAAATGGGTTTGATGACCCAAGAGGAAGCCTGTCAACCAGAATCATTGTTGTTTCATAATTTCTGACATAACATTAACCTCTCAGTGGAGCTATAATCTCATCGGTTTGTGAACTCTGAGGCAACGCTGTCTTCCTTTTGTTAAAACACTTACTTGTACTCTGCCCGGCATAATGGGGCCATGGTACATGACTGGACCTCATAGGCACTGCATTAACACAGCTACACAATAACCGCAACTTTTTAGTCTCTGCTTATGTTTTATACTCAAGTATAAATGAATATAATTTACACAGGTATACACTTATTTCCGATGAATTGACATAAACCCCCTGCACGAACATGAAGATAACGCCCCCATTAGTTCACCAAATGTTATCTCCCTGTTTATTAAAGCATGCACACCATGAAAGCACTTACTAGATTGGAACTAAAATGTGAAGGACCAGAATCAGAAGTGGACAAAGACAAGTCTTGTTCACTCTAAACATTTCCTGGTCACAAAGGAACTACTTAAGTATTTAAAACACATATATTTAAGTCCAACTTCCACGGAAAAACTACAGAGTTCACTAACTGTAGAATAACACTGCATGAACCAAATGCAATTATCAGTTAATCAGTTGGCATTCATCACCGCTGACAAATACCTTGTTAGCCTGGTTAGCAAGTCTGCCTGTCACTTGTCAAAACATTTTGTTTTGTTTACTCCTGGTGACTTATTTTGTGAATTTGGTGAATTTTAAAATCCTCCACTACTGATCACATAACTGGAGTAACATATATCAGTCTTGTATTTCAAAGTGTAAATTGATCTCTTGATCTTCGAATGTCTCCCTATAGTTTATGCTACCCTTTTTCTGGATTGGTGTAACAAATACATTTTCAAAGTGATGTTATGTGGGCTTAGCTATGCAATTCCCATTAGTGTCAATGGGGGTCGCAGGCTAAATTCCTAGGCAATGCTTTGAAAACTGAGCCCCAGATTTTCAAAGGAAGGATAGTTTGTGTTAGAAAGACAGTGTCTTTCAATTTTTAAGCCACTGCATTAAATGAGCTTTTTTTTAAAGCACTATGCATTTAAAAATTGTGTGTAAATTGTGGACATTTAAATGTTCACAAAAATGAAACAGTTTTATATTTAAATGCTTCCACCTGTTTCAAATTTATAAGTGAAAACCATATCTGTCACTATCATGAATGTCGGGACGCAATCTTTAACACATTTTTAAGTGTATAATGTATAAACTCAGAGGTTATGACAGCTGAACCACTGGGAATTGTTGTTATGCTAAGAAAAAAAACAGAAGTTATTTGTGTTCAGTTAAGTATTTCCTAACCTAAATTCTCTGAACAGGTGGAATTCTTTACTAAAATTTGGGCCTCAAGGTACACTCTGGGAGATGCTCGGTCTCGTTGTATCAATGAGCAAGCCCAAATACTTTTCTTACTGTCTGGCACTTCAAGTGAACTTAGGCCTGCCTACACAATAAAACGCTTGCTATTGAAGTCACATGAACAAGCTTGTTGCTGTTACCATAACCAGAAAATCACTCACAACGTGTAATTTTTACAAATACCATTAAAATTTCAAGCAGCCCAAGATGTAACATCCGAAGAGAGCCATTGAAAAACAGTCACTGAAGGAAACAGAAACAGCTAGGCCCTCTGCAATACACAATATAGCAACAAGGAATACCTCTTCAAAGAATATTTGTTTAATTACGATGCAAATGTTTATTAAGAAGTGTATTCTTCATCATTATTAAAGAATAAGCTGGGCTAGTAGCAAAAGAACCATCTTTTGAGTCTAGAAACAGGGAAGAGTTTGAAAAGCAGAGCCTGGCAGACAGTCAGGCTCCAGAGGGCACAGGCTCGGGCCAAATTGCTCCTGTCAAGCCCGTTAGCCCGTACACGAAGTCCCTTTAGACAAAGCATAAAACTATGTCAATGGTAAAATTTGTGTGGATTAAAAATTGTGTATTATGCAATGGTCAGGTCAGTCACTATTTTTTTTGTTTTTGAGCTTGTGAGGCAGAGGCATACACGCTCAAAAAGCACGCAGGGGTAACAAGTGCAGCCCCCCAAAAGAGGACATTCACCTCTGACCCGAACAAGACTTTGAAAGCACCATTTCAGTTTTTAAAATTATAAAGTATTTAATATAGCACAGTTAAACTTACGCTGTCATTTTCATTTGGCTTCTCTTTTTCATTTTTTTTTAGACAGAGATTTGCAAGTAGCACTTAAACAGTAAATTTTACCAAAAACATTAACTGATTTTTAAAGGTTTGATTAATAAACTTACAATTTCTATAAGCACTTTTTTCAAATGCTTGAGACTTATAACAGACTTGCTTTTAAGTATTTGCTTGTCGATGAAATAATACAAGAAGTGGCATGTGATGTGGCACAGTACCTTAAAATACTTTTTGTGGGGATTAAAATGGTATCATTTGTCTCAATCTTTCCTGTAAAATCTGCTTGAGGTGTTTCACTAAAAAGGTGTACTCAAAGATTTTAACATCTACTGTTAAAATTAACTGTTTTAGAGAAGTTGGGAAATAATTAAAAATCATGTAACTTGGTGCAACTGGAATAAAATTTAAACACAAAACAAGTTCACTTCAACTTCCATAGGTTGTTCTGGAATTGAACACTCTTGTCCCATCTATTTACTATTCAACAGTACCCATGTAGGTAACTAGATGCCTGCAGTCTCACCAGAGATATCTATACTATATCATAAAAAATCTGAGAAATGCTGTTTTAAACTAATCCAAGCTGTCCTTGTGTGCTTGCGCACCTAATCTATAAAGTCAGACTGCTGTACCCTGGAACTAAACACCCATAGTGGTCTGCCCAAGTATAATCACAACTCTTAAGTTTAAATTTTAGTCCAATTACTTCTAGGACTGAATAAAGGAGTTTTAGATACATGTCCCTGGAGTGCAAATGTAAACTGATGCCTACAGTAAGACAAGCAAACATGGCACAGCTCCATGGCATCAGCCTTGTGCTCGCAGAGGAGGCAAAGATTTCAGCTCTTTGTGTGAAGCTGCAGCTCACAAAACTGACCCAGGAAGCTGCCAGCCTGGCCACTGGGAATTAGCAATTCAGTGGCAGAACAGGATATTTCCTTCTCCTAGCTTTCCAGTTATTTCTTGTCATATTCTGATCTGGACCAAAACAACAGAGAAAATTACATTTAAGAAAAACACTGGAAATACATCGTTACAGAGATTCGGGCTTCCAGCCAAACAGGAGGGTATACATCAGGTCTGTAAGGTTTATTAGTACCTCTTGATTTTGCAGCATTTGGTCTCCACAGAGGTCAGGGATCCCTAGTGTGCACCTACAAAACCCTTTATCTCCACTGAGGTAACCAGGGGGTTCCACAGAGGAAATCTGTAGGGCAATTCACAGGTAGGGGGAAATTGTTTCAATGCAACAGTCTAATTATTTTTTCATATATGGGTTGTTTTGGTTTATTTTTAAGATTAGCATGGTTCTGAAAAAGCTGCAGATATAAAATAAAAAAATCACAGTGTCTCAGTGCTCTGAATTCTTCTGTTAGGTGGCCACCAAAGCCCTCAGCATTTTAAACATAAGGTGTCTTTCTGAAAAACCTCTGCAAGCAGCAGATACAAATATAGAAACTGTTCAATAAAGCATCTCAGCTGATCTTGGATGCTGAATTAGAATATGTGGAAAGCCATCAAAATCTAAGACATAACAGGCCAGAAACATCAGCATCATTCTGTTTGCATCCAGAAACAAAAATACAATGCAATCCATAAGACAAACACACATGTGCTCATCATGAGTTTACTGTAAACAGATAGCTATTTCTTCCAAAGCAGTGCATTCAGGGTATGGCTGCAGAGCCACCCTTCATAGCAGATGAAGTTACACCCCTTAGGGAAAGCTATACTAGACCGGGGAACCACTGGACAAGGAATTCCATAAGCAGTAGCTCAGGAATGTAAATACAGACAAGCTAAAAGCAAGGGAAAAATCACTAGACAAAAGTTTCACATTCTTCCCTGGACAACCTTCACTTTCTTCTTCAGCTACTCCCACATTTATATCTGTCAAATGACTCTATAAACATTTTAGCAAATATTAGAGCCTATATAAAATCCTAGTACTTGTTTTTGTTTCTCTTGTCTAGCCAACTTGGTTTAGCAAAGGCTTCTGAGCCCAGTAAGTTGCAATAACAAGAAACCCAGATAACTCAAGAATTTGTTTTTGTTGGCTTTTTGCAAAAGATCTTTCTTTTCCTGCTGCTATGTTTGCAAACGTTTCAGGAAAAACACTTTCTGCTTAATGTCAATAGTCCGCTATTACTTCTCTAAGATTCTCCTCAGAATTTGATCTTTTTACCTACAATGCGCATTTTCTCATTACAACTCAGATGATAATAATCTCTTAAAATGTTTAATCTTAAAAATTATTTTCACAATTATTCTGGAAGAAAAAAATTACAAACTATGCAGTCTGTAATTTGTAATAATTACAATAATTACACTTCATATCTCAGCTCCAATAGATCCCAATATACATGAAACTTACTGCTGAGTAATGATGGTACAATTCAACTTCTAATGCCTCCTGCAATTTGAAAAACTCTTCCCCTGATTTTACTTGCCACTTTGAAATGTTATCCCTTTCTGGCAAGTAATCCCGTGCTAGATTCTTTTGCTTCTTAAATGAATATTATTCTCACCCTTTATTGACTGACCACATCCATTATCACATGTAAGCAGTGTTAATCCCCTAGTAATTAACACCCTTATTAAAGTAATTTTAACTCAAAGAAGTTTAAATCACATTATTGGTTTATTTTAATTAAGCTATGAGGACTGTTTTTACACTGTCATTTGAGTTTTCTGCTTGTGCCTTTTCAATCTACCAGTTATGCAGGTTCCCCCTGCACCACATTACCTATGTATTTCTGTCTAGGAATTATTCAACATTATTCTTTTCCACTGTGAAGCTTTTAAACTACCCTCTATGTCAATGAATGCAAGACTCAAGAACTATACTGAACATATTACCATTCCCAAAACTATCACTTGGATGTGAATTTCGATGATATAATCAAATCTATACATCCACTATCCGGGACTCAATATCCTGTATGTGCTAAAAATGAAGGAACTACTTTTAACGTCCTTCTCATACATCCTAAGCAAGGGCAAATATTTTTACTTAAACCTTATACTGGCAAAAAAGGAAGGAGAATCTGAATGCACTGAGTTGTGCCACTTACAGAGGCTGGCTCAGCACATTTGCCTGTTACTTTGTAAATAAGCCATTTTTTTAAATTGCATTTTTGTGCGTATGTGTGTCTGCTGCATGCTCCTTCCTAGGGGAAAAGAACTGATGTCTATGTTCTCTTACAGATCTCAGGTAAGCCTACTCAACTGACATGTTTGACACAAGGTCAAAAGATGAAAACTGTTTTCTGGTTTAACTGCATCATGTTACATTGCGCACTCTGGAAGAGTGCGGGCTAATTGTGTGTCCTCCTAGAACAATTCCCTGGAGGCATGCCACTGAAACCAGGAAAGCTTGCATTCTCCTAGACATAAGGCAACCTGATTGGCTTCATGGACTTTATACACCATTAACTGTGCACTGAAAGGCTTTTCTTTCTTTGGGTAAAACTATCTCTTCAAACTTCTATTGTTTTACAAAAAAAATGTTCTTAATGGATGTCAGCATAAAGCATAGAAAAAGATAAATACAGAAAGAGAAGGATAAGGACAATAAAGTGCATTTATAGACAGGAACTTTTTCCTCTTTTTTGGTCCTTCATCCCATATATTTAAGTTCTTTTTTCCCCATCATCTACTACTTTCATCTACTCATCTTCTGGCATTTTTTCATTCTTTTTTCTTCCACCATCACTCTGTAATTATGAGGTCTCCTAAATTTGCTACTAATGCTCTGGGGAAAGTCCTCTTCAAGAGTTTTTCTTTAGGTTCTAAAACATGTAAAACTTGTATGTAAATTTTGTTTATTTCAAAATAGTGCAACTCCTAAGATGACAAATTGCTTCACACCAGACACCCATAAAAGACATAAATGTTAACATCTAAGCCAGTATGATATAAAACTGTGCCTAAGAACAATAGTATAGTATAGTATAGCTTATAGTATAATCAGTTTGCTTCTATCAGAAACCATTTATTCACATAACAGTAGGAAATGCAATAATTTCTTTTGCCACCTATTAGTATCTTTGTACTAACAGAAAGAAAATATGAGGGTTTTAATCTCACAGATTTTACTGACTGAAGGCAGTCAGAGAGTCAGAACAATATTTTTTAATTTGTATTTCTGCAGTGCTAAAACACCCAGATGAAGATTAGTGTCACATTATGGTACATATTGTACAAACCTTTTTGAAGCTATGATCTTTTGTTTTAAGACACTATGATCCAAATTAATAAACATTCATTAACCACTTTTCATTTATTAAAGTCCTTGTCATACTATGTCTATGCACATCCTTCCTTCTGTTGTTACTGTTCTGAAGCAGAGAGCAATCCTTTATTTCTTGTTGTAAAGGATTCATTTGATTTTACATTGGCCCTATAGTGACTTCCAAAGAAGAGACGGACTAACTTTCTTTTCACAGAAGAGGCTAAAAAAAAGGAAAAAATGAGATATTTTTCCTGCTGCCTGTGATTGACAGATAATTTAGAGAAGGAATGGAATCTAAGTATGTGGATTGATGCAACTGAAAAAATATTGAAGGCAAATCTGCAGGGTTAAGGGGTTAGTAGTGCTGCCCAATACATCCTACATACTGGTGATACTATCAGTGTAGCTAAGACTGGAGGATGTAAGCAACTTGGGGCCAGAAATTATTGAATACGCTAATGCAGCTACCAGCCCCATGGTTCCCTGATGGGTGGACAAGGACTCATAGATGTTAAAAGAATACAAATAACAAGTAACTTGAAGGAAAACAATTATTTTCTTCTCTTGTGTTGTTCAATTAACAATGCTTATTCATTACTCATAGGAACCACATACCACCCACCGGATTCAGAGGAAGTCCTGTGGAGCTGGGGGCTCCAAAACTGAACTCCATCCATCAGCTAAGGGCTACAGAGGGCTCAGACACAATGGTAGAGATCCCGCAGCAACTGGCTGTCAGCAGGGAGACAACCGCTTGATACAATGTATTCACAACTTCAGGGAAGTCATGCACCCAAATCTTGCTTCTTTACATTTATATAATTTCTTACATGACAAAGATAAAGGTGAAGATCAGATGGAGAGCAAAATTGTTAGCAAAAGGAAACTATTAAAGAGAAACTTCATTCCACTGGATAACTTTGATTGAATGGGAAGTGTATCAGCAACTCAAGAAAGGGTAAGCAGGAATTTACACATATAATAGGCACATGAATCAATTACTTCTAATTCAGACAAGAGAATTGCTAATTGAGAAATTATTTGAAAGTGATCCTTCTGAAACCTTTCTATTAAGAGGTCCTTCTGCAAAAGAACAGAAACCTTCTCCAGATAAAGCTTAGTTTGTACTTTCTCTCATAATAACCTTCAAAGTCACTATTTTACAAACGGTTTCCCAGACATGCAGCATGCCAGTTATTGAAGAAATTTAGTATCTTATCCAAGAAAACTGAAGCCTTTGGGTTCTGGCATTACAGACAAGGTGTAAGAGGGATATGTACTTCAACTACCAAGGATACAATTTCAGTGCCATTCAGGTTATGATCTTACAGGGAATTCCTCTGTAACTTCATGATGAGTCTTCTTTAACAGAAAGGTTTTCTGGAGACATGAAGTTTTTACCAGAACAGCTCTGCAGATTTTGAATGAACTGATAAACTATTTCTAAACCTTGTCTTGTGAAAGTACTGATGACTAAGAGCTGAAAGCTGATTAAATGTGGCAGGTGGTAGTATTCAGATAGGGACTCAGATATGTCGATCTAAACAGTCTTGACAGCAGGTTTTGGCTATCTTTTTTTTTTTTCTTTTTTTTGTAATATCTGCTTTGATCAACGTCTCCAGTGAAACTTTTAGTAATTTCTATAATGGTACTATTTAGAAGCTGGAACACTCCTGCACTGGTCTAAGTAGTCAAGAGTTTCACCTGCACATGACATTAAATCAATAAATACCATTTCCTGTCTCAGTTCCCACACATATAAATTTACCTAACACCAACAACTTCCCACCTTTTGTTCAACTAAGGCTTATGTTCTTATGCAAAGGCTGTTATCTGTGGGTCTCTAAGTCAAGCTGAGCCAGCACTTCACAAATTCTGTCCTTTTCTAAATAGACAGTACAGATTTCTTGTCAGCTCATCTAATTCTTGGATATATCTAGTTTGGCAAGTGAAGAACCAAGAAAACCGTATACCTTAAGTGAACTACCTTACAGAAACAACAGGAAAATTATTTTCTTATTTTTGGTAACTTCCACGGTTTAGGTATCTAGAGCATTTTTTAATGTCAATTAGGAGATGACATCTAGTTTAAGCATTATACCTTTCATAACACAATCTTTTGTGCACAAACTAATATACTTCCCTCTGGAGAAACTGGTACAGTTTTTGCCATAGATAGTGTATTTTGTAGTTACTTGGCCAAATGTATAGTGTTTTTGTTAAGTAAGTACTGATAGTGCTACTGAAGTAAAGTTACAGCTTTTGTACAACCAAGTTTTCAAAACCCGTTTTCAGGTATGCCCCCTCATTGTCAGTAAGCCAGGATCTAGAGCAAAAATCTGATACACTATTAGCATATTATTTTATATATAATATATAATATTATATTATCTGTTGAAAAAGAGGAATTTGGATATTGAACTGGATACAATCTGTTTTGCATTGAATTTGATAAATTATTTAATGTCCCAAAGAACACACATGCACCTAATAGCTGGCACGTGTGCTATTAGTTCCTGGCAATAATGGGGTAGGAATACCTACTGCCAGGAAATGACTGATTTGCCATCCTGCTTTTATTCTGCAAATCCTTATCAAGATAGCATATCCAAAGCCATGATTGTTTTTGACCCCCTGCTGCTAATTTCTGTGCATCTGTTTCCAAAGCTTCCTAATTCTTACCAGCTGGCAGGTATAAATCCCATCCAAGTAATGAGCTTACTTGTTTCTGTGTACAGAGCACTGATTGAGATCTTCCTCACAAATATCTATACACATAACTTGTGACCTGAGCCTACTGTCATTATCTACAAGCTTCCCAGGATATAGTTGAATAGGAGAAATTGAAAGTAAGAGATTCCACCAGGGAAGTGCTTACAAACAAAAAGTCATGTTCATATGAGGAATTCCCATTTACTTGTAAGAACACAGTATTCTGAAAAGACCCTGTGTGTCCCCTGCAAGTCAGATAATACACATTTAGCATGCAGTCATACTCAAATAACTGTCATTTTGAACACAGCTATGCATATGCATGCTACCCCTGTATGATGCAAATACATGAGATATTGAGCCTTGAAGCATCCCCGTCTGGCTCACAGTGTGCCTCAAGTCCTGCTTCTGCTTTAGTACAGAGTCAATTTATGGAGAAGGGGAAGGCCAGTAGAGCAAGATCTATGGTCTGAAATCCAAAGAGGTGCAACTCCTGTTTCGTTGCTGTCTGAAATCTGAGCTCCTTTCTTTAGCTGAATAAGCACCATTGCACTGAAAACTAGAGAAGCACAAATCCCATTACATAGTACCCTGAGGCTGTGCTTCATGTTACAGATGTAACGTGCTCCTCTGCTTGTTCAGAGAAGCTGGGGAGTGCATGGGGTGGGGAAAGGGATCAGTAAGCATTGTGAAAAAGCCTCTGTGAAGATGAAAGTCTCAACAAGCATTTCCCTCAGGAAGCAAAAGATGAAATATTCTGTACTACTTGCTAATTAAAATTTCAGTCTGTTGCTTTATGAAAGAGAAGCTTACTTTTATCTTTAAACTCTTAAGTTTTTCAGATACACTGTAAGGGACTGCCTCCTCTTGGAAAATCCCGATGTTGTTTCAGGTCAAGGCTTTTCTGCAGAGTAGAGGCCAGGGGTGGGTCCTACTCATTTCAAAGCCTAGGCACTGTATGGGCTGGCAGCTTGTGAAGGAAACCACAG
Source organism: Neomorphus geoffroyi (assembly GCA_033558235.1). Classification (NCBI taxonomy): domain Eukaryota; kingdom Metazoa; phylum Chordata; class Aves; order Cuculiformes; family Neomorphidae; genus Neomorphus; species Neomorphus geoffroyi. The sequence goes on along the minus strand of JAUMJM010000016.1, from coordinate 17,123,787 downwards.
CACACCTTTAAAGCTCTTGACCTCCAAAAGTCACCGTGGATAGGTTTGGCAACAGGTTGCAACTTATTCTCAGAGGTCTTCTAAAGCGCTCAAGAGCATTCTCCACAGGGAACACAGATGGTGAGAGCTTCAGTATGCTTTACGCTTGGGGAATCGGAGACAAGCCAGAGCTGAAACGCAGTTACTACCACAGGAAATGAATTCAAATTAAACACTACAAACAAAACAGTAGGGAAGACTGAGCTGTCAGCCTGCCTTCAGCGGCAGACAATCCCATGGCTGGGATTGAAGCCCAGTGATCTGTTAACACAGTTCCTACCTACAAAGTTCTGAGTTTAACAGAACAGTAACATCTCTCAGTGGTGAATGAGGAGGACGGAGGAGCACTGTATTAAGTACTAGTGTGAATGTTCTCCTTCAAATGAATTTATACCTGCTGCATGCAACACTGCAGTTTGAAAGGTTAGCGATATTTCTCACCAACAATATACCAGAAAATGCATTACAAATTAGATGAACAAGCAACTCAATGTAATTTCCGTTATGCTTTGGAATCAGAAGAAAATGTATTATACCTTTAAGTATCAAGTATCAGTTTTTGTAAGGAATACATACTGTGCATTCACAATAACTTGAGCTCATAGAAGTGCTCATCTCCATACTCGTTTACACAAATCATAAACGGTCTTACAAAAATATTATCTTCTAATGTTTCTATGATAAATTATTCTGTATACTAATCATATTTATTGCATTATGACTTTGTCTAATTTATCTCTAATGTTAGCAAAATGTTAACCGAATTTCCTGAAAATCTTTGAGAATTTTCTCCCATACCTATACAGAATTTACGGACTTTGTCATTCACAGCCTTGTCTCATAGACTGGGACACAACACTATCAGACTGCAAACTATATGTTACCATCTGGGTGGAGATACTGCTATGGTGGCTGCTTAACTCAGGGGTTACCAACAGCACACGACTATGTTCACTTGAGATGGCTGTCACTGTTGCAGGACCAGCAATGATAACAACTGGAAGATACTAGCAATATGTACTTAAGCACCAAAAGAACACAGATGAGACACAGTTCTCCTCACCCCTGACAAAATAAGAAATTCCATCATCATCCAGATAAGTACTTGTCTGAGATCAGACAGTAGAGGAAGAAGGCCTGTTTGGAATTGAATTAGTGCTCATGGCAGAAAGAAACACTGGAAACAACTTGCAAAGGCTAGAGTGAAAAGAAGTTGAGCTACATCTGTAGCTTAGTTTATAGCTCCACAGGCAATGATATGATTTTAAGAATAGGCATTTGTTACCACCCAGTTGGTTAAGAATCAGGAAATTTGCCCTAGGAGAGCAACTATGGACCTCAAGGTTACCACAAGGTAGCCTTGTCCACTACACACTACACTGGCTCTCCAAAGAACGGTACACAAATTGTAAGATTCAGGCCTTTTCTCACAGTATTCAGTGTTCAGAACATCTAAGAGACAAAACTAATTCATGCCAGAGGCTGAGCTTCCTCAGAGACTAATTCAAGTAGGATGAACTAAGACCTGTTTACTTTTGAAGGTTAATTCCAATTGACCTAGGATCTGAATCGGTAGCAAAATCCCCAAAGCTCATTCCACCTCAGTTTGGGTCACTGCACTATTTATCCAAGCTCCCTATATAGATGGTAGCAAAAGATTATCTTCAGAGCATGATCCAGGTTGCAGGAGAGCTGTGTCATCTTCATGAGATGCCAGAGACCAGGCTGTTTAAAGCAGCACATGCCAGTTTGACAATTGCCTTGCTGAGCTTACCTCCCTCTCAGTGGCTTTAAGTAAGAGGGGTGAAAGGGTGCCTGTAGACAGGACCTCAACTCATACGCAAAGACGAGTGGCATGAGGCATGACACAATTACTACAGCTATACAGAACCACCAATCTATCCCAATTTGCTTAGCAGCTGCTCACTGCTGTAGGAGCCGCAAATTTCTGGATGATTCTCTATTAGTATGGGGAACTGTATATTGGTATTCTCCCTGCAGTCAACTTCAGGTATCTCTCTAAGAAAATCCTGTGTGTTATTCTGCAGTCTTACAGCCACTGCCCATCTTCCTAGGCTAGAAGCACAACCCTGTCTTCTCAGCCCAGGGATGAAACAACATAGGTACAGATACCCTTGGGAGAATAGTCCATTGGCTGCTATAGATGTAAAGATTTCCACTGATGCAAAAGCCAAGTATGTTTTTGACTATGCTTGTTACCTATCAGTCAGCATAAAGCAAGTAAAATGGACACTTCCATTTGAAGTTAAGAGTGGTGAAGCATTGGAACAGGCTGTTCAGGGAAGTGGTGGAGTCACCATCCCTGGAGGTTTCAAAAAACACATAGATGTGGCATTTCGGGACATGGTTCAGTAGGCATGGTGGTGCTGGGCTGATGGCTGGACTTGATGATCTTAGAGGTCCTTTCCAACTTTAATGATTTTAAGAAGTAGACTACACACATAGAATAGACTGTCCAAACATGAAATTATCCTGCATTCAGGTTTTTTTGGGTTACTCCATATGATACATAAGCTTTTAAGAACTTCAGAAATTGTGTCCTGCCCAAATAATTTTCTGTCTTGTGTGCCAAGCATATATAGAAGAGCAGAGTCAAAATATAAAAATCAGAAATTCATCTATGCACATAAAAGTCTTCCACCTGGCAGAAGAAAACAGAATAGAGAACAAATGCAATTTGCATGATTAGTCAAGTACACTAAGTCACCTGTGTAAGATGCTGAGATACAATAGTTACGGGAACAGCACAAAAATCTTGTATTGATTAGGGTTAGTACAGACTACTAAGATCTTTAAGGTGTACGTTAAGTATGATGAGCATAAGAGGTGACAGAATAAAGACAAAGAGGTGGCTCATCAAAGGAGACACCGGTAAATGCCTGACCCTTCATGACTCCTGGCCTCTTAGAGCTTCCCACTACTAACTACTGTTCTCTTCTTAGAGGCAGCTCCTCATGCCAACTATTTCTTTTTCTGTTTGCTCTTCTACATCTGTGGAAGGAAGAAGGAGAGAAGTGGGCTTGCTGTGGACAACATGCTGTCCATACATTGTCTTCAGAAAAAGATAGGATCAGGAACTGCTAGGATGAAAATACCGATGGCAATTCTCTTCAAAGCTGCTCCCCCCCATAGTAATAATCCAAGTGTAGCTCTTCCTTCTCTGTCCTGCAAGCTGGCTCCTTCTAAGTGACTTTACTTCTTTACTAAAATGCGCTCCAATATCCTATTGCCCAATCCTCATTAATCTTACACACTGCCCTACTACAGCAGAGAGTGAGTAAGCTGTTGTTGAGATAACTGGCTTCCATTAGCAACCATGTGATTGGCAGGACGATAAAGTCTTTTCCCTTGCAGGTCAGCTGCTTTTTAAGAAGAGGGCAATCCTGCTGATCCATCTTTTAGCTACAGTCTCTCACTGAGTCCCAAATCTCCTGCCTTTTAGCTTTGATACGGTTCAGGCTTACCCCTTGTATCAGCCCCTACCTGTCATCAGCTCCTCTGTACCAAACAGCCAATATCAGGAGTTTGACCTCAGGGCACAGTCCGGGTGGGCAGGTAAAACCTCACCACTGGACCTACTTCCTTATCTTTCATATCCTGCAATTCATGAAAAAGTATCAAATTCAAACTAAAAACTAGAAGCATGACCTTTTATAAGAACTTTCTGAAAAGGCTCTGTTGCCTTTTTAAGTATTCTTGAAAAGAACTGTCATCCACCCTATTAAGATAGAAATGGATCACAAATAAGGAAGAGAGGGAAAATGCTGCAAATTCTCAGTAAACCTTTTTAATACCTTTTGGTAAGGCACACAAAGATACAGTAAAAAACCACAAAACAAAACAAATACACTAGAACTATTCTAAATCTACAAGCTTCTACGGCAACCCAAAAGAGAGCTGCCCAGACTTTGCTATTTACGAAGTAGCTGAAATGGATTAGATTCCCTTGGCATACAGAGCATCCTCTACAAAGCATTACTTGCATCAAGGGAATTCTAAATATAAGTTGCTGAAATAAACTCAGAGCTATCATAAGCAACATAATCCCTATTTATGTGACATGCTCCACAGCTGCTGCTTAAAACATACAAAAATATTATTTATTTCCTGTAGCAAGTTTGTGCACACCCTGCCCTACTGCATAGCTGGAAATCACATCTTCCCTTGAAACAAACATAGGCTCTGCAAGGATTTATACTACTTTGGTCGATGACAGAAAGGGTGCCAAAATCTCTCAACATCCTTCCCCTTCAACTAAACTGACTTAGTACCAATTGGAAGATGTTTTCTCACATCTAATATTGACAATAAAAGGAGAATAAAGAAGAATTCAAAAGAGGAAGCCTGCTAGTCAAGGCAAGACCTGTGGTATTTGAAGTCTGGCAAAGTATATCTTTACATACTGAATTCTGGGACTCCAAATGCACATGTATCACATGAACAAATCTTATGGCCAGAATCCTGTACCCTACTCATGTAGTTCAGACTTATCCCATTGTAGATATCATTCGTTCTTGTATTACTGTGCTAATGTAACAGGCAACTCTACCTTTTAATTTTCACATAAAAAAACCACACTTTAATTAAGCCCTTTCTAATTATTAGGAGAAACTGGAATACTTTTCCCTCAGGAGTTTTCCGTTCTGAAATGCCTTTTCATTATCTTGCTGTGAAAAAACTACTAAAATATTAACGGCAAAAATATTCTTTTGCTACAGAACTCTTTCTACATTTCTCTTCTTTTCTGATGACTTTGACAGGTGCTGAAAAACATGACCAACACCTACAGTGAGCTAAACATCTTCCATGTCAAGTTAATGATTCATTTCACTATTGAAATAACACATTTGTGATTTTGTGAAATAATAAATATTTTCTAAAAGCTTACTTCAAGTATGAAAGGTTTTTGAAAATTATTTGCTATGGGAGGACACTGTTGGAATTTACAGAGAGCAGGGAATAGAAATAACTACATGAAATTAAGATAAGTAGACTTTAGTCTGGAAAAACCTTCCTTTCGGCAAGAACTATGGAAAAGTGCTTCCAATATTAAGGCATTTAAAATAGATACAAAATCGATAGAGACTAAAGATCAGCCAGTTTGAATAAAGCTGTTTTCTAAGAGTTTAAAAGAATTCTATGTAACAAATTAAGGAAAGGAAATGTTAAATAATACCATGCCTTATTCTGCTCTCTGGGGAGTAGTTTTGTAGACAGAAACAATTGCTCAAAATGCATTTAGGCCAGCATACACCAGGGTAACATGTACACTCTTGCAGAAAGGTGTCACAGGATCTTTACAGAATGGTCAGGACCAAAGTTCAATCTTATATGCATGTTAACAGTACCTTAAGTAGCACAGTGCCCCCTAACAACAACACATTGGAGAAACAGTTTTACGCTAAATTACAGGGAATAGTGCCACTAGTAACACTTCAAATAACCGCTTTTCAAAACTAATTACATGGGAATGCAAAAACATGAAAGGTTCTTGCATTTAATAACCTCAGCATTGGTCAAAAGGGGAAATTAGTAGGATAAAAAACATCAACCAGTGTCTTACTTGTCTGAGGTCGATGAAAGCTAACTGCAGGGTGTCTCCCTGGAATCCTGGCACAGGCTCAGAACTAGCAAACACTGCAAAGAAAAGTTAAAAATATTACAGATGTAGATGTTTAAAAAAATCTATCAGAATAAAAACTCTATGCAATATGAAAACTAGCAAACAGTAAGATTAAACTAGTTTGACAGAAATACATCAAACTAATAAGTCACAGTGATTAAAACAAAATAAACCCACAAATCACTTTCCCATTATTTTTCCAATAATCCCAAAGAATATTACAGTTAGGAGTATTTTGAGGAATTTTGCTTAAACCTCTAACCCAGTAGTAATTCTACAACCATAGAAGCCAACATCTTTTTTGGCCTGAGGTCAATGATTACTGAAGAATTTCAAAATAATACCAATTCCATGGCTGTCAACATTTTTTAAAACATCTGCTTTTGTTACAGCATCCGCCCTATAAAAGCCCTACCTCTGGCCAAACAGCAATAAAAGACAAACACTAAGATGGGAGTAAGTTTAATGCATAGATGACAGGTGGAAAGCTCTACGTGCCACATTCACAGCAGAGCTGAAATGCCTGTTCACGCCTTTTAGCCAGATTATTGATAATGAACTTCCGTGCTTTTTGAACCCAAAAATAGGCTGTTGAAATCAGAAGGCAAAACTAAATTGAAAATACAAAAAAAAGGGAACATCTAGGGCAACGAAAAAAGTAAGCTATTTGTTTAAATTAGGAAATTATCAATAACTGTGAAACTTAAAAATAAATATACTTTTTATTGTTCTTATCTCAGTCATATGTTAACAACAAAAACACTTGTAGAAATACCCACTGCCTCACAGCCCCCTTCAAGTTAGACATCCCACTTTAAAAGAGTTTAAGAGCATTTTTCTTATGCTCTTCAGTTAGAGCTCTTAACAAAACAAAGCAGTAACAGTTTTAGAGAGGTATCATCCCAGGCAGTGAAAGGTAACATGTTTTTCCAAGTTTTAGAAACAGATCATGCAATGGTATAGGAAATAGAACAAGTATCTAAAATATTTCCAGACCAAGTGCTCAATTCTACTGTGCATATGGACTCCTACTAACATTTAAAAAATAATATGAAATCCTTAGTAGAATTTTTTTTAATGGCTAGTCAGAAAATTTGGATCACCAAGTGAAACTAACATCCAGAAATAGACTGGTGTCCCAGCTAACATGATGGTAAAATAATGCGCTCATTTACTTCTGAATGCATGGTTTCAACTTAAAGCAGACTAACGAATTCAGATAAACTATTCACAAGCCTAAAAATTATTATATGGAATGTAGTGGTAAATTAAAATAAAGATTCTTACTTAAGTGGTACAAGAAGCTGCTAAAACCATCTCAGAACATCCAAGAATAGCTTAGTAAAAGATGAATATAGTATCGGAATAGCAGCTTTACCATTAGAGTCAAAATTTATTGCTTGTATTACAGTAGTGCAAAATTTTTTACAGATAGTCATGTAATAGGAGAATGAATTAAACTCAAATATGACTTGATTCTTCATCAACTAAAAGAATAATAAATAGCAATCAAATACCCAGAGGAGAACACTGTAATGTCACAGGCAAATATTGGCAAAGTTTGTCAAGATGCACACTGATTACTGTATCAAAGTCTGAATTTTAAATTGTTGGGGTTTCCTACTTTGTAAGTAACACCAGCATTCTAGGGGAGTTCTCAGAGACTTTCAATCTACCACAAAGATGCTTTTTAAATACAAGAAGAAAAGATAAAAACAGTAAAAAAAAATAATATCCCAAACCCAGCATTTTATAGAGAATTTGCTGAATAATAAATTCTTTGAAAACAGCAAAGAGAAAACGGTCTGTGCAACCAACCTGCAAAAGAACAAAAGATCTCCAGGCCTACTAAAGCACCCATCTGAACACCTGTGGCTAAAGGGCTGGGTGCCTCCACAGCTGTCTTCTGCAGGTATTCATGGCCACTGCCTATGATGCTGGCCCCTGTAGTCAGCCACAGACAATGTTCAAAATGGGAACACCATACTGTATCGTGGAATTCTTAGCAAATATCCCACAGCAAATAGCTAAAAAGAGGTACGTGGGTAGTGAGCTATGGCAGCACACTAAGTAAGGATAAGCGAGATGGTCAAAAGGGGTCTTTTCTACATCCCCTAAACAAGGAAGGACAACCTGCGCTGTTCTTGGCAGATAAGGTCAATCTGTATCAGATCCTGTATAACTTTCCGTTCTTACACAGCACAGATACAAGCTTCCCTTACTCAAATCTGAGCTCCTCCAGACCCTCCTCCACAGGGTAGCACTGGGAGAAGGAAACCTGTAAGGCAAAGGAACAGCTACAGAACTGAAAAGTGAATATAACTGAAAAGTGTGACCTGCAGCAAAACTTTTCAATTAGCTATTGGCAGTTTACACTTTCCTATAGCAGAATACTCTTGGTTGCCACAGGGCAAATGTTTGCATCCTTTTTGCAGCTCATCAAGTTAACATAGCTTGGAATTTAACCTAATGCATTAAATAATGCAGTGTGATTTAGTTTCTCTACATAGTACCTACTACCCTTGCAGCTATACACGGTACCGAACTGAATGATTGTATAGACTTCATTCTCTTTAACTACAATTTTATACCACCAGGGACACTCGTTATAGCACGAGCATTTATTCTCACATTTGGGTCATTTTTGATAGGTGACTACAGTAGAATTTGTTTCATTATTACAATTTCATGAGTTCAAAGGGCAAAAAGATAATCTACTTATGGTAACGGTCAGCCAGTTCCTCCTACTGCCCTTGGCTCAGGGCTTTTAAGTTTTGCGAGCAATTTTACAAAGCTAATTAAATACTTTCTACTGCACAGCATTTTAGGAAGATATTATAAGAACGGGATTAACATTCTTAATGTCTTTGTCCTAAGGGTCTTTTTCCAAATAGTAATGAAACATTGTCATATATATCTCTTTTAAAATATTTATCCCATACATTCATCCTGGGCTTAGAGAGGATTTGGAGGGGTAGGGGGCTGGTTGATTGTTTGTTTTAATGTTCATAAGAGCATTCAGGAATTTTATAATGTATGAGAATGAAATGCAAAAATCCCCATTAAACTGTCAGACAGCAAACAACGAGCTGCTTGGCAGTTTGAATCAGGTACTTCAATGGTTTAGGGAAAATAAACTGAAAATATGCATTATATGAATCTGGTATTCACAAGGGTTTTGTTAACATCTTTCCCTGCACTTTGCTGATACTGTGTAGACATTTTCTATGTAAATAGAACAAAATCTTTGGCATAATGTGTTTCCATAATATGTAAAATCTCAACATACTTCCTACAACTGCTGGTTTGGGAATATACAGGAGGTACGACCTAATAAAAAAGTATGTAATAAAATAAAATCAGGCTGGAAGGTAACACAAGCATAAGAATGGTAAATTTAAATATTGTGAAGAGGACTTCAGTCCATTTTCTTTTGAATACTTATCTTTGATGTTATATTTTTTTATACAGAATATATGGGAATCAAAGTATATGTGCGTTACTGGATATTGTAAGAAAAAGGACATGTCTGCTAAAATGAATTTAAGACATCTTTAACTATAAATTGTACTAAATATCTGTGCACCTCTAGATTTATTAACAGGTCTCTTCATTTTATTCTCTCAAACCCCCACCTTTTAGCCATTATCTGTTTGTGCCTCTGTTGGTTTGGGATTTCAGTACCTAATTCCTGACAAATAGTTTTGCTGCTCAATGGCAGAAATTAAAAATAAAAGTCCAGACTTTGGATCAAAAACTAAATTAGGACATTTTACTCCGGCCTTATAGCATCAATTCAAAGGCAGGATAGCAAAGCTACAAATATATCTCTAAAGGAGAAGGGAGAACGAGGTGCCTATCACAGCAGCAGTCAGCCACTTTGCAGCCCTGCTGGATGCTCCAGCTGTTCAAACACGCCTGGAGGAGCCTCACTGAGGGAGCTGCCAGCTGGCTGGGCAGCAGCCCCTAGCCCTGCCCCCAGCACCACCAAGATCTCCCCACCTCCCCTCACTCCTGTGCTGCCATATGTGACCACCAGATGAAGGATGGTCTCAAGTGAGCTAAGTTTAACCTGACTTGTCAGATGGGAGAGGAGACAGGTAAAATGAGGGGCTTCCAGAGGAGACTACCGTGCCTTTTCAAGGAAAAACAGGATTTGGGTTCCTCAGCTTCTGGCATGCCCACCTGGAGAACACCTTCGTGTATGCTCAACAGAGAGCAAATGGGTGTAGATCTCTGCTGCTCTTGGGTACTGCAGCTCTCCACACGGGGTGAAAGTGGACAAACTGGCAGGAAGCTCCACTTAGGGCTGGTTAGGAAAGTATAGTGCATCCTGCTTTGAGCTAATTCTCTGCTAACCCATTCTTATTTATTGGCAGGACCCAAAACCTTTTTATTCTTGCATGGATTCATGTGTGGGTGAAAAGTATTCAATCATATCTCCTTCTGCCAATTATTGTCTCACAATTCAGCTATATTAAAACAGATAAATTATAAAAATTACTGATAACTCTTCCAGCAATTAGAATTTCCGCCAAGTACTAATTCCTTAATAAAATGCTGATCTAGATATGGATGGCATCTCTGAAAAACTGATTTCCTAATATGCACACCTTGCTTCTCAAAGTGAGATACAGTAACCCATATTTGAATTTCATCTTCGAGAAACGACAAATGCCGCCCCTCCCCAACCTTCTTCCCTCCTCAGATCACTGAAATACAATGTGCCAGTAACAACGTCTTCACTGGGTTTTACTTAACAGAACTAGTACATTTTATTTTTCTGAATACTGTTGTAAGAATCTCAAGTCATCCTAGTGGAAGATCACCCTTGAGAAAGAATGGGGCAAAATACAGAGGTAAAACACTGCTCTAAGTTAGAAAATATGTAGGGTAGAGGAAGACTTCAATTATAACGGGGCATACTAAAATAAAACCGCAAGTTTTTGGAATGTTTGGAAAGAAAACAACAAACTTTTTAGAAGCAGAGCAAGAAGATCATAACATTTTTTTTTACAAATCATCAGAGACCCGATACGATTACTATTCTTGTGCAAAAGTATCAGATGCTTCCAGATTTTCTGCTCTGCTTCTTGAAGTTAGGTACTTTACCACAAGATCACCTCCTTCATGTCCCCCTTCCTTTCTTGGAAGACCACTTACCATTCCACAGCAAATGCTATGACTAAGAACTTCAGCACTTACTAACTTTAACAGATTATTGGCTCCCTAAGAGACTGTTGGGTTGTTTGTTGGACTGATGATTGGTTTTTAATGGAGAAAAAAAAACAACTGACAAGTAATCACATTTTCCTGCTTTTATTTAACTCGCTTCCAGTTCTCATAAAAAAGAATAAAAATGCAATGTTAAAGATCAGAATAAATATCTAGAATATTGCCAAGAATTTTTTAAAAATGTACCTTCGGACATTCATAACATTCTATATCTCACATAACCTTAGTTCAAAATGCATCCGAGTATACTCCAACATGTCTATAAGTAAAATGTCAAACCCATGTATACAATACAGTAGGAAACAACCCAACAACTGCGAATTATTCGCACGCTCTAAGCACTAATTGAAATGTCACTGTTGTATCCATTAATCCCAAAGTGTCAAAGAATAATGCTGGGGGAGGGTGATCAGCAGGAACATAAATCACAGGCATCACAGTGAGGCCTGGAATGTGCCTGTGATGGACCTTATGAATGAAAGTAGAACAGCAAAGCAGTCTCTGAGCGGAATCTTGTGCCAATCCCTTATTCCACAGATTGTAAAATGTCATTTGTTGCAACATCCTATTCTGAAAGCTTCCATAATTATATTTAACCTACTCGAAGGATTTCTGTATAAAATTAATTTTGTTTTCTAACATACTGTAAAAGCTTTGCAGAAAGGAAGAATTACAAGTTTAGTCTATTTGCATCTGTACAGCCCACACTAAAAGTCACGCAACGGTACATTTTTCAGTCTTTAAGTCATTAGTTTTCTGAAACTTTCTCATTTTGGCCCCAGGTTTCCCATGTCCTATGCATGTCATATGCCTAGTGTAACAGTTACATATAACAAAACTTGTTGTCTTAAGGTTATATATATATTAATCTTAAAATAATGAACTGTTATCCTGTTAGATTAAGTAACACTCTACTAAGATCTAACCAGTGATTGAAGTTTCCACTGTGCAGCAATCAAAGATGATAACAACCAAAGAGTGGTAACAAAAATTACATGACACATAACAGGGCAAATGCTGAGAAGAAAAAGTTGTGAAAACAACCAAGAGATCAGATGACAGTTGGACTCATTGGGACTTCTCGGTGTTCATATTGTAAAATTCACCTGCTAGGCACGCATTTTATCCCCTGTACTGCTAAAAACTCCTCAAGTTAAACAGTGAATTGGTTAATCTATAGAGAGTGTTGAAGTATTGTTCTGTTCACAGATGATATTTTAAATATTAGAAACAATAATACGGTAGTGGGCACACTTTCCTGTTACATTATTTGTTCAGAGGCAGATGACTGTGTAGAGGATGCACCAAGTCAGCTCATCCAGATGAATGGTTATGCTGGCAATATAACGATTACTATGGAATTTCTGGGTTTACATCTGGGATCTTTTTACACCTAGGAAACTACACAAATGCACATATAGATACCCCTGCCTACCTGCCTGTAGAGGACACTATTAAATTTGCAACATCAAGCACACTAGAAGTGAAAAAAAGGTCAAACCATCATCTGGTCAATTTGTGCAATCATGAGACAAACTTTAATGTCATGATCACAAATATTTTTGCAATTGGACCCTGACAATTCCATCAGTTCACTCCACGCACTGATAGGCCTTAAAGCTGTATAACGAAAGACCATCAGAGATGGTCTACCTGTTACAGTTTAGCTGGAATGCAAAAAATAAGGCAGGAGAAGGAAAGACAAACATATGGTTAAAATGTCAAAACCGCCCCTTAACTCTGTCCCTGGATTCCTACAAGAACACTTTGCCAAAAGGGTTGAAACCAAATTGCTTGAAATCAAATTTCTATTTTCCCATACGTGGCTGCTAATTAAGAAGTCATCAATTTTTTTCAGGTCTCCAAACTAAAAACCTCAGGATAAGACTTCAAGAACTGCCCCATTTTATAGTTGTCATCAAAATCGTTGAGATCTGTGCTTCAAACATATAAGAGGAAAAATACTTTGAAAAAAGAGAGCATAAGAATCTAAAAATATGCATTAAAAAAATCCTAGTGAGCCTTTTCATTGTGCATCAGTCATCAACATAAAACTAGGCCTAAAATCTACGTATAGCACAACAATGCTATGGAAGGAAATTCCCTCATACTGATCAATGGCTGACCTTCAGCCATAAGCTTCATGTAAAACAGGAGGAAATTTATCCTTTCTCCAGTGCTGGATTGAACTAGTTTTATAAAACAAGTCCAATGCTGTATTTTGAACAATAACAATAAACCATCTTTTGATGTTTACTAAATGAGCATTCTTATTCTGCACAGTGAGTAAGGCTGTAATGATCCTAGCATGGAGAAAATCCCATGTAACAGCACATTTTAAATTTGTATTGTAATAAATAAACTGAAGAGGAAATATTAAAATTTCACAGACATTTGATTTTTTTTTCTCAGCTATATTTATATAGTGGTTTGGGAGTAACAACAGATGTATGTTTCAATTGGATACTTGAATTAAAAAAAAAAGTTCCATAAAAAAGATTCCTAGAAATGTTAACTTATAAACATTTTTACAAGAAGCTGTACTGTATTTTTTTTAAAGACAAAGCATTAGTTGATTATGAAAAAAAGATCACTATCTGGCTTACACTAAAGAACTTCTTTCAATGTTAAGGCAGATATATAGATAGGAATAGTAGAACATCTACTTACATTCACACTGTATCACATCTAAATTAAACTGCTGAATTGCTCCCATGCTTATTTGTTTCAATTCACTGTCCAGTAGCATCTGCATTAGGGACGTTGAAAGATGCTGGCAGGCGGACATGCAGGCTGTCTGGGCCACTTTTCCCTAGTAGAAAAGAGTAACAAGTTTTAAGACAGAAACAAATTATATGCCACTATTATCTGAATCGATTTTAACATACTCTCAAAGTCTTAATGATGTATGATTTAGATTAGAAGGAGAAAGATCACACTTGCTCTTATTTATTTGACCAGTTAGCTTTAAATAATCAGGGAACTAAACTAAATATATATTAAAGCAATTATTGATAGTTCTTCCAGAAATCCAACAGTCTTGATGAATACAAGGACACTTCCAAAATAACAACAATATAAGTTGCTGGAGCATATGAACATCTTTGTGAATTTATTTATTTCTTTTTTACCCAAGCAGAATGAAAGTAAGAATGTAATGAAAATCAACATGCTGCATATTTTTAACCATAGTAAAAAACCTCCCAAAATTTACATAAAGCAAACCCACTGCTTTCAGTTAGGGCATTTCTCATAACAGCTTGTGCAAATTATTGGCACTTTAATTGTTTGAATTCCACCTCAAAGCTTGTTGCTAAATTATTTAAAATATTCATGCTCACCCATCATCTTTTCAGGGGCTTAATAAATCAGTGTGTCAGTAATCAACTACTTACAAAATGAAATGTAGCCCTCTGCTGTACAAAATGGAAATAATTTTCCCAATCACAGTCTAGTTGTAACATTTCTCTTTATGATGTATATGTACTTCAGACAGATAATCTTCCAAATATGAGACCAAAAACCAAAGCACAAAATCAGACACTTGATAAATTATTAAAAATTCACTACAGAAAAAAATGAAAGTTATGGAAAGTCTACCTTAAAATTAAGAAAATTAAGACCAGATACTCGATCAGATGGTACCGTTCTGTTCAAAGCACTGAAATCTTTTAAGAGCAGAGTGACCTTGGCTTTCAAATGCAATTAGATAAATCTGTAGTTTAAAGTACTGAAACCATGATTTTCAACTGGTACAATACATACTTAAACCAAGGTAACTGTTAACACACTTAACACAAAAGAAATCATAGCTACATAATACACCTGCTGGAGCACACATCACTATCATTTTACTTATATCTATCAATGGTTCCCCAGCTGTTTTCTACACAGTTGGGTTGATCAACTCACTGTTGACCCTCAGAAACTCACATAAGCAGTGAAAACTGGTAAGGACAGGCAGCAGCCCACTGATCCAAAAAGTTTGGAAAGTCCTGCTCCAACATCTGTACAGCCAGATCTTGTTCTTAATAAGACAACTTGCTCATATCATTGAATATATATAACAGAAAGCAAATTTGGCCCTAGATATTTTGTATTTTAAAAATGCTTTCTTTGTCAAAACATAATTAAAATATAGACAATACAATGGGTTCACTCTCCTCACGTCACACTGAAACATTAAATGGCTTTTGCTAATACCTCTTTAGCGTTATGACACCTTGAACTGTTAGGTGCTTTATATCTAAAATGAAATGTCAGTTTCTTAATTGAAAATCTCGGAAAAGCAAATAACATTTTTGACCAAAATAGATGAACTGACAACAAGGAATGTAAGAAACAATGCAAGAACAGCATGCTTAAAGTCTCCCAAACCCAATTTTAATTACACTGGGAGACATGCAGCTCTATTCCCCAAGCAGAACAATATCAATACGAATGGAAAATAAAAAAAGAGGAAAAAAAGGGAAAAAAAGAAGGAAAAAACGAGGTGAGAAGGGGAATTAATGGGCCACAGTTCATTTAATTACGGTGTATTAGGCTTTAAATACTTAATGGAAATGTCATTTTGATTTAATGGAGCAACTAGTGCACCTCTGTTTAACATACTGCTCCATCAAATCAGCTCCATGTCCTATTCATGCTTCCACTATAATGTAATAAAAGTTCAACCAGATTAATAGGTTGTCAAGAAAAATTTTAACATTCAATTTATTTTATATGCAAATGATGTGTACTTCTCTCTCATTTTAAATGAAGACAGAATTTTACATTTCTAAGAAGCATCTGTAGCTAATTGTTGTAATCCAGAAAATAGTACTGGAGCACAAGATAATGGTTACAATACAGAAATGACATGGTAAAAGCCACTTGGATTTTAAACATGTAATATTTATTTTAAAATTCCATAAAATGGAAGCATCCTAACATTTACACTATTTCCAACTATGTAACTTGAACTACAGGCTTATTGTTCACACAACATACCAACAAATAACAGAAGTTTACTCTACACAGTTTATACTTACTCAACATACTCGATTTTCGTAAATCTAGAGAAAAAATGAAGCTATGTGTATCAACCAAAATGCTGGATTTTAACTGAGAGAAATGTGAACTTTACTGTTATCCTCTTCAAAATTCAGTGCTTCCCAGTTCAAAATACGTTGGATGCACAATACTCATAGAAGAATGAAATTCGAATTTCTGTTTGACAAATGAGATCTAGTTAAAAAATCTATCTCCAAGTTTCTACCATCTACAAATTAATCAATTCCTTGCCGGTTTTCATAGTGCATTTTGAAGAGGATATCTAAGCACTCATGAACACACTAATAACATATTTTTCTTCCAGTATTAAACAAATCTCAGTTAGTTTTAAAATATTCTTAATGTTTATTATTTGTCAGTTTGGCTTCTTTTAATTACTATTATTATTTTTAAGGGGGGATGGCCGTGGTTACTGTATGTAGCAATTAAATACCTATATTTAATAGGGTGCAGAGATTCAGCAGGCTTCTCACACTGGCTCCACTTGCCTCCCATTTGGAGACACTATTATTATCTCTGCTGTGCTTATGCTAATTGCTGCTGTCTACAAAACCTATTCTTCCACCCAACCAATGTAAAGTTTAGGAAACAAGGACCCTATTCTATAAGCAAAACCACCTGCTAACAGTGTTAAAGGCAACTGTTTTTTCACCCAGCCTTCACATTTTGCTGAAATACAAGTTTGTAAAAAGAGAAAACCCTTAGACAAACTCCTTATATTTCAAAGGAGCTTGCAAAGAGAATCTGCTGACATATTAAATCCTTTTTTATAGGACCCAAAGCTTTTCTCCTAAGAACAATTGCAGTAAAGAGACATTTGGCTCCTAAGAAATTCCCAAAGGGTCAGACATATGCATCTTTCCCTGGCACCTTTGCAGTACTGCTTTCTAAGACCCACGCTAGCTGTCTCAAAAGCAGCTTTCATCATTCACTATGGTGTCAGTCAATATGATTTATGGACTGCATTCAACAAAGTCAAAGCATATAGAATAAGAAATATGACTACAATCTGCTAATTTGTTTTGTATTGAGCCACTTAAGAGTCAAAGACCTGATGTCAGGCTGAGACCAGCAACACAATTAACCGGCCAGTGACAGATTCATCCATCCTCCCTGCCAGGCTGTGCCAATCAAAGACAGCATGAAGCAGCATTAGGAGAAATTGGTAAGAAAACCCATTCTCTAAGCAGCCTGTGGAGGCTGTTGATTGACAGGTTTTGAATATAGCTGCAGAAATCCAGCCCCCCTTCAGCCTCACTGCAAGCTGTGAAATTAGGCTTTTGCTGCCAATCACAAAAACAATAAAATAAAACAAACTGCCATCCTCAGCATAAAAGTAAATAACAAAACTTATCTGTTAAATCTAAGCAGTTAAGCTGAAGAATTAATTTAACAATATGAAATGACATAATGAAAAACTTTCTGAAAATGCGAAGAAACCAAACATACAGATTTTGTCAGTCATAATAACTAAAAGCATGATATTACTTAACATCAGGACTAAAATCCAGCTTTTGAACTATTGATAAAATACAAGTATACTAAAGAACACTAATGGAATTTTTAAGAATCAATTTTTCTTCCAGTCTCTGCCTCAAATTCTATAGAAGTAATTTGTAACAGTTACTTCTCAGCAGCCATTCTTCTCCAAAGAGTTACCCAACACTGAATTTGAACTGACAAAGCACAAATCTAGAATAGAACTATAACCAATTCTAAACTTAGATTAAAAACACTTATACATACACTCTCATTTCAAATTATCTGACTTGAAAAGAGAAAGTATGTTTTTTCTTTAACTGGTTAAAATAAAAACTAAAAAATACAGGTCCTTAGTAGAATTTGATCATCCAGTTTAATTCATAAGATTAATGTCTGTATAATGAAATTTTAATTTTCTTTTTGGTTTGAAGTATCCAATGGCACTATAAACTGCAATATGAAGTTAAAATCAGATGTCAAAGAACCTGGAACCAGAAATAATCTCAAAAGACTAAATTCTTGTGACTTTACAAAACAGAATTGTTAAAAACTTCATGACTCTCATATTATAACCTTACAAATGCAACACAGCCTCTGTGCTCTGAAATTCTGCAAGCACTTGGCTGTGACATAACCAGCACTGACATCTATTCTACATTAACGGCAAGTATTTCTACACAAAATATTCAGTATTTGTAGTGTTCATGACACCTGTTAGCTTGACAGTTCAACATAAGGCTGAGTATTCAAATCACAGAAATGTTCATTGGAATGAACTACCAATGCCATCTAGTCCAACATCCTACTTGGAGAAGGACTATTGCCAACATCAGTTCAGGTCTGTCATCCTTTTTTCCGCCTGAGCTTTCAAAACAATCAAGGATGAGAATTCAACAGCCTCTCAAGTAACCTCCTCCAACAACACCCTACTCTCTTCATGTAAAGTATTTCCCTCATGTCAAAGCTTCACTTCCCAAGCTTCTACCTGTGACCACAGCCCCTTGTGGATTTGTCTGTCCCACCAAGAAGAGCTTGGTTTCATCACCTTTGTATCTGTTCTTTCAGAGGTTATAGGCTGCCACTAGATCTCCCCCCAGCCTTTTCTCTCACAGTCTAAGTAATCCACCTCCTTAAACCTCCATTTGTAATTCACGTGCTCTAGGCTCATAACAACCTGGAAGCCCACATGTTAGATCCTTTCTCCAGATGTGCAGAGCTGCTACTCAACCAGATTCTTTCCAGATTGTAGCAACAACTGGGTTATTTTCACATTGTGTACTCTTAAGTCCCTTATACATTTGCACACTTAAAACAGTGAACAGTAGAGTATACATTTGTTGCTGTACACTGCTTAAGTGAACAAGATTCAACCATATTATTAGAAAAAAAATCAGTAAAAGTAACTTCAGAAACTCAGTGTGCTGTTACGAATGGCTTCTGAATAATATTAATTTCAACACTGTCATTATCATGGAAATTCTTATGCCAGATCAAAATAAACTCCTTATACAAAAATTGATGACCTGAATATAATCAAGGCTTAGAAGAATTCTTAATTGCAATCCATCATATTCTTAAAAAAACCCCATATATATATAAAATTAAGCACACACGTTCCCCTGACCCCAGGCAGATGTAGCAGAGAAACAATGGAACTTTCACCGATTCTTTATTCTGTTTTATCACTTCACCCTTATTCTGTATGCATGTCTCACAGCTGCTTTTTGATACCTGACCTCTTTCCAAAAGGTCTCAATCTCTTCTAAATTATCTCATTTGGGATGCAAGGCACACTCCACCAACCTTCTGCAAGGTTTTTAGGGCTCCTACTGTCGCACTGTAGGAAAGCCCAGTGTTAGTCATTAACCTGATCCCTGCATGCAACCACACAAGGTACGCAGCAAGTCATCAGCAAAACAGAAGGGTCTTTTTATTAAATAATTAAAAATTGAAGCAATAAGCCTGCAGGCAGTTCATAGTTTTTCAGTTCACATGCTTTTTCTTCATCTTGCATCTACTTACCGACATAGCTGCATGGTCATTGTTGTTATTCTGAGAAGGAAACCAGTAAGGCAATCAAAACAAAAAAATTAAGATGTACTGTCAACATCAAAAAAAAAAAAAAGAATAAAAAATTGGTAGCAATAAAAGGTAAGGAAAAGCTTCCAAAAAGAACAATTACAGGTAATTAATTCCCTCATTTATTTTTTTTTTAAACCTGGAGCTTATATTGTATTTTGTTAAGGCATAACACAGAGATTATAATTTAAATAACACTAATTCAGCAATAAAATGTTTTCCTGTGATAAGGAACTGTATGCCAAAACATGAAAGTAGCAAACTTCAAATGACAAAGGGTCTGTTGATATGCTTTTCAAGAAAGTTTTCATGATAAGAAAGAATATATTCTAAAATACTTAGAGTAAAAACTAAACGCGATGTTTATTACCTTGGCTTACAGAGGCATTAACGTATGTCATTAACATACTTTGTTCAAGCAAGACTTAGAATGGCTCAGGACAGTAGGAATCTAAATGTAACATGACTCATTAATAAATTTTAACATAAATCTAATGGTAATATAGCTAGAAGGTAGGATAAAGCTATTTTCTTTTCCGAAACTGCTTCTTAAGTACAGTAAAGAAACACAGACATGAAAAACAAGATATAAAATTTAAGAGAAAAAAAAAAACCCTTCACAAATGTGAGGTATTTCCAGTGATTCCACAGAGATACCAGACCCCAAGTAACATGTGCCATAAAGCGTGCAGGCTCAGTAAACTAAGATCATGGTCTACCTGATTCAGAGCTCTAATGTTCCAATAAAAATAATACAAATTCCATGAAACAGATATGTAACATAAGTTATGTCTACATTGGTACAGAAACACTTCAGTACAGCCCCACAAGGAAGCACAAAAGGAGACAACATCCCTGTGCATTTACTCAGCTTACACATACTGTTAAAATAAAACAGGACTGTAATGACAGGAACCTAATGAACGCAACAAATAGTTGTTAAAGAGTATATCATAACACTTCTACAAGGACTACAGTTTGAAAGAATATCAAAGAGAAAGTCAGTCATGCTTGAACAAGGCTATGCAGAACCCGTGTGGCCAACTGGTGCCCCTAGCCCTGGCACAAGGCCCTCAAACATGATTGGATACCCTTAAGGGCAAAGAGAAGACATTCCTCTACTTGTCCTGCACTTTCCCATACTAGATTTATAGCCAGTGTCTAGGACTTCTGTTCTTTGATTTCTAATTACAGAAAAGGTTCTGAGAAGCTATTATGAGCAGTGGAATGTTTCTGCCAGCCATACAGAAGTTACTATGGAAATAACACAGTGACATTAATGAAAATGAACACTAAAACTATATTCCAGATCTATGCCAGATTAGAATCTAGCTCAGTTTAGTACTCCAAAGCACTTACTATTTTATTGAGTTACGGGACCTGGTTCTGGGCCTATCTTTGAAAATGCTTTTACTGTAGATTTTCTCTTAATGAAAATTACTTAATATTACAAATCCAACTAGAATCACCATAATGAAACTATATACACATTTTCATGTAACCTCCACAGCTCATGCACAACGTTCATAGGCCTGTAAGTTTCTACAGTTGGTCAATCCAGAATAAGGAGTGATAGACAGGATAACTCAAAAGTTACAGGAACCCTCTTGCCAGACCAGACTAGATGTCCACATGTTTCTACATCCTGCCTGTTACCCGAACAAAGTGTGAAATTACAGAATAATGCCTTCATAGGAACTAGATTTCTCCAAAGGCTGACTTATGCCCCAAGCACATATTTCTATTCCTTTCACACTTTTCAAGCCCTAATGCTACAGCTGCTTCTTTCCATCCCTTTTAACACATTACTTTGTTCTGTTTGTGGCTCGTTTCCAAACAGCTATATCACAACATACATTCGTGTCAGACTGCTGTCCATCCTTCTCTAGAAGGTGCAGATGCCTTCACTGCCATATGCATACAACCAATGAGAAGCAGTGCCATTTGTTCACACTGCTTTGTATATGAAGTTACAATGGATTTAACTATCTATCAGACTTACTATTCTTTATCAAAAAAACCCCAACTGACTTGGCACAGAAGCACATGCCTCACACACAACAATATCACGTGATACATTTCGAGTGGGTTCTGTCTTTGACTTAGTAAAAACAAGGAGACTGAAGAATCACAGCCTCTTCACATGAGATTTGGAAGAGCAGGTAAGCCCACTATGCCAGCAACTTCAACATCTATCTTGCTGTGCGCATAAAGAAGCCTCAAAACATTCTATGCTTTGAGGACTTACTCTCCATAGGCATTGCATGTTGATAAAGCACTCAGACATCTCGTGACAGCAGCAACCAAGGACAAACTGATGAAAAGCTGATAAAGCTTGAAAGACTTAGTAAAGTTACTCCAGATCTATAAAGCCATAAACTATTATGATGATAAAACAAACTAGAAATAGTCTTTTTGTCTTAAAGCAAGAGGAAATCAGACAACAGAATGGAACAATTACTACATGCAATGGGTTCATAGTATCCTTTTAGCCGGGACAAAATAACACAAGGTATATTTCAACAAGAACAAACACTCACTTCAATGAAGCCCAGTTAACTAGAATCAAATGTATTGTTACGATCAAAACTATTAAGCTAAAAACAACCTTGGAGAGTCCAAGACCTCCTTACTCTTACGCACAAATGCAAGAGTTGCACCAATTCTGCATTATTTGAACCAATGCATGTGTATATAGAGCAAATACCGTTAATTAAAAAGGCCATTTGATGCCCTAGAAAACTGCACAAGTTCTTAGATTACTTGTAAATTCTTAACTATAATACTAAAGTATTTTCTAAGTATTATGTTACCATGGGTATGCATCATCAGCATACTGAAACACATCTGAAAATACACCTGTATTGAAAAAATTAAAAATACATCTGCCAGCACATGCACAATTCAAAATCACATCTATCTTCAAAATCTTAGTATTTTAAAAAAAAATAATGCTCCAATAGTTGGAAATTAAACTTAATTTTGAACACTTACAGGTAAATGAGTAAAAACTTGAAACGTGCTTCTTAAAAAGTTAATAAGGTCCATTAAATATCCACTGGCTCTTCCATCTGATTCAGACATTGTCCAATCATAATCAGCA
Organism: Neomorphus geoffroyi; assembly: GCA_033558235.1. Taxonomy (NCBI): domain Eukaryota; kingdom Metazoa; phylum Chordata; class Aves; order Cuculiformes; family Neomorphidae; genus Neomorphus; species Neomorphus geoffroyi. The sequence continues at coordinate 17,101,153 of JAUMJM010000016.1, read as the reverse complement.
ATCTGAATAAATTCATCTATTTTTTGGTTAAGTTTGGTGTATATTTCTCCTTCTGCAGCATGCCTTGCATCCTGAAAAATAATCACGTTCAATTGTTAGAATTCTAAAATATTATTAGAATGCAGATATTATAATCATCAATGAAACAGAAGTCTTCTCTTTTTCTTAGATTCAAAAATTATTTTATTTTAACCAATATTTTAACTTTTCTCTTACAATAAGGCTGTGTTTTTTTAAATATTCCCAAAATGTATACTACAAGAATCCTTAGAATATGACTACAGGACCATCTAAGTTCTTGGAGACAAACGGAATTTATTTGAATGTGGGAGCAAAACAATTGCTTTACTCTCTTCACAACAATCACCTTTAATTCAGCCTTAAAAATTTATCAATCCTGACACAAAGTTTATTTGCCCTCTTTTACAAAGAAAAAAAATAAAAGAAATAAATTATTTTATCTGTAATGGCTAGAGATCCTGGCAATTGCACGATTTTTATGTAACTAATGTTTTACTTATAATTTTTCGTCCTCCTTTAAATACCCTGATCATCACACGATGTGATTCAGAGTACTCCCCTAATTTCTCCCCCTCCGACTTTTCATCCTGCCACCACCTGGGTTCTACTTTTCAGAACAGTAAAGAGGTAAAGTGTAGCATTTACTGCAAAGTGAACTTACAATACTATCTGCCTTATTTGTTTAAGGGACATCCTCACAGATGCAATGGCATTTATTTACAGATGCCTGATAAGGCGTATCTTGCTGGAAAGGTGTGCTTTTGCCAGTTTGGAGTTTAAAGATACTCAATAAATTCCATGTTCTAATTTTGGCTCAACATGAAACCTCCTTCACTGATCTTGAGAAATAATTCAAGTAAGACATTTGATTTGAAGTGAACTGGTCAGCTGCTGAAGGTTTTCAGAGAGTAAAAATTGGCTGGATATACTGGAACGACATAAAAGCAGATGAAATTCCCATTGCTAGTTTCCTCTGGAAATCAGAAAGCTGTAAATAAGAAAGGCAAAAAGAAAAAAAAAGAAAAAAAAAGAAGATTATCTGAGCTTAAGGGTGCGTCAAAGTCAGCCTTCAGTCAGGCCCCAGGCCATGAGGTACTTCAGGAGGAACCAAGAAAGCATGTGGTCCTGCTGTGTATAAATATCTAAGTATGATTCCCTAAAAATAGCATTTTTACTGCCAAACCAACATGTAAAAGCCTCCACTGAACAGCTCTCCCAGTCCAACACACAAGAGTCTGGCAATCTGTTAACATCTCAAATAACAGAATTTGCTGACATCCACAATTTTGAGATGGCTATGACTATAAAAGCTTCAATTAAAGTCAAGTCTATATTTAAAGTTTCTAATTAACAATGAGACCTCAGTTTCAAGAATCTATAATGACAGGACTTGCAAATATATCTGCTTAGGTTTAGAGCAATTGCTTGGATCTTTTGTTTGGGTTTTATTTTGTTTAAAATCTGTCACTTATGGAGTGGTTATGTCATCTTTAGCAGTTAAGATGATTTACTGGCAATGGCAAGATTGGTCCTTCAGTTTTTCTTTTGGAAGCTGTTTTTTGGCTACCTTTTATTTTGATTTGGTTATTGGCTTACAACTGTCAGTGTGTTGCCAGTACTTTACGCAAGGAGTGTTACTCTTTTCCCCAAGAAAACAGTGAACAGCTAAATAACTGGATTTCAAACCCAAAAGTTACTTCTGAGAAGTAGCTCCTGCACAAACCAAGAAAGAGTTAGTTAGCAGTACTCAGATTTGAGATGACTTCTAGAGTCAGACAACTCCATCTCTTCTTTTAAGGAGGTGACAGAATTGCCCACCAAATTTTCCCCCATTATAAAGTGAAAAGGGCAAATGATGGGGGTTTGTTAAATGGCTTTTCTCCCAGAGGATGTCCTGAAGCCCTGCACAGGATGTGATGCTGTGTATCTGGCTCTCCAACAGCCATTATACAGTTTTATGCTGAGACTATGGGCTCAAAACCCTCTATAAACTAGACCTGCAAATACATTTATTTATTCTTAGTGTGAATTCTGATTTAAACAAACAAAAAGAATTGTCATCCAAGTCTGAAAAGCATGGCTATAAATATTGAAAGTGACACAATTTTTAATATGATAAAATGAAACAAGTTTTGGTGGGCCTTTTTTAATTTCCACTCGTGAAACAATGCTTGGAGACTTTGAAGGACATCTTAATATGAGATCTTACATACAAAAATAAGAAAAATAGCCCTCTAAAATAGTAGCTATGAAATATATCTGAAGGCTTCTACTAAAAAAATACAGTGTAGATGTACTTATAAGATCATCTCATGGAATGCAAATGTGATCAATGCTGCTAATGAAAGGAGATTATTTGAGCCCTCAGAAAGAATGGAGGTGACATGATTTGTCACCAGGAGACGAATTTAATAACAGTAGAACATACCAAACTCTGGGAGGGCCCAGTTGGGGAACTGCAAGTAGTTTTTCATTAAAATAGAGAGGGGGAAAAAAAAGAGGGATTAACAAGAAAAGAATTTCCTACTATAAGTGGGGAACGTTGTGCTAACAAGTTCTCCAGGGAAAGAGACAGGAGAGAAACCATTAAAAAAAATCATTACGTGTCTGCCAGCATTCATTTTGTATTTTTCCAGAGTGCGTAGATACTAAGCTGACTAAGCATAGCTAAAATATCCTGTGATTCCCTCCAACAGAACTTAGATAGTTTATAGGAGAGTTAAATGTAATTTAAAGCATAAAGAATCAGCACAAAATATGCAAACTTTCAACTTCATTTATTAAATGAAATTCAAGGATAAAGAACATCCTACCTCTTAATGAAATCAAAGACTATGGCTGCAAAGTGTTTTGTTTGAATGTTGAAAAGATTATGGATTGATCTTACATGAAAATATCAATAGATACACAAATTCAAAGGTACACAAGCAAAACAGACAGCCTAGATCTAAAGGACAGGGCAAAATCAGTAAAACTACTGATAGGACAATGGTAACCTAACTACAGCTGCTAGGCCAGAACCTCTCTGTCTTGCCTTACTCATTAAATCCTTAGCAAAACAAACGACAGCTAACAAGAAAATTGCTGGCAATCAACTGGAAATATGAAGTGTCTTGCAATGTTGATGCCTTATTCTACCTCACCCATCTTTTAACATCTATGCCAGAGGGGATATTATAATAGGATAGACTACATATTGCATCAAAAGAAAAAATGAAGTACAGAAAACAGAGTGACTCTCAATAGGATTAGTTCTCTTTATCCCATAAACACAAGAAGTCACCCTCCTTTATTTCAGTGTACACTAAAAATCCTCAAATACCTAAAGTTCAAGTCGCAGCTGCTTTGGAATCCCTGATGACTTTTTGTTTGATCCTGTTTCTCTTTCAAAAATTTCTGTAAAGAAGCCCCAAGTGACTAAGGAGGCAATGCACTGGCTGAATTAATGGCCCAAAGTAACCTACACAAGTTTATTCTTCTGTGAGAATGTTTTCTTCAGAAAGAAGACTCCAAACCACCCCCTCAAGCATATATATTTGCCTCTATTCTAAACAAACAAACAAACAAAGCTACTCAGCGAGACTCAGTCAATAAAACCATTTCTGCCATATTCTATGTATATGAATACCAAAACTTGGTCCTTCAATGCACATATCAATATGGTGCTTGAAAAAAGTACCTGGTGCTCAACCACCACCAGAGCACAAAGGGTCTCTAAGCATCTCTACACCTGTCCCCAGAGCCACCATGCATGAGGATTTGTGGTGTAGGGCTGTTCACTGGCCTGAGACCAAACCACCTTTGCACTCAGCATAACCAGTCCAGCTGCTGGGATCTTGTTTTAGAGCTCACTAGGGTCACTATGACCTAAAACAGCCAGAGCAAGGATTAGAATTTCAGCTAACTTATCTTGGGGATAAATCTCAGTCATCTTGAGTTACCCAACATTACATGTAGAGGTTGTCATCAGCAGTTTCATTTGTATGTGCAGATTTCTCCTTATAAACATGTGTCTGCCTTGCGTCTGGAAAAGGACTAAAGCCTTTTGAGCAATATTGTGGAGAGGGACTCCATAGATGGGAGTACGGTTTTTGCTCTGCCAAGGACATCATATACAAGTCACTTGGTATTTTTGCTTTATTTTCCCCTTTTCAAAGTCCTTCACAATTTTTGTATGGACAAATGTAAGATAAACCAGGAGAACTTCACCTGCTAATGAGGAGGAGCCATATACAGAAAGAAAATTGCAACATTTTTTATTTTAGGATTATTTTATACCTGGCTTACAAATGTTTGCTATTCTGACTGTTGAAATCACAATTTTCTATGCTGAGTATGCATCAATGAAGATTTATCTTTTTGAGACATAAGCTGAAATACTTCTGCCATTTCTGAAAAATGTCAGAGAACACAGAGTTTGTGCAGATAAGAAGATGCCATACATTAGAAAGTTCTCAGTGATCATTTTAACAAGTATTTTTGTATATATAAATTTAAACAACACATAAATAAAATTCTAAAAAGGTAACTGAATAATTTATGCTTTGTAGCACATTCTTAATACTGCTGTTATATTACTAACTTAGGCAATTCGAAAATATACCACAAAATATTTCCATTGTAGATTAAAAACAAATAAATAATGCAGTTTTGCTGGATTACATTCAGAAAGGGGAGATGTTGCACAAATTAGAGCTTAATCTGTTGAAAGCATGTGGTGCAGTTAAGCTTAGCTTGTAATTTCATAACTTCATAGAAGATGGGTCTGAAAGAGAATATTGATGCCTCTCTTGTACTGACATATTTCAGATCATATCTATAACATAAAATGCAGTGTTTTATCGGCTCAATTAACTGAATTAATAGTTCAGAATTGTTTTAGGGTAAAAAATGAGCAAGTGTGCAGATTTGCCCTCACCCTCTTCTGGTTTAAAATGCTTAATTTATAGTGATTTTAGTGAAACTTTTCAGACATAATCATTTAATGGATGACATATACCATACCTTAAATGTAGAAAGTCCATAAAGTCTTGCAGTGTGAACAGTCACTTGTGAAATATTTGTAATGTTAGATATAAAATCCTCAAGGTATTTACAGGCTTGTTCCAGGTGTGTTGTGTTTATGATGATCTGAACAAGCTACAAGAGAAAAAATTCTTGTAAAAATCTTTTCTTTTATCACCCATTGTCTTTCCATTTTGCAAACAGTTCCTTCTTTCAGCAACAATGCTACTAGAAATTAATAAAGGATTTCAGGTTACCACCTATTAACTGTTAGTTTTCAAGTTTGCTTTCAAACACCACTAAGGAGTAGTACTAGTTTACAAATTATGCCATTTTAAAAAGGAAGATTGCAGACATCTACTCAGTGAAATAAATCCAATCGGTATTTTAGACTTAAAAAGAGAAAATAAAGGAAAAGGAAAAGTTATGGCCAAACGCAAATCATTAATTTGTTCCATAGAAATTTTTTTTTTAAAATTACTTGTCATTAAAAAAAATCACAAAATCTTCTGTTGAATGATGCACTCTGAAGTTAGAGAATTTTTTAAAAAAAGATTGTACACTCCTTTCTCCCTCCAACAATAATAACAATATCTGTGTACCCAACAATAGTAACAATGTGTGTGTACATGATACAGATGTTTTTACAAGCAGGACCTTGCATTTGTATTCAGTTCACAAATTAGATAATGTAAATAATGCATAGTAACTGAAATATCACTTTATATTTTAATTCTGCATACTGTCTGTTTTAGTGAATACTAATGTAATCCTTGCAAAATAAGTTCTCATTGAAACATTTTTCTCATAAAACATATTGACTTGATAATGAAACACCTCAAAAAATACTAGCAAATTTATCTTCACATCCTTGAAAATATTCCTGTACCAATTTCAAAAACACAGAAAACTATGTGTCAGAAAAATGGTATGGCTTGTCTTATTAACATGGTAATACACAACTTACAGAGTTCTTTCCTCCTCCTCATCTTCTCAATTTCACCTATACAAGAAGTTCTTGCAGTTTAAAAACAACATTCAATATGATGTAACAGTGCTCTAACAGCAACTTAGATTAAGCCCTCTTAGCACACTTCAGCAGGTACCTGCTGTCTTTTGATACTGCACAGACCTGCAGTGAATATTCAGATTGATTCACTGTTTCACCCCGTCTTATTTGGTCCAATAAACAAATTGAAGCAAGAACCTCAGTGAAGAAACAATATACACAAACCTACTAAAATATTTTAATTGCAATTACTATAGAAAAAGTTTCATGTGTTAGAGTGAACTTCAGATTTTAGATTTCTTCATCTGGTAGGTTTAATCTAAAACTTTACACTTTCTTCCCCCTCATGCACTTTTACTTTAAAAGGAAGAAAAAGAAACTCACCAATGTGCTACTAATTGCTAGACAGGAGAAGAACACATGAACCATGCTCTGTATGCAGCCAAAGAACTAAAAGTCTTTGGCTTATTTCTTGCAAAACTCTGTTTATCATATAGGAGACAGAATTCTTTCATTGCCATCTCTCTCTTAAAAGGCATCCTTGTGTAAATATTTTTCCAACTAGACCCAACACTGCATTGTATTATTTATGTAACTGATATTAATGCTTTTCTATACTTCATCTTTCATGTCTTTAAATTTTCTATTTTAAAGCAAACACTACTTGTTTTTCTTACGCAGCTCTACTAAGATCTATCGCACAAATCTACTTATCTACACCATGGTATAACTACATTTACAAGACTAATTTTAGCACTAACTGTCTTAAAAAACACACTTTTGAGTAAGTGTTTTAAAACTTACCTCTGTTAAACCTATATGAGGTTTTTTAATTAGGTTCTGTAAACAACTACTTAGAGTTCTTGTAAGCAGCAAATTTGTAGATTTTCTGAGCATGTCATCTATTTCTGTTGAGCTGAAAAAAAAATGTTTATTTTTACAGTTATGCTGTACATGACAATACTTCCCTGCAAAGGGAACTTTTTACAGTAACATGTGCATTTAATTTCTAGTTGCTCCAAGCCTTCTGTGATCTAGCACACTGAACCCTTTTATCACTTACCAAATTATCCATTAACTGAATTTCAACACGGCAGAAAAAATTGATATTTTTAGATTTTGGACATGTTTATTGACACAGCAGTTTGGAAAGAGTAATTTATGGGTTTTAATGAGTTATTAAGGAGGTCAACAAACACTCATTAGTACGTGTAAATTATAAACAGTAACAATTAAGAACGTGTGAAGGGTAGCTATTTATATCTTCAACAGTGGAGAAGTGGGTGAGTGGCCACAAATAACTTCCAGATTTCAGATCTATGAATGTTATTTTATGTAATTAAAACTAAGCTTTTGAAGGGCGCAGGAGGAAAGGGAATGGGAGAACTGTGATGTTTTCCATCAGACAAAGGTGGGATGGAAGAGGGAATGAGCTTTCCAGACAGCACGTTTTGTTGCAGGAGAAATCACTGCGAGGATAACTCAAAGCATTGAGAAGGGAAAGACCATTCAAAGTAAGCAGTTACGCTACACAATTATTACTGAAAAGTTAAAAAAAAGTTCGATATATTTTTCATATCTTACATCCTTTGTTAAATAAATAAAATCTCTAGATTACTCAAACCAGTGAATACTGTTTAAAAACTCCAGCAGTGTTTTAGACTGCTGACCATGCCAAGCTACCCTCACTCATACAGACATACACATTCTGTATAAAATTTACACACAGATATGAAATATATGCTATAGCATTGGGAATCATAGATTAAACAGAAAGACTTATATGTGTAAATTATACGTAAATCATGAAACAAACACAGCTAGCAAGTATACAAGAAAATGTATTTTCAATTTAATATACATTTTTAGGTGATCTGGAAGTTACACGTTACCTTACAGTGACATTGCTGATTCTTTAAGCTTACCTGCGGTGAAGTGACTCTGAAAACTTAAGGCTTGCATAAATAAATTCCTTAACCTGGATATAAATCTGAGGCACTGACTGAGACATGGGAAGCTTCTTTGGAAAGGACTGCTGTGAAAATAAAAGATAACACTATCTCACACTTGAAATTGATTCTAAGGAGGGCTTGGTATTAAATGCAACAACTAGAAAGCTGCTTAACACTATCAATACTTTTATCTATCTTAAGCTTTTGTGGTTGTCATCAAATACAAACAAACAGTAGTATGTGTTGGGCTGATTTCTACCTTTATTTAAATAGCCCATAAGCAAAATAATGTATCTCCTCACTTACTAAAATTACAGTGAAATCTGGAGACTGTAATTTAAGATCCCTTTGTGAAAAGAAATTTACAAACACACATTAGAAACCAAGTCTCAAACCACTTTTAATCTGAATGAACAACACAGATGTAAGTGGAATGAGAGGTTCAAAAATGCAATCCTTTTTTTTGCCAAAGAATGCAGTGAAAAAAAAAGGTTTGAGAAGTTCAGTACGTCTGGCATTTTCAAAGCATCTTGAGAATGTTTAGGCATGTGTATTTACTATCATTTATTTACTTTCTCTCAATGGTTCACAAAACCAAAGCAGTTTGAATTCTTTTCAGCAATTTGGATTAACATGTGGGAAACACTAGTAGTCTGTAAGAGTAAAATCATGCTTCTTACTTCAATTTTAAAGTTGGTATTTTATTTAGGAGGACAAAAAAAATAAATCAATATAAACCTACACATATCTAACAGATATTTCTGCATTGAAGACATAATTTTTTAAATCTGCAAAACAATTGAATTTCTGTTTTTTCTATGACTAATGAATGAGAAAAATAATTAACAACTGATATCATTCCTGGAGAATTCCATTTCTGATCATTTATAAACAGCAGCTCAACGTTCATGTATTAAAAAAGCCAAAGCAAAACAGATTACCTCGAGATCCTCCTAATCTTACCTCTATTTAAGATTAGGTGGTGTGACAAATATTTGGAGCAAATGCCAGGCTTTTGTGTCATTCAACAGTGATAAAAAACATCTTTTAACACTGAAATTTACCTTAAATACAGATTCATCTGATTTAAGCAATTCATTTTTTACAGATAAAACAAGTGTTGTTATACACAACTATTTCAGATCATAACAATATTCTGTCAGCAGGGCTTGATTCTCAACCTCCAAATATTCAACAATTTAAAGGAAGCAATTCTTCATCCAACACAAGACGACATGACACTTTCTGTCTGCTTATTAGAGTAAGCAGCAAGAAAAAAAACCAGATACATGAACCAATTGTTTAACTTCTGAGTACAGAAAGGGAGTAAAATTAGAAGATAAAATCAAACAATGATAGTTTGACAGATTCAATCTAAACAGCGGAGTGCAGACAAGGCTCTTATGTCCTGTCATATTGGATGTGCTATATTAAATATCTCATAGGTTCTGGTCATAATTTGGTGTGCTGCAAGCAACTCCTATGATAAACTTGCCTGTAAAATGTGAGGGTGATTCATCCGAATCTACAGTCAAAAGTAAGACACTCACTCATGTTTGTCTCTTTTTATACTAAATTAAAAGAAACAGACATTTTCAAAGGTGTAATTCCCCTTAATCTGTAAAATGCATCAGAGATGCTTCACATAGAATTAGCCCTCTGGGGTGTCTGTTCCTCTCTATCAGCTACACACGCTCCTTCAGCAACTAGCTTAAACTTAGACATCTATTTTTGCTTGTCCTTCTTCTCTTTAAACATCAAAATGTAGATTAAATTAACCCACTCAATAGGACCTCCCAGTGCCTTTTAACCTGAGGCAACAACAGAGAAGTGAAATAGATGAGATTATAAACGACAACCAAAAGAAGTGATGTTGGAGCATCTATGAAGCTTCCCCTCTGTGTGGATTCCCTGCTGCCTAATAACACATAATGTAACACTGAAGTCTTTCTTTCTATACAAGGCTATTTAACAATTCTTTCTCCTCTGTCCCACTACCTAGTTGACAAAACTTTTATGAACTCAGTTATCTTTAAGACTTCTGCCTCTTTGCTAAATTTGAAGTCAACTAAACAGTTTCAAAAATTGCTAGGACACAAGAAAAAAACACCTTAGACTGCCTTATTTCTAATGATGTCCTTCTGCTTTACATACACATTTTAAAGCTCTTTTCAGAGATGTGTAGAAAATGTTATCCCTGCTTTATAGATGAATTAACAGGGACAGAGAGATGTGAAGTGACTTACCAGCACCACACAGCTGGTCAATGTGGGGAACAGAAACCAACTGGATTCCCAGCTTTACACTCAAGCTTACCAGCCTAATAATTAAGCATCAGTGAGGTTCTGCAAAAAGTTCTGTTCATTATGAAATACTGTAGAAATCCCTCTCTGTGTCATAACCAAAATGAAAATTGTTGTGTACAAGGCATACTTCCCTTCTGGTGAAATAAAATTCAAAGCTTTGTATTAATCCTACAAACATGTAACTACACATGCCTACACAAGTAACGTCCACATATGTACGCTGATATAGCCGATAAAGTAGGGTAGCAATAAAATTGTTTAGCTCAAGTTAAAAATCTCTGCAATTTATTAGCAAAATCTGCCAGGCTAAATGGTGTCCAGGGCATGGTACACTTCCAACACAGTAAGGGAATTTCATTCTGTTAATCTTATTTTAGTATTATAAAGGCTAAGTAAATTAATTTGATGAAGGAAAGTATCCAGCAAGCACTCTGGCGTCTTATTAAAAAAATGAGCATAAAACCCACCTTCGGATTTTCATCTTCACTGCAGTACTATAGTAATGATATGCAGCTGTTATATTTGCCTGGTAAATCTCTCCCAAATTATAGAATTAGAGTAATTTTTTACTTTTGCGGGTATCCGTAGTGATGGATCGTGTACAAACCAGCCTCCCTCTACAACAGTCACTCCCAAAATCATTTGGTTTTTAGATTTAGTTTCCCTCTACATACTCCATCGTGGGCTATTTCTTCATGGGGATTACCAAACTGTATTTGAATAGCAGAACATACTAATCACTGTTCTGCGAAAGGAGTTGTAGTGAAAGAATGGCTGAGGCTATGAGAGCCTATCCTACTGGAATGCTAGTGGGGCAGAATTATTTACAGTCACTTCATGTTTATTTTGCTGCACATGCTCAAACACAAATAATCAATTTTAAAAGTGAAATAAAAAGCTGCTGCTATTAACAGATCCCTGGTTTACACATATTTTTGCAATGGTACAGCATAAAATACACTGAGTTAGTAAACCCAATGAGTTGCAACAAAATTTAACTAATTAAAGACAGACTGTTCTATAATTACATAAAGACTGTATCAATTCAAGTGTGTTATTAATTTGTTTACCAAACAATGGGTTTAATTATTCACTCAAACATCACAGCAAATTACTAAAGCTTTAATTTTCCATATTTATTTATGACTGGATAATTACACACAAAGAAGGTGATTTAGCTTCTTAATCTACCTAGCTTTTCAATTTTTAATTACTTTTTAATTATAAAAATCATTGCTGTCCCAAATGTCCTTAATTGGATTTTGGAAAACTTTAATAACATAAAACTTTTCCTTACCTTATCAAGTTCTGGATCTTGAAAAGGAAATTTGCTTATAACTATTTTGTATTCCTCCTCATTTGCTACAGGAATAGGGCTGTAGTTGTCTGCTTCAAATATATCCCTGGTGAATTAGTTAGTAAGGTGAAAAAGATTTAGGACATGTAATTTATTTTCCACTGTTGAAACATGTAAGTGAATACAAATTTTACTACCACACTTATATGTACAGCTTCATAAAGCTATGAGCAACAATCATAATTTCAGACATCCAAACTATTTTCAGACAAATCTGAAAGTAACTTGTATATGCTAACTCTTCATATCACATCTAATTACAAAGAAAAAAAGCTGAAAGCATTTTAATACGTACGACTCAAAGCACAATACAGCAAAGAAACTTTAGATCAACTCCACAACTGCAGAATAAACCATGATGAGATATTTGTTAATTATGGTAGCCTACACTTTACCTACAATAAAGCAGAGAGTCAGAGTCTCACTTAGATACCACAGCTACTGATAGTCAATGGAGATGTTTCAGAGAACTTCAACTAGGGATGTGGCCATGGTTTTATTTAAGTACCCTCTGGACTTCTCTACTATTTCACTGACTAGACTAGGAGTCTAGGGAGCATGAGAACCTTAGACGTAACTGGTCAATTTGGGTTTTAGCTTTTCTATAATACTGTTTAACTTTTCTTGTGGTAAACAACATCTGCACACTTAGATATCCCACTGTCTCCAAACAGGCTCTGGAGTACAGTCCCAAGCTGACCTGTTCCTAGGTTTACAATTGGCTCAATCCAATGATTCCAAGGAACAGGTGGAAATCAACCTGCACTAAAAAAGCCCATGAAGATACACTGGTAATGTCAGTAGTCCGTCAGGGAGATACACCTATCAGTTAACTGTAAACATTAAGACAATCTAAATTAGGAACCTAATGCCCTATTGCAACAGCCTAGAGTGATTAGGTTCCTAATGAAGAAATGCAGGTGTCTCTCTCCTGCATGTTTCTCAAGTAATGTGTCTTTGGAGAACTTCTATCCCTCCATTAACTGTATAAACAGTCCTCAATGGCTCTTCTGAATATTTGCCACATGTGATGAATGACTTGGTGCTACCCAATCTGAAATTCATACACAATACTGAGTTGATGAATTCTTTCAGAATTCCAACTCTATCAAAGAAAAACTTTAAGAAAAAAAAAATAGCTATAATACAAATACAATTATTTTGAAATACTAACCTGAACAATCCAGACCACTTTTTAAGAAGTGTTTCATTGTACTGGTCTCTAATCTCAAACAAAAGATCAAATAGTCGATTCACAGGAAAACCATAACCCTAAGGTATAAAAATGAAAAGAATGGATAATTCAAGAACACACTCCATTCCTATCACAACACTTCAGGACTCTGAGATGAAACTTATTATTCAGTATTGTAACTTCTACAAAACAAATTACAGTATTGTCAACACATCAGTACAATCAGAAGATTTTTATATCAAATTCTTACCAAATACTTAATGCTATGCTTTGAGTTTTCAAGCAGAAATTTGTCTTATTTCTCTATAACATTTTAACTTGCTATTTATCCATACAACTAATGTTTTTATCAGATTGTTAAACATCACGAAAATACTTGCCAATGACGTTCATTCACTCTTCCAGCTAGAGAGCTAATGATAATTGGAATGCTATTCTTGCTTAAGATTAGAAGTAAAGCATTTACAAAAGACAAAAATGTACATAAATTACAATGTTAACTCTAATTTTGCATAGGTATCAACAACTGGATGCTAGCTGGATAGCCCAGAATGCATACATTAAATTGGTAATACTGAAAAAGAGGAACCAAGGCAAGAAATAAATCTATTTTTTAAATACTACTCTGTCATTTTGTTCTTGATTCATATACATGACATCAGGGAAGTCTAAAGCATTGTACTTAAATCACTCATATGAAAAATATGACACTAGGAATTTCAGTTAAATTGTTAATATAATACATACCTGCAAAGTATCAGCAAATACTACAATGAGATTCTTCAGTTCCAGAACAAGGTCAGGATCACTGCAGTATGACTGAAAATGAGAAATTCTGGTTTCATTAAAAGGATTTAAAATACGGGACATATTTTTTAAAGAATATTAGCACAGAAGGTTAAATTACCCAGCCTTATCCCGAACTGAATGCCTATCCCTAACCTAATTACCTAACTGACTGCCTTAGTAAAAGCATATTAGACTCGTCTTCACTTATTCCAGCTACATAAAAGTCTGCCAAATTTTTATATGAACCATCAGTAGTACAAAAGTTCAGAAAAAGTAGACTAAAATATGAGATTCCATAAATATCAGTATGCTGTACTGAGATTCAAAATCAGCAAATTATATTTATTTCAGTGGAACATAAGCACACATCAAAATGCTTTGCTATATCAACATCAGAAAGGTTTCCCCAGGACGTTTCTTTGAACACTCCGCCTGGGTGTAACTAGTGCTAACAGTGCCACCTCAGGCAGTTTCCCAGCTGTGTGGGGAATACACTATAAAATACTTTCTAAATAAATTATAAATAAAATCAGATTACGTGTTCGATGGTAAGAAGCCAAGACACTACTAAATGACTGACATGATTTTCAGAGATGTGTCATACTACCAACCCTTCCACCTCAGCTTCATTATTTGCAATAATGGATAAAATAAAAAATATTTATATTAAAATTATTTAAAGCAGGATGAGAATATAGTATTGGCTAGAGACTATACATGCCTGTTTCACCTTTCTCTAATTTTTGCTCTTAGCATACTTTAATAAAGTAAGAGTTTGGCTTACAATACCTCATAAGACAACATACACTTATCTAAACTAATATTAGTCTGTACTAGGATGATATTGGAAAGAGATTGTGATAGAATTTGTTTTGATGGGAGTTACACATGTTGAGAAGAAATAGTGATCAACTACATGACAAGACATTGAAGAGCTCTCTAGAGATTAAAGTACTTTCACTCCTTAATTAACATTTTCTTACATAGGTGTATAAATCCATAAGCAGCGAGTTAACTTGCAAAGTATTTAGCTTTAAAAACACTAAATATATCTCAATTTATTCCAATCCTCTAAAATGAATTTAAAACCATGAGAACATTTCATTTACAACTGATCAGTAAAAGTTCTATGATAAAATTATCATGCAAATCTGAACTTTCCCCCTTTTTTCCTCAATTTACATGAAATGTAAAATATTTCTCAAATTAAAAATCATTTGTAAGAAAAATATATGTAACACTGCATAAAGGAACTGCTTTTAGCAAACTTTAAGAAAGATAAAAGTCTTACGTTTTCCAATAGCAAAACTTACACCAATAGCAAAGACTGAAGCAATTACTATTGGTCAGTTTGAATGAACAACAGTTTTCACAAACGAATAAGAAATAGCACACAGCTATTCAGCATCATTGAAGCTAAAGCAGAAATGTAACTTTAGGAGACACACACCGAATGTACTAAAACCTTCTGTACTAAAAATTCTGTCAATACAGAATTACAATCTAACATCTGTAAAGATTTTTCTACTATTTTTACTTCAACATAAACATATTACTACTAGCCTTGAAGAGATAGCTCCAAGGGGTTTGCTGGTGGAGTTTATTTTGGAAACACAGCATTTGGAATGATAATTAGGAACTATTTCCTGGTGGTGCTTTCAGTGCTGAACTATTCAATCTGATCTAATGAAGAGGTCAGTTGAGACTAATGAGGAAGGATTGCAATAATAACAGCAGATTAACTCTGCATATTCTAATCTGCTGGACTAAGAGAAGGTTTGGAAGACCCAGTGAGTTGTAAATCAGTGGAGGATTATGCAAATAGGATCACAGCCTGATACTGTTGGAAAAACAAAAGCTTGGCAGGCTCCCTCCAAAATCTGAGCAATTTTTAACCACAAGGAAAAGAAAACATGAGAGGTGTAATTTTTCACTTTGTTCCTATCCCACCTTTAAATATACAGAGCTCTGAAGTAAGAGGATTTAAACTGCAATATTGATAAGACTTCTCACTTACTGAGTGTGTTCTAAGAACAGCAATGATCTTGGAAAGGGCCATGTTCCACAGTTCATCAGTATATGTTCTAGTTACCAATCCTTGCGTTACATGTAAAATGTGGTCTTCTACTACAAAGAAGCTAAAACAAAATAATGCTAAATTACCAAGTTGTTTTGCAATATTACAGCAAATTCTACCCTTTTACTTCTACACAGGCACAGTCAAACCTTTCCCCAATCAAGCAGTGACATTTGGTTAGGTTTGGTGTTTTGCTTTGCCCAGCAAAGTCAAAATGTGAAAAGTTTGTTTCATGCCAGCTGGAGCCCAGTCTGCTAGAGGGTCCTTGTGGGTTACCGTACTGGTAGGATCTGGGTGCTCTTCCTCACTCAGATCCAGCAGCAACCACCTGCATACGTGCAGAAACTGAATCTTTCAGAAGAAATTATTTGGACAATGGAAGTATAGAGGGTGAATTAAGAATCATTATAGTAAAATCGAAATAAATGTTAATTTAGAAAACTTACCCTACAATCTGACTGAAGTATCTTCTATAGCCTTCTACTGTTTCATGCTTTCAGTGAAAAAGAAAACAAGTTTAGATATAAATACTACAAATTACTAGGTACAAACCAAGTCAATGCAAAAACAAATGTACTGGTTACCATGCTTGACTGTGGCTGCAGAACTAATCTTGCTTGTTTCCTTCTTTGTTTTCTGTAGTAATTTTCAAATATTTCTCCATCACCCTAAAACATGACAAAAGTAGTTAAAACAAGAACATTGTCTCAGTATGAAAAAGACACTTCTTAAATTAAGGGTAAAATTCTCTTAAACTAAGCCACATATTTTGCATTTATTCCACATGCAGATCTCCAGCTGACCCCAGTAAAGTTTTGCATGCATGAAATACGCCAAAATTACTTTATTTTTTCACATAGCTCACAGAATGTACTGCAAATAAGAATTTTGCTCATTTGTCTACATTTTGTCAAACAATATTATGCATTCTAAGCAATATTTATGTTTCTAAACTATAGCTTTCAGAGTATATTAATACTTATAGACAAGGCATATTACCAACTACTGAAACTCATTGTCTCCTAAAATGTTTCTCTAGGTTATTCAAGAAACTAAATGCATTGTAAAGTTAAGTTACAAAAATGTTTCTGTGAATATATGATACGTCTGAACACTGCCTGCATTAGCTTTGCCTGAATCCTGCCCTCAGCACCCCGGGATATTTATTTAATATTCGCTTATTCTCATTGGAATTGGCAAATACAATGACTAAGGATTTTGATTTTTTACTATCATAGTCCTCAAAAATACAATACCCATTGTACCTAATGGTTATATTGTGAGGAGTTGAAGTGACATCCAATCCATCTCATTAAAATGACTATTCAGTTCAAACCATCTGTCCATTTGAAATCCACTCTACATTGAGTCACCTACCCACTGAACGCAATGTAATTTGTATGCAAGCACAATAAAGCAGCTTAGTATTTTTATGGTTTGTTCCTACTTCATGAGCCTATTATTAGGCCAGTGCTATTTAGAATACTATTACTTAGGCTTCTAAAATTCTTCAAATCAAATTATTACAGAGACTGTACATTACTAAGTTAGCATTACTTTCCTAACTCCTTTGTAAGATATAACAAAGAAAGTATTCATTAAGAACTTAAAACACAAAAATGAATACTTCATCATATTTAGAAATACTAACTTAAGAAAATCTAAAAGTAAAAAAAAGACTTGGCTTAAAACCAAAAAAACACTTGAAACTGAGATGCAAATTTACTAGAACAGTTTCTGTTACAGCAGAACTTGAGTGTGCTGTACTTCACACTAACACATGCTGATCAGATGCACTAACCGTTCACCTCCAGCCCAAATATTCATTGCAGTTTTCAGATGCACAAAGCCCGTATTGAATCCTATTTCCAGTGCCAAATCTCTAGTGAATACTGACACAAGCTTCTCAAGTGAAGAGCAGCTCTTCTTCTCAAATCCACACCAAAAATGGAGATGCAAAATATCTCATGATTATTTATAGACCATGCTATCCTATGCAATCAAGATCCGCAATTCAGACACAACTACTCTAAACAGATGGTCTAAAGCAATCAGCAGAATATAGCAACAACTCAAGTGATTCACTCACTGAATAAGCAAAGGAAAGGCAAGATAAAATATATCAAAGCAAGGCATTTGTTTTGCCCAGTCTCCAAAAGTTCAATGAGTTTATTTCAATAGAATTAACAGACCAGTTCACATTGGGTGATAAATTCTAGGACTAGTGCTCTTATATCAGGTATTGTTTCATACCAGTTAAATTTATTTTATACTGCTATATAGCCTTTAGTAAAAAGATAACATTACATGCCAAAGTGATAAAGGGTGTTTTCAGTAGAATTCAAATATACAGCACCTCACATAATATATGAGCTAAAAAATAAAAGCTCTTAATATATATTGCCCAGTTTTCAGTCTAACATAAGGTTACTCATCAATAAATACAGTCTATGTTTGGTATGTATGTATCTATCTTTCAATCACCATGTTGCAATCACTTGTATGTAGTATTCTGAGGCACAGAAAAATCTTCAATATGAAGAAGCAAAGGAGAAAAATTTTGTCCCATGTAAAACCAGAATATTTTCTACAGTTTTGTAGCAGAGAGAATTCACTAAGAAGGTAACACTTGCAGTGACTTATGTACTTGATAGAGACATGCAATAAATAGCCACCTAGTATCACCTCCTCTCCTTTGCTGTCATAATGAATCACCCTAAACTCCAAAAGAGATAGTTTACAACAGCAAGACATCAAGAAGGACTCCAAAAAGTGGTTAATGCACATTTCTTAATAACGCTACCATCACTTATTAATTAGATGATGCTACTAGGAAAGACAGAAGCCCTACTCCGAAGACATAAACAGGGCATTTTTCCTCTAAGGAGCTAAGGGCCTTTGAAATCTGAAAACACTCCAAGTTGCTTTCTGTCTCCAGTAAATCTGGAAGCTGGCAAACCCTCTGCACAAACCCAGAGAGCATATTCTTGGATCAAGGATCCAACATCAGGATGCTTGTCAAAACAGAAAACATAATCACCTATTACTTTTGAATATCGTCTATCAATTTTATTTCCTGTTCTTTCATTACCCCAAAAGAAAAATAAGCAGATATTGTTAACTGGTATATTTAACTTTACATGTTCTTTTTTGTATGTTATTTCACACTTGTTTTCTCTGTAAAAAGAAATGATCCTGTCTTTCTGTCTCTCCAGTTCTTTTCATTGAGATGAATAATTACTGACTTTATTACTGATGCCTTTGTTTGGATTCCTTTAAAAAAGTAACAGTGAAATAACACTGTAAACACTACTTCAAGATGTAAGCTTTCACATTACACAGCTGCATGGATTCCGTAGAAAGAAGGTAACCAAGCCTGAACACTTGAAGTCAAGTCCAGCTGAGACTGCAGGATCAGCAAAACTTAAAAGTACTTCATTTATGTGCCCCGATACTTATTCTATAAGTAATATGACTTCAAAAGTAACTGACAGATAGGAAAGGTGAAAAAATAATAAATAATTTGTTACCAAGTTTCCCCCAAAAAGGTTTTGTCCTTGTTAGCTTGTGCATTGCATCTCTCTTACAGCCTCTAAAATGGGCAATTGTGTCTCTGCCACTGAATCCAACCTAATCTGCCTGCGCACAGCCTGTCACCATCTCCAGTTTTTGCTTGCTATTTTGCTCTACTATTCTGATTTCCACAAGATTCAGACTGACTATTCCTATGTTTTGTAATACTGATCATTTCTCAACCAAACATTTGTGTAACACAGAACAATACAGAGAACTGCAAAAGAGCCGATACCACTATCGAGACAGACATCTATATTTTATGTATATTCTTGAGAACATGTATGTAATTAATATCTTTCTGTGTGTCTTTTATTATGCATATGAATTAAAGCATGCAGTCATGCTCTAAGTATCCATATTCTACTCATCTCAGCTGGTTCATCGAGAACTACTACTACTAGAAGCAATATCCGTGCTTGCTTGGGAACTATTCATAGTATGAAAAACACAAAAATGAACATTCAACCTCAAAATGTAAAACAGGGGTCACCTTAATACATACCAAAACTGAGTAGATGTGCAAACATCTGTAGACTGGA
Source organism: Neomorphus geoffroyi (assembly GCA_033558235.1). Classification (NCBI taxonomy): domain Eukaryota; kingdom Metazoa; phylum Chordata; class Aves; order Cuculiformes; family Neomorphidae; genus Neomorphus; species Neomorphus geoffroyi. Next base: position 17,081,328 of record JAUMJM010000016.1, on the reverse strand, counting down.
GAAAAGTCTACAAGATCTTGTGCAGTTAAAACCTGAAGAAGGAAAGGAAAAATGGAAGTATATAAAGCATAAAACGCATATAATCTACAAAATGTGATACATCACCAACAGAGCTTGTCCACTTAGTGAGGACCCAAAAATGGAGGGATTCTATCACAGAAGAGTAAATTAATTAATTGCCCAACTATTCCCTCCTTTTGTAGTACAGTACTAGATTTTATTTGTGTTACAAGACCAGACTCCTTATCACTGTTTTCAGAGCACCACATTTAAAGGACTAAATACCTGCTGTTTTATTCAATTTATGAATACTGAGTATTTAGCAGCTGAAACAGTTCTAACACAAGCTCAAGTCCTCAATGAAAAAATGCTGGCTTTAGCAATAGTAAAATACTCCAGTGAGCTGCATATCATTTACAGTGGGCAGGTAATATATAATGTAAACTGTAACTGAATTCCAGAATAATTACAAGTTCTATCTAATTGAATGTCCCCAAACATGATGCTAAAGGTAGCACTAATATAACTAATATTTTGGCACTATTTTTCCCCCCTACAGTGCTGATCTGATCTGATCTGGTGTCCCTTGAAGGTCTTCCCTGGTTCCTCCTAACACTGGCCATCTATAGTTAGTGGACTGCATGTTTTGTTCAATAAACCTACAAAAACACTTATTTAAGACATACTGATTTAGTATAATGTTACCTCTTCTTCATGTTCATCATCATCTTCAAACGTTCGCTTCAATGTAATTTCATTCTTGGTTTCCAAAATTCTGCTTCTACCTAAATGCGTATTCCGACCATAGTTTAGATTATTCTGCTTCTGAAGAGAGGTACTAAAGGTTTTCTGCTGCTGTGCCTGTTTTAAAAGTAGTACAAATAAAGAGAGATCCAATGCAAATTTCATCACCGATGAGTATACACTATGACACGAAAACCAGGTGGTGCTCTTGAACACACATCAGTATAATTGCAAGATGTGTGTTCTCAGCCTACAGTGATGATTTTGTCCTGAATAGATCCGGGATGATAAATGAGTTCAATAGTTAATTTTGGCGTAATTTTTTCCTAATTTCCAGAATGCAATTTAAAAGGTAGGGAAAAAAAAGTAACCTGTAATTTTCCTGATCATAATCTGCAAACAGAGAACCAATACTTAAATGAAGAGCAGTTATAAGAGACTTTCCAGCTATTTGTTTGCTGTCTTCAGTTCAGTCTTGGTGAGCAGTCAGCTGTAGAAGCCAAATGCACTACGTTGTCCTTACTACTGGAAGAAATGCAACAAGGTAATACAGTATAATCTTTCAATTAAGTTTCATTTATAATAATAAATGCTGCATCTTATAAGAACCTTAGATGACAAAATGGCAACCCAACCTGAACTTCGCCCAACAAAAAGTCAAAATCACAACTTTATCTGCTTTCCAAACAGATTTTAAAAGCATGAACTGCTTTAAAGCTTGTCCAGTACCAGTGCTTGGAAGTGTCAGATTATTTTGTGATGGAATAAGCAAGGGCTCCAGATGTCCCAGTCTCCTCCTGGCTCTCACCTAAGTACTAGGTTGTTGTCTCAACACTTCTTTTAATCTTACTCATCCTTGCTGGATGGCCAGATAGGCTGCTTTTTGTTTTGCTATAGTAGCTGCTGAGTTGGAGACTGTCTAGGAGTTGACTACTCAAAGTATTTCACGATTTTGTGCAACTTGAGATACACAGCATTTCTCCTTCCTTTCCCTGGGAGGAAACATACTTCTTGTCTAGGAAACAGATACAAATTTGGAAAGAAATTTTGATGCTACTGAGGTGTCACACCGCTGCATCCTGCGTTAGCCAGGGACGATTAGAACTGACATCTTGATGTCCAGAAGAAATAAGCGAAGACGTAAGCAAGCACTTCACAGCTCTCCATTGTTACTCAAAGGTTTGTGCTGACTGTAAACCTTAGACAAATCTTTTCCGCTAACCTAAGGCTCAACACTGACATTTTCAGCAGATAACAGGACAGAAGTCATCCTATTAGTTCAGCTTACCTGCTTCATGGCTGTTTCCCCAATTCTGTCAGAATGTTTTCGAATGCTCTCTAAGAAATCCTTGAGATCTGACATGGATATTTCTTTTATTTCTTCACGCAGTTTTGGAAGATTTTCTATCATTACCTGGCAAAACCGGTATTGGCTAACTCTAGGAAGATACAGATTTTCTAGCTGTTCCATTGTTTTTAAAGCAGAATAGTATCTACAAAGAGATTAAAATCAAATTATGTAGCTTCTTACAAAATTTTAATAAAATACTTTTATCAAATATAGTATATCAATGTCATGCATGCAAACAATATACATCTAGCGAAATTACTGTGTTCTTAGAAAAAGTAAGAAACAAAAGGTCATCCACATAATGCTTTAGTTTGGAAAAAAACAGTGAAATGTCAGAACAACTTGATCAAGTCAAAATTTTAAGTAGGCTCCTACAGTATTAGCTGTTTTGATCAACAGAGTCCTAACACAGCACAGAGCAGCCTGCAAAAGGGAGGCACTAAAGTCAACAATTACCTGCCCTTCTAGACCGAATTTAATAGGGTTTTTAATGAGTTCTTCTTTCTGAAACACAACTTGCCAATCACCCAAAATGGCAGTACATGCATCATACAATGAAAAAAACCCTTGGAAAAGTGTGCCTGTATGTATCTGCCTTCTTTAGGTATATGTGAACATATACACACATACACACCCACTCTCTTTTCACCATCCTTAGCTGGAAAAGACATGTACACGCTTATCTCAACCAATATCATATTTCACTGTAAACCATAAAACTATTGACTCTTCTGACAAAATACAGTATATCCCACCAAGAAAATGACTACTTTGAACAAGCATTAAATTCAGAGGGTTTAAAAAAAAAGTCCCAAGCCAACTAAGATCCATAATTTACTCTATTCTTCCACGTTCTGTTAGCCTACGGACTATTTGTAGTAGAAATGTGGAAGATAGGACCTAAGAGGGGGAAAAAACAGAACACCAAGGAATACTTTCTCTCATGTCCATACACTTTACAGATGTTGTGCAGTACATTCATAACTATGTTGCAACATTTTACGTAAGGGACAACGAGTTTAAACAGATACTCAAGCTAAAACTGTAAAGAGCAACGTAACTGCAAAATAAACTAAAAATTTAAGAAAGACTCAAACAATTTTGACACCAGAAAGCTACGAGATACTGAGCCATAAACTCTTTTACTACAGTTTTTTACCTGTTTTCACTCTTAGTTCTCTCATAGATTACAGGAACTGTGGGGCCAAGAATTACTTGCTAAAACCATTTATCAGCGTCAGGCCTGTAGCATATAAGCAGAATTTTGACACTTTAAGCTAACTTAGCAAAACATTTAAAGGAGGAAATTTTAATTATGGGAAATTGGTTTTCCATGCTTCCTCTCAGTAGAAAGATGAACACCACAAGGAGGCAAATCAGAGCTGAGTCAGGTTCCTATATGCCTGTTCCTGAAGTTCATACCCTTCCCTATTTAATTTTCAAATGTCACACAGCCTCCTAAGGCGGAACACTTGCGAAAATTTTTACTTTATTGAAAATACGAAGCAAAATAGAAGTGGGCCAATTCTCAGATAGACAGCTAAACTAAGAAGGTAATAGAAATAACACCATCAACAAATCTGTGATGTCAATAACATTTTAAAGAGAGGTACAGGAAACAAGTTAAACATGAATAGGACAGAGAGCAGTTGTAGATGTGACTATAATTTTCCTTTACACAGTATTCTTAACAGCCACTCAGCCCATGAAGTTTTTGTAAAAATGCATTTAAGTTTGGCCTATTAAAACAGAATAAGGTGAACTAATGCCTTCTAGCTTGGTCTTGAATGGGAAAAGCAGAAAAAAGGAGATGAGACTGATTTAACTTGCTGATAGCTCCAACCCTTTCTTTCCACAAACACTGAGTAACAGCCTTAGCCCAGTTTTAGCTTTTCATATTATAACCATAGTTCGTTTTTCTTCCTGAAAGTCCTACACAATCACTAGCGGAAAACTGCCACATCATTTTGAAAGGGAAAAGCTGAACATAAGCAAAGTCCGTTCAAATGTTCAAGGGCACCTGGAAAAGGGTCCTTTCCAGTTCTTTTGATTCTGGATATTTCTTTGTAGCTAGAGTTCAAACTGTAATACTGTTATTAATACTTCAGTCATAACTTCTTGTTCCATTCTGAATTCCATTGTTTTGAATTTTCTACAATCAAGATATCTCTGAGATAACAATTCAGCATAGCTGGAGGATGGGAAAAGTCTTCTCTTTTATTGCAGAACACAACCGCTTTCAGGAGACTGCAAATAAAGTGGTTTCAAGTGTAAATTAGGATCTTTTGTTTATTATAAACTTGGTTTATATAAAATACACATAAGGTGACGGGAATGTTGCAGATAAGAAGGGGTCTGGGCTGTTTAAGTGTGTCGGTTTGGGGTTTTTTTAAATAGTAAATGACCAAGAGTGCCACATGGTGAGACTTCTGGGGAATAAAGCCATAATAGCATCAAAATCGTATAAAAGGTTTTTATTTAAATTATACAGATCAGCTTATCAGAACACTGTTAGTTCATCTGGAAGGTTTTTGACTGCTGTCCCCAAGATCAGAATTTACATAATCCATTCTAGAGTCCCTTACTAATTATATACATATGGAGCTCAAGACCTTGCCCTTTTAACATCTGTTCTGATAAAGCACTGAAGTCTTACTAATTTGAAGATCATCTGCAGGTCAGGATTTAAACTAAAAAGTTTGGTGTATCATTTTATGGAATGATGTATTTGTATGCTTTAAAAACATTCCACAGATTTAACTCAATGTAGAAGATTTTGACAACAATATTATTAGTTCTTATCATATATTATCAACCATATAAGGTGAAGACTGCACATTTTACTATGAGTTAAAGAAGTATCTTCAATGTTATTTTTATTATATAAATATAGCAGTCCTCCCTCTATTCTTCTGAGCTCACCCTGTAAGGGTATGTTTCCCAATGCAAAATTTATAAGCTTTGAAACTGAAGACACAAGTCTGAAATATCAATAAATGTCATATGGTAAGACTGTCCAGAACTGACCCATCTTGTCATTAGAACCAGAAAACCATAAGATGGATTTTACTAACAATACCAAACTGTAAAAATGGAAACTTCTAAAATCAGCAAGAAGCAGGACTGGAAAAAAACAAACAAACCAACACCACCGCCACCACCCCGCCAGAAGATTAGTATTAGTGGTTTGCATCACCTTGTTCTATAATTGAGCTGGCGTTTAACAAACTGTTCAAGTTACAGGCACAGAGTAGTCAGGTCTGTATTAGATGTTGAAACTTTAACAGACAAAAAATCCAAAATGAAAAGGAAGTGAGTATTACTTTAGTGTAAACGAAGTATCAAGTTGTGTTTCAAATGATAGAGAGTACTTCTAAGATTTTTCTCAGCCTAGTGACATTTGGAGGCAGTTAAAAGAAATAGTGAAATACACTAAAAAGCCCCATCAAGTTAAACTAGAGCAATGAAGAAGCTACCCAGAACAAAAGCAAGATGAACTCAAAGGCTGTGAATTTTACAGAGAATAACACATTAGTATACAAGTCTTTTGAGAAAAGACTGAGAAGTTATGTCCCAAAATTTCCTGCTGAAAAAACAAGAGGGGAGAAAATAACCTTACAATTCTCATTTTATTTTAATTAAGGAAATAAGCTTAATTTACAAAGAAAAAATAGTGGCATTCTCCAACTTTTCTGCTTCCCTCAGAGGCAAATAGTGTAAATTCCTGCTTACTATATTTTCACTGAGTAAATATGAAAAAACTTCTTGTACTCTGTCAAACAAATTTATATGAGTTCATTGGAATTTTTCGATAATACTGTGGAAAAGTCACATTCACGGAGATTTTGAAGATGATCTATTGAAATTGCAATTGAAAACCTTTCACCACAGGAACAACTATTTATTTATTCATTTTGGTTCTGAATCTAGTTGCATTAACAAACCTATATTTAAACTTCCCCAGCATACTAATTTTGTCAGTTGCCCCAAAGGAACACAACTGAGATCAAGGCACTACTAACTCTGAAACTTCTGTAAAGTGAGTCAAGAGCTCAATATTTCTGAAAATCAGATTAAAGAATCGCTGTGTGAAAAGACCAAGATTTGTGGAACACCTTTTTCTTTCATAATGATGTGATAGGAGATTTTTTTAAAATGGAAATTATCAAACAAATAGGGCTGTAATAACAGTGAGAAAGCAAGCAGCTAACAGTTCAGTATCAAATATATATTTTGATGGGGTTTTTTTCCATGGTACCTCTGGGTGGTACCCAGATTTGCAGTTGGTAAAATACAGTGCTTCATTTTGACTGGGTTCCAAAACAATGCAGAAAACCAAAATCACACCACCATCACTTTTAACTGTTGTGATATCCTTCTGTACAAACATGGGTAGAACAAAATTATATAAATTATGACATTTTCCTGTTTGCATCCTTTATGTCTTGAACTGTATTTGAAAACTTTGAAGGTTTATGCAGAGAAAGGCTGCATGACTGTCTGTGAGACTTAGTAACCTAAATAACCAATCAACTCTGTCTTTCCCACAGTTCAGAAGAAAGCTTATAGTGAGGCCAGAAAACAAATCCAAGTCTTTCAGGGCCAAAAGCTCACTCTGAAAGACCATACACTTTCTTTAGTCCTTCTCACAGTAGATTTGAGAAGATTCAGCAACAATCTTAGTAGATTAATTTATTTAATTCTTTTCATTGTATGGCAGGTTTGGGGATTTTTTTGTAATACTCATTGTGGAAGAAGACTTACAAAAACACAAGTTCTAACAATTCCCAATTAGACCACAATCTCTTGAAGCAACTGAGAACTTTCTCCAGAGATAAGTATCAAAATCGAAACACATTCGCCACATTAACAGAGCTGAAGAAAATGTGTGGTGATCTTATCTCTAACTTAAAGATCTAGATAGTTCAGTCTAAATGCATAGCCCCTGCTAGGTGTTTTGCAGAGCAGCAGAGAAACCACACCTCTTCCCTGTGCTTCTTCAATACAGACTTTAAACCCTCCATAACTCTTTCCAGCCAATTGTGTCTGTTTGGAGCAGATTCCGCCATTACTTCCTCTCCCAACTACAGTTCTTGTCAACTCGTGTTACGTATGGCTCAGGAGACAGATAAATAGGATATAGAGCCTTTATAGAGCCTTTCACCTCTGGGTCATCAGTTCAAATGTAGCTCCTGTTCGTGGGGACCAAAAGTTGCTATCAACAGATGGTTTTCTGGGCTCCTCAGTAAACCTCCATTCCATCTGCATAAACCAGTATGTATTCCAGACCCAAAATCTTGCATTATCTTAAAAGCTGTCTGACACGGAGAAAAGGAAATAGAATTCCAACATTTACCCTAAAATAACTGTCCTCCAAAAATACAGAATATCCATACTTTCTTCTTCCCTTCCTTTAAACATTAGAAATTTGTAGTGGAAGACTAAGACAATGGAATAATTAAAATATTCTAAAAGGTTGCAAGCAGAGAAAGTCAAAAGAGATCTTTTGTTAAAAGACCAATGAAAGCTTTGCTGCATTAACAAAGCTCAGTGAAGTTTTATAAGAAAAATTATCTTTGCCTATAATAAATATTTATCATTGTTTTGCTAAGACAGGGAATGCGAATGTTGCTCTCTGACTCTGTCAAGAGAGCTTCACAGCAAAACTCAGAAAGGTCAGTTTGGAAATTCCTTGTACCTGCACACACCAGCTATCAGGGTCTTTGCACTGATGCTATGGTTGTCCTTGCTATTGCTTAATCATTTAGTGATAAAGGCTCACTCACTCTTTGGATCTGTTGCCCTCTAAGGGACAATGAAATTACCATTTGAATTACCTATAAGTTCCACGGGATAGCCATCTCTGGGCTGTATTACAGGGAATTCTAAGTCACAGGCAAAGCAGTGACTGTACTGTAGCTAATGAAAGAGATACAAGACGGAGCAGTAGCCTGCAGCAAATTCTAAACCTTCTGCACTCCACGTGATTTCAAGGTATGGCATCTCAAAGCTATGACATCTCTCCTCTCCCTTAGATCTTTTTATGGTATGACAATGACATGTCCAAACCCCTCAATTCAGTATATTGTCCTTTGACTTTTAAGACTTTCTGTCTGGCAACTCCTTCCACAGGAATACTATCAGATCTGAATCTCTCAACAGAAATTTAGGTTCTGATTCAAAGAGTACTGACGATTTCTCAGAAAGCACACCAACCATCAGTAGGCTCTACAAAACTAAACACAAACATGGAGTCAAAATGCTAAAGCCATCTGCAACTTTATCTCACCTAAGTGATCCGTCCATGACGACACTAGAAATGATAACTTCCCTTGCAATTCTGAAACTGGGACGCTGCTTGTCTTGCCTGACAGAGCAGAACGCAGAATGCAGGCCTTGATCCCAGCATTTCTATATTTTCAACACGCAGAGCACGGCACGCTCTACAGACCACCTTGCAGAAGGAAGCGGTACCATTCAGCCAGCACACCCTGCAGTTTGTTCTCTGACTACAGTAGCAAGGGCACTGGACTGTTTACATCTTTCCGTCAAGCTGCTCCAAAAGCACTGCAACAACACGCAGATAGCTGCTCTAAGCAGATGTCAAACCAGTGTTCTGTTGAGAGGAAGCGGTGTACAGCAGTCAAGCTGATAAGATCTACGACACCAGTTCACATCTAGGAAGTTTCGACTGTAATAAGAGAAAGCACGGGGCCATAACTATTAAGTCATTCTTAAAGCTCTTATATTTCTGCAGACCTCCCAGTCAGCATGTGTGCACAGGTACAACGCAGCTCATCAACCATTGTCGAAGATCCACCAGATTTGCTGCGATGTGTGCAGTAGATCTGACACATTTTGGACATGTCTGCTCATAGGCTTTAGAGCCAATTTGCTCAGACACAATGGCTGTTGTTGAGGACTTTCAGAGGTCCAGCAAGAGGTGTTGGCTATCCAGACAACAGAAATCCAGACAAACAGTCCAAAAGTAAATCTAGATCACACAGTAGTCATGTAGACACCTGACTATGCATAGCTAGCTCCAAATGGAAACAGTCGGATCCAGACAGACTTGTCTGCAGGAGCTCGCTGCAGCAGTGCCAGGCACACAAACAGGCAATGACAATGATACAAATTCAGCAGGGGATGACAGAGCAATCGGCGTGACTGAGGCTGTACGAAAAGCAGGCAAGGATGATGGTGGAAATGATGCTGTAGAAATCACAAAGAAGAAAACAGCAGCAGTCGTATTCCGGGGGTGGGTGTGCATGAGGTGCAAGGCAGCTGCAGTCACCCCAGTGGGACTGAATGACAGCTTCTGGAGGGCAGGGGCAGCCAAGCTGCCACAAAAAGAGAACTGGGGATACTGAGGTTAGAGAGACGCTCACTGCTGCTGTGAGAAGATGGAAAGTGAAAACACAACAGAGGAAAGAGCATCTGGTCAGGTACCCGTTAGAAACCAGTATTCTATAAGTTTATTTTTAGTTATGGCTTTAATTTTTTTTTAACGAGTCAGTTTGTCACAGAGAGGGGGAAAAAAACCAACTCATATTCTGCATTTCATTCTCATAGTCCCATGTGCACAAAAGATGAGTACAGAGATACCAAACGGGTCTGAAGAAAGGTATAAGGAGATAAATATCCTTTTTTTCTTTGATTATTAATTTGATTTAAACATATCACAACAGATTAATCAGCTGTTAATAGCCTCTGCAAAGATCTTTTTTCCCTATGGATCTTGCTTCTTAAGCTGTTTTGTAATATGTTTTACATATTACAAAAAATACATTCTCCTTCAAATTTACAATCATAATTTCACTGCATGTCATGCTTATTTAAGTAAACATTATTTTTCATGGCAATCACTACACTCCTAGAACCTTTTATATTTAATACGATATTTGTTCACTTGCAGTGCCATGCCTGGAACTAAAGGACTTGTAGCCTAGAGACTATTTGCTTGTCTACATTAGTGTTTGATATTCTATTAGTTTATTTACAAAATTTGTATTTTACTCATAGAAATAAGTTCACTCACCTTTTTACATTCATCTGTTCTTTTAGTTTGCTGTACATTTCCAGAACTGCATAAAAACAAGCAGATTAACCCATTGATGTTATTGTGGCTTTAGTTAATGAAAGAGGAAAGTATACATTGGAAAGGACAAAATAAACCATAGAAAAGGATGTGCTAAATTTACCTTACTGAATTGCTACTGTACCATAAATATGAGAAAACTAGCAAAAAAAAAATTTCTGGAATGCATCTAAGAAAAAAAGAACTGAACTCTTAAAATAGCTTTTAATTAGGAATTATGATTAAACAAAACAGTAGACACTATATATATTAAGCACATTCATTCACCTACTACACTGCTTCATCTGCATTACCAGCCTAATGACCTGTCTCCTTTAAATGGCAACAGTACCACCTACTGTACTCACAACAAGTCAACAACAAACCTATACAAAGAAAACTTCTCAAATGTGTTTTATGCCAATATCATGAACTGGACAAAATTCTTATAGAGTTGTGTGCAGTATCACCTACAATATCACCTTTTTGAAACATCATTTAGAGTCTTTATGTTTTATTTAAAAAAGCTTGTAATGGCATAGCGCTAGAAGTACAACATGAAAACAGTATTCTCCATAGAATTAAAAAACCCACCCTCTTATGCAACAAATTAATTATTTATCATATTAAAATATTACTTAATTAAAAGCTGCATGCGGCTACATTGTTCGCACAACTGATATCTGGCTCACTGTCTTCTCACAAAGTGGCATAAATACACTATGTCAACTACTGTAAAGGATATGGAATCTATATATGGACGTCTTTTAAAACCCGTTAATTCTGTTGTCAAACTGGACATTACAAGACTCCAACTTAAAAAATAAAATTATTTTGTATTTTGGCTATTGTTGGTTACTTTATTTAATCTACCATCATATTTAGTTGTAGGCCACTCACCTGGAAGACACAACTGTAGTTTTTCCACAACTGTTGTAATATTCCGTTGCTGAACTCTACATCGGATTATTTCCTCTGTTTGGGCTATCACCTTAGAGATTTTTTTAAAAAAGGAAAGAAAACTCAAAATTAAATTATGCAAATAAATTTAATTTGCTACAAATATTAATAATGCCCCTATAGAGAGCATCATTTTCTCACCTCTTTCCCAGCATCCTGAAGCCTTCGGTTGGTATCAGTAACTTGGACCTTAAAAATAATTTCACCTTTGTTAGACAAATATGCATATATTGCCCTGATGTGACTGCTCACCCTTGTAATCAGATCATGCTTCATGAGAAACTTAGAACAAAGAAATGCAAATTCAAATTAACTCTACAGCTTGAACTTGAACTTTTGATCGCAAAGGGCTTTTGTTAACTTCAATTACTTATGACAGTTCTTTCTAACAGATTCTGTGGCAAACTTCTCAAATTTACTTGGGATTTTTGAACTTTCGTTGTTTCTGTAGGTCTGTCAAACAATTCAAATCATTGACCCAATTGACCACTGGTCCCTTTTTGATAACCTCAATGAGCTCTATGGGCCATTCATTGTCTGTAAGAAATGGTGATTGCATTTTATGGTAATTAAACATTCATACTTTGCTGAATGCAAACACTGGGTGGTTGATTAACATCAAACGTGGAAATCTCCAAACCACAGCAACATTTTAATGCTGCAGGTGCAGGCAAAGCTCGACCTCAGATTTTCCCACATAGTAAGTGACTCATTAGGTCATCATAATAAGGAAGCACATTCTAGTTTATTAAAAATCTCATTAATTTCTGAACAAAGATGCTCAATGACCTCATTGACGCTGTATTTGGTCTCTTGTTATCTGAATATCCTTTATATAATGCGCTTCTAATCATAACCTCTGATGAACTATGCTCATTCTGTCTGGCGTGCATATTTTGCTCTCAAAAGTGTAAAGAGAGCTAAAAGGGTCGGATCTCATAATTCACTATTCTGCATTCTGATTTGGGAGCAAATCTTAGTTCTCATTTCTAATGAGAACTATTAACTCCACCTACTCATTACAGAATAAAGAAAATTTATTTTTCATGCATAATTGCAGTATTTTATTTTTCTAATCCGTATTTTTTTTTCTAAATTCTGACATATATATGCATGATTAGAAAAAGATACATGTAAGAAATAGTCGTTTTACCATTTTCGCTGTTTAGCTTTCAAGAAAGCTTTTATAAAAGGCAAGATAATTTTGGTAACAATTTCTGAGAACATACATTTAAAAAAAAATCGCAATTAGAACTAATAAAATATTCAGCTTTTAAAGTGTAAATTACTGGATCAGGCAACACAGCTATAATCACAAATCCCAAATAATCCATTTTTTAAAAATTGTTATAAACATTAGAGTGTATGTGATAATCACTAAATTCTTATTCTTCAGTAAAAGAGTCAAGTTCCTTCTTTTAAATTCAAAGACAATGATACATGAAAGTCTGAAAAACTAGTTCCTTACCTTTAATTTCTCTGCATCAGCCCTAACTTTAAGAAGTTCTGTAATAGCATCCACAAAGCCCTGATGGTGAAAATTGCACATCTTTTCTATCTCCCTGTCATGGTTACGTATGCAGGCATCGAGTTTTTCCATAAACCTCTGATGTGCATTTGGTTGGTCATCATATACAGACCTGTTAAATACAAATAAGAAAACAGAAGTTCACTTTTCCCCCCATTACAAATAGTATGCAGGCATCTTTATTGAAATCCCTTTCTTAAAAAGGAAATAAAAGCAAGCAAACTTGATGTTTTGGTGGCATCATTTGTGATCCACTCCACCAAAATCAGCATTAAAAGATAGAGATGGTGCAAAACTGAGAACTGAACCCAGCCCTTATGGCATTAATCCAGGTGCTTAACCAGTTACATCATGGTTGACCTGAGTCTCACTGGTCTGTTATTTATGCCCTAATGCTCAAATATGGGTACAAAAGAATCAGTTTCTCTGGACACCTCAAATAGCATGGATCGTTTTTCCATCAAATTCCACTCTTTGCTAAATATAAAGAAGTGCAAACATACAAATTTGCTTTTCTGGTATTCCTAACATCAGAGCTATCCAACTAAATCAGGGTTGGATGCTTCCAGCCAGGACTGGAGCACTGTGCGGCAGCCGCACAGTGGTGGAGAGCAAACCCCATGGCTCCCTGCCTCCTCCTGCCCACATTTCGCATCTCCAAAAGCAAAATCATGATACACATACACCTAAGGCTGCTACTCAGTGGGATCTAACTTTCAGCAATGGCTAAATCAGGTCTTTTGGTTTCTTTTACTAATTGTTCGAATAGCACAGTTAAAGATCTCAAGCAGGAAATGTGACTCCAAGAGAAATTACCAATGTAGCTTGTTGAGCTGCGTCAGAAATAGCTTGGAAAAAAACACCCAAGCGTACGAGTGAGCAAAGGAGATGGGGGGAAATTTAAAACTTCAGACTTACGAGAGGAAGCAAGAAAAGAAGTATTACAGAGAACTGTGTTGGAAATCAAAGGTATGATGTCTCCCAAGAAATGTACAGCAAAAGCCATTCCAAAATTTGATCAATAAAAACAACAAAGACATAATTTTTGAAGCAGCTTTTCAGACAGAATGACAGCAGCAATATAAGAATGATACAGTCATACATATACAAATGTGTTTGTACTGTAAACTACAAGCATTTAAAAAAATCAGGAGACTGAAAATATTTAAATTGCTTTTTTTTTTAGCTTCAAATTTCTTTTCCTAATTGCAAAGTGTTCTTCAGAAATCCATAAAGAGAAGCTGCTTCTAAAAAAAATATATTCTTAAGATGTGGGGTGGGAGGTGAAAGGTTGACATTCCAATGATTTCCATGTTGCACGTAGAAGTATAGTCTTAAGGCCAAGACCCAGGCAACAGTAAGTCACAAGCCTCTAAAAGTCCTGAGTAGACAAAAAGTACTTCCCTCTCAGTCTTTTTGAGGAGTAAGACTTCCCATATTCATCAAGATCCTCTTTTCTAACCAGACAGCTGGGCTCTGCCAGGATTTGGGGTCATCATCACCCGTTCAAATCCTAGCTGACTATCTGACAAGGATATGACCTTTCAAGGAAGAAGAGAGTATAAAAGAGATTGAAAAGACTCTTGTAACTAGATTCTTCATACTTTCTGAGATCCTTTTGACCTTGGACAATATATTCAAGAGACGCAACTGAAGTCAGAGAAAGGAGAAAGGTAGTAAACTGCCCTACATGCCAAAGGAAGGAAGCCAATTCCTGATAGCCTGCTCGCTGGAGGTATTTTCTCAGGGAAACATGTATTCAGCAAAATTTTCCTTGAATATTCCCCTTTTGCTTATGATTGCTAGGAAAATAAGGCTATGGTACTGAAAGTTAGGCTTTTGCCTCCAAAGTGCACCAGGGGAAAAGCCAAGGTTGTTGACCCATGAAGTAGTTCACAAAGGGAAAAATACACCCCTCGCCCTTTCCACCACCAAAGTCTGAAATGACAGCTGGAAGAAGCGAATGTGTGATAGTCAGTCTCTCCTCCTGAGGTTCCTGTCAGACAGCCAGAAAGATGCCCCTCAAGGCTGTCCAGGACGCTTGAGGTTTTAAGGGCTGTAGTGAAAGACCATTAGTGACCCAAACCTGCCCATGGGAAACACTTGCAGGCAGAGCCTAGTGCTGGCTGGAGGGAGAAGCAGCAATCTGGCCTGAAAGGAAACAAAGGTGCAAGACACACATTCAGCACTGAGTGAGCTCTCATTAGGTAACTGAATGTTCTGCATCTGAAGACATGGGGGAAAGCATGTAGACTGTATCACTGTTACGTCTAAGGAAATGGGGAAGGGATGAGAAAAAGGTTCAACAAATGGTGTTGTAGTGCTCCAAAAAACACAGTACAGGAGTGCTGCTCTGTCTCTGCAAGAAAAGCGTCAGAGATGCTGGGACCTACAGTGTGGACACAGAGGGACATCCATCTGTCTCCAGAGTAGCATTCCTGGAGAAGAAATTAAAAAATCAGGAGGTCCAGAAGCATCAAATAGTGCCTTCACAGACATCAGGCATGCACAACCTTCCCCTGAATGGGCTGGACTTGCCACCTACAACACACTGGATGCTAAAGAAATAAAAAAAAAAAAAAGAACAAATATTCAACATATTACTCCTTCCTTAAGCCTTTATTTCAGGGTGGAATAAGCCTCCAAGTTTAGGTCTCCTTTCAATGTTCTCAAGGGGAAGCGAGAAAGAAGCATCATTATCACAAAGATAGGCGACTTCCATCTATCACTCTGTACTCTTAACTATAAGTTGTGTAACTAACTTAACTGTATGTGAAAACAGTAGAACACAGTAGACTATATATACCTAAAATTATATACAAGACCGTAAAATGATGGTGCAAGAGGAACTCCATACTTGAGTTTGCACCACCAACCTTTCTCTCATGGTAACAATGCACTGTCTTTTTGGATTTAGCTACTGCCTGATGAATTTGGGGTATTCAGTAGCTGCAGTTGAGCACGGCTATCTTGATACCTTTTTACCGATTTTAGATCTGGCAGCACTGGCAAACATACTGTTAAGATTCTGAGAAAGGGAAATGACTTATGATCAGGAGATCTCTCTTTAAAATGTTATCAAACAATTCCAGATAACATGGACAGAAATTCTCAAAGTACATATGATGTAGCACAAGCAATATTGTTATAAAAATCAGTTCGGTTTTTTTCTCAGTATTAAAGTTACTTATATTTCAGTTTTATGATAACAAAGTACTTATTGATAATTCTCAGGGGTATTATGAAAAAAATATTTAACTCAAAATCACACAGGGAGTAAATGTTTGAAATTGGAGGCAAGGGAAATCAATACTGTGTACATCCTGACACACTGACTTAACTGCAAGATTACCCTACTTTATTAAAATGAGAGTTATTATTTTATGTTCTAACTTATACTGTTTTCTGGAGGGGAACTAATAACATGGTGATCTGTGATCTATAACAGTATTTCGACCAGCTCCTTGAGACTCACTAGTAGTTTAAATGCAACATTAATTATATATGTAGACAGCTCCATCTTGTGGGAACAGTAACAAATCAACCCGCTTCAGCACACTAGTGAAAAAATTCCTGAGACTCAACTACTTATCTTTAAAGAAATAAATCATCACAGTATTTAAAATAAATTCACGCTTGCATCATAATCCCCTGATCTAGGTGATAAGACCAATTAAGCAAGTTTATTAACTTTGTAAAGATGCGGGACTCTGAGGACACCGCATACACGCTATTTACAGAGGCTTCAGAAAGAAGTCTGACCTAAAGCACTGGTGGTCTTAAAAGTCCAAGTGTACTCAAGACAGTGATGCCATCTCCCAGGGACAGAAATTAGGCTTTTTCTCAAAACTACAAACACAACTGAGGCTTTGCATGCCTGATTTACCCATTATAGAACATCACGCATATTACAGAATCATTTATTTCCAATACTGAAGCTTACTTCCCATACATACGTGTTTTAAAAATTACCAACACTTAGCTAAATAAAGTAATTGCTACCTTTGAATAACTACCTGACAAGTACGTTTCAACACATTATGGCACTGCGAACAGTCCTGATAGCAATTCTGCACTTTTCAAAGTTAAACTATCAGACAGACAAACCCCCATATTGCCGTATCTTGGAAAGAGACAAGGGACCCTGAAAGCATCCTATAGCTAAAGCTTTTAAATTACCAGACAACATTAACAGAATTTAAAACACCCCTCCCCGAGTTCTGTTGGGAAGAAAGTGAGGAAATGGTAACCTTTCCAGATGTCTTTCTTCAAAAGATGACAATTACATGCAGTTACGTCTACCCTAAAAATCTCTCAGTGGAAGGTGTCATAAACCAGCGCAAACATGTATAGGCTACCAAGAGAAATTTCACATGTGTAATATACAGTTCTTTCAAATTTTGTTTACATTTATACACTTCTGAATGAAGGACCCTGAAATGGATGCCCGTGGTCTGAAACACCACAAATAAGAACTGATTGGTTCATATAACAATTGCTTTCAACCTGTGACCTAGGAACTCATAAACTGCTAGTGGTTGATTCACACCACAAAACTCTAAAGAGCAAGCTTTCTCTCAGCACGAGTCTTCCAACAAGGGTAAAAATAAAGGAAAAATAAAAATCACTGATGTTGGAGACAAAAGTTTGTACTTGATTTTGGCACAACCCACCCCCACCCACCCCCCCAACAAACCCCTTAATTTTCAATCTGGAACGAGAGAATATTAACTTGAGTGACTAGCTGGACAACAGTACTGCAAATTAGTGACAGGGCAGGTACTATTTTAATTCTTAATTGATGGGCCAAGCAGGGCACCCAACAGCAGAGCCAAAGGACTTTTGTGGTGATGCGTAGCAGGTTATTTGTCCACATTTCCCAGAACTCGGTATACAGACAGACTTTTATTTCCTGACTCACCCCAACAACTGGGCAATATGAGTCATATTAATGCCATAATACAAGGCAAATACAAGATAGTGCAGAAAGCACTGGAAAGAAGGAAAAATGAAGTAAGTATAGTCAGAGACAGCTTAAACTAAAGGAGAAAGATGCCTCGGTCACTGGCTCAATATTATTGCAATACAGATATTTTTACTTTGACTTTTTCTTACCGTATGGGTTAAAGGGAAAAAGACAAGCATAAACAGATTTGAATTTGGGTCTCAATACAAAATGAAGACTTTCCAGATATGCAACCATTTCCCAATTGAGGAAAATCAAACAATGTTACTTTATACCATAAAAAACTCCCTAATTTTTTTATTTTCAAAACTAAAACACAATATGAAAAATATGTACTTAATAGGTCTTGACAATTTTTTGTGGTTACATGCAAAAATCTATTGAAACACCAGAGGGCACCATTCCATGCACAAAAATACCAGCCTCTGAGGCTAATCTCCAGAGAGCTAAAATTGAGCGAAGAATCATAAAAAACAACCTTCCAACAATTCCACCTGACCCTTTACAAAATAATAACAATATTCAGATCAATTATCCTCAAATCATGCAATCCATTAACAACTCCATATGTATGGATTACTACTCTAAGCCACTATCTCTCTCTTTACAAATGGTAACAGTACAGCTTCAAAAATATATTTCTGCTATTGTTTTCCGTGCGTTCAACAATGAAATATAACATTAAATGCCAGAGTGCAAATAAGATTAAAAAAGGATCAGCATTTCACTAAGGAGGATGGAAATAAAAACATACAGGCCAGAAAAAAAAAAAATCAAGAGCCCCCAAATTAATTTAAAACAGTAACCAGATTACTGGAAAGGCACGCAAAGGATGTACATATAGTATAAAAGGAGAGGAGCCTAAAAATACTTCAGCAAATACCCTAAATTTGCTTTTTCCTTCCTCATTCCCAAACGTCACACCTACATCATTTTCTCTCTAGAAAATGAGAATAATCAGAAACCTGAACACAACTTTCACTGTTATCTCCTTTGTGCGAGTTTAGCATGGAAAAGTGAATTGCAAGAGGAATCAGAATGAGAACTAAAGTAATTTTGTCTCTTATATTTCTGGCAATAGCTGTAACTTATCAATGGCAAGTAGAACTTCTCAAGTACATGGGCTTCAGGCAAAAACGAACTCGAATAATTTATTTTATTAAAAATAAAAGCTTCATACTTTCATAAGAAAACAATGATTCAGAAGATAATGAATTCGTGGTTGATGATAAATAACACTATCAATTAAAATCCAAGGGCTATCAGATAAAGAAAAAAAAAGAATATTTAACAAACCCTTGGGGGTTTTAAAAAATCCATTATTTCTTGAAGGTTTGGGGGCTGTTTTTTTGTGAGTGTTTGGCTTTTTCAAATGGGCAATGATTCAACTTTTATTTGCAATCCATATTTAGGAGAAACATCCCTGAGCTTAGGAAACATTACTATAAATTTTTAGAGTGAACAATTCTCTTCCTAGTAATCGTTTATAATAACAAGTTCTAACAGTAGCAAAGACACAAAACAGATCATCTATTTAAAAAATAGCAAAAACCCCATGTCAGAAAACAGAGAAAAAAATTCCCAATCTTTTTACAGGACAATGTAGCTCCTCACTAATGACTTATCACATTCCACCCTTTTCACAGACTCCCAACCCATCATCCTGTTCTGTTCCATTTCTGGGATGAACTGCAGGTTCCCCAACCCTGCCTGCATTGCCATGAAGTCTTTCATTTCCTGATTACACAAGACAAATGTAGCAATTACAAACTGTACACCACATTCCTTACGTGGTACTGATGACCACTTAGTAAGTGCCCATCAGTTACATCTCCATGAATGCTGTGATGATGCTGTGAATTACACATATCTGCACAATAGTTGTACAAGTTTGACATGGAAAGTAAGCCTGATCATGCAACTTCTGAACTGTGAGGGTCGCAAGAGATAAAGATTCACTCAAAGAGCTTCAGATTTAGTATTAATAGTATTAATACTAAATTATTAAAAATAATTTTTAATTGATCAAAGTGATCAGTTAAACCAAGTTACAAAAAAAAAAAAAAAAAAAGAAACCCAGACATACAATTTTTATTCCATTCTGCAAAGGAATAATTGAAAAAAACCACACATGCAAGTAAACCAATTCTCAAATAAAGAAACTCTGCTCATGGAAAATCATGTTTTTAGAATTCATATCTTCTTACCAAAAACAATTTTGTACTGAGGCTAGAGATGCTCTCAACTAGCTCCCATACACACCCTGCAAAGAAGAGGCCTAGTAGATGTTTGTCCTCTCCCTCCATTTCCCATTTGATTTAAAAAAAAAAAGGGGAGCTACTAAATAAAGTTATAAAATAAAATATTTACAATTCAGATTTGCTTGATGGGTCTAGTGGGATCAATGCAAGCACAAAACATTGACCACGCAAATTAAGATTCTGCCCTTAAAACAGATCTGTCATTGTGACTATAACCATGGCATCCCTGCCCACGATACTGTATCACACACTCAAGCTGCAATTTCACAGGAAACACTGCAGAAACTTCCTTTGTCCTACAATACACAAAGATATTTTCTGTTTACACAAACTGCAAACTTTGTAGGGATTTTTCCATGGAGTAATTTCATACAGGTTGCTGCATACACCCTAAAAGGCTTTATAAAATAATGTCCAGGTGTTTCCTGTAATTCAACTGGAGTTACAGTAACAAGCACACTTCTTAAAAACTAAGCAGCCTTTTTTTGCCAGGCACTACCTAGGGTCTGGTTCTGCCATCCTTGTCCACAATTACATCTTGCGCTCTATTTAAAACTTCACATTACACATCAGAACAATGCAGAACTCAAGCTATGGCCTAATCAGAGAAAAGATTTTATTAATCTTAGTTCAGCTGTTATGCTTTATTTGCCTGGTTTTCCTGGATGTGCAATTTCTGTGAATTGTTCTCACTAATAGTATCCTGTTTCTATGAGCAGGAAAGGGCCGAGTACAGTTTGTTAGTTAACATTACTTCCTATAAGCACGGTCCATATTCTGTAGTAGCAGCACTACAGCAGTCATTGTTCATGCTGGATAAGCAATGGATCACACTGAGGGTTGTTAATGGACATCCTCTGCAGCGAAACATGAACTGATAATCAGTAAACCCAGATTTGCTATAGACTTCCTCCTTCCTGTTTTTACACTGCTGACCAAGGAGATGCCTCTTCCTGCTAAGGCTTTGTGCGACTTACTGATGTATGAAGCAAGAAACCGAAAAACAAGAGCTGCACTACTACGTTTTTTCCACTTCTGTGTTGCAATAGTAGAGAAAACAGAGAGCAAAGAAAACTCCAGCTTCTCTCACTTTCGTGCTAGTTAGCGCCACATGACTAAATGCCAAATTTGGTCATCTGTTTCATACACTTAAACAGGTACAGTGAACACAGGAACCCATGTTATTTCATGGAAAACAGAACGAGAAACTGAAATCCACATAGGAATATTCTTATCTTCCATTATTGTTTCCAGACTGTAATATAAATTGTTTCATTTTTAGGAGCAATTAATTCATCTGTAAATGAAAATGCGAGCTTTTAAGTTGTTCTTAAAGATTTAATCAGATCTCTTTTATACAGTTCCAGAAACAATTTGTCATCTATTACAACCTACAGCTAATCCATCTTCTTTGTCTGGAGCACTTCAAACATAATCTTCAAGAAAAGTATGCATCAATTGTTTCTGTAGAGCTTTCAGAAGACATCAAAATAGAACAGAACATTTAATGTCACAAACGTCTAAGTTACTTCAATAGGCTTTGAATACCACCACTACAAAGATGTAAATATATTATTTTAGAAATAAAGAAGTTCCAGATTAAATAAGATATCTAATAATTAAAGAGTTTCAAAACCAGTTGATTAAGAATGTATTCTATTCAAACTAGATAATTCTTAGATGTGTTACATTCTTTTACAAACTTATAACCAAAGTATATATTTTCCAATAATTTTATATTATTCATTTTTGTTAACTCTGTGAGCTCACATAACCTACACATAGAAAATCATCAAATATTTTTCTCATGCAAATCAACAGTTTGTACTACATATCTTTTGCACGTGCATATTCCCCATATTTCACTGAAGAAAGTCAAAGATTACTTTTTAAGAAGTCTGTTTTTAATTCAAAAGCCCAACTAAAAGTAACTCACTGTGTTTCTCTCTGTTGGGAAGCAAGTGGCTTCTACTACTTTTTGTTACCTTACTCCAGCCCTTTACCTGCTCGATAAACAGACTAAGCAGCAGAAAATCTGTTCCTGCTTTAGGGAAAGGCGATGCAACAGAAACTCCACATTGGCTACCAGATTGCAGTTTCCTAAGTTTATGGAACTAATTTAGAACAAACACAGAGTGTAAACCAGTATTAACTATGTTACTTTTATGTTGAAATTAACTAAAAACAAAACTGAGAAGAAAAGGCTGCCTCGCTGAAATCAGTGGGGCAGAGATCCTTCAGTCACTCTGCACATCAGGAAGTGCTACCAACAGCAACATCTAAGTGCCTGTGATACAAAGGAGAGTAGAGGGATACTTGAAAGTCTAAACAATTCTTTTTGACATTGAAATGTCTCAAAAGTATTCCCCTAGGCACAATCATATATATCATATATTTCATATATTTCATATATGTAAAGTCCTAGCTCTCTCTGCAAGTCCTTGGTGCAGAACTGTTCAAGGACAGCTTTTAGGCCCTATCAAACTCCAAGTTTTTCCATCAGGGCTGACACACTCTAAAACCTTCTTTCCTTCTCAATTCCCCTGTCAGTGATTAAGTTCCCTACTAGTTTGGTATTACTGGCAAAGGTTGAGGTACAGGGCTTCAGCTAGGCTCCAGGAGAGATCGTTAACTCCTTCCTGCATAGGACACAGTTTGTCAGGCATACAAATAATTCCTTAGCAGACATGGACAAGATGAGGAAAAGACATGTTGTTGAGCATACCTTAAACTGAACATCAGATTTAATGTGATGTCATTGTCTTACCAAGGTGTGTGGTGACAGGGATTAGATTTGGGCATTTCAACCACCATCAGATAACAGCCAGAAAGACAGGCAACAGCTAGATTTTATAACTAGCCACAGCAAGCCCTTCAAGTAAGATAAAATCTAATGCAATTACCTGATGCTGATGCAAAGCTAGCTTGATGGTTTTGAATGAGTTCATACTTAATAGTTTACTACAACCCACAGAAATAGCCCCCTATTTGTGAACCCACTTCTGGTATTATCTTAGAAACATTATTTAAGTATCAATCCTCATAGATTTTCATGAGTTCATTTTAGTAGCATAATCCATAAAATGCAGTATCACAAAATTTGCTTAACTGCAGTTGCTGTAATTTCAGCCTTGTATGTGCAAATGCTGCCGCACTTAAAGGTCAAAAACAGGCTTATATTTAGTTTAACTATGCTAATGCTCCTCAGGTAGGTATCCGTATTGATACTGTAAATCACAAAGTCTCAGAGCTATGGTTCAGCAATGCTCACAGAAAGCTGCAGTACACTTTATACTGTTGGCATCCCCCCAAAAATCTGCAAGAAAGTAAGTACCTACATTCTGAAGGACGTACAAATATGCATTTCCTATTCATATGGCAGGTTCAAAATCTGGGTCAATAGACACCAAATAAAATCAGCTTGAGGAATAAGTCAATGAAGAAATTATACAAATAACCATTGGCTTTCCTGAATTTAACTGATATAACAGTGAATAAGCCATTCATACAATGGGAAGGCTAAATTTATATGAGACACAGTGATAACAAACCATGAATCACCTATCAAGTGCATTACTCTGGAAATCCCAGCACATCACCCCTCTATTTTAAAAAGCTTTAATGTATTTTGAAACACGTTTCCTAAACACAGTAGCAATTTCAAGCTCTTTGGTAATGCTTGTGAAACTTGAGAGAGCTGTTTCAGAAGTATTCTTCACATAGGTTACTGGTTAGGTTAAAGCTTCACTTGGCAGTTGCCCATTTGGAAAACAGTGCAAGAACTGAGTCAGAAGCTGATGCAGAAACATTTAAAGATCAAGATAACCTGATTTCAGACACACATTTCATGACCTAAAGATTTTTTGCATAACAGAAAAATGCAGATATGACTACCCACAAACAGTTTGGGGCTTTATAAAAAGTAGGCAAGTATGTCGAAACTTGCAGCAATAAAGTGAATCCTTATCTTCTAAAATAGTTTTTGCCACCAAGGGCAAATCTGCCTGAAATATCAGGCTAGCTTACAAAAAAATCAGAACTGCACATCTGCCACTGAATATATAAATGCCAGATTAATCAGTTTAGAGCACAGACTCTCCTTACGCTGTTTTGGGTCTGTAATGGACTAGTGATAGAAGAATATTCTTCTTCATAGCAATAAGCACGGTGATAGTCGTGCTCACACAGACAGCTGCTTTATCTGACTGTTTCCTTACAACTGCAACACTTGAAATATCAACAAATTCTGCACCAAGTGACAAAGCTTGCAACCAACACTACAAGCCAGCCACCAGTTTTTCAGGATCCACTGTTCTCAGCGAGCGGGCCATTCTCCTTACTGTATAGCAAAATCAGTTGCAAAGCAGGAGTTAGCTATTATAATAAAGGTAAGCTCATGCATAAATATACATCTAAGCACACTCTGCTACCTGATCCTTAAAAGTTCACAGCTAAGACACAAGGATTTTCTAGTTCCTTTGGGCTACTTCGTAACTTCACTTTGAAAGGGAACCAGGAATGAAACACATTAACCTGAAAATGGAGCAGAGCTTTAAGACTGACAGTCAATGGATAGAAACACAACTGATTTTCAAACCCCAAAAATAGCTTATAATATTGTAAAACAACATACAATTTGAAGCTGAAATACGTGATCAAACCATTTCAATTCTGATTCAAAACACTGTTTGATGATCTCAGAGTTCTTTTACATTTGGTCTGTTATTTAAAACAAGACTAAGCTACAGACAAAAATGCCAATTGCTGGCTCAGAATCCAAAACTAAAATAATGAGAAAGCAGAAAAACGCCTTTAGATAATCATACCTGACAGGCAAGACCACAGGGCAAAAATGAGGGCAACCACATCATCATTGAATAACCACATCACAAATCCCAACAGCCCATCGGCAAATACTCAGAAAAAATATTTCCCATCTGAAATATGACTGTGTTAATATTGTGCTCTCTTCCCACAACCAGAGGAGTCATTCATACTGCCTATGCTACTGCCTACTAACTATCCTGCTAAAGATACAAAATCATGTAACTAAATCATGCCTCCCAGTAACAGTAGTGTATACTTTGGGTAAAACTCTAAATGGTATTTCACCTGGCTTTGGACAGGCCTCCTCAATGGACACAGGAATATCTCCAAAATACAAATTACAGGCAAAGCACCCGCACTTGCAACGTGTACCACAATTCAGTAAAGGCAGCAGAATTAGACTCTCCATCCTTATCTCTGCTTCTAAATCATCTTAGAAAAATCTGCAGCACAAGGACAGACGTTCAGGATGTGCAGTTATCTACTGCTTCTAACACTTCAGCCATGCTCATTTATGAGGCTTACAACAAACCTACATCCTACCTCCAAACTCGGTTCAACCTAAATGAGAATAAAGCAGCATCATGCAGAACAATTTCGCTTTGCAGTGGAGTGACTCAGAGCTGGCTTTACCAGTGCAATGTAGCCCTAGGCCAGTGGAAGGTTACTGCAACATACTGCAGCATCAGACAGAAACGCATCAACCTAACAGATCCTGTTGGTGTGATGCCTGTAGCCAGAGATAACACGCTAGTGAGACATCTTCCCAGGAGGCCATCTAATAACTCTGCAAAGCGTTTCATGGCCAGCACAACTTACAGCAACCTAGAAGATGCTCTGACGTCTCTAGCTTGGTGATGATAGATTTCAGGAGTAGAGGAACAGAGAAGTTGCTTAAAAGCATTTTTACACTGACATTTGAGGCGCCCTCCTGAGCTGCAATTGTGAGTGAAAGCCACAGAGGACATTCCATTTACAGATACATGCACAGACACAGCAACTCCTTACTAACTGCACCTTAGGTACAAAACTGCCATTGCTGACACCACCACCATTTTTACATTTTGTTTTACTTTTGTATTAGTTGTTTGGTCAACTGTTTGTGGGCATGGAGGTACTCCTGACTGGCTCTGCATGGTGGTCACAGACCACAGCAAACTCGGTGATGCAAAGCTCACAAGATGAAGTGTTTAGAAAAAGTCTACTGTGTGCTTACACAATACATCACCAAGCTGTAGTTTAAGAGTTAATTCATATATTTTTTAAAAAGAACTTTGAAATATTAAACATTACCACAAGCTCAAAGAGACTCATAAGTATAGCATATCAGGACACTGGCTGAACATCTTCTACTCTGTTGAGCTCCACTTTGACCTATTTTGACCAACATAAAACTAACTAAGCAGCAAATGAGGTCAATTATTTTCTTCTGAATAGAATTTATCTTATTTCCTTGGTGCATTCAGCAGAGCACTCAACAAGCGTGAAAACACTTAAAACATGACTCCTGACATTTTGTTAATATGTATTTATGTGGAGTTTGGTGAGGGCCTTTTGGTGAGGGCCTTTTTGTTATCAACTTTTTAATATATTTGTCTTTTGTTTGGACAGGAATATGGGAATAGCCTTCCCTTCTGTCTTTTTTTCTTTTTCCTTTATAAAGATGAGAAATACACTGGCAACACTCTCTATCTCTGCAAAGCCCAAGAGTATGTATACGGCATGAATTATAAAATATTAACATGTTATATAAAAAGGTGAGAGTGACAAGTCTTTAACAGGTGTTGTCATTAGCCTCGTTTAGTTAGCCATCAAAGCTAGAAAGATGTTGATAAGTTTCAGTCTGCTAAAAAAAAACCTAATCCTGGCATGCTATAAAAACACAGTTTGTCTAATGAAATGCATGTAATACAGTTGATTTAAGTCTCATTTATAATGATTCCGCAAGTGCCACTAAATATAAAGATGCAAGTTAAATACCAGCAACTTTAAATCAATAAATTAATCCACTTAAAATTTTAAAAGAAAATTAATTTAATCAAAGACAGCCTCTTCATTCTATATTTCTTGAGGTACACAGCAATCTTTAGGAGCTAACTTACTCTCCTAAATACTAAATAATCCCAATTGTACTGGCTGTAGTTTGATTCCTCCTGTAAAGGCCCTGCATTCCACATTCCCATAGCTGTGTGGATCTCAGCACTAGAAAATTACCTGCAGGATCAGTCTGTATGTTGTTTCTTATCTGTAAATGATACAAACATCATTATAGATCAATATATGCTGCCGCTCTTCTAAGCAGAGTACAAAACAGCACCTTGGCAGGGGCAGCTACACCAAACCAGCAAACAAAACCCTGAAGAAAAACAAGAGCAGAAATGTGTTTCCATGGAATCTACGTATGGCCCACAGAAAAATTACACTGTTTTGGTGAAGCATGGATGCATTAGGAACACACTAAGATCTCTATATGAACAATGAAGGCTAAGTCAGACCTTGCATATCCTATGATCTTCAGCATTTAGTATTACCTTATGTTACTTATCGGAACTGCTCACCTCACGCTCCTTCTGTGACTTAAGTAGGTATGTTGGTACATCATTTCATCTCACAAGGCTATAAACAGTCTCCCTACATTACAGATCACAGATTACAAAAATATTCCATTGCATAATGGAATGAATGTAATTTCAGTCATTACATGAACTGGCATCAATGGCTTCCATGACTGGAAATCAATGGATCACTTCACGCTGTAGCTTCATGCAACTGAATGTAGAATTACTCAACTAATTTCTTTGATATATATTGCTTAGCAAGTAAAACCCAGATCTCGTGTAGAAAATAATGTCCCATTTTACATTCACACTTTTGTTCACTGAAATAGATTTTAAAACTAAACGTGGAATTTTTCCCTTTTACACAGCAGTTCACAAATTTTAACAGGTGTACCTGAACAGATAGCTACAGTTTTGATTTTAAGAGTTTCTGTTCTTATAAAGTAGAAGCATATTCTGTGATGCTGGCTGGAATTCTTTCAAAACACTTGGTCAGGTGCAATCATTCTTTATCCTCACTCTTTTTGATCTGCAAATGAACACTATAGATTAAATCAGATCAACACTGCACTTCTTTTCTAAAAATTCTGAAAGTCAGCAATGCAAAACTCCCCTTCCAAAAAGTCGGTAAGATAACAAGACAGACAAGGTAGATGAAAAACAAATAGAAAGGGCAGGAACATGTAAAGAAATTAAGAAACTGAATATTTATATTTATAAAAACCTTCACACATTTTAAATGTATAATATGGATAAGAGATTCATATTGTCCTTCCCCCTTTTACATCCCTCCTCTGACCACACCTGTGGTTCCCAAACATCCATCTTCTTTCACCGTGCAGCCTGGTTCTCTGTATGTCCTTTACATAGATTCCTCTCATTTAAGCTCCATAATGGAGATGGTAGCAAAACTGTAGTTATATTTAATATTCTGTTGTTAAGGTTTTTGTTTTGGTGTGTTTTTTGCAGACATCAGCTCCAACCTGCCTAGGCTTGTTAGCTGATACGTGGCTAAACTGCCTCTAGGGACAATTCAAGTCTGAAAGCATCTCAGCTGTTTTTGCTCAACCTAAGCTCACAAACTCCTGCAAGTGAAACTCCTTGTAGAATCATAGAATCATCCAGTTGGAAAAGACCTCTGAGATCAAGTCCAACCATACCTGTCCCCTTACTAAACCACGTCTCTAAGAAACTCATCTACCCATCTTTTAAACACCTCCAGGGATAGCGACTCAAATCACCTCCCTGGGCAGCTGTGCCAGTGCCTGAGAACCCTTTCAGTGAAGAATTTTTTCCTAATGTCCAGTCTAAACGTCCCCTGGCGCAACTTGCGGCCATTTCCTTTTGTGCTATTGCCTGTCACTTGCAAGAAGAGATCAGCACCCACACCATCACAACCTCCTTTCAGGTAGCTGTAGGCAGTGATGAGGTCTCCCCCCGGCCTCCTCTTCTCCAGGCTAAACACCGCTAGTTCCCTCAGCTGCTCCTTGTAGGACTTCTTCTCCAGTTCCTTCACCAGTCTCGTTGCCCTTCTCTGCACACGCTCCAGCACCTCAATGTCCTTCTTGTAGTGGGGGGCCCAAAACTGAACACAGCACTCGAGGTGCTGAGTACAGGGGCGCAATCACTTCTCTGGTCCTGCTGGCCACACTGTTTCTGATACAGGCCAAGATGACATTGGCAATCTTGGCCACCTGGGCACACTGCTGGCTCATATTCAGTCGGCTGTCAATCAACACCCTCAGGTCCTTCTCTGCCAGGCAGCTCTCCAGCCACTCTTCCCCAAGCCCGTAACGCTGCATGGGGGTCGTTGTGTCCCAAGTGCATGACTCGGCACTTGTCCTTGTTGAACCTCATCCCGTTGGTTTCAGCCCATCAATCCAGCCTGTCCAGATCTCTCTGCAGAGCCTCCCTACCCTCAAGCACATCCACACTTCCACCCAGCTTAGTGTCATCCATAAACTTACTAAGGGTGCACTCAATCCCTTCATCTAGATAGTTTATAAAGATACTGAACAGGACTGGACCCAGCACTGAACCCTGGAGAACACCACTCGTAACCGGTTTCCAACTGGATTTAACTCCATTTACTACAACTCCTTGGTCCTGGCCTCCCAGCCAGTTCTTTAACCAGCAGAGGTGTCCAGGCCATTGGCAGCCAATTTCTCCAGGAGAATGCTGTGAGAAATGGTGTCAAAGGCTTTACCAAAGTCCAGGTACACCACATCCACAGCCTCTCCCTTATCCATTAAATGGGTAACCTTGTCATAGAAGATCAGATTGGTTTGGCAGGACCTGACTTTCATAAATCCATGTTCACTGGGCCTGATCACCCGATTGTCCTGCGCATGCTGTATGATAGCACTCAAGATGATCTGCTCCATGACCTTTCCTGGTACCAAGGTCAGACTGACAGGCCTGAAGTTCCCTGGATCCTCCCTCTGACCCTAGTTGTAATGGGTGTAACATTTGTGATACTCAGCTTCAGCACTGCCACACTGTATTCTCAATACTGGCTGTGTTTTAGGAACAGTAAGGTGAGATCAGAGCACAGTTTGCCCTGAGTTGGCCTCCAAGACCAGGCTGACTCCCCAGCCAGCCCCTGTGTGATGTCTGGACCACTGCTCCATTTGGGCTCTTTGAGGACCTGATGAGCCATAGCCTTGCACAAACACCCAGACTGCCACCTCCCACACAGCCCTCAGTGCTGCAGGATCTGCTGTAGACACATGCAGCCAACCACATCACCCACCACAAAGTGCAAAATGACCCATTTCATGTGTCATGTACATTTTTCTTCTGTCAGTTCTCGGCACTGGGGTCCCCGCCGGTGTACCCAGCCCTGCCCACGCTCTCCAGCAGGCATCATTCCTTCTGCAGGGGAAGCCAGCAGGGCTGTGTCCACCACCCTGAGGCAGCTGCCACACAAACCGCCTTTTCCAGTTCCCTGCACACAGGATCTCTGCATCTTCCCAAAGAGATAATGCGCAAATGCAGTTTTCGCTCCCCAGTCTGGCAGGTGTCTGTGCTTTTTCACTTCTTTCAGATATCTCTGGCCAGAGAAGCATCAGTGCAGCTCCAGAATGAAGACCCCTTTTCTCTCAGTATCTCCTCCATCCCTTGATTCACTCCCCCCAAGCCCTGCCCTCCTCCTCAGCTCAAACTGAAGGCACTGACACGTTTTTCTCCAACAGGAGAGACTAAGCAAAGCCCTCTCTCCAAGGCGCAGCCCACGCCCTTCGGAAAAAGGAGTAAAGAGAGGGGAAAAAGGTCACTTCAGAAACGTTCCGAGCGCTGTCAGGCTTCCAGAAGGAACCTGACCGCAGCGGGAGGCTTGAGACCGTGCTGGGAAGCTGCGGGCAGAGGAGCCCTGCGGTCACCGACGGCAACACCGCCCCACAATGTGGCCTCGGCCGCACCCCAGCACAGACCCGCGGTGCCGGCGCGCCCCACGGCGATGCCCTAGGAGCGGGATGCGGGAGCCCTCCCCGCCGGGGCGGAGAGGTCGGGTCACGTCCGGCGCCCAGTCCCGCGGCCCCGCTCCGGCTCCGCGCACAGCGACAGCGACAGCGCAGCCCCAGCTCCGGCCCCGGCAGCGCCCGCCGGCCCCGCTCTGCCCTCGCCTCCCCCGCTCCCTCCGCGGCGCCCCCGCACGGCCCGGGGCAGGAGGCGGCGGTCGGGCCTCCCCGGGGCTGCGCGTCCCTGGGGAGCAGCTGTCAGACAGCGCGGCTGGGCCAGGCGCCCTGGGCGGGCGGGCAGGGAGCGGCGCGGGGGTGACTCTCGCCCGCCGCGGCCTCCGCCGCCGCCGCCACCGCTCACCTCAGGGTGGGTCCCACGCAGGCCGTGTCCGTGCTCTCGATCTCCTGCAGGATGCGGTCATGCTCGGGGAGGCTCTCCGCCATCTTGGATGGGAGGGACCCGGCGGCCGCCCCGCTGCGGGAGGTGCCGGGGAGGGGCGGAGGAGGCCGTGGGGAGCGGGGCGAGGCAGTCGCGCCCGCCTGCTTGCGGCTGAGCTCCCGCTGCTCCGCGAAGCCCTTCCGACCTCGGGCACGTCTGGGCGCTATGGGGCGGCAGCCCCCGCCCGGCGCCGCCCGCCCCGCGCCTGCGGTACAATCATAGAATCATAGAATGGTTTGGGTTGTAACGGACCTTAAAATCATAGGCTCGCCGTGTTAGAAAAGACCTTCAGGATCATCGAGTCCAACCGCACCTATCCACTACTGAACCAGATCCCTGAGAAACTCGTCTACCTGTCTTTTAAACATCTCCAGGGATGAGGACTCAACCACCTCCTTGGGCAGCTGTGCCAGTGCCTGACCATCCTTTCAATGAAGAAATTTTCCCTCATGTCTAGTCTGAACCTCCCCTGTGGTGCAACTTGTGGCTATTTCCTCTCGCCCTGTTCAGTCCCACCCCCCCGCCATGGGCAGGGACAACTCCCACCAGACCAGGCTGCTCAAGGCCCCATGCAACCTGGCCTTGAACGCTTCCATAGAGGGGGCATCCGCAGTTTCCCTGGGCATTTCTTCCTAATGTGTAGTCTAGATCTTCCCCCTTCCAATTTCAAGCCATTCACCCTCATCCTGTCACTACTTGCCCTTCTAAAAAGTCCCCCCCCAGCTTTCTTGTAGCCCCTGTTCAGGTACTGGAAGGCCACTATAAGATCTCCCCTGAGCCTTATGCCACCCCTGTCCCAGCTGTAGGTGGACCCACTGCCCTTCCCATGCTGCAGGGACACCCTGAAGCTTTACAGGATCAAACCCAGCCTTTTCCTCTGGGCTGGTCCTGGTTTGTTTCTTCGGGTGGTTTGTTTAAATTTGGGCTTCTGTTTTGGTTTGTTTTTTAACATGCAGACACTGACCCCTGACACATAAAGGCTGCAGGGGTTTCTGCATTAAAGTTACGTCACTGACTCGTTTCCTTCCTTTCTTTAGGTGACAGAGACTTGGGGGCCAGGGTTAAAATACAACAGCCAAAAAGTGCACCTTTTGTGTGTTGGCTTGCTGAGCTTCACTAGAAACTGGTGTGTTGTTCGCTAGTGCTCTCCAGCACGAGTTCAGCAAAGCTTCCTTTTCAATGAAGGAAGAGTAGCCCGTTTTCTGTTTAAATTATTGATTTTGTGGTTTGTGGCCAAGGTAGGCTAGTCTTTGGGCTTTGCATGCTCAGGAGGCAGGATACACCTGCTTTCTGGGCAAAATTATCTACACACAACTGGGAAGCCAGCGTAAAGAAATAGACCCAGAGAGTGAAACTCTAGGGTGATGTGTGGCTGCGTCTGCAGTGAGGAACTAACAGCAGTTTACAACTGCGAATCCATCCAAGTCTAGACACCAGCCAACTACAATTGTGTTTGGCACTCTTCCAGTTTCTATAATCAAACTCATCATTTCTCCTGCCCTGGTGCGGCTGCACCTGGATGCTCGTTAATGAGCAAATGAACCAAAGATACGTCTTGTCTATGCTTGTGGGTTTATCATAGTCACTGTTGATTCAGATGAATCAACAAGGACCGTTCCAGATGTAGATAAGTGCCTACAAAGTGCATGAAAGAAAACAGGAAAAATCCTACAGGCACTACACTGCAGTAGTATTTCCTTCAAGAAATCACTCAAATGCAGTAATAATCTTCCCACGTTCCTTTTTTTTTCCCACCACCAGCTTACTGAAGTAGTAGATTGACACATACATTTTTCAGGGTAAATTAAATTTTCTTTCTTTAGCCTGATAGTCACTGCAACCTGACGCCTACAGTGCCAGGCAGGCTATTTTTAAAGCTCTTCTACAGATACTGACAGCAT
This sequence comes from Neomorphus geoffroyi, assembly GCA_033558235.1. NCBI lineage: Eukaryota > Metazoa > Chordata > Aves > Cuculiformes > Neomorphidae > Neomorphus > Neomorphus geoffroyi. The sequence goes on along the minus strand of JAUMJM010000016.1, from coordinate 17,048,258 downwards.
AGTTAGGCTCATAACATCAAAATCTTTTATGTATTACTTCTTCATATGGATGAATATGCAGAGGAAATTTTTTTCAGTTGCACTTTTACCATTGAAAGGTTTCCATAAGCTGGAAATGAAAAAAATATTAAAATCTTCAGATATTTAGGACTATTCAGCAGTAAAACCTTACATACTTGTGATTTTATGATTTAAAAAAGGTTGCATTTATTAAAAATCTAAGAATAAGCAATTCTTTAAAAATGCAGTTGTTAGCATCAAAGTAAAACCACTACTACACAAAAGAAAAATTTCCCTTTTGTTTTCATGTTTAAGAGTAATTTCTTCACAGAGAATCTGCAGCCAGCCTTCAGTGACAGATAGCTTTGTCCTGGTGCAAAGAAAGAGGTGACTTTGGCTTGCATTTTTTCATTTAGGGCCAATCACATTGCAATTAAATTCAACTTTCCTGTAGATTTCAGGGTCAGGAAAACAAAGTTTCTAATATATTGGTCTGTCTCAAAGAGCAGCTATAGAATGGAACAAATCCATCACAAATAATATAATACTATCTAAATTATGCATACCTTAAGGTGGTTCCAAGAGGCAGCTGAAAAGACTGGATCTCAGCAAGGGCATTTTCATATATCTGATCTTTATTTTCTTCTATATACAATTCTGAGAGATTTGACTTGCTTTTCCTTGCCATAGATTAGCATAAAACTACTCTAACTTCAGGAGAGGACTTTTATTCTGATTATTATCGTTGACTAAGTGACTCTGTAGTCAGCAAAACCAGGCATGAAAAAACAGATCCTGCGCTAACCTCGTGACTCCTGAGGACTTTGTGTCCAAGAATGGTGCACAGCTGCTGTTTTCCTGTCTCTGCTGGTAACGTTTGCCTCGTATGCAATACCCAGGCCTGCAGAGTCTTTTTTGCATGTGCATCTGATTTATTTATCTTGACAGAAAATTTACTAGCAAAAATAATATTTCTACATCCTTTTAATAGTTTACCAGTAATAAATATTAAGCCTGAAATCTAGTCAGTTTGAAACCACAATTTTAAGGTCATTTCAGAAAGAAGACATCAATGCTTGATTTCTCTGCTAAGTTTTATGAGATTAAAAATATTATTTTTAAAAAATTGTATTTTTTCTTTTGCTGTGTCAAAAAGCCTGCTTACATAAGAATTTAACTGTATTTATTAAGCAGGTTTATAGTCCTTGTAAAGCAGACTAGAAAAGCAGAGAAACTTTTATGTTCTTGTGTTTTTCCTTTTCAGCATTAATAGAAGCTGTGTGTATTAACAGAGCAAAAAGTGTTCTGGGATAACTGTGATTTGTATAGGAGTGTGCACTAAGTAAAATGGTTACTAATTCATTACTTGGGTAGAATATTGGAAGAAAGGACATGAATAAACTCCCACAGATGTTGAGAGCATTGCTACTGTCAAGTTATTGTGATTATGATGATGGCAAAGAAAGCACTTGGCACAACTGCCAACAATTACTTTGATTTGAGCCAGTTATTTCAAACACAAGACTCGAGTTCTAGATCTTTCTGTTTAAACAACTTTTTAGAAGCCTAATTCAATGTTATGACATAGTCAGACTTACTGTATTTTGTTATTTCTAAATACTTAAAACATTTTAATCAAAATTTCACTCAATCTCAGCAATGCTCTTGACAATACTGATAAGAGTCTTGACACACATGGTGCAATCAACAGCTAAATGCAGGAAAACAGAAATTATACATTTCTTTCTGGGACAGTATACTATTTATTCATTTCTCTTAGCCTAGCAAGAGCACAGAGGGAACAAGTTGCCCTATCAGTGGGAAAGAGCTCTGAAGGCTGCAATAAGTTACACATGTACATATCTGTAATGGGTTCCCTTGAACAAGCTGCTTTAATCACCTGTTTATTTTTAAACCAAAATTAAGCAATTGCTCTGTTATAATTAATATCCAATACATTTCTTGCTTTCATGTTCTCAATAGAGTTGTGAACCATTTTTACACCTTTTGCGAGAAATAGGAGCCTGTGATTGACCCATCCAGCCACTGGATGTCACACAAATGCAGATGAAAGGATAGCGTAACTACTCATTCTTATCTAAACGGACACTATTAATTTATCAGTTATGGAGTGACACTGTGAAAGTAAACTTCAGAAATTATTACACTGAATAAACTGAAACTTAAGCTTATTCATGTGGTAGAAGTACATCTGCTACCACTGTGGCAGAGCACAGGCAAGCCAGGTAAACTGGAGATGCTGTAGAGGTCTACAATGAGCCATCGCACACCGTGGCTTGCAACATAAATTAGGATGCAGCGGTGGGAGCGTGGGGCTTTATACAGACTGCTTTTGTGAATACTTTTATGTGATTTTAAGTGAGCTTGGTAGTTACAGAGGCTTTGGGTACAATTTCTTCTCCCTTCTTTCCCAAAAACTCACACAGAATCTTGCTTTAGGAATAAAACAGCTAAAATAAACATTACCCGGAATCTGTTGTGCAAATGTTGTTGTAGGTGTCACAGCTGGCTGGAAATAAATAAGTTTAACAACAAAGCAAAACCATGTAAAAAGAAGCAGACGAATACTAAGATGACTGACCAAGAAACAGGCAGGTGTTACATCTATTTGGTTATAGAAGTGAGTGTTGAGGTACCTTGGTTCTCAGTTCAGAGTTAGATGAAATCACACCAGGCCCAGGTGTTTGGCTCTCTGGAGTGGTTTACCCCTGTGCTGAACCTCTGCAAGACTGTGAAATGTGGAGAAGGATCTAATATATGTGGTAGATCTGTAGCTGAACCCAGAGTCCATTAACAGCTGCCAAAAGCCTTTTCTGCTGCAAGGCAGTCCTGCTTCTTTCCTGTGCTGTCTCTCCAACCTGCGCTCTCCCTTTCCATTTCTGTCTTCTGCTCCTCTGCACCTCTTCAGTAATGCTGGTGCTGATTAGATGTGCTTAAAGTCTACATCTTTCAGTCATAACATGAGTTTTTCCTTTTCCCATCAGAGTTCAGGGCTACTTTCAGAAGGCTTAAAGGAACTGCCTTGTTGAAGGAAAAAAGATTTTTTTGCAAAAAGACAAAAGGACAAATTCAGTACTGTGACACGACACAAGCTGATACGTTCCTCCACTTCTGACAAAACAGTGTATCGTTACTTCACATAACATATGCAGAGGCTGCAGCTGAACAGACTACCAGCAAAGACAGTGCTAAGTGTTTAATTTTTTATTATTATTATTTATGGTACTCCCCATGCTGAAAGGGAGAGTTCGAATTATTGTTTATGAGGCATGTGACTTGTACTCATTGAAATTTAACCAGCTGAAGAAGCCTGAGAAAGTATTCACTTGCTAGAAGTTCATGGAATAAAAAATGTATTTTCTGTGCTTAAGTTCCTGGTGTTTCTGTGAAGGAGGTATTTCATTGCCTGAATAGGCAGAAACCTCAGGGTCTGTGAGCTGTAAAAACAGCTGCTGGCATATGTCCAGTCTGAGATTTTCCTTTCAAAAAATATGCCAAAGCACCTATTTCTTGCCAAAGGTGTAAAAGTGGTTCACAACTCTGTATAGAATATGAGGAGAAATGGAGGCAAATATCAACAAGATTGTGAAGCAATTGCTGAGGGAACTGGGGTTGTTAACTTGAAGAAAAGGGAAGACCTTATCCCTATCTACAACTGCCTGAAAGGAAGTTGTAGCAAGGTGGGTGTTGGACACTTCTCCCAAATGACAGGTGATAGGACAAGAGGAAACGGCTGCAAATTGCACCAGGGGAGGTTCAGATTAGACATCAGGAAAAATTTCTTCACTGAAAGGGTTATCAGACACTGGCACAGCTGCTCAAAGGGGTGGTTGAATCACGATCCCTGGAGGAGTTAAAAAAGGGGGGTAGATGAAGTAGATGTAGTTAAGATCTCAAAGGTCTTTTCCAACCAAGCGATCCTATGATTCTATGATGCAGGATGCAGAGCCTTATCTACAGCAAAACCACTTTTGCTATGTCCTTTCTCCCTTTCCTCCCCTAATTCCTACTATTCACCAACCCCAATGGATTACTGGAGGGCCAAGAACTGCTGGTTTGAATCTAACCTGCCTGCGCTAAGGCTTTAAAAATACATTTTACCCACACGACAATTACAAAAAGAGTAGTATGTGCTGTAGTATAGAGTCATCTTCACTGGGTATGTAATTCCAGTGCAGATTTGTTTTTCTTTTAAATTACCAATGCCAGACCGGCTGCATCGTCATCAGAGATTTGTTTAATTTTCTTTCCCAGTTGGATTGGAATCCATTTTGAATGATTCATGGAAAAGAAGGAAGGGGGAAAACGTCTGCCCTCACGTGGATTTGCTATAGATAATTTTCACATGCAGTGCCATCCATAACAAATTACTTCATTGGTCATTGCCTGGATATCTCCTCTTTACATCCCTCCACGAGGACAACAATGGCAGTAGTCATTTCTCTGGCATCTCCTGCTCTGGTGCTGCCTCTTTTCCTGGACTCATCCCCAGATTGTCTCTTGCAACTGGAAGCGTTGGCTGCTCCTGTTCCCCTTGTGCCTGCTTCTTTTCTGGTGGCCAGATCCATTTCTGCCTGCCTCTTGGATGAAGCATGGTGGCAACACCCCTATCAAATGGTTCTTTGAAGGGGCAGGCAGATAAGGAGCTGCTAGAATTACCGCTGCCTTGGTGCAGAGGCATTTTAAGAAGTTTTATTTAATCCCTAACATGAACAGCCACCTGAGCTTGGTGAATACTGCCATCAGAAGATTTACCAGGAGGAAGAAAGGAACTCAGTTCTTGCTCCTTTTTCTACCCCTCCAAATACCTCTAATCACCCACATGCGCATACCTGTACCTCACCATCGACAGTAGAGCTGCACGGAGCTCAGCCTGGCCCATTTCATCACAACTAAAGTATATCTTTGAAAGTCTGGAATGAGAAGCTCAACCTAATATAGTGCTCAAAGCTATACTGCCAAGAATTGGGCAAGTATAGAAAGAGTAGCTATGCAGGAAAAGATAATTATTTGTAACCTATGCAATAATAGCCTATGTACAACATAGGCTGGGCTGAACAGAGTAGAGTTTCAGCTTGAGCTGGCAGCAGCACGTTGAAGACAGCAATCTTTTCTCTATAAAAAGGCATCTCTGGTACCTTTGTAGAGCTCTTCATTCAATACACACATACAAAAATTTCTTTAAGTTTTTAATTTTTGAGATAAAACCACAAAATTGTGTATGGAGTCAGAGATTTAAAATAATCTTAATACAAGGTATAGTGGTTACCTACTTCTTGTGCTTTAATCTTTGTAATCTACTGGGTTTTTCAGATTAAATACATCTTGGATACATTAATAAATTTTATATTAATCTTTAGAAACTACAAGACAGCCTTCCCAGATTAGGTTGAAGGCCCCTGTGTATGATTCACAGCCAGTTGCTGCAAATGAGTAGGTTGTTTAATTGTTCCCAAATGCACTTTATTATAAGGGTATGCTTTAGGTTATTGCATATAAAATTGTTATTTCTATTTAAAAGTAACATTTATTGTCAGACATTACATACACATCGTAAGCCAAGGGGAATGTGTTAGGAATTGTTTTAGTGCTCAAAGCGCTTCTATGACTAAAAATGTTACTTTTCTAGAATTGAATTTCTACTGTCTCTGTACAGTGCGTTACTACTAAAATATCTCTTTATCAAGCATCTGAAAAAATGTATTCTTTTAAGATTGCTGACTTTCCTGATCGCTCCATACTGCCAGGATATTGCACACCAGCAGAGAAATGTCTTTCTTTTTTTCAGAGTGTTTAAGTGAATTATGCTTCCTGAATTGCAAAGTCTTTAAATACATTTCTTTTTGTTTTAATGACACTGGATTTAAGAATTGGACAGTGTAAAGTGGCTGAACAGAGGCAGTTTTGTCTGATAACAGTGGGAATGAGGGCAGAATCACTCTCATCATACGTGTTTATATAAAAGTTCAGTGCCATTGAGGAACAGGTCCTGTTTCATTTTGATTGAAACATACAGACCATGAAAGAGTGCTCAGCCCTGGCTCTAGGTACATACAGAAAATAATTAACAGCTCACACTAAATAAATGCCTCAACTTTATTTTAACAACACAGCATTGGAATTTCAGATTTGAAGGAGACATTGCTCAATAATGTTGGATAATAGCTTATAAAGTAGCTTCTTTGTCATTCTCCAGAACAAAACACTGATGCATAAAAAAAAAACATATCTCTGCTTACTAGCGCTTTTAAGGAACCATTAAAACCCTGTGCTAAGGATGTGCCCCAGGAGCCCGAGGGTCTTTCTTCCTTGTAAGCAGTGACAGGCTGTGTTACACTACATTACAGACACTTCCCTGGAGGACATTGCTTTTCTGGAATAGGAGGGCTTTTTTTTTCTCTCCACATAAAGAACATCTAGTTTTAGAGAGCCACAGTGTCTAAATTCCTTATGTAACCCAGAAGAACATTCCTGAGAAAACCAGTCCCTGTTCTAGTTCAGGGTATAAGTGAGGCAGAGACCAAAATTACTTTTGAGGTTAGGAGGAGTGCATGATGGACATCGACTGGCCATGGCCAAGTGGCCCCAGCTTGGCAAGGTGCTGCCAACTGGATCACAGCGACTGACAAGACACCATGCCTGTTCTGAGTCCATCCTCACTGTAAATGAAACAACTTTAATTGAAACTACCATGAACAACCCACTCGAAAGTTAGATAATTTTTATCATGGCCTATATTTTTTAATGCTTTTGGGAAAAAAAATATGCCTTGTCTGAATATAAGCTTGGATCATTTTAGCTAACGATTAATTAAACTAAATGTTTCTATAGCCATTTTCAGTCACTCAGGTTCTTATTTCAGTTTAGTTAAAATTCCACCTAATTGACTTAAATGAAATTACTCTGCCTTAAATAAGGAATATTATTAGATAGCTTTTTGTATCAGTTCTCTGCAGGTCAGGCTTCTGCTACTTTCTCCACCCGTGGTTCACTGAAGTTTGCAAGAGAGGATAATTAGCATTAACTTACCACGGCCTGCTGGTTTTTATTTTCATTATCCTACTAGTCAGATGTGGCCAGAGGAAGTCTTCAGAATGAATTTTGCTAAAAAGCCCATGCCTAACTACTTAGTAGTGTTAACAACAATGAGAAAATTTAGAGGAAGTATCTTGACAATATCTCATGCTTAGATAACCTGGATTGTATTACTGTGAAAGATAAAAAAACCCCTCCATTGCCAAATAGTACTATCCCTCGAGAGAAAACCTTTTTTTCCAGTAAATGAATACAGGAACTATTACTTACAGTATCACATCATACTAGCTGCTTTTTGGTAATATTTCTTAGCTATCTTCAATTAGCATAGCAGGTTAGACCTTGTAAATCAACACTAATAGCTCTGAAAGGAACCACTTGTTTTTTTGAGAACATTCCAGTCCACAAACGCTTTTTCCAGTGAAAACCTGAACAGTTACAATAAGACTCTGTTTTGGTAAGAAAATAGGAAATTATGCTAAACAAAAGGGAATGTTTACTTAGAAATTCCAAGGCCATTAATTTATATTAAGAAACTGTTTGTGCTCAGAGACGGTAATCAAAAGGTGATGTGAATCATTGATCACAAAAGGACTTTACAGATAAAGAGCAAGTACGGTGCTGGATGATTTTATTATATATTAACAACTTTCATGAGCAGCTTTTGCTGATTCATTTGGCAGGAAGTGAGCTGCTAAGGGAGATTTCTAGGGGAGGAACAATCAACAATATTTTCATATAAAATAACCTCCAGTTACTGTATTGTTCTCACAACATTTGATAATGAATGCTTTCCTGTTTAAGAAAAAAAACATAAATCACAAAAACAAAGGCAGATCTGGTTTAGTGGTACGTGGCTATAAATACGCGTACAGTCTAGCAAAGCACAGGAAGGGCCTGATCAATTGAAACATTGGAAAGCTTGTAAATACTCCTTGTGAAATTGCTCACAGTTGAGAATTAAAGGTACAATAACTGCAGTTCTTTTCAGAGGAAAATACATCTGTGCCCTTACCTACTTTCTTGCTAGGAAGCTCACTGGCTGAAATTTACTCCCAAAAGCAGTACTATGTTTCCATTCAGGAGATCAGAACTTCCATGACCCCAAACTGAGCCACAGTGGGGCCTTGCACCATGCAGGGAGGCTGTTACAGATGGCAGGGGAGCTCCAGGGAGACCTCATAGCAGTCTTCTGGTACTTAAAGGGGGCCTATAGGAAAGATGGGGATAGACTTTTTAGCAAGGCCTGTTGTGACAGGACAAAGGCGTAATGATTTTAAACTAACAGAGGGTAGTTTTAGACTGGGTAAATGGAAGACATTCTTTACAACTGAGGGTGCTGGAAGACTGGTACAGGTTGCCCAGAGAGATGGTAGATACCCCATCCGTGGTAACATTCAAGGCCAGGTTGGATGGGGCTCTGAGCAGCCTGATCCAGTTGAAGATGTCCCGGCTCATTGCAGGGGGGGTGGACTAGATGAATAGGTCCCTTCCAACCCAAACCATTCTATGATTCTAATTAGGCAGCTATAGAAGAATACTATGCAAAGAAGCGCTATGAAATAAAGTGTCATGAGATTCCACTAATTTTAACATAAATGACCACCAGAGAAAGTATTGATTATCAAAATCCCATCAACCCAGCTTAAAGAAAAAGATTCTGAAGAAAGCCTTTTGAGATTTTTTTATTAGAATGTCTTGGAGTGTTGTGACAGGTCAGCAAAATGAATTAGGATAACTGGAGCCTGAAATCAAGATACAGCTTGTGTACAGTTAATGTAAATACAGACTTCAAGAAGTGGTTTAAAATATCAGCTATTGATACCTCTCACCTCTGCTGATTGATATCATCCTGAGAACACAGACATCACATCTCTCAGTAATAATCCATTATAAGATTTGGGCTGTCCTGGTAGCATAGCTCATCCGAATGACAGCTCAACTAACATGTAACTATAGTCTGCACAACCAGCACTGCAGGAAAGACAAGCTTAAATAATTAATTGTGTCAAAACACAGATAGTGGGGACCTCAGAATGTCCTAACTTGAGAATCAATTGTTAATAACGTAAAATGTTTGAAACCATTCACATGCAAATGCTGTAACTTACCAACACAATGAGGATACCTTAAGCAAATAAAATTTACAAAATTGCAGAACAACAAATTGCATTCAACAATGTAAACTGATATTGGCAATTCCAAATCGATTCTTTAAAGTCCGAGTGATTATTTAAATTGTATTTTTTCCCTATTCAGTAGAATAAGTTAATAACAAATGCAGAGTTTTAACACAACTACCTCCAATAAGCCAAGTAAGAAAATAAGAATATCTAGTTCATGTTACAAGTAAAACCAAAGCATTTGTCACATCAGGCTTTATATTAGCCAGCAAGAGGGGTGCATTGAAGAGGTTAAAAAGGATTTATTCCCCCATTCATTGGTCAGAGAGGGACATTTATATGACAAATCAATAAAAGAAACATGCAAGATGCAATCCATGGAAAACAGGGTAATACTGAACCTTCACCAATACTGGAAGGATTCAGATTTGCGCTCCACAAAGTTTCTAAAAAAGATAGAAAGCAAACAATTATTTCACTCAGAAGAACTGATAACAATAAATTAAAAGTATTTTTATTTTCTCTCCTCCTCGTGGAAGATACAGTCCTGCAATCAGAACATCCTGTTATTTGTTTAAAAAATTGTCAAAGTTAAATAAGAGGTGATTTTATGTGTTTTGTATACTCGTATATCTTTATATCTTGAGTATATATCTTCTCTCTATTAACAGGCATTAGAGAAATTTTTAATTGTGATGGGTGTCATTTTCTAAAACAAGATTTGTCTTGCTTCCTAGATTTCAAATAAAGGATAAATGTGCCTCCTGTGATAAATCCTAGTGACGAATCACACTTGAAGATGCTGTCTGACAAGAAACTTGTATGTTAGCCATTGCCACCCTTCTCTCCCATCTCTCAGTCTAATATAAGATTTACATTTACAGTTCCCTTTTCATCTTGAAGGTCACATGTCATTTTCAGAACTTACGAACCCAGCAGTGTGAATTCTATCACCTGAAAGGTAGCCTATAACATTATTCCCCATATCTTCTTCAGAACTTTAGTGGAATTTTTTTTTTTTAATGCTTTGACTACAGACTTGCTTTCAAAAGGCACACAAGTGTTTTCTTTGCCCCAGACAAATTACTCTCAGACTTGGAGTCCATCACAGACCACTGCCCAGAAACAATGGGAAGGAAAACCAGCCTTAACTGTGAATTTACCTGTGTATTTAAATCAGAGGCTTCATGATTTTTTTATTTTTTTTTTTTAATGTAGAGGTTGGGTTTGAATAGTACTTCAAGCACTAAACCGCTCCTTAATGTTTGGAGGGGATTAAGTTCAGAGTTCACTGTGTTGTCTGTCATTTTAAAAAGATTAGATAGTTTAGTTCGGCTCCTACTGGCAATGTAAAAGTCTCTGTATATATTGACTGTCTGGAGTCATTATCAAAGCTTCTAAAACCAATCGACACCTTGTAAACAAAAGACCCATTATTTTCATGATCCTGATAAGATTTACATGGTATCCACATTTTTCTTATGATTGAACTGTTAAAGATATGCATATTGTAATGGGTTATGTGATAAATTATTACAAATTCAATTATCAAACTAAACTTTACATTGGTTTGGAAAACATGAACCAACGTAACCCATCCTAGCCTGTGCCAGGTATAACTTGTAGTCTTGGTTTTGGATTGGGAAAATTCTGAAATGTTTCAAATGTTCTTGCAGGAAAAAAGATACTTTCAAAGGCATGAAATTATATTTTACACTTGAGGATTTTTCTGGTGACTGTTACTGAACTAAGAAATATCATGTAGCTTGGTGTACTAAAATAGTAGGTGATAGTCATGCAGTAAGAAAGCTGTACACCAGACTACTATTATATCATTGTTAAATTGGATGAACTATTTATTTTTCAATTAACTGTACAAAAATCAAGTTTAGTTAGAGGCCTACACTCCAAAAATCATTCATAAGAAGTGACTGAAGGGTTTTAGTTGGTTTATAAAGTGGCAAAGCTAAAATGACAGGACTGCCAACTGAACAATCATATTGTAAATATTCCCAGGACTTGCATTTGTAACTCAGATCCTAAAAACACAGCTATGTATTTCAGTATACTTCTGAAATAGAACGCTGCATTTGCTGTAGTTATTTAGAAGATGGATTATTAAATCATAAAGCATAGCTGGCAGACTAAGCAAGTTTGATTTTATTTGAGAATTTTGGCTTAATTTTTATAACCATATTGTTACAGCAAAGTTCTTTCCACCATGTTCACGTATGGAGGTAAGTTAAGGTACTCCAGGAGAGGCAAGAGCTTTTCTTAGACCTGGTAAAAAAAAAAAAAAAAAACAGAAAGGGTTTCTGAATACCCGCTTATGCGCAGGAAAGCCTATTCCTACTGAACTGCAGCTTACATTATGCAACAAGTCACTTTTGGGGTGATCCTTCTGCTGAACTTCTGTTTGCTGACTTTTGATAAATACTTGCTACTGCAGATGTTAAGCAAATGGTGTTAATAAATCAAATGAGTTTGTTAAAACCTCGCTTTGTTGACAGTGCCAAGGTATCCTGTAATCTATGACAAAAGGATCAATAGAAGCACATGAAAACATTACCACTGTGGGACAATATTGATTTTTGTCGTAGAAATACTTAGCTCCTGAACCAAATCATTAAAATCAATGGGAATTCTCCCATTGGCTTCACCGGGCTTTGGGTAGGTTTTTAGACTGACATTTCTTGATTCAGGTACTGTCTTTTAAGTTTGCAGGTGTGGAGTAGAATAGGATCTTGATCCTTAACAGCAAGTTCCAGGCATATCTGTGATGCAAATAACAAGAAGTACCCCCAGGGATGGTTCCATTGCATCATTTCTTAGGAAATACAAAATTAGAAGGTCTGCACAATAGGAAAAAATTTAATCTCCCTCCATTATTACTACTTCAGATTGTGTGACTTGTTTCTTCCAATTTAAATCATCCCCTTTTTGGTCATATTTAGACACAGTGCTTTAAGTAATGCCCCTTCTCATTAGAATAATTCCTCAAAGAATTTATAGCCTTCAAGGTAAAGGTCTGTGTAATGGGATTATAACCGTAACAACTACATAATAGCATCATTAAGGGTACTTCAGTTGCATTTACTTTGCCAGTGCTTGAATTTATTGCTACACTGTAAAGTTTCTATTCAGAAAAAAATACATTTAGCTCAATTTATAGAGCTGACTTTGCCTAAGAGAGATGAGAAGTAAAATAATTTGAGATAGAATCAAAGAATTCCATCTTTTTAATTAGTCTGTTAAAGGCAGGAGCACCTAATACAAATATTTAACTCTGTTGTTGAACACTATTGCCAAAGTCATGAAGAAGAAATTTATAGGGAGCTCTAAAGTCACTTGACAATTATTTTCTTGGCTTATGACTTCTCAAATTGCTGTTTATTGCCAATAGCACTACATTTCAGCATAAGTAGGATTCATGGGATTAGTGTACTGTCCTGGTAAAGATGTTTTATCTTCACTTTAAACGAGTTACGGTAATTGAACCCCTTTCTTGTTGTGTAAGAAGTGCCTTTAAACAAGGTTAGCTATTTTTATACACACTAATGAATCACCAGCTAAAAAACCTTTTTGGTCTTATGCCAGGCTTGCCTTGTTACCTACTATTCTCAGTAAATATAAAGTATAAGGTGAAGAGGGGGAAGATGAAGGGAAATTACTACTTAATGTTCTAATAAAAAGAAGACATTAACCAATACTGCTTAAAATACTTCAACATCAATGGGATTAAGAAAAAAAAAAATCACTGGGCCACAAAGTAGTTAGTTAAAATCCAGCCAGTTTAGTGTTTAAAAAAAGTAATTTGAACATTTTTCGGTTTTTAAAATAAGATTAATACATTCCCTAAGGGTTTTTTTGCTACTGGACTGAAGCACAGCAAACCCTAGCAGAGAACTAGAGACCGCATTACCTCTCAGTTTTAGGATGAGCCCTTTCAAGCAGACTTAAAGGATGTTCATGATTCACAATGGGATTTGCTTTGTCAGAGCCCAGACAATTCCAAAACTTCCAGAATATTAAGGCACCCAGGTTCCTTGTTACTCTGTCATTCCTACTAGTTGCAAGATAGCAAGCATTTTAAGACCACTTCAAATAGTTGAGTACAACACAGAGCTGATTATTGTTGGAATCTTTTAAAGCTCCATGCCGTGGGCAGTCAATGTCTTTGAGATAGTCTCAGGAACAGTTTTTACTGAGCCTTTCAATTCTCCTTCTTTAGCTACAGGGGTCATTGCAGCATCGCTTGCAGGATGAACATAGCATACCTGGGCATTCAGCTTTCCATTTGGGTAGGGTATACATTTGAGGGGGAAACACACGTGCTGCTGACTTAACATTTGCTGGTTTCAGCTAGTGAATTACGGAATACTATTTTTGTTTCTCTGGCTTCCCTCACTGTTGGTGTGCAGTTGATTTCTATTCCTGTAAGGCGTTAGAAGCTGCACTAGGAAACTAATCAGGGTTAGGGCCTTTTCTGTGGCCATGTGGGTGAATGGCACAGCACAGTTCCCATCCACACACCTAGACCATCTCCCACTGTAGAACAGTATGGCCTCGTTCTTTCTGACCACTGGGAACCAAGTGCTGGCTGGCTTCTGCCGTGTCCCGAGACATGCACGGGCATTGCAGTGAGAAAGATGGTTGTTAGAGGTGACATCTGCAAATGAAACAAAACAGACATTACAGACCTGTGCTCTGTCCTGGTGTTCATCAGTATCAGTGCAGCCAGGCAGCCCATGGGCTCTGTGATTAACACCTTGCACCAGGATAGTGGTGTGACCACTGTCCCCTACAAGTACAAATTTTCAAAGGGTCAGAAAGTCAGAAATCCACCCACAGGCATCATTTCCCACTGGGTGAAGGATTCGCTGAGGATGCGCCCTCATAACATTGACCCTAAATATCCCACTGGGTCAAGAACTTTCCCATGATCCCAGCACAAAGTAGCCCAGCTCTCCTCCCTCAAAAACGCTGCAGAGTCCAGCCATGCAAAAACCAGAGATGATCTGTCCAACAATATCTAAAATCCACCCCTCTCAACAGTGAGGCACACCCATGAGGCAGGGGTAGGAAAGGGAAGGAGCAGCGAAAGCACAGCCCCCTCCTTACTAAATGAAGAAGCCAAAGCTCCAAGGTGGTACCCATGACACATCACTACAAAGAGGGCAGAGAATGCCTTGCAGCTGAACTGGGAATTGTGTGGATTTCCAAGGCTGAAGGACTCAGCAATAGAGAAAGCACTCTTCCTGCTGTGTCCCTTCCTAGAAGGTCTCATTTTGCACATAAGGACAAGTTCTTCTTTTTCCAATTGAAAAAATGAATTTCTGGTCACTTCTGATTTCTATCATGTGGGACAATGATGTAAAGCCTTCTGATTTTGTGTGACTGCCAGGAAGCTGCCAAATGACTTCTCAGTGCCTTAGAAGTGTGCTTTCTTATATCTGATGTTCCCAAAAGCTAACATGTAAATTCATCAATGTTATTTGGGCACCAAATGCAAAGAAATATTTTCATCCTCTGTCCCTTATTTTGGAAAATGCCCTCATCTACTTCTCCCTTATTTTAACTTACAGATTTTGAGGCAGCGGAATTCACATTTGTAAGCCACTGATCTATTCTTGTTAATGTTAATTCTTAATGTCTTAGGAGGGCAACATGGGAAGACTTGGTCAAATTCAGAAATGCTGGTTTAAGAAAACAGAAATGTCATCTTTCTCCTCTCCGCTTCTTCTATGCTCCCTTGTGAGAACCCAGATTATATTAGACTGTAGTTGTGATCTTCTCTGCCAAAAGAATGTAGCAAAATCTTTGAAAACTGGTGAACAACTACTAAAATTAATCTAGGCCATTTTTCAAATACAGAAATAATTTCAAGATAAAACATTTATATTGCATTAGTAATAACACTGGTATCAAATACCAGAGGTCTAGATAGGCAGTGAAGAAGGGAGTGTTTAGCAGCATCCTGCCTTTTATGGACTCAGGAGCATCCTGCTTACAAGCTGAGAGTAGAGAGATCTACTCCAACATGAGAAAAACCCTGGAAACTAAATCAACATCTCATCCCAATCCCTCAAAACAGCTTTACAAGAAGATTTTGAAACAATTATTGGTGTGAAGAACATTTGTATGTGGCCCACAGAAACTCCTGCTTGGCATAAACCCCCACATTTTAATAAATCTGGGTTTACACAACCATGCAAACATGGATCTCCTTTCCATCTGTCCTTTAAAACAGAACCAGCCTATCTAAATCAAATACACAGATAAGAACTAAAAGACATGAACTTACTCAGATAAGAAATACTGTCAAGCTCTTTAAAATTGTGCAACTAACTCTGAACTCCTTAAAATTAATTTATATTCAATATTGAATCCAATCTTAGAACCTCATCTGCTACTTTGTTAATCCAATGCAATTGTTCAGAAAACTGTGCCTAAATAACATAGTCATACCCAACAACAGGTTATGTGGTTTTGTAACTCTTGTGTCAATTATATAGAATGTCATAACACCATAGTAGCCAACAACCACCCTGCCTTTGACAAACATTCATCTAAGAATGAAAAATATGCCAAGTGCTGAAACCTATATCTTATTACAACTTACTCAGCTTCTGGATTTCTTAGTACTTCTGAAGCAGATAGCAACAATTCCAGTTTCCAGTGTTTGCATCTACAACAGAAAACATGTAATTTTGTATGTCCAACTGGCTTCAAGTTCAAAGTAATTGGTCCCTTCCAACCCAAACTATCTATGTTTCTATGATTCATCCTTAGAGCATACTGCAATGAAAATGTCTGTGAGTTCAACTTCAGTATTTGTATCTAAACTAACACATGCATACAGACGTTCATTCTGATTGTAGATTGTCTTTTCAAAGAGCAATCAATATAAAAGCAGTGAGTACTATGAAAAATTTAAAATAGAACAACACAGTATCTCTATCATGGTGCTATATTTACATAGGTATACAGCTATGATTCAAAAGACAACTTACTCATTGTGTAATGGCAAAGATAAGTGACTGTCAGCGAGTACAGCATCTACTTAATAAAGACTTTAGTAATTTGTTTGAGAATAATTAAAGTCTGGATTCCTATTAAGCACAACAGAGAAACAAACAGGTAAGCCACTACTTACTAAAGTTTTCATAGACTATTACTTATTTTTTTTTTGCATTGCCATCTGACAGTTGCTGAGGCAGTTGTGATGATTTTTTTTCCTGGAAATCTCATTATTTGTAAGGTTTTCTTTTGCAATGTATTTTGCTAAGTAATTTGCTGCAAATAGTTTTACTTTTATGGTTTGCATTTCTAACTAATGGCACACATGCCAAATCCAGGATTAAATATTTTAATTTTTGTACTTATTTAGCGCTTCAAACATTTAACTCATGAAATTTTGCAGCTTATTCAAAGTGCTAAGTCAAGAAAACAAGTAATGCATTAATAAGTTGTTATTCTTACCTACTATCTACAATAATAGGATAAGCTACATCATTGCCTCCTAATATGTTTTGATTGATAAAGGACATGGGACTTGATGTGGTCTTAATGTAATAGCTGAAGATTCTTGTAGCACTGAAGAATCCTTATCGACACCTGGCTCTGTGCTACACTTATTCTATTCATTTTTGTAAAGAAAGTATCTAGAGACCAAAAATCCTATTCATTGATTCACCTTTCCTCAGCCTCACAAACATAGTCTTCAGACCGTTAATTGGAGCCAATGACAATTAGGCCTGTGCCTACCCTTCAGAAAATGTAATTTATGTTCCATCTTTCAAATGCACCATCCTCTTGTGCATCTGGGAATACATTTCTGCACGTGCAGAAGAGTCAGAGTGGACCATCAGAAACAGAGTGAGATGCTAAGTTGATCTATAGAGCCAGCTTAGGGTCAAATTCTTCCTTCCCTGCTTAAATACAGAACCAGGCATATAGCATGTACGTGTGCTGCCCAGTAAGTCACACTGCTAGCAAAAAGCTAGACATTAGGAAGAGTTTCTTTACTGAAAGAGTGGTCAAGGATTGGAACAGGCTGCCCAGGGAGGTGGTGGAGTCACCATCCCTGGAGGCATTTAAAAAATGGGTGGATGAGTTTCTTAGGGATATGATTTAATAGAGAGACAGGCACGGTTGGACTCTGTGATCTCAGAGGTCTCTTCCAACCTAGTGATTCTACGATTCTATGATTGCTCAAGATTTGCTGATCTTTAGGTCTTAAAATTTTATGAATGCCTTCCTGAAAACAGTCCATGTTCAATAACTTCTTATAAGACTCCCACTGAAGATAGGCTGTCTAACGCATCCCATTCCAGGTTAGGCGGCTGGGAGCAACAATGCCACAGCAGACACACACAGAGCTTCTAAGGACTGGGATGACATATGTCTCCAAAAACAAACACAACAGCTTGTTCTCTAGCAGGTTAAAACAAGAAAAAAATAATTGTTTGGAAAACCAAAGCAAATCCTGTGCATATTTAAACATGACAGCATTTTGTTGTTCTAAAAGAGCCTTTCTGGCTGTGATCACCACAGCATAGGAACATCACAGAACCACAAATTAACTTACTGTGCTCCTTTTAGGTAAGGAGATATCAGTTGTTTCACTGATGGGATTTTGAAGCATAGACTAATTTTACTAAATAACTTATCCAATGTTAAGCTGCAAATGAGTTACACAGCAGAAAGTTAAATCCAGATTTCCTAAATCTAGCCAAAGACCTTCAGCACAAGATGAACCATGCTTCGCAAAAATGGGTGCCTCTGTTTTATTTCTGGTACTTCCAGATTCCGATGGGGCTGGAAGTATTCCAGCAAAAGAGGGAAGTGGAGAAGAGTGTGAAAAATGAAACAAATACGAGCAAAGCCAAACTTTTTATTGCAACCTCAAACTTGGTTTAAGTTGAGAACAAATCTTCAGATGCCTTTTTCAAAACAAATCAATCTCTAAATAAAAGTCTATGACTTGTGACCTGAATTTCCTTTTTGAAGCAGAAAATAGAGAAGAGAATAAAGTAATTTAGAAAATCAGACATTTGAAATTCAATCTTAACTTACTACTGAACATAATCTCAGGGAGAACTGTTGCCCAAAAATTTGAATCTGTTGTCCATGATACAACTGTGGCACAGAGAGAGAAGTGGGACCCTATTTTTCAGCAACAGATAGCAAAGCTAATCTAACACCAAATCACATGAAATGAGGAAAATTTGGTCACACGTTAAGGTAGATATTCCTTTTGGACTGAGAGGAAAAAGAACCTCTCTCCTTTGCTCTTACTTACCTGCAGAATTTTTCCAGACTGGTACAGTACCACCAGGACTGTACAAGTGTTGTGGTCTTCTGAGCAGCTGAAACTTCTAAGGGGAAGAAAAACCCATCTCTGACAAACTAATTGATTCAAAGCAGACACAAACTGAGGTTGTGGATCCACAATTAGACAATTGTAGGATAAATTTAGATCTGATCAGGCACAAACCCCATGATCACCTAGATCGTGGTTAATTGGCCATGTTTAAACTTTTTAAAAAAATCAATTTAAAAAAAGGATTTCAGAAAGACTGTGCTGTGTTTTATGTCATGGGGCCCTGTGTTTCTAATCAGGTACAAGGTTCACTAAAACCAGATTTATCCTCTATTGGAACCACAGCCAAAAATTTACACACATTGTATAGAAGCTCGTCTGAATCCTACAGTGTAATTGCTTCAGCTTCCAGAAGGCAACAAATTGCTAAGACAGGGGATGTTTTTCAGTTTAGCACCAACCTCCCAACAAGATGAAAACAGCTTGTGGTAAATATAATAGCTAGCAGCCTGAACAATAGCAATTAGGACAACAGCCTAAATCCTGTGGTGTATCTGGAAAACGTGTGAACAGTCTTGCTAGTGTGGTGATAAGTTTAAATTAACATGTATTAGCATCCTTGGGAGTCCTACAGCAGCCCCAAACCAAGAAATTCATTTAGTGGTGCTTATTCACCTTGGTTGACCTTAGCTGGATTTAAGCAGAACTTAAGAGCTGACACCATCTTACGTGCTTTCCTGAGCAGGGAAAGGGGAGCCTGAATTAGAACCAAAGAAAAAATAAATCAAAACTACAAAATCAAAAAGCAAACCAGAAGGAAAAGTGAATCTAGTAATTCAGATGATTAGACCTTCCATGCCCACTGGAGTCCACAAGACACAGACCAGGAGAGGTGGACCCTCTAGACATGTCCAATAACACATAGGGTCCATCACCTGCTTCAACATTTAAGACTATAATGCAATTATTTTTGTTGTTATTTAATCAATATAGACAACAGCAACACCTATAACCACAGACATCAAGAAGAGATCAACATTACTGAGACAGCAACCACCAACACCTTATTATCACCCCCACCCCCCCCAAAAAAGGCAGCCAAGTTGTAGAATGCAGTTTTAGGGTGGTGTGAAATTGCACAAAGCAGAACTACGCAAAACTTCCAGTTTTCACTGTGCAAATGTACATACGTGAAAAGCTACATGGCTGCTTGGTACCTGTAAACTTGATTCACAGCACTGATTATCCATATTGACTAACAAAAGCAGAGGGTTTTTTTCCTCTCAGTGAAAATGGAAGTAGTCTTCACGAAGCAAATGCATGCATCTGCTTCCTGCAAAGTATTGCTATTTTCAAAGTAAAACTATTTGGAGCAACATGACACTTTTTGAGGTGGGATCCTGACTTTCGCTTTTGCTATATAATCAGATGAGAGAAGGGGAGGAACATTCAGCTGCTTTAAAAAACAAAAAAACTTTGGTTTTAAGTACTTTCCTGTTTTCCAGCCAGCAGTGAGAATTTGTTCCCCACAAAGGACTAACAATGCTCAAAATTGCAGCACAGAGCAGCATGTCCTACACCTTTCAAAATTTTCCTTAGCTCCACTGAGCAATTGCTAGGGCCCACATCACACCTCCTGTGGAAAAGGTGGTGGGAGGCAGCAACTGAAGGCAGGGAAACACAATAAAATGCTTCTCAGGGCTTCCTTGGCATAGCAAGGCAGAGTGGAAAACAGTGGAATTAGAAAACTGGATTATTTCCCAGCTCACTGTCAAGGACTGACAGGAAAGGGTCTGCCAGAACCTCGAGTCATCCCTACAGGTTTGGGCTTTGGGGCCCCTTCCTTCAGGCAGGACGGCTCTCCTCAGGTCACTTCACTGACTCACTCCCCCAGCAGTTGCTTGATGAGACTTGGAGCAATCTCTTAATTATGGTCATCAGCCCATACAGAAGTTAAAACAATGAGAAAAAGGAGAAAAAAAACTCCCCCTCAGCCAGTTTCTGTCCATGTTCTATTAATAATGGGCTTTTTTAACAAGTAAGAAAGGAGACATCAAGAGAGAACTTTTACTGTCTTTTACTGCTGAGTAATTTAAACTTTTTTTTCTTTTTTATAGTACTAGCAGATTTTAGTAAACAAAGAGCATGTTACATCATAGATCTGAGGGTAGATAGCAGCTTAACTTCATATTCTCAGTTTTGCATCTATCATGTGGTTAAAACACACACCAGAAGTATGTGGGAAGGAGCAGAAATGGACCTAAAGCTGCAGCTTCCTGGACTGGCACGCAGCTTTGCAACGGCCGGACACTTATCAGCTAACACAAAACCAACTTGTGCTGAGTAAAAGGGCCAATACAGTTAAGTAAGATACTGCAAAGGGTGTGGGAGAGGGTGGTATTAAAAACCAGAGTCAGGGTAGAGGAGCTGTTGCTTAGAGCAAAAGTATTGCTACACAGTGTGAATAGGTTTCCTGTGGCTGCCCAGAAAGACTAACATCTGGCAACACAGCCTGCTATGCCATAGAGGGAACTCCTTTATCAAGGGTACAGAAAATAGAAGCATAACCACAAAGGTGGGAGTGCAGGTTTATAAGCTGTAGCCAACCTCCTACAGCAACTGTTGGTCTTACTTGTTGCAGTCTCGTTAAGCTTATTTGACGCAGTCATCAATACAACCATCTACCATTTCAGATCTGCTGGAAAAACATTCAACCAAAAACACATGGATTCAAAATTTTTAGAGTGTTTTTGTAACATAAGCAGGCATCGCAGCAGCACAAACCAAGCAAATCCCAGCTGGGTTTGGTTTTTTGTGTTTTTTGATTGTACAAGTAATATTTTGGTTTTCATCATAGTTTACATAGTAAAAACAGGCAAACCATACCACTTTTTTAAAAAGTGATAAATTTAAAAACAAGAAGTGAAACAGTGCAGATACCTGAAACTACACCAATTCTGCTCGCTTTGCTACACTACCAACAGAAATAGTTCTGTCCTGTTTAGATAGACTTTGTTTTGCTACATGACTGCATATGCAGTGAAGTGATATCAAGTCCTGAGGGTCCACTCCTTTGATGAGTTAAGCACACAAAGGCCCACATTTTGATGCAATCTGATATCATATATTTAAGTCCTAGACAAACTGCAACTGTGAGGAAGTGATAAACAGAACTTCCTGCACAAAGCCGCCTGAGATAACACTTTCCATGGACTGGAAAAAAAGAGACATGATTGCTACAGAACTAAAAGGGAACTGTTCTGCTCTTAATAAATAACCCTTTCTTTTTCACGTGGCTATTGCAAAAGCCTAAGCACAAGTGACTAAGATTCAGTACACTGCAGAGCAGTTCTACTCACACATTTCTGAAATTATTCTTTGAGGAGCTGCACTTCATTCTTAGCTCTCCAGATCTGTATTCTCCCAAAGGCTCCTGTGCTGCAGCTAGAGGCCTGCAACTCAGAAACCTCCCAGCTAATAATTTTACTTCCATTTTAAAGAAAGTTCAAGAAAGCAAAACTAAGTCTAATCAAATGGAGGAATAAGGAGGGATTGTTTCAAGACTAAGGTTAGTTTGCCACCAATGAGGAAAAATCCTATGGGAAAAATAGGAATTATTTAATGGAATTGCCTCTCAATTTTGCATTAATATCACCTCAGATTCCAAGAAATTTAATTATTTTGAGTTCACTTTGTGAATGTTTGAGCAGCCAAGTTTTCCTCACACTGGAAGTTGGGTGGGAAATGAGCTTCAAATGTGAGTACTTAACGTGAACCAAAAGGCTTTTTTAAATTAGAATTTAGAAAGTGTTTGAAATATGGAGGTGTTTTTTTCATATACAAACTGACTAGAACGCCAAATAAAAATCCATGGAAGTTAAAGGTCCAAAAAAGTAAAGTAAAATATCAAGAATTCACAATAAATTGTTCATCAGTTGTTGCAGGCGGGAAGTAGCATTTGCAAAATAGACTTTCTCTTTGTCAAAAGCGCAAGCAAATCACTGAAGCTGGGAAAAGACTCCACAGGTACTTCTACCACAGCTTACCTACTCTACAAATGTCTACTTTAACCTCATGGGGTGAAGTCCATGAACAAACCTCGACACTGAGTCCTCCTTTGGAGACACCAGAACACCAGAACATTAAAAGCTGCTATGATATAAAGAAGATTTCTTTATTAGCTTTTGTGTGCATCCCTTTTTATACATTTATTAAATTTTGGGATGGGTTTTTTTGGAGAAGCTCAGTCTGTGTGACAAGTCGGGAAGGACATAACTGCAGTATATTAAAAAGGAATCAAATGCTACCCCATCCTTGAAGAGTTCTAAACTTCTGCTTCTGTTGCAATTTTATGAAGTAACAGAGGAAACACACTGGCTAATTAAATTACTGTGATGACTCTGCAGTGATATTCCCAGAGATTTGCCCTGTACAGTGTTTCTTGACACAGAAAGAGCCCTAGTATCAGCATTTCTTTTGGTTCCTTTCAGATCCTGCACATCGCTGGCTGACCTAAACCTTACCTTAAGCCATGCAGTGAACTATGATCAGAGCAGCATTTCAGACACCATTAACAAAACTGTGCTGAGCACAAGCAAACCAAGCCAGAGCTACCCAGCACTCAAGGTCTGTGAAATACCAAGTTATTTGAAAAAAACCAAACCAAACAAAGAAACAAAAAACAAACACACACAAACAAAACCCAGCCAAAAATCATATCAGTAGTATTTTTAATTAGATCATTTCAGAAGGCTGGTGGGTTAGAGCACATCCACACCAACAGGGCAGCAGCCACAGCAGTAATCTGTGTGTCAGGCAGGAAGGAGAAGAATCAGATTTGACTCTGAAGAAATTGTAAATCGAAACACAGCCCAGTGATTGCTGACAACTACGCAGTCAGAGTATCAGGCTGCAGAAAATACCAGGCCTAAAATTGTGGTCCTGCACACACTCAATAGATTCACCACAGCAGGAGCTAACAATGATTATTTCTTTGATAGCCTCCTACCCATATACTCCAACAAAGAAAAAAATGCTATGGATGATTATAGGCTTCTTATGATTTAAGAGACTGTAACTGCCATGGTGGCAGCAACGGGTAAAAAGCTTTTAAACAAGTGATAAAATAGGCCAGAATCGACAAGCATTTGAGTATTTCCATAATTTCTACACTATATTGCAAATATGGAGACTTGCTTATGTGTAATCTAATTCAACACTGATTGATTTCCCTTTAATCTTATATTTGCTAATTTTATTCTAAGCTTTTGTACATTTCCTTCCCTAAAAGGATTCCTCTTGCTGATAAATTTATGTAATCAGTTAGAGAGCAATTTGTATTTTTCAGGTACAAGATGCTATTGAATAACAATTAGTGACACTGCTTTTCTTCGTGAACTCATGAGCTGCTTGTTCACTGGGGAATTATGGTAGAAATTATTGAACAAACATTTTTATCATCATCAAAACAAGTTTTGTTTTCATTATACTAAGTTATCTTGAAAGCAATATTTAGTATAACACTTGAGTGACTAGTTTATTGTTACTTAGATAGCCTGGTGATAGGCACCTTAGAAAAAAAATGAAAATAGGTAGTAGACCAAACTATAAGTAGCAAACACTCTTAGTCTCCTTCCTCTTTTAGTATGAATACAATTGAAAGTCTTGACAGTGGTGGTAATCTCGTAATGGTCTTGAGCTCTTTATCTTGGCTATGAATGAATTACTGATTTTTCAATTGCCAAAACAAGTCTGCTGAACAGACCTTTGTGACTGCAGAAAGAGTGCTCATCTGATGTGAATCAGTGGACAGAGAAGCCTTGTGCGTCAGCAACTGATTCTTAAAACAAATAAGATATAACTTAAATATTGTAAAAACAACAACAAAACTGTCATTTTTAGTGTGCAAATGGGACACTGTGCCAACTCTGCTCTGCATACCAAGTCTCAAGAAGCTCTCCTGGGAATGTTTATATTGTGTTTTTATCCCGGCCTCGTATTTGCTTTTGAATTGTGACAACAGTTTGACTGTTTTCATGTTAAAAGCTTCCTGCCTTTGTTATAAAAGGAGCTTTTCATCAATATCTATAGACAACAGTCAAAACAGGAATTCAGGACTATTGCTGCAAACTTTACAAGCACCTACCTGGAAGGCCTTGCATCCCAATACCACCCCGAAGACCCCCTGAAGTCCATGTCTTCAGCCAGTGCCAGTATTCCAAACCTTTCCAAGATCAAAGCAGAGGGCAATTGGGCCCACATCCTGCTACTGAATCCAGCTAAGCTACCAGTTAAAGATAATAATGCAGTTAAAAAGTTTTGGAAAAAAAATATTTTCTGTTCTAATTTCATAGAATTTGAAAAACGTGCTCAGATCCTACTACAGCGTGGAAAGTACAAAACCTTTAAAATGTTTTATGTACATACAGGTATATGTGTACCTGGGAAAATCTCATACATGAGCATCTATGAGTTTTTCTTATTCAAGATTTGTCAGTTTGGGTTTTGATTTTTATATTTAACAATACAGAGCAGCTTACTATTCTCACCATCCCCAAGTCAAATAAACTATTCACATCCCTGTACCTCAGAATGTATTGCCTTCCACCTATGGGAAATTTTAGTCGAAAGGTAAAACTATGCAGAAGTCTGAAATAACAACTGATCAGACAGAAGTCAAGTGTCTTTCCCTGGAAGAATTAGGTGCAATGAATAGAAATTGGAAAGTATGATTCACCTTTTAGATTGTTTTAGTTCAGTAATGAATAGACTGAAGTTCCTTTTTTCAGAGTGTAGTCAGATACCGATTATGCAAGTGTGCAATTCTAAACAGCTAATTAAACAGCAACCCCAAATCTTTACAGCTGAATAAGCTGCTTTTTGAAAAGCCAGAAAGCCTGTGCCTTGTGCACAAGTTATGGGGTTTTTTTTAAATATTATCAGCTACTCCAGTGATTCATCTCTCCACGTATTTTTACCTGTGCAAAAAAAAAAAAAACATCTGCAGGATTCAATGTATTTTTTTCATCAGAGCACTTTCCATCTGAAGCTCCCAGGGGAGACATTATTTTCTAACTGAGAAAAGTAAACCATAAAGTAAAAGAGTACTGCAAACAACTGATACAATTTGATTCTCTAGTATCTTCATTCAGGACTAAAACCCAACCTAATTACATCATACCTAAGAAACAAGAACATCTTACATTTTTCCAAAGGTCATTTTAAGATGATCTTTGATCTGGGTATACTTTCTTCTCATCAGTTACGTACAGAAAAGGGAATGAAATATTATAAAAATGAGTTTATGCAAGATTCACATACTTTGAGAGACATGGCAGGATCTCCTGAAAACTACAAAGTAAAATACAGTCTGAACTTTCTCCTTGAAGTAAGATAGACATCTGGGACAATGTAATTCTAGTGGTTTTAGAGAACTACTCAGCAAAGCAGAAAAACATGCTCTAAAATGGATGTATTTGTCTACACTTCCTAAGCAGCGACTTACAGACTTACTCTGGTAGCGCCAAAAGTAGCAGTGAGATTTGTTTTTAATGCTTACTTAAAAAATTCTGAGATTCTCTGAACATTAATTGGTTGAGTGTCATTTGTTTAAACTTCAGCGTAAAGCTACCAACTGTTGCTTTTAGAGTCATCTTCTAGTACTTTAACTTATTTTTTTGAAACCCGAAGAGAACCTGAAGTAAATCAACTCTTGGTCAAGCACCAAATTAGTCCCGTCACAGAAAGTTAGGCCCTCAACAGTGTAATTGAATGCTTTTAGCTGTTCCTTACGTACACTAGTGGACACACTTAACTATGAAAACTAGGCATCACTACCCAGGAACAATTTAAGGAGAAACAGAAGGCTTTTTAATCAGATGTGGAACCGTTTCATTCCAGCCCCAGTTACTGTAGGTAGTTGTACTCGGAGCTGTATGCTGAACAAAAGCTAGCGAGCATGACACAAACAGGCACCTAAAGCACACTCTTATTTTACTAAGAAATGTTCATTAGCATCTTATTTGGATTAGGACACAATTTTTAAACCCATCACACTAATTTAATTTTCAGAAACCTCTTGGCATTTATTTAAATTTCCTCCGTATTTACGTATGTTTATTGGCACGTTACTATACGGTGCAGATTGCCCATTCCCGCTGGGATATATAACAAACAGTATTTAAACAAACAAAAAAAATCTGAAAGCATAAGATACTTCAGTAATAAAAAAAGACAAATTAATGCTTTTCCCATATTTTATAACGGAAATATCACTTTGTGTGATGGGCACTATTACTAGATTTTTACTTTAGCAGCTAGGAATGCTGACTCAAGTACTTAGCTTATATTGCTCTGTTATCTAGGAGCGGGGTCCTCAACAGTAGAGAAAAGTATGTGAGACATTCTTGGTACTGTTTGACTTACTTTACTATGTCTCCAAGGTGTTAAGTGAAGTCTGTCACTATCCAAGAAAAGTTCCTTAACTCCATGGCTTTCACAAACTCATATATCCCATTTATTTTCCAGTTCACCTGGGGATTACAGAAGACCTCAGCTAAATTGTAGCTTTTAATGAGCTTACACAGAGCACAGGGCTTAGATACCAAGCTCGCTCCTCCGATAGAAGGCCACAGCTCAGGCAGAGATTTAAAGATGACTCTGTCAGAGCAGAAGCTAGATGTGCCTTCCTTCTGCTACCTCCAGCCAGACAGCCAGGAAAAGGCCTACTATATGATTTCTATAAATCATTGTTTCCTGAACATGGTGGGTCACTGAATTTTAGCTAACCTATAACATCACATTTTTCTCTGTGGTAAAGGTTAAGATGCATGGTTAACAGAAACATTGTGAGGTTATGTGCCTCAAAAGGCTTGCTGAGGTTACCTACCGTTACCTGGAGAAGCTTTGCTGAAACTTTGGTTTCCCAAAGATTTAAGCTAATTTAAACGCATCCTGTGAGTGCCCCTACTCAGATGCGTGTTCTTACTGTGTCTCTTCTCCCAGCATGAGTAGTCATGAAACTATGTGGCCTGTTGTTAGATGAGGGAACTTCTGCTGAAAATTAACCTGAAAAAAATACAAATAAAGTGGTTAGTTTTCTCTAGCGTGAGTTTACACAAAGTGTATTGGAACAGCGAATGGGGAGAGAAGAGCAAGAAAAAACCTGTTTGGCTGCAACTTCTTAAAGCAATGATGGAACCATCAGGAGGGGACAGCGAGCTACCGCAGGGCTAGCAGGAGGTTTTTGCAGTGATTTAGAACTGAGTTGTGTTGAAACAGTACATTGGCCATATGCTTCTATGCTGCCTCCTGCTGAGGATGCTAAAGAGCTCAGTAAAGCTCACAAACAGCTCCTTGATAGGTATTATCACTCCTGTTTTACAGGAATGAGGATAAGGACAGAGCTTGGATCATTTACTTGAAGCAAAAAGGTTAGTGGAAGACAGACAGAAAAACAAAACCACTGATCCTTGATTCCCACCACTATGTTAATTAATAAATCAATTGTGACCAACATGCAGAAAATTAAGAAGTGCCCCCTGAGCATTTGCTAGTGAGTTAGGCAAATGAGCAGCTGTGTAGCCACACCAATGCTTGCTCGGCTGCACAGGCAGAGAACAGCAGAGCACACAGGACCAGCACCCACAGGGCTGTGCGCTCCGCCAGAGGAGGCGTCTGGCAAGTCTGTGAGAACAAACAAGGGAAGGTAGCTGAAGAAAGACGCAAGATATGAGTTAGACATTGATACACAACCCACAGATATAAACAGCAGGCTCTTGAACATGCAGGGTGTTGGCTGGTCTTGAGCTTGTCCTGTCCATGGTGTTCTGCACCTTGCACAGGATCTTGCTGGTCATGAGATACAAGAGGCAGCCACGATTTTGTCATCTCTAGCAAGTCAAGAAGAGTGTGCATAGCCCAAAGTGCCTGATGTTAAGTCATACCTCTCCCAGCTAGGAAAAAAACCCAACAACTACAATGTTAATGAAGGAGGAAGATGTATTTTATTTTACTCCATTTTAAAAACACGCATTGCATAAGGGTAGGAAAATCTTTGTCATTGCTTCAGAGCCTGTATGAAGCCATGCAAAAATATGTATTGCAGCCTCATATGTTCCTTTGAACATTATGTACAAAGCAAAGCTTTACTTCAACGTATATAGCAGTAAAAATCAGATTAACACCCAATTTAGCATAGTTTCTGACTCTAGGCTTCTGACTTTCTTTTACACCACTTTGTATTGACGCTCTGGGGTAATGGATATTCATCTCTCACTTGTTGAAAAGGTGTTTGCTAGTTAGCTGTTAAGTATTTTTATCTTGTTGTCATGGAGGCTATAAAACTATGAGTGAAAAAGATGCCTCCACCCTTGAAACCATGTGGATTGCAGTTAGCATGGGCCTTTGAGGTGGCATCAGAGACGCAGCAAGAGCTGATGAGCACAAAGCAGCTGGGTCCACCAAGTAATATTTGGTGTATACTGTCTCTTTATCTGTCTTAAGTATTAATAACAGTGCTTATATGGGTTTTTTCTTTTGGAGAAGTGATTTTAACTCAAAGTAGGCTAAATTCTGTTTTAAACTTTCCAAAATTCCCAGCTGGCAATCTGGCTATTTATAACATACTCCTAATTCTAAAAAAAAAGACCGGTCCAAACTCTTCCTTCAGCAAACTCTGAATAAGCCATGTTTCATTCCTCCAGACTTTGGACAATGTCTATTCTTCATTTTTTCAAAAAAAAAAAAGATCATGTACAAGAAAGACTTGAGAACCGAGGTATCTAAAAAAAGTGTAATCCAGCTCCTTCCCCTAACACCGGGGGCAGATTTAATTTCCCTGGCATTTACCCTTTGCTGCATATGAGCAGGCAGGCCTTCTCCAACACAAGCATTGCCTCAATATACCTTAGGTATCTGGTCTCACTAATTGCCTAGCTGATCTAGGCAAAGGCTTGCTTTCTTTTTTTCCTCCTCAGAAGCATTTCTAACCACTAATAGAGGAGCTGTTTTATTGAGTCAGGAAGTCGACAGACTTGTCAGAATCAGCTATTTTGGCTACCAGGACGACACAGTGGAACAATAGCAATGGCAGTCACCAAGGACAGGGACGCTGCCACCTGACAAAACTAGGGGCTCCGGTGAAGCATTGCTTTGGGGTCTCTGTGATCAGATCATTTTGAGGAGTTTGTGATGCACACACATCTCAATGGTCGTTCATGTTCTGCCTCAGCAGAAGACCTAGGAGAGGAATGGTGATAAGGGTGGGAACAGAAGTTTTTTGGAGAAGGGTAACCTGCGGCCTGGGCAGGCAGGGGAACACCTGGTTAGCGGTCCTAATTACGGAAGCATCTGGAAGTCCAATTTTAATGCTAGACAGCCTTTCCCAACCAGCTGCCATGCCAAGTGCTTCCTCTGAGTTCCTATACCAGGACATGCATGAAACTGATCTGGGACATTTAGACAAAATAAGGCCGTAAAAGGGAGCTGAGCAATGTTAAAGCCATTCACCAGGCATGGATTTCCATTTGAAGTGACACATGTTAGGAGGGCTTTTCCCAGACAGGAAGAGGAGCTGAAATTGTAGATTCCAGTTTCTCAGTGTCACAGCGTTTAGCAGCTGCTCTTTAAGCTTCCCACTGCACACATCCCAGGCCTAGGCTTTAGCAAATATTGTGAGAGAAGTCACAATAATAAGAAAAAAATCTATTTTAATCATATACCTTTACAAAATAACATATAAAATAAATACAAAATAACATCCAAAATAAACACTGTAAAAGTGATAATTTCCTATGTAATTTTATCCTCTGAACATTCCCAAGTTGGTCAAACCAGAATTTTTACAGATATTTGCTACAGCTTGATTTCAGATGCATTAGCACAAATTCAAAATAAACCACCTAGAACAATGGAGGAGCTTTGTGCTTTCATTACCACGATCAAGAGCGGAACACAATCTACTGAAGAGCATCCTGAGGCCAGACCTGAGGAACGCTTAGAAGATCCAACACAAATTCTTTCAGGCAAGAGTGCCTCCTCTATACCATAAACACTATGTTAAAGGCAACTTCCTTAAATCTTTTCTGGAAAACAATTTGTGTCATAGTTGCAGGCATTTCCCCCAACATTTTCATCTTTGTTGTTTCAATCTTTGATAGTGTGGGAAGGAAATTAGACAACTTGTGGATATTGCTGCTACCCTTCATTTCTACTGATAGTAGTTGTGGAAACATACACATAAGAATAACTTCCTGAATGAAACAGTATTTAGCACGTATAGAAGCTTTTGTTCTTGTCGCCTAGAGGATATATAGTTTTACACAATTATAGTGACTTTTAAATGCCCATTAAAAAATGTACTAGGATGTGTGAATGCTTGCTTTGAAAAAAAGAAAAGCAGCCAAATCAGGTGGGGCTTTTTTCCAGAGAGAAAGAACAAACAGATACGTGCTAGCTTCATTTTTCTTAAGCCAGTTTTATCATAACAGGAAGTGTTACTCATTCTAAATTTGATGTTAAATTACTTTACAAAAAAATATGATGAGCAGTGGATGGACAGAACTTTCCCCTTTTTATTTCATGACCTTGAACAGATTTTTCAGGAGAAGCCAATGTGTCACCAGCTGAAACACCTTCAGTCACAGGACTGAAGGCACAGAGCTTCAGTTTTCCTGTCCCAAACATTATTTATAATCTATATGATTTTGTTTGACTCAAGCATAAAAAAGAAGAGGAACTCCTAAGGAATATATTTGTAACTGATTGGTATTTTTTATCATCTTGCTGTAACATTTCCCCAAGTAATTATACTCTTGAAAGGAACAAGCAATAACCTGGGAACATAAAGATGGACATACTGGGCCAGACAAAAAGTCCATGTAAACAAGCATCCTCCAGCACTGACCTACTGTTCTGGAAAATTAAGGAAGAGTGCAAGAACAAAACAAGTAATAAAACCAGAGCAACTGAAAAAAGCATCTTAAAACTGTATACACTGATTTCTTTCATCAGAAATGCTAAAGGACAAGAAGGATATAACTGCTGCTCTTACCACGTCTCCAGAAGGAAGGCAGAATAGTAAACTGAGCCAGAGGAAGTAAATCAAGTAAGAACAAAGAGGCAACAGGTGTTCCTTATTTTCATTCATGGTAGGTAAGTAGCTGGCTTGTCATTTCCTGAGGCAGAATTCAGACCATGATTTCTTAGAAATCATGGGGTTTGTAACTTTATTAAGCTCAGCTTTTTCTGTGTTGAAACATGATGAGACTATGAGATGCTCATACTTCACCTGCACAGTGTATTTAACAATTTTCTTTTCTAGGGTACATGGTGGTGACATTGCACACGTTACTGCAAAGTACTATCATTATGCCTCTCTAAATTCAAATCAATACAAAGTCAGCAGTTCTGATATTACACAATGGGTTAAAAATCACAGCATTTTCCCCTTTTAAGCCAGT
The DNA here is from genome assembly GCA_033558235.1 of Neomorphus geoffroyi. Lineage (NCBI taxonomy): Eukaryota > Metazoa > Chordata > Aves > Cuculiformes > Neomorphidae > Neomorphus > Neomorphus geoffroyi. Next base: position 17,016,294 of record JAUMJM010000016.1, on the reverse strand, counting down.
GTTTAACATAGTTATCCAACACATCTGGACAGGATTAATTGAGTTTCACATTGAATATAAACAAAACATGCTCATTGCTTTCCCAGCATTTCAATGTGTATACGTAGTATTTAAAATTCATCTTATTTTATTCACTTTAGTAGAACAGTTATTTCTGTGGTGGCTGAGAAGGTTGAGTCTTTGGCATCTTATAGCAGACATGACAAATTTCAAGTATAAAGGCCGTAATTCCCATCACTCTGCAGACCTTGCATAGTTATTCACCCTAATTCTAGGTCTGAATTATCATTGTCTGTGATTTAAAAAATTAAAGACAGCAGAAATTAGACCTGCAGATTGCAATCTCCAGTGTTTTGAGTTTCTTTATGCTATATCAGAGGACCATACCAGATCTCACCACGTAACAAAACAAATGCGTGTGTTTTATTTCATTTATTTCAGCCTAAGATGACAAGGACATAATTATATCTTTTTCTCAGTCCTTCCAGCTGCCTAGGTAAACAGTAAGCATTTACAAATTCGAGGCATGTGGGGAGCAGTGTAAAAATAAGCAAAAGTAAAAACAACTCTTCTGCTTTAAACAGATTAGCTTTAAAGTTTGAACAAATCAGAATATTTTTTAAATTTAAATCTGTGAATTAGCCGGACAACTGCTTCTTTACTCTTTCTGAGTATGCCTGAGATGCACTATTAGATGTCTACACAGAGGTGTGGGTTTTGGTACTGTACTTGCCCCACTTGAATGGCAGTTACATAAATAATATACTGGCCAATCACCAGCTAATAAGTATGCCAGCAGCAGCAGGGGGGGTGTGGGAAAAGAAAGGGGACAAGGAGTGGAAAAAGAAGCTGTATGACCTCAGCACAGTTCCTTTCATCCCCTCCAGAGATCTCTTTAAGGAGACTGTGATGCCTGTGAGAACAGAAGAGTAAATTTGATGAGTCAGAAGATTTTCTCCTGCCCTTGGTTTATGGGTTTTTGGGTGCCTCCACGCACATCATTGCCCCATTAAAGCTGTGGCCAGGGCAACCCTGAGAACCTTGCCTGTGAACAGGAGCATCTTCAGCAAGTCAAGGACTTCAAAGCACAATCTTCAGCATCTCCATTAACAATGTTAAAAGTATGAGTTCCCCTGCTCCAGAAAAGTCAGAAAATTGAGAAAAGCACTGTTCTAGACATCATATAGGCTCTCACTTGCATTCTGATTCTTTTAGTCCTTCAGCTGCACATTTTCTAATTTTTCTTTGACAATGTCACAATTACAGGGTCTTTGTTCCGTTTTTTTTTAATGAACGCTCAGATTAACGCACAACAGCAAGAACCGAGGCTGCAAATGAACTCTAAAACCTGGTGCAATAAACAGTGCACTATGAAGAGTTGGCGACACCTCTGCTGTGCGACCCTGGGTAAGTCTGTGCCTCTTTGCTCCCTTTCCACTAAGTAAATAGATGCCAGAGGGGAGAAACTCTGTGTACCAACCTCACGCGTGAAAGCTGCTGAGACAGTGAGATCACAGAGACCTTTGCTTTGGTGTCATCATCCTGGAAAGACAGAAGTACTGAATCAAAGGCGTCAGGTCTTTCATGTGAATAAAGTGCTGATCCCACAAGCTCAGAGGCCTCTGCTGGCTGGCACTGCTGAGCACGAAAGAGCTGCCTTCATGCCACGTCAGCAAACAAAAGGTGCTGTTCCAGTGGTCCCAGAGGCTGATGCCACCTCTGCATGTTCCCGTGAGAATGTTAATCTCTGTGCTAGCACACATGCTAACCTCAACCCACCACGCAGGTAATTTTGCCTTGACAAGAATACAGCAGCATGAGTTATATCAGAGAATGGCTGCTCCAGCTGGTAGACCTGGGGCAGAGGAAAAATGCAGCTACCTAAACTTGTCAAACACACACCACACAAGTTGGCATAGGCAAGAAGGAAGCTTTTTAGCAATTTAGATGCACAGATGACTCCTTTTCCTAGCCAGAGGAGTACTGCAGGACTGCTCTCCCTGGTCCCAGCATCTTTTCCCATCCTCCCAGGCCCTGCAGGGAGGAAAGGCTCTCTGCCACCCTCCCACCACATCCAGCTAGGGTAGAGCCTCTGGGCCCGTGGGGACAGCACAAAGGGCGGAAGGGTGAGCCCAGAGAAGGAAAGAGTGGGTGGACTGCAAGCAGGCACGAATATGGGTCTTACTGGGGAAATTGTTTTATTTCCCCACCTTCTGCTCTCCCCAAAACAGAGGGAGAAATTAAAGCCCAGTCACTGAAATCACCACTGGTCGCAGCGAAGGGTTATCGTACCCTCGGGCTAGTGATGGCTGTACACGGTTAGTAAGGACAGGTCTAGCCAGGACAGAAATAAGTTGCAATTGAAATTTTTAAAACAGATCATGTTCTTAGGTTTCAGACATCTCCATAGAATATAAGCTGTCGATGCTGGAGCTATTTTTCCTTTTTCTGGGGAGTGGGAGGAAATTTCATTTATGCCTGTAAAATAAAAAGCATTGCTTTCAATCTCCTGAGCAGCTGATTTTTCCACATACTTTCCCTACCAAAAGCCAATCACCAAAGGTAAATGCTCGTTTTACTCACGCAGATGCTGATATTGGCTTCTATGGGATCAACTGAAAAAAAAAAGGAAAGAGAATGGACAGGATGAGTTGTTCTCTTTCCGAGTCCACAACTTAATTGTCCTTGCTCTTCTGGAGACAGGACAAAGGTCAGGTTTGCCTTGAAATCCTGCAATTCATTTTATTTAGATAATTGTAAAAATGTGCCAGACTTCCTAAATAAGACACACATTTCGTATTTCTAATGGAGTTACTGCACCGAACAGTCCATTGTGCAACTCGCTCACTAATTATCCAGCAGAGCTTCAGCCAGTCCTGCAAGAAGCTGTTCACCTGCCAGTACAAATTAAGGACCAAGCACTGCATGTCACAGCAGTACTTTTTTGTCTTTTTTAGTACTATTTTACCAATTTTGATAAAACTAGTAAAGCTCTCATTCTGTAAGCAGAGCCTGATGACGTGAAAGGTTTCACAGGAGAAACAGAAATCCCCAGCTTTTTTTTAATTCCTCAGGCTGTCACAGCAATCCCAGCAGTGCTGCAGCTCCCATCAGCAGGTCCATGATACAGCATCCACTTCTAAAACCAAGAAGAACAGAGGGAGTTAGAAATAAATGCTAAACAATTTTTTTTTGCATTCATAACATGACTTGGTATAATTTGGACTTTACTAGAGGAATGCAGCACAGCATTTGTATAACTTCAGGATCTGCCCTGTCCCACAGGAATGGCTGGAGCCACTTCATACCTGGGTTTACATCGCTTCAGACAATGTAGGTGGCTTTCATGGTCTCAAATATAACTATAGCGGAGCCTGTGAGTTTATTACCTCTTCTCATTGAAATGGCAAGTAATACAATAGAAGCAGGTAGCACTAATGGTATTCCAAATGCAGATCTTCTGAGCCAAGCACACTTGGCACTGCATAGCCATGTTGTCTGTAAAAGTTGAGGTGCAGGGTAATGTCTTGCTCATTCCCATATCATCATCTTGGTAACAGCACAAGCCTGAGGAGGGTTTTAGAGCTACAGGATCCTCTGGAATCATCTTATCTGATCAGCAGTGACCATGTAGTTTCAGCTTTTCCTTTCTGTGTGGAAAACCTTTTCTCTTGCTATTTGTTCACAAAACAAACAAAACAAAAAGCAACCAAAAAGAAAGCCCAAGCATCCTTAAACAGAAGAAACCAAAAAATAATGGAAGAAAAGGAAGCCCAGTAGTAGTTCTAACTCCAGCTTCACCTACCTCGGCAGCGAGAGTGCAGTATCTAGATAACTTTTGGCCACTTGGTCTATTTAAGCTATTTTTGTACCATCAAATTATAATTTATGTCTGGAACTTATCTACTGTAATACAGCTAAATGAACTTTAAAGATCAACCTGTTATAAAATTACTAAAACCAAAGGTTTTAAGGAAATGATAACTGACCCCTCTCCATAACAGCACAGTGCTCCGAGAGGCAGCTGTAATGGCATAAATGGATGGTTTATCAGCTTTCTGCAGGGACTGACAAAATCATGTCAAATGAGGCATTAAAGCCCTAGTTTTGAAAACTGTGATAAATACCAGCTAATCTACTGACATAATATATATTGAGTCAAATATTTAGTTTTGCATTAAATCTAAATCCAACATTAGAGCATTTCCTCTTGATTAAAAAGGATAAAATGTAGATGTTATTTTATGCTCCAGTTCCCACATCTAATTAATGCTCAACATTTGGAGCCATTTCTGACATTACAAATGTATTAGCAAACATGTCAAGGAAAAGGGGGAGGCACAAGGGAAACAAGTGCAAAATCTATATGCTTAATTCATATTTCTCCATTTGCAGTGGCTAATATGTTATTGCAGACACTATTTGCAAATACTTACTCTGCCAGTGAACAGCTAACTTCCCTGATTGCTTGTATAAACAGTCTTCTAGATCTGGAGACAGGCGTTGTAAGAGAGAACATTGATAATTTAATTTTAGTATCATTAGGAATTAAAAGCAGGACATTAATAGATCCACAGTAAATGCTGGCTAGGCAATATAAGCATTGAACAACATGACTATTACAAGTCTTAATATTTATGAGTGATTATATTAAAAGGTTTGTCAGAAAGTTTATTATCTTGGGAATGAGATGTACCTAATTAGAAAAAAAGATTACTGCAAAATCAAACACTTCAGTGTTTTCCTATCACACATTACTGATCTTAATGGGCATGAGGAAATTCTGCTTTTAAATGTGTATATATCCATTAGCTAGTTAATTACCTACTCATATCTAGAAACAGAATGAGACAAATCCTCACAAATCACTGAAATACCGTCATTCATCATGCATTATATTCCCAACAGTAAGCTTTCACTGATTCTTGGAAGGCAGATATTTGAGAAATGTGTTCTACTGTCAAAGACTATGACTTCCAACTCTTGTAGTTTCAAAATACACTATACTGTAATTGCTCCTTTTCTAGAGAACATGTTTTAGAAACCTTAAATGAAATCCAGTGCTGTGTAAGACAGCATGAGCTAAACTGAAATGAAAAAGAAATTAATCACACCTACCATCTTCATTTTAGGAAATTAGTTGATTTAATGATTAGGAAAAAGATCTCTTTAGGCTGACACTCCTAGTTAAGTCTGCCATATAAATGAATACTAAATGCAAGCTGTGGGATTTGGTATAGTTCATGGTAACAGAGACGTAGTTCTTTGTACTCTGTAAATAAAATGAAAATCATTGAAAGTAAACACAAACAAAAAAACCCCCCACAAATCTAAGGAGAGCTTTAAAAAACAGACTTCAGAATTATGTATCTATTATAGTCAAGAAAATTATACCCAGGTCCTTCCCTACCACTGTACTCTGCAGAGGACTCCTGTGAATGTATAGCCACATATCAGCATGTGTCCTTCAGGGTGCAGGTTTGGAGGTATTTGTCATTCAAGAAGCTGCATAAGCTTTCATGCCAGTCAACCAACCACCTTCAAAGTTTGCCTCCTTCAGGGCAAAGATCTGTAAGGGGGAGGAGACTATATAGAAGTGATATTCTTATACAACTCTTTTCGTGGGTAGTTGCTTTTATTCAAGTTTCCTCAGTTTCTTATCTCAAAACCACAAAGACCTTAAAGCAGAATGATAGTTCAGAACAATTCTGCAAATACTTGGCCCTGAGCATCTTCCTGAGCTGGCTATCCCAAAGCTTCTCTCTGCAGGACTTCCTATCATACAGGGCTCTGTTCAGAGGAGAGCTCCCGAGCTCTGATTTCCACCGGGATGGCTCTCCTGGGCCTCTTACCACGTAGGAAGTCAACCCACTGCTGATAGCAGCTATCATGAAGAAATGCCTTTGAATCACCGTTTAAAATGGTTTAATTGTTCCTGTAAACAAATCACAGCCGAATTTGCTATCATTCCAGAACCTGCAATGATAAACCGAGTCATGCTGGCTCTACCCCTTCCGAAAATAGGTTTGTGCTATTTAAACCTGAGCAAGGTTTCAGTACCATTTTGGACAGACAGGTTGATCATAATTACACTGGTGTAACAGACTTGACTGCCCAAGTGAGTTACGGAGCAGCTCTACACAACTCCTACTCTTTCTGCCCCATTCCACAGTCAATAACAAGTGGTGCAGGACAAAGACCTACCCCTCCCCACACCCCAAAAAGGGAATAGCCAGTCTGGGGGAAAAAGGAGGGGAGGGGAGGAGAAGGGGAAGGTGAAGAATCCCAAAACAACCTCAAAACTAAAACCCAGACCCTGGGTAGTTTTGCAGCCTGAAACACCTAAATTGATGTTGTCTTACTGAAAAGTGGATTTTGTCCTTTTCATGCCTCGGTTTGTGTTACAACATAAAATACCTTATAGCACCTACTGTAACACTAAGGAAGACTCCCTGTGAATGCCCTAGTATTTGGGATTGATCCCATTGATTACATCAATGCCCCGTGCAGAAGCCAGCTGCCAATTTACATACTCTCAAAATGCAACACTAGCCTTTTCATTTGCCTTGCACTTTGCACTTCAATTCACATACCTAAAAACCTAAGGCATATATATAGTTTAGGAGCTACTGATGTATGGGAACTTATAAAATAGATAACTATTGGAAGATAACAATTATATTTCCTGAGAAGTTTGGAGGCATGCACTCTGGGAAGGCTGGGGAACTGGCACCTTTCTTCATCACTGCTATGTGCTTTTGTTCCTTCTTCAGATTTTTACAGTCATTTTTTACTCCAAAAAGACTGTAAGTGGTACATAAACAACCCTTTTGGGGAAAGACCCCCAAAACTGTGAAGCCCTCGTGCAACTGAATTGGTTCTAAATTATTTCTCAACTACTAACATCTACCATTACCCCTTTGTGAACAAAACAAAACAAAAAAAAAAAAAAAAGAGCAATTCTTTAAGTCTGGAATTTGATTCATAACTTCTTGCTACATATTTGCGCTGAGAGGAAATCATGTCTAGCTCCTTTTGAGAGTTCATCAAATTCTTGTGTCTGAATTCACATTGCTTGTAAGAATGAGAAGCTCATCCTAGACTCCTTCTTCTGCAAGGAATCCAGCTGTCTTTCTGTGAACTGGTCTAAAAACAAAAACAAAAAACCCAAACAAAAGTACATGAGGAAGCAGAACTCTTTGGAAAGGGCTTCTCACATCACTGTATAACCGCTGACTGATCACTGGGACAGTCATCCTGCAAAATGAAAACGTCTTTACCTGGAAGAATGTGATGTTTTGAAACATATGAAATGTCACACATTACCAGCAGTCCTTATGTCAGTACCATGTGCACTGTGCCATATGGAATCTTGGAGGTGCTATGCAAAGCACTATCAGCAGCTCATGGACACAGCAGCTCACTTGACAGGACAAGTCATCTTTGCTGCTCCAGAGTGAGTCTCCAGAGCACTGTTACCTTGTGCTGCCATGCTGGCATCTATAGCAACCTCACAGCACAGGGCTTCTTCCTCCACAGGGATGCCAAATGCTGTCTTAGTTTATGTTTATCCTTAAAACAACCTCTGTTTTTTGCCAGGCACTGAACAACTTCTTGCATTTGTATCTGAAACAGCTTTAATGCCAAGAAATTGTGATTTTTATTCTTCCATCTTCCACTCTGGAAGTGCTGATAAGGTTTGAATATTTAGACAAAGCCTTAAAATATAGGGAAGTTTACAGTTCATTTAAGCAAACAAACCCCTCTACATTTCATATCCTTCTTTGTCTTTACATACCTGGTGCATGGTAGTCATTTAAGATCTCTCACATGGAGAAAGCTTATTTGGATGCTAAAAATATCACGTTTACACTTTTGAATCACCATTAGTAAATGATTTTCCTAATGCTTTAGACAATAAAGTAGCAAAGTGCAGCAGCTTCAGCCAGAATGGTATTTTAGTGATTTTTAAGAACTTAATGAGAGCAGGTAATTGACTAGTGAAGCTAAAAATTTTACCTTCAATTAAACAATCACCAGCTTTGTTCATCAACATAATCATCTTCGCCCCTTCACTTCCCTATTATCAAATCAATATGTGGGTAGCAGTTGTCTAAGAAACCACTTCCTCTGTGCTTCTAAACCAGTGTTCAGGACCCATTTTAAAGCATTTACTTAATCAGTCTGGTGTAATTTGCAAATAATGGAAAGTATGTAGTAATGCAGATTCCGTAAGCAACCAAGGAAAAATAAGGCCTTAATTAATTTGCTGTTTAATGGCATTATTTATCCTACATTTGTTCTGGTGCAACCAACAAACAACTTAATACTCCACATTTTAAAATACAATCATTTGTGCTTCAGTTGGCAGTGCCAGATGTATTTATTATATATATATATGAAACAAGATTTTAAAGGTCAAGTTAATGAATCATGCAATTGACAGTTCAGGAGACAGTCATGAGGCAAAAGCATCGTATTTGAGAAAAGAAATTCACAGAACATAAAATATTTTTGTTGAGAAACCCTGTCCAAGGGCTATATTACAACACAGCAATCTCACTTTGGAGTGGCTGATAATGAATCAATATAAATGGCTCTCCCCAACCACAACTGTGAGTTTGAGATACTTATTGCTTGAAGCATAGGGAACTTCTGCCATCTTGCAAAAGATTCTGAAATCAAGCAGTCATATCCCACCACACATTACATTCAGAGGAGTTCTTATGTTGTGTCGCCCACAGGCATCTGTAGCATAATTCTCTTCTCTAGCAAAAATGTTTGTTTCCATCTGCAGGTAGCATATATTTTGTTACAGCAAAAATATCAGGCAATGATTCCAAAGGGAGGAAAAACTACAGTCCACTGTGGAGATGTTAACAGGTAACTTGGTGACTCTCCAGTGTAAGGCATAAATATATTCTAATATATGCTGATATTCACCACCTGCACTTCCTGTGAGTACGCCCTGGTTGCCCAAACACTCCCAAAGATTTGGGGGCGCAAGGTAGCTGGTGGAGCAAACCAGTGCTGAACATGAGCAATATTCATTATGAGAGTAGCACTGGCAGAAAATGGGTGTCTTTTATTCAGCTATAGCAGCGTCAGCATTGTTTTTTCGTACCACAATATGGGAAACCGTGAAGAACATGAAGACTACCTGCATGCAGTTTTGACCTACACTTTCAAGAGCAACTAGTGATCTGCTTGGGTTCAATCCATAGCTTCCCAAAATGAGATACTGTAAAGGGGTGTGATTTTGGACAAGTACTGTGTATCTCGGGTCTCTCGCAGAGGTGAGACCCAGGTGGCAGAGTCTGCTGAGAGCTGCTGTCAGTATCGCTGCTGTGAAGCTGAATAAAAACAGACTGCTTCATTCAGAGCAAGATGCTCAGGGGTAAGAGCTGCTTTTGCACCAAGGAGACAAAGGCACAATCTCAGTGACTGAACCAAGGTGTCTGTGTCATCCTGTAGGGCTTGGCTCAGCAGGGCGGACTCCATCCTTCTCCTAGCAGGGTGTGATAACCGCTAGGTTATCCCAAAGCTTACCCGGGTAAGTCTGGTACCTGCTACCAGAGTGGTGCCTGCAAAAGACAATCATTTGGCAAATTTGCCTTTGTCATTTGACAAACTTCAGAAAAAGTTCCTGGTTTGCTTGGCTGCCGGCATGAGGACCCCACAGGGGCTGCAGAGTCACCACTCCACCCCACTCTCTGCCTCTGAACCCCTGAAGCCTCTTCTACTCGCAGAACAGCTCCTCCTCAGCTGTTCCCACCCTGAATCATACAGCTGTTTGCTTTCAGGCAACAGAGCGACTCATTCACAGTTCCTGCCCAGAGCTAACCGGCACTGACATGCTTAGAGCCAAATTGAATCCAGTGCCTCAATAGTCAAGGAGCCCAGAACGAACCCACTAAACTCACTCAAAAAACTTTCTTTGATGTGCCAGCAGAGCTCCAACACCCATCAGCCAAAATTAACCAAGTTAGTGCAGACCTTTGCTTTAAAGCATTACCGTCCTTCAAACTGCTTACGCTAGCTTGGGCTATTTTCATTCAAGGTAGGTTTGGAAAGGGTTGTCCTGGCAGAACCAAAGAGGTCTGGTAACAACTGGGAGGACAAGTCCCTGGAGAGCAACCTTGACCACTCACCCAGGCTTTAGTAGAACTGGGTCCTCTTATACCTTAGGTCTGCAATATGTCTGAGCTGCTCTCTGATTGACTCTATGTGCTAGATTAGGAGGTTTTCGGCTGGGTAAGGCTGTTCCTTCTTATATAGAGAAGGAAGTGGAAGAACTGATGTGTGAAAAGTAAAGTTACTTCTTCCCCTTTTAACCTGTGATCTTTATCCTGATAGCTGCAATAAATCACTGAGATACAACTGCATGGTAATGGACAGTCCTGACCCATTTTTAAAGGGCTGTACCCTCATGTGGTGTATCCCAGGACAAGTACTCTCTTTCAGTACGTCTAGACTTGGATGAAAGTTGTGTTTTTAAAGATATTAGCTAACGTAGCTTGATTAACACGTTTTGAAACCTTGCATAGATAGGACAAGTCAAATAGCAAAAGGTGTTAAAAAGTGTTTGCTAAGTCATTCTAAAAACACAACTTTTATACCTGTCTAGACAATGACAGAGTACTTTTTAAAATGACATGCCACACTCATGGGAAGTCCCACTGCAACAGCCAAGGAGAATTATAGCATAGGAAACAATAAATTTCTCCAAATAAATCTTCAAAGCAATGGCACAGATTGACACATGGGGAAACCCTGAAGGCTTTGTCTAGACAAGAGAAAAAGATCCCTTTTTAGTAGTAACTTTAGTTCAGTCAGGCCCTCTTTTTTCAAAAGCAAAACCTACTAAAAGTCTACTAAGAACAACTTCTGCTCAGTTTTAGCAGGTCATCATCTGGGCTCCTGGCTGACTGTAAGTCAGCCTGCTGAAATGATGTTAAAAGTACTGAGGTCTAGGTGTTTGTCAGGTGGGATTTTCAGATTTTTAGGCTTGATTGAATTAGGTCTCCTGGAAATGGCCCTTTCCCTAAGGGGAACGAGATGGCAGCTCATTTTCCATGCCCCTTCAGTATATTAAAACAAATCTCTTGCCCACAAATGTAAAGTTCAATGTGTATTCATTAGTATTTCTAGCTGTGAGCTCCAACTCATTTCCTAAAGGCCACCAAACAGCAATTGGTTTTGACTTTGACTTCATTTTTACAGAAATGTACTCAGACAAAACCTTCTACATAATCTACTCCTTTAAACAGCTACTTGAAAATGTCTAGCCCAGATGCATTGTAATAATTGTCGTCTTCTACAAAGTCAGCAGATAAATTCTCAGTCATTAATATATATCATTACACTGTTCTGCTTCTGCCAAGTTGACTGGAGACTGAGCAAGTTACAATAACTGTTTCCCAGAATTGTGCTAGCATCTTTGACATCTTGAAAAATACTTTCAGGAAAGGGAAAAAAAAAAAAAAAAAAAAGGGAAAAAGTCACTACCACAACTGAAAAACAAGAATGAGCCCAGCCTTTCTGACTGGTTAATGTCATGCCATTTTTTATACAGGGAAAAAAAAAAAGTACTATTAGTTCTATTTATTAATAAGGCTTAATGACATGGGTGGGTATCAGTTTGGTAGGAAAAGAACCTACATCTCAATTAGTCCCATTAGAGATAATGTCTTTATGACATGGGTGGGTATCTGACATTCAGGGGAAAATTCACAAGTCACCAACTCAACTGAAAGAGTCCACCAAGTAATAATTCACTGGTATAATTCCAAGTGACCAAAATAACACCGTCTGGACTGGCTTGTAATTCCCTGGGTTTAGTAGTTATTTTTCAATAGCTCTCAAACAATGGAGTTGTGAAAAGGAGCCACTTAAGTTATCAGATGGGGCTTTTTCATGATTGTGTCAAGTTTTCTTGTCCTTGGCACCTGAAATGTTTTGGAAATACACATTGATTTCCTGTTTGGGATAAATAGGAAGAAAACAAATCTCTTGCTTGGGAGGCCTGCAGCCAACAATGTCCATGATTAAGAATGAGACAGACACTCCACAGCTGACAAAGGCTCTTCAGTTAGCAGTTGTCACCTGCAGACTTGGACAAAAATCTTTTCTGTCCTTGCTAAGCTCAAACCACCATTAAACGTTAATGGGAAGCTGATGCAAATCAGACCAGCATGCTCTGACCTGCTGAGGATGCTCATTTCAGGTTTTCAGCACTGTCTATCTTGGAACATTCTCATGCGCTAAAATAATGTCTTTAAAGTCTAACCTTTTATATAGTTATACATAGCTGAAAGACAGTAATACCCAAGCACATATTTTTTTTGTCTGTCTGATTTTTTTTGTCCTCTGAGCAGACATCTAACAGCAGATTCCTTTGGGGCCCGATATCATTTATTGTTGTCCACTAAACTCATCAGTAAATCATCCGTTTGTCTGGTGTGACCAGAGGAAGATCCTTTCCAGGGAAAGAAAACAGTTAGGAGCCCTAAGTTATTATTTCCTATTATTGTGCAATAAAAGAGGCTCTGGCCTTTTCAGTGTGAAGGATTAAAGTGTTCGGGATTGCCAACATCGTTCAACCACTTTCCTTCTCCCTCTGCCTGCACACGCTCTGGAAGCACTGGAGGCTCCCTCAGACAGTGCCAACACGCGTTCCCCACGTGTGTCCCTGCCCCGGGCAGCTCTCGAACACCCAGGGGACGCTCCCACGGGTGACCTCGCTGCCACCTGCGGGACGGGGACCTGCGGGGAGCCCACTCCGAGCCAAGCTGTGCCGGGAGACAAAGTACACGGGCGGCCGGGTCGATACCCTGTGAGGCTCTAGAACACTTCTGCCAATCAAAGGCCGACGAACTCAATGACTAAAAATATAAGTACCTGACCCGGAGGATTAATCACACACTGTCAAGCCGAAATTGGTGCAATTCTTCCAATCATTAACGTTTTGCTTACAAAAATGTGCTTTTCTGTTTGTTTTTCTGCTAAATGATAACCATTTTCAAGTTGAATCGGCTGATAAAGAAGTCGAAAACAAGACGGGAGCTGTGCTGGAAAGGTCATACGTGCCAGTTCGGCATGGAATAGCCAGCAGGAAAACAAATAGGGAAGAGGAGGGTGGCCCGGAAGGGGCTCGCAGGCTTTACCGAGCGGTGTAAAGTGCTTTGGCCGGTTTTCTCCTGCCGAGGCGCAGAGACTGCCCAGGGAAAGCCACTCGCCCGCCCCGGCATGGGCAGCCCCACGCGGGTCTCCCGCGGCACCTCAGCCCGCGCCACCGGGGTCTTCTGCTCGGAGCCGCCTCTGCGGATGGGTGAGCAAGGGCATCTCCACAGCCTAGCCGGGGTGACAGCGCTGTTGTCACCTGTCCCAGCGCCCTAGAAATCCACATCCCCGGCCCGGCAACTGCGGGTGATGCATCTGCGCTCCCCACCTGCAGGGAGCCGCCGGATCCACTGCTGGGATAGCTCCCGATTTTCTGGGACCACGTTCCAGAGGCTGGGACACAACCCCGTCGCTCGGGCAGAACCCCAGCCCTGGCACCGCATCGGGCCGTGCAAGCCTTTCCACGCGGGTGGCTCCAGCCCGGCTGGGGGATGCCGGCATCGCCCCGTGTGTAGATGGGAATCACGGGAGCTCACCCCGCACTCCTGGGCCGACCCTGTCGCCCACGCGTCGCGACAGCCCTGTCCCACGCGTGGAAAGCACAGCCGTAACATGAAGCCGCCCTGAAGAGGCAACACCAATTCCGCGCCCCCTGATTTCTGCCCAGACAGACACACAAAAGCAGGAAACATGGCAGGGAAAGGCCGGGACGCCCCTTCCCGCTGCCCTCCGCCTACTCCCGGCACCCCGCTGCTCAGCCTGGGCTCTCATAGCGGGGAGGACCCGCTGCCCTCGGGACCCGGGCTGGCACCCTCGACGAGATATAAACGCAAAGGATGGAGAAGTCTGTTCTGCTCGGCGCACCCCGCCGCACGCTCGCTGCTCCCGACGGCGATTTCCTCGCCTTGTGCTCACCGCGCGGGGCTCGATCCCAGCGCATGGACGGGGAATGGCCCGGAGACAGACCCGGTCCCTGGCGTTACCCCTGGCTCCTGGGGTTCCGAGCGAGCGCGGTGCGCCAAGGCTCGGCCCCGCAAGCCCGCAGGAGCTGCCGGCGGGGCCAAGCGCTTCGCCCCTGCTCCCAGCGCACCCGACCAGGTGGCGACAGAGCCTCCTGCTTCGCGCCGCGCTTTCGGGCCCCGTTCACGAGCACAGTTCTATAGAATCACAGAGTAGAATCATGGACCGGTTTGGGTTCAAGAGACCTTAAAACCTACATAGTTCCAACCCTCTGCCATGGGCAGGGACACCTCCCACCAGCCCAGGCTGCTCAAGGCCCCATCCAGCCTGGCCTTGAACACTTCCAGGGAAGTGGCATCCATAGCTTCCCTGGGCTAAAGCCACTGAGAAAACTCAGCTGCTGTTACTTGAAGCTTTCACCCGCTGAGGCGCGTCGCACCAGCTGCCCTAAGCGTTCTCCCCACCCCACCCTTCGCCAGGCAAAACAGTTGCTCCCTAAAATCCTTTCCTGGCGGGATGCTCGCTGCGGGGCCAGGAGGGCTGAAGAGGCTGGAGGGTGCAGGCGGACCCATGCGGTTCGCCCTCCTCCCCCGCCGCGGGATCTCCGCTCCTTTCCCGGCCCCTGAGATCCCTGCTCGTTTCCCGCTCTCCCGGGATCCCCGCTCCTTTCCCGCCCCCTCCGGGATCCCTGCTCCTTCCCCGCTCTCTCAGGATTTCCGTTCCTTTCGCGCACACACACACATACGCACCCCGAGATCCCCGCTCTCCCCGGATCCCCGCTCCTTTCCCGGCTTCTTCCCGCCCCCCCGCCCCCCCCCCCCCCCCCCCGGGGATCGCCGCTACTTCCCCCACGTCTCACCCTCCGGTATCCCCACTCCTTTCCCGTCCCCGGGCCGTCCCCGTTTCGGGGAAAGGGCGGGAGCAGCCGCTGTTGACTCAAGCGGGTCAGCAGCTGCCCCGGGTGGGGTTGATGCCCGGCCCCGAGCAGGCACCGCCGCCCCCCCGACCCCCTGAGTTGTGGCGACTCGGGGACCAACACCTCCGCTTCCAGCCGGGACTCGCACGCCAGGCTTTCCTCCCCCGGCCGCAGAGATCTTTCCCGAGCGGGCACAAACCCGAAACACGGGATGGTCTGGCTGAAAAACAGCAAAAAATAAGCAGTGAGCCCACGCGAGATGTCCGCAGTGCCAGGGCACCCACAGGGTAACAGGGAGGGAAAAGCCCAGGTGCAACATCCTGGGACATAAGGGGGAGGTTTGGGATTTCTCCTACCAGTAACCGGACAGGCCAGCGTGGTGGGCGGTGCAGAACTGAGTTTTATTTCACAGACAAGTCCATCAAAATTAAATACCGGATTTTGCCTTTAGTTTTGTTTTTTTTTTAAAACATTGAACAAATATGTACAAAATATGAACAACGTGAGGTATAAAACCGCAAGGCTTTTAAAGAAGACTCGTATGTACAAAAGCAGATATGTATACAGTGGGCATTATCTTCCCAGGGCTGTGTGCCCCCACAGCTGATGCCACTTTCTCTCCAGCGGCAGGGCCCTATCACTCCCTGTATTTTCTTCTCAAATACAAAATTTGTAAAAAACAGTGCTAGAGATTTTCAAGAAGAAAAATACGTATGTCTTTTTCCTGCAAATGGAACCTTCCAGATTGCAGGGTAAAGTCCTTAAGAATCTGAGAAGGCACATTTCATCTCACACAAAACCGAAAATTAATCTGCCCGAAAACCCTACCTGACGAATGATGTCTAAGTGGAGAGCACCATGGCAGGGGAAAGGGTGTGAGCATAAGGCACTTGTTGGGATGGTCAAATCCCTCCCTATTTCACAGAATATGTTTCCTTCTTGCTAGGGACGTTTAAATTAATCTATTTAAACTACATTTGTTATACAAAGGGCTTAGTCCTGCAATCTATGCTCACTTCCACACTAGCTAGAGAGGAGTTTTGCCTGATCACCACCAGCAGCTGATTCAGACCCCCTCCCCCCCATGAGTAAGGACAGGCTGCAGTATTATATTCCAGTTAGAACATTGATTAATGTACAAATATAACTTACAAATAATTAAATACAAACTATGTTCCTTTAACCAAATTAGGAATCTGCTGAAAATGGACTGCGTGCAGAAAATACACCTTTCCTTCTCTGCTTATTATAAAACAAGTGTATTTGGTGTCATTTTTCTTTTCTTTCAGTAGAACAGTGAATGTTTTCTCCTGTAGTATGGTATTCTTCCAAACCAGCCCCTGGTAAAGTGCAAGCCAAGTCAGGGTCCACTCTCCACATGGGGCCATTAGTGGGTAGGATTGTAATAGCCTTTATCGCCTTCAATGTCCACTTCTTGATCGGAGTCATCAGAGACATCTGATTCCAGGTCCTCCTGTGAGGCTGGTGAGGGGGTATACTGCGAGCTGTCCAGGGAGACCTCCTTACTCTTCTGCTCAGGGGTCGGGCAGCTCTCTGGCCTTTGGTCACTGTGACTGTCAGCACCTTCCACTTCTTCTTTTTTGGCGGCCTGGGGGTTCTCCTGCAAGGAAAGAAGCCTGCTTTATATGGAAATAGGAGCCATAGAGCCAGGAGGCTTGGGAATTGCAGCTGTGCTGGGTGGTAAAACCACCTTGGGTTTCCTACAGGAAAAGGCAGGTGACCTGCTACCTCCTCAGGCTTATAAACCTGCTTGAGTGGGCACACAGGGGCTCAGCTCTGATCCCACTCCCTAGCAGCCACAGGGGCTGCTGCCGTGAATAAGGCTCCTTGGTGATGGTTATCACAACCACTTCAAAAGAGTCAGGAGCTGCCGGAGCCCAGGAACCTCTGAACTTTTGTCTTTAGCAAAGCAAATGTTTATTATGAGTCTACAAACACTGACACACAGCTTCCTCCTGCCCTGATCTTTCTTTAATTACACCCAATGGCAAAAGGCGGGAGGCTGGATCCATCAGTGGCCCAAAAACAAATGGGAAAAAAACTACTAATTAAGGAAAAACTCAATATTAAAACCCTCACCATTAAAACCAAAACAAAACACCATTTCAAAGGCAGCAGTAGCCATGCATTGGCAGCTGTCTGGGGAGTCCAGTCCCCAGATGCAACGCTACTCGGAAGCAAAGAGAAAGCAGACAGAGACACGTACCCATGATATAACCATGTGGGCTCAGAGAAATGGATGCGACTAAATGAAAAGGAGGAAATGACTTAAAATGGCCGAGATCCCAAGTCCGCTCTGCGGACACTGTGGCACAGGTTGGGCACTGCTGCAGAGGCACCACTGGGGATCCAGCTACCTCTTGCTGAAGTAGAGGGATTTTAATAAACAATCAAAGTACAGGTTAAACCCAGGAGAAGGTCACAGAACAAATACATCTAGAGCACACCGCTGTGATTAGTTTTCTTATTATTTTTACAGTAAAGGCTGATTTACCGGTAAAACTCAGCTGTCCTTGTCACGCTTACTAAAGCCAGACTTGGGCCACAATGTAGAGATTCTTCACAAACCAAACGAGGCAGAATCGGGCCCTCTGGGCCATAAAAAAAATATTTATCTTCTTGAGCACAATTTCTAAGGAACGGAAACCACTTCAGCCCTTCAGTCTCATACACTGCAACTATTTGCAAACGAAAAGTAAAAGCTATTCTGTTTTCCGTACCTGCCTCTCCCAAGGTCTGCAGAATAAATCGACTTGTGTCTATTAAGAGAGGGTGATTTGAAAGACCAGTAAATATTCTTGGCCAAAACAACCGCCTAAGTATTTTACTGACAATTACTTATCTTCTCCACGTTAATTGGCTAAACAACATATGGGTTTACAAAACAATTAGCGTGGAGTTTTAATAGGCAGTGTATGAAAGCCGAGCATAATTGATACAGGAACTACATTAGGAGCTTTTAACATTAGTGCTGCCTGAACGAGCCCTCATGGATTCCAGCATGACTATTTGTCTTTTTAATCAAGGTGAAGAGGTTAAACAGCCTTTCAGATGACTTCTGCACACAACCTGGAATAGGCGAGCACAGCGTGAGATAAGACAATTAAAATACTTCTTTCTATAGAAACAGAAACATCCCCGTACCTGCTTTAGACGCCTCCATTTGGCTCTGCGGTTCTGAAACCACGTTTTCACCTGAGCAACAACGAGAGAAAGCACAGGGTAGTCTCGGAGCCGGCAAGTGCCAGGAACTTTACGCCAACCACGGGCAGAAAGAGCCATAACCCCCTCCCGGTCACCCCGGGTCCGGTGCCGCGGGGATGGTGTGCGTGGGGATGGGGCACGGGCACAGCCTCACCTGCCTCTCGCTGAGCTGCAGCATCTTGGCCAGGCGCTTTCTCTCCGGCGGGGAGAGGTATTTCTGCGTCTCGAACTTCTTCTCCAACTCGATGGTCTGGTCGTTGGAGAAGCGGACCTGCCCCCCTTTCCTCTTGTGCAGCGGCCGCTGGATGAAGGGGCTCCAGAGCAGCGGCTTCCCTTCAAAGAGAAGCAGAGCGCCGGGGGTCAGACGCCAGCCCGGGAAGCCCGGGCTGGCGGCGAGCCGGGTCCCGCGCCCGCCGATTGCCTCCGCCTGATTTGATTTCCCCCAGTTCCCAGACTGATCTTTCGCCGCCTCTGATTTTTCGCCTCCGCCGAACAGCGAGACCAGTTAAAGCCACTCTACGGGCTTTGGCAACATTTCCGTCAATGTGTTTCCTGTTGGTCTATCTCGTACAGAAAAGAGATTAAAAAAAAAGAAAAAAAAAAAAAGACCTTTGCTTCCTTCTGCTGTGGCAGCGCGATGCCCCAAAGAAAGCAGCTCCTTTTCCCTGCCACAGAGAGCGGGGCCATTGCGTGGGGGATGCGCCCACACGAGGGCATGGCCTCCCCGTCCCGCTTTGGGCAACGGAGGCTCCGGCCAGTCCCACTGAGTCACTGTTTGTCTTTCTGTCTTGCCTCCTGCACCCTTTGAAATTTGCTGCATTGGTTTTTTTCAAGATTTTGCTTGCGTCAGGCTTTAGTAATTCTGGTGCAAAACAGGCTCAAAAAATAGGAAGCAACTGGTTATTTTAGCTGTCATAAAGTCACATCCCACACAGAGGAAATGAACAATATCAGAAAAACGGATCCCGGCTATCAGAAGTCGAGTGTTTCCTGAATTTGTCTGTATTGAGGATGTCGATAAAGTAATCAGCAATGTGCACGACTCCCGGGGAAGAGCCTGCTTCAGGCGGCCAGGAAAACACTTAACAGCTTCTGAAACCAGATTTACTCCTATCGAGAGCTCAAGGTTTCCTGTATGAACGGAAAGGGTCAGCCTCTTTTCACTGCACCAGCGCGGTGAGTCAGGTCCAATTTTGCAATCACGAAGGGCCAAGTGCTGGGACGCGGGGCTCAGCCCCCGCACTGGGGACGCTTCCCCGGCCGCAGGCGACAAGGGGTCCCCGTCCCGTCCCGCCGGAGAGCCCCGGCGAACGGGGCTGTTTTTGAAAGTCATCCGCAGGAAAAGGCTGAGATCTGCCATGCGATCTCCCAGCATAATTAAAACTCCCCACCAAAACCACACGCGACAATACTAAGGGACACTCTCTGAGTCGCTTGGGTGAAGGAAAACAAATCTGAGTCACGGCGGCCGCGCGCTGCGGTCTCACTGCCAGCGCCAGAGCGCGGCTTTAATTTACTGTAAATCAGCCGGGGAACGCGGGGCGGCGGCGGGACACGGGGCACACTGCTGTCACCCCCCACTCCTCCCCAGCGCCCCGACGGGCTGGTAGCGGCGCGGCGGCAGCGGAAAGAGGGGCATTGCTTACCCAGGGGGTCCTGTCGCATCAGGGCGTGCGCGTAGTCCCCGACAGCGCGGGGGAAGGAGTAGAGGGGCCCCGCGTACGCGCCGGTGCCGTAGGCGGCAGCGAGGTGGTGGGAGAAGGCCGGGTGGATGGGGGTCGGCTCGTAGATGGGAGTCCGGTACGGGGACACCAGGCTGGTGAAGGAGGAGTTGGGCGACGGCAGCGGCGGCGGCGGCGGCGGCGGGGCGGGCAGGGAGTGGGGGGCCGGAGCGGCAGCGGGGCCGCGGCCCAGGATGTCCTCGATGTAGAAGGGCGTGGGGTGCGCGGGCTGGAGCAGCGGCGTGGGCGCGTACAACGGGACTCCCAGGGTCGCCGGCGCCGCTCCCGGCGCCTGGTACTGCATGGCCGGGCCGCCCGCGCACCCCCCGCGCCCCCGGAGAGCCCACCCCGAGCGCGCCCGCCGGGTGCTGGCACCGCCGCCGCGGGTTTCTCTGGCCTCGGGTTTCCCTTCGATAGGTTTCTATTGGAGCGGGGCGGAGCCCGCGTGGTCGCTGTCCCCTTCCTGCCACGGCTTCGTCTGGCCAATGAGCCCGGCCAGGGAAGGGGGAAACCACCCCCCGCCGGCAAACGCTGCCCCCGCCTCCCCGAGCGAACGCCCCGCGGCGCCAATCAGCCACCGGGGCAGCCCGGGCAGCGGGGCGCTATCCGCAGCCCGCCCGGGTCCCGACGGCACCGAGAGTCGGAACTGGGGGTGCAGAGCTGGGGTTCGGCAGCACCGGGGGAGGTGCTACGTGTACAGAGCAGGGGTCCGACAGCACCGAGCAGGGGGCTGCGGGAAAGGAGCACCAGGCGACACCAGGCGGGGGGGCTGCGGAGCTAGGGCAGGGGGCAAGGGGCGCTGCGGGAACGGACGACGCCTGGCGCTTTCCGCATCGGCTCCCGCTCCTCTGTCCGCGCCGGGCACAGCTTCCCCCGACTGTGGGAGGAGGCGGAGCGGGGTGTGCGCGTCCCCTTCCCCGAGCTCGCCGGGCTCCGCTGGGCTGGAGCCGCGTGAGCTCCTGCCCCGTCCCCCAGGAGCGAGCCGAAAGCCCGGCGGGCCGGCGCGGTTTGCGGCTTTGGGACCCGACGGCCGGCACTGGGCGGTAAACCAGGGGCACTCCGGGCGTACCCGCTCCGCGGCGGCCCCGCGGCGCGGCGGCCCAAGCAGCGCCACCTGGCACCGCCGGTTCCGTCTGTGAAACCCCGCCGGGCACAACCTCCTGCCCCGCCTGAAGCGATGTGCGCTCCGTCCTGGCGCCGCTGCCTCCTGCCCCTCGCCGAGCGTCTCTGCCCGATGGCTGGGCGGGGGGGAGGGGGGGGGGCTGGCAGCGATTCCCTCTCGATTCTCCTGGGGGCTCGCCTCGACGACAGCAACAGGCGGGAGGGCTGTGATTCCTTCTCTCCCTGCAACCCTCATCTCCCCGGGACTCGACCGGCGGCAGCGAGTGGCGCCGCCTTCAACCCCTCCGTTGGAGCGAGGCTGCAGGTGCCCCGCGTGCCCCCGTCTGTCGCCCCCCGTGCCCCTCGCAGGGCTCCGGGCGGGCAGCGAGCTTGAAACGCTGCGAAGGAAGAACAGGTGCGGGGTTCACCAACTTTTTTTATATGAAGAAGGTCTCCAGTTCAAACCCACGAGGATCTTAATAAGAGGCTCAGAGCAAGACGAAAGGGTGTTGGTGAAATGGAAATATATATATTTTTAATAATATAGAGGCTGGGATTTTTTTTTCTTTACATTGTTAACAAATGCCAAAACTCACCTTTAAAGCGTGGTCTTGTGTCTTGTAAATATCAGGTACACGTAAAGCGAGCTGACAGTTTTGATTATTTTTTCTCTCCGTGCTCAGACTCCCAGGCATTGCTCTTTCCGAGCGGTTTAGCTAATGTTTTCATCTGGAAGTGTTGGATTTGCAGCTTGATTTACTTAATAAACGTACAGTAAACCGATGACCCGTTGCCCTCTGGAATAACGATGTGCACGGTATAAGGCAGCAGTATGGAGGGCCCCCACAATATTTTACAAGCTGTCGATTCACAATCCTGAGAACAAGTTAAGCAAAAAGAAAAAAAATCATGTTTTTCTCTATTATTGGAAAACAAATAAATAGAGGAAGAGATTATTCTTTTCTGACTTTTATACAAGCAATAGGCCTTGTTAAAAGGAAGTTTTAATGGCACAGTTATTACATTCCACTACCACTGCATAATCCCCAACAAGAAAAATGAAGCACTTAATTTTGCAGTTCCACAGCACCGCCCCTTTCAAATTCAATTGTTAGACCTCAGCCTTCCTCCTTCCAAGGGTTGGAGACTATTAAATCCGCATTCATGAAATGTCACATTTATTGAACTACATAATTTTTTAATATCACTAGTGCAGGTTTTATAGTTGATTTTATTGTTTTTATGGCCATTCGGGGCTCTAAAAGCCGGATTTTTTCAATGTTGTCCTTATAATTTTTTTCACACAGTCAGAACTAATAAAATAGAACAGTTGTGACTTTTTAATGCAAGGGGGCTCGGAGTTTCAATATTTTCACTCTGCTGGATACTAAAACCAATAAAAATACATGAGATTTTAATTATTTTCTAGATTAAATAAACCCTTTTCCCTTGCTTTTGGAATATGCGTTTTGTTTGTAGTTTCTGTTGTGAGGGAGATAACGCAGCTTCGGATAAAATACATTATTATCAATATTGCTGTGATGAACACAGTTTTGACTGGATTTTACAGCCTAATGGACACTTAAAGTAAGGTGCTATAGACACCATAAGATCAGTGCGACCAAGGGAGTGCTTTAATATTTCTGTTATTTCTTCGCCAGGTTCTCTCTGGAAAGCGCACCAATTTATTTGAAAAACCTCGGGAGAGAGAATTCACTCCTTTGCCGATTAAAAAAAAGTTCAAATTCATTTTCTTGGAATGCACTTGAAGCACCCCCAAGTTTTCCTGCTAATCTGGGGATTTCAGGAGGGCGGCGGGACGGGATGTGTGCATCCCCGCGCCGGCACAGGCTCAGCCCGAAGGGATCGGCTGGAAGACTCATTATTTTGTGTAATAACTTCGGGGCCCTGTCCTCCCCTTCACTTTTTGTGAAATTTCCCCGCCTTCCAGGAGTTCTGAGCTCAAAGGAAGAAAAAACAGTAATAAAAATCAGGGACCTCAGTTGCTCCGAGCGGCCCCGTTGCCAGCCCCGACAGCGGAGACCGGGATACGCTCCCGGCAGGACAGGCAGAAAAATCACCGAGGGGGGTGTGGGGAGGCCGGTGCAAATGTGTTCTTTCATGCAAATATGACGCTTCTTGCGTCCTTCAGACCAGAGGCTGGCAGGGACGGGTTCGGACAGGGTACCCCCGCTGCCTTCTGCCCCCTAAGTTTCCCTCGAGGGATGCTGCCCCGGGGGCCCCTGAGCTGTGCTCTCAGCCTGCCCTCATGGGCTGCCCCGAGCCTGTTTCCCTCCCCTTCCAGCCCCCGTCCTGCGTGGAGCCCTGAGAAGCTTCCCCCAAGGACATCACTAATGTGAAACACCTGGACGGCGACAGAGGGGGATGAAGGGGCTGCGCCCTGTCGGCAGGAAGATGCGTTAAAATAAAATCCTTTAAAAAAAAATCAAACAAAACCACGCCCAAACATCAAAAAATCAGGAAATTAATACTTCCAAATGCCAGGTGGTATTTTCACTGCTCCCCCAATTACCAGCGATAAACACCCCACGGAAAATTTCTGATTCCTAGAGTGGTTATTCTGGGCAATACATGAACTGCTTCACGATTTATAAGTGAAATTAATCTCAAAGAACACGACTCTCTCCTTGCCTCACAGGCTCTGTTACCACTGACTTATTTTTTTGGCGTGGTAGCGCGGTACCTGCTCAGTTTCTGCTCTCAAAAATGGGAGTTTCGCTCAAAATAGCACCCTTCATGACACTGGCGACTTCAGGAGAGTTGCACCAGAGATGAATCACTCCTAGCTGAAATAACTGCGTTTGTCTGTACAGAATTAGTGAGCAATACAGCAAAGTCCATCTTTTAACAGCCGCAGCAGGCTACCAGCAGCGTCATCCCCTAATGCTACAGGGCACTTCCCAAAAGGATCCAGCTTGCAGCCATTCCACCTCTTCCTATTATGGAAAATATTTCAAGACTCCTCCAAGAGAGGTGAGGCCACAGCCTTGAACACCTTCCAAGGAGGAAATAGGAGGGAGTTCACCTCTCTGATTTTCCTAGCACCGTAGAAGCCAGAATGCTCCAGACAGAGGCACTGCGCATTGCAGGGTGATATCAGTCAGTGCTGCCGTCTTCCAGATAACTCATCTGTTAGATATTCCCTTCTCAAATCTTCCTCCTCCTCACCATCATGATTTGATTTACTAAATGCATTACAACCGTCATAAGCATTAATTCAGGTCAATCTTAAAGACATCCAGTAGATGTAGCAGAAGACAAATCTTGGTCTCAAAATGGGTGGACAATATATGAACTATTACTTTAGGCAGAGCTGGCAGAAGCTTATCTTTTTTCCATTCTACATCTCTATATTCATCTGATTATGATTGCCGAATTTTAATCATCCAGGTGGAAAAAATTCTGTTCTAGGGGAATCTGCCTCATGCTGAGTGTGTTTAAGGTTTCAGCAAAGCTGGTTCAGCTGTTTCTGAGCATCGGATTAGAGGAAAGCAGATTTTTTCACTGGCATTTAGACTTCCTTGTCTGAAAACCTGCAGTGCCCCACCACTAGGGAAACTTCAGGAGATGAAAGCATCCAGCAAAAAGTCAGCCAGGGGTTGCTTCTTCATTTTTTCCTTTGCTCTTCCATTTGGGGTTGTGGTTTACAGTCAAGCAAAATAAAGATCCCAGACCTCTGCAGAGAGACACAGAAGCCTTGGGGATGTTCAGGCCATTCATGGACCTGACTTGGCTCTGCAACGATTTGAAGAGCTCTTCTTTCTTGACATTGGATATTTGTGGGTATGAGACACACACTGCCACCAGCATGTGCCCTTTTCCCATATGTTGTCACCAGTTCTGCGAAGAAAAAAAAAAAAAAAGCGTCAGGAAAGCTTTAATGGTGCTTTTGAGTCTTGTCAAGGATTTCCAAGCCAACACATGCTGGACTCTCAGAGGAGCACACTGGTAAGGTGCCTCCATTTTCCTTAGCTCTCAATATAGTTAATATCTCTGCTGGGACACCTTCACTAGCAAAGTGGGATATGCAACATTTATGACTCTGTGGTAAAAGGAAGGAACACATGGCCCCATACTATAAACTCAGGTTCATAGCACTTGCTTTCTGGACTGGGCTATCCTAGTGATTACCATAATACCAGCTCCTTTAAACTAGAGTTTAAATCTAATTCAGCTCACGCATAACATCATTCACCAATTCTTCTGTATTGCAAAGAGGCATGAAACCACATAGGCTTTAATGTTTTTTTTTGGAATGCACTTTCCTAATCCTTCCTGGGCCTGAAAAGTTTCTTATCTGACCATTATGAGAATGTGGTGAGCAACACTATGAAAAACAAAGCAATATATTGTTCCTTACAGGCTCATATTTCCTATATATCTGCCACCACAAACCATGAGCTATTTTGTATCCTGCCTGTAAGTGCAACTGGAAGCTCCTTGGTTAATTATATTTGTTTGGGTTGATGGCAACTGTAACATGTTAAAACTTCTCTATATTCTTATGTGTTGGCTACACACATAAAGATTACACCCAAAATATGTACAATTCCCAGGGGCTAGATTGTCTCTCACATCTTGCACAATCAGTTACGTAAGTGCAAACTGAATGTAAAACACTGCTAACACAGACTGCTGGCTACTGTACACCCACTCTATGTTGATATAAATGACTATAACAAGATATCAGACAATGGAGAATCTGCCTAAACTGTAGTGATGACAAAACATCTATTTTTTTTTACAGAATAATCAGAATACAAAACACTGTACGTTTCAAAGAGGACTTGTGCAGCAAGATTTTTCACTGTAACAGTTCAAATGGGTCCAAAGTACACACAGCTAAATTTGATGTTGGTAGGAATTAGGTATGAATAGGGAGTGTTAGTTATTTTTGTTAATGTTTTCCAGAGCTTACACATTCACTCTACATTTTTTAGCAAACTTTATCATTTTGGCATCATAAAATCAATCCCTAGGTAGGTTTGTTTTATCTGGACCTGATACGCATATGCAGTTGCTGTTAATAGTCAAATATAGAAGCTTACAATACCAATCTAGCTAACTATTAATGGCTGTTTAACAGTGGAGTTAGAAGGATGGATCTGAAATCTGTCCTCATCTGAAAAATAGATTGCTATTCTCTCAGGTGCAGAAATTCTTCAAAGGCTTCATTTCCATGGACAGGAGACAAAATGCTTGGATAGAGTTGGCACTAAAACCCTAGAGGAGGATTGCCTTGGAGACAAATTCAGAATTTGTGTTTGGTGTCCACCGGACCTGATGATTTTCATAGGCAAATCACTCATTTTTTTCGTAACAGAATGACAGAATATACCTTGGTGGTTGCACATGGAAATATCTTGTAAAGTACAATATTAAATGGCAGAAATGAAGGGAAGAATCATTTTCCCCTATGGCAGGTATCTCCCCCTCTTGCTCCTGCCCCTGAGCTGAGGTCTCCCTGTAATGGAAACTGCACAGCCCAGAATCAACTGATGAAACATGGCAGCATCAGCCACAGATGGTACCCAGCCTCGAGTCTCTGAGTCCAGAGGACTTTATTGTGCTGGTTATACCCAGAGAATATTTGGCACCTGCTGATGAGGACCTCTGCTTTGTGACAGGGACTCAGGAGGATGCCACATCCCCTGGAAGCACAGCTAACCTGGCCTTTGCACAGTTTGCCCCTCTACATGTGCAGAACAGGGAAGGAATGAATTCTGAGTTCCCCAGCTCTCTGCCAACAGCTCTGGTTTGGCCCCTGATAATGCTGTCACGGAGTGGAGAGGAAACCCATATGATTTAGGAGATAAAGCAAAACAAGGATGCTTTCCCCAGTTGAAGTGGAGGTAATGGCTTCCAACCAATGTGGGGGATATTGACAACCAATGTGTGGAGCAATTGACATCCAGCCTGGAAAGTTAGTTTATTTTTGGTGTTCTGAAAGCATGCATCGTTTAATAAACAGAACCTTGCTTTAGCTCTATATTCACTTTTGGCTCCCTAAAATGATGTGAGCTCAAGCTGGCTCAAAGGAAGGTGTAGGTGAGCATCCCGAGTGGGTCTTTACCATGTCTGGTTTAATTCACCCACTCCAGCAGTAATCACCTGTCAAGCAAGTCACTGTTCAAGTCATTTCAGAGTCTGGAAATAAGGGGAATTCTTTTTCAAAGCTGCAGGCTTTACCATGCTCTATGAATTTTTTTCATAGCCCTCTGGGTTTTTTATTTTTCTTCCCTGGAGTCTAGTGGGGAAATTTGTCTTCATTGAGCTATTGTGTTTCTACACTTTGCTCCCCCGTGCTGGCAGTGCTGGTCATGGAAACCTGTTGGAATGCTTGTGCAGCTGAGAGTCCAGCTCTCCTGGTAGGCATGAAGTCAGGCTGATGGCAAGGTGCTTTATACCAAATATAATTACTCCTGAATGGAAAGTGGGATGGCAATATATGCTGGGGTAGCAATACCCAAACCACAACTAGTACTCATTATAATACTTCTGGAAAATTAAACCAAAAAATAAATAATTCTTGACATGAAAATAAATATACCCATATAAAATCTGTATATATTTGTAAAATCTGTATTCAAAACTTTACAGTTCTTTCCTAGCGCTTTAAGGACTGGGTTTGATTAACTTTTCAGAATAGCTGCTCTTTCTCAATCCTGCCTTAGTCTGACCATCTCACAATCTTACCTCATGCCATTACTGGGGCCTGAAATTGTTAAGTGCAGACACAGGAATTTTAGTATTGCAGAGTCTAAACCATAGCCTAGATACTACCTTGAAGTCAAACCACAACATCAGAGCCAAGCCCAATGCAGATGCTAATCCACATCTTGATCTCTAACCATACTTGGTTTATTTTAAAAAGATTGCTTTAAAACTTTATGGTGAAATTACTATAAAAAGATGCAAATAGGTGTCTGAATACTATGCTCAGCAACCAGACAGGTGATACACAGCTGCAGGACTTCAACCCAGTGCTTAGTGCTACATCCTTGAGGATGCTTGTACACTGTTCAGCTCAGCTGTTGAATTAGCAGAGTAATTCAGAGGTGGATCTATAGTCCATGCTTCTGCATGTACATCTGCTGGAGCAGGAAATGCCTGAAGAAGAAGCACTGCACTGGAGCTCCATGTACTGCTCCCCTTCCTCAGCACAGGCAGCAAGTTCCCATGGTTCAAAGTCGTGTCCATTTCCAGGGACTCCAAGGCAACTACAGGCGGTGCAGTTTATGGGGATAATTCATACAGTAAGCAATGAGAAACATCATGCCTATGGAACACATGCCAACCCACACTGTTCAGGTACAGTCAAATATATAATCGGCATGTGGACAAACACTGGATTTTTTACACCTGTTCAGACTCACTGGATATGTAGAACATCTAGAGAGGAAACACAGAAAGCAGGCTGCTCACCGGGACAGAGGCTTCAGAGACGTAGATTGTGGGAGAGACTCACTGATTAGACACTCATAATAGAACAAAATGATTCCTTATGTAATATTACCAAAATATATTTGAAATTAACTGGAGAAAATATATCTTCCTTCTAGAGAACAGTTTCTACACTGCCCTCTCTACAGTTGAGCGTTTTAAATTTGTGTAATCTGGCTTTAGGAAATATATACAATTTCAATAATTTTCTTTAAAAGTTCATGCCAGTGAAAGTTTCAAGATTAATTAACGTAATGTAATCAATTAATTAATATGATCTCGCCAATGTAAACTGAAGGTAGATGTAGCTCCCATTGATTCTTTGAAGAACATCTGACAGCCTAGGAGGAATGGGGTGAAGCCTGCCTGACTTTCATCATTGCATTACCTTCTAGGAGGTTGGTTTTGAAGAGAAGGTCTTTTTCTGCAGTCCCAGATGTACTGAAAATCTGACCATAAGTGAAGGCAGGTTTAGTTAAAACATGATTACAGAATCAAGTTAGAATGGTCTACCTCTAAAGATAATTAAGCAATTTAATTTTAGGATGTGCCTAAACCAAGCCCTTACTGCATAATTTCATTTCTGTAGCTTCCCAAGCTGCTTTTCTATTGGTTTTGTATCTTTGAAATTATGTTACCTTTCACATCAGGACTGAATCTATTGGGAGACACGACCTTGCTCTTTACGTAGCCTTCATAGCACACATCTGACACCTGTAAAATATTAAACTGTAAGAATGTGTGGTAAAGTCAGTTAGTCAGGTTAAGTGTGTTCTATAGATAAACAAGATTGTTTGGGAGAGAGCATCACAGCCTGTCAAAGCCTCTGTCTGTGTCACTGAAAAGTAAATTCCTAAAGAGTCAGGATGCTCCAGATAACCATACGATCAGAGAAACTAGTAGGAGGAAGTCACGTTGGCAAGGTCTCCTCAAAATCCTGCTGCAGCTACTACTGGGACAATCTGATGCTCTTTGATTTTCCATCTGTTGCGTTTTCATTCCATGCTGCAGTTACATTGTTTACAGTTTTCTTTCTATTTAGTTTATGTATGGGCTTTGGACACATCAGTCTCCTTGTCTGTGGGTTTCAGGACACAAATAACTTCTCAGGAGTACAGAGACCTATGGACAAAGCCCAGACAGGATTAGTCTTTCCATATCTGCCTACATCCCAACTTAGATCCAGGGATGTGCTTTCTCCAGAGAATGTCTAAACCGAAGTCAAGGTCCTGCTGGCATTGCCACAGACAGAAGCATGAATGGGACACGAACAATGCTTCTGTCTGCTTTGGGACATGCAGAACAGTGACTCCAGTGTAACCACCTAGGCCTTTCTGCTGGGCCATGAGTAGGTGGCTCAAGCCCCTTGTCAGCGTAGGCAATGGCACTGACGATGCGGTGCCCACATTTCAGTGGGTGGAAGCTTCATAACCTGTGCTTCTGGCAAACTTTATGGCAAACTGCTGAGACCTGGAATGCCCAGGTCAAACCCAGACATCGGGCAGGGCCAGGGATGATGAAGTATTGTTATTACATTTTCGTTCTGATAAGCTTGTTATTATTTGTGCTGTTCTCTTGTCCCACACTAATCTAGTTTGTCTCATTCCTGCAGGTTTACACTTAAAACGTTTAGTTAACAGTTATTATGTCATCTTAAATCCCTAAGTGTTGGTTAGCAAACTCTACGCTGTCAGCTCTTTGTACTTTTTCTCATCAGCCAGTTCTTTCAAGGTTATAGCCACGGTTGGCTCTTCTCTGAAATTCCTCCAGCTTGCCTTCCTGGTAATGAGGTGCAGAGAACTGCGCTCACCTTTTCCAGATGCTACTACATGTCATTTCCAAGAAGAGAGGTTCGCTCACTCTTTCCCTGTGTTGTGTCTCTATGAAAGCCCCAAATCATATTGACATTTTTAACTGTCACATCACCTAGCAAATTCAAATGCAAATTCAGAAGTCTTCCTTGCCCACTGCAGCGGTCAGCACATCTTTTTCACCCTAAGAGAAAAAATGGAGCATGGTAGATCTAACTTTTCTGAAAAACACTGGCATTTTTCTAAGGAGGTCATATTGTTTTCTAACTCTTCACACTAATCAGGTAAATTGGCTTATTTATGACAGGGAGAAGAACGATAGGAAGTACTAACTAACCCCGTACTGGTGGTCAGAGTAAAGGAAAAACAAAGCCAGTTTCCATTTCTCCACACTGAGGCTGATTTTCCATTGTCATTCCACGTTATTTTCCCGTTTAAGTCTGCCCATGCAATTCTGTTGTGCATCCTGTCATTCTGTTTTAGCAGGTTTAAAACAAACAAAAGGAAGTACTTTTTCACACTGTGCATAATTAAACTGTGGAACTTGTTGCCATGGGAAGCTCTGGATGCCAAAAGTGCAAATGGGTTCAGAAAAGGAGAAGACAAATTAATGGAGGATAGGTATATTGATGAGTACAAAACATAGTAGCTTGCTTACAGCGTTTGGCTCAGGAAGCCCTTACACCACTGTTTGATGAAGGCAGGAAAGGATTTCTCTACCTATGCCTGTTTCTCACACAGTCCCCCTTGGTAGCCTGTTCTGGTCACTGGCAGGAAGAAGGTAGTGCAGTTAATGATCTGTTTGAGTATGGTGCTCTAATGTTCCTCTCCTAATGGAAGAGGCAGATGTCAATAGATACCTCTAAGTTTAAAGAATTAATCTTTAAGCTGACCATTGACTCTGGCACTTCTGAATTCCTCTTTGGACATTTTTTGTTGCATCTGATCCACCTAATGTTAACACACAAAGCTCACAGCAAAGCGTACGACTGAAATGGGATATTTTAAGGCTTCAGCATGACTACGTTTGTCTGCCAAGCCAAAAGACTGGGTTTGCGGATATTATAGGTTGGATCAACTTCACTGGGGACAGATGTCAAGTGGAAATCTGTTATCTGTGCTGTGAAAGTTGTATCTGCTCTTGGAGCTCGCTTCTCTCCCCTGAACAAATGTTCCCAACGGCCACGGTGGTGCCCTTTCTTCTTATTGACTTTGCTATGTAATTGCTGGTTTATCAGTTCCTCAGATTTCTCAGTTTGTAGTGACCAACAAGCAGAACAAGCAAGAGCCATACACACACATGCAATCAGGAAGGAGAGTATTGCAGGTTGGCCAGGCTAGGAGCAAGCCCTGGTCTTGTGGCCTCTGCTCTGCCCTGGGTGGGGAGTCTCACCCCACAGGCTGCACCAGTTGCTCCAGTTCATGAGGGAGGGGAAAACTGGCCTCCAGTTCTGATAGCATCAGGAGTTGCTTTCATTTCTTGTTCCGTGTGTTTGACTGCAAAACATGTAGTCTGATTTCATCTGTATCGCTTTCTCATTGAGGTTTCTTTCTGCATCATTCAGAATGACAGCATCTCATTTTGGTCACCGCTCTGTTTTCCCACTTCTGCATCAGCCCAGACTGCGTGCTTGCTGCCTTCTTTACTGCAGGTAAATTCACTCAGACAAGGAAATTACTTGATTCTATTCATTAATTTCTACTGTGGATAAAGCTGTATTTGTTTATCTACTTTATGTTGTTAAAATGCACATAGTTGATTAAAAGCCAGAAAACAGTCTGTTTGTTGGCTAAGGGCCCTCCTCATCAGGAAGGTAATGGCAATGCAAGAGGATTGAATTCAGAGGCTTAATTTGCTTCCTTGCTAGTAGCCCCAAAAGTACAGGATGGTTCCTTGGATTTTGAAGAGTTTTCAGACCCTTTGGTTGCAGGAGGCCAGGTCAGACTGACAATCCAACCACATTTACCACCTGCTATTCTGGCTCCATCATGCAGTACTTCAACTTCAGCATCCTCAATGTTATTAACTCAAATTTCCTAAATGTTGCTTTAGTTTCTGTCTTGCACGACAAGAATCCTCCATGGAAGGAAAGCTTACGCTCAAGTAAAGCATTTACAAGCAGCACTGGTTGTCTTTTTTGTCTAAGCGCTACTGAGATCGAGAACATGAACTTCTAAGCAAGGGATGCAGCAGTGACTACAGTAACGCTTTGCTGCCAGACAGGGGATGGAGAAGATCATGGTCCAGTAACTCTGGACTGGAAACTTGGGACCTAGATACCTACCTTTGCTACGGCATGCGGCTGCTGAAGTTCAGGTCACCACATCTGCGCCGCTCTGTGCCTGTTCACCTGCTCTCTGACAGGTCTTTCAGAATATATTCTTCTACAGTTATGATCCACACAGTGCCCTCTTCAGTGTATCTTGGCAGGGAGTTCTTGGAATGTCCATAATTTAAACATTAATTATGACACAAAAGCAGTGATCCAAATGTTCAAGCCATAGTCCTGAAAGGAGCTATCACAGGCAAGTTTATTAGCCCTGTTTCACTAACAAGTTAATCTTCCTCCCTGAAAAAATATGATTAAGCTGTTTTCTGTCAATCAGTTATTAACATACTAGTCCTCAGTTTTCCCAGTGCCAATTGTTCTTGTCTCTGCAGACTGGGATGCACTACTCATGATGCAGAATATTCCCTAGAAATATTAGGTTAATATAAACCGGCAACCCAAGCCCAAAAGGCAAAGAGCTTGTCCTGGACACCAGGCAAGATAATCAGGGAATAACTAACACAGATAATCAGCAAATCATTCAAATGAATTGATTTGGTTCTGGCTGGCGTCCTCATTTCTGCCTGAAAGCTTCAGTGAAATCCAAATAAGTGGCAGTTATCTTACTGTCTCTTCCTGTTATCTGACTCTAATGACAGCAGGGGAGCGAGGGGGAAATCGTGTCTTTGAACAGGATCATGGCCTTTCATTTAAAGTAAATACTACATCAAAATGGAGACTGCCTGAAGAATGAGTCTGCCTTGGCTTAGCCCTGAGCAGATTAAGTAATGTATTAAAACCAGACAATATCAAATTCTTGCAATGGCTTCAGCACCTTCACTACCAATACACACAGAGAGGATCAGAAAGTGCTATTTATAATGACCTGAAGGTGGTTAACAGTAGAGTCTGAGGTAGCTGTGAAGACTCAAAATCCAGCCAACGCATCTGTATTTTATGTTTCTATAAATGCCTTTAACATTAGAAAAACACAATAGGAAAATTCAAACTGAATGATGCATATCTCAGATTAATCTAGGTACTTGTAGCATCCAAGTTAAAATTATTACCTCCTTAGGTTCTCAAGCATTTGTAGGAGAGAAACCCTCTGAGGTTTCCATCTTTCTCCCCTGACTTTAGGGAGAGATCATTGCAGGATTCTAACTTAGGTACCTCCATCTAGAGGTACCCAAACAAACATAGGTAGGGTGAATCCAGGCCACGCTTTACTTTAAGAGGAAAACTTGGGGCCAAGAGGTGGCTTGAGCACAAGATGAATCTCCAGCTAAGCTTCATCTGGACTTCTGAGCTCCATCAAAACCAGCCATGGCTGCTGAAGAGGTGGGTGAGGGCTGAAACCCCATCTTCTACCACGCTGAGCTCCAGCTCAGTTTGGGACTGGGCCCCTTCGCATGCAAAATACAAGTGGAAATAATTGCAGCTGCATGAAGAAGGCAAGGTCCAAACTATGGTGGCACAGGAAGAGATACATGGGCTATGCTTTGACAGCCTCTTTTGTTGGCTGGCAAGGCAGGCAGTCCTCCAAGCATGGCAACGTGAACTGCCAGCACCCATGTGTCAGCATCCTTCTTGTTTTCACTCAGAGTGCATACTCACTTCTGACTGGATTTTGGTGTTCACACAGCAGGAATGCTACAGAGACGAGGAATTTGTCTGTAATATTTGGATGCTGGTAGAGCAAGATCCATACTTAACTTTGCAGCAAGCAGTGAAGAGCTCTGGGGTCAGATCACCATGAGAGTCCACACAAGAAGAAGAAAGCATCAAAAATACAGAGGGCACAAAGTG
The DNA here is from genome assembly GCA_033558235.1 of Neomorphus geoffroyi. NCBI lineage: Eukaryota > Metazoa > Chordata > Aves > Cuculiformes > Neomorphidae > Neomorphus > Neomorphus geoffroyi. The sequence continues at coordinate 16,981,895 of JAUMJM010000016.1, read as the reverse complement.
TTCAATAGCTCTTCTGCTAGAGAAAGCTGCACCACAAACGATACCATAGGGCAACCAGCCATTAATTTAAGTTATAAAGAACTTCAGCACTTTTTGCTCTGAGCACCAAGCTGATTCGCAGTGTTACAAACCAAGCATAGCACACCCTGGGTTTGCATCTGTGTTGCAGCCCAGCAACCAGCAGCCTGACGTCCCTAGTAAACTGTGCTTCTTGAGAGGTGCAGCTCGCTTCCTCCGCCCTCTGCCAGTCAGCTAACCCTGCTTTCCACAAGCTGCAAAACCCTGAAAGAAGTAATCGCTATTAGCACTAATAATACAAAGATCCTGCAGCCAAGTATTTTTCATTAAAAAACCCCAAGTTGTCAAATACTCCGTCTTACAACACAGCTTAAAAGGCCTCCCTAAAGCACCTTCTCTTTCCTTTCAGCACTGGTTCAAAACACCGAAGCAGCAATGACGCGTTTCAAGCCTGTAATGTTGTGGCAAATTAGAACTAGAAACCAAAAGTTAAATATACAGTAAAAATATACCATGAGCATTTTGATAGAATTACTTTTGTACTGGATAGTTCCCATGTTGTTGAAGCTGAGGAATGTACTGCCACTAGGTTTGAAGATATTTCTTTAGCTGCTTTCCCAGATTCTCCAGCATCTGCTGTATGGCTCCACGTTTTCAAGAGATTGTACCCAGATGGATGGGTGGTATTAAGGGATGGAGAGATACATGTTATAAAAACAATACAATTAAAAAAGATTAAATAAATTCCAAATAGTCTCATTTTTGCAAGGTTCAGATGAACTTTTTCAGTAATAACTCTTTTTAATACTTAAAACCTACCAAAACTCAGCTTTTACTGTAGATGCAACATCTTTTTCAATGTACTATTCTGAATAATTTAATGACTAATATGAGAAACAACACGACAAAACTCCAGTCATAATACATTTGTACTTGTTGGGGTTTTTTAGTTTGGTTTTACTTCTATAACTTTAAAAATATTTTGATCCTGTTTTATTGGAAAGAAAATAAAATGAAAGTGAGGCTTCAACCCAAACAATTCTTCACAGCAGTAGTTATAAAGTCTGGGAAATAAAATGCAGGCTAAAGATGTTCAGGGACTAATAAATGTAATGGAAAGAAAGCACCTATCACAACTGAATTTTCAGTGCTAAAGCAGTTTTATGTTTGCTGTTCACAGGTACTAACATTTACGATAGTAACCTTTATAAAGTCAATTTAATTATCTTTATCTTATTACAAATAATAAATTTCGTTTTCCTACAATGAAAATCAATTGTCAACATAAGCCATGGTTAACATCTAATAAAACAGCCCTCTGTAAATCCACAATTAATAAGATTGGCTTCTGTATTAACTAACAGACATCATAAAATTTCCTTCCTTGCATTAATCTGTATATTCAAGGTTCATCTTGCTGGACTGAGTTTGCTAAAATAAACTAACCATTAGACTGAATGAGCAAGATTTTGGTGCCTATCATTATTATGTTATAACCATTTGAATATCTATCTATAGCTGAATGGTTTTGAAATGAATGCCATATTTTAATTAAGTCCTAGACGATGGTGGCTATAACAAATTATAAGTGATTCACTGCTTTGTTTCCTTTAGCTTCTGAACATAATGATAACACTGCTTATGTTTTGGGTTGAGCATAGGGAAAGCTAATTGAAATGTGAAAAACCAATTTACCAATACAGTCTTTACATATGGCAGAGGTTACTTAAGCACTTGTGTCAAAAAAAATAAAAAAAAATAAAAAAATTGTAATTTACTCCCTCAGAAAATGGTTACAAGTTTCTGCTTCCAAAGCTGCAGTGATGGTGCTCAGATTCAGCACAAAATTTTGTTTTGAAGACAGGGGATATCTGTGCCATCCTTTGGAGTTTTAGAAGGTTATTCCTGTGACACACACGATGCCCAAGGATATGGGCATGAGACAGCAGCTGCTACAATTGGTGCTCGCTTCAACGGACATTGAGTCTGGTCTTTTAACAGCAGAGCAATAGCATCATACTCACCTTGAAAGATCCCAAAGTCATTTTTCCAAGTAGGGGAAGTAGATATTCTTTAAGTACCTGTGAAATATCACACAATACTAGGGAGGAAAACAACTTCCAGGCTTGCCTAGACAAACCCTGTAAAATACCACAAAACCTTTTAGCCATACAGACCAAGCAGGGCCTTAGATTTTTGGGGAGTTATAAGCATCATTATCAATTCAATGACAACAGAGAATCTGATCCTTCACCTTATTACTTCAGTATAAGTTAGTGACTGCAGCAGGATTAGCTTCGTATAAGACTGGACTTGTGCGTCAGAGAAAACCAGTCCTTTGAGAAAGGGCATTTATTGTTGTCACTCAAATGGCTGAGAAGAAAAGTATCTTACTATGTATTTAATCTGTTTTGTGTAATATTTGTCATAAACCTACAAGACTATTTTCCTTCCTGCTAAATTCTTATTTTTCACTTTCCAAAATTTCTGTGTGAATTGAGGGAAAAAAAAAAAAAAATCTTTAAGAGTTAACTTCTGCTAAAGCAAATATAATTCCTTGTCACATGAAAAAAAAATAAATCTTCAGAGTAGCTTTAGTGCTCTGGACATTGTCAGAATAAAAGTATAGTCAAAACTATATATATATATGCTATCGACAACTGTAGATGATTATGTCTAGCAAGATCTGAAAAAAATCTAACAAACTTATGTCATGTTTCTGTTCATTTCCTTCTTACAATTTTGTCATTTTTAATAAAGAAAATGCACTAGTCAAGTTCAAAGTTTTAGTCATGCCTCACTCTTTGAATTACAGTGTTAGGTTATGAACAGACCAAGAGTCATTAAACATTTCAAACATAACTAAGGAAGTCAAAGAAACATTTACATAGGTTTAAAATTTTGGAGGAAAAGTGAACAATCCAGTTATTAATCTCTGTTATTTTACAAAATCAAAGTTTGTGTCACCTGAAAGCTGACAGTCTTGTCAAAGTTTTAGAAACAAGCTGCCATTTTACAGGAGGTCTGAAAATTGTTCCATGTTTATAGCTTTCTAACTCGTTACCTGACAAGAGACTGCTGGATCAAGCATTTGCTGCTTTTTATCTGTCTGAAGAGCACTCGTAGCTATAAAGTCCTTCTTTTAGTAGCTAGACCAGTGCAGCAAACTGAATTATTAAATCCTTATGTTCAAAATACTTCTAAAATAATTTTTTGGTTCCATAGGGATTTAAATATTCACTTTGCTGCACCATGTTCATACTTTTAACATTTTCAAGATTGAACATAGCAATGCTGTGGATTGTTTGTATTCAACCTAAGAGAACAGCCTACTTTGCTAGGTGGTCTACATATCACCTATAATACTACATCATATAAAGCCCACTAACGCAAAGCTTAGCATGATTTATCGTTATTAAACTTCATAAAGTAGACTGTGTGGGTGGGCGTGGAGTTTATAGAGCATTACCCTCTACCATAAAAAATTTCTAACAGGGAAAGAAAGACTAGTCAAATGGTTGTAAACACTTGTTTAAAAAGTATTTATCAACTATATATTTTAAATTTTTTCTCCACCCCACCCGCCCCCCCATGTTTAATGTTCTAGAACATCACAAGTCCTCTTTCCCTTCAATCTCTTTTTGAGGGAAGAGGAATGTTAAATTTTAATTTCATTTTTCCATTTCCTTCTAGGTTTATTTTTTCTTTTATCACCCCAAAGAGTCACAGGCTTCTTCATTTCCTTTGCCTATTTAAAGATGATTGCAATGGTGACTGACACCTAACAGAAAAAAAGAAAGGCAGTATCTAGCTACTGTACATCATCTTCTCACTTCTCCCTAGCCCCACACCATTGTTTGACACCCAAAACCCAGCCATCAATAACAGCCGCTCAGCTTAGTCTTCTTTCCTCTCTTCAGATAAACAATGGATCCCCTGTCAACTCTGATGCAGCAAGTGTGGCAGCTCCCCAATTTATGAGAGGAAACAGGAAGTTTCCTTTCCTCCATTTCCTCCTAACTGCTCATTTTTCACTTGAAAAGCAAGCTGGTGGCTCTGATTACCTGTACTTCCTCTTGCCCTCTTAGTCTCGCTCCATTCCCCCCTTTACATGCATTGAAAATCGTATTTTTCCTCATTTCATTTCCCCACATTGCATTCATCCTACCTAGGTTTTTCATTAAATCAAGAGCTCTCCCACTTGGCCATTAATCCAGAATCTGAAAAAACTCATCAGGTTAATCATAACATTGCAGCCCCAGTTGCCAGGGTCATCCAGCTCTGTTGGACTAATTCAGTCAGGGTACAACATTGCTATTTATTCTGTGGAAAAGGCTTCTTACTCTTCTTGTAAAGGATGCTTTCTAACAAGACAAATTCAGCAGCAAATCCAGTGACTACGTACAAGAAACAACTCTTGCTTTATTTTTCTTACCCTCCTTTTGTCCTTCTATCATATGTTGTACAACATACCTCAACAGCTACGTTGGGCAACGCAGGCCAGGACAAGGATTTAGTTACCAACTGTCTACTGTCTAGGATGGGTCATCTTTTTCTCAAATATGGCTTTTCAGAAAACAATCCCTTGCCCAAGCTCAAAAATAGAATTATCCTCAGGGAAGCATAAATCCAATATTAATTTTCGAAACCTGTTCTTTTAACAGATGTTTGACAAAAAGCTTGGCAAAACATTTATTCCCAAGTCCTGGTTAGTGGCCAGGACTTGAGCCTTGGACTGACACTTCAGCGTTAGAGCCATCTAGTGGGAGACAAGACAGAACCAAGACCGATTTTGCATCTGCATTTTCCATCCTATTCAGCTTTCTGGTGTGACCTCCAGATCCCAGAGCCAATAAAGCAATGATCTGCCATGCCAGCTTTGGAAACAAGAACACATGATTCTGAGCAGTCCCTTAGGAAAAGAAAAAGCATGCAAGCTGTCCTTGAAGTTCATACAGCTGTTAAGGCTCCCAGTTGTTAGGAAAGAAGCTTGTGCCTGTACCAGGGGAAACCAAACACCTACGGCAGAGACAACTTGAGAGAGGATAAAAAGCCAGGAAGCACAGATTCTGGCATGGTTTTATGGATGCAAGTCTCTTCTGATACTGGCTGTTCCAGGTTGTTTGTTCATAGTGATCCTGTGAACTCCATAGGGAAAATGAAGTAGCAAGGTAAAAGGCTTGCACAAGTCTCTCACATGGGGCTTAGGCCATTTCAATACAGCTGTATATCAATGCTTTATTTTAAGTATTCCAGACATGAGATAGCTATCCACTTCATAGAAACAGAATCAGACTAAAAAGCAGGTACAAAAGCAGGACAAGTATTTACAGTTAATTAAAAATACAATAGTAGCATCTTCCCACATACCTTTCCACTCTGTTTTAAATCTGAGAAACAGAAAACACTCTTATTTGTCAGCGTAGAAGCCTATTTAACATACAGCACCATAATCTGTAAGGTTTTGTTTTTTGAAAGTCTGTTAATACCTTGCAAGATACAGCACATAAAAGGGACAAAGGCAGGACACCTGGCATGCTAATCATTTGATCCAACTTTGCATCAACATAACACTATATACAGAGACTGAGAATAACCAGAGGAAGTTGTGGCTCAGTAGACAATTAGACATAAGTATTACAAAACCAGGATCCGCAGCAGATAGATCTTAGTTCAGTGATCTTAAAGGAGGAAGCTTAAATTTGGGAAGAAACGGTTCTGTCATATCTTCTATTTTGTTCTTCCCCACTGTAGCTGCAGATTTGTTCTCTTTATCCTTTTTGTAACTCCTTTTGTGCTGGGATTTAAAGAAAATGTCCAATTTTAAAAGAGTACAAAGACATTAAAGACTACTTGCTCATGCAGTATAGAGTTCTGAGAAAAAAAAGTTGGTAGAAGTCCTGAAAATGTTCCTAATATTGCATTTACTTAATAGATTTATTGTAAACTTCTAGGCATTCAGCAGCCACTCTTAAGGAATCCATGACAAGTAAATATATACCAACCCCCAAGCCAAACCCAAGCCTAATATACCAGGGTTTTACACTGGTACATTGGTATAGCAGGAGGGTCAAAAAGGAAGTAAAAAAAAAGCAAACCAAACCAAAACAAAAACCACCAACAAAAAACCCAAATGAAGAATCAAGAATGCTGATATTTTTTGTATGTTATATATATAATACTACTATATAATTTAAATTATATATATATATATAAAAATACATATAATATATATGTATATATATATATTTCCCTTAAACAGATGTTTGTCTAGTAAATGATGAGATTTTTTCCATGCAGGATTATTTGCTGAAGAGTTTTCTGTCTGCCTGGCTTATCAGAAATTTCTATTATTTTACCTGTTGTTAACTGTTACTGGAATCCACTGTTATTTTAGCTCAAGTTTAAGAAAGCATATTCCACAGGATTTAAGGAGTTGTGAGACTACACTAAATGAGAGTTGGCAACTTCAGACTACAGTACTGTTATGGAATGAGAATTTTCCTTCACTCTTAAATACACAGTGGTTTGGAATATCTCTGAAAGTTACCTGGAAAAAGGGAACACCACCACTTGCATGGCAGCATATGTCTGTATCCTCTAAGGATCTGTCATTAGAAAGGCTTTCACCAGATTCTTGCAACGCTTCCTCCTCTTCCAACAGATCCTAAAACAGAAGTTTTGTATTTAATGTCTGAATTTCCTAAGCAAATGTACAAAGCATGATTAGATCTATAAAACACATGACATTTCCATTTCTGAAAAACAGAAATGAGAGTCTCCATTAATGTAGTCTTTTTTTTTTTCCAGGTATTGTATTGTCAGAAGCTCAGCACACATGACTCCAAGTACCCTGTAAAACACAAAAGGCAGCAACAGCTCTGATGTTCTAGTCAATTCTCCTCAATGGCATGAAAAACTCCTAAAGATGCAAAATCTTCATTGAGGAGCCTAATTTGCCATTTATACACATACCTGATCTGCATTATGCTCCAATTCCTTTGTCACGTTGTTGAGCACTACATCAAGATTTTGTTGCTTTTGCCTCAATTGCTCCAGTAGAAGTTCCCGGGGCTCTGTTCTCACAAGTGTGATTGGGTAGAAGTAGTCTTTTTTCTGTGGAGTTGTCCCTTTAATGAAGATTGTACACTTAATGAAAGGCACTATTAAACACTTTCAGCATTAACTTTAACTACAGATCCTCAAATTTCACATTAACTCAATAGAGAAATCATGCTTCATTCAGTCATCATTCTTTGCATGCACCTAAAAAAGGTGTAAGGTTGCTAGTTTTATGACACCCCCCCTTTAGTCTTCACTTCCAGAGCCCGCAAATTGCTTTCTGTCCGACCATTCTGTCCCCAACCTATTTTAAATACCTGTTGGAATATCCACTTTAAGAGCCTCTTGCAGGAAACCATTAACCTGAATTAGTCCATGCTGTGCTTCATTAGTAAGTGCAAGCTTCTGCTCCAGAAGTGTCTCTAGATCAACATTTATCTGGTCAAGAAGGCCACTTAGTACCTTCTTCTTAGCAGCCTCTTGTCTACTAATATTATCAGTGACTTCAGCTGTTGTTTTATCACAGTTTTCTTCATTTTCCTGAAAACAAACAAAAATCCACCCAATCAAAACCACTAAGTTAACAGGAAAGGTAAGGTTATGGCCTCTTTTTTAACATGTGGTACATGATTAGCGAGATGACCTGAAACGAAACAACTCAGAGACCTCAAACTGAGAAGTTTCAGTGCCAGTTTTACATTCTCATTTCAAGAACCATCTTCAGAAGAGAGTCAGTTTCTTAGAAAGTATAATCATTTTAGAAAGCTACTCATAAGAATAAAGATGATGCCATTTGGTTCAGATCAGACTCTCAATGCTTCTATGCACAACCCTTGCACAGAATTAGAATATTCAAGAAAGAAGTGAAAATCCTACAAGCACTAGAAGCTTTATGCATTTGTATGGGAAAAGGAAGGAAAACACATTTTTAGCTGTTCCCATTGGATGGAAACTCCCAAAGTGTTCAGTAGGTGTAACAGATAACAGGGGTGTCTTGAGACCACAAATACTTTGAACAGTTAATTTTTTCTTTCTGAAAATTAGCAAAACATTGGATTCACCTATTTCATTACCTTCTAGAATAATAAAATGAGAAGGGTAGGAAGTAAAGTTTGCAATGGAAATTAAAAACACTAGTGAAAGATAGTCAGATAAGAGGCCAGTACTAGTAGATACCCAAATGAATGCTTTCTCCCCTGTTCATCTGATCAATACAGTTATTTGCATTCTCCAGATTACAGTCTGTATTTGATCTCCGTGCAGATCTTCTAGGGACATTACTGGTAGATAAAGCTTTACAATTACAGATACATACTACCAAAAAAGTATAAAAAGCCCAAATTACAAATGGAAGTTAGCCACATGGAATTAAGATACTTTTTTGATGTTATTCCCACTAAGTTCTCAGTAGTCTTAAATTAAGCTTTTGATTTCCTCTAATTGCATCCCCTTAAGATGAACAAGTCTGCTGCAATTGAAAATCCAACAATTTAATTCTGACTATAAGTAAGAATTTTTTCCCCTACAAATTCAACTGTAAAAGGTAGTCTCAATGATGTATTAATTTACTAATGACTGTAGGTACCTTTTGTAAACACTGCAGTTGCTCCCTCTCATCACTGAGTGATAGTAGTTGCTGATTGGTAAAGTCTACTATCTGAGCAGTTGTAAATTCACTCCATTTATCAGTATCTTGAGAGACATTTTTAAGATTGCTGAGAAGTTGTTCACAGTGGTCAGTGGATTCTTCCAGCATCATCTTGTTTTCAGCATTTACAATCCTGAGCTCTTGAGAGAAATTATCCAGAGGTGCAGTAAATTTGTTATGATTGGAAGTTGTACTGCTGATGAGGTCTGTAGTTTTCCTGCAACATATTTGTAACAGTTCAGAGATTTTGAAAGGTGGATTTTAACATATTCTATGTCTAGAAATGTTTGACACCAGAACCAGGGAAGTACTGCAGTTAAACCAGTTCATTATAATGACATTGCTCTACTTAGTAACTTTCCTAATTGTAGCACTCTGAGCAGCAGGTTTGTTAAATACCCTAAACACTCCCCCCAACAAAAAAACCACCTTTGGCAAGACCGTAGTTATTCAGTCTGCAACTGAAGCATGCTGCACTAGATCAAGTATTATACTTCAAGCTAAGCCTTTATGGCACAAATTTCTGAAGTCCAGTCATACTGAGGGCTATTCAGCAGCACATTGCTCCCAAACCCATGGTCTCTTATCTGCAATACACTCGAGAGAAGTTTGAGAAAAAGCTACCTTTTACTATGGGGAAAGGTCAACTATGATCTACGTTATGTGGCAGAACTCAGCTGTAACAGTCATCTGGGGAAGACCTATAAGCATCTAATTTTGCAGTCCTCTTCATATACAGTTTTATCTTGCATCAGTGTACACTAAAAGTTGCTACTTACAGGTGAACATTTTCTTGCACAGCAGTGATTGTGGTGTTCAAAATTTCATTTTTTGCAAGTACATTAGTTAAGCTCTTCTGAGTCTCCTGCGCAAACAGGTCAAGCTGGCTTTGCAGAGAGGCTATTAATTCAGCTGTGCTCTATTAAGAAAAATGTCATACATTTCACCATTATTCTGCACTTTTAAAATATTTTTAAAGGGTACTTGAATGCCTTTTTAAAATATGCAGTAAATAAGATAGAATTTTTGTGCAAAGACTACATAGACACTTTTCTTTTGGAGATACATATACAGGCAGATATAGTGGACATGCTCAGAGCAAGGGTAAGATTTTTGTGACCTCCCTACATAAGCTTCTTAAAAGTAGCCCAAATAAAGGCTGAAAAGAATTAGGATCATGAAGGTACTTTCCTAACATTTCTTCTGAAGCAAGTACAACTGGTTACTGCTACAGAGACTTTAAATCAAAGCATGCAATCACATTTGGTGTTCAGACTAAGAGTACCTTTTTATGTGCCAACCTCGTCATTTCTACTTCTTCTTTTAGATTCTCACAGTCATTCTGAAGCTGAGCAAAAACACTGGTTGTTTCTTCCTTTAATTTTTTGAGAGTAAGAGAAAGATCTCCAAAGAAGGCATCCATTTCCTTTTTATGACCCTCCATCTTTGAAAAAAGTTTTATTTGAAGTTAGATATTTGTCTTTAGGTAAGTACTGGATAAATTTTTCCTATCATAATTTACACAGAAAGAGACTCTATGCCAAGGAAATTGTCAAAGACACTAATAAGGTAACATAAAACGTGGGAAACAGCAATCTGAAGTTACAGACTAGAACTTGGTGTGGGCTTTTCCAAACACTAAATTTGGCATGTGAGGTAGACAGAACAGGAAGACACAAAGTACTTAAGACAAGAGCAAAAAGCAAGGGCTAGGAAGCCATAGACTATTTGCTGTCTACATTTGAAAACAGTAAAAAGCCTCTAGACAAGTGGAAGTGATTTGACATGAGGCGTAATTGGCAGAAGGGAAGAAGTTTTCAGTCAGAGCAACAGATCATCAGGAATAAAAATTTGTATTGACATAACAGGAAAAAAAGGAATAAAAGAATGAGGACAAACAACATAACAGACTAGAACTAAAAACTGAAGCAAAGCATTCCCTAGGAATCAAAGTGACTACAGAAGAAGTTTGGTCTGAGCGCAGGAGTAAAATTGGGAGTAATGAGACTTGTCTTGGTTATTTTAGATTCATAAAATACAGGAGAGACTACATTAAGGATATTACCAAGTATTTGTTACATATAGCTTTAAGCATCCATATTTTACCATTCTTCTGTGGTATTTAGGTGAGCAGTTGTGCCAACGTAGGTAACAAGCAAATACACCACACTCAGTGGAAAAAAACATCTAAATGAACAAAGCAAGAGGTAGAACTCATGGCACAGAATAAGGAAGAAAGAGCCAGACCAGAAGTGGAAACACCATCACAATGCGGAAAACACACAAAAGGGTTATCTGTAAATTAAATAAAATAGAAGAGCACAGGGTAAAGAGACAAGTTGTGTGTTACCTTGTCAGCCACAGCAGAATATTTCTTCAAGTTACTCTGAAATTGACAGCTTAGCCCCAAGACAAATTGTACCATTGGTGTCAAGCTATTTAATGCTCTTCCTAATCCAGATGTATGTTCTTCCTAGAAACAGCAGTAAAGAAAAAAATAGCAAAACCAGGTATGACTGTTCCTTCATCTACATTTTTAAGAAGCTATCCATGCACTCTGCTATTATAGTATTTGCTATGTAGTACATTACATCTTGTGGTGGTGAAATGGGAGGGGTAGCAGGGAGGAAAATTAACATGGCCAAGCACTGAAGGAAAGACAGTAGAGAACATCACAAAAACTATCCAATGTTTACAGAACTCCTTTTCATCAAGAACAGTTTCATATATTTAAGTAACATAAGAGTATGTAAGTTTACTAACAATTAATCTTAGCAGCTCAGCTTTACAATCAAGTGACAGGTTCTCATGCTGTGTTATTTTTTCAGACACGTGAGAGACTTCAGTAGACACCAATTCTTTAACAGAAGCAAAAGATGCAGATACAGCTGATGCAAGAATATTAGCTGCTGAAGAACTGGTAGTCAGGAGGTCACCTACAAAAGAAATCAAAAAGCATTACAAATTGTTAAGAGTTCCCCTGTAAGACAGGAACTCTTGTTCATCTCACCTCGTTACTACTTAAGGCACAGGAAAGCTGCTGATCACCCCAGATACATTATTAATGCTACAACTGTAATCATTACATTAAGTAAAGCCTCTTCCAATTACGAAAACAAGTACAGTCTTTGGTACAACTGTTGCAAAAATTCAGGATGACAAACCAGTACAGGTATTTCACTTACCTATAAAATTTGTGTAAGAGGTCAACATCTGTTGTTGCTTTGAACTCTTTTCTGTAACTGAATCTTGTATTTTGTTGAACAAAACATTCATTTGTTCTGCAAATATATTTTGGGCCACAATATTGTGTTGATCAATAGCCTTCTTACGGTCCAGTTTTGCATGGAGACCAAATACATCTTTTGTAGTTTCTTCAACTGTACTAAGTAACTACAATTTTGAAAGTTATTTTAGTCTTTAAAAGAGAAGACAAGCATATATTATATATGGAAAAGCAACTATAGCTCTGAGTTAAAGGACACTGTATCTCCCTTGAAAGACGGGTATTGTACTTTACATCATATTGCAACTGTTCTTAATCCTGGTGTTATCTCATTTATGGTATTTAAACACAGGAAAGTTACCTACTAGAGATCATTTGTTCTGACTTTGTAAATAAAGCATTAATAAAGAACATCCTCAGTATTTAAGGAATTAAGATGATTTATCACAGAAGAGTAACTGAAAAAAATTCCTGACTACTTCAACTTTTTCTGAAAGATTTGGCAGTAAATATATCCAACAGTACTCAAGCAAGAGGTTTCCAGTACTAGTTCTGTGATAAATTTAGAATTCTATTGCAAGGTGGATTCTTGGTTTTGTAGTCAGCATAAATAATTTCTGTACTCATTTCTCTCAAACACTCCACAGCCCACAGACAAAAAACTAGGCATCCCCTCTCAACCATACAAGTATCAGAGTAGAAAGAAATTTTCACATTGACTAAGAGATACAAGTTTCTTCACTTTGCAGTTTAAATAGCAGGACACATTGCCTCCCCACATCAAGTGTGCTTTGATAATTATGATCAATCTACAAACACATCAAAACCATGCATAGAGGTGCCAGGGCAAGTTTCCATTACTCACTCAGCAAGTATAAATTACATCTTTGCAAAGCTTCTTGCTATTTTTCTACCCTAGTTATATACAACTTGGTAGAAACTTATGGCTAGCCCTAAAAACGATCAAAACATTCTTCTTATTCTGCAAAAGTACTCATGGCAATAGATACTGCAAAGCACTGAACTCTCATAACATACTGTCCCTAAAGGAAACGTAGCTCCAGACCAACCACTGTGTTTAGCAGTCAACCATTAATATTACCATAGAAAAAGTCTTGCAATCTTAAGTAACTTTTCATCATAATACAATTTATAGAGAGAACTAATCCTAGTTTTCCATCTTAAATTCAGGTTTTGTCCCATTTCCACCACGCAACAATGATTTCTTTGAACAGCCCATGAAACTCCTAAACATGGAAAGCTAATGTTAGGGGGCAAGAACTGTGACAACCTTGCTGGCTGTGCCATGAAGTTTTTGTTCAGTGTTCTCCAAAACTGAAACTACATATTCTTCTTCAGCTAGATGAACCTTGGTTTCTTCCAGATCTTTTTGTGTTTCTTCCAATTCTTTCTCCTTGACTTGCAGATCTGTTTTACACAGTTCAAGCTGATTTTTACTAACTTGGAATAGTTGTGTGATCTAAAGTGGAACATAAACATCAATAGGTCAACACTGGTTTTTCTAAGTTCAGCAGTCCCTCTTCTCAAATTATGCTACAATACCAGAATGCACGTTGTCATCTAAAGATGCAGTTTCAGCTGTAAGGCTATGAGGTCTTAAGTCTAGACTATAGATTTGTATAGTCTCTGTATTCACTGAAAATATCACAAACCAACACTATTTTCATTATAATGTCTTGCTTCCCCACTTGAACTGCAAGACCAAACAATTGTTACAGCACAAGAAAAAATGTCCCACTAATGTAAGCAGAAACAGAGAAGATAATCAGTGAAGCTGAAAGCCCAACAAAGCAATTCACAGGTAGAGTGGCTGACATTGAAATAGCTTTAAAAAAAAAATAAATATTGCATCCTGCAACCTAACATATGATATTTCAACTTCCTAACCTCAAGGATTAAAGGAAGCTTCCACTCTTGACTAATTACAGAACTTTAAGAACAAAACCTCTTCCAACTGTTCTTTATTCAAATTTTTTTCCACTTTCTCCAACATTTTTTCTTTTTTTGTGCAAATTTAAGTCACAATTGAGAAATGTCACTTACTCTTTTCACTTCTTCCTCCAGGACACCAATTTTATCAATATACTCTGCAATTTGTTCTTCCTGAACTGTCAGCTTTCCATTAAGGGCTCTCAAGCAAGGATTAAACCAAAAATAAATTAGTCCACATAAGCGCTGATTTCAAGATTATCTGTTTTAATACTACATATTTAGCAAATTCAAGAAAATCAATATTGTCAACTTCTGTATGAAAAGCAGTTAATTTTCACTTAATGCAGAAAGGGTTTAAATCAATTTTCTGTTGTAAAATTTCTGTGTAGACTAACCTTCTTAAAGTGAAGTAAACTATCAAGTTCATTCTCCTATAGGAGCTTCCTCTGAAAGAAAGGCTACATGATGTAACTATGCTTATCGTAAGTTCCACAAATAAAATCTTTGGTGCAAATCTGCTCTTTTAGGCTTCTATCTGTGCAATAATTACCTTCTAAAGAACAAACTGTTCAGTTAAAATCTCCTAACTATCACCTGTTTTCTGGTGTGAAAATGGATCTGAAAGCATTTCCATATAAGGATAGACACAAGTATCTGAGATTTATTGTTAGTAATATAGAAATTTGAAGACATACTCATAATTTTCAAGGGAAATATAGACCCCATTTTTTTCTCGTGTAGCAGCAAGGTCTCGCTTCAGACGCTCAATCTCTTCAGTATATTCCTGCATAAAGAAACAGTCATATGTAAACCTGAAAATTTCTACTTTGCTTTCAAGATTTAGCTTAACAGCTACTTCAAAGACAGTCGGCTCTATGGAAGTTTTGCGTAAGCACAGAAGCAAAGCACTTCACCTCTGTTCCAAAGGTCACCATAGCATAATTTACATTCATACCATTGGATATAGTAAAGCAATGAAACTTCCCATTTGAATCATACTTGGTTGCATATGAGGTTCAACAAAAAAAAAAAAAAAAACAACCCCCAAAAACCTAACTCTATAGCTCAGGAACCAAGAGGGGGAATACAGGCACAAAGAAATGGTTATAGAACATGTCCTAACCTGTCAAGTGACACAGGGCTTGATCACTTCACTCAGTGCAAGTGAACATGTGTTCAAACAGACGTTTTCCTACACTCTGTTAGAAAATATTGGTGTGCGCCAGTCCACAACGCTTTGTCCATGAAGCAGTTTTTCCCTAACATCGCCGTGCTTGAGCACCCGCCCTATTTACCAGACCTGGCTCCCTCTTTCCAAAGATCAAGTCAGTGCTCAAAGGAACATGTTTTTGTCAGTAGATGTGAAAGCAAAAGTATTGGAGATGCTCAACAGCCTTTCAGAAAATGATCTCTGGACTTGGTTTTAACATTGGCAGCATTGTATGCAGCTGTGTGTCAACTCAGAAGGGAACTATTTTGAAGATGATCATAGCTGATTTTCTTAATTTGTTAAATAAAGAGTTAAAGGCACAGGGTTTTTTGTGTTGGACCTCATAACAGCTTACAATGGGAATCACAGCTTCTTTAGCATCAGCCACCTACTTCATATTGGCCCATCACTCATATATACTGACAAGTTCACTTTAATTAATGCACTTTCTGGGGAATGAAGCTGCTAATACAGGAATTCCAGAAAAAAAATCCAGTGTCATTTAGTGGCTCTCCATTAAGTCACAAACAAGTAATCCATACACGAATCATAGCTAGTAGCAACAGCCCTCTCTTACCCAGCTTTAATCTTAGCAACAGTTTCAGTATCCACAAAGTGACTAATACTGTACTAGTAGAACAGCTATGTTTGAAAGCATCAGTTCAGTGATTAAAGTCACCTCAGAAAAGCACTGCTACTAGTTATAGCTTCTCCATAATAACTCCATAACTCCTGCACAGCAAAAACTTTGTTAGTAGGACCAAAACTAATGCATAATTTAATTTGCCAAGATATGTCTATCTTACCTTAATAAGAGCTTTTTTTGTCAACTTCTGATTAACTTCAGGCTTGTTCATTATATTCTTTGCTCTGTGGGCATATTCCAGTGTACTCAATGTCTCCTGTGATAAACAGATGTAACACTAGGTCAAGCTGAGGAGTTAACTGATTTTTCTACCATTAGCAAAATATAATATCTATTTTAAGATTAGATTTTCAGTCCTAAATTTACCTCAAGATTTATAGATGCAGGAGAAACTGTGGCAATTATAGATGTTTTCGTTCGTCCTCCAAGAGAGTCTTGAAGGATTCTTGTGAGCTTAGATTCCCTGTATGGAATATGTGGGGCTCTTTCAACTAGAGCAGTAATAACTCTTCCTAGTGTCAGGAGAGACTGGTTGATATTTCCAGCTTCACGAGCTCTTTTGTCAACTGCCCCAGATCGACCAATGTTTTCACTGCCTGCAAGATCAACCTGAAAGAGCAAGGACAAGCTTCTGTCTCAAATCCACCTGAAGAACACTTGCCCCATAGTGTTACAGAACACAACACACGAATTAGATTATGAGTTGTTCAGGAGACATTCAGGGGATAAACATGACTGACGTTTCTGAAAGCAGCAAACATAGTGCATAGCACATTATGAAAAATAATGATTTCTTTTCCCCCTTATCAGAAAAAAACCACCTTTGACTCAAGAATGAAGTCATATTATTCTAGATCATTTCTTTAACAATGTAATCAATGACATTCAGTTCAAATACGTACCAAGTTAAGCTTTCCAATTTTGACAAGTTCTTCTCCATCTACTGTTGTCTCTTTCATGTGGATGGTAATTGAAAACACAGAGTGGGAACGACTATAAAAGAATTCAGTTTCAGACAGATATCCCATTAAAGACAAATCATCCTCTAACTACATGGCACTGCTAGAAGTTAGGTATTCGTGCTCTTCTTGGGGAATACATTCAGCCCATTAATTGATACTTATATATTTTCAATTCACAAGAAGTTATTCTACCAAGCATATTTTGTGTGCGTACATATGAATACAGTATTTAAAAACAGTGATGAAGCAGCTGGATGACATTTGCCTTATTCAATCCTGTTAAATTTTCTTATTTCAAGCAAAATCAAAAGAAACACTTTGGGTTTTGTTCATATTTATGTGGTCTTAACTCACAGAAACATCAAGAAAACTGGCTTTTCGATTGCTTAGTCAGTACATTAAGATTAGTTTCACAGAATGGGAGATTAAGAAATTTAGTTTTCTTTATCCAGGCTAAGAAAATCAGCAAGTAACTGAATTCAACATTAAAAATTTAGAAGTTGAATTCAGTTTTCATTCAAAACTGTAGTACAGTAAGATTTTAGCTTGAGCTTATTTCTTTAAGTTTCTACAACAGGAGCCTGACATATGTAGAAAACTAACTGTCAAATCACAACAATTTGGGCAGAATGAATTATCTAAATTCTGTAATTGAAGACAAAATTAGTTCTGTGTTTTGATTTGCAGTAGCCAAATACCTATTCACTTGCAGCAGCAGAGAGGTGCTCAGTACATTTTGAATTTAAAATATGACATGGGCAGGCTGCTCCTTGCTTATTGCAATGCTGGATCAGTACTTAGTTCACAATGACATAGATGTTACGTCTACAGTTTCAGAAAATCAGTAAAAAAAAGATATTTTTGACCATGATCTGTCTACTACATTCTGATTACAAGCAGCAATCATATGAAGTAGCCTGCATTGTCATACAAACAATGCTTCAACCTTATCCCCAGCTTCCACAATCCAGTTCACAAGTTTTTAGAAGCTGGTGCTTGCAAAGAGGGTCTTAGGGTTCACCAGTAAAAAAACCCAGATCTTTGCAGTATGTTGAAATTCCAGCTTCAGTAACTAATCCTAATATATCATTTTCTACTGTTGTTGCTCTTACACCAAGATTTTATTCTGTAAACAGGATGGGCAAAAGAACCCCAGCCATCCATGACAGCTACAAAGACAAGTCAGCTCTCTAATACAGGTGTATCAGCTAAATGTTTTCCAAACTTGAAAGGATTACAGCCTCCATTTTGGAGATGTACAAAACCTTTTGTAAAGAATATTTATTTCATGCTATTACATACAATGCATTTCAGGTCTGTATCTGTCAGACTTCTCTTTTGTTTCCAAAGGCACACAAAGCTTTGGAAAAAAAAAAAAAAGTCTAGCTTCTTAACTTTGAGTGGTAATTAGATTTCAATATTTTAGATGCCAGATTAAGACCATTCTGCTATTCATATCTCAGAGACAGGTGGAATATCAGGGCTACTGTTCTAACTCAATTCTGGATATTAACAAAGGATATTTTCATAACGAAGAATTCCCCTTAAACAAGAGAGTAAAATTATACAAAAAAATCATGCAAAGAAAAAGAATTTGCCCAATTTTAATGTGAGAAGCATTCAGATTTCATAATGTCCTTTCATACACCTATTTAGAATTACCCTACAGGAAGGAAGAAATTTTAACTACAGCTTTCTAACTTGCATTTGGCAATCTGAACTGTGATACACAACCTCAAGATCATGCCAGGTTTGGACTAGCTTCAGTATTTTTCACTTCTTTGGTAAGATCCTATGTAATAAAACAAGAACATAAAGTTTCTTAGGCTGGGAAGATTTGTACCTGGAATATGCATTCAGGTAGGTAGCTGCAGTCGTTCTTTTTGCTGCACCCCTTTCCAGGATTTGATAGACTTCATTTTTATTGTGCACAGTTACTTCTTCCAAGCCTTTAATAACAACACCCCTCTGTCAGAACATAATGTAGACTTATTATTACACTTTCAGCAATCCTGAGAGCTTCAAGATAACAAATTTTTAGAAGACTACTCTAACCTTGTTTCGAGGGTCATCGAACATCTGCAGTCTTTCATCAGCTGCAGGATTCAGAAGGTCAAAAAGCTCCTCATTATAGATTTCCAAAAGAGAGACTTTCACTGAAAATTCGGTACCATTCTCTGCGAGTTTTTCAAATATTTGATGCAGTGTACGGGGTATTATACCTGCTAGTGGATCCTATAAAGTAGAGTGAAGTATTTAATACATAAATGTACTGAAAGATTCAGGGATGGGGAGTGGAATTTCAGCTAAATAATCTAATTTCATATAAGCAAGAACACCTTGGACAAAGATTGAAAGATTTTCTGCCCTATAAAGATCACAAATACTTTAATGCATGTATTTAAGTTGTAAAGTTTTGATTTTCATACAAATGAATGAGACCATTTCTTAATTTACTAATATTTAGGGAAAGTCAGCTTTAGGATTTGAAAGACATTAACTTTAGGGGTTTTTTTTGCGGCTTCTGCAATTTCTGACTTTGAACTATAGCACCGACAAGAGAAATCTCATAAGCGAAAAGATACCTCTTCCCAAGTATATTCCTTATTGGGTGACCGCTCCCCTTCCATTGTGAAGGTCTTGCCAGTACCAGTTTGACCATAACTGCAAGAATAAAAAATTAAAATGTAAACAGGAAACTGAGATTAAAATAAAATTTCCCAATAATCATTATTGGCCTACTTACGCAAACACTGTACAGTTGTACCCCATAATAACTTCATCCAAAATAGGACATACAACACTCCGGTATACATCAATCTGCTTTGCCTGAGCTCCAAAAACCTGTTAAGACAAAGAGAACACATCCCCATTTATCCATGCAATGTATGGATAAATGTTACTATAGTAGGACCATATTAGAGAAATATACTAGCTTGTTTCTAGAAATTCCCAACTTGACAAGCAGTTACCATATCAAATGTGTAGGTCTTTCGTGATGTCTTATCTGTCACTCCTCCAACACGGACACTAACTTCTTTTCTTGCTTGATCACAGTCCACAACAGAATGGGAGCTTGCTTTACGTTCCGAGGCATTAAAAGGCCTAAGAACACAGGAATTAAGAATATTGGATTGATATCATTGCTAACAAGAACATAAATCAACAAAATTAGTATCACCCAGTTTAAGAATCCCAAATAGTGTAATTGGGTAAAAGGAACAACGGTTTCAAAAAACTTTTAAGTTAAGGAAAAACCACTACAATTTGGAAATTGCATGTTTCTCCCTTCCACCCACTGTGGGTCATGTATCTACAACTTCCAGTTTGTTTACACACATATTTAACAAGTTTATAAACCCTTTAAAGATCATTTAGGTGTGCACACAGCTAACTTGCATTAGAAAATATTGTTCAGCTGTGGAGTAGTGGAAGATTGAACATACCAAATAGTTATATAAATAAAGCTTTCAAAAAAAGGAAAAATTTACACTTGAAAGTTAAGGCAACAGTGAATCAAACTAAGTTTTAAAATTTCTGTTTTTCATTTACACAAGCAATGAAGCCTATATCTCATACTGATGACACAAGTCTTAATCACCAGAAATACCAATAGACTCTACTAACAGCAGAATAGTAGGGAGCAATAACAGAACCTTTATAGTGCTAGTGCATTTGAATAGAATTTAATAAGACATACAAAACATCGGGTTTGGGGTGAGTTCACATAGCCTTTCACTCAGTTTTAAGTAAAGTTTAATACAGTTGTAACAGTTTAGAAGCTTGACGGTGCAGATTGTTACATCACTAAGTTAATTTAAACCTGCTGCACACAGCTCTCCTTGAAGGGACATTTGCAACAATTTCTCCCAAAAGGCATGAAATGACCATGAGGTGAAAACTAAAAGCATGAAACGCTATTTTATTACTCATTTAGTAGCACTGTTGCACTGAATGTCTATGCTACCTGTTATAGCTGACCCGAACAGTTAACTTGACAACAGAATTTCTACAGCCCTTATCTTCAGAATATTTTGAATACTGTTGTCTCTTTGAAATATAATGAAAAAAACTACACAAAGAAAGAAACATACCACAAGCACACGGCATCTCAAGTTTCCTGACTCCTGTGGCAAACATTTCTTTACTGATCACAGTACTGAGGCTGAGGTGTTAGATTCTAATTAGACCACTAGACATTTTTGCACAAGACTGATTGGTGACAATAGATGTTCACTAAAATCCTGTTCACAGGGGAAAGTTACACTTTTGGAGTTTGTGACTTTTAAAATAGGAAGAGGCAGAACAATGAATATATTCTGCTCTGTAGTGATATAACAGTGAACCAGTCAAGCACAGGAGCCTTATGGTCTGATAGCCCGCAACTGAGCTTGGAGGAACAATTCAGCAAAGCTGGTGCATACATGCAGATCATCCCCACTAGACAAGCAGCAACCTGGCATGCCATGCTGCCATTTGATCGAAGGTTCACCCTCCTAATGTATGAGCCACATAAAATGCATGCAATATTACTGTTATTATGCACATTGAGTTTCCAAATAGGTGTTTTATCACAGCATAGCTTGACAAGATTTTTTACAAGCTCAGACACATCAGGTTTTGAAGTAAATTTGGAAGAAAATTAACGCTGTTGTATCAATCTACATATCTGTAAGATAAATAGAACACAAGTGATGCAGAAGGTGCAAAGAATATTTACTAGCTCAAACACACTGAATATCTATTAATAAGTGTTATATGACCAGCAAGAGTGAGGGGAATCTTGAAAGCTTTTAGGAGTCAGAGACTAAATCTTGACATAGGACTTCATCTATGAGTTGCAACAAAAGCAAAATATGACACTATGGCCAACGCTGACATTACTGTCACATTGAAATTATATTTAATTAAAATATACACTGTTACTTGGTGAGGCTAGTACAGAACAATTGAGACTTATCAGATGAAAATTATTGCTCCTGATAGCATTTCAAGTTCAATTGCATCAATAAAGTTGTTACTGTAAATCAAAGCTACGGTAAAAGAGTAACACTTTCACCAGTTGCATAACATTAGTTTCAGCAGCTTTTTGCTGCAAGAGAAAATGGCTTTTAATTTCTTTTTTCATTGTGCATCCGTAAAAGTAGAACTTCTAAGTGTGAGAATATAATGAATGCAAAAGGCATTAATAACATGTAAGCTAACATTCCCAGTTCTGGCTTTTTAAACCCTTTCAAAGGTGTTTTGAACACTATTATTAAGCCACTAGTAGTATTACAGTTTTAACAAGCAGTACTTTAAGAACATTAATGACCCAGTACCAGTGAGCAAGTTTTTAAGACAACTCAAAATTACAGAGAACTGATTTTATGGTACATGAAATGTGTCATATCCTACCAAAAAATAAATTAACCTCATCAGCCAATGCAGTTTGTCATTATTACTTAAGAAGTCGACCCCCATAGCTTTTTTTGGTCTGAATTTGGAGAGCTTGCATCACTGACATTGTCCAGAAGATATAGTACACTAAGTGCAGCAAAAACTTTATTCACAGTTCAGTCACAGTGACTTCGTGCAGACGCTCACAGGAAATAAAAGACCGTTTGTTTTTTGCGTATCTTGAATATCAGCCATACTGACACTCATCCAGCTCTCCTTCACCTTCCTAAGCAGCTTTGCATGGAGTCACGTTAGGAAGTAGGGAAGAGAGGTAAAAGTTTTAAGGTGAAAGGAGGTAGTTTTAGATTAGATATTAGGAAGAATTTTTTACCGAGAGGGTGGTGAAGCCTTGGCACAGGCTGCCCAGGGAAGTCCTGGCTGCCCCATCCCTGGGGGCGTTCGAGACCAGATTGGATGGGCTTTGAGCCCCTTGATCCAGTGGGAGGTGTCCCCGCTCATGGCAGGGGGGTGGGACTGGGTGATCTTCAAAGGTCCCGCCCGACCCGAACCATTCTACGATTCCAAGCCGCGAGAGCCTGTTCGAGCTGTCAGGGGTCACCGTGCAGCGCTGACCCTGCGCTCTCCCGGCCGGCTGCCGGATCCGCAAAGCTCGTGCTGCTGCCCGGTACCGGCTGCTCGGTAGAGGCTGCCCGCCCCCCCCCCCAGTCTCAGGGTGTTCAGCAGGACGGTGGCACCGCCAACGGCTCGGACCCGGCCCCCAGCGCCCGCCCGGGGCGGGGGAGCAGTGCCTACCTGCACCGCACCACCACCTGGATGTTCTTGCCCTTCTCCTCTTTGGCGCTCCCGCCACCCTGGGAGCTGAAGGAAGCCATGGCGAAGCTGGGCACGAAACCTGACGTGAGGAGAGAGGCGACCGCCAGACTATAGGACACGGACCAACTGCCGGCCGCCGCCTTTGAACCACGCGCCGCCCCTCGGCCTAGCCAATCAGCGGCGGCGCGCGGGGCACCACGGGACCGCCTTTCAAATCCCCCTGCCGACGCACGCGCGCGGAGGAGCCCCGCCCGCTCTGCGGGGCCGGGCAGCCGCTGTCACGTGACCGGATGCTGGAGGGGCGGTGTCGTTTCAGCCCCGGCAGAGGGGGGAGCAGGGAAGTGGTATGGGATGGACGGGAAGGGTGGGTACTGCGAGTGGGGGCGTATTTGCTTTGCGGCGCCTGCCCTTGTCCCCTACGATGCTGTGGTGCTCTGCCTGACGTAGAACTCGCACCTGGTGCGCAGCTCCTGGTTTCCACCGCTCCTGCGGGGGCAGCAGAGAGGTTCCCGCCTCCCTGCCCGCACCTGGGTTCGAAGGCATCGAGCCTCTCACCGCGGTTGGCTTCCTTCGAGGTCCACATCGCCCTTGAAATCTTTCCTCGCAGGTTGAGTCCTCTGGCCATGTTTCCTTCCCTCCTTTTGTCCCTGCTGGCTTGCCCATCGCTCCATGTTGCCTTTAAACATCCCGTTCAAAACCAGAAAGCAGCACCTGGCCAGTGCCCAGGGCAGTGGAACACTTGCTTTGTCTGTTTAAAATAAACCCCAGTATCTTGTTTGATACTGCAGTATCTTGCAGAGCGGGGAACAGCACCCCCTTCTCCCAGCAAGGCAGTTGGACCCTTGGTCAGCTTGCCCCGCATTTGCAACAGAACCGCTGGGCCAGGCACATTCTTTCCCCACTCCAAACACTGCCCGCTGGGCCTTCTGTGGGCTCCTGCTCCAGCGTGATTCATCACCACCACTCTGAACGCTACACCCAACTTCCCACATGTTTACAGGTTGATATTGCCTGCTCCAGTGCTGGGAAAATCATATGTCAGAATGAAAACAAAAGCTCAGGACAAAGCTCCGTGGACACACCACATCAATGCTTCAATTTTGAAACCAGATCCTGTGAATCACTCACTAGGTACAAGTTTGGCTCCTCTTGCGACCAGTGTCATTTATGTCACCCTAGCTTCTGCATGAGAGCTTCCTTTGGGATGGTAATAAAAGCTTTGTTCATTGGAGATCTGCGTCAGGGTAACAGGTCGCATGGGTGAAGGAGCAGAAGCAGAAGCAGATGTTAGAGAAGATGTAACTCGTAGAACACCCTTTGTTCTGCACACATCCATACTGGCTCCTACAGGCCGTCAGACTGTCATCTGCCTGTTGTGGCCTACAATGCTCTGCTGCTGCTGTTCTAGGGCCAGTTGTTCTGGGTGCTGAAATTCTGATTACCCATCCATGATTTTGCAGGTTCCTCTCCCTTCTATTTTAAAGTTAGCTGCTTTGAAATTTAAGCCTCCTCCATGAGTTCTTAAAGTTAATAAGAAATGAATCCTAAACCGTAAGGTTCGCGCTAATTTTTCTGGCAGTGATGTGAAGCAGCATGACATTATGCTCCTCTACCATTTATTTCAAAAGTTAGAACAATGTCAAAGCCAATCAATCACACACTAGGCATGAAGAACAGCATCTAAGAAATACACACGTTATTACTATAGAAAAGGCCATGAAGTGTTAGATTCCTAGACCACTATGAACAGAAATTTATTCAGAAAACATTAACATTCAACAAATTTCTCTGCCATTTCAAATATAGACTGATGATGAGACAAGCTATGAAATCTTTATAGTGATTAATAACAATCTTCATGTTCAGCCTTTCTAAGCGAGTATGTAAGAGTTTACTGCTTGCATGCCACTGAAAACAATACAATCTTAAAGTACCTATACCACATAAATACATTACACAAAAAGAACACTACTTTGCAAGGACAGATATTTGGAAGTTAGTAACTGCGAGATTAATTACTGCCCTTCAACACAAATTTTTAACCTTTTGGCCTAAAACCTAGGAATAAGGCAATTATTCTGTAGAAAAGGCTTGTGACAAAACACTTAAAATGTATATGCGTAGACAACTAAGGAATCTGCATTTCTTAATAGTCTTAGAGATTAACTTTCCAAACAAAATGAGTTTGCACTGGTATTACTAAGACATGCTACTTTTTTTCCTCTAATGAAACACTAAAAATCACAATATTACATTTTGTTTCAGTTAAGTGAATATTTAACCAAGTGGGAAAATTAATATAACACTGATATCCATTGCAAACATATTGAGATCACCCTTATTCTTAGTTGCTTTTTGTCATCCATATATGCTAAGACCAAAAATAATTTGTACAGACAATTGTGGAGGAGCTACTGCTGAACTAAAAAGTCAAATGCAGGTATGTGAATATACTGAATCTTTACTTTTTGGCTCTATATTCCTTCATACAGAGGATACAAAATAAGGCAGCACTGGAACACAAGAAGTCTTTTCTTCCCATTGCTGCCTGTTTGATCTTTTCTAGTATGAAAGTGTAACTCGCATTAGTCAGAATTTTGCTCAAAGTATAAAGATGTCTCTCAGAAACACAGAAGAAAAGATCATTCAAAGCTGCATTTAAATGAGAGGAATCTATTTAATTATTGGGAATTGAATCTGGCCAGTAGCTACCTTTGCCATAGCTGTAGTAAGCGGAAAATATGTATTTATTGTAATCAATTTAGCTTACGAAGTGCATATAGTTTATTAGCTGCAGCTGTTTTACAAGGTCAATTTATAGCATAAGTTGTTCATATTCTTAGATTAGGTATAGTCTAAAAATACTAATATACTATAAAAACAAATTGAGTAACGGAGCTAGCAGTTCACAAGCAATAAAAATAAATATGAGACAAAAGAAATATGAATTGTTCGGATAGTCTTAACAGCGTTGAGAGAATGACCTTTAAGAAGGTATATACATTATCTGTGACAAATACATTTTATATTTTTAAAGAGAGACAAAAACATTACTGAAAAATAAATTATATAATAATACACAAAACTGACAATGTAATGACTTCAGTAGTGATTACTGATCCTCACTTACTGATCAAAAAGTGAAGCTTGCCAACAAGAAGTCACAGTATTATAGTGGTATCAGAGACAATGCATGTCTTAAAAAAAAAAATCAGTGTTTTCCTAGGATCTATATTAGATGACCTGGGTAATCATAAGCATGGAGACCAGACAAACAGTAAAACTGTTGACACTAAACGTGATTAGCTAAGAATTAAGAAAGGTTTTAATAACAGAGGGATACAATTAATACAAATTATAAGTTTGAGTGAGACTTCTTCAAGGCTTAGTAACACTTGTTTTGATTACCAACATGCTACACAGTGTATGAGTGGCATTGAAATATGGAATTTAATATTGTTTAATATTATCAGTGACATAGGAAAAACGTACTGATTAATTGCATATTCACGAGGAGATGACCTGCATCTCAGATGAACATAAAGCAATTTCCAGCCTTTGAACAGTCTGCCCGTTGGCTAGTATTCTAAACTCTGTGTTGTCCACGTACAGAAAGTTAAACAATAAAGACTTAGCACATACACTGTACTGGTATATTCTCAGCTGAGAAAAGGATTCTTCTCCTTCAGTCAAAGTAACAGGATAATTATTTCACTGTTAAAAACAAGAGATAGAGCAATACAATAAATCTTATTGTGAAAAATTAAGCATTCAATGCATATACAACACAAGTAAAAACAGAATTGGTTTCAACTAACCAAGGTAAATACACAGAATAAAGGATTTTTCTGCATGTGTACCAGATCACTGTCCAACACAGATGGTAGCTCTTTTACATCTTTTTATAGTTAGTCACCATAATAAAAAAATGACAACACACATAGGGGAGTGTATGCGTTTGTGTAATTAGCTCAGAGTAAAGCTAATAATTTTCTATACGCCTACCTATTTCAGTTAAGGTATGCAGCTGGATGACATTCTTTATGTAAAAGGAAAAGAAATAATGAATGAAAAAAATGGAAACATATAGACTTGATAGGAAACGTCTCCTTGGTTTCTCATTACCATTTGACTTTAATATTTTAAAATTTAATTCTTTCACTATTTTTATACTGACAGCAGTCAACAGACAATCTCTTCATATATGCCTTGCCATGAAATTGCCACTATTTATTTTGGAGTGGAAATCACAATCAGAAGCTAGTCTTTTTTCAGCCTAAGGCCAGTTTGCTAGAAAACCCTTTTATATACAATTACAATTTGAATTTAATCCAAATTTTTAGCTAGGTGGAAAAACATGCTTCCATTAGAAGCACATCAAGATTGTACTTAGATTTTTACACTTGCTGCCTCTTACCTTTCAAGAGGAATATAAAATACCAGGTTTATTCTAAATTATTTGTAACCTCCCTACTTTGTGGATCACTTTCCCTGCACCATACAGTTATGTCAAGTATCCTGAAGAGGGATCTCCACACCACTGCTCCATAGGTAATTTTACTCCATGGGTAATTTCCACACTTACTCTAAATCATACTTAACTTCATTTGATCTTTAGGAGAGGACCTGTTTTTCCACTAGGGCAGATAAAGAAGGTAGGACTAAAAGCACCGTCTATAAACAATTAAAGTTTCATGGGAAAGAACTTAGTTCTTAGTTGCTGAGAAAGGAATTTTACTGAAAACCCTCTTTTGCTGTTGGTGTTGTATTAAAAGTATCTTTAAAACACGCGGATGAACGTAATTTTTGCTAGTATAAACTGAAACAGAGAGGGGTTAGGTTATAAGAACACAATCTGCTCTGAATAAACATCAGTGCCACTGAATAACCGCTAAATAAGCTTACAGTGGATAAAATAGGTGTAAAGTACAGTAGGTGTGACCTCCATTGCACAGTTCTGCAATAACTATGTCAGATGCATGAGGAGGCGTGATCTTTCATCACCACAGCTATAGAAGCAGAAGTGCTTGCATTAGATGCAACTATTAGCAGACCACCAGAGACTTGCTGGTGTAGTCGACTTTGCTTTCCCAGCATTGCCCCTCTGTATATCCTAGGCAAGATCTAGGGGCAAAGGCAGGATTTACTAGAGCAGCCAAATATACATCAGACCAGCATTAGCTAAATATATACATTTGGCTTCGTTAGGCTAGCAAACTCTCTGTCAGGGCCTGAAAAAGGAATAAACTGCCTGAAACTCTGTATAGCATTCACTCTTACATGACAACTGATACAACATCCCTACAACTTGCGTTAACACTGAAGGCAGAAGCATTTATACTATACATCCAATTTAAAGAAAGCAACTGCAATTCACCTCTTAATCCCCCAGTTGCTTCAGAGAGGAAGGAGAGAGATCCGGAAGAGGCACTCATCTGTCAGCATGCTTTCTGCCAGATACAATGGGATTACCCTCTCTGATGCACTGGCAATGTCCTCTTTCCCTCCGGCCTGATCTTGACTTTTATATACACTAGGAAACGTTAAGAAACAGACTGCCTCAAACTAGAATTCAACGAGGACAAAGATATCCTGAATTTTTACAGGAGTTAACACATTGTGTTAGAATTAGGCTCCCACACATTTCTAAATCCAACCAGTTAATTTGGGTGAAAACTACCAACTGCCTTGTTCCAACCAGGATTAGTTAACTTGAGAGACAGTTCCATGTCTAAACCGCGGCCAGAAGTGTGGGTGTACTTGATGTAGACACAAGTGTTTTAAACCGGGTAGCTCAGGTACTAGTAAGCGGGTCTCTAGAGCAGCACAGACCTCAGTGGAAGCCATCAGCTGAATGTCTACCCAAATTCCCTGACAGATTTTGTTGATCATATGGAGCAGCGTGCTGCCACTTCCAACTGCTAATTTGACCAAAGCTGGCTCGTTTTAAGCTATTTCTGATATCTCTTCTCAGTTCCATCTTTGGGTGCAGAAATAATCTTAACTAACTTGTCAGGTCACATCTTTCTACTTTTTTATGGCAGGAGGAGGGTGCTGTGAACGTCCAGCTCTGAGATTCCACCTGTAATAAAAGGCAAGCAGTGAGGGAGCTAAAATCAGGCATTAAATGCAGCACATTAAAGTTTTTTTCTTTTTTTCTTTTTAGCTTTGAGAAATGGGAAAACAGATACACCTGAAGAAAGCACACTGCTAGAACTGCCAACAGTGGGGGTTTTGGGGTGGGTATTTTTTGCCTAGGAGGGAATTAAAGCAGCCAGCCACAATCACGATGATCTCATGGGGAAACCTACCAAGAACAAAAACACCTCCCCAAAAAAGCAAACACAGTGAGCTGTAGTAGCAGTTCGGCCTTATCCAGCGTTCCACGTGGTGAACCCATTCCGCAGGGCGAGCCCACTCCCGGGCGCTGCCGGGGATGAAGTCTCTCCCGGGAAGAGGGAGGGCTTTCACACCCACTGCCCCGGGAGCGCTGCAATCCCTGCCGCTCCGGACGGCGCCGCGCCCACTGCGCTCTAATTACGAGGCGTCTAATTACCTTTTGTGTCGGCTTTCGCTGGCAGGGCCGTGGCTCCGGACTCCACGCAGCGGGCGGCGGCTCCCCGCTGCCTCCGCGCCCGCCACCCTTCCCGCTGCGGCCCCGTCCGCCCCCGCCGGGCGCGGCCCCGGCCCCCCCGCCGCGGCGAGTGTCGCCCCGCTCCCCGCCCAGCCACCCACCCCCTCACCGCCTCCGCCTCCTCCCAGCGGCCCCCGGCCCCCTCCCCATCGCAGCCGCGGCCCCGGCGGCACAGCCAGCCTCCCGCTCCCCCAGGTACAGGCCCCGGCGTCCCCGCCGGGCGTGGGGCGGATGGACGGGACCCCGAGGGCGCCGGGGAGGGATTGGCCAGGCGGCGGCGGCGGTCGGCGGCGGGGCGGGGGAGGAGTGGGGGGGTAGGCGGGCGGAGAAGATGGCGGCGCTGAGTGGCGGCGCGCGCTAAAGGCGAGCGGGGCCGGGCCGGGCGATGCGGCAGCGGCTGCTGCCGGTGCTGAGGCACGCGCTGCTGGGCTCGCCGCGCCCCTGGGACGCCCTGGCCTCGCGGCTGATCCCCCCGTGCCGGCGGCGCGGCTGTCTCGGGTACGGTCTGTGCGCGGTGTGGCCGGGACCCCCGGCTGCCAGCGCCAAGAAGGGGGAAGGCCCCGCTGCCGTCTCTGCGGCGCTGCGTGAGCGTCGCGGTCCGGCAGGGGCACCTTGTGCGGGTGGGGAACGCCCTCCCTGCCCCAGCGCCGCGGCCCTGGGAGGACTGGGGGGCCGGGGTCGAGGGGCGGTGGGGAGGCCTCTGCACCGTGTCCTGCTCTGCCCGCCTGGCAGAGCACTCTGCGGCCGCGCTGCCGTCCCAGCCGGCTCCCGCTGCGCCTCCGCTGGGAAAGGCGGAGGGGGCACCGGCCAGCGGCTCTCAGTGCCCGGTGGGCTCGCTTTGTTGGGCTTTTTTACTGTCTTCCTCTCAAGGAGACCTGTAATTTTCACATTGCTTAACTTTCCCTGTTTTCCTAAGCCATAAATATTTAAAAAAAAAAGTTTAAATTCTTTAAGAAGGAACTACTCCCAGAGTTGCCTGAAGTTGCAGGGAGCAGCTGTTCGGCGTGTGATGGGCTGTCTGCGCTGGGACCGGGGGGGGGCTCTCAGCTCTGGGAAGGGCAGGAGTCGCCCTGCGGGCGGGAGGAGCGGGCGAGGCCCAGCCTCGCTCACCCGGGGGCGAATTAAACTGCGTAACCGCTCGAAAAGTTGTTCCAGGAAGGGAGCCGGGTAAGGGAGAGAGGCCGAGCTGTTTTCTCCTGTCCTTTAACGTTGTAGCTCTGCTCTTAATGGCAAAACCTATATTTAACACTGCAAAAAGTAAGAGACGTCAAAAGTAACATCTTTTGGGGAAGGAAAAGTGAGTTATGATGACTCATGCTGTCAGCACTCCTGTGTCAAAATACAGATGCATCGTTACTGTTCGGAATTGCTTCAGTGCTGTAAAGGTGATCCCTGGTGTATACTCGCAGCCAGTGCTTTTCTCGGGCTGTAGTTTCTTCTGGTAGATTACTTCTCTTTAAGCAGGTGAATATATGCAGTGTTTGGACTTAACTTTCAGTATGTGAGTAGGCCTGTTATTTTTTCATATTTCCTACAGCCATAATTTAATAATTCGTTTGATTTCAGTTGTGTATTAGGATATACAGAAATAATGGTGAAAGGAGAACAGGCTTACTGCTTTCATGTGATGATTTTTTTTTTTTAAATGGCAAATATGAAAATTTTAAAAAGCCCTTTTTTTTCCAATTGCATTTACCCTGTTTCAGAATTTTCTGAGTTTTGTTCATATTTTCACCTTCTTCAGCTTTAAATTTTTAACCTTTGTCTGCACATGGAATAGCAAGATAATTTCTCAATTGGAACTTCTTGTCTCCCCCTTTTCCTCTCTTATACAGCATTGAGATTATCTGTTCTAGTTGTGAAGCCCTTAAAAGGGTACATGTTTGCATGCTTTTTTTGTTCCCCTGTGGCTTAATCTCAGAGATGAAATGGCACCTTTGGGAATTTAATCAAAGTGTTAAGGATATAACTTATTTTGCACATGAATACAAATTTAGTTCCCTACCCTGTTAGGTCCAGAAGAAGAAAGAGGGAAGGGACAAAAAGTTCATTTCCTCCAGTGTTTCACTGAACTGGAAGGTGTTAGGCTCCTAGAGCTAGGGGTCATTGCAGGTTATTGTGGAAATCACTTACTAAAAATACAGTCAAAACATTTGAGACATCACGCTGAGTTAATATTTTTGATATATTAAAATCTATTGTATTAGATGCTCCCATAATAATTTTGATATATCGATCTTTTAACATTGTAAAAATAAAATTTGTAATAAAAATGTCTGTAGAGGAACTGATTTAGTCAGTTTTGTGTCTAGTTATTTGTTTGTATGTGCTTGGTCTGCCAGTGAGCATTTTTATGTTCTCTGCTTTTGTGATGTCTGTAACTTGATAAAATATGCTTATGAGATAGCACTGTGTGTATGTACTAAGGTGAATTTTGATGGAGCTTGTTTGAAAGTTGTTCGCTATAGCTTCATTATTTAGATCTGCCCTTCTGCAACTTCTTTTTAAAATGAGTCAGTACTATACCTTGTCTGAACAATTGAAATGGGAAAAAATGCTGTGGAGCTGAGAGTTTGGTTAACAGCGTTAACGGTAGAACTGGAATGTAATTGTTCAAAATTGTAAAAACTAAACCACAAAATAGGTAAACAGCCAGGACTTTCTTTTTTGAAACACACCGCTGACTCTTGCAAACTGCTCCTTGTTACAGGTCTGTTGGTTATGTCAAAGCTCTAGTGTTAGATAAACAATTGCTTTTAGTGTGGGATTATAGCACTTTCCATGATTCAGAACTCTGAAGTTCTTTCTGTTTGTGTTGCTAGGTCAGGTTTTCTTGCCAGTTCTCTCATCTTTCTTTGTATTTCTCGTTGTTATGCAGTTTAACTAAAGTTTTAGTCTCATCTTGTTTTTTTAATTCAGACCTCACAAGTTTTTCTTTTTGAGGGTATGAGACAGATGGTAGCATAGAGTGTTAAGGGAGTTGGCTTTACAGAGAGTCTCAGGCAATCTGATATGCTACTTGCAGATAAAATGTATGAAATACACATCAAAATAATGTTGGAATAAAGCACAGAGGGCTCTCCTGTAGCATACAGTTTTGTTTCCTAGCATGTGCAGGGCTGTGTGCTAGACACCACTGCTGCACTGTGGTTGTGGACCAAGCCCTGCAGCTGTAGGGTGGTGGAGGAAAAACGTAAGGGAGGCAGGAAGAGAGATTGAGAACCTCTAGTTTGTAGGTATGAACACATAAAGCAGTTTATTGAATTATTGAGTATGTTTCTGAAGAAAATGAGTAAAATATACTTTCAAGTAGCTGGTCATGTAACACAAAACCTGGTCTTGTCAGTCTTAGCACACAATTTGAAACTCTGATGGAAATAACAATGCAAGACAAAGTACTGTGCCAGATTTGTGAAATCATTCTGAAGATCCTAGATCATCATAACATATAAATATTAAAACCAGATAATTTTACTTGTATTTGAAAAAGAGCCAATCATTCAAATAATGAAAGGCTTGAAAATGCATTTGGAATTTGCCTAATTTTCAGCAACCTTGTAAAAAACTGAAGCAAAGAAGTACCGGAGAAGGATTAATTTATTTTTTTTTTATTTGTTTATTTCTTGTGAACCTGGATAAAACTTCTTTACTCTTGACGGTGTGTTTTGATGAACTGTTTGGGACAATTTTTTGAGCAATAAGAAGAGCTGAAGTGATGTAGAAATTTTTAAAAACTTATCCTTTGTTACTGTGCCAGAAACTAGATTTTATAAAATCCTGCCTTTTTGCTTGACTTTTTTTACCCAATGCTTAGGAAACTGTGGAATGGCTAAGTTAAGGAGTGTAGTTTTAGGGCAGTATATTAGCTTTATGGTATCGTGATTGTATATGCCATTCTGTTCCACCAACACAAGACTACTGAAAAAACACATCATCTTACTAGTCAGGCCAGTTATTCAGCTGAGGCCTGATCTTGCGTGTGAAGCTACCAGGGCCCTTGTTTTTGCTAAGTTCACAAGTAGTAGTGTCTTATTTATACTGCTGGTAATCCCTATACACTGGTGTTACAGTTTCTACTGTCACGTTGGCAGTGAAATCTGGCAGACCCATGTTTTACTGCTGTGATCTAGAAGCTGTTGAAGCTGGACCCTCTGGGAATGAGAGCAAGATGGGCATCTGCTTTGGCCACCATGGTTTGAGGGAATTTTCCAAGTCAGTTACAGACTTGGCAAAAAGCTACAGACTGGGGTTCTGAAAGCGCTTTAATTGTAGCGAGGCTTCAGTATTTTTTCAAAAAGAACTTCATAATAAAACCATGTAAATATTCATCAACTTCAAACTTGCCTGATTTGGCATGATTAGCTGTTCTTAATAACTTGGTAGCACTGATTAAATCATTGTGGGTCTTTGTAGTTGGAGCTTTTGTGTATGAAGTAATATACTGAGTTCCTGATGAGTTTAAAAGTGATAAAACATTAACATTTTTGAGCAGTTTATTGACTTAACACAGTCTATCTGCCTGTGTGTATGCAATCAAATTTATTTAGGTCAGTATCAGGAATATGTTGGGATCTTACACATTCTCTAGCTTTGTGACAAGTAAATTCACAGAAGATCGATGCTTTATGGATGTTGAATAATGTGAACTGTTTTAGTCTCTAGATGTGTAAAAGGAGGATTGCTAAGTTTGTCTGCTGTTAACCGAAAAGAGTTCTGGATAGTCTCCTGAAGTGTCCTTTATGGTAATGGCCACCCAAGTTTATTCTACTCCAGTTTGTTGGGGTTTTTTGTTACATTCTTCGTAATATAACTTAGTAAAAACGTTTGTCTGATTTTAGGAAACAACCTGTACTGCCCACAGGTTAGTCTAAAAATACTTTTAAATTATGGCATACAAATGAATCGAGAGGTTAAGAGAGGAGGGTAGATTGTTAGTTGACTTTGTGTAACCCTGATGTTACCACTTACAAGGATGTCAAAATGCCATTGAATTCTGCTGCTGTTGTGAGGAGTGAAAGGTGCAAGGGACGAAGAGGAGAGATGGAGACCTGCTGAAGAATGAAGATGCTTATTCTTGCAAAGCCATGAGCTTGCAACTGAAGAAGTTCATGGACTCCTCATGGACTCCTCCAGAGTGCTCAACTCAGTTTTATCATCCCTGTAAGAGAAGTGAGAAAAGTCTGGCTGGTAGCTCTGCAGCACTGGGCCTCCTGCCGAAACACATAGCACTTATTTCACTGCAGAAGTGAAGAAATCTTGATGTAAATTACTAAGAACTGTAAACCAAGACGCATTAGGAAATAATACAGCCAACACATTGTCAATGGTAGCTCCCTTGCAGGACAGAACAGAGAGAGATTTTGGCTCAACAAAGGTTTTGCTTTACTCTGGTAAATAGTAGGCAATTAGTTTTGGAATTAAAAAAAAAGACCCAAACTAAAAAGAAATGGTTATAAATAAACTACAGAACTTGGAACAGGTGCAGAATGTGACATTGAACATTGCGGTAGTCTTTATGTAGTTTCAAAAGCACAGAACCTGAATAGCAATTGTATTGCAGTCAGCATAACATATTGAGTGTATTCAAAAGACAGATGAAACATGAGTTGAAAATGAGGAGCGATTCAGATCCTGGTATACGCAAGTGTAAACTGAAGTGAGAATGTTGCAAACACCCACAGGTGTGTCCGTAGAAGGAATTTGGTTTCAGTTGCATAAAAGCTTGAAGCAAACACTAAATTTTAAGGCAACTGATATAAATTGAAAGCAAGCATTAAAAACTTCTGAGCTGGTAACTGTTGCCATACATCTGGTTACTGCAAGCTGATCAGTGTTTATAGACATTCATCTGGCTCAGACTCGTGCACCATGATTTGACTTCAATGGGTGCAGGCTGTCATGGCAAAAAAAATCTTGAAAAGCACTTTAGAGTTTGTGCTTTGGGGGTCATATTTTTATTAGCTAGTTACATTCTTGTGTTGAAGCAGCCCTCAGGAGTTTCTGTTAATTGGTTTTCAAATATGATCCTATAATTGTTCAAACATTGAACTTAGTTTTGACTACACTTGCTAATTTTTAATTAAATTAAGTTTTCCAAAATAACTTCAAAAGATTAAAATAGGCAGAATAATATATCTCTTAATCCCACTCTCTAATACTCTGTCTTCAGGTGGACTCTGTCTTCAGTCTGGTATCCGCAGAGAGCCTCACTGGTTCCAGGGGACTGCCTGTCTGGAAATAATTACAAAAATTGGGCCTCAAAGACTAGAACACAATTTTACTTAAGAGTGATACAGTTTCAGATTCAGCGTCTGTTCTATCTGATACTTTTCTTGTACAAATGAAGTAATTTTGATGAGGAGGAAGACTCTTTAACATATCCTAGTAATTGAATAGGGACACTGCTCTCAGTTCAAACTTCTCCATTCTTTTCCTTTTTTCTTCCTAGCTCTGTAACCTAGCATCTTGCCACCTGTAAGTTGTGAGCCAGTGGAAGAATTCTCAGTGCCACAGTAATGTTTTGTATTTGTTCCTGCTGTCTTTGCTTTGTTGTGTCTTTCGCTGTTGCTTTTATTTTGTGAAAGTAGTATGGCAGTATTTCTTTTACAGAGATTTTTATTGGGATATTAGCTGTGCAGTCAATGTAGCATCTAGCTTATGGATTAATTTCTTTGCTACTGGCCATCTGCATTCAATGCTTGCTGTAATGACAGCATAGGAAGTAGATGTAGTGCATGTACTTCAGGACAGTGCCTGAACATGATTTTAGGAGTTAAGCAGCTTCTCAAAAAACTACAAGAAATACAAAATTCTTTCTCTTTCCGTTTTTTTCTTATGGTCAAAAGCAGTTCTGTTTTCAAAAAGTAATTTCTAGTGGTTTAGATTTCTTGTGTGAACAGTGAAACACGGTATTGTTATAAAGCGGTTGCACTTTAGAGAACTTAAAAGTTGCACAGGAAAGTAGTCATATGAGGGAACATTTTAACATTATGTCTACAGTTTACTCCTTAAGAAATTGTATAAATACTTATCTTAAGTGAAATTTTCTTTCCTAGCTTTTGTATTGTAGTAACATAGCACCAGGAAGAATGGTACTTAAACAGGAAGGTATGGGTCTTGTTCTTCTGATGCATTGCCTTTGAGGAATACTGCCTGGTTGGTCTGCTCTTGCTTTGAGAGTTATCTGGTACTACAGTTTAGTTTGCAGGGAAATAATGGAGGGTTAATGATGCAAACCCATTTGAAGTCGAAGGTTTTAATTGCAATGTCCATTGAAATAACAATAATGATGGAGATAACAAGTTTAAGTCCTTAGTTTGAAGGCTTAATTACTGATTCTGACCTTCTGAAAACTATTGAAATTTGACTACCAAGCTGCAGGTAGCCTATGAAGGAGGCAGAAATAATGAATGATAATAAAATGAAGTGGAGGTGTACAGCTACACAAGACATGAATTGAAATCTCATAAGATTTCACAGAAGCTGCATAATTTGATGAATCACATTGGAAAGATGAGTCATGTGAACTAACAGTAAAGTTCTGTGACTTAATGATGTGGTGTAGGAATAACAAGGAGATATCAGATGACAAGGAAATTGTATAACATTTAAAAAAAACTTGAGAAGCTTATAGTATATATATGCATCTTATGATAAGCAACTGGTGTCTTAATGAGATGGAATATTTTAGCCGAAAATCAAGTGATAGGTGTTCCTTAGCAAAGGTGAAATCAGGAGATTCAGGAACCTCCTTGCTCTCTTATGTACTTGGATATGTCAATCCAGGAGAATTGTGTGGAAGTGAAATACAATTAAGAACAGTTTAGTTACTGATTTTCATCTGTGAAAAGCAATATCTGTTCTCGCTTCATACATTTTACACAGTATCTTAAGTTCAGTAGAGTATTTCAACTTAGGACTCTGAACTTTGAACAAGGAGGCATTTTTTTATTAGATTGGTGCAAAAATAATTGTCTTTTTTAACCATCAGCTTCAAGGCAGTATATCTAAGCTTAGAATTAAATTTATTAACTGAAATAAGAACCATTAGAATCCATGCATTTTTGCCAACCAGAAAGAAATATTGTCTATTCTGGTACCTTAGAATTCTGGAGTTGTTGAACTGATTAATTCTTTGAAGTGTTTTGAGCTGTTGCTTGGTTGTGGAAAAC
This sequence comes from Neomorphus geoffroyi, assembly GCA_033558235.1. Taxonomy (NCBI): domain Eukaryota; kingdom Metazoa; phylum Chordata; class Aves; order Cuculiformes; family Neomorphidae; genus Neomorphus; species Neomorphus geoffroyi. The sequence goes on along the minus strand of JAUMJM010000016.1, from coordinate 16,944,152 downwards.
CTTCTCTTGCATGAAGTTGTTGAGATGCTTGAGAATGTGGTAATCGGTGGAAGAGTGATCTGGTGAGTGAACTGGGTGGGGTAGAGTTTCGTAGCCCGGTTTGTGCAGCTTCTGCAGAGTCATTTGTGAGACATGGTCTGGTGTTGTCATGGAGAAGAACTGATCCTTTCCAGCTGACCAGTGTTGGATTTAAACATTGCAGTTCTTGGTGCATTTTGTTGGTTTCTTAGCAATACTTTGCTGGGATGGTTTTGCCAGGAGTCAAGAAGTTGTAATGGATGGTTCCACTTGGTGACCACCAAACAGTGACCGTAACGTTCTTTTGATGCAACTTCAGTTTGGGGAGGTGTTTTGGTACTTCACCTCGGTCCATCCACTGTGTGCAATTCTGTCAGTTGTCTTATAAAATTCATTATTTGTCCCATGTCACAATGTGATCAAGAAATGGATCATTTTTGTTGTGTTAAAGAAGCACAGAGCAGACTTCGTAACAATGATTTTTTTTATTTTTTTATTTTTGTACAGCCCATGCATCACCCATTTGTTGAGATTTTTTTATTTTTTCAATTTGGTGCAAATGTCGAACAACTGTTGAATGGTCAACATTTAAGTTCTTCTGCAACCTCTTGAGTTATTTTGCTTGGGTCTGCTTCAATAATGGCTCTCAACTGGTTGTTGTCTGTCACAGAAGGACATCTCCTTTTGTTTCCGTTACAAAATTTTTGGTACCAATGCCGTGCTGTATGCTTGTTGATGATCCCCTGGCCAAAAGCTTGGTTGATATTGTGAGCAGTTTCCTCTGCTTTTCCTCCCCTTTTGAACTCATACAACAAAATTGCTTGAATTTGCTTTTTTTTCCACATCTTTAATTTGACAGCATAATATAAAGGAGAATAAACAGTGAAAACAAAACTATTAGCATAAATAAGTAAAGTGAATGTCTTACTTTGAAATAGCATTCTGCTGGAACACAGTTAAATAAAAGCTTAATCCAAAACAAGCATCACAGTTTACACTGACAAAAACGGCAATTATTTTTGCACCAAAGTAATAAATCATAAGTATGGATTTTATCACTGCTATTGATGCTGAGAAACGAGAAACATAGGTGTTGCTGTGCTCAGAATGTCTTTTTTTTTTTTTTTGGAATAGTGTCTGCATTTTTTCAGAGGAAGGAAGCCCGTGGATATTCCAAGCAGGATTAACCTGAATAAAGGGTTAAACTAGTGGATAAATGACAGGTTTAAATGAGAGTGTAGGCACTTAAATTTAAATTCAGCATTTCAGTTACTGTTCAGTGATTATGTTAGACTGCATTTTTTTTTTTTTTTTCAGAGGAATTCATAGCACGAGAACCATGTTTTACTAGTGGAAGTATTTCCTTTGCTTAGAGACTTTCAGATTCTGATCACTCATTGATGCTTTCTGTACTCAGTGCTTCTGGTTTTTTTAAATTTGGATTATAATCCCTGTTTGTAATTTTACTTTCCTTCATATAAAGGCACATTATAACTTAAGTCTATTTAAAAGGTTCGAAGTAATCTTTTTACTTCTTTCAAAAGTATTCAAAGATCTAGTGCTTCCTTTACTACTTTTTTTACATCTGTATCACCTTCCTCAAGCATAAATCCAGTCTTTTATACAAACTTCCACTCTGCTGCAGGTAAAAATCTTAATTTTCTGTTTTTGAAGAACTTTTTCACTAATTCTGCTGTAGACTTTATGGTCAGAAACATTATCTTCTTAACGTGCTGTTAATAATGAGCTCTTTATCAGCCTCATTACAACACCAACATTGATGGCTGTGCATCTGCTGGCTTCAAGTTGGCTGTTGCTTTTATACCATGGAATCATAGAATCACATGAATAAATGGAAAGGAGATAATCCAGAGAGACTGGAGGTTGCAGAACTGCTTCCCATTTTGAGAATGATACAGTATTTTAGGAAGGAGATTTTATTAGCTGATTGCCTTTTTCATTTGTAATTTTAAACTGTAAATGGTGTAGTTGACAAGTAGGAGTAGGTGTAGATGTTGGGTCATAGGTTGGACTCGATGATCTCAAAGGTCTTTTCCAACCTTATGATACTGTGATGCTGTGATAAAATCTGTAATGCGATTTTCTTTTCCGAGTTTGGTTGTGTATCTGGTAACATTGAGCTAGCAGTGGATTTGCTAGCTAGAGAGTTAGTTAAAATGTCATGCCTGAAGACCTGAAGACCAAACACAGTTAAGAACTGTGCAGTCCTTCATCTTGCATATCCCATACGATCTTAAAGCTTGTATGCAGTCTTAAAACGTGAAGTTCCTTGAACTGTCCAACCTGATAATGGGAAAGAAAATACTGTGAAACTCCCTGTTAGCTCTGTGATGCCAACAGCACCATACATATTTCTCATGGCTCTGTGTATGTGTTGTTGCAGGGACTTAGATCTGGTTTTCTTTGTATGTGTAATTAGTTCAGCAATGACTAATGACACTCCTGTAGGAAGTTACTTGGCAATATGGCAAACAACTCTTCAACGCAGGAAAGACTGAGTTTGCTTGGTGCTGTATGTTTATGACAGGCCCCATTATAAAACCCTTCCTGTAAAGCGGGGTTAGAATTCAGTGGGTGTTACCCACAGGAATACACCATGTGACAAGCTCAGAGCATAGCACTCTGATTTCCCGTTTCTGGGGTCTGCTTATTTGTGTGTGTGCACGTTTGGTTTGTTTGTTGTTTTTTACTGGTGTGGGTTTTGTTTTGTTGATGTTCTTTTTTTTTAACATATAGCAAGTGGTTCCACTCTGCAGTCTGAATGTCTCACCGTTTCTCTTGGCTTCTAAAAAAAATTGAATAACCAGAGTTTATAATTTCAAAATCATGCTTGATTTCTTAGGATTTCAAAAATGTGCTATTAAAGAAGCATGTCTGTAGCATGTCTGTTAAACCAAGAGTCAAAGTTTAAACACATGAGACGGTCTATTCCTGTTCATTGTGGCAATTCTGCAGTGTGTTTTGTGGCAATATTGTAAATTATGCCACTCTTGCTTCAGTGTACACATCCAGTGGTTTATTAGCAATGTATGCTTCATTTAATTTCAGTTTTATCGTAATTGAATAAAGAGATGATATTTCTTTATTATTTTTTAAATTACTGTTAGTATGAAGCTTGAAGCTTTCAGTTACGTGATCTACAGTTTTGTCATGTTGCTTGTCCTTCAGGATGTTTTTTTAATATTAACAGCATTATCTCTCAGGATCTGAACTGTACTGTTAGGCCAGTTCTCTTGAGTTTTGTGCAGAACTAAGTTTTTTGCTGTCCCTATCACCCAGCATTGTCTTAACATAATATTAAAATATCAGCAAGGCTTAAGTAAAAATGGTAAGTGAAATTTCTTCTGTATTCTTTAAGGTTTCAAGAAGAGACAAACAACAAAATGAACAATCCAGCTATTAAGAGAATAACAAATGAAATTATCAAATCACCTGAGGATAAACGAGAATACCGTGGACTGGAATTGGCAAATGGCATTAAAGCTCTTCTCATTAGTGACCCCACCACAGATAAGTCTTCGGCAGCACTCGATGTGCACATAGGTATTTAATACATGTTTTGTTCATTGATTAATACAAATGCTTTAAGTTTTGGTATTTTCAATTGCAAATAAAATGACAGGAGTGGTATCCAGTTGGCAACCTGGTCTTTTATTGCAATTTAGAGTTAATTTAATTAGTTGACACATCAAGCTGAAAATTATTAGAGTTAATTAAATTCTTTTATTGTACTATGTTTACTCAAGTGTAGTTCAGTCAATAAAGACTTGTTTTAACCATTAAGTTTCATGTTATGAAAGATCTTTTGTAAGCAGAAAAGGGGCGGGTATGAGTGCAATTATTTCAGACAGCTCCATCTGTCATGTCAGACTTCTTTTTCATGTTAAGTTGTTTATGTGTAGAGTTGAGAAAATGCTGTAGTGCTAGGGGAGTTGGAGGACATTTAAGCGTGCAGACAGAAATACTGGATATAGAACAGGAAGGCAGCTACTTTGGATTTTTGGAATAGTGGAAACATTTTCATATATTTGAGGTATTTCTCAAGTTTGTGTCATTTCTCAGTTGCTTTGAAAATATGATGCATGCATGTTACCTAAGCATCCTTACTCATTACCTAAACATCCTGTTGCCATGTTTGTTGGAGCTCCGGTTGCTGTTGTTAAGACAGAAGTAGTAGAGTAACTTTGAAAACTTCTGCCCTTTTTGTTATGGAGATGACTATCACAAATCATTGTCTAGTTCAGAGGATCCCAAATGCGGTTTGTTAGGTACTATGACAGTGTTAGCCAGCTGCAGCATGCAGTTCCTGCACGTGTACTGGCGGAGGTGTATCTGTTGCCTTCATCTCTGCTCTCCCATTGTACGTGGTTGCACGCTCCAGAGCAGGACTGCCAAACTCAACCTTCACGTTTCTGGCTTGCATTCTTGCACATCGTTATTGTCTTTTAATCGTGGTCATCAATAGCTGCTTGTGTTCAGGTAATTACAGGTTATCGCTTGTCCTATAAGCCACAGGATAAATACCTCCTTAATTGTGGCTGGCAATTGCTGCCTTTTGACACGGTGCAGTTATTAAAGTCAAGGTATAGAAGTCAGAACATTGTGATCTGCCAGGTCTTTACAGATTGAGTCATAGACTTCAATTGAAAAATTGTCTCTATAAGGCATTGCAGGCTGATCTGGAGAGGCAATTTGAGACATTAATTGGTTCAGTTACTCATTCCAAATTTATTTTTTTTTTTAAAGATTGAGCTTTAGCTGAACAAGTGTCTACTTATATCTACAGAGTTGATATAATTGCCTGAGGCAATATACTGTAATATAAAGCACTTTAAAAGACTTAATGTTTTAGTATTACTTTTTATGAATTGTTACATGCAGTTTTTCCTCCCGCAGGATCCTTGTCTGATCCCCCCAACATTGCTGGGCTCAGTCATTTTTGTGAGCATATGCTGTTCCTGGGAACCAAGAAGTATCCAAAAGAGAATGAGTATAGCCAATTCCTTAGTGAGCATGCTGGGAGCTCAAATGCTTTCACTAGTGGAGAACATACCAACTATTACTTTGATGTGTCGCATGAACATCTAGAAGGTGCACTAGACAGGTAAACATGTTTTTTTTTTATATTTGTATTTTTCTCATATAGGTACTATTTGAAATTGTGCAAAGTTTTTTTATATTTTTATCATTATGATATTAAACATGGAATTGAGAGCACTGGCTTTTGTTAAAACAGTTTTTCACTGAGGCAGAATTTTTGAAGTTCAGAGATTGTGTTTATGCTGACTATTTTTGGAAAGGTGGGGCACAGAATATGATCATGAACTTTGCATTGTGCAAATAGCCTCTCTAATGAAATGCTCTGCTTCCCATTGGATCATTATTTAATTGATAGCAAAAGAAGGATGAAGTCTAGAAATATATTAGGATACCTTTAGTAGAGGGCACTCACTGAAATATCTGCCTTTGTGGGAGGGGGCGGAAATTGTAAGGTGTGTTGTCAGTGAAGTAAAGAGTGGATTTTCCCTTTGGATTTTTCTTTGGATGTCTGACAAGACTGATTTGATTTGTGAGATTAAGAGCTGCTTGCAGTTAAACTTAAAAACAGTAGAAAATTTCAGTGTATGAAATATGATGCAAAGTCCTTGATCCTTGTAATACTTTACATGAATGTGGTGTTGTCTGCATGTATGGTTAAAAAAATTGAGAAATATAGTGAATCAGTGAAACAGGAAAAACTTACAGAATTTTAAATTTTGTGCTATGAAAGTAATATATTCTGCGGTTTTCAGGAGGTACTGAGCTTCATACTTTACTGTTACCATTTTTATACAGTACTTTTGACTTGAAATAATTTTTTTCTGTTTAGATTTGCCCAGTTTTTTCTGTGCCCTTTGTTTGATGAAAGCTGCAAAGACAGGGAAGTGAATGCTGTGGATTCTGAGCATGAGAAGAATCTGATGAATGATGCCTGGAGGTTGTTTCAATTGGAGAAGGCCACTGGAAACCCCAATCATCCCTTCAGTAAATTTGGAACAGGTTTGTGAGAATATAATTACCCATCCATTTGAGTTCTGTGTAACATACATAGTGTTATTGTTTTTGTAAAATTGTTAACAACAGACTGAAACAATTCCCTTTTTTTTCTCCATACATGTTTATTCTGGCGCTTTATTACATTTTCCACATCGTAGACCAAACAGAGCTAGACAAGAACGTAGAAAACAGAGTGATCCAAGACTTGCAGCACAGTGATGAAGCACTCTTTATGAGTCTGATAATTACTGCAGTGCATGCTGTTTTCCAATTACTGGATTTGTCATAATTTGGTACTGTGAAGTCTTTGTGCATAGCAGTGAGTGAACCGTGTTTGAATTGTTGTAGCTACATGCTATTTTTTGCTAACTTGTGTTGCATTAGGACTAGATGACAGTGAATCAGAGAGATCAGCAAAGTAACGTGAAAATTTCTGAGTAAGAACATAAAAACAAAGACTTAAGCACAAAACACAAGAGTAGTAGATGGACAGATGAAACTGTCTTAGAAAAATCCCAGTCTTACGGCTGTAGGTTTTTTTCAGCATTTACTATTCACAGAATGCTTAATAACAATTTAAAATAAACACCTCAAATTCTCAATTTAGAAGCCATTAAAGTAAGATCCCATAGTTATGGTCAAAACCACAAATGCTTGATGCTTTGGCAGAAGCTCAAATATTTTTTTTACAAAATGGAAGTTATTTTCTACATTAACATATTTTTGAAACTATCAAAGTTACAGGGCTATTAATTAATGTACTGCACCATTTGGTCCTTGAGCATAAATGTGTTTTGTGGCTGGGTTAGTTTACTCAATCAATAGCTGAAAATAGTTGGTACAATAGGCAGGTAATGGAATTTAAGGACTGGATTCTTCCTCTGTCTCAAGAAAGGGAAGAATATTTCTGCATCTGCTGATGGAGGGCATTGCTGAAGGGCGGGTAGCCAGCTGCTGCAAGAGCACGTGTTGCTCTGGTCACCAATAAAGAGAGCTTGTCTGAAACAGCGAAACTATAATTGCGTTCCACAAGCAGGTAAATTTGAAAATAAAGTCTTGGGAGCCACGTATTGTCAAGCAGGCAGACATCCCAAGTACGTTCTGTAATCTCTGCTACTGAAGAGATTATTTTTTAATTTTTATGTAGTACTCAGTAATCATAAGTGGAAATTGCAGAATTGGTTTTCTACAATTTAAGGAGGTTTTGTGGCTGACATAAGTGAAGTGTTTTCATAGGGAGAAGTCCTGAAACGTGCTCACATTCAGTAACAGTGGTCATACTCACCTCTTCTTAGATTAGCCTCTTACTTTGAAATTAAATTATAGCGCATAGTCTTCTCATAAATCTGACTTTGCAGAAGTAGAGCCCAGCTTTGAAGGGGTTTATTTACCCAAAGAGATGACAACTGTGTGTATGGTTTTCATGACAGCTTCAGTTGGCATCCTTATTGTTTCCTTTTGACCAGCTGAGATATTGTTAGTCTAGCAGAATCCAGGCATGTCTTCAGTTGATGCTTCAGGTCACTCCTTGTTGCTGTGCAGCCTGTTTTGCCAGCAGACTTTATTTTACTCTGTCTGTTTAGAGAAACAAATGCACCTTAATTCCAGCTTTGCATTTTGTCTCCAGATACGCTTCCCATCTACCTGGATTAATCTCTATGATGGTAATTCTTCTCCATCAGTGCCCTCGACAGTGTCAAGTGCTTTTCCAGACACTTTTGCACTGTTTAGTGTCCATTTTCCTACATCTACAAGGTGTCTTCTGACTGTTGTTGCTAAATGTAATCTAGTACTGTAACAGTTACTGAGATAAAGCTGTAACTAATTTTAATTCTAATTTTATTTTTTCATTTTATTTTCATTGTATTTAACTTATTGATTCTGTGGCGATTAAGACAGTAGTATATATAAAACTTACGCATTTCATTTGTCTGCAGATGCTGAAGAATACAGGCAAAATACTTTAAACATAATACCCTAATTATGTTTTTAGGTAGATGTCATTAAGAATCCTTGCTTTTACTCAAATGTGAACTTTGAAAATTAAAGAAAGCAATGATTCAGGCAGCCTCTCTGTGATGATTTGTTGACTGTTGCAGTTGTAATTAGAGTTGCACCTAATCATCAAACATCTGGACAATGTACTTATTTCTATAGATAATTTTGCCTCATTGATTTGCATTAACTTAAATCTGTGATGGTATGATTTGTGCACTAGGCATATGGGCCTGCCGGGTATGCCTCCCCAGTGTTTTCTCTCTTTCTCGCTGTTTTTCCTATAAACACACAAGCAAACTTTTCTGCTGCGTTTTCTTGTCTTATTCTTCCTCCTCATCCCTTGCCCTCTTTTATACCTGCTCTGATTGTGGCTTAAGGGAGTTGCAGATCCCAAAGTCAATAGATAGACTATTAGTTTGCAGTTCTGGTCTGTAGATTCTGTTGACCATTTTGTGTGTAGTAATGGGAAGTGGAGTTGATTAAAATCCAATATGCTGTTTGGAGACTCTTGATTTTTCTGTTGTTTCAAATTCTTACCTTCACTAAACACGAGTTCTGCTTTGACTGTAAATGTGGAATATGTCCTTAAGTTAAATTATTGAAAGCTTGATGATGTAAAGATTGCACTGATTAACAGGAGGAAAACTTATTGGAGAAAGTTTTTGGGGTCTTCTTCTTATGAGTTTATTCAGGAAAATTTGCGGTTCTCTTCCTCTCTATTCCTGTTCCTCTACTGCAGCAACAGCTTAGCTGTTTGTGAAGCAGAGGCTGAACAGTCACAATTTAAAAATTATGTTTGTAAATTAGTAATTATTTCATTTAGTATACTAGGCTATAAGCTCTGTGGCTCACATTGCCACAAATGAATAATTTTGCACAGTGATTCCTATGACAGGAGTGTGTACACGGGAGTAAAACCTACTTGAAATGTGCCAAAGGGAACTCTTTTTCTTCTTCTTAATTAGAAATTAGGCCTACTTGCATTGCTTTGAAATAACTCATTCAAGTTAAAAAGATTAATTGGGAAAACTAAAACATGCTTGGTTCTTTAGGAATGTACAAAGAGTAGAACTATTTGTTGTTTCTGATAAGCTGAGACGTTACTGGTCCAATTTGCTTATTATGCATAGTAATTATTTTTAAAATTACTATCCATCTGGAGGAAGCAGATTTAATTTATATTTTTCTTTTTGATTTGTAAATTCATCAACTTTAATGTTGACTTATCTTTTATGTTACAGGGAACAAACTCACTCTGGAAACTAGACCGACCAAAGAAGGAATCGATGTAAGAGAAGAGCTGCTGAAGTTCCATTCTACTTACTATTCATCAAATTTAATGGCTATTTGTGTCTTGGGAAGAGGTGAGTTTTGATCTGTTGGTTGGTTAAGACTTCACCTGTATTTGTGTTTGAAGAAAACAAAATGTATGTAAGCGTCTGAAAAATTTACAAAGGGAGAAAAAGTGTAAGTCGTACAGACCAACCAAACAAAATAGCAAAATCTCCAAAGCAGCTTGCAATGTATAAATACATGTGTTTATAAGCTCACAGTAGAAAAAAATAAGCTGAAATTTTAATATTTTTAATATCTATTAGCAAGTCAGCAGTTGCTGTCGTATGTTTGTCTTATGAAGACTCATGACTGTCTGGTTTCAGATGCTGGGGGAGGGCTTTTGGTATTGTTTTCGTATTTTAGACTTCTACTACAAAATATTCTGTGTTATCAAAGGATAAACTTAGCCTAATGTTTAGAAATAAGACTTTACCTTAGTTATCTTCTGAATTAACTTACCAGAGGTTCCAACTGCTTAAAATCTTCCACAGTTGAGGTAATGTTTTACATAGGTTTGACAAAAGCTTAACAACAGCGTGTAGACTAGTAGGTATGTAGGTAACACCGCTAGGGCTTGATGTATGCCATGTGTGAAAATGCCTTGCTTCTCCTGGTCGCAATGGAAACTTTCTTCAAGTAAACACTGTAATGTCGATGAAGATAGCCTGTAAATATTTTTCAATATTGTGAGGTTATGTTTATTGTTATTTGAAAGAGGTGCTTCCTTCCTTTTTTTGCTTTGGTTTATTATACATTTTTTTTTTTCTTCCTTTATTTATTAATTGAAGGTAAATCAATCTCGATCAGAGCTTAAAACAATTAAAAAAGGAAGAGAATTTTAATTCAACAGTTCTGTTTTCAGGGTTTCCAGGCAACTTTTTTTTTTTGCTTCAAGTAGTTAGTTACTGGATAGGCGATGTTCCAGGACAGACAAGATCTGCATTTCAGGTATCATTAAAATGTAGAAAGTAGTCTTAAAATCTGTTACCTTTCAAACGTTTCTGCCATTTGCACTTATGTATTTTTTGTACTGCAAACTAGGAAAAAATATTTTTGGTCAAATCTTGCATTTAGGTGATTTCAGTAGTTGTTTCCCAGAGTCAAATTCTTTTAGTCTGAGTCGCCCTTGTAAGGGGCTCCATATTTAGAAAATTTAGGAGCCTTTGAAACATCAATCTTTGGGATTTTTCCTTTCACTCTTATAAAATTTAAAAAATCCTTGAAAGCTGTCTCTCAGGTTTTTGTTAAAATGCTGTACAACTACTTTACTTGTCATATTTACTTAACTAGTTGTCACTGTTAGTTGGTATTTGGACAAAAATTGTGTCGTCTTTTCCTTGAAAAGACACATACCTTTTATCACTCTGTTTTGTTCAAGCAGGAGAATTAGGCAGTTGCTTTCCAGAAGGCTTTGTGTTAGTAACTGATTTGGCTATTTGAGGACTTGCCCTTAGCATCAAATTTAAAAATTCACAAGTTCCACGTTCTTCATGTGGTTTTTTTAATTATTATTTTCAGAGAGCTCCACCTATAAAAGGCAAACGATAGAAAACAAACCTTGTTAGTATTACTCCATAAATTCTTTGCTGAAATATCTTGCTATCAGTGCAGTGCTACTGCTAAATAATACATAAATAGTTAGGAATTATGTAATATAAAATATAATGAAGTATGTTCAGTTGGACACTGCAGATCCCCTGTGATCACTCTAACTTTTGTGCATCCTGAAATAAATGGATGTCTAAAGCTATGTGCAGCCTAGTAGTTCTCTGATTTTCCCACCACTTAGTGTATATAATATAAACAAATAAAAATATTTATCAGGAAAAAAATCAGAACATAATTTCTCTAGTAAATAATATTTAAAATTTTGCTAAAATCAAATAATGAAATTCAATTAAGTATTTTTTATTCAAACAAAAGCAAATTGACTGAGTAATCATAGAACAGCTTTGCTGCGGCAGTTCACATGTAGACTTTTAAATAGAATTTTTTTCAGTAAGAATCACCCTGACAACTGGAAACCTGTCCTAAAGAAAACCCTCACTGGAGTTTAAAGCTTAAGTGAATGTGCATGTTGTTGACATGGGTCAGAAATAGTTTTCTTTAATAGAATTACGTGCAGCTCACAAAATTTTATTATACAGTGATCCATCTTGGTTTGCACTGATTTTTTGTTTCCTGCCCTGCATTGTTCTCTCAGTGTAGTGTAGGAGCACGCATATGTTGAGTGGGAAAGCTTCTAAATCTAACTGGAATTGTTTTGACTTAACAGGGTGACCCTTTCTTGAAATCTATCAAAGTTGTGCTTTGAAACATGGAAGACACACCCAATTTTTTCTTCAGTGCCCACCTTCGAAAGGCAAATACTAAAAAACTTGCTGGATGAGTCTCTCATATCTTATTCTCACTTTGAGAAGTGCTCCAAAATGCATTTCTTCAAGGAAACAGCTATAAGGCACTATTTCAGCAGAAACAGTATAGGTCAGTTTAGGTGAATTTGTGGACGACGTCAGATTCTTTCCGCAAATGGCCTTCCTCTCATTTTTGGAGAGTACTGGAGCCACTAACTGAAACTAGAATGAGCATAGAAGTAGAAGTACTTTAACAGATCTCGAATGTGTGTGAAGTTTTTGGGTGCTGAAAACAGATGACCCTGGCTCACAGTGTACCCAAAGTACTGGAGGTGAGCTGAGGCTGAAAAAGAGCAAAGTTTTGGCAAAGATGCTTTGACTCTGGAAAAATTGCGGCTGTCCTTTATGCTTTTTGTGGAAAGCTTATTTTTGCAAATGTTGAATATCTGCTGTGCCTTGTCTTCAGTTCCAGCATCAATACAATTTGAAGATGTTTTTTCTGGTTACAGGACTTTAATCATGGTTGAAGCCGCCTTTTAATAAGTGTGGTGCTTAGAGCATGTTATAGTACAAAACTTAAGTATTAATACAGATTTCCTTTCTGAAATTAATAATCATCGTACCATTAAAACTACTTTTCTATGTAATTTCTATCTCCCTCAAAGAATATACAAAATCCAAATTTGCCAGAATCTTCATATAATGATTATTATTTTTCTAATATTTTTCTATTCTAGAATCCTTGGATGAACTGACTTGCTTAGTGGTAAAGTTATTTTCGGAGGTAGAGAATAAAAATGTCCCTATACCAGAGTTTCCTGAACATCCTTTCCAAGAAGAACATCTCCGGGTACGTACAGAGATACGTATTCCAGCAGGAGTGTGTACCTTATGTTTCTATAATACATTGTGCACTTCAGCACTTTCATATCCGTTTCCCCCTTAAGTTCTGTATTTCTTCTTTAATTTTCCATCAACCTTTCCATGCTGAGTATATTTTGTATAGTTTATAGTAACGTTGTACATTTTGTTGCAGGACAAATAGTCCTCTGTGTGTTTGCATTGTGAATGGCTAAAGCATTGCCCTAAGTTTTACATACCTTTTCTTTGGAGATTTTGTTGGTATGGTTGTAATAAAATATATGTGTGAAGGGAACATCATGTGTGCTCCTGAGATGGATAAATTAATGAGTTGCTTTTTTATTTATGGATCTCCTTGTTTATTTCCCCCCTCAGCAACTTTACAAAGTGGTACCTATTAAGGACATTAGAAATCTTTATGTCACGTTTCCTATACCAGACCTTCAGAAGTACTATAAATCAAACCCTGGCCATTACCTCGGTCATCTGATTGGGCATGAAGGCCCAGGGAGTCTCTTATCGGAGCTTAAAGCTAAAGGTAAGTCCTTTGGTGGTAAGGAATTAAGAATTAATTTAATAGATTATTTTTTTAAAGCATGGTGAAAAGTATTCACTTGAAACTGGTATATATTTGTTGAATTTAAATGCCCCAACTGTTTCAGTAAGTTGTTTTACAATTTATTCTTGTTTCTGTGGTGGGTAAAAATAAATAACAGGCACGCTGACTGCTATTATTTCTTACACTGCCTCTGTTCTTACATGTACCTCTGTTCAGAGAGTTACATGAACTTTGACAAAATGATCTTGTCTGTCACTGACTTACAGACTACTGTCGGGTCCCTAAATGTTTGGAAGACTACAGGAGGGTATCTTCTGCTGTTTTTCTTTGTGTTACTGTGTTTCAAAGAGAAATAAATTACACAGTAATCAAATGATCCCGAGTTTGTCATAACACTCTAAGCACAAAATCGGATAGATCTTACTTGTGTTATGTTTAACTTGCACTGAAGCTATAGGAGTTCAGTAGCATAAATTTTTACAGATCTGTTTACGTAATACATTTTCTCTTTGATTTCATAGGATGGGTAAATACGCTTGTTGGAGGGCAGAAGGAAGGTGCTAGAGGTTTCATGTTTTTCATCATTAATGTGGACTTGACAGAGGAAGGACTCTGTAAGTGAAGCACTATGCCTGCATTCCATGTTATTCCTGGTCTGATGGGTTTGTGTTTGTGTCCAAAGAAACTGTGTTTATGGCTTGAAAGCCAATTTATTTTAATTAACTGGTTTTTCTTCTGTGTTTAGATCCTGTCAGTATGCTAATGCACTTAATCTAACATAAGAAATGAATTAAATTATTTCATTAAATATTTTAAAGTAAGTTTCTCTAAAAGAAAAGCTGTTAATACCTTCGTGTGCCACTTCTTCATACTATTTAGACCTGAGTTAAATAATATTATAAATCAATATTTTAACAAAAGGCATGTTCAGTGCAGTTCTCAGAATTAGCTGGGGACCTAAATGCACGTCTTGAATTCATGTCTGAAAAAAAATGTTTAACTTTGCCAGTGGGATTGCATTTGTGCTTAAATATCTTAATGCATCAGGGTGTAATTAAAAATAAAGCCATATATATTTGTTCATCAGAATTTTTTATTTATGTCGAACTGAGTGAATTATTAAGGAAGTATTTTTTCTTTTCAGTGCATGTTGAAGATATTATTTTGCACATGTTTCAATATATTCAAAAATTACGTACAGAAGGACCTCAAGAATGGGTTTTCCAAGAGTGCAAGGTACAGTGATTCATACTTGGGAGTATGTAGTGGTTGAATCTTTACAAATTTTTGGTTTACAAGTAGAAACTGATTGCTTGGCTGTGGAAATAGCCTTTAATAATCGTGTGGTAATTTAGGTTTATTAATTTTAAAGGTGTAGCATGACACAAATGACATTTACATTCAGAATATATTGTCTTCATGTAGATGTGAAATTGTTTTTTTAGAGCAATGAATGCACATTTTATGATAGAGTAATGAAGGTGGAGGAGGAAGTAGCCTGCCCTGTCCACAAGGGTTTTGCGTAACCATCCTTAGTATTCACTGAAGGTGGAGGGAAGGGAGGCATTGAGCTCGAAATTGAAAGGGATGTTATTCTGCCTTGCTCTTCTTTCATGGATCAAATGGTATAGATGAGATTGTGAAGGCAATGGGATTTTAGTCTGCTGTTCATTCTCTCGTCTTTTTGAGAGGTGAACTGAAACTTTTCCTGGAGTACTTCGGTTGTACACTATAGTGTTTGCTGCACTGTTCATGCTTCTTGTAAGACTGTATGGTTCCGTCTGAACAGAGCAAAAATGTGAAGCGTCCTGTTAGAATTAAATAATACTGCACTTCTCAGAATGTGAAATAAAACCAGGTTTATTTATATATATAGTCTCATTGGTTCACTGCAAATATGTGAGTAAATTCCTTTTTCCATCTTAGCTTTATTTGGTGGACACTGTTGAGTCTCTTCTGTCTGAGAAGAGATTCTGCAGATGCGTTATTTTTTTTCTTGCATTTTGACACTGTATACCTGTAAAATTTCTTTACCCTCTGCTAGAAGTATCAATGGAATTGTTTCACTGTCATTGTAAGCAAATATAAGATTTGGAAGAGGTAGTTCCATCCTTGCATCTCATCCCTGTGTCTTTGCCTTGCTCCTGAGGCTGTGAGGCGAGTTAGAAGAACTGGTAAATTAGTTTGAAAAGAATCTTCTTCTATTTTCAGTTGAATTGTTGAATTAACCAGACTCTGCATGGTTTCACAGGATGGACTATCCCTTTTACTTGCTTTATGGTCTAGAATCTCTTTCATTCACCCTTGCCGTTGTATTTGAAGAATAACGTGTTCTATTTAAGTGGCTAAGAC
This sequence comes from Neomorphus geoffroyi, assembly GCA_033558235.1. Taxonomy (NCBI): domain Eukaryota; kingdom Metazoa; phylum Chordata; class Aves; order Cuculiformes; family Neomorphidae; genus Neomorphus; species Neomorphus geoffroyi. Next base: position 16,928,618 of record JAUMJM010000016.1, on the reverse strand, counting down.
AGCATAAGGAAATGCACTTTTTCTGTCTCTAAATTTACCTTTTGACTGGCTGAACAAAAGGAAAAGGAAAAGAAGAGGGAAAGATTCAGTTCATTGACATAATACAATTAGCATTACACTGAAACCCTGTGTATTGGTTGTATAGAAGTTGATGTCTTTTCACATTATCAAGAAACTCAAATATGGGAGATATGGGACAGATACTGTAGTGCAAACAGGACTTACAAGACTTCCATGCGTAATACTTCACGCTGTGAGACTATCTGAAATCACTTGTGAGTTCTGTGCAACTTGAATATGACTGAAAACTTTTGCGTTAGGTGCCTAACTACTACAAAATGAACACAACAAAAGTCCTTCCTTCTCTTATGTTATAGAAAGGAATTAAGTAGCCAGTAATAATTCTTAAAATAGTCTCTAATATATGCTTTTCAACCCTTCTTACACTGTTTCCTAGGATCTAAATGCTGTAGCATTCAGATTTAAAGATAAAGAACGACCACGAGGTTATACATCAAAGCTTGGAGGAATGTTGCATGTAAGTGTGGGAGGCTGTTTTGTTTGTTTCTTTGGGGTTTTTTTTACATTATAGAAATAATTTGGCAGTGTGTTTGATTGTACTCTTAATAAATACAGATATTTCCAAAGGTCCTTTGCACTTCTGAGGCTTAGGAAGCTAATAATATGCTGCATAAATCTTAGTTTTGGCAGTCACATATCCTTAGCTCTACCACTTTATATACTTGGTAGAGCAAATTTTACAGTAACTAAAGTTATTTGTTCTGTTTCAGTGTTGTAAGACCTGTGTACCTTGTCATCCTGTGTCTACCTGACAGCTAGATGTTCTCTAGGGAAATATTAGAGGAATAATACTTTATCACAAACACAAGCACTATGTTTCTAAATGCTTCCATAGTTAACAATATTGAAATACTTCAGTAAGCAAAAATGTTCATTTTAAGAGAGCAAATAAATTTTTGACTGTACTAATGTGATTATGTATTGGTACTGAAGTCATGTAGGTTATATTAAGTCTTCATACTCCTTGCAAAGTTCAGTTCCCTCACTTTCACTGAAAAGGAAGATTTAGGTGTGTTTTTGTCTAGTGAAATTCCTGCAACTTTTATACGTGGCAGCCATTCTCCATTGCACAGCTAATGTCTGCATCTGCTGAGAGGCATTCTTGGGTTCTTTGCAGGAATTCCTGTTAAAGCTCATACCCCTTTTAATTTGTAAAGTCTAAAATAACAATCTTTAATTCTAGAATTTTTTTTCTGTTTACTGAAAAACATTTAACTTAACTGAAAACATTTAACTGTTTGAAGGAGCTCCTATTTGGGATGCTGTATCTTGCTTTTGTTCTGTCAAATGCATAAAATCTCTTTAACAAATGGACTTCTGAATTTTGGAACAGTCTTTCAGTAGTCTGTGTTTGTTGGATCATTCTCGATTACAAGTGCTGTCTCCAAAAATCAGGCTAGGAAGTTGCCAGCAGTGTTCCAAAGAGCAGGGTATGGACTCAGGGCTTTTTTTCCCCCCCTGCTTTTCTTGTGCTGTGCTTTGCAGTATGCATGCTAATTCTGATTCTACTATTAGTTGCTTAAACATTAACAGAAAAAACTTTTCTGGTTCTCTTTATTGCCTCTGAGTCATACTAAGATTATGCTTTGAATTAACCAAGCTAGAACTGTAGTAAATACTACCTGTTTTTCATAACTTGGAGAAGAACCTGGGTATAAATTAGCATCGGTGAATGAAATGTCCTAAGTTGTGTGCTTACCAAAAGAATTAAACCCCTCCTTTTTATTCAACAAAAAAGAAGTTTCTCTTTTTAAAGCACAGTTGGGCTGATCTAAGGTCTTGCTATCAAATTGTATTTCTGATTTGTCAGGTGTAGGCTCGATGTTTTCCATGGTTTGTAGTGCCCTTTTTGTGTCCTTAATTGTATAATTTTTAAAATTCCATTTAGTCTGACTGTCCTAGGTATATAGTTTTAGTCTGTTTTATTTTAGTTACATTATGCTCTGACCTTGCTGAACAGTAATCACAGAACCACAAAATGGTTGATGTTGGACTGTACCTCTGGAGATCATCTTGTCCAGCCCTCCTGTTCAAGCCGTATAAAACTAAAGTAACCAAATAAATTTCATGTTTGGTTCCAGATGGGGGCAGACTGCTGCCTCTGTCGGAATAGGAAATAGTGTAGACTTTTGGTCATTAAATCTATGTTGCTGTTGTAATTTTAGATTAGGAATGGATAGATTACTTGATCTCTGCTTCCAATTGCTTCATCTACGTAGCCGTTTATGCAGACTGTAGTTAAACAAGCATTCTTCAGTATACAATGAATCTTTTGGACAAGGCCTATCGAACTCTGCATCTTTAGCATTCACTTGGTCTCCACCTGCCTTGGCCTGGCCTTTTCTGTTTTCCAAAATCCTCTGTATGAGTTATTATGTGTTCTGGAAGTCGTGCCACTGTATTTCTGTGCATAATGTATGCAATTCAGAAAACCATCTTATGATAGTTCTGGTCAATAAAAGTATACCTATATGGCAAACTGCACATGCTCAGGTGACCTAAGCACCAGTATTTTTCCCTTGGAAAACAGATGTTTATCAACAAAGTTTTCCTGTCAACTACACTAATAATTTTTTAGAAGGAATTTAACTGTGTTTTTATTCTTAAACTGCCAAATGCCGTGAGACATTTTCAGTTCTATCCTAAATAAAAAAAGTTAGATTTAAAATTGTGTACATTCTATTATGCTCTTAGATAATTGAAATATACTTTTCTTTCAAGTACTGTAAATAAAAACAGAATTCCTAGGGAACCCTAATAAATATAGTGGTGTGTTTTGGGGATTTTTTTTTCTTTGTTATGTTTTGTTTTTCCCAAATGCACTCTAGTGAGTACTTGATGTTCTTTTGTCTTTAAAAATATCCTCCAGGGGTCAGCATTTACCATATTATTTTTACTTTAGTTACTTCAAAACAGTATTTAACTGTGGATGACTCTTTATATTGAGACATAAAATATTTCAAGAGAAAAAAATGGTAATACGTAGTATATAAAATTACTTAATATAGGAGAAATATGTTTGCATAGTCAGAGAACTGCTCCATCTTGTTATTCTTTAAGAAAAAGATTTTAAGACATCTGTGCACTTCTAACTTGAAATTACCAAGGTAATACAGATTAAGTGACTAAAAGTATACACTTCTATTTCCTTTAAAAAACAGTAACTTTTTCATTCTTAGTTTTTAATTCATCTACGTGGTTTTGGGCTTTGTCTTTTAGTATTATCCTATAGAAGAAGTATTGGCTGCTGAATATTTGCTTGAAGAATTCAGGCCTGATTTGATAGAGATGGTACTGGATAAATTGAGACCAGAAAATGTTCGGTAAGTTAAGCTGCAGTAATACTTTATAAGAAAGCAGATGAACTAATGAAAACAGAAATTCTTAGGTGTCTCTGCCAGCTGCAAAGTAAATATCACTGAAAAAGAGCTAGTTGTTCTATGCATTAATGTCTCTGCTCCCATTGAAAATAAGCATTCTTGAGTGCATGCAACCCTTCCTGTTCAGACAGAAACCTCCTTTCAGTCCTTTCTATGCAGAATGTCTTCCTCAGACTGAAATTCTTTTTAGGAAGGTACTTACTAGGAATAGCTGTACTGTTACTGAGAAAAAGGCTAGTAAAATTATCCTGCCTTACTAAATTCTTGGGACATTTTACATGCAACGCTCTAATAGTCATAATTTAGAGCTAGGTGTGCAAGTCTGTTAAGAGGATGGCTTTTATCTGCTGTATATATTTTATTTTCCTTATGGAGAGTGACAAAACTTCATGCGGATTAGCAGTCCCTCTGAAAAATACCAGTTTATGTGAGCAGAAATAGCTGCATCTTCAGCTGTTAAAACCTCTCAGACTTGCAGAGCATCTCTTTGATGTGTGACTATAATGCACATGTGCTTTCTTTGCAGAGAGAGTGCGATGCAGTACAAATTTCAGGGCTCCCTAATTGGTCAGACAAGATGCTGAAAGGAAAAGGGGATGCTTTTCTGTCTTGTGCTTTTGAAGATTTTCAGTTGTCACCCAAGTGAGGTAGAAAAGTGGGGCCGTAAGGACAAATGTACCTGATGTCTATTTGAGTACCTAAACAACAATAGTGTGTTCAGGGTGGGGGAAATAATACAGTGCTGAGATGGTGATTTACAAGTGAAGGAATCTTGAAGCTGTAGAGAAGAAAATGAGGGCAGGTGAAAAGAGAGCATATTAATTGAGGAGGAGGAACAGCTGGGTAAATGGCTAAAGAAGGGAGAAGGAGCCTGGGACAAGAGAGGGACAAGACATCATGGGGGTAATTTAAGAGGGACTGTGGTTAGCTGTGAGGCACTGCTACCTCAGTAAAGGTTGGAGAGAGAGGGTGGATACTGAAACTACTGGGGATAGTTAAGCTTCCTAAATGGCGTGAGACAAGCTCCTAAAGGAAACTTTTCACAACAAGCCAATAATTACTCATTCATTTTTATTTTCTTGAGTATGTCTAAAATCTTAAGGCCTGAAATTATTGAACAGTGTTAGGTATAGAAAGGCAGTGAGCCATGCATTCATGTATTTGTAGAGTTTATATATTTCAGCTTTCTGTAATTGCTGTGAATGATTTAAAAGTTTGGGCATGAATCTTCTTTATATTTGTATGACAAAATCTCTCATATATTCATTTAGTTTTAAGATGTATGGTACTTTATTTTGAAAAGATGGTATATTTCAAATAATGATTGGGTAAAGTAGGATAAAATTGGATTATGAACAGTATTTGCAAATGTCATGAGGTTCTGGTGTTTCTAGGGGTGTATAGTAATGATGGAATAAATGGAGCTGCCTATGTCAGTGACTTTAGTTGCCATAGTAATTAATGCCCTTTAAAGAAGGGCCTATATCTTTGTGTGTGGGTGTGCATCAATGTGTAATGTGTGTGGGATACTGCAATGAAGCTTGAATATATTGAGAGACATATTTTGAACAAACAATACTTAAAAGAAAATTTCCAGGTTCTCTTTCCTATTGTATTAAATATTTTTAATATTTTTAATGTTTTCTCATGTTGATCTACTGCCCAATGTCTTGGAAATTGGCTACAAGAGCTCATCTTTAACATAAATACTGGTTTTAGTAACTGAGAGAGAATATATGATGATCTTTTTTAATATATATAATATATACATAAGAAAGCTTAATGGAGTTCCACATGAATTTGAACTTATTTAAATGGTTTTAGAATTGCTCACAATGGGTGAACGATTTTTGGTACTGATTTAGTAAACAAGCTACAGGTGCTTAATCAGAGTTGGTATTCATTATAGCTTCACATAACTTTAAAATGTGGATATTAACGTTAAAAGAAAACAGTCAGTACTGTCTTAGGGAAGGATACCTTTAGTAAACCGGGTCTTTGTTATTAGCCAGAGAACTTCCAAGGCATCTGGTTGCTTGAGTTTTCAGAAATTGCTAGAGGAAATTAATATATGTAAATACATTTGTAGACTCTTTAAGCTTATCAGATGCTGCTGGATGCCACAAACCACTCATCAGTTTTGTGTTACTTCTGTTGCTGGCTATACCAGCCTTCTGACACTCCCTTCCAGTTGACAGTACTTCATCATAAAAGAGCGATAATTAAGTCATTCAAAAATTATTAGTGTGAGAAAGGAAAGTGGAGAATGCAGGCAGAGGGAGAAAAGCCAGATCTGTAAAATGTGTTCAGAGCACAGGAATAGCGGTAACAATTTTAAAAAGAATTTAGATTAAGTGGTGTGCTTCTTTCAAATATGTAGTAAGCAGCTGTTTCGCAATTTTCTTTTATTTTGCTTAATGTAAGTCCATATTTGTACTTGCAGTTGCAATTCTGTTTTCCTCTTTGTCCTTGGTTTAAAAAAAAAAAGCAGACAAGAAAAATGCAAGATGAGCAAGAATCTTGTTAGAGAATGAGGAAAAAGTTCTAAAAAGCCAAGGAATTTAGCCCTAACTCTTTTTGAAACATCAGTAACCAAGGAAAATAATCGTTTACTATTATATGTATCTCTTGTATAGTAATTTTGTAAGGTTACATCAGTCTTCTTGCATTTGCCAAGTGACCTGCTGGAGATGGGACTATCCTCTACACTTGGTAATTATGGATTTAGATAAAAGAAGGTCTTATTTTTAAGATGGAACACGTCTAGAGCAAATACCAACTGGAGATGATCAGCTTTAGTATTTGAATCAACTGGGGGGCATCTTCAGATAATGGAGATAGTTGTTTCATCTCAACTTTTTAAAATCAGCCTGTTCTGAATGCCGTGTATGTGACTTCAAATAGCGAATATGGTACATTTAGAGTGGAGAGGCACAGTGGCAGGGGTGTTTGGAAACTGAATTTGATAGAATAGGTATGCTTTTCTGTACAGGAAAGTCTCTCTTCCGGTATGAAAACTTTGAGATGATGGCCACGGTGTCTGAATCAAGAAAGCTTGTGATCAGAGGGATGGTCATCGAGTAACTTGTGTGTATGGGGTTCTCCATGTAATCTCAGGCTTTAAATTTCTTGGCTCTCACTCTGCTTTCTTCTAACTTGTTCTTTCTGTACTTACTTTTTGGATGCTGGAAGAAACGCATTGCGTTTACTCTTTCCTCAGGACTAACCATGTCTCTTCACTTGACCTGGCTTAAGAAATTAGATTACAATTATGTAATTTCAAGCATTTGAATAAAAAAGCTAAGATAAAGGGACTTTCAAAACTGGAATTTACCTGCATTTATAACCTCTTCAGTTTTGTAGTTAAAGAAATGATACATTCTTTCTGTTGTAGAGATTTTAGTAGGTTTTAGCAATAATAGATACAAGTAGGTTAGTTCTCTGAAGCCTAAATACACAGAGCTGTCCTGTTAAGGCTTAAATAAAAATATGTACAAACTAGACAGTGACCAAAAACTGATTAAATGCAGTTTTAACAGTGGAATTCATCAAAGTGCTGGCATTCTAACGTGGCTCTAATGAGGTCTGCAGTAGACCTATAATGATGTAGAAGCAGGCATACTTTTGTGATTGAATGGTGTATGGTCAGAGGAATGATAAATATATTGCTTATTTTGTGTAGAACTGTAATTTATAAAAAGAAACCCAAAACATCAAATCAATTTCAGATCATTCTGTTGCTTTTTCCTGCTTCTCTAATGATACCATTTTTCAGTATAGACCCAGAAGTTATGCTTCTGTGTAGGTTGGTTATGATAATACTGAAAGCTGATTTTTCTCATGTGTAAGTCCATTCCATTTTAGTGGGAATTAAATGTTTTTATTCAGGGCATTTACAGATCTGAGCTAGTTAGACTTCCCTATTTTCATGTGACTGAAACAAAGTATTTACTTATACATAGTACTGTATTACTTTTAAACACATTTTAAGCACTTATCTTTTGACATTAAAAGCCAAATGAAATTAACTAGAATTTTTTTCATTTTTCAGTTAACTAAGATACTTCAAGTGTAGTAAAATATAGGCAACATAATTTTATAGTATTTTTTATTTCAAATTGCTGGCAAGATATCTTGGGTAAGACCTCATAGTTAAGTGTTACTAAAAGTGATTTCATGGAATGTTAAAACGATTCAAGAAAACCACTATGAATTTGCATTTTTAGGGAGCTCTCTTGAACGAATGAGTTGTGATTATAGATACTAATAAAGGTGTCCCCTTGCGCTACCATTTTTTTATTACATCTGAGTCTATAGGCGTGTTGAAAAATACCAGCCCAGTAGCTTTCCTCCTTTTGTATTTGCTTGAGCAAATTGTATATAGTAATAAATAACTGTGGACTTGAGCTTTTAAATATCTATGTGTGTTCTGGCTATCTGCTATTCACTGATATTTATGCTTCTATTTACCTTTCTGTTCTCCCTTTTTCTCCCTTTATCTGGGGGGTTTTTTCAGTGGTGTTTTTGCTTTTTTTCCTTGCACAAATTGTGCCTTGCAATGGTTTAGTTTCCACTGATTTGGACTTTTCCTTTGTATGATGATTTTATTTATGATTCCATAACCCTGTTGGAATTCACCTACGCTAAGGATTTTTCTTGGCCTATGTATATTGAGGTACATGCATTCACAATTAGAGACGACTGTTCAATGTCTTTTTTAAAAGTTTAGCTTTTCAACTGTTATTTAGAAACACAGTTTGTTAAGAAAAAAGTATGGCAAAATATCCATACTCGCAGATGGTAGCAAGCATCCATATGTGCTTCTGCTTGACTGAACCATAACAGGAAATTTTCATATTCTCCTCCTCCCTCCCGCCCCCACACACTACTGGTTGGGTTTAGTCACTTAATTTTCCTAAGAGAGGAACCTTTTTAAGATGTAAGTATCATTTTCACTTGTTCAGACTGCATTGGATTTTGCCAGCCATCTGTGAAAATAAGGGAATAAACTTGGCGTGTGTCACAGTCTCAGCTGAAAAACGTAATTTTCCCATCATTTCCAAGACAATTTTTTTCCCCCTCATCATCTGCAGAATAGATGCTCTTATTAAAATTGAAGCCAGTGACTCATCAGATGAAGCAACTAAAGGGCATTCTCCTCTGGATAGTAAAGGGACTTTTTTTTCCTCTCTTTTTCTCTGAAGTGCTGTACTAGTAGTATCCGAGAGGGAAGAAAAAGAGAATTGATGCCAGAAATGTTGATATTGAAATTTCTGAGGGTTCACAGATGTTGAGCAGTTATTTCAGTGCAGTGGGTTATGTTCATCGCTGGTGATAAACATGTTACAAATATGGAATGTATGTGTTTATTTTTTAATTACGTTGTGTATGAGTAAGGATTTTGAAAATCATGATTTGTTCGTTTATTTCCCTCCATGAGCCATTTTGTTTGTAGAGACTTAGTTTTGTTGAACCCTAACAAATAACTTGAGCTTCTGCAGAATAATTAGAACGATGCACCCCAGCCATGCGTCTCTGCATATGTTTTTTTCGCTTACTTTGTCTTCTGTGGATTTGTGCGGAAATGGCTTTGAATAAGCCTGTGTTGCCTCACATTGGCTTTACTGATGGTTTTGAGGAAAGTTATAAACAAATTGAGGCTTTTGGCTTTTTTGTCTCAGTTATTTTATATACTTAAGATACATGTATTTTTTTCTGTTGTTTGTCTACCATAATTTCAAAGACAAAGTTTAAATTAGTTCCTAAAAGAAGAATTATTCCTTTTTAAGTGTAAATTCATTTTTTTGCAAAAATTTGCTTTAGCATGTCTGTTACTAATATCACAAATACTGTAGTCTCAAAGTCTATTACTTTTTCACCCGTAGAAGCCCAAGTTTTGTTATATAAATCTAGAATATAAGAGTTGATCATCTTTCCTGGAAGTACATTCCTTTTAAAGCATACATTCTCTTCCCTAGTAACACTCCTCTTGGATGTGTCACTTGTAGTTTCATTTTAGGTTTCGGGAGAGTGATAAACAAGTAAATTGGTATCACATCATAGAAGTTGTGCTTGTTTTTTAATATTGACCACAACTGAGGGCTACAGCAGTTTGTATGTACAATAATGTATATACAGGAGTAAATTGGATTTATGGTTTCAGCTATGTTTCAGGTCTAGGAATGGCTCAGGAGCCTAAATTGCACTGGTTGAGTTTAAATGTGTTATAAACAGGGCCTATTAAAGATAGCCTGTTAGCTTGTCTTGCTTTTCCAGTGCATTTCAGCAGGGTCTTAAACCATGTGGATGTTTGTGGTGCTGTAGGGCACAACCCAGAAATGAACAGCAAAACATACAAAGATACATCACGATGCATTTCAGTAACTGTGTTTCTACTTGGCATGCTGGTTTTCCTGTCCTGGTGTTCATTGCTGTTGGTGCTTGTATCTTGCCTGGTTTAGGTAGTAAGCATCAGGCAGGTGAAATGTCGTTTGTTTTATTTTGTGTGGTTGTGGATCTGCGCTTGAGAGCTCAAAATGTAAGTCATCATTCCAGCAGTGATTTGGGGTATAGGGAGGGCAGGAAAATTCTCTGAAGCCGAAATGCTTGAAGAATTCCGATGCTAATTTGCACAATTTCATTTTCTATATGTTGAGCATACAGAATTATTCTTAGCTCTTTAATTTTAATATCTTCCTACAGCAAAAGTTTGCATGCTTGGATTGTCACTGCTGCTTGAGTTTAAGAAGCGTAGAAGGAGGGAATGTCAAGTAACAGACATCATGCGTTATAGCATAAAACACCTTTGTCTTGCTACTCAGATTGCATGAATTTTTGAATTTTATAAGGATAATAATTCAGCTTAAGAATCTCTTTTTTTATTTGTATATTTATTTAATGGACAGAAAGACTTGGTAGGTTGCTCTGAAATTTTAATACACTTACAATTTTTATAGTCTCTTAGCAACTTCATCTGTACATGGTGGAGCTATTGCTCACCAGCTGTACAAGTTAAAATGCAAAACACAATAGAATAATCCTGTGGCTCATTTGAATGTAAACAACAATCTAGTAGATTTCGCCTTGTTGACTGAGCATCTGCTGTGCTGCAAGAACAAATATTCTCTAGAATTTAAGTGCTTAGTTCTTTGCCGAATATTTATTTAGAATTGTTCCTTTTGTATAAAAAATGAAAAAGATGTAACCTACAAACAGATATGAATTCATTTTATATGAAGTCACAATAAATATGTTAACCATTTCTATTACCATTTCCAATACGAGATGAAATATATATCCCTTAAAGGTGAACATTTTCATTCTGGTTTGGATATTGCATAACTTTGGAGAGGAGCAGGGCTTGGTTTGTGCATTTGTACGTTCAGATATGTAGTTGTTTCACCCTTCCTCAACCCAGAGAAAATCTGCATCCCTGAAATGTGACATTTGATTGCCTCTCTTTAGTGTAGATGATTTAAAATATTGTCTCAAACTCATACAGTCTGTGATGCAAGTCCTGATTCAGTCTTTGAATCTATTGCTAGAGGCTTTGTCTTTACAATCCCACGTGACTCTGAGAGGTGCTTCTCATTTATTTAAATACATCTGAATAAATTTGAATAATCTTTTGTATTGTAGATTGTTGAGAAGAAATTTTCGTGATACCTAATAGGAGAAGTACTGAAAAAATGTTACATTTGTAGTTTTCTTTATTCTGGATTTCCTCTTGTTTAGATATATTCTTCAGTTCAGTGAGTGTCTGTATGATGCTCTTAGTCACATGGTTTACTTTTATGTAGTCCTGTGAGAACCACAGAGTTGGACTTTGATCCTTATGGGTTCCTTCCAATTGGAGCTATTCTATGATTTAGATTTCTAATTGAGTATAATTCTGCTGTACTGACTGTAGAACACATAAATCTTCCTGCTGTATGTCCCTTCCCCTAAAAAAAAACCTAAACCAAACAAAAAAAAAGGGAGAGAAACAGATAGCAATCTGGAAGGAGAATATGAGAATGATAAAAAATAAAGAAACTGTTACTGTCAGATTATGAGTGGGAGAGTAAAACTGCAATAGTGTAATCTAAAATGCTAGGTCTGGAATAAAATTTCTATAGTCAGTATTTTCACTTATCTTAGTGTTGATATAGGTGATACAAAAAATGCTGTAGTGCGTTCATTAATTTTGAAGATCTCAAGGACTGCTTTCTGTGTTTTCTGGAACAAGAACAAGGTCTAAAAAATAGAAATTGCATATCGCAATAATAGTGTGTAACTCTAAGTTGTAACACTTTAGCAAAACAGAAAAATTAAATTGCACTGATAATCTGATTTCATGGTTAACTTTAATTTGTAGTTCAGTATGTGCATACTTGCTATCCAAATGTATTCTGTAGTTGTCCAGGGCCTCTTTGCGGAAATAAATGCATTCTAGGGGTGAAACAGAAACAGTGCTCTGAATGATTTCTCACAGTCTTTGCTCAGACACATTCATACCCAAGTGCTTTGTCTTTATTTTCAGAGTTGCAATAGTTTCCAAGTCCTTTGAAGGAAAAACTGATCGAACAGAAGACTGGTATGGAACACAGTACAAGCAAGAAGCAATTTCTGATGAAGTTATTAAGGCAAGTTAAAACTTCTAATATATGCAAGTGAAAGACAGTGGTAAATTCTTTGTCTAATATTATATTTTTTTGAGGAGAAAACTCAAATCTGCTACTCTACATAGCATGAAAATTGTACAGTGAGTCTGTTTAATGTTATGAGAAGTAGGGATCTTAGTCTTTAGGTTTCCAATATTTGTTACATAGGACAGATACATTTTAATGGTTCTAAACACTGGTAATATATGAAGTTTTTTGTAAAAGGTGCATGATATGCAGAGGCTACTTAAAAATGTGAGCATTAACTTTATAAAACTTGAAAGTCTCTATTAAATAATGTTAATGAACTAATCTGTTCTTAAAAAAGGAATCTCTTTACAACTACTGTTTGTAACTGTATTTCTGAAATTGATTTTTGCTACTTAGAAAGTACATTTTTCCAACTAAATGAGCTTCTAAAAATCAAAACTTCAACAAAGGAGATGGGCAAATTCTTATTGAAACTTGTTATTGTTCTGTTCCTTTAAGAGGAAGCGGCTGTAAAATACACCCTAGAGCTATATTGGACCTTTAGCTTGTCCATACCTATGTTCTTGATTAGAGTTCTTGCTTATGTGTTTAGTTTAATACCTTCATTTAGAGTTCACAGTAGCAGAAAAGTTGAGACATAAAACCACCCTCCACTCTGCTTCTAAGTTTTTCAAAATTATTTTAATCTTTTGACTTCCTTCTCAGAGCAGTTCATCCTGTTGATAGCCTACTCCAGCTTGATTTCCCAGATGTTTCTGTCTTTCACTGTTACCACAGTAGTATTTACACATAAGCTAGTGGAACACATTTTAAAATATTTTGTTACAACATAAATAAGTGTATATCCATTAATTACGCAGAAGTTGTACTTAGTCTCATTGTTTCTCCTGGTTATCTAGAAATGGCAAAATGCTGACCTAAATGGGAAATTCAAGCTTCCTATGAAGAATGAGTTCATTCCTACTAACTTCGAGATTTTGCCATTGGAAAAAGATGCGACGCAGTACCCTGCCCTCGTCAAGGTAAGTATTTTTATTTGTCCTGTTGGCTATCTAACCTTCTGGGAAGTAAGCAGTTAATTCCTATGTGGTTTTTAAATGCAAATTGTGTCATATTCAGAAGTAAAATAAACAAAAAAGTGTAAAACTTAAAGATATTGCTAGAAAGTCAGTAGAAAGTTCTTTCTTGCTAAACTTTGGATTATGGCTATTTGGGTTCCTATGAAAATTAATCTACAAACAACTTGAACTCTCTTTAACCCTTGAAAGTGTATTAACAATAGAAGTAAGTATTGAAAGGAAAAACCTTATGATTGCATGGAAAAAGAGAGAGATGTAAACAGGTATACAAACATCACTCTGATTTGGAAGCATCATTTAATGATCTCAATATGTTGAGAAGATCTCAGTTTTTCTGAATACTTAAAATTTACTGAAAATTACTTCTCAATACTAAAGCATAGTTATCTAAGCCTCGAAAAGAGATGAGGATTAGCAAGGTTGGAGGATAAATATGAAAAGTCATGTGCAATTACATATTGTGCTTCAGCTTGAATACTCAATTCAGGAATACTTTTTGCACACAAGACTAATATAAGTCTACTTTAGTGCGAAGACATCCTTCATTAAAACATTTGTTCTGCACAGGACATTTTAAGTATATACTTGAAGCAGTGATATTAACAGTGGAGGACTTTGAGCATTTGTTTATGTTCATCCTCAACTGAAGCTAAACCTCAGCTGGGACACATGCTACAGCTTTATTAAGTAACACTAATTGGTTTGCTACAGAAACTTGATTTTCCTTCTGTGTCTCTGTAGCAACTAGGCGATCGATCCACGCAAAAGCTTTACTTTAAGACATCATTGCTTTAGAAATGTATTTGCTTTTAGTTTTTTTCTTCTCTTTAAAATATGTTTTCTGAGGGGGAAATGTTTTAATCTTCTGTAGTTGGTGAAATAGCCATTATCTATTTTACCTGCATCTCTCATTTTCTCCCCAGCTGTATATCTGTGCTGTTTTCTTTTTATGGGCCCTGACATTTGTCTGACCTCACAGCAAAACATTGAAGAACTAAATCAGTAGAGATTAGTTCTGAAAAACTAAAAAAAATTAGTTCTAAAAATTAGTTCTGCTGTTCTGAAAAAGCAATTTTTCTGCTGTTTTATATGCCTACACGAGCTTACTATGGCCTGGGCTGGTGGTGTGGAGAAAGAGAGGGACGGGAACATCTGTGCAGGGACGAGATGTCACTAGGTGACTTCTGTTGTAATGGCACATCTTGCCCTGAAAAACACTTAGAAAAGTGGGCAGTTAGGATATGGACTTTAGCCATATCTCTTTTGATTTTATGAGTAGAATGTTGTGTAGAGGAGGGTGTTGTGTAAGGGACAAGACTTATTTCTTTTTGGCAGAACGGAGGTGGAAAATACCACACCAAATCTCTGAGCGAAGAATATCTGCTTAAAAATATGAAAAAGAAATAATAATACTACAATAATACTATGAGAAAGAATAATAACCCTGCAGCAGCACGGGGGCTGGATATAGATGATCTTTAAGGTCCCATCCAGCCTGAAACATTCTGTGATTTTTACGTTTAAAAGTTCTCTCTTGTTATGTATAGCAATTTAAAGAAGGGGTGTTGAGAGGATGTTTGGAACAGAGTATCTATATCATAGCTTTTGTGGGAGATAAAGCAGTAGCTGAGGTTGTTTAAATTCTTTCCTGTAGTGGGAGATGATTCTAAAAAAAAATGTGGTGACAAATCTTTTAACTTATTTCCGACTGGTTTTACTACTTGTTGTAGATGTGTGGGGTTAGTTACCAATGTTACTTTAGAACAACATACAATGCATTAATATTTTTTACTAAAAGCATTAAATACACAAGTATTTTCTTAGTCTAAAACATGTTACTATATGCTGCTGTAGTACTGTCCTTGTATGGGCGTATCTTTTAATTCTGGTATTAGCAGGGAACTGTGTGACGCTAACTTTATATTTGTCTTTGATCACTCCTGCTCTAGAAAAGTAGTTCCCATCTTGTTCATAAGCTTATTCACAATTCTGCAGCCAATTTCACTGCATGTTAAGGTGAAGTGGCAAGAAGAGTTTCCATAAGGATAGGTGGATGTATACACAAATACATATAGCAAAAATATGAATTTAAGGTGACAACACTAAACTGAGATTTCAAGTGGTGAAGAGACTTCTTTAAAAATAGTGTAATAGATGACAGTTGAACACTAAGTGACTGAACAAAACCTCTTTTCTTGACACAGGACACTGCTATGAGCAAATTATGGTTCAAGCAAGATGACAAATTTTTTCTGCCAAAAGCTTGTCTCAACTTTGAGTTTTTCAGGTATGCGATGTTAAGTATATCACAACTATTGTTCTCCAATAGTTTCTTGTTTGTTTGGAGTCTGCATTTCTGTGGCAAAAACTTTCTTGCATGTATTGAGGCTTTAAAACATTTGTCCTTACTTGGGAATATGCAGTAACATACAGATAGCAGGAAGGCTCATGGAAGTTACGAAATAATTGAATAACAAATGGTTGGAGGTGCTCCATTAATATTAACAGGAAAAGTTTATCTAAAAATACTTTTAAAATAAATTTTCTTCAATATTTTGCTATACTTGAAATATGCCTGCCAGTAGCACCTACTACATACTAGAGTATTCCTTTTGAAAAATGGGTGTGTATTTTTTTTAATTAATGACTAAATCAGAACTATTTTAAGATAGTGTTTTCTTTATGAAGTGCTCTTCTGCTAATGTGTTTAGGTTCATATTCTGTTTTAATTTGTATAATGCAAGTCAGTGTAAAATGCTAAGTGCTTAAAACTGTGGAATTTTATTTAACTGACACCAAAAACTTGAGGTTTTTTTTTTTTGTTTGTTTGCAAGCACACCAACTGTACTATCAATGAATGTGTGATTCTCACCTTAAGATGTGTGATAAAGTGCTGTAATGTTAATTATGGTCTTGCATTATTTCTGACACAGGAAAATTACATTTTTTTTTTTTTTAAAGCGAACATGATGTTGTGCCCTCTCAGTGTTCCTTTTAATTAATAATTTCTAACTTTTGAAATTGATTAAAATACGTCTGTCTTCACAGTGTTGGACTACTGAAAGTTAAAATAATTTCAGGAACTTGCCTCCTTTGGCATAACGAACTGATTCAGTGATATTTCTGGAAAGGCTGTTATATGGGCTCTGTTAGATGTTCATAGGTGTGATACTGAGTCCTTGCTTTGAGTAACCACTTGGTTTTTCTTGGCAGAATTTTATATAGACATTTTTTTCAGAGTGTGTCAGACCTCAGTACTGATGTTGGTACTACTTGGCAGAAATAGATTGCCTGGGCATTTCTTCTTTCTTTTGGAAACTACAGGGCAAACATTACAGCTGTTTAAACTTTGATGTGTCAGGAAATGGAAGATCAAAATGGTAACTGCCCATATCTTATTGAGAGAACAACAGTTGCAGTACTTTGCTTTTTTGTTCGTAACTGGTCCCTTTCTGTGTCTGGCCAAAATCAAAGAAAAGTTTGAGTTTGTTATATGGTTGTTTTCATTGTTTTGTTTTGTTTTGTTTTTGTTTTTTTTGTATAAGCAATTCAAAATGAACTACAAAGGATCCAATCTCCTTATCAGTTTGTGAAAGATTAAAATACAATAATTTTATATAGAACACACAAAAGATATAAATATGCACACATACACGCAATATCGTAGAATCATACAATGGTTCAGGTTGGAAGGGACCTTTAAAGGTCATCCAGTCCAACCCCGCTGCAGTGAGCAGGGACATCTTCCACTAGGTATGTGGTCACAGTCTTTCGCAGTTAGATTTGTTGTTTAATCTCAGTGAGCCCTTTTGAAAAGCTAGGAGTACTTGAGCTTTGCTGAGTAATGTAACGGAATGATTTGCCTCCTTCTTCCTAGGAACGGTTACAGGTGGAAAACTGACTTTGTTCCTAGGGTTGGGGGAAGGGTTCTTTCCCTTTAAAAATAAGATAGTAATTGTATATGCAGGGATGTGAGGAGATACTGACAATACTGGGTTCATAATCTCTAAAGGAAGTTATAAGCAGGTTTGTCTGGATTTGATGCTTAAGAAGGATTCTTAGTGAATATTTCTCTCTTTTGAGACTGGTCATGCTGATGGTCATTGGAGGAAAAGGTGAGATGTACAGTGTGCTTTCATGAGACGTGATGAAATTACCCATAGCTCTTGTGGCCAAGTGAATTGGTGATCAAAGCTGTCTTAATAGCATAGGTTTTCCTAAACAGTTTTAGCCTCAATTCTAGATCAGAATATGACGGCTATGCTGCCTTGTAGTGGATTACAAAAACGTGTTCTCACTTGAGACTACTTCAATAAGATAGAAAAAAACCCAGGAGGATTTCTACTGACTGCAGCCCTGATCTTCATGAACCATTGGAAGAATTCATGACCCAGGTGTTATTAGCAGGAATTGCTGTGTAAATTAATTAAGAGGAAGTTGATGAGGGAAATTTCTCCCTCAAACGTACAAATCCAGTAGGAACAATCCAAGCATATGAATCTGTTAAAGTTGCCGTGTTCCAAAACTGAAAATCCTTACATGGTGCAAGACCTACATTAAGGAAATGCCACAGTAAAACCCTCTGACATGGGACTTACCATGGAGCCTGAAGGATGATGTTGAGCTTTTGCTTTTGTCTGAATTATGACTGAAGAATTCAACAACTATCGTTTTTTTAAAAGGAAGCAAGATAAGAATGTGACATGCTATTACTAAAAAGTGGTTGTAAACTGTGCACTTCAAGTTTCCCAAGGGTTAGAGAAGTGGATGTTAAAAATACAACACTGAATATTTTTAACTCTGTACTTGCTACCTTTCAGTTTAATAAATATTTCAAGCAACTCGAGTTGCTCATAAAGTAACCCAATATCAACACTTAAGTGTTGATTCTAGCTGTGTCACAGCTCTGCTGGAAAGAGGAAAAGCTTAGACTTTAGGATTTTTGAAGTACACAATCGGCGACTGAGTTGTTCTGCTTCCTCAATTCTAGTAAAAAAAAAAAGGTAAACTAAAACTAACCATTTATTTACAAAGTTGTCAGTAATAGAAGGCAACTCCCAGAACACTGTTACAATAATTGTTTTGTGTTATTTTTGTCATTTCAAGACTAATGATTTTGTAGTTTTCATTATTTTCAAAACTCCCCTTTGGCCTTTGCCAACTAAATGAGTGCACAGAAGTTATAACTGATATGGACATGGTAATCACTCAAAATGATTAAGTCTCTATTCTAGTATTAAAATGGAAAAAAATATAATGAGTTTGGAGGAAGATTTACAATACCATAGGATTGACCTACATTTTGCTTTGAATTCAGTCTTAATTAAAAAAATCCAATATTAATTATATTTACATTATTGGGTATACTGAAATTGCTCAGTTTTGGGAAATTCTTACTGCTGGGAGAAAAGCGAATAGTAGAGTCCTATTTTTTTTTTTTTTTTTTTACTGACTTGTTTGCATTAGTTACACAAACCTAAGCCTTCAAAAATTAACGCAGTGGTAAAAAGCATGTCCTAGGCTAAGTCCTAGACCAATTTCAGACTGTAGCAGACTGATTCTTCAATACTTTGGGGTTTTTTAAGTGTCTTCCCATGCTTCCTCTCCTTAATCTAAAAGGAGAGAGAAGTCAAGGCCTTACTTAAACCTCCTAGGAATCTTAAAAATATTGTTGCAATGTATTTAAAAGTTATTGGCCTGTGTGTTGTGGCCATGTGATCTTTGTTTTACTACATTAAGGTTGGTACACGCTATGAAATACCATGCTATATGGGCATAAACATCTATAATAGCTTATCTCTGAATGTGACCATTAGCGGCTGCTTAGGGAGAATAAATGCAAACGGGATGGTTTTGATTTGCAAGCTGTATCCTGACAGCAGTTTTTTTAGATACTGCGGATTATGTCTGTGAAATAGATGATGAATTTGCATACACTTCAGAAGATTTTGAAATATAGTACAAATAACTTATCTTGACTTTGCAAATCTTTAAAACACACAGATACGTAGCAGTTAGTACAGGTAAAACATGGCTTGAGTCTGAGTTGTGTTTGGTTTTTTGAGAAATTTGCCATGCTGTTTTATGTGATCAGATGCTTCTAGTGCAACAGTGGGGCTTGTGTAGTTGTTGCCATTAAAAAGATAACATAAAAAATGATTGTGGTGTGAAAGCAGATATGCCCACCTTCTTTCCTGAGCTGATCTTGGCATGTACTGCATATTTTTCATACCACAAATTGCTGATCTCTTGTTTTTATAGTAGAAACTACTTTGTTTTCTGATAGTGTAAAAAGCATTAATTAAATTTGTTCAGTACGTAGGCTTTCATTTGTCTGTTAAATTATATTATTTATTGAGGGTTTATTCACTCCTGGTGAGTTCTGACTGTGCAACAAAGTAACTATAACATGTCTTTATAAGCACAAATAAGAGAATATCTCTGGAATCTTTAACATACTTGGGCATCACTCAAGCCATAAGCAAGATCAGCCATTATTTTTAGGTATGTTCTTGTTTGGCTTTGAAATGGGAATCCTTCATAATGGGATCCATCAGCATACTCACACTAAGTATCATTTCCTTTGGGTCAAACTTAAAAGGCCAAAAGAAACTGAGAAATATTTTTAAACTGCATATTTTACTTTCAACATTTTCTTCCAGCCCATTTGCTTACGTGGATCCCTTGCATTGTAACATGGCCTATTTGTACCTTGAACTACTCAAAGACTCCCTCAACGAGTATGCATATGCAGCAGAACTAGCTGGCTTGAACTATGATCTCCAAAATACCATCTATGGGATGTATGTAAGTACCCAAATGAAGGAAAAGCTTAGAGCCTTGAAATTACTTCCACTCATCAACATTTTTAATATTGACTTAATGGAAGCATTTTTATTTTAAAAATGGTCTGAGGCTGTTACTCCTTTTGATCTTGATTATTAACCATCCTCTCTTTAATTTGAATTTTAAGTTGAATTTTGTTCAACGATCTTTCCATTCATATTTCCATTCAAATTTTCTTCTTTTATATCATTCATGGAATTGATTAGTTGTAAGATTTGTTCCTCCATTTAAAAAAAAAAGAAAAAAAAAATCAACCCTAATCCAAGCTTACATATTTGTTTGTCAGATACCTACTAAAAGCTTTCTGACTGATGGGGTAGAAGACCCCCTTTTCATGCTATTAAATAAATGGTACTCCAGCTTTCCTGTTCAAGAGCTACTGATCATGAGGCTGCATATACATACTCTTCAGTCATGTTTCTTCATCCATTACTTTGTCACTGCCTGAGGTATCAAAGCATTTCTTTTGTTTTTCTTTTCGTTAGTCGCTACATTTATGCTGATCCTCTCCATTGCAACATGACATACCTGTTTATCAGGTTATTGAAGGATGATTTAAAAGAGTATACATATGCAGCACGCCTCTCAGGTTTGATCTATGGCATTGCATCAGGAATGAATGCAATACTTGTAAGTAAGAAAAAAACGCAGGAGGAAATGGAAAAGCTTGGGAGTTGTTGAGCTTGGAGAAAACATTTGACTTCTGCATTTCTAAATGAGATGGATAATGTTTTTTTCCTTGCATATATCATGAATTAAAGGCAAAGCAAAGTAGTGGGTTTTTAATCAGTACTGAGTGACCTGTTTAAGATTGCAGTGTCTTGTAACGTGTGCAGTGCAATTGTTGCATTCTAGTTCACATTTTTACTTGCTTGCATGGCAATCTTGAAAGTACTATTGCTGGTGTCTGTTTACAAAGAATAACTTTTCTGGTGAGTGAAACGTGACTTTGGAGATTTTGTTACACTTCTCTAATTGTGCTGTAGTGGGCTGTGGAAATCGATTGTGCGTGTGTTCATTAGAATGCGATGCTGGATATCAATGGCTTTTCCTTAGTGTTTGCATTTATTGTGTGTTTTAGAATCTGTTTTAAAGTGCTGACAATTCCTACTTGATAAATACTTACAGTATGATAAATTGTAATTTCTTAGTTTCTCTTACGAGATTTATGATAGAAAATTTTAATAATCTCTCTTGAAGTTCTGTTAAAAGATTCTGTTAACAATCATTTTAAAGCATCTTAGTAAGAGAATATACTGTGTGTTGTCTTTGTTTTCTATATGAAAGAGAGTGCTGCAATTTCTGGGTTTTTTTAATTCAATGCAAGTCGTATTTGCTGGTAGGATTCACTTAACTTACTACAAATGTTGATATCTATTCTCGGTTTCAAAGCCTGCGTGTGTTCCCATGGTCAGAGTTAATTCCTTTAATAAAAAACGGGAGGGGGCAAGGGGTTGCGTGTGTGTCTAATTTTCTTCATTTTTAGCAACGGTCTAGGAGTTTGGAGTTATTTTAAATATTATATGGCTTTTGTAGGATCTCTATATTCTACTATAGTTTCTGTTTTCACGTATTAAAATCAGTTTACTCCATTTTGGTATCTGGGAACTTCTGACATCCTTTTCTGTATCATGGGAAGTTTTTAGTCAGTAAATGTAACTGTACAATGTTGATACATTTTTGTAACATCATTGTTGTAACATCTGCAAGGGCAGATGTTACACTGAAAACAGTCACTCATGGTGACTGTTGAACATTTTGGGTTCTTACGCTAATTTAGGATATAAACCTTGGTCATAAATCTATTTATCATAGCTTTTTCTTCAGACTCATGGTTCAGATATGTTTCAGCAACTATAGAAGAAAAAATTCTTCCTAATGGAAATCAGGAATTCACCTGCATGTTGGTTTATGGTGTAAAGTTTCCTTTTACCCTTAATCAAACTGCACAAATCCAGTTAAACTCCTGGTTTAGATAGCAAATTTGGAAGGGTTTTTTTTCCCCACAAAAGACCATCTAGTGTCTTCATTAGACAAACTTTCTGAAGCTTGATGCAATCATATTTATTTTTAATCATTTTTAAGTTTGTGTGGGTTTTTTTTCTAATGACCAAGTTTACTTCATGTATACTGTCAAAAAAAGGTTTATGAATAGATTAGTATCTCATTGCTATTGCAAGCTAACTCCTTTGGTGTTTCAGCCAAGCACCATCCTGGCTATAAATTGTACTTCTGTTAACAGTGTCTGCTTTCTTGCAGTACTGCTCACTTCCACTTATACAAAATACTTTTTTGAGCAACAAGGTAACATAATCATGAAATAAGGTTAAAAGTAAAGTGGAGATATCTAGATTCACAACCTTCTTAAATGTTTTCATTGCTAAAAATGAGAAACCAAATTAAAACCATCTCAGTACTCCAAGTTTACGGTTTACTGACTTGACTTAATATTTGTAATCATTAAAAATCTGTATTCTGAGTATAAGCTTTCAGCTACATGATATTTCATAAGTTCTCTACGTTCAGAACTCCTGGGCAAATATGTGATATTACGTTTGTCAGTTGTCTTTTCATGGGTAAAAGGATTTTATTTCAGAATGAATTAAATGTTGAATAAAATTGAATTTAGACTAAGTGTGGAAAAGCTTATTGTTGGTTGAATTATACGAGACTTGGTAATTGTTGTATTCTTTTATCTTCCACATTTAAAGCAAATTATGCGCTTTTTCCTTAGCTTTCTGTGAAAGGTTATAATGACAAGCAACATATCTTGCTCAAGAAGATCATTGAGAAAATGGCTACTTTTGAGATTGATGAAAAAAGATTTGAAATTATCAAGGAAGCGGTAAGCTACATGATAACTTTACATTTTGTAGTAATTAAAAATTGAATGCATTGACTTTAATGAATTATAAGGGCTGACTATCCATGGACATACAGACTGAAATTCTGCGTCATTGGGACTGCAGAAGCTTTTCTCTTTTGTCTTTTTTGTGGCCACGAGTTCCCTGGAGTGTTTATATTGCATTATTTGGCTAAAAATAATTGGCCCTGGAATCTTCTTTCAGTTGGTCTTTCTTATGGTTGATCGAGGGATTGCGATGTTATTTAGTAGGAGTAGAAATCTAGTGAGGGGGAATCTTACCTTTACATCCTGTTACATAATTTGGGGAGGCCCCAGTGGGATCTAGTTATGAAAGAAGGGGAAAATGGATGAAGGAGGAAAGGACGTGTTAAAAAGATTTGCGACCTTTCTTCTGCCCAGGTACAAAGAGGAGCTCTGCTTCTGGGCCAAAATCCTTTGGTGCAAAAGTAACCAGTTCTTTACTTGACTGGTTAACTACACACTGACTTCTAGAAGTCTGACTTCCTTAATTTAATGACTGATCTATGTAAATGGAATATAAGCTAAATTATGGGTTTTTTAGCTTCTGAAGTAAATTTATGAGTGGTGATTACATTTGCTCAGCCAAACAGGATACATAATTGTTCTTCGGATGCTTTCTTTAGTGCAAGACAGCAGTAAAACAAAGGAAACAAGCAAATGAGATATAGGCACTCACATCACTGTTGTTGCGGAGGTATAAATAAGTACAGAAGTATTAGGCTGGTGCGGGGGAACAGGATGACTTCTAGCCCAGAAAGCTTGCAAATAGCCTAGAGTAGACAAGAGATCCAGGGCTGCAGGGCAGATCGCTCTGTCTGATGTTAATCCTGTGCTGCTGGCATTTTTTTGAACAGGGCCATGTTTAGTTCATTACAGTTTAGTAGGGAATTCTAAGCAGGTGGACATCGTACATGAGGTAGATTTATCATAACAGCACTTTATTTAGAGCTCTGTGTACCTAGGATACATTAGATGTCTGCAAAGTTTTATCTGGATGTAACAAATGTCAAGGTAAAAAAAACCAACCCCCAGGTCTGTAACTGATCTGTTTTGGCTGATTTTCTTGTAGTTTAAGATGTTTCTGTGATTGATTTCACAATTCACTTGAACTTTGTTTCTGTACTATGCGTGTTTTGTCATTTTACAGAATTTTGTTGCATTGGCCTTTTGTGTAGGTAAAAGAAAGACAAAATACAGAAAGGTCGAATCAGGTGGGGAGATCGCAGTTTTCCTCCCTCATGTCTACACACCTAATAGATAAGGGAGATCCCAACTTCTGCCTTCTGCATGGAACGGATAGAAAGATACATCCTCAGCAACTTCATGCTCATTATTTCTCACTCAGTGCCCTGAAATGAGTTACTTTTTTCCAGTACTGGAAGTGATCCCAACTTTCCAAAACTATTAGTTTGCACTTTCCAGTTCCTCTGGTAGAGGAAAAAGGTTTTGCTTATTTTGCAAAGGTGCAGCTTCTTTGGAGAAGCTCACCGATTCTTCTCTTATGCCTCCTTTATCCAGGCAAAGAATTTCCCAGGTGCTCCTGTGTTTTTCTAACCAAATTAGTCCAGGGAAGCAACTGGGAGCAAAATGTGTTTTCTGTTAGCAATATTCTCCACCCCTCCCCTGGACGGTCATCATAGAATGTTTATTGCCTCAGTAGAGCGACTTAATATAAATACTTACTTTGGTCTAACTGCAATAATTTAATTTCCAGTCATTAATTTTATGGAGAAGTTTGATTTCATGCTCATTTCAGTTATCGTAGTGGTTGCTGCTTAATCCATAGGCCCAGAAGCCCACATTATTACTAAGGTAATTTAACACTTTTTTTTAACAGGTCTAACGAACAAGAGAATGTTTTTGACATTTGAAATGGTTTTTGATGGTACACAAAGTTCAGATTACAAGGCTAATATTTTATGCTTAGAAATACAGTTCTATAATTTGAACTTGATTTTTTTGTTTTAGTACATGAGATCACTTAACAATTTCAGGGCTGAACAGCCTCACCAGCATGCAATGTATTATCTCCGACTCCTGATGACAGAAGTTGCTTGGACCAAAGATGAATTAAAAGAAGCTCTAGATGGTAATGTTCTGTCAGTTTTAAACCTTATTATTTTTATTTTCTCTTATGGAAAATGTCTTGTTGCTAAACCGGTGAAGGTACCTGTTTTGAACTCTGCCCATTATTCAAGTGAAGGCCCTGCAGTGCCAGACCTGAGCTGATGCTGGTGGATGCCGATGCCTCTGCACTTGCCCTCCAGTTTCTAGAATGTAGAGTAGTTCAGCCAAAAGACCTCAAATGGCAAAACTTGAAGGTGAAAGTCCAGGCAAAGCTTGAATGACTTTGTGGGCTTGAGCCTGAGTATGGTTAATTCAGTGCTAAACCAACACTGCTAAAATCATTTGGCTGTAGTTGACACATTGAACACACTTTGTAGTTTATCTGCATTGTACTTCCGGTGAGTGTACTATTTTGTTTTTCTCCATTGTCAGGGAATCCTAACTGCTGCTTCACTAGATAATAAAGAACTGTAGATAATAAAGAAAAAAGATATAATTTCTCTAGATAGTAACAATAAAGAATAACGTGGCTCTTACTGAAGAGCAGACACCCTGCTATATTTGGAGGAAGAAGAAATTTTAAATTAAGAGATTTAATTGATTTTAGTAATAACTGAAGAACTCTTTTCCTACCTGTATCTTAGTGTGTTACGCCAAAAGACTGTTACTGGATCAGTTTTGGCAAACTATCTTGAATTGTCTTCTTGGAATGCACGGAGACATTCTTTGCAAAAAGAGTATCTGACTTTTGTCGAATACGAGGGGGTAGATTCAGAATACATGTCCACAGTTATCAGACTGACACATACCATACTGTTTGAACTTGGGATGCTGAAAGCTGCTTCATTAAGGTGGGCTCCGTAGATGCCCTGAGCTGGTTGCACAGGGCTGTGTGTTTTTTCTACAGGATTGCTCCAGGATAGAAACGTAAACGTTTAGTTTTATAGTTTCTTGAATGATTGTAGGTGTCTCTGAGATTAGCAGTGGTGCCTGTGAAGTCAGTGACAAAAGTAACACTTAATTTTCATGGCAGTGGGTTTAGCTGTATGTAGGTTGTTCCTTTTTTAATGACTAGTGAATTTTGAAAAAATAAGAGATTTTCTGTTCTTTGTGTAAGTTGTCTTTGTAAGATTAATGCTGCTGAATGGCTGAAAATGGAGTGCTGGAAAACATAGACTCTGTGTGTATGAGTACTCTGGAATATATTGCAAAAATATTTTTCTGTGTCTTGTTTATTACACAGATGCAACCAAAACACCAGATTTGAGTTGAGGTTCTTTTTTTAGTCTTGATGGTAAATGCACAGTGTATTTCTGGAGCATTATAAACTACATGCTGCTTGTTTACTTAATGACTAAGGTTTTATCTTGGAACACCACTGGAATGATTGCAACTGTTTTCTCTAGAGCCATGAGTGTTTTTTTGAGGCTTTTTTTTTTTTTTTTTTTTTTTGGAATCTGGGTCAGACGGTACATGAATCCTAAGCAAAACAAACTATATGATGAGTGCTGCTATTTAGACCTGGAAGCTTTCCAGTGTTGCATTTTTAAGGAGAGATTTGTTTTTTCATGATGACGACTTTCTCCTCTAAAAAATGCACCATATCTAACGATAAGTTAGGTGGTACTTCATGTAAAAATGCATGTAATTGATTTAATTGTCTCAATATCTATCGTAGATGTCACTCTTCCCCGCCTCAAGGCCTTTATAGCTCAACTGTTGTCACGGTTACACATTGAAGCTCTTCTCCATGGCAATATAACAAAACAGGTTGGTGTGCTACTTTTCTAATAAAACAGTTTTTATTTAAAAGCAACATAAAAAATGGAAGACTGGTTTAATATGCTTAGATTTTAAAGCGGTTTTGTTAAATGTGATCTCATGATCTGATTTTGTACTTTTTTTATCTGTATGGGATTATTATAGTCTCATTTTTTCTGGCTTAGATTTATTAGGCTAAGTGCTGCCCTTGTATTAGTCTTCGAAAATTAATAAAAAGCAACTTATAATGTAAATATTTTAAAATATATGTTGCATGTCATTATTGTGATGTGATGAAGCTGCATATGGAATGTTGTGCTGCATATCTTGCTTTTGCATTTAAAAGTTTCAGGCTAACTAAAAAGATTTAAGAATCCAAGATCCTTCCAAAGGAAGTACTTTGTAAAAAGCTAAACAGACATGATGTGCCGTAAAAAAACAAGCGTCAGTTCTCAGTTGTGTCTTTTCGGGAGTAAAAATCAGAAAACATTCCTTCTGTATTCCGTTAAAATAATAACAGTTCGTATTTGCATAGGAGATCTAACCAAATATTTGAATATATGTACCAATACAAAATACAGTGCCTTTCTTGTACGTTTTTGCATTCTTTTTTTGTGGGGCTGGTATAGCAGCATTTTCTGTGTTATACCTGCTCTGTGATCGTTTACTAGCAGGAGATGTTATAAACACTGATAGCGACTGCTGAGTGTATGGAAGAGAAGTTAACTAATAAGGAGGAGAAAAATAAAAAGGTGGAGCCAATAGCATTGGATGCACAAAGTTTTCTTTCAAGGATGTCTCTAAATTTTTTTCTAATTTTACAGAATATTTTTCATGTGGAGAAATGTACAAAATAGTCTCACTCTTTTTCTTCCTTATTTCTTACACTTTTATATATGCAAGTCAGTTCCTTCTGAAATATAGCTGAATGACCAGATGTTTTAGATTTGCATGATGATGCAGATAGCATTCTTCAGGTGGCATTAGTGGGTGGTTATTGAAGGCTCCCACAGCTAGAGAACTGGGAAGGTAGGGTGTTATGCCCATAGCTGTGTAATGTTTAGAAATCATCTGCAAACATCCCTGTAGAGTTGTGAGTAGGAAATATTCTCTGTCGTTCAGTGCCCGTTATGTGATCATCACTGACAGAGCTCCGAAATTTGAACCTAGATCTGTAATTTTTTCCAAATAAAACTGAATCAGAATTGACATGCTTTTGTGATGGCTTTCAGCACTGGAGGTTTTTTTAGTGAATCTGTACTTTTTTACAAATTAGACCTATCTAGCTGCTTAAAATTCCCATTTCTTTTTGAATTAATTTCATTCTGATATTTGGTTTTTACTGTTCCTTTTATTTATTTGCTGTAAGTGGATGAATAGTAATCTAATCCTGTTTAGAACTTCTATCTGAACACATCTTGCTGTAAACATTTTCTTTTAATATGATGACATTATTGGAAGATTGTATAGTATTTTTCTCTAACCTGTCAAACCGTTAGACCTCAATCTTGTCTTTGATATTGGGGGGGTGGGATTGAGGAGGAGCAGGATAGAGTTTTAAAACATTTCTCGTGTTTTTGAGAAGACCACTTGTGTTGTGATTTTTGTGGCAGTATAGACTGAAACTTTGGCTTTCAGCCAAAACTACTTTGTAGTGAGTTACTGTAATTTCCAGTATGCAGACTCCAAGAACACATAACCCTGAACAGGTAAAGTTTTTGAAGTTAAATCTTTGAACTAAACTAATGATTTTTCTTTTTTTTTTTTTTTTTTTTTCACTACTTACGTTTTTTTAATTATTATTCTTATTATTTTATTCTATAGAATAAAAGAAAGTCTCGGGACAAGGAGTCATCATACTACCAGCATGTCAATGAAACGTGTGCTTGAACTTAACCATGAATTTGATATCTTAAAATTCCATCTGATGTTGTGTAGTTTGTTTTGTAAATATATATTGTATATCTTGTATTCATCTTTCAAAGTCTGAAAACATCGGAGTGGTGAAGGGAGAGGAGAAGAAGTCCATTGAACTTTAATTTCAAAAGCATTGGGGAGGAAGAGTAGTTAAATATGTAAAAAAGATAAATGTAAAAAACCCACAA
Organism: Neomorphus geoffroyi; assembly: GCA_033558235.1. Lineage (NCBI taxonomy): Eukaryota > Metazoa > Chordata > Aves > Cuculiformes > Neomorphidae > Neomorphus > Neomorphus geoffroyi. The sequence continues at coordinate 16,899,779 of JAUMJM010000016.1, read as the reverse complement.
CAAAGAAACAAACAAAATAAGAAATAACTGTCACCCCCAGTCTCTCACTTAACTTATGCTGTATTTCTATTAAATTACTTTTTCTTCTTGATTTTTTTATTTTTTTTTTCTCTCATGTCACCATCAATAATCTTAAATTTTACCTTGCTGTTCGGTACAGAATAACTCATGATCATTAAAAATCCATTTATGTTTTTTCTTGCAGGCTGCATTAGGAATTATGCAGATGGTTGAGGACACTCTCATTGAGCACGCACATACAAAGCCACTCCTTCCCAGTCAGCTAGTGAGATACAGAGAAGTGCAACTTCCTGACAGTAAGTTAGATGATGTGTTTACAATGTTTAATGCACACTAAATTGAGAGTCTCAGCTAATGACATGTTAAAATTAATATAACTGCCTTGCTAGGAGTTTGTTTCAAAATGAGACTTCAAATTATTTATATTTTTTAATTTATTGTTTAAAACAGTGTGATTTTTTTTAATAAAGTTTTATACACTAGTTTATCAAATTTCTGTTATACTTGAAAATGACTTTGATTTCATTTTTAATCTGTGTATGAGAATTGAACTTCTTGCAGTAGGAACTAGTTTAAGGTCCCTTCCAACCCAAACCATTTTATGATTCTGTGAATCAATCCTAATTCGCTCTATATGATTTATGGAAATAAGAGCACTGTCCCACTCTCTGCTACACATAATAGACACATCTGAATAAATTATAATCTTTGAGCACTTTTGAGTATTAATTGACCATTGACTGAAGGATTGTCCTAAATGACCCTTGCATTATGAGGAAAATAAAAGCTCTTACACAAGTAACTTTCTAATAAAAATTCTTTTGGTCTTCTAATAATTTTGTCTGATTTTACTTCTGTTGTGCAAAAAAACATCTTATATACATATAAGAAAGAAGGTTCAAGGAGTGGTTGGGTGTTACACAGGAATGGTGATATATGTAGCTATGCAGCCACGGTCAATTACTCTTAGCTGATCATCAGCCTGTGGAAGCTGCTGTATACCAAAGCAGCTATTGGTATTAAATCCTGCATTATTTTAAATGTTAAATGTTTCTGGTTAATTGTCTTTAGAAACTATTTACGCAGTAGAGGCAATGCAGAATTCCACTCCTGTTCCAAAAGTATTTGCTTGAGGAGAAGCAGCCAGTTTCAATTGACTTGCTGGTATGCTCACACTATGACATTTTGATGTGTTAAAATAGTCTTTTCTTGTTTCACGAGAAGTATGTTAGTGGAAATTCTGCTTTAACAGTCCTAAACCATTTATTAAATTACATTCCGCAAATGGTAGACCATTCTGTTTCTAATTTTGGACAATTAAGAATGTATGTTTTTATAATTTTTTGTCTTTTAGGAGGCTGGTTTGTGTATCAACAGAGAAATGAAGTTCATAACAATTGTGGCATTGAAATATATTATCAGACAGACATGCAGAGCACTTCTGAGAACATGTTTTTGGAGCTCTTTTGTCAAATTATCTCAGAACCGTGCTTCAATACTCTGCGCACTAAGGAGCAATTAGGTAAGTTTTCCCATAGTGATTCTGTATCTGTATACACACATGGACACACGCTCACATGCTTACATGAGACACGATGAGGTGTTCTTTCCTTGCTTAGTGAATGCCATTTAAAGGGCACTTGGTAAATGTAAATCACTTGAACTGCTGATGACTCAAAGGAATGTTATTGTGCACATACTCTAAATTGAGAAGAAGCAAGCATAATTTTTAAGATAAGTCTGAAATATCTGAAACCAACTCCGGCTTAAAAAGGAGTTTGGTCACTTTACAGAAAACTTCATATCCCAGATTTTTACCAAAAGGAGATGAGATCAGTTTCCGAAATTTTAGATCTTCCAAAAAAATCAGTAGTACTAGTTTGGTCTTTTCTGCCAGTGATCCTGCTTCCAGCTGCACTTGATGATTCACAAGCCCTAGCTTAGGAATACTGCTGTATGGGTCACGGTAGGCTGCCATGCTAAATACATTTCAGGCTTTTTAAGAATACAGCTGTTCACCAATAGGTACAAATAATTGTTACCTGAACCACTAAGACTGAAATCTGGTAAGGTCCTTCCAAACAGGATAACAAGGAGAGACAGACATTTTTTAAAAATGACAGTTTGCGTGACTGAAGTACTGATGAGGAAGAGTACAGTTCTTGCAAAGATAAAAGGCAGAGGAATGTCTCAGCATGGAGACTATGAACTTACCAGGGAGCTCGGGCAAGATTAGACTTTCTGTGAGTAAGTAACAGAATCAGTCATACCATACTGGTTATACAGATTTTAACTATCTATGTATCTGTTGTAAATAGGGCAGGACCCAGGTTATTGAGTGTTTTTTTGAATCTGCTGGTGGTAGGTTTCATATAAAAGTTGGAGGTAACAGCTAGAGAGAAGGGGGGAACCACTGAGGAGGAACTGTGTGTGTCCAGCAGTGTGTAATTGATGAATGACAGAGTTCACAAGACTTAGGAAGGAAGACAGTAGAAATACCAGCAAAATTCAGTAGACTTCATGGAGTTGTTAACAAGATCTCTAAGAAAGCTAAGGAGTTAGCAGTTCACTAAGCAACAGAAGTAGTAACAAGAACTTATTCAATAAATACTTGAGCAGTACAAGAGGGAGAGAAAAGCTGTCAATGGTATAAAAAAAGAGTCAAAATGGTTTAGGGTGGGTTGTTAGTTTTTGCTTAAAATATCAACTGTGACCATCTGATTTCCAAAATAAATACCAATGATCAAAGTTCAAGGCTTACCTTTGAAAATAGAAGATTAAGGTAATTAGAAGCTTTTAAAGAATTTAGGCATGCTGAACTCTACATTAAAAAAAAGCCAAAATTATTAAATCTTGGAGTTAAAATTCTTATAACTGAGGATTTGTGGATGAATGAACACAAGTAAATGCTATATATTTCTTTAAGGAAGGAAGGAGAAGTGCAGGGAAATTACAGATCAGTCAGCTTACTTTTAAATCCTGGGAAATATGGAATAAGTTGTCAAAGCAGTTCTATGTTCATAGAAGATATCTGAGAAACTAGGTCAAACTAACCTAACTTTTTTTAATAGAATTGTAGAATCATTAAGGTTGGAAAAGACCTCTAAGTTCATCAGGTCCGACTGTCCTAGTGAACTATGTCCTGAAGTGCCACATCCACATGTTTTTTGAACACCTCCAGGGATGGTAACTCCACGAGTTCCCTGGGCAGCTTATTCCAATGTTTGACTAATCTTTCAGTGAAGATATTTTTCCTAATGTCCAATCTAAACCTCCCCTGGCTCATCTTGAGGCCATTTCCTCTCATCCTATCACTTGTTACTTGGGAGAGGAGACCAGCATCTACTTCACCACAGCGTCCTTTCAGGCAGTTGCAGAGAGTGATAAGGTCTCCCCTTAGCCTTCTCTTCTCCAGACTTAACAATCACAGTTTCCTAGTTTCCTCAGCGGCTCCATGTAAGACTTGTGCTCCAGACCCTTCACCAGCTTCGTTTACCTTCGCTGCACACGGTTCAGTACCTCAATGTCTTTTCTTGAAGTAAGAGGCCCAAAACTGAATGCAGTATTAGACATGTGGCCTCACCAGTGCCAGGTACAGGGGACAATCACTTCCTGGCCCTGCTGGCCATACCGTTTCTATTACAAGCCATGATGCTATTGGACTTCTTGGTCACCTTGGCACACTGACCCCCCAGGTCCTTTTCTGCCAGACAGCTTTTGGCTATATAGATGGAAGTGGTGATGTCATATGTGTCTTCTTGATGGTATGAAAGGCGTGTAATATTCTCAGACAAGCCAGAGGCAGCACCTAAGTGGAATTTGTACACATTTGATGCAAGGCTGGAAAGTCATGACTGGGGAGTCAGTAAGAATAGGTCATTAGAGAAATGGTGTTCTGCAGAGCTCTAGCCGATAGTATTTAGTATTTTCTTTAAAACTCTGGATGATAGAAAATTGAATATACTTACTAAATCTTCACATAATACTAAGCTGGGAGAGGCTGCAGGTGTGTGGGAAGATAGAATTCAAAATTAGTTTGACATTTTGGAAACATGACTTGAATGAAGACAAGATGCAAATTGGTGGAAATGGTTTGGCAGGAGTAATCCGTGGCACAGATAAAAGTGAGGAAGTAATTGGCTAGGTAGCAGTTATGTAGAAAACAATCTACAGGTTGCAGTGGATTGGAACTAGCATATTAATCAGGAGTGTCATGCTGCTGTGTGAAACACTGGGATATATAAATGGGAGCTTCCAAGATGGATGCACAGTACTCCTATAGTGTTCAGGGAAGGACTTGGAAATACTGGGTCCAGTTTTGACATGAGCATCAAGGAACGATTAGAGTCTTTTAACAACAGTTAGAAGACTGAAATGTGACAAATTTATTACTAAAAGAGGGGAAGATGACTGAAAAAAGATTTGGGTGTTCAGATAAGTAAAAGCTGCAACAAAAAGGAAGGGAATAGTATTTTCTTTATACCTAATTGATAAAATGAGAAGTAGTGGTCTTGCATTGCAGCAAAGAGAATTCGGAGTAGACATCGTGAAAAAATAGTTAGTCCCTAATGCTAAGTCTAATGAAGCACCACAGAGTACAGCTTAATTTCTGGTTACCTAATCCTGATGACAGAAATCCTTTTGTTCTGTCTTGGTCTGCCTCATCTCCTCTTCACCCCTCCCTGGAAATTGTATTTACCTCAGTGAAATTAAAATGCTTTTAGAAAACAGTGGCATATTTTGTAAATCTGCATTATTTAATTTATAATACAAAATTATACTTGCCCTAAAACTGCGTTCCTGTCAAACATGCCATGTTTGGCAAACTTAATGCTGTAACAAGGGTTTTCTTTTTATTTGTGACTATTGCTGTTTTGCCAAGGTTATATTGTGTTCAGCGGTCCACGTCGGGCAAATGGCATACAAGGACTGCGATTTATTATCCAGTCTGAAAAGCCACCACACTATTTAGAAAGCAGAGTTGAAGCTTTCTTAAAAACTATGGAAAAATGCATAGAGGACATGACAGAAGAGGCCTTCCAAAAACACATCCAAGCTTTAGCAATTCGTCGTCTAGATAAACCAAAGAAGCTGTCTGCAGAATGTGCTAAATACTGGGGAGAAATCATTTCCCAGCAGTATAACTTCGACAGAGGTAAGACAAATCATAAATCCTTTAAAAATGAATGCTCTAGTTTGGCTCAACGTGTGTCTGTTGAGTGTCTTGTTCGTTTGGGAACAACTTAAACTTTTACATAGCCTCTGCATGCTCTAATATGATTTGTGTCCTGTAAGTTGTATTTCTTCCTTCTGCCCTGAAAAAATACCTCATTTGTGGAGCTATCAGGAGTAGAGGATAAAAGTGTTCCCTGATGTTCACCATATGATGTGCGTTGGTGAATGCTTCACTGACCTTCCATTCTTTCCCTGAAGGCTCACTGAGTCACAGAGTAGGTCAAGGATTGGAAGTCGCTTGAATGCAGATGTTGATGTTGTATATGTTCATACTTGTTGCTGTGCTGTTCGGGTGTCTGTATGGCATTTGTGCCTGATACTAGACTGAGGTGCATTGAAAACCACTTAGGCATTCCCAACAGTGCACACGTTCACATGAACCCTCTTCCTCTTCCCATTGCGCTGTTCTTTTGAGGAAGCAATGGCAGATGTTGCAGCAGATACCTTTGCTTACATGTGACCTGTTTCAGCTTGAAGAAACTTTTTTTTTCATCCATGATACTCTGAAGATTATAAGCTTTTCGACAAGTAGGGGAGATCCAACTTCTGCTGTTATTAATGCAAATGGACTGACAGTTATTTACACTGCAATCCTACATAGTATTTAAGTTTGATTTTTTTTCCCTTTTTTATCCTAGTTTGAAGATTTTTAATCCAAGATACTGAGGTATATTAGTAATATAGTTTTTAACATTTAAAAAAAACAATCAGGTTTAGGTACAGACTGGCTTTTCCTTAGTTTTTAATCTCTGAACTCTTATTCACACTTATAGTTTTCCATCTTCCATGCATAATATGCTTCCTACATAAAACTCACTCGGTATTCCATGACTTCTGTTCTGCGTTGCACGCACAGTATTGGCCTTCCACAGTAGCACATACAGTCTTTTTGATTGACAGTGACTATACTGAACTGTGTTAATAATGAAAGATTTTGAATTGTCATCTAGATTGGTCTCAAGAGAATAAGAACTACTGACAAGGTTTCATGCCTGAGTATAAGCAGTTTTTGTGTCTGATGAAACAGTTTTATTTTTCTCCACCTTAAGACTTCCTGTTTTTACCGTGATTGGATCTATATTATCTCTCTGGAATTTCTTGCTGCTAACTATAGCCATATTTTCCATATCTAAATCCCACTCAACGTATTATTTCCCTTGACTTTCATATCTTTCATTTCCCCTCTACCACTAGTAATTTTATTTCATAAATTATTTTAATATGACTAGAACTGTCAAAATCATAAATTCATATTCCAGCTTTAAGAAGGGAAAGGGTTTTTTCTTTAGGTATTTACATTTTATTATTACTTTCACTGTTCTACTTAATTAAAAAAATTTCTCCCAAATGTCAACTAATTTTCCAAGGTGTATTTTGTTGATTTTTTTTTTTTTTTTTTTTTTTAAATTTCCTGCATGTGGAACTTCATATTAATTACTTACAGCCTGTCTCACAGACTCGTTAGCTGCATGCATTTCTTTCTAGATCTTTATTACCAACCCTAAGAAAGCAAGTGTGCCTACAACAAAAAGCATTCCTGCTTATGCAGCAGTGATACAAAATGATTAGTTCATTACAATAATTGATATAAAGTGATGTAGCTACTGAGATACATTGTCCCCACATATTTTAAGGGTGATTGTTCCTTAACAGGTATGGTGTAGGCAGTGTTCCTTACTTTTAAATAAAAAGTATATTCTGCCAAAGTACATCAGACCATCCTGTTTCCAAACTGTGAGTAAAATCTCTAGTCAGTCTGCATTAGAACTATGGGAAGATTGATTCGAAGATAATATGCAGCAGCAGGCATATCTTTTTAGCTGCTAAATAACACAGAGTGCAGTCAGTATTCTTGAAGCATGCATTTTTTACTAAGTTCAATCAAATGCACTTACTGAAGTATATTTTTGTGCCAATCTTCCAATGACTCTTCTAGTGATGTAAGTACTAGCTTGAAAATTAAGAGTGAAAAGCGTACCATTTGCAGTCAATTACAGCATCTGAAAGAAAAACACTTTAGATAAGTAGCATGCTAATAACTAGCTATGATTTGCAGACTTGTTCTAATTTTGCTATTTTTGTGCAGATAACATTGAAGTGGCTTATCTGAAGACCCTGACTAAGGATGATATTATACAATTTTACAAGGTAAGTTAGTCATGTAGTTAAAATGTTACTGGGAGAGAGATTTAGACTGAACTGGATGTTATTTGTGTGAACCATGAAATCATATACTTACGCCTGTTTTAGGTGGATGATATATTTAATGCAAATATCTTAATAATAATTCTGTTTCCTGAATCTTTCTTAGTCTAATGGCAACAAGCATACTGTAAAAATCGTGGTGAAGGGTAGGGTTTTGTTGTATGTTGCTTTTTTCATCTTGTCACTTACTTTTCTTCCTGATTAAAAAATGTGTTGCTCTATGAGTCTATAGCCAAGCTTGGCCAAAATTGTAAATTCTTTTTTTTTTTCCTTCAACCAGAAAATGATTCAGATTATTTTGTGTGCATGAATTGTGAGTGAAACAGATATTTTTAATACTTTGTCCATTGTAAAATCAGCACTTTTTTTCCTTCTTCTCCTAGTTGTGCAAAACAAAGGAAAGGTGTAATGATGCAGTAATTGTACATTGCAACTCAGCATGAAGTTGCTAGATAGATATTTAGTGTAAGCAACTTAAATACTAGCCCTAACCCCCCCCCCCCCCCCCCCCAAAAATAGCAGGCCTCATTCTTTTTGTTTTGTAACAAATTTCATAGGCAATCCTAAGTCACTATATTGCAAAGTGTGCATATTTTTTATTACTTATGGAGCAGCTAATAGGTCAAGGAACACTTTGAAACATAATGTAGACATATTTATATGGAACTTAGTATTTCTACCTGTGAAGTAGTGTTGTTATGTGTATATCTGTGTGTTCTTTTTCTCTCTTGGGCAAGGGCTAATGTCTTTCAAAATAGTGTATTTTTTTACTCTTTTTTGAGTTTTAGTCTTAATACTTAAAAAACTGGTTATTATTTACATGGCACAGTGAATGCTACCATCTTTGGTTGCTTACTGATTTGTTTTTAATAGTATGATAGTGTGGCTGAAGATATGCAGCAATTACAAACTTAGTAAATGGAATTTCTGTAGCTGTTGTTTAATAAGTGATGACTTCAACAAGTATCCACATTCTGGTTTTGTAGGAGTGTATTTTTTTACAGTAATGCGCAATACGTGATTACCTGGTATTCCAGAGTAACCGGCTAGATTGGTGAGCTCGTCCAGCTAGGTTTAATAATGGTGTTCCGGGTGTTGTGCTTCTAGAATGCTGCCAGGGATTGAAAATTTTACAGAGGTTTTAGGTTGCATTCCTGATACTGCGATAGTTAATGGCTGAATTCCTGTTACTTCCAGTTTTTCTGAGTCCCAAACAGTACATGAATTTCTTAACTTGATTTTAAAATAACTTAAAATAATTCAAAGTACTGTACAGATGACTTTCAATAATATTTGAAGGGACATCCCAAAATTCATCCCTCACTTTAAAGCTTAAATTAAAATTTAAATGCTCTCATTCATTTACTGTTTTATAAATGTGATATCTGAGTGATACTTCCCACACCTGAAGGACTTGATGTTTTTTTACTGTAGGTGCTGTTGGCAATAGATGCTCCCAGAAGACACAAGGTATCAGTACATGTCCTTGCAAGGGAAATGGATTCCTGTAAGTATTTTGCTGAATTTAGTTAATTTGCTGTTAAAGCAAGTCAGAGACAACCATGTTACATGATACAAATATAATATAAGAAAAACTCAACTCTGGAGATTGTGTCTTTCAGAGGAAAAAGTATTTCATTTTATAGGTTTTCATTTTCTAGATTTTCTTAACCTGAATGTTTCAGAATTTGATTGGTGTTTGTGGCCAAGTTCTTCAGACATTCTGAAGCATATTGGTATTAAAACAATGTATCTTAAAATAGCATTTCTTTTTTCAACAGGATATTTTAAAGCAAACATAAAACTCTGTAATAGTCCTCCAGGGAAAACCAGAATTAGGATTTGCAGTTCTCAATACAATGTTTTTGGGATTTTTTCTGACAAGCAGTAATTTCCACAATCTTATTCAAACCCTGTTAAAGGAAAAACAAAACGCACCCAAAACAAAACCCACAATCCTCTGGGAATGTCAAACATTATATTTACACTTGAGGAAGTTAAAGTTTATTTAGATTTTATTTTCCAATAATCTAGATTAGTTGTGCATTGTAAACTATGTTGTTCCATTTTATAATTCAAGAAGGAAAAGGTTGGAAGTGTTTCTGGTTAATATAAATAAAATGAGAGGAAAAACTTCTGTGTTGTCTTGTGCGGATTTTTCACCAGTTTATACTGGACTTAAATTCCAACGTGTAACTTGTTGCAAAATCAGGAATTTTGAAGGCTTATCTTTGGAACAGAAATAAGCAGGTAGCTGTGTGCCTGTCATGAAACTCCTTCCAGTGTCAGAGTGATAGATTTTTATGATACCATGACAATTGTAGCTGTGCAGCTGAATAAGGAAGACTTGCTTCAAAGCTGTTTTCATGACTAATCATTGCTATATAGAACGGCTCTAGTACTTTCCCTGTCTAGAGAAAACTTTTAAAAAATATAGTAACTACATGCCAGAATGGTTTATTGTTTGCTTGGAATGGTATCTTCCCAAGACGAGGGTGAGAATGGGAAACAACCTAACAAATGGTTACTGTCACAGAGATTATGGCGAATTATTCTCTCCACATACTCCCTAGTCCTAAACCGTTTAATCTGGCACGTGAACTCTCTTCTGCCATGAAAGAGAAATTGGGACTTTAATGCATTTTCCATGAGTGCAAATGAGCATTCTTCCAAGGGTGAGTGCCCATTCTCTAGAGAGTAACACAAAGGAGAAAGGCTAAAAAGCTTCCCAGAGAGAGCCCCTCCTCCTGAAGGCAGGCATGCCGCTTTCTCTGAGAACAGAAAAGAATCTGAAGTAGTAGAGTGGAGGCTGGGGATTTTAGGAGTGGGAAGCACTTGAACTTGCATGGTGAAGGTTAGGGTTGAAATTTGAGAATGGACGTAGAGGGAAGGTTTGAGGAATTTAAGAGTGGAAGTTCTTAATGGGCAAGTGGATTGGATGAAGGAAGAAGTTTTGCAGGGACCAGAAGAGGGCATGCATGGGCATAAGCAGGGAAGACTTGGAGTTGCTGTCCAGAGTTTTGGTACATGGAGTAAGCCCCACGCCTCCACAGGCCCGTCCTTAGTAAAAGGTGTGCTGCTGTTGCATTGCTCTTGTTGCACAAACCACTGGCATTTACTACTGTTGTCATAATTTGAACTGGAAAACAGTTTTAAGTATTAATTGATCAGTAGATTAGTCATTTTTACTTTTGTATTCTTTTTATTGTAAATAAAATCAATAAAATCCACTGCCTCAGCACATGCTCTCAAGTCAAATCATGGATTAAGTTCTTTGTATTTCTAAAGACAGTAATGAAGTATGGAAGCAAAATGTCAGAAAATCTTAGAGACACTTTAACCTATGCTTTATATAGATACCTATCTCATAAGAGAAAACAGTTTAATATGTAAAAGGTACTAATTAAATTATGGTCCTGAATTAATTTTGATGATGTTAAATAGGCCCTGTTGTTGGAGAATTTCCATGCCAAAATGATGTGAACCTGGCACCAGCACCACCACTACCACAGGTAAAAAGAAACAACACACCAAAAATCCTAGGCTTTGTTCTTAATATGGAGGTTTAGTATAATGAAATATAAGTTTATAGGGAGAAATAAACTCCTTGAAATTCATGCTGTTGTGGGGCTGACATTTCACCTCTTTACCACGCATATTGTCATCCTAGGTAACAAGAGGGATTTTTTCCTGATTTTTAATTTTTTTTTATTTAAGTATGTTCTGTTAACTTTGTTCCTTCTATTCCATTGAAATGAAAGCTAATAGTAGTAGTTAACTCTACTGAGTATCTACACTGTGGAGTAAAATACAGATTATCATTGTCTGAAAATACTGATTGTAAATTATTGGATGTATTAAGTGCCAAGTGAAAGATGCATATGCATCAACAAATTTGTCATCTTCATTTAAAAAAAAAAACAGACAAACCCAAACCTAGCTCCATATGAGCAACAACAAAACCACTTATCTGGTCATTATCTTAAAGCCTAAAATATTGACTATTTCTGTCAGTGTGTAACCTGTGGAGGAAGCAATTTTACCAGTTCTAGCCGTGCAAGTATTACAGATTTCGCTTTGTGGGGAGATACAATAGCACTGGGCCCTTACTGGGCCTTAAATTAATTTTCTTGAAGAAGGATGGTAATGATTTACCTAGTAGGTAATTAACTTTTAACAATGCAGTAGTAGATCTGTGTTCTTATTCAGTCCTTATAGGTGAAACAATCACCATGGGTGGAAATTTCTGTATGAATTATATGGATATTTTAGCCATTATGACTGAAATATTAAAAAGCTACTTTGTTACTGCAAGTAAAAGTAATAGTTTATAAAATTCCTATTGGTTTTATGATCTTGCCTCTGATATTCGAAGGATGGTTGGGAAGCTCTGGAGTAGAATTTGTAAACGGAGAGACAAGCTTTGCATTTACTGAAGATCCTGCCATTATTTGTAATGCAATTACTGCATTATAGCTATTGGTTTAGGTTATCTACAGTAAATATGAAACCATTTATTTCATAAAAAATAACACTATTTTGGGTGATCCTGTAATTGTGAAATGTGAACCAGTAATGTTGTAGATAAGAGCAAGAAAGACGTGTTTACATGCAACTGTAGCAAAAGTTAAAATGAAAAGTGAGGAATTTCTCACTTAATTCTCTGAGTAAAGATATTGAGCAGACTTTTCTTGCGTACGCTTCTTTGCAGCCAAGTGTGATTGAAAATATGACAGAATTCAAGCGCAGTCTGCCGCTCTTTCCACTGGTGAAACCACATATCAATTTCATGGCTGCAAAACTGTGAAGAACCCCAATGGATGAAGAAATGCAAATGATCAGTGCTGACATGGTTTCAGGGGACTTTATGATGAACAAAATTAGTAAAGATCATTAGGATAAATGGTTCTGTCCATTATGAAAGTCCCAAATTCCTTCTTGGTTCATTTGACATTAGCTGTGTGTTAGGGATAGAGAGTATATAAAAATCAGTTGTGGTCATGTGTCATTTACATTACAGACAACCTGTTGAAAACCAAAATCAACTGAAACAATAAGAATAAAAATCTTGTAGATGCCGTATATTTTTAAAGTAGTATAACCCTTCAAATGTTCATTTTGATAAAATAACCCTCCAGAGCAAACAAAACTGCTTGAAATATCCCTGATACTCCTGGAAAACACCATTTAGTATCCCAATAATTATCTTATTGGGGGCTGGAGGGGTTGAGAAAAGTAGGTCCTTTTTGGGATGGCATCAATAATTTTTCTTAAAAATAGAGACTTTCATGTTTTTTTGAAGTGATATGTTGAATGATACTTTTTAAATTGATCCTTAATGCAACCAACATATTTTCTATTTAAGTTTTATGAAGACCAGTGGGGTGGGGGGGAAAAAGGAAATTTGACAACACAGTAGTAAGTGAGAGAATTGTCTTAATGAAAATAATGGAAGATGCGGGCATGATTTTAATCTTTCTATACAAATTTGGGGACGTTTTATATTAAAACTAGTAAAATGCTGGAAATACTTTAATAGTGCATATTATTTTTGTAATCAAAACTGTTGTCCCAGTCTCTTGATATTGTCATGATCTCGTTCAGTTGTTCAGTGTTACTGTGAATTGTTTCCATTTGGTATATAAAATACTTTATTTGGTGTCATTTTTTGTTTTCAGTTGCATGTGGACTGATGGAGAATTCAGTCTATTTTGCACTGTTCATTATGTCTGGTCTCAGTTCATTGAAGTACTTACTAGTGCGAATAAGCGAAGCACACATTAGCTCTTGCCTCAAGAACAGGTGAATGTCAAATACGGGCCCATAGTGCACCAGATTGTTCTGATAGAGCTGTGGAGGCCCTGCTTGTCCTTCGGGAAGGCATTTGGGACAGCACAGCACTGGGTTAGCCAGTACCGCTATAGCCACAGGGTAGGCTTCAGGTTACATCACAAAATGTTTGGTCTCTGTTCTTTTAAGAAAGATGCACAAAACCCAGAAGGCCCAAGAATCTATGCTGAAATAATCTCTCTATATATATTCCATAATTTAGTAAAATGGTAAAACAATATATGGTGTCTGATCACCATGTTTACTGACTTGGGCAGAGTGGGCTTGTGCTTGGGACAGCACCCAAATAAAGAAAGGTAAGGGAGCATCTCACTAAGATCTTCTGCCTGTTTAATGCATGAAACTGATTGTAATTGTTCAAACAGGATAGAGTGTGCAAAGTATTGAAGATATAAAATTTGCTCTTCAGGCTTGTTACTGAGAGTTTGCTTCTTATTAAAAGAACCTGAAATGAAGGCCCTCATGTGACATGCATGTTGTCATACATCAGAATCCTGCTATATTCAATAGAGCTGGTTTTGTCATTGAATCAGTGTTCTTTCTTACGCTGGCTCTGAAGCCAAATTAAATGCATGTTTGACAGGGGAAGGACCTTAAGTTGTTATTTGTCTGAGATTCTCTTCTAATTAAATAAATACAGTGTATTTAAAAATTGTTTTAAAAGTTAAGAGCACATATTTCAACATCCTTTTTGATAAATTTGATGATTGTGATGTAACCTGTTGCCAAGGAAGCACTAGCATTTTTTTGTAGCTTGAGGAGAAAGAAAATTAAACATAGTATAAGCCAAAACAGTAAAGTTGTCTCTGTTCACCACATTTTTCATGGATCCTTCGTATAACATGGGCTTTTTGCCCTCTTGTATTTTTCTTTTGTTTATAGTTTTCCTTTAGTAAAAGGATTTGTATTATATATATTAAAAGTTTCGACAACATATTATAAAAATATATATTTTGGGATCTAGTATTTAAACATACCACTCTTACAGTGAATGAAATGAAATGGCTTCTATTGTGTGTAAAAATAAATATATATATACTTATGGAAGTACTGTCAACTCTGATTTTAACTAATTATAGAAATACATTGGAATGACAGTGTATTTAACACAAGTTCAAACATGAATTTTTCCAGAAGGAAAAATGTAGAATTTCAAAGTTCTGTGACTGGATGTGAAACCCAGCAACTCATAATCGCTCTTAAGTGTTCTCCAGCATTTTACAGTTTCTGAGTTTGATATAGCAGTAAATTTCGATAAACTCAGGCATATTAATGGATTCATTTCAGTGGATCCAAAGCTGCAGTGTCTACAAGCAATAAAAAACTACCTAGAATACACTGTAATTCAATTTTAGTGCTTGTTAATTAGTTTATGTAAGAAACCATAAATTATTATTACATAACTGTAATTTTTGCAAGTGCTATTTTAAGCAGTTGGTGTGGAATTGGGTGCATGTGACACAGCCAGTATGACAGAGTGCTAGAGTTATTCTGTTTACAATAAACAATCTGAATTTAATGTTTGGAGTTCTTAATTTGTTTCATTTTAATTTTTTGCATACTGGTAATGTTACATCTATCAGTCTGTGCATGTTTATTAATATACGTTAATTGTGATTTTCTGCTATGCAGTTGCCTGGACTCTAGTGAGGCTGAACAGCATTGCTGGGGAAGTGTTCCCAGCCAGTCCTGGGGAAGTTTCAGAGGACTTCTTCAGTAGATCTGCCTCTCTTGAGTGTATGAAAACTTCATAATACAAAAGTAGACATACTTGCCCGAGACAGGATTTTAATTATCCAATCTGAAATTGTAAATTCAGAGCATTGCTGCAGCCAGATGGAATCGTGCCTGGTGCAGCTTTACAGTGTTGCTTTTGAGAAATTCCTTTCCCTGGTCATTTTCTTTGTTCTGTGCACACCAGCAGATTATGTTTAGAAAGGTTAGGAGTGAGCATGATTGTTAGAACAGTGAATAGTGACAGTTCTAAACCCTGACAGCATAAAGATACCAAGTCAGGAGGTGCTTCTGCTGTTCTGATGGGGCTTCTTGCCGTAATATCTGACAGTGCAACATTAAGTGGCTGTGGCATTGGAAGGGGTGGTTGGTACTCTCCATGGAGAAATAAAATGCCTGCAGTCCACCTGGAAAATTATTTGTCCTCAACATCAGGGCTGTCTTTCTCTACTCCCAGCTGTTAAGGACTGGTGACATTGGCTTTATTGTCTTTTGCAAAAAATCAAGCTATCCAAATTTACTTCCGTTATTATTATTAGCCATAAAAAATGCTCAAGCTTTTTCACAATATTGGTTAAGTGCTTGGATATGAACAGCCCATATTGATGATGTGTTTTACAGCGTAGTTATGTGTGCAGGGAAAGCATTACACGCCTTTTTAATTTCACCTAATTTTCTAGCTCTTATTTTAACACAAGTTCAGTGAGTTTTAGTCTGCTTTCTCTCCACCGTTTAACTGGTTAGTGTTCTTTTTCTGTAGCTCCACTGTAAAGTGAAAAATCAGTATCTTCTACACCTTTCTTCATACGTTTTTTTCCCGTATTTTTTCAGTAGCTACCACTGAACCGATACGGTCACCTACAGTGGCGCCTGGATCCTTCCCTTGATCTGGTACCTAATTGGATATTCTAACCCAGCTCTGAAATACTTTGTTTTCAAGTCAGTTTTTAATATTGCTACTGCAAGCTGCACAATACAAGGCGCACATCTGTGCTGTTTTAAAGAAGAGATCAGAAACTCTTTCTTACCTTGCCTTTCTTACCTTGCTTGTAATTTCAGAAGAAGCCTGGCCTGTGTAGATTCTGCTGAAAGGCTTTTATTTGAGACATTCTAGAGTGTACTTACCATTCAAAGAGTATGCTTGTAACTTGCAGTATGTGCTGTTGGTGGAATATAGTGCTAATAGCATATGAAATCTGAATTGCAGTTCAAAGAAAGAAAGTGTGTGTTCAGGCCAAAGGCACAGCAGGAGGGGAAACTCAAGCATCTAAACAAAAATTAAGATTGAAAATATTTATGGCTTCTTTATTTAATATTTCTAAGCCACCCTCAGGCTGTTAACTAAAAGTGCAGCACTAAAGGATGTCGACACCACACTGCTGAGCATTTGCTGCTGGTTTCAGGATTCCCTCATTACTGATGCAATGCAAAATTCTGAATTAAATTTGTCAAGCGTTTGTGCAGTGGATGAGGGAGGATGCACAGCTCCAAGTGGACTTCAGGTTACTGTTGCACTGAGCAAGGAAGTGACCAGACGTAGCCAGTCGGAAGCTCTAGTAAAAGGCATCTGAGTTTAAATCCTACATCTTTTTGAGGATTCACCAGCATGTATGTTAGACATGCTTCCTTCTGTTTCAGAATTCCATTACAGGTTTTCACTGCCAGCTCAGTTTCCCTTTCAAGAAGGGGAGAGAGGAATCATGGTACTTTCTAGCATCTGCCAAAGATACATAAACTTTTCACTGGAGCAGCAGCTGGAACTCACGACCCCCTTCCAGCCCTCCCCTCCACTTGTACACAGAACTGGGTGTCCCATGGTAGGTGTGGGCTCATACATGCTTGTATTCTGGTGGTGAACGCTTACTCTACAAAGTTAGAACAGGTTCAGCAGAGGGAATGAGGAGATCCCCAACCTCCTGAGAAGTGGGGAAGATGGACTAGAGAAAATACTAATAGTAGATGGAAATGAAGTTGATTTTTCGGTAACTTACACCAACTGCTTAGTTGTAGCATAGAAGAACATACTTTTTATTTGGAGTCTGTTGTAAAGGATGAGCTCCTCTCATGGGAGAAATAGAAGGAGACCTGGTCATGGATTTCAGGGAGACATGAGATCAGTACTAATGCATTTTACCTAGTTAGGGCTGAGTCAGTTTAGAGCGTGTGCAAAAATGCTGAGACTTGTTGTGTGCCAAACCTTCTGCAATACCGGGGGGGGAAAAGTGTTCCTTACGACAACTTACTGCAAGTGAGGTTCTCAGTTTTGACTGAGATAGCAGTGTCTTTCATTGGCACGTATCTGCTAAGGGTGAAGCTTCAGGAATCCAAAAAAAAGATCTATGCAGCTAATTCTTCCATCTTCACAGATTGAATCAGTATTCATTTGCAGATAAAATGGTAGGAAGAGAAAGTAATTGTGACAATTCTGCCGCATTAAATATATTTTAAGAACACAGGAATCTGTACATATAACTGGATCTGGCATCTCCACACTCTGATTGTTTTAGTTCTGATACTCTTTCTCTCATCTTCAAAGGCAGAGACTTCTGCTGTTCATCTCGCATTGCATCACATCTTGCTGTCCCAGGTGAGATGAGAGTACTGCCGTTGTCCCATCAGCCAAAAGTGTCACTGATGTCCCTTTAGCACTGGCATGCACCACCTCTGGGCTGCATGCATGTTCTAGGATATTTTTTTCTATGATTAGAACTAACCTAATCTTGGCAAGCTCTATCTATAAAATTATACAAAGATGGCATCTACAGTATGTCTAGGCCTGGAGAACCACACCACGCTGCTTTGGAAACTCAGCAAAGTGGGAGATGTAGGCAAGTAGAACTATTTCAGAAACAATTTGAAAACAGGTGCTATTCAACTGCAGGAGGAGACTGATCTGCTGTTGTATGCACAATGTGATCTTATTGCTGTGAGTAGTCTAATAAAAAATGTACTTTATGCAGCCTTTTCCTGAAAACAGGCATATTTAAGAGTGGAATAGCTTGTAGGCTTTGTGTAACTTCAAGAATGCATATGCAAAGAATGCTTGTAGTTTGGATTTTCCACTTGAATTTAAATGTCAGTAATCACTAGTTTAAAGATGTTATGAATGTGAAAATACAAAAGATTGTATTAAGCTCAGTGTAAAAATGTAAGAGTGAGCTGGGGTGCGTGCCCGCACTACGAGCCACTTAATAAAGGTAATGTTGCAATGGAAGATAATGCATATAAGTTGAAAGCAACAAGTTGCATGCCATTTTGCACTTCTTGTCTGATAATCATGTCTATCTGTCATGTCATTGTGTATAAAGTATAAATTCCTGTGAAAAGGCATTGTGTTATGTCTGTCTGTAAACTACCAATGCACAACTGTGGCACTGTATAGCTAATAATATGTATTAGGCTTTTTTAAATGTTGAATTGAGTAATTATGAGTGCGTACAAGACCTTATTTTCAGGACAACTTGCAGTGTCTGAACAGCCTAAGTTTCTCTGACCTTTTAAAGCAACAGAATAAAAGGTAGCAGAATGTCTCATTAATTTTATTAACTCTCTATTCTCTACTAAACAGACACAAAAAAAGGCAGTTGAGATAATTTGGAGATTAAACCCTAACTAAATACTTAAGCTGGCCTGACAGTTGGAGTAAATGTGTTGCCTTGTAGTATGTTGATAGCCCTAGATTATAAAATGGGTGTTCTCTTACGATGGTTTTTGCTTAAGTTCTGGCTAGTCATTTAAAATAAATAGTGTTGGAATAGCCTAATAGTTCTGGAATTATTGTAACATTCAGGGTTTTTTTTCTTTAATTTGAGATCTAGATTTAGATTCTCAGCCTTGTATTGAAAGAACATTGAACAGAGTCTTATAGTTCTGTATCTTGCTGGATTGACCTTTAATTTAGCAGTGATGTTAGAGATATGTGACAGAGATCTGTTAGAAAGATGCCAGAGGAGCTGCCTTGCTATTCCCCAGGAATTGCCAAACACCATGCAAGCAAAGATGAACCTCAAGATAACACCTACTGACACTTGTGAAGTATGCATTTGCAATGTAATTAGCCTACCATGTTTTCTTCGCTGAAGTAAATAATACACCTTCCAAAACTGTGTGGAAAGATTTAATAAATCTGGTTGCCCAGCAGTGCAGGAAGAGGTGATTGTTCAGAAAATGGACTTCACAAAATCAAAAGCAAGTGTAGATGCGTGTGTGGGATTAAAGCAGGCTATAAGGGATAGTACAATCCATGAGCTTAAAGTGGTTTACCTCTTCTGGTAGTTTCTGGGTCATGGAGAATGCTGACGTGTCCTCATACGTGATACCAGAAAAGTACTGGCGATCGCGTATGCAGTCCTGCTAGGCTGGCATTGCAGGAGAGAGACTGCACCGTTCGGAGAGGTGTAATGGGAATGGATGGCACGACAGTGTCCACAGACCAACAGCAGCTCTTAGATATAGAAAGCTGAATTGCTAGTGTTTCTTCCTTGTCCTGAAAAGTATGAATGGCCAAAGCTGTTGGGAGAGAGATCCCCACTTTGTTGGCCCCTTGCAGTCTCAGATGTGTTGGGCAAACAATGCAAGTTCTGTGCTTGAGCAGCAGCTACAGCAGATCAGATCTCTCTACTCAACGGTTTTTCTTTCGCTTTGATTTAATATTAAATGTTACTGCCTTTTCCTGGTCAGAAGGGACGTTTAAGTCTCTCTCCTCTTTTGCAGTAATTACAGCACGCTATTAGTGCTATTTCCAACCAGTTAACCTGTGTCTCCGGGCACGGGCTATGCACATGTATTGGAAATTACCTGTAGCATCTAGGCCCTCAGCTTTGGAATGAGCAACACAGCAGAACCGGGTCATTTATTTATGGTGATGCAAGACTTCAGTTTGATTTTTTGGTACCTTGCTGATTCTTCAGAGCTGGCACTTAGCAAAGTATTTTTTTGACCTGGGAAGTCAAGCAAGAATGGCTGAAATGACAGTAAATATTGAACTCTTCAGTGCCATTTTTACAGTAATGAATTTTAGAGTAGGATTGTATCCTTAATTTGTAGAGGAATATTCAGGTTTATGATGTAGTCGTGCATATTCAATCATTACTTCCTGCTGCTTCACCAGGCTGGGGTAAGGGAAGGCCAGGAAAGGAAGAACTGAATCGTCGCTGTTGTTGTTAGGTTTTCTTATGTTTCAAAGTTTAAAGAAAATGTGCTATGCAAGAAATCATATCTTAATTTGTAGAAAGTGTCATGTTTTTAAAAAAGGTACACTGTAATTTTTTTAATGTAAAGTTCAATTTTCATTGCTTGGAAAACAGCGCATACTTCCAAAAAACCCCGTCAGCTTAAACAGTTCACCATGAAACAAACGGCTTTTGTGGCATCTTTCCTGCACACTGTAACTAAAATTCCTCTTGGTGCTATATGGTACAACATTCGCTGTTGTTCCCTGTAACCATGTAAAGAGTTGTGCATCTCCTCTTTATGCATGCAGGTGATTTTCTTCATTCCGCTGAGGAAGAACGATGTCTGTACGATGCTACAGATAAAACCATAAAACTTAAAAATGCTTCATTGGAGAAAATAAATCACTTTTAAATTGCAGAGATGGTCCAGATGTGTATTTTATAAGGAGCAAGACTGCATGAAGGCTTTATCTTCACCAGTTTAGCGTCTCATTAGGTGTCCTGTGGCCTAGAACTGCTTTCCAAGGGCACTCCAAGCTGGTGGTGGTGATGGTAGCCCCGTTCTCACAAGGAGCAAGGAGAAGGGGGCTACTGTCACCACGTGGAGGCACTGTGATGTGATGAGAGAGAGGCCGGGCCTGTGCTGCCTGAGGGCGGAGGGCGCCTGTCCTGCTGGCTGGGACCTGTGTGGGAGCTGGGGATATGTGGAACAAGGTAGTGGCACGGGAGGCAGCCAGGCCGTGGAGTGCCACAGGCTGCTTCACCTCACAGCTGCCTCTTCTTTTTTAAGGGGATGGGGATGTCCATGAATTAATAGGGAGTTGATTCGCAGCAATGAGTGGAGCTGCAGCTTTGCTGTGCGCTGAGCATGAGACTGAATGATGCCGGTCCTTCTGAGGAAAAAACCCCACATATATATTAAAAAAAAATACAAATATAGATCAGGTCTCTGGCATCACGAGTGGAATTGCCTAAATTCATCAGCACAGCAGACCCCTGGTGCTGCTTGCTCCCCAGCCACAGCCCTGGGGAAGTTTGTCCTTGTGGGGTGCTTTCCACTGTAGTAACAGGCACCCCAGGGAAACTGGAAACAAGCAGCAATTTTGCCTTTGAAGCAAGTTTCAGAGAGGCTTACGGGGTACTGTGGAAAAGAGCAAACGGCCACAATCATAGATGGATCCTTTCACCAAAGAGGGCAGAAATAAGGCTGCGTAGGCCACCATGGTAGTGGTATTCCCAAGGATTTGGCATCAGGGGCTCGGCAGTGAAGTGCTGGTAGCACAGACATTGGGGTGTAATCGCCTGGCGTTCAAACAAACGAAAAGTGAAACTGAAAAGAGGGGAGCAGCCTTGATTTTGTGTTTTTGTGGTGCTACAAGACACGTGTTATCTCATGGGGGAGAGCCATGGGATATGTCACGTGCCGGCTGTGCCAGCAGGGAGGATGTGTGTGTCTGTGCTATAAATTCATGTCACTGACATTTCCAGGTGCTGGAGAGCTGAAGCATGCACACTGCTCCAGCCTCTGATGGTGACAGACCTCTGTGTCGTCTTCCTGACCATCCTTTCCCTCCTCTGTCTAAGGATCCACATCCTTCTCTCCTGGCAGTCTCAGTCCCCACCTCCTTCATCCAGTCTGTGATCTGCTAGCCCCGAGCTCTCTGGTGCCTCCCAGGTTTTTACCCATTTTTCTCAGTGACTACTGAGTCTCCAGCCTTTTTGTCCTTTATTCAGTACAGCTGTTGCTGAATCCACACTTTATGTTTTGTCTTTGAGTAGGGCAGGCTGAGCAGGGGTGGCATTGAGAGCTCTGGAGGACAGGCTTTCCATAGTGCACTGCAGGTAGTAATAAGGTGCCAAGACCAATTTCTTCTCTTAATCTGCCCTTTACATGAAAAAAAACCCTTGGGAAATTCCAGTTCAGTTTCACCAAATCCCAACTGAGCAGGTTCAAACTTCAGACTTTTCAAGGTGTTTGGGAAGATTATTCATACAGGTCACAAAAGCTTCAACCATGAATCTGAAGCACTCCTTACTGCCTAATTTTCAGTTCCCTGCTTCAAGCGTTGAGACTTTCAGAGCCACAAACTCTCATGAAGTGACCAAACTATCACAGAGGAAATCTTCTGTAGTTACTGACTGCAGGCCACGCAGCACGATGTTTAGTTTGACAAGGTTCTTGGCAATTGGAAACACAGTCATTAAAGGAAATATCAGGCGACCTGGTGGCGGTAGCAGGCTTCCTGTGTCAGGCAGGAGTGGAGGAGGAGAAAACATTTCCTTTCAGAACTCTGTAATTAAGGCTGGTTTGTCCTTCAACAGAAAGGCTCCTGCACATCAGCCTTCCAAAAGTTTGTATTAACAGTCTCTTCTCGTCTCTAGACTTTCTACTCTGGGGGAACGTGTAGGTGTGTGCAGGCACATGAGTGCTTGGGAAAAAAGAGCAATATGTGAGTCGTCATTGCCAAGCAAAGGAAGAGAAATTGCTCTGGCAGCAGGAGGTAACTCTCACTAACTGCACACTTTGCACAGTGAGTAAAGAACAAAATTACAACAGCGATCAGAAACTGTTTGCCCCTTTCTCTGTTCTTTGCTGTGCAGCAGGAGCCTCCTTTTCGCTTGCTTCAGGCTTCCGGCTCCGTGTGAGCATCCTTGGGCTGCACTAGCACATCTATTTGGAAGAGATGCCTGGTTTGCACATTGAAAGGATAAACTGCTTATCCTATTTTCTGTAATTCTGTCACAGAGAGCAAAGCTCATCTGACTGGTTTAACTTAAGGGTAAATACAAGGCAATATGTGGCTGAAGGAGACAGAAAATGGATTCTGAATCAGCTGATTTGTATTTAAAGGCTTTATTCTGCTTGCTTTCACTTTCTAAAAATAATTTCTTTTCTGGTTTGAGGAAATAAGATATAAATGATACCCTGGCAAGAAGTGCATAAAATCTGACAGATGAATAAATTGTACTCTCCAGAGCTGTAAGCTTGAGATGAACACTGCACAGATAATGCATATTCTTGGCTTGAGAGAAGTCCTGTCCATTAGAAATATGCCCCTCTGAAGATTGATCTGAACTTTTGAGCTTTCAATTGAATAATTGCTTTGTGAGACTGGAAATATTTTGAATTATTTAATTTCCCATTCACCAAAATTGAATAACATTGCAGTTGGTGATTTAAAATGTTGCCGAATTAGTGATGACTTTTTGTTAAATTCCCTTTTGCCTTTCGTTTGTCAGTTTTTTATTTCAAAGACCTCAGCTGATGCAGACAGTGCATCACCCCAGTGCAGGGGAGAGATGAGTCACAGATTTGTCAGCTTGAATGGCCTTAGACCTGCTTAGGCCTCCAAAGCACCGTGATGCAAGTCTGAAGTGATGGCACCTTGTGTATTAAAGAGCAAGACTGAAAGCTAAAGCTTCGTCGCTAAGCTCTGTTCTTCTGACCTCTCTGCTGCAGCCTTTCATGGAGAACAGGTCAGATTCACACACACAGAGCTGTAATAAATTATCTAAATCTAGCAGTGAAGAAAAAGATGGATTTGTGTAGGCTAGTGAGAGACGGTGAGCTTCATGAGATGGCTGCATCAGTCTTGAGGCTGTCTCAAGGAGCAGCTGCGGGTGGTGCCTCCATCCTCCTTCCCCCTGTGCATCCCATACTGCTGGGGCACTGCTGAGAGTCGGGAGTGGGGGCCTGGGTTGGCTCCTGCAGGAAGGACAGTACAGGCCTTGCACTGGCTCCATGCGAGCCAGGCCCTCCGCTGCCCAGATGTGTGGGAAGTCTGATACAATGTTACACACAGCATGAAAAGAACAGATGAACCTGTTGTACCAACATCTATCTTCATCCACTTTTGAATTCAGCCTTGTAAATCTAATGGCTCCTGAAATTTTAATAAATAGCTGTTACTTAAGTAAGACCAATACTTGAATAACAGCTGGGAACTCACACCCTGCATCCGACATAGAAATATGTGAGTGAAACCTGTATGCAAAGAGCAGTTTTTGAAGCTGGGCTGCACGGCCACCCTGCGAGGCCTTTGGCTCCTGCCGCCTGACGCACACACGCTGCGAGCAGAGGGAATGCTGCTGCCCCCACCCCTTCCAGCAGGACCTACCACGGGCGCTGAAGCGCAGCGCAGCATTTTGGGTCAGAGCTGGTTTTAATATTGATGCCTCAGACTACAGGCAATGTGAACACTTCTGATCTGCCTCATCTCCCAGCTGCAAACCAAACACGCTACCCATATCGAAAGAAGCAAGGCCTGCAGCCATGGCATAGCAAATACGTGATGGGAAAGGAAATTACGCCCTTGCTGATGATAGGCCTGTCGGACCTTTTTAGGATGCAGCATTTTGGTCTGTAACAGTTCAGATTTCAGCTGAAGACAGCTTTCTCCCTTGTCTGTATCGTATGGCTTATTTTGTGTCATCTCTCCAATTTTATTTTGCTCTGGCATAATTTATAGCAAGCTATTCAATAGGAGTAGAATAATTGTAAGCTTGGAGAAGGGATACAGTTCCTTCTGTGTACAGTGTGGGGTACAGGGCTTTTAGAAAGTTCCTGTCTCAAAACGGACAGCAGTGTACCTGTACAATAAAGGAGAAATTATTTGGGTTTTACCCTGATTTCTTGCCATCCCATATTCTTGTAATGAACAGTCTAATGTCAGCAATCTGTAGTCTCTTTCTGTTTCAGGAATACCCTGTTGTACACTACCATCATCAATACACTAAATAAGATCTTTTTTACTTGAACTTCTTTTGCCCAGTGTTAAAATTGATGATTATTTTTAGATTATGAGAGAGTTATTGCTGTTGTATAAATTCACCCTGAGACCCTAGTTTTCATTTAAAAGGGCAAGTGTGTTTGTTTTGTTACTGCACTTTGTCTGCACCTTACTACACTGGAGCCAAATTTATTTCAGACAAATGGGTTTTGCCTATTTTTATATATCCCTTTCTACACTGTTCATTAACTTGAAACATCTTTGGATGAGAAAGCAAATTAACAGTAACTATAACAGTAATTATATCCCACAAAACACCTCTCCTTGATAGGGTAAGGCATATTTACAATGTATTCAGCAATGTTTAGTGGCAACCACTTCATAATAGAACAGAATGTTGCTTCTATGAGGTAGAATCCAAACATAAGCCATTACCTAGACAGAACTTCAAGAGCACAATATGAAAGTTTTAAACAAAAAGAAAAATTAATTTGTATTTAGGGTTTAGGAAAAAAGGCACAGACTGGAACTGAGAACCATCGCAAACAGCTACTGAAAAAAACAGTGCATGTTCAGTACCTTGATGGTTGCAGGCAGATTCAAACAAATCAGCTCAGCAGCAGGTGCCCACATGAGGGCAAACCACAGTCTTCTCCTACGATTCAGTCTTCAGACTAAGCACCACCTGCTGTTTTTTTGGGGAGAGGAATTATCCCCTGGAACACTGCATTTGCATTGTGTCTGCTAATGTCAAGGCTTCACACAGGACAAAACCATCATGAATTTAGCAGCAGTATCAATTCAGATTATGGGCTCAGCTGCTGCTATATTGGCAATTACAGCGAGATAATCTCTGCTCCCTCACCATCATCAGAGTTGGGGCTGAAGTTCTGTCTCAGTTCAGAGAGTAATTTATTTTGTAAGATCTCATTTGTCTTGTTTGACAATTTGCAGTGATTTTGTTCCATTGTACTGATGAACTGCTGTCAGTGGAAAAAGCTCCAACTACCAGAGGCATTCTAGAAGGATTAGCCAAAATCTACAATTCCTACACAGTTAGAAAACGGGGAGATTAACTCTAAAAGGACTGATCCAGAATATGAGATCAGATCATCTTCTCAGCTACTGCATTTGCTCAGGATTGCAAATCCATATCCAATTATCTTTATCTCTGACCGTTAAAAGTTAACTTTTCAGCACAACTGTAACTACTGGCAGGAGCAGCCGAAGTAGGAAAAAGAAAACCAAGGGCTGGCAAGTCCTGGCATTTTACCTGTGGGGGCCTAGACCCACTTTCAGAAAATGCAAAATTTCAGAAATCCAGCGTCTGCTCTAGGCTTACATTGCAACCACAGCTGTGATAAGGAGGGATGGTCTTGTTCTAGACAGGATACAAAATCTGTAACTCTTTTCTCCCCAAGCAGTTGATGCGGTTCCAGAATCTTGCCACGGTGCTCTCATATCTTTCGTTATTTTGCAGACTCTGAGGCTAACCTGCCCTCTGTGAAGTTGTTGTACTGTGGTCTGTCTGCATTTTGCTGTCAGAGCCTTCTAATGTGCCACTAAATACAGGATTTATAAATAAAGTTACCGTATCTCCTGGGGGGGGGGGGGGGGGCGGGGGGAAAACGTGCACAAAGCTTGTTCAGTAGAGCAGATTTGTCTCAACCCCATGCTTACGTGAGGCAAGCAACAGCTAACCTGGCTATCTGCATATATGCTGTGCTTTCACTGCACGGTGATGTCAGAGGGCAGCCTGTGCCCTTTATGGCTTTGACTCATAGACCTTTCCTAAGTCTTACGAGAACTGGCCTTGGCTTCCCTCCCACAGGAAGAGAGATACCATTCTGCCAGCCAGGCTCCAGCACAAAGTAATTACCTACAGGTGAGCCCAGAGCTCTAGATTGCCAGTGTCCCAGGAGTGGACCCCTGGTACAGGTATGCCCGTAAGCTGGCACATCTTGGGTCTGCAGATCCTTCTGTTGTACGCATCATTGAATAAGAGGAAGGGAAAGAGGGTCTCAGCCCAGCTCTGAGCTGTCTTTCAGTGCTCCTTACACCTGTCCTGCTGCTGGAGCTGGGAGCAGGTTACCCCTGCTGCAGCATGCAGATGCATCCTCTGGAGACAACTGAGCCTGAAAGCGGGGAGAATCAGGGTCTCACCCAAAAGAATCCCACTAGCATCCAGCAATCGTATGAAGGTAGGAATGGGCAAGGTGCATTACAATTTGAAATACCAGGTGGCATATCCGTGGCTCATTCCATCGCAAAGCTGCTCTCCGTGTATCTGCTCATCCAGCAAAGACCACAGCTGAGCTGTGTAACTGCACCTTAAACCAGCTGAAATTTAATCTGCAAGAACACTCAGCTGTGACAAACGTGTGAAATATGGGTGAGAACCCCTACTCCTCCATGGGGATTGATAGTTTATGTTGTCAAGTGGTTTCTTTGTTTCCATACATGGAATTGGTTTGTAGGACTTCTGGGACTGAAAAATCAGATCATACAGATGTAACTGACCCCACAGTCCTTGCCTGTAGCACCCATCACACTGCAGTCACCACCTGATGTTTCATCCAATGATTCATCACATCCCCCAGCTTTTCAGCACATGCTGCCTTCTGCAGCCCGTTGTGTCCTGCACAAGAGGAGGAGAACAGCACTGGAAGGGCAGGCTGGCCAATGCTGTAGGCTGCCACTCTGCTCCTGCTTTGGTATAATTATTGAGCAAAAAGGCAGATTTAGTTTTAAGTGTGTGCGCTGTGGTAGTATGAACTGCTGTTTCTTTTTTAATGCTGATATATTTTATAAGACAAAATGCACTACTGAAAACATAGACCAAGTTCACCTGTTAATAGTGCTAGAATGTAACTTCACTATACACTCTCCCCATACTTTTGCTTCCTTACCTATTGGACAAGGAATATTGTCTTGTTACTGTACTTTGATGGCTATACTGTTCTGTTCCTCTGCAAATCAATTAGTAAAGAAACAGACTTGACTTTCAAAAATGGGTTGTTACAGAAAAAAGATATTTTGAGGCCATCTAATTACATCTCAAAAATGCAATAAGGAACAAATCTACTTTAGGAATACAGGAAATGTTACGATACAAAAATACACCACTCACTTTCGGAGTCTGTTTACCACATGCCATATATTTGTAGTGCATGTTTGATTTATCCTAATTATACTTAAGTGTATTTATTTGCTTTCTGACTGGAGCAGAACACAGACTGAATTCAGCTCGCTTACGCCTTTTGCACCCTTCCCGTGGTGCGTGATATCACAAGCTTTGTTCTTAAACAGAATAGAACCAAAACTAAACTAAAAAAACCCCATGCAAGCTGCACATCAGGGCTGATCCATAAACACTGTTTCTTTTGGTCATGTTCCTATGCGTGCAAATGTGTTTTAACGTTGGCTTAGTGGATGCCGTTCCTAAGGACACATTTTAGGTGCAAGAAGAGGATTACCTGGCTTCCTGGATGATGAGTATGTAGTTGCCAAAAGGGATGAATTCCAAGTCTTCTGCACTGCTTTTTAAAACACTGTTCGTTTACTCTCAAATGCAACTAATTACCCTGTAATGAAGCTCCTAAAGCTGACCACCTAATAGGCTTTTGAAGGTGTCCAGCTTATGATACAGGATGGTTTGTTCTGACTTCCTTTGAACCTTCATATGCGGATGCCATAAATGGTTGTGCTCCTCAGTGGTGAGACACTCCAAGAGAGGTTTATGGGATTTAATTAATGTGGTAACAGGGACCATGGAATATGCATTCTACTTGTCAGCTTCAGGATTGCAAATAGTTACTTACTTAACACTGGAATGCCAGCTGTAATAAAGAAGGACTTCGGCCACCCTTGTGACAGTAAGAAGCAAGTAACATTGATTAATACATGCACCTCACACAGTTTGGGGAGGTGGCTGCAGTATTGTTTCCCATTCTAACAACCTCCTACGATTACACCATCTGTAACTGCAGTTTTCCATGCAGGGATTTTTTTCCCAGTCTTGGTACTTAGACTGAGGCACAGAGAGCTCTGTGCTATAAGCCACAGGGTAGTGACCTCTGCAGAGGATGTACTCGAGATTCATGCTCAGTCAATAAAGGCCCCACAGCGCTCACATTTTTGAGGCAAGACAATCCCTGATGTCTGGGACAATTTCCATGGCATTTTGCTGCAATTATCTCCAAAATGTCTCTGCAGATGCCAATGCTAAAGCTGGTTTATGTTTTTCTTGGTCCTAATCTGCAGATTAGGACAAAGTATTTCAGTGGGCTGCTTATGACTCTACTCTCAATTATTACATAAAGGGATTCCAACACATAGTGTATAGGTATTAGCTCAGTGAGAACTGAAATGCTTTGAGCAGGAGTTGCTGAGAGGAACTTTATGGGCTGTGATCACCTATTCTGACTCTATCCAAAACAGCTGAAGAGCTGAAGGCTCAGGAAATAAATGTACATTTTCTGTCATTTGGCATATCTGTAAATGTTATAAATATTTTAAAAAATCAATTTACATAGTAAGTTTCACCACCTATTAATCAGAGGAGCTTTCACTTTTGAGCCCCTTTAGGAAGGAAAATAGAATAATTCGGTTCATAAAGAATCTAAAATTGAACAAAGAAATGCAAACACGCATACTTTTGAAATCACTTGTGAATTTACTCCTTAAATTAGTTTGCATTTTCATTCACCTTTTAACTAAGATGGGGAAAGAAGCCTAGTTACCAGCAAGGTGGCATGCCACTTAAAAACACAGCACAACTCTCTGCTTGCGACAGCAGACAGGGCTTAGTAAATGGCAAGGTCAGTTGCACTGCATGGTATTTAATTTATGCTAAGTGGAAAGCACTTTCATTTTTATAGTGTCATGAAATTTAACAACACTCTGGGGTAGAGAACCCTGCAGTTAAAAGATACTGTTACATTTTCAAAAGAAATCACCGACAGAACAAAAGCGTCTTGGCTTTGCATTTAAAAGGTACCAAAGAATTTAAGAAAAAACCAGAAACTTATGGTTGAATGAAGTTCAGAGAGAATTATCCTTATAGATTTGTAAAAATTTTCTGTGCCCCTCACAGCAGTCAAAAGAACTGCTGTTGTTGGCTGTGAGAAATCCCACTAGCCATTCACGGCTTGGTACTGAGGGAATTTGGTCCAAGTCTCAGATTTACCATGGCAAAATGTCATTTTTTTTCTACCTCTGAAATGATCTTTTTATTCCTTCAATCCCCTCTCACCATAAGGCTTTTCATCATGTAACTTGTGTTCCAGAAAGCTTCTGCAATGGTTCTCATCCAGGGGGAGTTATTATATAGTTATCTACACTTAACCAACATCTGTCTTGGATTAAAATATATATATAAATATATATAAATCTCTGAAGCTGAAGTGCAGATATTCTGGAGAAGCAGAACTTTCCTCATGCACTATGGTCTTATTTGAAACAAAAAAATGCAAGCAGCTTATGCGAGATTAATGCTGCAAACAAGGACTAGCAACAAACTCAGCATCACCCGTGGGATCTGAACCTAGAACTATGCAAGGAGGGTAAGGCGGTAGAGATTTTCCTCTGTCAAGTCAGTCAAACACACCAAACCAGCTACTGTTCTGCTGCAGAAAAAAACTCAAAAAAAACAAAACCCCACTCTTGACATTCATCAACACAAAAAACGTTTTCAATTCTGTACTATCTTATGTATTTTATTTTCTGTGCATGAGAACTCTGGAAAATTGGTAGTGGGAAGCTCTTCTAGAGGCAGTGAGTAGGGGAAGGAGATTCTTGTAATGCAGAGAAGAGAATTATTCACAAAGCAGTGCTCAGACTTAGAGCAAACACTCAAACCGCTATGCTCCTTTATCAGCTCCCAGTAGCTGCAGGTAAGCGCTACTGATGGTAGCAAGAGTGGAAGAGCAATTGAAAAACACAACACCCCTAAACCCTCAAGCTATGCATGCTAGATCACAGAGTGGTCTGACACTAGAAGTTGCATAACTTTTTTTTAAATAAGCATAGTACTTCCTCTTCAAGCCCACTGCTTCAGCAACTGCTTTTCCATGGCTTAGTCATCCAGCATTAAATGAGGTGCCTGTAAGATGTGTTTTGATAGCTGCTGCTGAGCTGTTTAGCTGAGGCAGTTTCAAGTCATGTCTGCTATTTGCTTTTAGTGGTTCTGGAATGGAACTTTTCAACTGAAGTACTTAGTATAGTAAACAAGAAATAACTGCTTTATGTTCACAATATTCAGAGGTGCAAAAGCAATTGGATATCCAGAGCACGCAAATAACTAACTGGCAAGAACAGACAAAGAGGCCACAGATCTTCAAACCTTCTTCAGGTACAGGGCCCATGATCTGAAGGAGATGGTTCATCTCTGTTTAAAGAACAGAATTTTTTTTCACTCGCAGTAATATTCTTTACATTGTGGGTCTATTGCCTTTCTGGAAAGTGAGCTGTATTACTCAAGCTCTTGAACGAGGCCTTGAAATGAATTAATAATCCTATCCTAGACGTCTATAAATTAGTAAAGCAGAAAGAATTTGAATGGTTGAACTTTGAATGGCAAACTCTGGCACAAATACTTCTAGTTTTACAGCTCATTCCAACAGAGCAACCTGTTAAACAGCCATGAGTCGTGTCCTCAGTTCCTACAAGTACTGAACTGACTCATTAAGGAATGCTGGCTTCCGCTTTCCCCAGATTATGCTGGATTTCATTGAAACCAATTAAAGCGAGAACCTTTGCCCAAATCAGAGCAAGTTTGAGAGACTTGCCTTTCCAGTCAACAGGGTTAGAAGGCGGTCGTTCAGGTACTGAGAGGCTGTGAGGATAAGGAGGAGGACACACTGCCAGAGTCAGTGGTGAGAAGAGTACTTATTTACCTCATTAAGTTAAATATCAAGCAGGATGTGTGGCTTCTTGAAACATTTGAATTCTCCTCCTAGAAAACCCAGGTAGAAATAATAAGAATAATTTGTGAGTAAGGCATGGTAGGTGAGGAGTCAAAGGTCTCAGTTTAGGGAAATGGAGCTAAAAATAAGCAAGATGGCAACAGCAGAATTTTTCAAATGTTAAAGTGAAAATAAATTAAGCCATTTAGATTAGTGAAGACAGCAGATACTGTGCAGACACTGCACAGCCTTTATGTTTTTAAGTCATCTTAAAGACTGTATGCAACAAATTTGATTTAGTTGACAAAACTGTAAACAGATTTGATCCTGACAGTGCGTAGTAGTGTGATGGATTAAAATGTTGTGTCAGTCCTAGCAAGAACCATTTTTCCAACATATCGCTATTTACATGTACCTACTTATTGAAAGCCAAGAAAACTTCTAGTACAATTTTTTTTATTTATATGCACACATATATACTGGAATAAAACCTTGAAAATTCAGGTCAAAGGCTGGTTTCCATAAACAGTTCCTCTCCCAGGCTAATGCACTAGTTAACTTTCAGCCTCCTTGAAGTTTCTTTCAATCTAACAAGTGCTCTCCCAATCAAATAGCCACATGTCCCCGTCTTGAGAAAACCAGTCACTGCCATTTTAATCACCCTTCAAATCAGAACTCAAACTGTGCAAGAACTAATACTCAAGTACTTCTGGGGTTTAGATAATAATTTATGTCTCACCCTAGAAATAGTAGTGATTATAGAGAGAGCAGCGACTTTGCAAGGGTGCAGAGGAAGGGGCCTGTGAGCAAGATGACAACTGCTAAGACTGTTTTTCAGAATTCCCTAGCTTTTACCTATGATCCTATCTCATGCTTTCCTCTATCGATCCCCACCCCAGCATGCTTTAAAAAAAAAAAAAAAAACAACCAAAAAAACCAAAACAACACACCAACAAAAAACCCAAACAAAACAAAACCCACAACCAAAACACATGTCAAGGAGTTTCAGCAGCAAAGAACTCCACAACTAGACTTTTTAATGAAAGTGGCATTTGTACTTTAAAATGGAAAGTGAAATCGTTAGCACAGCATTTCTTACAAGAACAGATAACATGAATGTACTCAGTGATGCATTAAACAAATTTGATTCTATTTCTTCAAAAAGAAAACCCGAACAGAAAGTGACATGGATAAAGAACACTAAATACAGGGTTCCAAAAGCAAGATTACTGGTGCAACCATAAATGGATCCCTGACCTTTGTAGTTCTACTTCCCCCAGTTCTCTCCATCAGTAAAAACTACTATGCAGATGAAGAGACATACTTGCATGTGGGTAAAAACTTTTCTAAAAAGCAGCTAGTAAAAAGCTACTCCAAACAACCTTCAAAACACCTATTCCATAGACTTGTCCAAGTTCCACAGTATGCATTTAGAAAGGGGAATCCTCACAGCTGCCATGATAAATGTTATGCAGCTGAAATTCTAGTAAAAATTGTGTCCTCAATTAAAAGAGATAATTCTGACTGAAGCTACGATTCCTAAGCATATCTGTTCCTACAAGCACAGAACTACTCTAAATGCTGGA
Organism: Neomorphus geoffroyi; assembly: GCA_033558235.1. Taxonomy (NCBI): domain Eukaryota; kingdom Metazoa; phylum Chordata; class Aves; order Cuculiformes; family Neomorphidae; genus Neomorphus; species Neomorphus geoffroyi. The sequence goes on along the minus strand of JAUMJM010000016.1, from coordinate 16,866,339 downwards.
GAGGCCTTAAATAGCTGCTGCATGGTTATCAGAGGATTCCACACCAAGGGAGACAGCTGACCTTTGAGAAACAACTCCAGATGAGAAGGGAATTAATTATACTTCAAACCAGGCAACTCATGCAAATTCTTATAAAGACAAGCTTTTGCAGGGGAAGGAGGATGAAGGGAAGAACCACCTTTCAAACAATAGTGAAAAATGTAGTAGGGCTCCATCTACATCTAACAGTTTAAGACAGGAGGAGAGAGAAAAGGGGAGCAGCATCTCCCATGTATTTACGTAATCACCGCTCAGGTAATTTATGCCTTTATGTTGATGTAATGGAAGGCTAAGAGAAATGCTAAGAGCACAAGTCATAGTTGTTCTGAAAGTAATGGGACATAAATTAGCCATTAGTGAAAAACATACTTCCTAGAGCCAATATGCTTTTCCAATGAAGAGGTATCAGTGTATTCCCCAAATAAATGCTGCACATCAGCCAACCCAGCAGTATGTAGTAACTCCCAGCTCCACTTCAGTTGTACCAGAAGTTCTTAGTGTTGCAGCAATTCCTTTGCTTTAAATATTTGAAAAATGCATTTCCCTATTTAGTATATTGATCAATAGAGAGGAAAAAAAAAATACAATAATGTAAATATAAGTTTAAAGCCTTACAGTAATTCTTCATTCATCCCCAAGATATTTCTTTAAGCTATCGGCTTGAAATTGATTATATAAACCCTTAGATATGCATTGAAAATAAAACATATTTTTCACTTAGTAGTTCTGCTTCAGGCTTTTGTTCAACTGACAAAGTACACCAAAGAGTGTAGAAAATATTTATTCAACCTAAATCAACGCAACTATAATTTGCAATACTTAAAAACAACATGTACAACAGAGTAATGACTTTCTGCCACGCAGGTGAAGTAATTTTATAATCCATTCAGTACTTTTATAATTTTATTTTTACAATAGCTTTAACTTCCCAGAGGAGACAGTGAGATTTCCCATGGAATAAGCTTCATACCCACTAATTTGCACCATTCAATTCTTCATGAGACTTTAAAAAACAGTAATAAATTGGTTGGAAATATATACAGTGAAGACCATTGAAAAGCTGTTTTCTCGAAATGAGGAATTCTGTAAGAAATACATATTATATTGTTTCAAGACTATCTTACAGAAAGCAGCAACTTGCAGAGGTTGCTACTGTATTTAGAGTTTTATATAAAAGTGAGCCCACTAAGACAAATATAGTCAGCATACTTACAAGATTATAGGAGTTCTTCAGTTACAGCAAGAACCTTAAAAGGATTTGATATTGATTGAATGTATAACTTTCAATACCTGTATAGCTTTTGAATACTAGTTGGCCATTATATACACTTTTGTACAGCTCTAAAATATTACATCTCAGTAATTAAGATAAACATACTATAGAAAAGGTACTATAGTTTGAATTTCTCTAACATACATTATTGCAGTCAAATATGAAGTCCATTCTGCATTTACTTAATTTCTGGTGAAAAGAAATATATACTTATGAATACTTCCACTAAAAGATTTTTTTAAACCTTTCTCCATGCATTTGACATACTAATATGAACAAATAAAAACAACTTTGAGAAAAACAAGTAAACTGCTGTTAAGAAAAAACTTCAAATACTAAATCTAGGTTAGGTCTGATATGAATATTAAATGGCTGTATTACGTTTGTCAAAATACAGCTTCACAAAACAGTTAATTTCTGTCGAAATTAAGTTTGTAAATACATCAATAACTGAAGTGCTAATGTCTCCCTCAGCTGAGTACTTCCAACACATTGTAACAGTAAAGCTTACTCTATAAATAAACTTAGTTTATTACACATTTAAGCTTTATCCTTTAGTCCTTTACAGAATGGAACCAAAGCCTGCTGGTATGTACCATGTGCAGATCAGGTACCCAAAGCATAGTGTTGCCTCTTCCCTCTGCAATCCTCCCACTGGAGCTGCTGTGGGCAGCAGCAAGCCCAGTCCTGGTACAGAGCTGAGTAGGCACCCAGGTCTGCAAGTCGAGAAGGGGGCCCTCATCTGTCAGTTTAAATACAGCTTTAGCATCCAATATTGTTTCCTCACACTTCTACTGCTCTTTGTACTTGTAGGGATATTTACATAATCAAAAGGAATATGAAAACTAAACAAGCCCTCTAATACTTAACTACCTATCAAAAACCTGAAATTTACTTCCTGCCATGTAATTATTTTACTGTGGAGAAAAAAATGTTATCCAGCACCAGTTACAAAACAGTGAAAGAGCCATGAGAAAGTAACACCAGGCACTGAAGATACAACAGGACAGTAAAAATTATCAGTAATAAAACAGTCACCTGGAAGCCATGCTAATTTCAACATCTAGTACCTAGGTGGCTAAAGCTGACACGTGAGTTCTGTAGAGCGATCTGTGTTCTCCGAGCAGTCACTTGAGTATTTTACACTCCCTGTTGGATACCAGCAAAAACCAAGGAAACCTTTACTAACTGATGTCCCACAATTAGTTTTACTTCTTCTTGGTAATGACTTACATCTCCTTTCTAAAAAAAATTCCCTTCATTGTGTGAAATGCTGGACTGGACAATAGCGTAGCTATGAAAACACGTATAGAAAAGGCGTTTGGATATAGCCGGCATTAACTACACAATGTAAAATGATCTTGTTCTGTAGTTGATGCTCTTTTTTTTTTCCCCCCTTCAGCATATTGGCTCAAAGAAAATAATTCAGAAGCCTGTTACCCAACAGAAATACCCAAAAATAATGAAAGCCAAATCACGTTCTTAGGTTAAGTGGTTGCTGAAAGGATTTACCCTGCCACAAAACAGTGCTTTATTATATTTAAAGAGAAAAAAATAGGAGCAGCAACTTATCACAATTCTTCGCTACTGTGCAATAATGATGGAACCAATACAGCATGGAAACCTGTTACGCAGGACTGTACGACATCTGGAGATCACAGCCTTATGCTCCTTCTTGCTCAGGATAATTTAAAATTTTGCGGTGAGCTTGGCGCAAATATTGCTGCTGTTTGAAGTAAACCTTAAAAGCTCCTTTTATAGCAACAAAAGCAATTCCACCCTGAAATAAAAATATTAATTTTCAAAACCCACATAGTTCAGCATCATATCACTGCAAATATTCTTTTTAAAAATTTCTGGTCAAAGAAGATAATTTTTCCAGTCATATAACATATTTTTTAAGTTAGCTAATTAGGACAAATCCAAACAAGTATCTCAAAGTTTTCTGTTACAACGCACTATTACAGAGGTTAAAGGGATTACATACTGCATCTATAAAACCTTTTAAAAGATTGTATTTGTTTGGAAGTCTGACAAATAAGCTAACCCTCCCCAAAACACGTCCAATTTAAAGACCAAAGTCTAATGCAGATATCTATCTGCTTTCCTCCCTTCTCTGAATATACACTATACACATCACGAGGAATAATTACCATTCTGTAATCACACTGTGCAAGAGGCCATTTGCCAAAGCAAGTGTGGAGTGAAATAAAAACTGATTTTTGTAAAAAAAATTTTCTTTTTCCAGAAACTTTTACAATATTTTTATCTCAAGTCTTCTAAGAAGAGACACTATAGAAGCCTTTAGTCTGCATGAACTAATCACAACAGTAATATCACTGTTTCTTCCATATGGAATAGAGGGGTGCATAAACATGTTGCAATTTAAAACGGGAAGAAGTGACAGTCAGATGACCAGGGATACCGCTCTACCAAACTCAGCGTGCTTCCCCTTGAAAGGCTGCAAGCCATGGAGGTTATTCACAAAGGAAGACACTGTTTCCTCTCTTCGTCTTCCCAGCTTCCACTCAGCTTCTAGAGAGCTAATTTTTCTCTCCTTATTTTAATAAGTAACAAAGGGATTCTATCAAATAATTAGTAAACAGAAGCTATATATATGAAAAAGTTGATGATATAAACCCTAGTCCTCCCCTGCAGAGATTGTTCTTAGAAGATGCTGGTTCTTCATGATCACCTTTAATTACTGCGAAGGCCTGCCTAGAACACTACCAGATACAAAGTTTCAGCCTTGTCTCAAAGTGAGATTAGTTTCAGTCATAAGGTCAAAGTCTCTCACACGTGATGCTTGCCCACTGCCAAGATTGGCAACCTTAAAAAAGCCCCTTCCCTTAATCAAATGCCACTCAAGTTCTAGATTAATTTATGTTCCTTTTCAGTTTTCCTTCCTCCCCCCACAGCACAACAATTCATATTCCCATATTATCATTGTTTATGAAACAAACAATACTAAAACTTACCAAGATTGTCCGTTGTAAATTTGAGTTAACACTGCTGAACATCAGCTTGCCAACTATTGTGGCAATAGTAGGGAAAACTAAAGCTCCACACAGAATACGTGTAGCAGAGACATGATCTGCCAAAGGGTTGGCCTCTGCTGGAATACGAGGAACAGGACATCCAATCCCTACAGAGAGTGAGGGAAGAAAAGGTTACATAGCCACTACTTCAAACAGAAGACAGAAAGGACATAAGTGCCCCCACCCACACCATTACAATTCTATAGCCCGATTACTTGGGAACTATCCCTCTTCAGTGAATATTCCATTTCCATTAAACGCCTGTATTCATATTTTTCTTTCAAATAAGACCCATGACTTTCAGTAGCTTCTTTTGTCACTAAGGCCTTAACTGAAAACATGCTCCAGCTTCTCTTGCCCTACCTTTCTCATTAGGTATTATACAAACACAATCTACATAAATTGAACGTAAAATAAAGGGAAGGTGTTAATCACCTGTACTTAAGAATTGCAAAAACTACTTGTCTTTCCTCATCTCCTAAAGGCACAAATTTAAGCTTGATATTTCCTTCTAAATTCAACCACATTACCTGGAAAAATGCTGTTCAAAATTTGTAGCTTATTAGAGTATTTGCGCCACAGTCTGAGTACATAGTCCTCCCAGCGAATCATCTTGCCCAATATCAGCATGACTGGGATAGTGGGAAGTCCAATCAAAAGAAATAAAGGGTCAGCTCTCTCCATGACGTCAAGACCTTCTTTGTGACCCACAACCTGTTAAATACGTATATAGTTGACAAACATAACAGAGGCCACAACTGAACAAAGAATATAACTTCTAAAAAGTCTTGTTCATTCGGAGCTGCCCACACACTTCAAGGTAAAGAAAAAAAATCAGTACTGTTTTTACCCAACACACTGTTTTCCCTTTGCATTTTGGTTGCTTATCAAGTGCAATGCAGACAGGCTACCAGCCCAAGTTTGCAAGTCATTAATCTTGCAGAGCCTTGTAACACAATTCCTTACCATCTCAAGAAAAGTTTCTTGTGCTTTTGTGTAAGTAAAGGCCTAAACATCTGAAACTTCAGAATAGCAGGCTTTCCAAAACGCACAGAAGAATTTACAATTTTAGAATGATTATTCTACACTCAGAAATTGATTACATCCTACTCTTTAAAGGATGAATTAATAGCAAGTATCCCAGGATGCTTTAATGAAAATTTTATGTTACTTAGGAATACCCTATGCAACAGAGACCGTACTACTAAAAATGTATTGCTTCTCTGAACAATGCAGGAAGAGGTACATTATTTTCAGCTGCAGTGGAAATAGCAGCATATCCTCACTTGTACCTTATTTTTAAACATGGTTAGTGCTATGATTTTCAAGGACAGTCATTATTGATGTGCCTATACCTCTCTACTGGCACATTAAAAAATAATCAGACTTTGCAGTTCACAAAATGTATTTATTAAAACAGTGATAGAACAGTACCTTGTATTTCCCCCAAAAATACATACTTCTAATTTTAATTAACTGTAATAGAGCTGAGGACAAAAAAAAGCAATTAAGAGTGGTAGATGCTATCTAGATTTGTCTCAATTTAAGAATTACTAAATGCTAACAAAGTCCTTGAAATGCTTCTAGAAAGAATGGGCTCTTTTGTGACTTTTTCTGTAAGAATCCAGGAAGACTAAACCCACTAAAATAATAATTATAAAATAATTATTAAATTATAATTATAAAATAATAATTATTACATTTGTCAGGCACTGGATTTTCCAAAGTGTTTTCATTGACTTCTTGTTTTCCCCAGAAACGCAAAAAACCTACCAAGTCTTCACTTGCACAAAACTTATAATTACATGGTGAGAACAGGCAACAGTAGCAAAATTTTAAAAAAACAAGAAACAAACAACCAAACCAACAAAACCTAGTACTTCTGGAATAGGTAGAGCGCAGGGAAGAAGCTAGGGTAATGTACCACAGTACCTTCAAACTGTACTTTTTAGCCTTGCTTTGAAAAGCGTTACATTTTATTCTTCTAGAACAGGAGTTTAGGTTATATACCACTGCCTCTAAAAATAGGCATAACCAATCTTGTTGCCACAAACAGATTATTCCTGCAAAAAATATTCAGCATTTGTCTTCCAGCTTCTTCACTGTATGCCACACAAATTGTGATGCCTAACATTATCTTTTTTCTCCTTATAGTCCTTGTCCATCAAAAAAGTCTCAGAATCTTATATCTTCTGCTTTAAACTACTATTTCTCTGTTTTCAGTAACCCCGTATGATTTATTACTAATGTAGCTAAGGGAGTCACAATGTCAATTCTGTATTTATTTTTCTCCATCTAAGCTTAAACTTTAAAATCAGCTTTTGTGCTTTCCTCTGGCTCTCCAACTGAAGGAGTCTGAAATGCATATTCTCTTACCCAGCACACCTTCCATATAATCAAAAAAACATTAACTCAGAAGACAACAGCTAATTCTGTCTAATGTTTAAACATCTCCTAATTTCAAAAGGAAAAAAACTACAGAAAGGAGCATTTATGTTTCCACTTGGTTAGATAGTTATAGAGAAGCTAAAAAGGTCAATATATGTTCCTACAGAAAAAAGGCTCAGCATAGCAGTGAGCATGGAGATACTTGAATAGCAAGGGCACAAGAACAGAAGTAACAACTAACCTTTGAACTAACCATACAGTCTGAAGTAATTAAAAGAATATACCAGTCATTTTCAGTGTTTTGCACTTGTTGTTTATGAATGAATTGCACCATTAGGAACATGCATTTTCCTTTATAAATTAAAAAGCGGTAGTACTGAAAAATTCACCATGTCTCAACCCTTTGTTATCAGCAAAATTTTTCTACAGGTAAAAAAGGAGATTACTCTCATGTCTTTCCTGAAGAATTAGAATACCCCTTAGTAGCAAGGTGGAAACTGGTATCGTTTCTCTAAGAATGGGAGTGGGTTCACCAGCCCACCACACAAAGGGCAGCTGACTGCAGCAGTAGTGGATTTTGTAATTTGCAGGCTGAACCACGTTTCAACAGACATACTTGGCTTTACATGGTATGATCAGTTAGAAGTGAAAAAGCTTGGAAGTGAAAAAGAAGTGAAAAAGATCTTGAATAACAAGATCTTGTTAACTACACTGAAAGTGCTGAAAGCACCTGAAGTGTGTCTTAAGCCAAGGAAAGAAGAGGGAATCCATGTGTACCTGCATCACTGTCACAGCTCCATATGTAACAGCTGTCCAGTATATAGAGCCCACCATTATTCCAGCTGCAGCAAATGGACATGCCTTTGAGATCAGTCGATCTGCAAGATCCAAAACGTAAACAACTGGACCTATGATAAAGGAAAAGTAAGGTTTCAAGATATATAGAGATATATATATATAAAAGCATGCTGGAGAAAGCTCTCAGCACCTATCACTGATGAGAAAGAAAGAATTTAGCAAAACACAAGTCTGACATTTCATACATGCTGTTTAATGAGAACAAAAAGCTACTAAGCTAAACTTGTAACTTATTTCTACCTACCATTTCATTCACTGCAACATCCTTCTGAGAGATTAATGTACTGGTTAGAGCACTGACTAATTTGGTCACTAAAGTCACCTAGGTTCCTTTGCTTGTGTTGAAACAGAATTGTCCTGTTGTAAAAACCACTTTAGGCTTTGAGGCTTTTTTATTTGTTAGATATTTTAGCTTTCAAAAGGAAGAAATACTAATTAGTTGTTGTGTACTTTACAAGCTTACCTTTGATAGCTTCACCTGAGAATTCTGTCACTAAACTATCCTGCTTTGCAGTAAGAAGTAACACAGTAAATATGAAAGATTTCTTCTGCTGAACAGGATACATTCAGTATTTTTTTTTTTGAGAGGACCACCTCTCAAAGGCTGAAGGAAAACCCCCTCCTGTTCAGGTTATTTCGTGCCTTTGACAACAAAGCATGAATAGTCTCCTTGTTCTGCCTATGCAGAACTGCACTTTCCAGACTTACACGGAGCAAGATACTACCCTAATCAACCATGGTGAGGTAAATGAGGGCACGCTTGCATCTTTTCTTTGAGACACTGCAGGAGCACCAGCAAAGCAAAAGCCAGAAGCTGAAGCCTGAAATTTATGTATACAAGATAAAAATATCATCGCTATAATCAGATTCCATATTACTTTCATATTTGTCAACAAATTCTACAGACTGTCCTCCCCCAGTTCATATGCATGAATAGCTCTTGTTAGCTCCTGCCTACTTTTCTCCTACCAAAATGAGTAACAATATTGTAGTTATTCTCAAAACCAGCCTAAAGGCATTCTTCAGGTAACCGGTCCTCCACATGTCTCATCACCCCCTCTGGCCTGGAAGTCTTTTACTAATTTCTAATCTTTTCTCCTCCCCACTCAAGAGTGCAATCAAGATTTGAAATTCACAACAAAAGCAGCTTGCTGAAAACCTATTTCCATCAACCACACTGACAAAACTGACTCCTGTTTCATGCCTTGGTTAATTTTTCTCTTTTAAGAAAACAACTCTACTGTGAATGCTTTCAATACAACCAGTCTACTCAGCTCAAGTCAGCCAATGAAAACAAGCAACAGAAACATCTAATTGAACTTGTTCATTGTCATGTTTTTTCAGCACAGGTATGCTTGGAAAGCATTCCCAAACACATCCAGTTCTGGTAGGTTTCTTCTTCCCCCTTTATTCTTTTTCTTAAGGATCAAGGTGGGATTTTACGTAATGTTTTTACAGCAGTAGCATCCAAAAACCTTGTATAAGGATTGTAACTTCTTTATTTCAATACACAAGTAGGTGCGTGAATACCATACCGAAGAACTGTAATTTAAGCACACTTAGCTTATATGCAGTCATGACAGAAGTCACTGTAAATACTGCCAGGTCATGTATCAGACTAGTGGGCAGTTTAAGCAACTTGGGCAGAATATTGTTTAATGTACTGTCTACTCCAGCTCTGCTGGAGCCTCAGTTTCTTTACCTGCTACTCATGTACTTGAAATTGATTACCTCTGTCTACACCTTCTAGTAGAGCATGCATTCTTTGTTTTAGTAATAAACTCTAGTTCTAGTTCTAAGCATCTTCCTATGTGGTTTGTAACACAGTAAACATCTCACCAGCACCTGGATTCAACTACACCAACTGATGTAAATTAGTCCATAAGTAGCTGACAAAGTGTGACAGAGGTCATGCTCAAGTTGATTATCCTATTTTTGACGAGGTACTAGAATTAAAGGGTTTCTGAAGGAACACGACTCAAAATACAAAAAACTGGAACAAGCAGTTCAACTGTATTAATGGTTATGTTTAACTTCCCAAGACTTAAAAAAGTCCTCAGGTGTCTACTGACGTGCTGAAAGTAGCAACAAGGTCATAACTGGAAGTACTAAATGCACATGTTGACTCTTTTCCCACAGTTACTGAAAAAGTTGTTTAGCTGTACCATTTTGAAAACTTACATTTGGTTGAAGAAGGTGAAGACTCAAAAAACCCATCATACTTGGCAAGTCCAAAAGGGCAACACAAAGCACTGCAGCTTGCGTAGCACATCTTGGCAAGGTGATATGGCAACAGCAGAAGTCTAACACTAAAAGTACTAATACATCACACCTACTGATACTAACCATTAAAAGAAGCAAGCTACAGAATTAGGTATAGAAATTTGAGAAAAGTTTAGAAAAATCTACTGTTGCAATAATTTTTTTTTTTTAATTATCCCTTTTGGAAGGAAGCAGCGAGAAAGAAGGGCAAATATAACTGTTTCTTTTAAGATAGTATTAAGGAAAAAGCTGGAAATTAAACATCACTGACATACAAACTAAAGAAGAAAACATAAAATACAAAAATATTTTTATTTTTTTAAAAACTCATGCTTTAAACAGAGCTTTTTCTGCCCACCTGCTTTCTATTTATTAAACAGAAACAATTATCTAAAAGATACTTTGGTGACTTTCAAAGTAGCAATAATATTTCCCTATTTAATTAAAAAGCGCTCAGAAGACAGCAAAATAGCTAGTCAAAACATAGCACCAATCTCTAAAACTGATAGGCACTATCTAATTCAAAATTGAATTGTAATTTTAAGATACAGCACTAGCGGGATTGTTTTGAATTGGTAAACACATAAAAAGACAACCACTGTTACTTATGAAGGCATTCGTTTATGTCTCCTCAAGTTGATACTAGTCAGAACTATAAATAAAACACATTTCCCAAAATTTGGTTTTTGAAAAAAGTTCCCAGAAGGACATTAGAGAAAATTTAATGTAAATAAGTTTTTTAACTATGATACCTCAAGGAAACTCTAGCTGTTCCTTTTTCCCTGCTCAAGTAATTTTACTTTCTTGAATGGTACAACAGGTAATGTTTTTAAAAAGATACCTGCTGCAGCAGAGACAAGGCTACTGGCAAGACTGATTGAAAACATCTTACTGTCCTAACTCTGCCCAGTGTGACCCTGACTGACTTAGAGCCGAGTTGTAACAGGACAGTTTTGGTTTACTAGAAGGAGATACAAAATGGCAAGACTGTCTCACTTGTTTAAGGCAGTTGAAGCTCAGGATTGATGTCTGATGGACTTAAATTCACTTCCCTGTTTTACTATAGATGTCACATGTACTGTTCCACAGGTCTGAATTATTATGCCCTTCTCATCTTTAAAAATGGGAAAAGATGGTATTGTGAGGGAAAACACATTAAATGATTCTTGCATGCCTGCATGCAAGAGCTGAACGATCTTGTGCAAGAATTCTAGGCCAGCTTCAGAAGCTAGGAATGTTAACAGTTAGGAATCTTATCTTTTCATAGCTAAAGTATGCCACAAATTGCAAGAACAAATGAAAATGCCTGTTGATGTATCCTGTGCATGTATCCTCTCCAAACTATGGTTGCTTCCTCTTTTTCCCCCACTATCAAAATAAAACGTGAATGCATCTCATTACCATTTCTTCACTCAAGATACAACTATGAATTTTAAACAGCTTCAAGTTTTGTGGCACATCGTAAACGTCCAGATATCAAAGCATTTTTTTCCCCAAAGTCAATGCTATATGTTATAGTTTGAAATAAATGTCATCGCTGCTATAAAATTCCCCTCACACCTTAAGTTTGTCAGTCCTTATACTAACAGGAGGTCCTGTCCCAAAGAACTGACAGTGCAAGTTTTTTTCAGCTGTTTCATCACAGAATAAGATACTTTAACAAAACCTTTGAAATCCTCTAAATGCCTCTACACACATGCTGTATCAGCAGTTGTTTAATGCGCAGTTTAACTTTTTAAAAAAAATGTTCCCATGGCAACATTTCATTTTCTTGCCCTACTTAATATATCCTAAAGAACATATGGGCAAGCCAAGGCTGGAATAACAACAACCACTGCTAATTTAAATATATGCAGCAGACTGTGCAGTGCCCTACTCAACTACTCAAGCAAGTAGACTCTGGAAGACCATATCCAGTTTTTCTTTCACTTTGACAATCAGAGCCAGAGCGGTGACCAGCAAACACAGATATTCTGTCTCTTGAATACAGGGTAATATTGACTCAGGAAGACCTCCCAAAGAAAGTAAAACTATGTTTTCCAGGTAATGCAACAGGTTGCTAAGCAAGGTTCTCTGAATTTCATTTGATAACAGTTTTTCTGCGAGCTGAGGAAAAAAAAAAAAGGATGTGTTTATGTGCTAATATGTGGCAACTGCTGAAAGAAGTCACTCTGCTCAACAAGAAAAAAATCACAATAACTATGAATTAATTATAGGCCAATGACTTCTAAGACTTATCAATATACTAAGTGGAAAACATCCAAAATTTTGAGACTGTATTTAACTAAGCCACAAGCAGAATATAAAGTTATTTCTTCCTTTCTGGAAAAGGGAACAGACAAGCTTTGAACAGAACTGATGCTCCAAACACAAAAAAGGAAAAAAAAACAAGTAGGAGAAATACAAGGAAACAATCTATTGTATTATGCTTAAAATGTAAATTATACATATCTTACCTAGCTTTGGAAATACTATTAAATATTCTGCATTGCACTGAGGGCATGCAACTCTCGCAGTACTGTTTCCTCTTTGCTTTTCATCCACCCAGCGCTGTAGACAAGTCTGATGAACCCATTTCGTAGAGCCCCTGCACCTGCAAGGTCTCACCCACTCTGCTGTCCGATCATCCTCATCGGTGGCAAAACAAACCCAGCAGCTTCTGTAATTACAGGAAGAAAAAAATATCTTAAGCATGTAAAAGCAGCAAAAAAAAAAAAAATCAACTTTCACATGTGAAAGCATGTGGATTTAGAAAAGTATGCACCTAGAGGAGATGATGCTTGTTGCTTCATTCTTTATCACCAAAAATATAAGTATATTGTACCAGAGTCTTACATGCACAGCAAAGGCCAATCTTACTAGAGCCACTTTCAAAACAACAAAAATATAGTAATACCTTGAAGAGGTCACTATTTTCTTCCTAGCATGTCACTTGTAAATAGGTTGGGAAATTTGTTTTGGTTTGGTTTTCACTCTATGAGTAGAAAGGTAGGGGAAATCTACAATAGGAAACCTAAATTTTGTCAAGGTCAGACTTGAAGTAATGAAAAATACTGTTGTCTAAGCTTCCTGTTAAGACCTCAGTATTTTGGATTGATCATGATCTATTGGTAAACTGAAAATGTCACTCTACCAAAGAAGAATCTTTTTTTTTTTTAATAGGAATAACTGTACCTACAGAAAAATTTGCAGGAGAATCTTCTGAAATACTGAAGCCTTTTCTGATTTATAGTGTTGGAAGTATACTGAAATTAATTTGCAAAGTGTTAAGAGCCAAACATAGCCTGTATTATTATGGCACGTTTATGAAAGAGAACACAATCTGAGATACAGATACCAAGGAAGAAAGATTGCAGAAAAAGCAATTTTGTATTGAACAACAGGTAAACCAAATATATGCATCATATCCACATGTCCAGTTGTAAGCACAGAACATACAGCAGGTAAAGGTGTAAATTTTTTAACACTGGTACTCTAAAAACTAGACCCGCATCAGTTTGCAGTCAAGAAGACTGTTTAGTTGAAAGACTGACATCTTGAATCAGAACAGCACTTTTTTCCATTTATCTAAATGGGAAGGTAAAAGTAAAGTCTGACTTTGCTTCTTTCTGTCCCCCCCTACAACATCTGTTTAAAACAGAATCGTCATGTTACAGACTCCTGTAATGCTATCCTTCTTTTCACCTTCATGCTCCCGATATTCACCTATAGGACTCCTAAATGAAAGGACACATCAACCTTCCTACACAGGAGGATGAAAGACAGCCAAGCCACAAGTTAGAAAGGATCTAAATGAAAACGCTGAAACCACCACAAAGATTTGAAACAATCACAAAGTATGGCAGACATTTTGATCCATTGCACTTGATATCAAGGAGGTCTTAAGAAAAAGAAGATCTTGCAATGTTTATTAATCTTCTATTTACACCAAGAAATCCCACATTTACTGAAAGAACAAACAATACAACACAACACTACTGGTAGTTGTTCCTCTTTACTTCTAATGCAGAAAAAAATAGTCAAACTCATTCATTCCACACCCTATTTAGGTCTACAACTGCTGTAAATTTGTGACTTCGATTTTTATTTTAAAACTAAAGGCCTCACAATAGAGCTAGTTAGGTCTGTGAGTGCCAGTAAGGCTGACACACAGCAGCAGTCTAAAGTTCATTCAAATAATGACAGATTTAAGCATGAACATAATCTTGCTATACTGCAATTTTAACTATCGAATTTGTCCATGAATACTCTGTAGATTAAATTCTGTTCAAGTTATCTGTTAAGGTCAAGTCAAGAAAAATATACATCTTTTCTTTAATTGCTTCATCAATTTCTTGCCAGGCAATCATATCTGAAAACCTGAAAAGTATCACAAAATTCTTTACAGACTTAAACCTTTAGCAAGTCATGAATAATGAACAATAAGTTCCTTGTTTCTGTCATCAGCTTTATCTCTTTCTATTGACAGCAGCTATAGCAGAAAGGGCTAAATAAAACCATTTCAAAACAAGTATCTTGGCTCTTGCCAGATTTTCCATTTTCTTGTACTGAATAAAATATGACCTTGATTCTTACCACTGAATCAGGCTGCTACTCAGATTACCTGAAATAGAAGCGGCTGACAAGGTGGAACAAAGCATTGCTTCCGATAGAAACTCAAGCCCTTTTCCTTGATGACTTTCTGCAGCGCCAAATCAATAACACTAATGTCTTTTTCCACACTTCCTTGGCTTAAAAAAAAAAAAAAAAAAAAAGAAACAAAACATACACAAACTCCATGCCAATATCACTATTTCAGCTTTGAACATAGGGTTACAAATGCCTTTTAGTTTCAGCTCCCCAGCATCTAAAACTCTCCAGTCTCAACAATTCCATTCTGATTCCAACAATAACTAATTTATTACATCTGGTTTTTTCTCTACCAAAGACAAATTCTTTTCAGGATATTAAATACGTTAAGAGCAAAGTGGATGGAGATAAAGTTGTATTAAAGACTAGAGATCCTACACTCCAAATTTTATATGACTAATCCAGAAAGCCAAGACCTGCCTGAAACCAGGGTTCTCGAAACCACAAGTTTCTAATCAGTAAAAAAGCCATTATCCCCTTTATCTGGTTGGAAGCTCCAATGCCAACAGACATAACTACAGGGACACTGCTTTTCTTTTCATTGAGTTACACTCCTCCTAAAAGTTACTTTTTTTCCCCAAACTAGTAGATGGGAGAGAAGAAAGTATCTAATTTATGTTATTTAAATAAAATCTGCCGCAGTCTGTGGGAGCTGTATTCACTATGACACAGCTTTGTTTTCAAGCAGGCATCACTGTGTAAACAATACAGAAAAGGTACTTCAAAAGCAATATGTTAATTATATGTACACTAGTAAAAAGTCTGCAGAAATCTTTAATGCCCCATAAGCCCAGCAGATGTCCTTGTGTTCACAACACTTAATGGAAGATTACTTGTGAGAGACTGGGATGGCACAGCTGCTTTATAGGCTGGTTTCAAATATTCAGTACTGCAAGAGAAGAGGCAAAAAGTCTTGGAATTTTTTCCCTGATGTTCAGTGGCACACACATATGGAAAGGCAAGCAAAACCAGAGAAGTTCTGAGAAAAGAAAATCCTCCCAAGACTTGTAGCAGGACCTCATCCTTACCATGGGAAATGCAGATCTGAACACACATGACATGCTCTGGAGCCTGAGTGTTTTTCCTTTTATTACAGATCCTTCATAAAAGATAAGAAATCTCTTTTTAAGAAAATCTTTCTGCAATTCTCACACATCATAAAGCACACTACTTCCCCTTAAAGCAGCAGGAATTTGCTGATATCTTGCTATCAGAGTAAAGCATCCTTGTTCTGCTAAGCAGTAGGTGACTGAGTGGCTTATTGCAATTGAATTTCCCATCCAAAAAGGAAAAAAGTGAAAAGCCTGAAACATAGCAACGATAGCACAGAGAGCCAGTGCAGTGAGGGGTGAAAATATACCTTGGAAGAAATGACTGAAAGCACTCCAAAGACTTGCCATAAAGAGGCACTGTTCCAAAGGATGATCCGCAAATGTGCTGTTCCCAAGTGGCAATTTTTCATGATCTTCTACAACAAATTTTTATGCATATATGTCTATACTGACAGATAAAACATCTTTGATGAGGAATAGCAATAAGCTTCCATTACACCTGCCAACTACACTTTAAATACTATATCATGTTTGAAGTGGGAAGACTAGAATGTCAGAAAAATCAAGGGAGTTACTTAGCAGCAACATAGGTAGCCTGCTTTGGAACTGGCTAGAATTTTAGGAGGTGAACACAGCAAACTGTTCTCTCGAAGCAAGAAAAACAAAGCATTGTGGATGTTACTGCTACATTCTTCCTTTTGTGGATTTTGAAGGACGCAGTAGGAATAGGATTCTTGTGCTAGACGGCCACGACCCAGTCATAACGTAACGCAAACTTAGCCTATATATCTTTGATAAAGGGAACAAATAGGGGAATGCCACTTAACCCAAGAAGTGCTAGCTTATGTCATGCTTCACAGAGGAGATAAAGTGCTAAAAGAGATGAACTCAGCTGCAAAGCCTAAAGCATTACAGAATCATAGAACTGTGAAGACTTCAACTGCAGAACACACAGAGTTATCTACCACAATGGTGGAAGCTGGTTAGGAGAGAAAGACTGCAACAGGATTACAGATGGAGCACCAATCTTTCCTGAATACTTTTCTGACCATTACACAGAGCAGAAAATATTTTTATCTTCAACCCAAGCTCTCTGTCTATCAAACTCAAAAAATCCTTACACTATCATAAGGGCCAAAACAACCCCCAAACACAAACACAGAGTTGGTAACAAGAGACACCGATGCAAAAATAGTAGTCTTAGATGCTCCATCATTACTTCTGCAGATCTTTTTTAAGGCAGCATTGCCTAACAGCGACGCACCAGCCTGGCTCGTTCAACTAGAAAATACCAACAAGAAAACTTGCTGTCACCTCACAGCAAAGTCTAAAATCTTGAAAAGAAGTTCTTGAAAGTCATCTGACCTAACACTCAATTCTGCTCTACCCAGTCATCAAAGCTAGGGTGTAATGCTGAATAAAGAAGCTGATGAGAATCTAGAACCAATAGTAACTAGCCTTTACTACAAAAGTAGTGCTTTCATTAAAAACAGCAGGGAAAGGTTAAATAGAAACTATCAGGGTTTCGTTGTTGTAAACATTCGGCCACACAAGTGGTATCCATATATAGGTTTGACTCCCTCTAATCACAGGACAGCACTGTTTAAACTAAATTTTACAAAGCTTTTAATAAAAGCCCATGGATGACTAAAATCCAATAAGCAGTCAAACACAAAACCAAAACATAGAATAATTAACTAGAAACTGTACCAGAAGGGTCTAGTGATTACCAGAAGCTCAATTTAAACTTATTTATATATTCTTAACTATAGCTCCAATTAAGGAGAAATGTTTTACACTTGAGTTAACCACTCTAAATAAAGGCAGAGATACGAGTAAAGGACAGTTCATAGAATCCTGTTGGCAACTTCCTAGCTTGTGGATAAAATTAAACCCGACTGCCAGCCACCACCTATAGTGCTTGAATCATGCCTTACAAGGTTTTACAGCCTCTGTTTCCACCCATCTTAGAAAAAGAAATCCCCCAGAGATTGACCTATTGGGTCTTAGTCTCTAGTTTGCAAAAAATTTAGACTATTGGTAAAAAAATTTCCCTTTATTCTGGAGAAATTAAGCTTTCGCAACCAGTTATTTGGGTGTATCCCTTTTGCAAAGACTTCAAAATCCAGTTCCCTTAAAGGCTACGTTTAATATTATCATACCTTAACTTTTCAAAGGGAAAATCTGATAAGCTACCAACGCTCAGTGTCCTTGCTGTGAGTCTTTAAACGTACAAAGAACATTGTTTTTTTGTTTTTTTTTAAGAGAGGGAAGGAAAACTGTGCCCTTCTAAAAATGCACAAATGACAAAGCAGGTAAAACTATTATACAATAAGCACCTTATTACTAAAATATTATACATTTTGCTAATTAAACTGATGTTATTATGTATTAGGAGCCAGGCATACAAGTTTAACTATTTAAGCTGCTGAGTACCAACTGGGGGCAGTAACTCTGATTCTTACCTTACTTCAGGGTTTGACTGTCTCCATGGTTTTCCAATATATCAGGTTTACTTGCTAGACAAAATGAAAGTACAACCACAAAACAATAACCATATATCTAACTTCAAGCACGTGAGGCCTCCTGGAAAAAGTATCTTCAACTACACCCTTGATCTCAGTCATTACAAACCAAATTCTACTGTTTAAGAAATAAAAAGAGCATTTGCATCATTGTTTTCAGTACCTCAGTCAATACCCTTTCCAGTTAAGACTGTGACAACACACAAAATATTGGTGGGAAAATAAACCAACAAACATTTAACAGAGAATAGTGCACAGAAAATTACTCATGTGGCTCTCCAAAGTACTAATGATAAGTAATAGCTGTTAAATAGAAAATAGGGGAAGATTTGTGTGAAAAATATCAATGCAGGCAGCAGAAAATTGATCTGAGGCCCTAGAACACAGGAGGTTGTTTTGTCATAAAAAAAGACTCAGAATGCTACAATGCTCTGAGATACTGCTATAGCTTAATTACATATATAAAAAATTCCCCAGACAATATTCCCCCAAACCAGCTTCCTAACATAACTGAAGAATTAAAAAACATTTGCATTGAGGCTAACTTTGACATCAAAACAACCCTGCTAAAGCATACTGCTTGCTTGAAAAAGCTGCCTATACACCAATGTTTAGAAATCACTGCACAACTGCTTCCTTGCTTTGTCAGAATTCTGTCATTAGCCGTGCCATTCAATGAGCACTAACTATCAGTTTTTCCCCTCTGTTAGCCAAGTTGTAAGTTAAATAAGTGTTTTGTGAACTCAAAGGAATTTAACCTTTTACTCCTTCAAGTTCCGAGACAAGGGATAACAAGCATTAGTCCTTTGGATCTCCTGGAAGATTGACTTTTCCATAACAGAAGGTTAACATTTACTTACTAGCTTCCTCAGTCAACCACTAACCATATCTGTGCTTTCAAAGATCAGTATCAAGATGTTTTTAATCCGCTGTTTTAAACTGGAAATTTTTTTTAAACTAGAATTTAAAACTGGAATTCCCAGTCTCAAAAAGAAGATAAATATATGTAGTTTCTCTTCAACTAGCATTAAACAATGTTACCTTGCACTGAGGGAAAGGGGAAGGCAGTTGCACCAGAAAAATACCAATACCGGTCTTTGTGGCACGTACAGAGTAGACAGCAGACGTTACAAATATCAGAAGTCACATACATACATAATAGACCAACTTTGATATATCTAAAACTGCAACAGTCTTGATATTGAACTGTTGCTGTGATAAGCAAAGGATAAGAGGACAGAAGATGCAGAGCAACATTGCACTCAAGAGTCTGCATGATGTGAGCTCAGTCTCTTGCAGAGCTTTTCCAGTATCACATGGGTAATGTAAAAATACAAACTAATCTGTAGGCACAGTATCTTTAGATATAAAAGTAAACACATTAGCATAGACTTAATCTGTTAGAAACCAAACTTATGGCTAATCACTTTACACCCATTCTTAAGCAAGGTAATTCTGAAACAAAACTTCAATTTTTCTATGAAACCATGGTTAAATTGACCATATTGGGTAAGCAATTTTTTATGTTATGTTCTTCCAAAGAAAAGAGAAGAAAAATAGGAACTGTAGTCTTCAAGCTGTGAAAACTGCTTTGAACTCAAGAGTTTATACAACAGACACTATTACTCAAGTTATTCTCAGCTTATAACTCGTTTTTATTAGAGAATTCACAGTGTAAGACAGTAATCTAAAAAGCTCTACTGAAGTCAGTCATCTTATATCCTCTTAATATACACAAATAAAAACTGAACAATTCGAGACCTAAAAATTACAAGAAAATTTTAAATGCCACCACTCAAATGTGGCAGACATTGAAAATTTCAAAATGTCTTTATTCTGAATAGATGTTAGAAAAACTCCAAGGTGTCCAATCATAACATAAAGGAACTCTCCTTGGCACTCTGTAGAACTGACTGCATGACTCACCCGTAGCAGAGTCACAAGCACTCAGCACATGGCCACCTGTAATTATACCCTTCACAGAAGGCTAACTTACATTGGCACATTTTATTCCAATATGAAACATTCACTTCTAAACAGAAGTATTTAAATCCCAATTTATAATAGAAGAAACAAATGAGGAGTGATCTGAAAGCTATTTAAAGATAACAATAAAGCTTTAAAATAGAGGGTCTAATCTTTTTTCTAGGAAGACTGTGAAGAAATAACGACTATATTAAAGTGCTTTAAACAAAACCAATAATACATCCCTGAATGCCAGCCCCTTGTTAGAAAGCAATCGACAAAAAGGACTCGTATTAGCATTAAAATAACAGGAGAGAAAAGGGAATTGGAGAAAAGGAAAAAATACTCCAGTCTAACTAGACAAGAAATCATCTTAACTTTTAGGTACAGATTTCAGAGCAGATGCTAAAAAAGGCTAAGTGCAGATTTGCCAGAAGGTATTAGTGGTCTGTACCTCCTGCATTGGCACCTCCAGCACAGTATGCTCACAGCATGCAGTGCAAATACAGCCCTAATACTTGTGTTGTCTCCCTATTTAAACATGAGTTGTATCTAGACCCAGTTATCAAAGAATTATTTGGGTAGGAAGGGACCACAGGAGGACTCTAGTCAGACCTCCTGCACAAAGTGGAAGCAACACTCAGAATTCAGACCAGATTGTCAGAGCTTTCTCCAGCTGAGTCTTGAGAAGCCCCACAGACAGAGATTCACAGCTGCCCTAGGCAACCCAGGCCAGAGTGTGAGGACATCACTCCCTGTCCCCACATGCTGAAACCTTCTCTGTTCAAATTCGCAGCCATTGTTTCTCATCATTGTGTCAGGAAACCCCAAGAAGAGTCAGACTGTCTTTCCAACAACCTCCTTGGCAGGTATTAGAAGGTTATTAGGTCTCCCAAAGCCACCTCTTCTTCAGGCTAAGCAGGCCCAGAATAGCCTTCTCATTCTTCTGCGCTGAAGATGGATTTGCTACTTGTGGTAATCCACAAGTGCCAGTAAAAAATGCGCAAGTCACACACTCTTTTGATAAAGTTAGGTATTATATCCTATTACAAGTTAGTACCCAATTCATATGGTTGCCAAGGAAGAAAGTAAGATGCATCAAAAATCTCTTATCACTTTCACACATGGAACTGCCCACCTACTCTCAGTAAGGCCGTAAGCAGGTTAAGGTATCAAAAGCACCAAGCAAACGAGTCCTAAACAGCTGGCATGCTCATTATCACTTGAAGTACTGCATTAAAAGATGTTCCAATATTAATAACTGAACCTTGATCTTTCTCTGTAAATTGTTATGCATAAAGATATTTATTAAATACATTTGCATAAATTGGCAAAAGTTTTAACTTCAGCAAGCACTGCAAGACACTGTGCCAAAGGGAAGAATCACAGTTAAATACTATTATAGAGGTCTGAGCACTTCTATGTGGAAAACGTCAATAAACAGGTTTTTAGATGAAGCAGATACCACATACAAGAAAATTGTTTGAATGCCTCGATGATAAATGGAATACAAAAACTTTTAGTAACAAAAATGATAAATGGCTGCTCAGGAGTCTCTCCATATTTAAACAGGAGGAATAACTGCCTTCTGTCTGCAGGCAGAACAGTTGAGCAGCAATTAAAACACATATGTTTGTTCCTAGGCATATCAAAGCAGAGGTCAACGATGTAAATATAACAGTCAAAAGGTTAACATAGTTACGAATAACAGGCTGACACTTCTATACAAGTGGGCAAAAAGCACTTTAAAAGTCTGCAATAAGTTTTCACTAATCACCTTCACTGATAAGACACAGGAAGAACTTAATCTATGCAGAACCTTTGGCATAAGGAGAACTGCAATAGCAAGGGATGTACCTGGGATGACGCAATAATGAAAAAGTCAAGCTGTGAGGAAGCCATTACTGTTTCAAGCTTTCATTCTTCAAATGCACACTAAGATACATATAATTTTGCTTTTTCCTTCCTTTATCAAACCCAGCCTCCCATCAGTTGGGGTAAAGATAGAGAATAACACCTTGTTTCCTTTCTGGTAGGATATTAACTCAGCACAGTCCATTCTTTGTTCTTATACTCTCTTCTTTCTAAGCATGTATAACCTACTATAGAGGAACAACAGAAAGCCAGCTGACTCTTTGACCACAAGCCAGGGAAAGTACTCTTTAAAAAAAAAGTGACTGTGTTGTGTAGAAAGCAAGCAATT
This sequence comes from Neomorphus geoffroyi, assembly GCA_033558235.1. Taxonomy (NCBI): domain Eukaryota; kingdom Metazoa; phylum Chordata; class Aves; order Cuculiformes; family Neomorphidae; genus Neomorphus; species Neomorphus geoffroyi. The sequence goes on along the minus strand of JAUMJM010000016.1, from coordinate 16,844,107 downwards.
CCTTCAGGTAGAGCAATGAAGAGAGCCCTGCTTAATCACAGCAAGCAGAACAGACTGAATAACTGCAGAGACTGTAAACAGTTTGTAAAAAGTAAAAATACTATATAAATCCTGTGGTTTATGTTGTTTATTACTCTGCATATCTTATCCCGTTGAACTCCACTCCTACAAAGATTTACTTTTGTCAGCTTTAATCAGTGAGATTATTCATAGCATACAACATCCAGCACAAGTTAAATGCATTCAGAATAAAGGCCTTAAATCAAGGGCCGTATTGCACTAATTATATTGTCTAAGCTGTAGCACTGAGGTCTCAACCTGAACCTGTGTGCTTGGTTACTCAAGTATCAACAGTTAATTGCACAAATAAACCTAAACCAGTGCCTGCAATTCCAAACAGAGAAGGAAAAGATTCACACCAACACAAACAACACACATGCTAACTGGAAAGAATGGAGGAACTGAAAATCATGTAAAAGAGTCCTGCTTATGTTTTTTTCTTTTAAAAAAAAAATCAGCATTGAATCAGATGACCGTTCAGAAAACTGAATTAGAAAGCCGATTCATTTGTCTTTTTTCAACTTTTGAACCTTAACTGCTAGCATTTTTCTGACAAGTCAGTGCTCTGGCAAAGAGAAAATTTAGCTGCAACACTCTTCCTCTCTTGAGGAATGAGGTATAAGTAATTTCTTCAGCTGATTATAATTCTACATTTTATCTTTTAACTGCTTTTAAAGTCTACCTGCAATTTTAATTCTATTGTCTCCTTTAAATAAGGAATGGCAAGAGAAGAGAACAAAATTGTCATATGAATTTACTCTAGTTTCTGTCAAGGAGGGCAGCATATCAACCACAGCTGAATCAACTACTATCCACTCAGAAAATAAAGCATGTGAATTCAAAAGTTAAACCATTAAAATTACCACTACACTGACCCTTCAGCATGTACCTGCACATGCTTTCAACAGATTATTTACTGCATTTCAACTAACATCTTTCTATACTGAAAGAACAGAAGGCAAAAGCAATTGTGTTTTGGCCAGCTGGCAAATACATGGGAAGGAGGGAGCAGGAGCTGTCTTTACGTCAGATATTATAAGGAGCACCACAAACCACTACCACAGTGTATGCTTTAAAAAACAAACCAACCCAGCATTATGAATCCTTGGTACAACAAATTGCAAGAGCAATCCACATATAACCCAACTGAAGTCAAGAGAATAAAGCTTAATAATATGAGTACATTTTTGCATTATGTCTTACATTAAGATAGATATAGGCAATGACATAGCTAGGAAAAGATGGTGTGTGGCTGAGCATTTTGGTTTTTGAAGACAACAGATTGACCAGATTATTTCCATAATTGAATCAGAGAACATCTGGTGATACGTTTATCGTAAAAGTAACAAAATTTTTAAAAATTTGACCACACTGATGATTAATCAAATATTTACATTGTCCAGAACTTCTATCAGCATGGGCTTGCCACTGACTTCATGATGGCAAGTATGTGTTTAATAACTATTTTTGAAAACTTGTCACTTCAGAAAGTGACTGCTCAACCAACACAGTAAAAATAATGTATAGTAAGATAAATCGTTACTAGTTTTGTTTCCTCATATGTATTCCAACACAACTCTGGTGAGAACCAGTCTGTAAGTTCTCTAAGAATGCAAAGTAGTACAGGATCACAGCCAACTGAAGTCCTGGCAATAACATGCAAGCTATTACAGAAAGCCATAAAATAGCAAACTGTCAAGATGTAGCTATAGACATAACTTAAAACCAAACTGAATTTACACATTAGTTCTGCTTAAAAACATAACTAAAAAATGGAAGAGGTAAAGTCAAGTGGTATTTGACAATCAAATGACACAGGAAAAACATTAAGTATTTAAAGGATTAAGTTTTTAATCTAATAGAACACCACAATCTGTCAGAAAGTTCAAGATATCTTCAAAGTTATTCAGAACAAAAATGTATGAAAAAATGCATTAAGAAGCCTGACTACCTGTTATGACAGGTGCTAGAGGAAACAATTAGAAGTGTTCAAGTGGAAGAAATTTTGTCAAACAGTGCTGAGACACAGAAAGTTTATAGGACCTAACTGAATAGGAAACAAGAAAAAAGCCCATAAAACCCCAAAGGTTTTGTGTATTTTCAAAGTTATATTTGAAAGCACAAGGAAGACTGACTCAGTTCATGATCCTGTCATAATGGGCACAGGAATTTCACTGTAAAAATTCGCCATCCTAACAACATTCAGAAAATAATATTTCTAGGCATTTCCTTAAAAAATGCTTTGACAAATCCATTAAGATTGACTTTCAAGCATTTTGCCCTGTGCACTATATAGAATAATAGCTATTTCTAAGACACTTCCATGTAATCTGGCAGTTTTATTTAAATAAAACTCAAAAAATTTTTACATGGATTAACAGCATATAAAACCCACTGCAACATTAATTTCTATTCTTTAATGGAAATTCCTATCATTAAGTAATTCATCCATTAAAACAACATGACTAAAGGGATAAAAAAAATAATAATACCTCACAATTTATACATATCACTAACCACTGTCTCCAAGCACACACATCAGTCCAGGAACATCATCCTTTACTACAGATTGCAAAGAATTCTGCATGGAGAAAGGGATGGTATTTTAAGACTATTATCTAGGCCTCTTATTTAAACATGAGCTAGAAGAAAAAAATACAGTGGGGATGGAAATTCCAATTTTGAGGCCAGAAATGATTATGATAATCATCTGGATACTTTACTAAATGCCGCAAATGAGAGAACTCAAGAATGCAGAGTCAATTCACGGTCATGTCTACTTCTCATGCTTCTTGTATTTGTGCTGCAGCCAGTCCTTCAGGCAAGTATAAAATCCTTGTCCGGAAATTTCAAGAAACAAACTCCTTAGACCTTGACAGCTATTTATCCTCTTTGTTACAAATGGTTTGCTCCCAGAATGAAATTATTTAGGGAAAATTAAGGAGGATGGAACACAAAATACATAAAAGAAAGATGAATCCCTGGCAACAATGCTGAGATGCTAAGACACTCCTTACGCTGGAGAAATCCAAAGTGCTTTATTAAGGAAAAAACCCCCTGCAAATACAGATGTACTATTTAAGAGTCAAGAGAAGCCAACAATTTTTTTTCACAAATACACAATGAAAGAATTTTCTGTAAGAGCTCTGATCCTTGTATACAAAGCAGGGCTTACATTCAGATCTGCAGCAACAGCTTACTCCTGATGTGGCGGGACATCACCACTCTCGGTGTGACCACCCAGGTGTTGGAAACAAAAGAAAACCGTATTTTTTTCCCTCCTAATGATTTAACTACTAGAATCAAACTGAAGTTTTATTCACTGAAAAGCTGTTTTTTGCATCCTTTGCTAAAAGATTCAAATTTGATTTCAAAGGATGCGTTTTGTGTTAGGTTACAATCAATTAACAGTTACCCTTAAGCTTTTGCATATGTACTTTTTCTGGTTACATGAGAAAACAACTGTAGTTAGCAATAAAAATAATAGGATAGTAGAGGCATTTCAACCCCTCAGAATCCCTACAGATAACTCATCTACAGGTAAGGTCCCCTAATGTGAAATATTGAAGGTTTACCTTCATCATCACTATATAAAACATGGAAACAGTTACGTATGACCTTCGGAAACAAGAGATGATTCTTCCAATGTAACCTTGCTCCATAATTAAAATATGTAACTGAAAAGTTATTTATACTGACTGCATTTTGAAGTCTTGGTTAATCCAAAATCCTTCTATTAGTATTGTACTACACTCTGAATTAAATTCAAATTCTACATACTTGGCTCCTTATTACTACTCCATTTGTCTAAAGTTTCCTACACTGAACCAAATATATTCATATATGAAAGCTGTAGTCTCTCTTCGTAACTACTTTCATGAATAAGGACAATGGGGAAAAAGTTTTAAGGAAGTCAGGGACCTTCCAATTGTTTTAGATGATATCAACTCTACCACTCCGATTTTACTGGAAAAAAACCTTTGAAGAGTGCCAGAGATACAAATTACAATTTCACAAAGCTGAAAGAATACAAGAATATTAGATGTACATCAAACCCCACATATCTGTTACACATAACAACTGAAGGACAGTAAACTGGTTTTATCACCAGTTAATTAATTTCCCTTTTTTAAGTTAACTAATAGTTGTTCACAACACATTATAAACACCTTCTTACAGCCATTTCACAAAAGGGTGAACTAGGACAACGTGGTATGATAAACCAGCCAGAGACAGTACAGAATCCACTCAGAATATCATAGTTTCCTAGAACTCAAAACCCAAAAATATTATATAACATTGAATTGAACTACAAGCTTCAGGATGAAACTGAGATTTATTTTTTCTTTTTTCAGTTTCACAGTAGTTAATTTTGCAACACCCTTCCTGGTCTTTTCCTTTCCCCTCCTTCCCACACAATAGTTCTATACTCCTCCTCCCAAGTCTTTCTGTCTTCCTTGACTCTTCCCTTTTATTCCCTCCATTCACAGGAAGTGTATCAAAGTGAATACTTTCCTGATAGTATTTCTAAAAACCCTCCTCCTTCCTGTGACTTCTTGCATATGCCCTTGTGGTTCTTGACTGCTAGCTTCCTTGACAGGCACTGTTCTAAATTAGAACCTAAATTATCCCACTGTCATCTCTCACTTCTTCATTTTTTCTAAAGCATAAACAAACAACTCTCCCGCACTTCCTCCCCAGCTCACTTTTATCCTCTTTTCACACCAAAGTGAAACTTTTCCTTTCAGGCTGCACAAGTTCTGCCCCCATCTCACAGTTTACCTCTCCATCACTTGCCTGATGACTGCCTGCCTGTATTTTGCTAAATCCTCTTTCCCCTAAGGATCTCCCCTCTCCCTTAGGAGGGGCAGGGGAAAGGATCTCCCCTCTTAGGGGTGATCTGGAAAACCAGAGGGTTTTTTTTTTGCTTCCTTATTATGAAAACTTGACAGGATCATAAATAGAAGCCTGATTCCTTTAGGGTCCCAATCTTCTGAAATACCAGGCTATCACAACTCCTGCAATAAAAGGCTATAAATTTCTTTTTGTTCACAGAAGCAGGTCTTAAGGGCTTGCTGGATGACTCAAAATTATACATAAGAAATCTTAAGCTCTCAGTAGAATAGGGTGGAATACATAAAATACAGAGAAAATAAGTTCAACAAAATTTAAGAGTTCATAAGTGTAGGGGAGGGAGGGCATTTAAGTCAAAGTAGCTTTTAGGTCTCTAAAAGCACTCGGAAAAGCAATTGTGGGCATTCTTCAAAGATCTTAAAAGCCAGCAATATAAAACACAAGGCCAGCTAAGCTTTGATGGTGTTTTGGCGCCTCATTTTAGACGTGTGCCCATGTTTTCCACTCCTACAGTAGTACCTCCTGGGCCCACAGGAGCGCGGCGCAGCCTGGACACAGCTCCTACCGCCAATCGCTGCCCCAGTGATCCTTCCACCCCCCTCCCCCCGCTGATTCACGGCAGATCTTGCCCGACTCAGCCCAGATCACCAAAGTTTCCAGCAGCCAAAAACTGACACCGGCCCTTGCCTCCACGGGCAGCGCAGGAGAAGTGGGGCTCAGGCGTCCCCCAGGGCCCTTCCCGCCGCGCCCCCCGTACCTGTCCATGGTCTGCGGCAGGGCCAGGCCCGTCTGCTCGGCCATGGCTCGGGAGGCGGCGCGGGCCTGGCCCAGGCCGCAGCCGGACAAAGGCGGCCGCGGCGTCGATGAACCCGTTCGTGACGCGCGCAGCAGCAGCAGGAGAACGGACACGAACGGGGAGGCAGCGGCACCGCCCTCCTGCGGGGCGGTCCCTCCCTCGGCAGGCGGGGACAGCGCGGCGGGCTCGGCTCTCAGGTGGGGACGGCGCCGCACGCAGAGCTGCGCGGCCCAAGCTGCTGGGCTGACTAGAGACAGCCACTCCTCTGGCGTCAGCGCACGCGCAGCCGCGACGCCCGTCACGGCGCCAAAGCGTCTGCGCCAGAGGGTGACGGCGGCCCCGCGGCACCCTGGGAGCTGTAGTCCCGCCCCTTCCTCCCGTTCCCGCCGGCGCCGGCACATGGCGGGGCAGGTGGGGGAGCGCGGCGGCGCGCGGAGGCAGCTCAGCCGCTGCTCTAGAACCCCCCACGCTGCCGCCCAGGTTCCCCTTGGAGCCTGAAGGGAGCGGGATGGGGGTGGGAAGCGCCCCGCGGCGCGTGAGGGAGGGGCAAGACCCGCCTCCCTCTCTGCCCCTCCCGCTCACGCAGGGCCCGGGGGGCCCTCGGGACAGGCACGCTCCGCCCGCCCGCCGGCAGGTGCAGGCGGCTCCGGGCCCCGCCTTGGGGGCGGAGCGACCCGGGAGGAGCTGCCCAGCGGGATCCTCCTGCAGCAGATCAGTGCGTTTGTGTGGGCTTGGGGCAGTGACAAGGGCACCCCGGCCCTTGAAGGTGGCGGCAGCGCTCGGATTCCCGTTTGTAGGCGCGCGCCCCAACGGGAACGAGTCCTTCTGAAGGGCCTGTGGAATTTGTTACGTGACCTGAAGTCACTAAAGAGCATCATAGTCTATGAAAAGGGAATTGTAGAAGCTGAAAAGCCTTTACAGAACCAAGAGGTGAATTACAGCTGGAAAGTGGTCGCCTTCCCATTTATCTCCAACGTCGGCTCCTGTCTCCTACTCCTTTCTGCCCTCTTTACATGCATGCATGTAAAGGCTCTGCATAATGCCATGTAGCAGAGGGTGAGATCTTGCTTTTCAGAGGCAGTGGTGACATTCCAGGTTCTTGGGAAGGTGGGTTAGTAAAGATCAGCTTTGAATCCTCCTTTTCCTTTATATATAACCTTTTTTTTAATAAATGGCTGTTTTAATAAGTTTTGTTGCATGCAACTGGTCTCTGATACAAAATTACAACTTCATTATGCTGCCATTGCTGTACAAAGCAGTGATGTATAGAGGCAACCTCACCATTGTACATCAGCATCAACTACATCTGTTCTTGGTTGAGACGAGCAGCGTTTGTGTGGTGTATACACAAAACTATAGAGATCAAGTAGAATAGGAAGGAGACTTTAATCATAGAATCATAGAATGGTTTGGGTTGGAAGGGACCTTAAAGCCCATCCATGAGCAGGGACACCTCCCACCAGACCAGGCTGCTCAAGGCCCTATCCAATCTGGCCTTGAAAACTTCCAGGTAGGGGGCATCCACAGCTTCCCTGGGCAACCTATGCCAGTGTCTCACCACCCTCATTGTGAAGGTTTCTTCCTAATGTCTAACCTAAAACTCTCCCTTCCAGTTTAAAGCCATTCCCCCTTGTCCTGTCACTACTCACTCTCGTAAAAAGTCCCTCCCCAGCTGTCTTGTAGCCCTTTCAGGTACTGGGAGGCTGCTCTAAGGTCTCCCCAGAGCCTTCTCTTCTCCAGCCTGAACAACCCCAACTCTCTCAGCCTGGCCTCATAGCAGAGGTGCTTCAGCCTTCTGATCATCTTTTAGCCCTCCTCTGTTCAACAGTTCCATGAATATATTGGATTTTTTGACCCTGCTGCCTTAGTGAGGGAAAAATCAGCCTGGTTTTCAGAGTCTTTGTTGAGAGAAAAGTGTCATAAAAATTTATGTAAAATATCTGAACTTGGACTTTTGTCGTATATAAAGAGTGGGAGGGGTATTGTTATTTCCTGATTGCCACAAATATCATAAACAGGAATGCTAAAGTAATTACAGTGATGTAAACATCCATTACAGGAAGTATGTATAGAAGCAGGTAGGAAGAAGGCATCATGCTGACATCCTGTCCCAGAAAATTTATGTTGTACTTATTCTTGGGACAGTAAACTTTGGGTTTGCTCTGCTGAGAAGTCTTGAATCTTGAATGTACAGTGGCCTGAGGAGACCATATAAGCATGACTTCCTGGAAGAGAACATAATACACGCTGTCCTAATTACAGGTGTTTGTGAAACATAAGAGCAATATTAGATATCAGAGTTTCTGGTTTCTAATCTTGGTCTGGAATAAAAGCATTGTCTGTTGGCCAGAGCATTGATTAGCTAGACTAGACAAATGCTTAGGGTTTATATATTTAATCTCAAAAGTTACAATTGGAAATAGGGAAGCTGGTTTCGTAGGGTTATGTGATTTGTGCAATTTCTGTATTATTGCTTTGAAGTGGGGAGGATATGCTAGCTGCCTGCCATTTAGGATAAAGCTATGAGGTCATGATGACTAGTAATGGCTGTGAGCAATACTTACCTGAAGAAATGTAACCAGAACCCAGGATCACTTGGCTACCATTTGAAGCTGAAGAACAGTCTGTGCCAAAGGTGGCTGCTTTGCTCTGCCACAGGGGAGGATAACGCAACTGGACAAAACTTGAGTATCAAGTCAGATAGTAAATATCTGGTAGGTTTGCACATTCCCCCCCCTCTTTTCTTTTTTCCGAATGTGAAATATGAAGGAGTAATAGGCTACATAAAAACATGATTGTACAAGGGGTAATGGTTTTAAAATGAAAGGGAGTAGATTAAGATTGTGCCTGAGGAAAAAATGCTTCACTATGAGGGTGGTGAAACACTGGCACAAGTTGCCCAGAAAACTGGTAGATTCCCCATCCCTGGAAACATTCAAAGCCAGGTTGCATGGGGCTGTAAGCAACCTGATCCAGTTGAAGATGTCTCTGCTCATTGCAAGGGGGATTGGACTATATGACCTTTGAAGGTCTCTTCCAACCCAAACTATTCTATGATTCCATAACGGCAGACCTCTTAACACCCCTTAAACAGGTTAAAGATCCTGAAATTTAAAAACTGATTTGTGCCTTTTTGTTGCTCAGGAGTTTATTGGACAGCTTGGAGAATGTATTCTCCATTTGTCTGCTGTTCTCAGAATCAAAGTGTGATCCTAAAATACATATATAACCACCTGTTTCTAAATTTGAGAAAAAACTCCTTATTCCCTGACAGAGCAAGAGTTGTCATTCCATCCTCATCCTTTCCCCTTAAAAAGACCGGATATGCAGCTGCTCTATTCAAATGCTTGCTTTATTCTCCTTAACAACCTCCTCCTTCAATCCATCCTCCCTCATCCCCTTTTTCTCTTAGTTTTCTTTCCGCTTTTTATTCTTTGTGCTTCCTTCTTTGCCTTGGCAGTTTCCACTGTAAATCTCAGGTTGCCTCTTGCAGGTTTTTTCATTTTTAAACTATTGCTTCCCAGATAGTCTTCTTTGTTCCTTTCTTCTGTCTCCATGATGTTTGTTGCACTGTTTCCCTCTATCCTCTCTCACCTTCAATTGGTAGTAGCTGCATTTGAGCCCAGAGAGAAGTCTCCTGGGAACAGATTCCCTCTTGCCAAGGCAAAGTGAGGGAAAATGATTGCTACTAATTGAGATGTGACTGAGCTCAGCCTCACTGATATATTAGCTGGAGATGGCAGCCATTTTGAATTAAATAAAACTGCATATTTGAAGGCAAGTACGGACCTTAATGAAAATCACCAAAAAGAATATAAGCTATTTAGGGCTTTAAAATGAGTCTTAAATTTAGCAATCAGGTTTATGTCTAAAAGATCACATTTTAAAATACAAAATTGTTTGATAACAAATTTATACAGATTTAACCTTAATAAAGAAGTTGACAAGAAATTACTATAAGACTAATACAGAGATATATTAAATATTTATCTGACCATTTCAGCAAGGCCTGAAAAAAAGGCCAAATAATGAAGGAGCAGTATCTTAATACAGTTCTTTTGATCTGACAGCATTAAGACTGTAGGAATTATTCACAGTTTTCAGCAAAGCTGAAAGTAACCTGGCAATATGAAAATGTTCTATTTTGGCAAAACTGCATTTTAACTGCTATGATAGTAATATGTAAAATTAAATTGCAAGATCAGTTAGCCATTTTTTTGTGTACTTGATTCCATCTTTAAAAAGACAAGGAACCCTCAATTAAGATATAATTTAACAAAACTAAACTGAGAAAAATATTTCTACAATAAAACTTGTTTATTCAGTAGCATAATACTTCATTTTAACCTTCAAGCCAGGTGGAATATTCACTGGCAAAAAGACCGGCGTGGTGTGTTAGTCATAGTAGGCTTAAATTGCTTCATAATGAATTTCATAAAATAAAAATACACTCAATTCAATGCTTATTGAGTTAGTTAGACTTATGTGGGCCTTTCTTACATTTGTTTCTTTGGAACTGACCCAGGTGAAGTAATTCAGATACCAGATTGAATTAAGCGCTTGTGTTCTGATACAGCTGTTGTTATTATCTTTTAACTTCCAGTTATGAAAGAGCTGGCTGGTAGAAACAGAAAATGTTTTTCTTCTACTGACTAGTTGGTAAAAAAACTGTCTTTACGTTCTGATTTTCTTTGGTTCTGAAGTGCTTCTCCATTTGTGAATATCATAATAAACACTCTCCTTATCTTAATAATTGATCTACAAAATGAAGCTGTCTCTTAGGAAGAACTGTCAGCGAGGGTGCGGTCCTTCCACATGAATCCTCAAATCATCTGAAAAGCCATAACCCAGAAGTAAATAGCGACATAAGGGAGGGGTATAGAAAGCTTAGAGCCAGCCCTGTGGTAGTTGGGATGTTTCAACAAATGAGGTGCTTTCAGCTGCTCTAAGCAAGCAGTTTTCCTGCCCTTAATGATTCAGAGCAGAACAAACAGGTTAGAGTAAGTGTTGAGAAATTCTTAATTACAACATTGACTTAAGGCAGGCAGACCATACAGTCCAACATAAACAGACTGTAGAAAGCAGAGACCTAAGTGTTTTAACAACCCATTTTCAACTGCCCTAATCTATCTTTCTCAGCCTTAGTTTCAGCTCTCTTTCATCCATAAAGCTATGCATATTTCATCCTTTGAAAACTCAGCCTGCAATTTTATTAAAAACTGATATGTTCACACTTCGGTTTTCAGCTATGTAATTTCTATACAAGCATTAGTATTTGGTCCTGAATAATTAGTATTATAAATCATTACCCAGAATAAATATCCAGAATAATTTGTGGACCAGTACAAGACCAAATGCAAGTGCCAGTAAACAAAATTTTAAAAGCTAAAGCCAGCCTACGTTAATAATCAAAATATTAATATGAGAGGAACTCCTGTCAGGCTGTGTATTGATGTGAAGGCTGGAGATATGTGGATAATGGACAGTGGAAAGGAAGTAGCTGAAATGTGTAACTGCAGTGTACAAAGTAGATGGAATGTTAAATAGCAAAATTTGCATCTTCTTTTTATTCTGAAAAGCTTATTTTTTGTAGCATTTTCAGTATAGTAACAATAACTCAGTAATGAAAAAGTGGTAATTTGGAAATTGTAAACAATTCAAATACTGCAACTTTTCACGTATGTGCTGATTTTCATTTGTTTTAAATTTTCATACTTGACCTATTTGTGTTTGAGTTTCAGAATGTTTTTATAAATTATATTATGGCAGATGATTATTTAATATTTTCTTCATCTTAGCAACATGGCACAATCTCCTTTGTATACTTTGAAGCTGGTATGAGCTTATAATTTCTTAACTAGAAAAACTAGAAGTTTGTAAATGCTAGAACTATTTATTTTGCTAGCAATTTTTCTGAATAGGTAGCTATTTAATCTAGGTGTATAAATTAAATTGTTAAAGCCCATATTTGATTACTCACTTTCAGCTCAATCTGACAAATATTTATTTTTTTAAAGCTGGTGATTCAGATTGCAGCAATTCTCCTTGGAAGGAAGGAGAGTGCACGTATTTTTTTCCCTCCGAGCCCTCTTCCTTTCAGGATAGGCAGCAGGGAAATGCCATCTACAGCTCAGACTTCAAACCCCAGGATTCCTTGGGAGAGCATGCGCTGAGAGCTCCTAGTTGTCAAAGTGCTCTTGCCAGAGTGGTCGAATATCAAACCCGAAAGAAGAAAATAAATATACTGTCATTTTGTTGATCTTTAAATACAGAAAATTCAAAGGTAACTGTTCCTTAAAAATTGCTGTGTTGACTCTGTGGGTTACTGCATGCAAATGGTGCTGGTATTGCTGTGGGGATACAGATTTCCTGTACTGGATTGTAAATTTGTACAAATACACTAGCAAATAGTCAAGAGGTACTGGATATTACTCCAACATTAGACAGGGGTTGGCCTCTCTTCAAAGTCATTTATTATCCAGTGTTTTTCCATTCAGACTGGCTTCATTCATTAAAGGTAGGTCTTGACCTTGACAAGAGGGTTGAATTGTGCAGTGAGTTTTACCTTTAAGAAGCAATGTGAAAACGAATGTGGATTATAGTCCTTAGGATAAAGTTCAAAACCAACTATCTAAGTCAAGGTACCTATTTGAAGCAACTGTTGTGCTAGTCACTGTAGATAATCTGGTGACTAGCTGATTTAAACATACTTTATTGACAACAGAATTTTAACATTTCAGCAGCTATGTTTTTCTCTAAATATATTTTTATACTGATAGCTCAGAACCAGGGGAGGGATACATATAATCCTTTTCTCTATCCAATGTGGGATCATCAGTAATTTTATCTAGCCTTAGAAGTAATAGGATTTTGATAGATATGGAGCTAATGGAACGCTACACAGAGCTTGGTATATTATAGTTTAATGCAGTATTGCTTTAAACTGCCTCACAAGGTTTTCCGCACCCCCACCAGCAGCAGAGCAGCCTCTTACAGATGCAATACTTTACTCCATTCTTCTTAGGAACTTACCTTAATGTTGTCTCACTGTGTAGTCTGTCCATTAACCCTTGCTGTTCAATTTACATATTGAATAGGGAGCATAAGCAGTAACTTAATGGATAAGAGAAAACTGTCCGGACATTCATTTTCACTAAGAAGTGCGAGTATGGCTTAAAAGAGATTTAAAAGAAAGAAAGAAAGAAACATAAAATGTTAAAGGTACACATGAACTACCTAAAAATTCTTGATGTCTTTTAATGTTACATTAAAACAACAATCCTAAAAAAATGCAATGTACATGTCATATGATTAGCTCAATAGAAATGCAATTAGGTATTCAGTGATGACTGTCTTTGACATAGTTACTTAAGTGATTTTTGGCTTATTTAAAACACTTCTGAGATTTAAAATGATCTCTTTAATTGACTAAAAGTCTGCAGCATGTGGAGGTTCCTATTCTAGTTTCATACAATTGCTGGTCATTGATGTCTTTATAAGCATTAGTACTATTGTCTTTCAAAATAATCAAATTATAAGATGTCCTGTTTTATATAAAGCACCATCTTTTGCAGATATGACTCAACCATTTTACATACATTTACTTTTTAAAGTCTAAACTTGTGTATTGATTTAGCAAATAATTTGCATCAGTAGTCTTTGTCCTGTGCATACAAAGATGATTTTTTAGTGTGGCACGTCTAAATTATAGTTATTTCAATTTGCCCTATATTTGTTTTTCATTGTGAAAGCATCATAGTATAATAATACCTCCCAGATCTGCTCATTTTGACCTCATTTTTTTTCCAATAAATGCATTACTGATGGGCTCATAGATAGAGAAATATAGCCAGTGTAAATGCCTTTAAGCAAAGGACTGCTTGAATGCAAAATAGCATTTTATGCGGTAAGAGCATACGGTCACTGAAGGCAAATATAGCACCCATGCTGGCTTTGTACGTGGAGTGAGTGTTTGTTTGTCTGTCTGTCTGTCCATCGTCAGTCCCGTCCGCCCCCCCGCCCAGCCCCGGCACTGCGATCGCTTCTGATGCCCTGAGCCAGCGCCGAGCGGCACAAAAAGCGCAGAAACCGATCGCGCCCGGGCGACCCTTGGGGTGAGCTCTCTCGCTGGTAAATTTAAATAATTGAAAGCTTGTTTGTTAATTACGGAAAATCGGTACCCGGCTCCTTTAAAGGTCCTCTAATAGAAAAGGGGGTGGAGAAGAGCGAAGCTTGGTGTCTTTTTAACCTTGCTGAAGGACGCAGCAGTATTTATTGACGTATGCAAATAACCAGGGGGAGGAGGTGGAGGAGGAGGAGGGTGCTTGGAAAAACAGGAACCAGAATCAGTTTCTCATTGCAGGGTGAGAGCTCTGAGTTCCGGTGTAAGAGAAAAGAGACGTGGCGAAATTGCTGTATATCTCTGCCCTATAAGCACATCTCTCATTTAGACTGAAGGGAAACAAGGCATCAAAAAGGGTGAAGCATCTTAAAAAATATTTTCAAGACAATCTAGCAGGATCAAAGGTTACCTATTCCTAAATGGGGGAGGGGGGAGATGACGGGTTTGCCTTGCAGCTCGCTGTAGCGTCGCACTAGCAATAGACGAGATTGTTGGCCGGCAAATGATTAGAACAGCCTGCTTTGTGGTGTGGATGACAATGTTAATAATCTGTCTTTGTGGTTTTTTTCCCCTACTGTTTCAGCTGCGCAAACCATGCAGGATGATTTACTGATGGACAAAAGCAAAGCCCAGCCCCAGCAGCGGCAGCAGCAGCAGCAAGATCCAAACTCAGCAGAAGCCCCCTCTACACCCATCTCGTCGGAGACGCCCAAACCAGAAGACAACAGTTCAGTGACTAGTATCGGCACATCAGCTCCTTCCCAAAATAGCAAGGAGAAGATGCAGATGGAGTCTCCCATTTTGCCTGGCTTGAGCTTTCACCAGCCTCAACAAGAACCTGCAGCCGGCACCTCCTTGTCTCCCTCCTTCGGCAGCACCTGGTCTACAGGGACCACAAACACGGTGGATGATAGCTTTTTCCAAGGAATTACTCCAGTCAATGGGACAATGCTTTTCCAGAATTTTCCCCACCATGTCAACCCTGTATTTGGTGGCACTTTCTCTCCTCAAATTGGCCTAGCTCAGACTCAACACCACCAACATCAGCAGCAGCAGCAGCAAGCTCAGCAGCAGCAGCAGCAGCGGAGGTCACCTGTAAGCCCTAATCAGGCACCTTTTGCCCAGAGAAATGCTGCTTACAGCCATCAGCCCATCATGACCAGCAAACCGTCTTCCTCCTCTGCCTCCTCTTCTTCCTCCTCCAGCTGGAATAACCATCAAAACGCGGCTTGGAGTACACCTTCCAACCCTTGGGGTGGGCTGCAGGCTGGTAGGGACCCTCGAAGGGCAGTTGGAGTGGGGGTCGGCGTGGGAGTGGGGGTCGGTGTACCCTCCCCCCTCAATCCCATTTCACCCCTTAAAAAACCGTTCTCCAGCAATGTCATTGCCCCTCCGAAGTTCCCACGAGCTGCACCCTTAACCCCTAAATCCTGGATGGAAGACAATGCGTTCAGGACGGACAATGGCAACAATCTGTTGCCTTTTCAGGTAAATGTCTATGTGCACCTTCTACCCGGTGACAACTATCACAGTCTTGTATTTCTTGCAGGGGTGTATTTCACGTTACTGTTCTATCTGAGAGGCATCTCTATAATTCTCATTTGCATCGAATGGTCACCTTATATGAAAGAAGTGGGGTTCACCCTAGGGAGTGCATACACAAAGATTCAAAATTCTGGCTTAAGGTTTATAGTCTTATTTTTCTTATAACTCGTTCTTAAATGTGACAGGGCTTTCTGATTTTTATTTTTTTGTTTTGGTGTTTTTAGCATGTGAAAGGTAGTAGCCTTCCTTCATGAAAAACGGGTTTGGCAGGCTACGTTCTGTTGGTGCTGTGTGTGTGATAATTTTTTTTCATTTTCTCCCATATGTGAGAAACAGGAGACATTTAAATTGCTGGCTTCAGTTTTATAACTGACATGTTAATTTTAAATGAAGGTGCTTCTTGATCTGAAAACCATTTAATCATTTTATCACCATTGAAATAACTAATTGTCCTTATGTCGTGATGGGATTTAATAGGGAGTCTGTTCGCATAAGGTGTATATATGAAAAGCTGTATACATGTGATATATCCGCTCTGCTTTTATATTCACAGTGGACATTCAGAATACATCTAGAAGCAGCGTGGGTGTGTATGGAAAGAGTGGCGTATCTGTCCTTTTCCAGCAAGGAAAAGCCTCACACAATTGATGTGATTTAGAAATGGCAGGGAGGTATTGTATAAAATAAACCATTTTATGCTGTTCAAAATATTTGCAAAGAAAAAGAGACAATAGGACACGACCTTCAGAGCCATATTGCAATGGAGTCTATTTACTAGCTACATAGCTCTGAAATATTTAAAGCTGCAGTGCCCTTTGCTGTTTTTTTTATCTATGACGACAAAGCAGATCAATTACAGCTGAAACTGGGCCACATAGAAGATTTGCAATTTTAATGCAGAATGAAACCTGTCATGGTGTGAAATCCATTTTAAGTTGAAAGAAGCAGAGCATGCACTTGCAGTAACATCTATACAAGGTGAAATGAATCTCAAATTTTTTCTAGGAAAGCTTTTTTTAGCCACAGACAAATGGAAATTTTCTCTTTTGAAATACAGTGAAATCATTTATATACACTTTCTCTTTAGGTAATTGCTTTCTCAACAAAGTATGAACTCTCAAATGTTTTCAGTTTATCAGTATGGTAAGAATAACATCTAATTTAACACTTTATTAGGAACAAAGCAAAACAAAACAAAAAAATCACACCTCCCCCCATTACTTTAAGAGGCTGTTGAAGTAAAATATGTGCATTCCTGTGCACTTTCCAGACCTATTCAAAGAGGGCACCTTATAGTCAGCCCTGACATTTCATTTTGCTGCTTCATTCTGTTTAAAGGGAGAGTTGCTAATTTTTATTGGCTACCCTAAATGAAGGTGGAGTGGCTTCTGGTGAACTGCTGGTCAATGTATCTGTAGCACTCAAGTCTGGAGAAAGGTTATACTTTAGACACAATATGCCTGGTGAAACTACTGTGTTGCACAAAGCACAGCAACACAAAAGCCAAATAATATATCCCACAGTATTATTTTAGGAATAGGCAATGTGTTTCGGTTTCCAATTGTTCTTTTATTTTAATTGTCCACATGTGAGACATTACAAATTCTGTTAAATTTTAATCAGTAGGGAAAACAGAAGTAAATGGTTTTATTTCTGTGGTTTGGTCAGTGAGATATGACTTCAATGAATGCACAACTTTATTATTGTGACTGTAAGTTGCCATAAATTAAGCTTAACAGGTATTTGGTCATCACTTGGAAAAAAGCAGATAAATATCTTTAAAGAATAGGTCCCTTGATTTTACAATGTAAGTTGTGAAAAGCTGAGTTATTAGTCAATATGTAAATTTGGAAACTGGTTTTCTTCTCTGTAACTTTAACCTGGTATTTTCCTGTTCAACTGAAAGCAAATACTTAGACTACTGTCAGTACCAGTTGGAATAACAATCTGATTTCAGAGACTCCGAAAACTTTATTTTTTTTCCCTGTTAGGCTTTTACATACAAGCTGCTCAATTTTGTGTACAAGACTAATCTGAGTTAATGTCGATCACTCCTATATTTAATAAATTGCCAAACAAGTCTTGAAATCATCCTATCAATAGGAGTCAACTGTTTATTTAAATTGGTAAAAATGGAATTAAAATTCATATAAGAATATAATATTTGCTGCCTGGGTTCTGGTTGCTTTTTTCCTTCCTCATCTCCCTGCCCCCCTGCCTGCGCTCAGAAATTGGGCAATATGTTGATACAGTTGACACAGTAAGTTCTGCTGGTCAGCACTATCAAGTAATTCTGGCAGGTTTATCCATGTACATCTGCCACCCTTCATAACTGAGTGGGTTTTGACCTGCTTCAGAAATACCTTTCAGTAAACTTGCTAGCAACACATAAATTCACACTAGCAAGTTTTGTGCTACCTGTTCTTTTCTGTTGTATTGATATTATAAATCTTAAAATTTGTGGTTTATATTTAGTGAAATCCTTAAGATACGAATCTCAAGATGTTATAAGTGGAAAGAAAAATATTAATGTGTTCACCAATTGAATTAACATCAATGATACCTATTTTTTGATTCAGGTCTTTGCAGTGATAAAAAATTTTAAGCAGAAAACTTCTGTAATTGAGGCTTGTGTGCTGAGTCTGTAATATTTGATGACAGCTGATACTCAACTACTGATATATCTAGTTCTAGGAAAAAATGTGAATTTGAAAGTGTATTTCTTAAGAACATATATATGAAGCAATGTGCTAGACATCTTTCTTCCCTGAATTTGAGTAATACTTAAGTGTACCTCATGTCATAATCAATGGTCATCTGTTCCAAGGACTTGAGCTGCAGAACATATCAGAACATCTAAAATGTCAATTGTTAGGAATTCTGTCGGTGTCTGCCTTGTGGGTCATGTTGTGAGGCAACTAAAAATGCTTTGGAGGAGACTTCATATACTTACCAAGGAAAACTGATTGCACAGTATAAAAAAAAATTTGAAGATAGAAAGCTGATAGTTAAAAGGGAAAAGAAAAGCAGTAATCAGTCTGGAATGAAATGTAGCGTAGCAAATAGGAGTTTGAGATAAGATCATAGACGTGGAACAAGGCCAGATATAAAATACAGAAATGTGGCCAGTTTGTTGTTCTGAATATGTGTTGGCTTCTGAGTGGTCCAGGCAAAGGTCCTCTGCTGTGATTGCCATGTGACAAGTAGTAGTGTGGTGCTATTATGCTAGGTGATCCTTATTTCTGGCACTTGAGGCTGCCGTTAACTGATTGTCCCTAGGACCTGGGCAATGGTTCAGTTTCTTTTTATAGCAGAATGGTGGGCCTTGAAGAGAGCTGTTGTCATCTCGTGCTTCTGAGCCTCTCCCAGAATTCTCTTTTCCTTCACCTCTCTCAGGTAAATAGTATATTTCTTTTGGCTTTTGGCCATATGAAGATATTGGGAGGCAGCTTGTGAGGTTAGGAGGATTGATAGTGCCTCAAATAGACCCTTGGGAGCATGGGTAAGAAATTCTCTTTACAGTGGAGAAGATAGAGAAAGAATTAAATATTTGGAGGCGAGTATGCTAGTTAAGGAAATCTACCCTGTGGGTTTTTAATAATAACAACACTATAACAATTTCCTAGAAGTTGTTCAAGTTTTGCTGCTTTCTGAGTAATGTTCTTTCAAAACAATAAAAAAGCACAATTCCAAGTTTTAGATTTAAAAAATGCATAGCAATTTAGTGCTCTGAAGATTCTGGCTTACATCGAATCATTCTTGGCAGCTTTACTGATAAATACTCTCTAGCAGAAATAAGTAACGTAGTATTTATTTTGGATAAAGATGTTTTTATAATGCTTTCTTTTGCAGGGAGACTGCAAAGAGACTGCAAAAAGGGACTGAGAGTTTTTTTGGAGATGTGTTGCTTGCTGGTTTTTTTCTTCATTGTTTTCAATAGGAATTAGTGTGGACTCCGATAAAATTATAAGCTATATTTAGAAATTATACATAACTTTAATATTTCATGCTTAAAATGCAAATCAAAGCATGCAGTAAGTTTGTATAAATATAAGTGTGTATATATATTTTTATGAATATATATAGATACACTAATTATTAATACATTAGTAGGCACAAGTACTTTGTCGTGTGTTGTACTAAGGCACTGTAGTTGTTTGTTCAGTGAAATCAAGGACAAGGGAATGGCCACTGCATAATGTTTGTAATTCCAGTGTGACTTTTGGTTGATGATTAATAGACAGCTTCTTAAGAAGCTGCTTTCTTTAAACGTTTTAAGTTCTTCAGGCCTGTCATATTAGCCCATATTTAGTTTTCTCCATGTGAAAAATTGTGTGCATATGCACATACATAGAAATTTACATGCATAAGCAGTAAAGTGATGCAGAGTAATTTTTATCTTCAAGTCTTAGGTAAAATATTATTAAATACACCATAAACACAAACATTATAAAAATTGAACTTAACTTGTTCACAGGCAATGAATTTGCTGTAGCCTATTTGTCATGGTTCTGTTATTTAATAACACTAGAGGAACCTGAAATGCATATTAGGGTGTCTCCTATATGTATATTTGTGTGGATTAAAAAGGATGACTTAAGAAAAATGAGTTCAAATATTGCAACATTCACCAGTATAACACGTACAGTTTTACATTTGTGAGTAAAGGAGTTTTACTGGTGAATACACTCTGGCAACTGTAATTTTAAAATCTTTAAGTCTAGGGAATTTTTTTTCTGCCAGAAATAGTTGTATGCAATAAGTCTATTTGAAGATTACTTTTTAAGCTACGGTATGTCTTTATTCTAAATTTCACATTCCGGGCTCTTGACAGTTTAGTAGGTAACCATACGTAGCAGCATTACTGATATCTTGAAAAAGAAAAACATCTAATCTTAATTTTTCTTACACGATGACACATGAATCTAGGAGGCCGCAACTGAAAAAAAAAAAGAAAAGGACCTAGTTCTTCTGGAAGTAACTTAGTCCATTTTTCTTTTCTTCCCTCTTTTTCTTACATGCTATGTCACTAATAATGAGCACAATCAGTAGCCTGAATCTGAATATTAAAACACGAGAGCACATCGTGGTATCTCTAGTCCTCCACTGTGACAGACACAAGCCACACATGACATTCCATCTGTAGTAGCTGTGAAGTATTTTACAATTTTTGTTAGATTTTATATTTGAATTCTAAATGTCAGTATTTTCCAACTAATTAAAATACAATAACGGTACAGAAGAAAAAGCACATGATTTTTTCATATTTAAAGTATAATGATTTGAGTGCTAATTACTCATTGATCATTGTCTTGATTTAAGTAACCAAGTGAATCATAGATAAGCCCTCTAAGTTAGTGAAGGCAGAGCAAAGGTGTCACTTCAGCATGTAGTTGGTATTCCCAGCAACTCCATGTATAGACAGGACTTCCTTAAAAACATTAGAGGTATTAATATAGAACAATCAATCCAAAATTTTGTTCTAAAGATCTGATAGACTAATTATCTGTCTTTCCTTTGGGAGGTAAAGTAGAAGAGAAGGTGAAGGGCCCGGCAGTTTATTTTGCTGTTTTCCTTCTTGGATCATCCCCAGTTTTCACTTTTCTGCCTAGAGGGTGCTCTTGTGAATTGAAAGTAAGAGGAAGAGAGACTTGGAACAGTAATGTTTTCCTATTCCAGGTGATTTTTGTGAAGAAAATGAGTTTACTAAGTAGATGATGATGCAGGTTTCCATTTCTTAGCAGTTGGTGAAATAGCTCTCCTTTCATTAAGGTCACTGAGTGGTTCCTGGCTGAAACATACTGAAGGGAAGCTAAAAAATAGCACTACTTGAAGATATATGGTGATCTTAAGCTATATATATCTGAATTTTGCTTGGACTGGGTAGTCTACTGTGCTTTCCAAAACTTTTAAATTAGGCTGAAGAGAAAAACATGGTACTGAGACTATCCAGTGATGACCTTTGAGAGAGGCTCTGCAGCTCTCTGGCATTTATTTGTTGCTTCTTTTTCGTACAGATCACTTGAGATCATGTTAAGTGTTTGAAAATACTATTCATAAATAAAAGATGCTAGTTCTAGAAATTTAATCAAAACATTATTCCAAATTGTGGCATAAACTCCCACAGGGAATAAAAGCCTTTACAAACTTCACTGTTTTTCCTCAAATAAGCATGCTGCTTTGATTTTGCTTTTATCATAGTAATGTTTAATATGTTATTTAAGGAGAAGGATCTGTTCAAGACCTTTAGCATAATGGCAGTTAGCAGACTTTAGATAGGAAAAGTATCTCTTTTCTCATTCTTTTTGCTATTTCCTCCCACTCTGTCTTCTGAACTTCTAGAAATCAATATTGAAAGCTTTTACAGTATAATTGTTGGTTGCAATTAAGTACTGAAAATGGAGCATCATATTCTTTAGGCATGGAAGAGGACTTTTTGCTCATATTCCATGTCTTCAAAAAGATTATATTTTTATTGACAGAAGATACCAAAAGCTAGGTAAGGAAATACTGTATGATCTTCAGATGGGAGAAACAATAGAAGTAGGTGAAAGTTACTGCCTTTTCTCAGGGGTATTCAGACTGTTGTGCTCTTCTAGTTTATTGCAAGCCCAGTTAAGTGCTTAGTTTTGCAAGATACTGCCTGAAGTAGTTCTTACCATATCTCATCTGAACTTACTTGTTTGGTACAGTGGGGCAGAAATAAAATTTCAGAAAGGGCAGGAAACAGGTTTTCTATATCTGTTTACTCAGCATAAGGTCAGCTAAATTTCCCTTTGGACTCTTTTTGGTGTTATCTGGGCTAACAACTTCCCTCCTATAGGAAAACTCCCTAAATGTATGTGTGTGTTTAGAGATTTTCTTTTTCCCTTTAGCCAGCAAAAAGAATAAATAGGACATAGTATGAGAGAAATAAACTATGCATATGTCAAAGCTTTAGGGAAATTTTCCTTTCCCAGTAATATTAGCATGTTGTGTATAAATACATGCAAAACCTAGATGTTTGTACGTCTATAATCTATATCTGTGTATGTATAAACAGCTCATTTTCTCCAGAAAATGATTGTAATTAGTTTTCAGTAGCACCTGCTTTAGAATTACATTGGCAAAATGGGTTTTGCTGTTATTGAGATAAGTTTACCTCTTTCTCAAACTTCAGCTAAACCCATTTTTTCAGCTACTATGCAAGTTGAAATGTAATAGTTTTCCATTTGCATTTTCTAACAAGTATGTCAGAGCAATGTTTAGACTTTTCAGTTTTTATGCTATTGTGACATTTTATACATTCTGTAACTACATTACCATGTTTTGTTTCATTATTTCTTTATGTAATTTCCCATTTAGTGTAATAGAAATTTACAAGAAGTGCAAGGGCATTGCTTTTAAGCCATTATTAGAATATTATACGTACCAATAATAAGCAGTTGGCTCAATATTTATATGACTGTACTGGTTTTGTATATAGAAATGGATCTTAATTCGTGTAATATTTTTACTATTGCTTGTAAATTTTAGAGTTTTGAAAAGACAAGTTGTGAAATAGCACAAAATCTTTGTGCATCTTCAGACTTGGTCAACGTTTTCATATAAGCTTTGATTATACAATTATGTCTTTTCCTATAAGTTCCCAGTGACATTTGTAAAATGCAGCTAATTGATACCTTCTTTTTCTTCATTGTTTAATGTGGCTTTGTCTCTTTATTGCAAGCTTTTCAAACTCATCCTAGAGATAAAATAGTCTATTTTTCTAAGACCTTACAGACGAGAAGCACAGTGCTTATCAGGACAAATATTGATCTGCTTTGTCACAACAGTGTTAGGAGAAAGGGTGGTGTGATCTCCATTCTACAGATGTAAATGTGAGGCATGGAGTTTATAGAAATAATTTTCTTCTCCATGTTGAATATAAGAAGAGTAAAAAGATTTGATTTTTTTTTTTTTTTAATTTTCCTGAAATATTTAGCATTTCTAGCTCTTTAGAAGCAGAACATCCATTCACTGTCTCTAAATTTGCTGCTTATGTGAATCTCAAATTAGGCACCAAAAAGTGAAGAAAACACATTGTCACCTGGGCAAAGTTTTAGTTTCAGTTACATGCCATTTGTTCAGCAAGAGCCTTCTCATCAGGAAAAAGAAAAGAAGCAAAATACTTAATTTCCTTAATATCCTTCAGCTGTCGATGTCATACCCATACAACTTCCGAATTCTGCAAAAAATTACCTAGAACTTCCATAAACAAACAGACTGAATTATTCATAAACATCACTGATGGGCACTGGATGAGATAGGGGTTTTGTCAGAAAAATGTTTTTGAAACTTAAACAGCTATAGTTTATTCTTGCAATATAGTGGAATTTAAATTGCACTGTCTTACTCCTGCACTTCCTAATGGGTTTTTTTGTGTCTGGCTTTGCAAAATTTGTAAGAATTGCAGTTTTATCTTATATTTCTTAGAGCTGAAGTAAAATGCTTAAGCAAAACCACAGTCTGTATACGTTAGAGTGATTTGTCAACCAAGTTGGAGGCTTTTGATCAACTCTACAGATTCAACCAAGAACAACTGAAGTTGTATGTACAGAGGACACGCTGTCAGTGGGTTTCAGTTTTGCTCAAAGTGGGACTTTGTGAGCATGGTGTCTTATGTTTCATACAGCCCTGAACTGTTCAACTCCACTCGTTCCAAACTTCCCTTCTTCTGCTTCTTTCTGTTCCTGCTTCTCGATCCCCTTTTCTTCTGAGGCTTCTCTTTTCAGTTGACCTTCCCTATTCCATTTTCTATGTCAAAGCTTCAAGCTATAGAGGAGGGCCCAATAAATCCTGGTAGTCATAAGCTGAATTGTGTTCGCTTACTCTGTGGAAATTACTGCTGTGCAAACTTAACATGAGAGATTTTTAAGTAGGTTTAAATTCATGGACAATGGAGTTTTCATAAGTATTAGCTAGAAGTTCTAAATCGTAGAGATTTAGAAATTGGAATCAAGCGATAACTTAGAACATGCTGAACTGGTTTTCTTTCCCTGTCCTCATCCTCATCTTCCAGAACGTGAGTCTTGGAGTGGATTTTCACAGATTGATGGAAAAATACTTCTGACATAAAATGAGAAAAGCATTATGTTTTTAACATGGACATTTTTATCTATATAATTTTCTTTTACGTTTTAATTGTAAATGGATGTTCCAGTGAAATTCATCTTTCCTACATGGAAGAATTATTATAAAGGTGCTCATCTTAGAAAGATTTACCCTAAAAAGTTATTTTTGACAACACTAAGTAACTTAAAGCTGACCTTTTAATGAGAAATGTCAGGCAACTTTAGAAACTGTTGCTATCTATAATGTATTATGTTTCTGAATGAATCTGTTCTATATATAAAAATGGCTCTTCAAAACAAAGAAAATCACCCACTGAAGTTTTCTTGGTTTTGTTCTCATAGTGGTAAAGGCTTTTTTTGTGAATAAGCTTTATTTCCTAAGGGAAGGCATTGGAATTATGGCTTCTTATGGAAGTTGTTAAAAATAAAATATAACAAACATTTTACTTTAAAACACTTGAATCGCAAAATATTCTTTCGGATTAAATTCCTTGTAAGTTAGTGTGTCATTCTGCTTGAAGCAATGGAAATGTTTTAGGCTCTTACTGCTGTTTTTTAGTTATCAGCAAGGGAAAAAAATAAAAGGAAAGAGTTGCAATATTATCTGGAATGATTATATAATTCCTACCTGTTAAGTATTAAAAAGGTCGACCCAGTGATTTTGACTTGATTTTGAAGGATGAAGTTTAAATCATCTCTATACCATCAGTACTACTACATTATCACTACTGTCTAGTTTTTTGTTTCCAATTTTACTGTGAAATACCATTTTATTTTAGTTATATGCCATCCAATGCATGTAATGAACAATTCTTACTCTGAAAGCATTTAGACTGTTAAACAAAAAAAGGCATATGATGGGTGGAATCAGTGAATAGTTTTGGAGCTTGTGCCAGGTATTGTTGGACAGTCTTCTTGGCTCGGCTATGCTGAGTGTTGTCCTTTACACATATACTTTTGCTTTCACTGGGGATGGTGTTCTTTTACGCAATTTTAAATTTTTTTTGAATGCCCTATTTGTACAAGTGCTGGTTTTGATGCTATTTAAAATAGTATTTTAAAAAAAGTTATTTTATTTTGGCTTAAAGAGTTGCTTGATTTAATTAGAATATCTAATAATTGCAAGATGCTTTATTAAATGTTAGATCATTTTAATTTTTCAAGCCTGCCTTCCACTGACATTACCATGATCATCCAGTCGTTCTTTTTCCTTTTCTTTCTCTCTAACTTTCAAATTTGTCTTTCTTTCTTATTAATCTAAAAAAAGATTTTAAAAATCAATCTTCCCAAACCATCCAATTAAGTATTAAAAAGTCAGTGTAAAGTTGAAAAAAAAATGATGGGAAAATGTAACCCTTATTTATAAGAAAGAACTTGTGCATTAGTTCACTTAATGCATCTTTTTCATGTTCAGTAATATTTTATTTAAAATATAATACATGGGTAACACAAGCTCTTCTTGAATTGCTCTGAGCAGTTCTTATTTGTATATTACTCGCAGTGCCTTGATTGAGGCCTAAGAGGCCTTGTATCTGTTTAGTTTATCAGAAAAACACCTAGAAAGTAAAAGACAGAAATCTAAACTTATTTTTCAAGTTTATCATGTGTTAAGCAGCCAGAAATAAGGTAGATAATTAGCAGGATATGATAGACAATCATGAAATGTTATATGACTTTCAGAGGTCAACAGATCATACTCCAGAAACCTTAAATCTCATATATTAAATTCCCATGTTCGCTGTTGTCTCACATGGAAGTATTTTCCAGAGTACTACTCAAAGATTTTTTTTTTTTATGCAGATCCTTTAATGCAGTATTTCACTTTATGAAGGAGATTTGTTAAAAGCATTAATGAATTCTTTTCAGCGTTCATTAATACAGCTTGTAGCTAGTGTTACTGCCATTCGCTACACGACCTTTATAGTAACTGTACATTTGTAAGGGGTTGATAGATGATTAATATATTAGGTGATTGTTAGGTTCCAGCATATTAACAGACAGCTTATATCCAAATCTAATACCATCTATTTGTGTGCTTAGTAACCATTAGGATGTATAACCACCAAATCTGTGAAATGTTTATAACCTACTTCATGGTTTTGAAATTTACTTAAAACTGCTTGTAAAGATACCTTTTGTGTTTAAATTATGGCTACTGTAACAGTCTGACCTAATCATCTAGTTAAGTAATTCTCTTATTCATGTGTTATTTCTACAGTCATATTGTTTCTTCCTGTGTCATTTTTGAAACGAAAAAACAGTTGAAAACAGTGAAACCTCTTAACAGTAACCGAAAGAGCTTTTCTTAAAGCTCACAAAGTCCTAAGTAGCAGCTAACTGTGCAGTAGGAAGGCTAAGGCAGAATAAGAGGGCGGAGGACACAACAGTCAGGAATAAGAAAAAGTAGAATTTTATTAATACCACAACTTCACTTTCATTTTGGATTTTCATATATGGTAATCCAAGGTGACAATACACCCGATGCCTTTCTGTGCATGAGGATTCCTGCAAATAAAATCTTGCAAATATTGGGCTGGGTTCAACATTTCAGTGCTAAAGGTCTTCAGCTTGGTGGCTCCTGCTACATTTAGCTGCTAATAAATGAAACCATACCTGTGACTTCTGAGTAATGAAACCAAACATAATTGTCAGCAGTTACAAGTACCATTTTGATACAAGCTTCTGCAGACAGTCTTACCTCCTCTCTCTAAACGGGAACGTGCTCTGCTGATGTGGTTTTGCAAAGTAGTAGTAGATTAGTTATGTAACAATTTTTCTTGCTAGACAAGGGAGAAGTATCTGTGCTCCATTTAGAACTACTTAAAAATGGATTGTAGTAAATTTTGGCATCTGTTTGTAAGGCTTCACTTTCTAGAGGAACTGCAAAGTTTTATTGCTATTTCACTTGCATAGTAGTCTTGTTTGAATATAAAATTGAGTTGATCAGTGTTTCAAAATATAGTTCAGTCCTTTTCTCCTTTGGATGTGTAGAAGAAGGGGAATAATTTAAAAGAAATACAGTGAAAATAGCTTTTCTAATGAATATGGATAGATGCAAAAATGTAATTTTCCATACAACCTGCAGTTTTGTTTACCTTTTCACTCTTAACATTTATACTAATGGTTTATAATTGTCCAGAAGTTAACTAATTAACTCGTGTCTTTCTCCTTTCTGTGCCATTCTTTCTGGTTGATGAAGTTCCAATTTATAGTGAAAATTGAGTCCTTGAGGTCATGACCGCGTAGTTAGTACTATTCAATATCATCCTGCTTTGCTGCAGTTCTTCAAATTAATTCAATTCTTCCTGTATGACAAGCTGATCTCTGTATTGATGATGTCTTGTAAATACTGTTAGCGTGTCCCTACTTTAATAACCAATATTATTGATAAAACTGATCTCAAGACCTGTCTTTAAGAAACTCCATTAGAAACCCTTCTTTAGCAGATTTCTCTGGCACTATCACTTCTTTCCCTTTTTGTCATTTTCTTTCTTACCTCAGTTGCACTACTTCCCATTTTTATCCCACTTATGTAGTTACTTTGCTTGTAGCACTGTATGAAGTGCTATATTGAAATCCTTGTTACATCAGCCATATCATGTTATTTAAAGAACCAGAAATCATACTTTACAGAATATCACACCATTAACACATGATACTACATTGTCTCTGCTTTTTATTTCTTAAAGAGAAGACATCCTTGAATTTCAGTAAGGAAAAACTACAAGCAGTGTTTTTCATCTGTAGCTTCATATCCTGCTTCATTTATTGCAGTTCTTTCATTTTTATTTTGCTGGTCAGATACACACAGTACTGACATTCTTACTTGGACTGTCTTTAGTTGTTTCACCAACTGGGCCGTGGAGACTGATTACAGTGTTCACATGTAGCTGTTAATTAATTTGAAGACTTGTTTTTAATTAAAACATAATTTTGAACTGAGAGGTTTTTCTCTCCTCTTCTGCCATTCCTTCCTCTAAGTGGAGCTTGACACTATGAGTGGTGATTGGATCGCTACTCTCTGCTGTTTCCCACCTGTTCAGTTGCATATATGTAGTCTTTGGTAACTTCGAAGCTAATCAAAAAGTTAATGGCAAATATTCTTAAATCGAAATTTCTAACATAATGACATTTTAGGAAAAGGATTGTCTTGTTTCCCAGTGGCTATACAGGAGTCCTCAACTCAAGTTTGGAAGTCAGTGTGCAGCTTGAGGGAGCCTGTAGTCCTCTTTCCTTTATTAGAAGGTGCCTGTGACAGCTTGGGATTCTGTGATACCTTATGTCGTCAGTAAAGTCCAAGGATGAAGAATATTTGCAGCCTAACTATTCTCAGTGCTCCCCCTCCCCTTACTGAACAACTGTTCCCAATATACTTAAAATTTTCATGATTTCCTTTTAGAAATAAGGGGTTATATTGGCATTGAAATGGCAAAATTGCTGTCCTCTCTAAGGGTGGCTCTCCAAACCAGGAGTTGAAGATCTTGTCCTGTAAGAGCAGATGAAATGTCTTACCCCTTTTTTGTTGAAATATCTGTCTGGAGTTCTGGCATCTACAAGATTTTTGCTTAGGAGGTACTATTTCCTGAATACAACAGAAATGGAACAGGAACCCGACGTGAAATATGCCAGTTAAGTGTAATTTTATCCACTTGGTTCTTAAAAGGACCATGAGTTTGGGGAAGAGGCAATATTTTGTTTGTTGCAAGACTTAAACATTTAATTTTTTTAACCTTAGCGGTATATCCCATGTCACTGATGCTCAATAACCATACACAAAAGCACTGTTTCTGTTTCAGAGAAACCCTTGAGATTCCTTAAAGGCGGCCATAGTAAATGAGGCTTCTGGGCAATGGTGTTCTGACATTTGTTTGGCAGTTATTACTTGTATTGTTTTCTATCTCCTGTTTTGTCTCATCCTGTAATACCATCAGACAGACTACTCCTATTGTAAACAAATCTTTCTGATTTCTGAATATTTTCCTGGTGCAATTCTGTCTTTTACATTATGTGGTCCAGACTGCAAAGTGTGATCATTCAGATCCTGTCACATTGTAGCATCCTCCATACTGCTTCGCTTGGATTTGCAGTCTTTGTATCTTTGTAGCACTTTCGTCTTCTGATTTGAAGTTTGTGCTTAAGTTGTGCTGATTTAGCTGGCAAGGTGTGCTTAGCTCAGTGTTAGTTTTTCCTTGCTCTGAAATACAGGCGTTGTTCTACATAACAGCGTGGTAGAAGCCCAAAGGTATCTTATCAGTGTTGAACTCCTGCACAGCAAGCCAATGAACCAGTTAAATTATGTCATTTTAGTAGCTCAAGGGTATAATGAATGGCCTTGTAAATTCTACTGCTGACATCTTTTTTTTTTTTTTCCACTTGCTTGTTTTTGTGAATTGATGATCATCTTGGGTGTAACTACTTTAATCCTATATTTTACAAGTGTTAGGACCGTTTGTTACTGGAATCAGTAACTACAATAGAAAGTGGATACATCAGCTTTTTGAGATGCATTCAGCAGCAGGACTGATGAGCAGATTTTTATCTAAAGGATCACGTTGAACAAAATATGACTAAACATAAATCCTGTCAGTGAGTGCTCAGTCAGTTGTAATGTCTGCAAATCATTCCCTACAGTAGTGTAACGGATGTAAGAAAAATAGCTGTTTCGTAGGTTCCCTTGATTTTTTTTTTTTTTTTTTTTTTGTTTGTTTTTAGACACATTGTCTAATTGGTATGAGGGCAAAAGGAAGATTTTTGAAATATTAAATGCACTGTGTTTCTGTTTGGCAATAAACAGTGTTCCCTATTGGAGTGTTAGGTCCGATGATTCGAGCATTTGACTAAGTGCCTTACTGTCTTTGAATCTGAGGTGAAGTAACTCTAGTGATCATGTCAGTAGGATGCTTGGCATATAAAATTCTGCATTGGAAGATTAGCTAAGTGTGTTTCAAAGAGCACAATAACAAGGCTGTTGCTTAGTAAGGCTCTTATGAAAGAAACGAACAATATAATGTAGACAGTATATTTATTTATTTATAGTTTGTATCGGGTAGGGTCTTATTGTGGCTTTTCCGCTGCAAGTCCAAAACATGAATCACTTAAACCAAGGAATCAGTTAATGTATTCCAGTCAGTCTGTCCTGTAGCTGCCACTTCTATTTAGGAAAAGGTGGGGTAAATTCTATTATTTTCTTCCCTGCAGTTTGCAAGCAAATATTGAATATTCAGTAACTTGTTGGGATAGTCTGTTTAAGTGATTATGATGCCCATTCTTACGGCTACAATGCCTGAACATTTTTTTTATATATATTTTGAGCAGGTATTAAATGTGTACAAGAAGGGAATCTCATCTTAACTGCCAAGTAAAATGACCTTTAAACTGAATAATATGATTTATATTAGTTTTTGTAATTCTATATAGTGCCTGTTCTATCTTTTCATACTTCTGTGCTTTTTGGTTCATCTGGAAATAAAAATTGCAAATACTTCACTGAAGGATTTTAGTTTTCTTGTACTATTTTAGAACTTGGAATTTATAAGGATGAAAAGTTTGAATATAACCATTACCTTTCTTTTTGGAAAAATTGCTTGGGTAGGTTAAGTTTTCAAGGCTTTTGGCTTCAATCTGTATTCTTAGAGGTTAGCTATAAAAGTTTATGTAACACAGACAAGATGATTAAATATCATTAACCAGAGTTCTGAAATGTTGTTATTCAAATTATAGGGAAATGTTTCCATAATCTATATGCAATTAGATATTGGTTTATATTTATGTTAAAATTCCTTATTTTTTTAGGAGCTTTTTAAACAAGCCTTAAAAATTTGCCTTTTGCCCAGTGAACTTTTGAACACCTTTGGAAGTCAAATATGCTACAGTTGGTAGTGACAAGAGACATATGTGTGAAAAGTCAAGGTGTTTCATCTGTGGACATTCCAAGAGCAATAATAACATAAGAAAACTCTTCCCTTTTTCTTCTGGTAAAGGAACATAATAAATCCAGTTTAGTTTGAAACTATCCAAAATTAACAAGAAAGATTAAAAAAGAATGTGGAGTTAAAATGAGAGTCTGTCAAGACTTAGTACTGGTAGCTCTGCTGTAATGTTCTTTATCACAGGCATAGACAGATTTCTTTGTTTTTCCTTCCTACCCACATTTTGTGCCTTGTTATTTGTTTTGTTTCACTTTATGTTTTTATGAAATCCAATATAAGGAAAAAAAAATTACTGAAGTTTCTGGTTATTCTAGTTCTGAGTGCATGTGTGTTGTCAGTCACGTTGTTACTGGCAGCATTCCAGCACCAAGCTGCAAAGGAAGTAACACTTGCTATTTACAGTCGTTTGATTCTTTTGCAAAGTGATCATTTTCTATTACCATGTGACCATATTCCTCAGATTTCCTCTCTTTTGAAAGGGATTTTTTTTTTTTAAATTTTACTAAGAACGCAAGTGGGATTGTGTGGCAGTCAAGTTGCTAGGAGCTAAAGACTGCTCAGTGAGTATTCAGAGCTTGCTGTGTGTGATCATTCATGTGTATCATCATGGCAGATTGAGCATGTCCCAAGCCGAACTTCCGTAATGCTGTTTTGCAGTTGCTTGTCTTGCTGCTTTGGATTGGAATACCGGAGCAGGACAAACTGGTTTTCCTTGTGTTCTTAGTAATAACCCCTGCTGCAGGTGCTAGAACAGAGTGAGCAAGCCCAGTTTAAAACAGTGCTGGCATTTTACCCTATATTTACTCAAAGCTCTTTCCATTGACTTCAGCTTTAGTTGGCACTGCTTAGTAATGCTGTGCAGCCAAATCCAGGCTTATACCAGGCACAGAAGAATGGAACACAGCAGTGACCACAGTGATGAAGTTTACATTGATAGGAAGTTGTTTAAGCCATAAGGATTTTTGCTATTCCCCAGGATCTCATCTTCTACTTGCAACTGAAATACTCTATGTAATGCCTCAGAATCTAGTAAGTAAAATATGCTGAAACTTCTGTGAGCCTATCTGGAATTCTGATGTTCTGGAAACAGTTAATAGTTCGGTGAGCAGAGTCCCTCTTGTTGCTCCGCAGAGCTGGGCTGCGTGGTGCCACATACTGGTGCAGGAAGCTTAAAAATCTAGGGCAGCATGAAAATGTAGAACACAGCAATAAATTACTGAAACCGATATATTGTTCAGAATACAGGAAGCTTGAAAGCTTAATGTGCAGACAGTTAGCAGATGGACTGAAATATATAGACACAGGGAAATGTGTCTTTGGAAGTGTCTGAGTACCTGAGATTTTGGTGCCTGTGTACTACAAACAGGCAGGTCAGGTGTATCTGTCAGCTCAGTGTGTATTTTATGCTGCAGATGCAGATGACCATGCCAACAAGGATTCAACACATGCATAGATACACAGTTGAGGATTCTGAGTATGGACGATAGCTAGGCTTGAGCAACATGTTTTAGACACCTGATACGCTTTCTCAGGGTAAAACTTTTCACTTTGGGACTATAGTTTAATCAATTAATGGTCAAATGTCTCTACTGCCATAATGCTCTAGAGATGTGGAAGAAAAAGGTACAGCTTCAGTTTCTGGAGCAAGGTGGTGTGTTCTGCATGTTTCTGCCATGGGATATGTTGATCATTTCCCTTTTTAGTTCATCAGTTCCAATTACTTTGGGCTATGTGCCCAAGCTGAAAGAAGTAATAAGCAAGCCAGGCTGTATTAAGGTCCACTTATTACCTGTTGTGCCCTGGCTCTAGGTCTGGTCTTGGCTTTGTCACCCATAATGTAGTCATGTATTCTTTTCTTGTTCTTTGTCTTTCTCTCGTACTAGTGAAGATGTGGGGTTTGTATCTATTGGGAGGGAGGGAGCTGAAGGAGTGCTAGACTTGCCTTGCCCTTACACACCCATGCTCTGTGTCTGCCGGGGGCAGGACAAAGCACGCCACATTACAGGCTGTGACAAAGGGAAAAATTATTTTGATTTCAAATTATACAAATACACTTCAATTACTTCAGATACTGCTAAGTAATCTTTGTTTCATAATTAAGATAACCTTTAACTTTAAGAATGTCTTTTCCCCTTCTGGAATTTGCTGACACATTACACCTCAGACGTCTCCTGGAATAAGCAGCACAGGCATCTGTCCTAGAGATAAATAGATCTCTTCAAAGCACTGTTTTGATTCATTCCTGGAGCCGGTTCATTATGCATATTGGATGGAGACTGAAGACATCTGAAAAATTATTATGGCTCTGTAATTAAAGACTAGCATAATATATATGCACAAAAGTGTAAAATGCAGGTAAAATGCAAATTATTGTATGTTTAAATTTTATTTTAGTGTCTTGACTCTGCAGATACTTTTTGATGAAGTTGTTTTTTGTTTTTTGTTTTTTGTTTTTTTTTTTTAAATTAACAGATAGAATATAGACACTGTATATTGTGGCACTTTTAATCAGCCTTACAAGTAAGATGGTTAAAGGTAGGAAGTTGACACCCAACTTGAACTGCAGGTACATTTCACTTTGTGACGTCTGATCCTACATATGCTTTTGTAATATTTCACTATGCTTAACATAGGCACTTGGAGGAAGTCTGTGCAGTGGGTGAACATGTAGGTCATAGCCAAAGGCTGGGATTTAAAGTTTTGGGACCCATATCTACTCTAAGAGTTGCTAATATTAAGGGTTTTTTATTTCTTGCAAGACTAGAGCATTTTAAGAAACAAAACATTCTGCCATGTACACTAGAAGCAAACAAGGAAGGAGCTGCTCTCTGCACAGCAAAAGTACAATCCAACATGAGCAGGATGGACTTTGCTAACTTCATGGTTGCTGTGTAGACAAAGGCAGTGCCTTGTAGCTGAAGATTTCAGCCATAATGTAGTTAATCTAAGTAGGTCTTACGATCCTTGTCTTCTCTAGAAGATCACAGCAGATTTTCTAGACATGCTGGATTTTCAAACTGTTTTTTCAAGGTTTTTATTCTGTTTTTATCATTCTGCACTTTATATTTTGATTTCCATTCATAGTCCTAGTCCCAGAACTTCCTTGCAAAGTTCTCATGTGCTGCTAAGTACCTTTGTGAATTATTTCTGTTGTTGCATTGTTTTGCAGTAGATTGATTGTCTGTGGAAGCAATGCAAAAGGCAAATCCAGGAGATGGAACAATATCAGTTCACAAAACCAGGAGAACCTGTTCATGCTGAGAAATAAGCAAATGTCATCTTGTGTGTGTGTGTGTGTGCAGAACCACCAGGCTTCTTGAAAGAAATTGCTGAATTTAGGAAACAATCTCCAAATCTGCTGAGTACAAATGAGTTATTATTGAGGTGAAAGCTACTAAGAAAAATTGTAGTAGGAACTAGAATGTTAGACCCGTCTTGTTTGTTTTAGCCCACACGTTACAAAGTCTCTGCTTATCATAATGCACATGCCACAATATATTCATAAAAACCTGTTGTGTCTAAATTTCCTTTACTTGATTTAGATTGCTCAAGTACTATAGTGTTCTAATTACCTAGGTAAAGGGTTTTGATTAAATTGATATTTGTGTCCTATATATCTATTTTCATAATATAAATATATTGCAGGTTTGTATGCCCCTTAAAAGGTTAGAAAGATCCTATATTCTAGCAAACCTGCCCTGTACAGCCTTGCCTTTGATGCTACGATTTTTTTCTCCCCTTCTTTCACATGTGAGCATGTGCACGGCTCCTTGGGAGGCTTTAGAACAAAGCAGGATCTGCCAGGCATTTGCTGCAATGGTAGCATACTTAAAATATAACATACATATGTTAATAAAGGACAATTAAATTAATTTTGTATGCTGTGTCCTTTACTGAACTCCTTCTGGTCTCTAAGACTGTAATCTTAGGAATGTTAAAAGCTGGAATAAACCGTCATTGTGGGCAAAAGCAGCAGTTCTGCCCTTTTGCTCTCCTGCCAGTGTTGGTTTTGCCAACTCAGCTCTGCTATATCTGTATAGTAAACCAGATCAGAGCACTGATCTGACTGAAAAACACTTCCCCACCCCTGTTCAGGATATAAGCTGTGTGTTTGCTTTCATATTTTCTCTTCAAAAAAGTGCCATCGTTCAGTACTGTAACACCTGACCTCCTTACATATTCACAGTACAGATATTTGAAAGAAACAGATAGAAAAATGAAACTAAAATTCTTTCTTTCATGGAATAATATAGATCCTACTTAATCAAATTACTAATATGTCACAGGAATGGATTTTTTTTTTTTTTTTTTTTTTTTACATCCAAGTTACACTTTTTCTTTTCAATCTAGTATTGCATTTCTTTTAAGAAAGTAAATGTGAAATAAAACAACAACTTCTCTCCTTCTACATGTTACCAAGTAGTGGGTTACTTTAACCAAAATAGAATTTTCTGTTAGGAAAATAAAAAAACCCTCAGGCTTGTGGGTTTTTTTGTTTGGTTTGTTAGTTTTTTTCAAGATCTATTTTACATTTTCTGGGCATCCATTTTATTTGGTATTCCATATGTATTGATCCAGTTGGATAGGTGAACAAGTATTCTTTTAAATACACTATACATATGTTGGTATTCTGAGGAACTGTAGAAGACATAAAGTTCATCATCAATAAAATAAGGGTATCGTTCTCTTGTGCTGTCCTGTTGCATACAGTACTCTAGATACATGGGCATGTGTGGATTGTTCCTGGACTTTGAAGCTGGTTATTTTAATAAGCCTATTAATAATATTTTAATAAGATTTTTTGTTTTGTTTATATTTTTGGGGTGTTTTTTGTTTTGGTTTGGATTTTTTTGTTTTCCTTACTTAGAAAACAAGCTGAACTACAGTGAATTGAAAATGGGAGAACCAAACAATACAAACCAACCCTTGCTAGGTTTTTGAGTGCCCTCCTCAGAAAGTCTGACACATCATACCTTGCTATTTATTTTGTCTTTCATTTATTGCGCTTTCCCTAGATCTGTGAGATTCATGTTATATGTTAGAGGAATTACGTGGTGCTTTCTGGAACAAACATGTCTGCTGGCATCTTGAGCATTGCTTGCTTCTGCTCTCGTGTTTAGAGAGGACTGTGGCAGAAGGCAGATGATGAAGCTGTTAAACAAAAATCTCTGGAATCTGAAAAAAATTCACTTTTCCACTGTAAATTGCTTTATTTCTAAGTTCTTATTTAAATGATAATTTTTAGAATTAAATATTGTTTGTATATATGTTTTTAGAAGCACTAAAAAGCCTCTCTGCATAGGTGTGCTGGTGAAAGCAGCAGTTGCAAAGTGAAGCATAGTATTTTAACAAGTGTAGGCTTATATTTATCAATTTTTTCGTAATATGTAAAGTTCTATCAAGAAGAAGTGCAGAACTGGATGCTGAAGTTTGATAAAAAAAGAAGAAATGAGCCTGTGTTAGAAAATTATTTTTTTTCTGTAACCATCTTTCTTGTGTTTTGTTTTTTCTTCTAGGACCGGAATAGGCCCTATGACACTTTTAACTTGCACTCTTTGGAAAATTCCTTAATGGATATGATAAGGACTGATCATGAGCCTCTGAAAGGTAAACACTACCCTCCCAGTGGCCCACCAATGAGTTTCGCTGATATAATGTGGAGGAATCATTTTACAGGTTAGGAATATTCATATGTCCATGCTTGCTTGGTGTTTAAACAAAAGTCAGCTTTTCAGAATTGCTATAAACTTTTTGCTAATAAATGAGGTTGTCAGTTACATAAAACTTCTGTTTTCCCATCTTCAGATAAGCATCTCTACTGTAGGAAAATAAGGTGAAATGTGAATACGTTATTATAAGTGCACAATCATAATATTACGTAACTGGCATTTCTGAAGCTTTTGCATATCTGCAGATTGCACAGTTGGGTCTCCTGCTGCAGTCACTTAGTTCAGAAAATGTGTAGTGCAACTGAAGTCCAATTGTTACGTTCAACATCTTATTCAAAGTTAATACTTCTCTTATTTTTGGATCAGCAGCTAGTATACAGAGCTTATTCTCTACAATAGTTTCAGATTTCTAGTAAAAAAATTGTATCTTAATGTGTTTTTTGAATTGTTAGGAGGAGACAAAAGCTATTAGATGTTGTTAAGTACTGGAAAAGTTTTGATTATTTATGCTGTTAAACTGTATTTGTTCTACCAGGTGTAGCATTGGACATGAAACCATTTCTAACACTTAGCTGATATGGAATAGTGAAAAGTTGTGACAGCATTTCAACAACCTGCACACTCCTCTATTTATGTATTGCATGTGGAAAAATATTTTCTCTTGGTCTAAGGTCTAGGTGCCTTTTTATCATCTTTCTGGGTACAGAGTTTTTTTTACAACCATACTAAACTGGGTTCTGTATTCTGAGCTCTTTTAACCTGTGCTTTCCACTATTATCTTGAAATTCGCCATTCTATGGCCTTCATGGATTTTTAACCATTATTCAGCTGTCTAAACTGACAAGAAATATTATCTTATATCTATTCTGATCATAGTCCTCCAAAATAAGTGTTAACCTGAAACTTAGAATAAAACTGAATAAACCTGAGATTTTTGTTAGATATACATTTCACATGGCTGGTATTAAAAAAGAAAAAGGTCCAAAATACTACTAAGTACATGTATAATATTTTATTAAACGTGTTATAATCCAGCTAAAACTCCATGTTTTTTAAATCAGTATTTATTTCAATATGCAAATCCAGACTCATTTTTTAAAGACAAAATTTACATATGAACTTCAGCATGGAAAAAAAAAAGAGACAGATTAGAAGTTATATTACTCTAGAAAAAGACTTTAATATCATATACGTGCAATTTTGCTTATCCTTTTATTATTATCTCTTTATAACTATTTAAATTTTTTTAAATCAGAATATTATCACATGAAATAATAATGGGGAAAAATTTTAATGCTTTTGTATTCTTTGGTTATTCTATCAAGAATAGTTTCCAATACTTAGCTGAGCTTGCCTATGCAATTGTTGCAAGTGGCATATTCCACAGCTGCATCTGAATGTCATGACACTATTTAATGTTGGTGTTTTGCATGAGGTAGAAATGAAATTCTTTGGTTTCATTGAGCATTTTTGTGCTTTTCAGGAAAAGCATCCTTTCCAAAATAAACTTAGTATTTTCATTTTTGCTAGGTTGCCGATTTATGTAGGAGACTGACCGATTTAAATGGACATTTGAAGGCAGTAGAAACTGTTTCCTTCCGCTCAAAAAATGAAACTAAAGGGTTGTATATCAATTGCAAAGTTTGCGTTGAACTTTTCCATTTGCCAGTGGGACTATTAGCTTCACTATTTCTCTAACAAACATTTCTGTCACTTACTAGATGTGCTCTCTCTTTCTCATTTTCTCACTCGGTGCTACTTCACCTGTTTCGGCCTTCCTGCCTCATTACTGAGCTCTCCTCCAGCTTCCAGTCCAGTGACTGCTGCAGTCTTTTTTACTATTAATTATCTCTCTCTGCCCTGAGTTTTTTTTCCCCCAATTGATATAGTTAATTCTGTCTTGCTTTCTTTTCCTCCTCCCTCTAACTACAGGGCTTACTTTGCTGATTTCCAGTCTTGGCTTGACCTCACTGCTGTTTTGACACTGTGCAGCTTGACTGGCAGTACTCATAGGAGTGGCTGTTCCTTCTCCCTTCCAAGAAGTGTTGTCTTCCTCTGTATTAAACAGATCTATGTTACTATTTTAACTGAATCCTTTTCATAAAAAACTAATTATTTTTTCTGCATACATTGATCCACATCTCAGATCACTTTCTTATTGGATTTTTGTTGTTTCCTTTTCTGTGCAAATTGGTCTTCACCCTTCCCCTGTAGCTCCAACTGTCTGCTTTTCCTCTACCAAAGATGCAGAAGGTTTTCAACTGCTGTCCTTCTTTGCACCTTTCTCAGATTTGACTTAATTCTGCCTTCTGAACTCACCTGCTTTTTTCTTATTTATCCCACTCTCCTCTGGCTCTGCTAGTTAATGTAGCAGCACATTTTTTCTGTAATCCCCTTGAGAAAGTAAGTGAATGACTCTGCTTGTTTTTGTTTAAGTCGTTGTCACATTTTAATCTATTTTGACCTTGAAGCTTTTTGAATAAACTGGTTATTGATTTTTCAGCTCCTTACAGACATTCCTGTGTGAATGCCTCTTGTGCAAAGTTTCAACTGGTCTTTATGAAATCTTGTTAATTTAGCCAGATCTCAGAGCTACTTCCTCTACATTTTATGTCCTCTGTTTTTCTTAGCAAACTGGGTGTGGCTTTTTCCTTTAAATCTTCCCTTCCTCTGGCAACTGTGACTGTCCCCTCTTAGGTTTTGTGCAGCTTTTTCTTGTGTAGGTAGAAAGTGCAACAACCACAAAAAACATGGTTTAAAAAACAAATAGACAAAAATAATGAGAAGGCTTTCAAATAGCTTTTTAAATTGTTCACCTTCTGGTAAGCGAGCCTAGTTTTCTCAAATAATTTTAGCCAACAGTGCTTACATCAGTTGCTCTCCACATTTTTAAGCGGAAGGGAAGAAAAGATGAGTTCAAAAAGCCTCTGATTTTGAAAACACAAAGATTTAATTCTAGAAAAGCTGTACGTGTCCTAGAGCCTCCAATGCACATTACAAAGCCAGTGCAGCTATTTCAGGATCATTTCATCCTGCCACTGGCAACAAAGCCTTCAGCAAATGCTTATTTTTAGAAGTACTGTCTGTGTAGGTATCCATTAGTAAAATATTTCAGGTGGTTTATCTGAAGTTTGAAACTTTGCCTGGAACATAGCCCCTCTTGGCATATGTGCTCCCTCACATCCCTGCAGATACCTGATAAACAAAATAATTTTCTTGGATGAGAACAAGGGCTTTAGATTAGAATGTGGATTGGAAGGCTAAACATAAAAGATTCTCATATGAAGACCAAATTGAAATGGTTCTGGGATATTTTCTTCTCATTCTGGGCTATAAATTCATCATGCTCTAAATTGTTCAGTGAAAGTAGTAGAGTACCTGAGGGGTGAGAAACGAAGAGTCTGTTCTCTTGTTTGTAGTTGTTGAAGCTCCATACCTTCTCTGAATCTGAGGTATGATCAGATTTTGTCCTGCAGGCCGTGGAAATTGAGTTTATTTCAAGGTCACCAAAGCAGGTCACTTGTTTAAAGCATGATCTGTTTGGCCTTGAGAGGGCATGTGATTAAATGACTTTTCTGGGGTGGAGTTGCTTTCAAGCATGGAACAAGAGAAAGGCTGAAGGATTGTTAGTGCAGCAGAAACTAACTGATCATCAGTCTTGCAATATTGAATTACTTACTTTGAGTGAGTGCTAACTCAGTCTGATTTGCAGACTGGCTCGGTACTCTTCAGCTGGGAGACCTAGGGTCACTTAGTTCTTTTTGGGTGCCTCTTGATTTAAGAGAGATGTCTGGACTTAGATAAATCACAGGCCTATCAATCTATGTTGTATTTTAACTTGAGTGTAGTCTTAGAAGGAGTTCAGTGTCAGCTCTTGTTCTGTCTGTGTAAAACAGATTTCTTTTTCTCAATTTTCCCTACCAGAGAGGTAGAAACCTGCTGTAGGTTCCTGTCTTTCTGTCATTGTAGCCTGGGAACTGTGTAACTTTATGAACTGTTTGCCATTTTCATTATTTGAGGTATAAAAAAAGTAAACTCATTAAAAAGAAAGTAATTTTCTTCTCTCCCAAGACAGGCAGACTTCCTTACCAGCTTTCTCTGCCGTCAAGACCAGCTTCAATGTTTTTCTTCTCTTTCAGTCAATACTCGTAAATCTTTTTCTCCTTTCAGAAAGGAGGAAAAAACCCCAGGAAAACCATGCAGTAAAGGAATTGTTTACACTCTTTGAGTTAAAAACAAATTACTGCATATGGCCAAGGGTATCAAGTTGTTCCCTGTGCCAGTCATACCCAGGCCTACACGACAAAATTGTGCAGTATTTTCTGAGATGTTTTTCCTGATCTGTCTTAGTTCCCGAGTCCAGAATAAAATATATTGTATGATACAAAAACATAGGGGAGAACTTTGCTTTAATGAGGAAAGGATATTGCAGTATTTTATAACCTGTGGGCATTGATGTACTGCGTCTACTTAATGCTGCAGGGCAAAACTGAATTATCAGAATAGCTATGGGTAGACGCTGCTTATTACTGACTAAAACTTTTCTTTCCTACATCAAAGTGTGTCCTGACTATGGTGTAATATGTCACTGTTGCAATATGTTTATCTGTGTCAAACTATTGCATTACAACACAGAGGCATTCTAATCTGTAAAAAATATTTTGACCAGTAGTAACTAGCAGCTGCCTTTGTTCTATTTTAAAATAATTAAATATTTCAGCTGTGTTAGATCACGTGCTATGCACATGTGCTACTGAGGTCATCAAACTGAATCAAAATATAAAATTGAGAAGAGAAATCGTGTCCGTTCAAAATACTGTTACAGTAGTTAACTGTAGTATTTGGCATTTATTCTAAATCAGAATGGAATCAAACTTTGAAATGTGAAGATCCCCAACTAACAGAAATTCTGAGGTTTTTATAAAGTATTAATGTGATACATATTCAAGTATGTTTATTTGGAGACAACTTATGTATAAGGAGAATTTCAAGAGCAGACTTTATTAAAACTAATTTTAATGGATGTTATATTATAAAAGGATATGTAAAATATGTGCTGATTATGTCATATTTCAGTAGACAGTATTTCAGTATTGTGCTCCCTGACTATCTTAACATTTATTGTTTTAAGATTGTTTGACGCTTTGACTACACATGGTCAACAGTTCAGAGGTAGAAAGACCATCTGTGGGGAAACATTTTATCTTGGGTTTCGATACTTAATACAAATAACATCCATATATTTACACAACAGAAAAATGAAGTTACTGGGATTATTACTTTAGCTGTTGTAAAGACTCTATCGAGTCATATGAGAATGAAGTAAAATTTAAGAATTCCTGTTTACATTTAACTTAACCGTGCTGTTTGAGGTCTGACAGCAGTGTTTGAAGATTATATGCAACTTAGTACATGTGGAATGGACCTTTATTTTCTATCTTGATCTTCAGTTAACTTCAGTGCATACCACCAGATTTTGTTCAGCTCTAATTGTTCACGAGCTTTTTGTAAGCAAGGTCGTAAGTTTGCCACATGTCCTGAGAAAAGTGAAGGTGAATTGATGGTATTTGTTTGCAGTCAGCAGCTGAACACAAAGGTCGTGCAAATAGAACAAATGTTCTCATCTTAGTCCTAGAAATGGTGCCACCCAGTTA
This sequence comes from Neomorphus geoffroyi, assembly GCA_033558235.1. Taxonomy (NCBI): domain Eukaryota; kingdom Metazoa; phylum Chordata; class Aves; order Cuculiformes; family Neomorphidae; genus Neomorphus; species Neomorphus geoffroyi. The sequence goes on along the minus strand of JAUMJM010000016.1, from coordinate 16,801,386 downwards.
GAACTTCTTGCAACACTTTTGTTAGAAAAAAGTTCAATGTAACAGTATTTCTCAAAATCTCAATGCTTATTAGACACCATTCCATAAATGCTCACGAAAACCAGAGTGAGTAGGTGTGTTTGCACATCTATTGGTGTGTAAAATTAGGCCACTCAAGCTAATCCTTTTAAAGGAAGCATACTCTGTTCTCTTTCCATTTGGAACTCTGCTTTTTTAAGAAAATACTCTTCAATATCTTTTCCAGTGCTTTTTTCAATGATTGTTATCATACTTCCCAATTTGCTGCTGGTGTCCAGCATGTCCTCGTTTTTGACCTGCTGAATGTGTTTTGAGCAGGATTTGTGGGGTTTGTTTTTTTTTTTCTGGTTGCTCTGTTTAGTTTAAGGACTGGTGATATAGATATCAATTTTTCTTTCTCTTTGTTTCTATTTTTTCATTTTACTATTGAAGTCTGGTCTCACAGAGACCTAAAACTCTTTATTTTTTCCTTTTTTAATTTCTTTTTCACTTCTCTGGTCTTTTAAGGGTTTTCCATATTTTAGTGTAGATTGCTAATGGAAAAGTCTGCTTTCATATTGGTTTATTTTACTCCCTCCAGACTTCCTAATAAGAATAGAAGTATTGCTCTTCTGCGTACAGTTCTAGAACTACATTGAGAATGGGCATATGTGTGCGTATACTTGTCAACTCATTATAAGTAAAGCCACATTTTTTTGTTCATCAGATCTTGCTTTTAAAGTATTTTGAAAATGTAACTGTTTGCAAGCTAAAAATTTTTCACTACTTAAATATGTGCAAGACCTTTGTGTGTTTCTGGAGCAATGTAATTTACTTATGAAGAATGCGTTTTGTTATGTGTATGTGGTTGTATTTTAAACATTGTTTGCTCTACTGATGGCATGTATTTGTTTAGTCAGTGATAGGGAGAACTTAGTATCTGCGAGCTCTATTACTGATTCATATCTCATAATTATACATTTCTGTTCACATAGCTACAATATGTATTTACACAGTAAAAATGTATATGTATAAACACAGTAATAGTGCTTATTTCCCTTCTTGCAAACAACAGTACTCTTATTCTGCTGAATATGTTAATGTGTAAAAGATACCTAAATTCCAAGTAGGTGTTTAAATTATGGGTGTGAACAAGTGGCAGAGAATCTAAAAAAAGGGTTGGGGGGTGGAGAAAAGAAAAAAGAAACCCAACAAAATACTTCTTCGGGGAGTTATCTTTTATTTTCATAATTTTTATGCACATCCTTGCTTACACAGTTCTTGCTTTTGAAATTGTTTTGGGCACGTGTATTGAGAGAGTGTAGCATCAGTTTCAAGTGTCTCTCTTGGGGGGAAGATGAGAGAGAATGGTCTGAGGACTACTCAGGTAAAGATGATTAAAATTCTTATCTACACGAACACACTTGTGGCCATTTGTGAATCATGGCACAAAGACTCCTAGTTGAGCTGGGGTGTGGGGGTGGGTGTGTGGAGGTGTAGGATGTGTTGTAAACTGGACCCCATAACACATATAGGTGAACATAATATTGTTTCAAGCATTTGAGGAAATACTAGTCTTGATTTGAGTTTTACACTTCTCTGTGTCTGAGCTTTGCTGTACCCCGCTTGCTACCTGTCCATCCAAATAACTGTTGCTGTTTTGGTGCCAACAAAGGCCATTACAACTTTGAAATAATTTGATATAAGAGATAAGAACGATAAAGGAGGCACTGTTACTAAGGAAGTATAGCAGGCCTAGTCCTGTTACTGGCTTCATTTGACCTTGCTACCAAAGTCCTAGTCATAACTTGTAATTGATACCAATGATGATCTTGAGAACTATGTGAGAGGAAGTTCTCATTCCCATTAAGTTCAGGACAGGTCAAAAGCAGGTCAGCTTTGCTATTTTCCAGTAAATCTTATGCCAAATACCAGTTTCTGAATTAGTATAGGTGGTTGATCTTGGTGAAAGACATGAGCTATAACAGTGCAAGAAGTTTTACTTAGTATATAACCAATGAACTTTGTTTCTTGGGGTGTTGATTGTAACATGAAAATTATGAGAAGAGGTAACTGCAATCTTAAATCCTTCACTGGGTGAGTGTTGGTGTCCAGGAGCTGATTAGGATTTCACAGCTTCAGAAAACCATAGAGGACTTAAGAAGAGAAAATTAACAAAAAAGAGAAATCTGTCAAAGAAAAAACAGCAGTTGTGGCTCTGGAACTGGTTAATCACTGATATTTGTTTCAGACATAAGAAAATAATGATGAAACCAGCACTTGTATACAAAGGTGAAATTAAAGAGCAGCTTTACTCTTAGTTGTAAACAGATTGTGCTCATAAGCTTGAGTAGCTGTTAAAAATAGTGGGTTTTAAAACTGAGATTAAGAAGACGCAAGCCTGGCACTAGACATCGTCAAAAGACTACAATAGTCATAAAACTGTGCCTTATACCCAGGTTTGTTATTTCTGGAACAACATTCTTTCTCAAAGCTGTTAATGTAACTTGAAATTATCTAGGCAATGTAAAATAAATCTCTTTGTGAAGGATTTAATAAAGAGATTCATGTGTGGGAAGGGTGTACTTCCTTAAGTTATTGGAAAGATTTCAGAATTGTTTGAAAATCGTGACTCTGCTCTAAGAATGAAGTAAAGCTAAATTACATTTAAATCTTCTTATTTCCCAATATAACACAGAAGCAAAGATGCACATATTTGAGAATTGCTCTAAGAAGGAATCGAGCTCTCTGCCATGATATGCATGAGATTGGACGTTCGGCAGGACCCTTTAGGCAGTCCCGCCAGAAAAGTTTCTCCAAATACACTTCGGAGAGAGAATTTAAGGAATCTAATGGCATAAGATGTGCAAAAGAACAGCCTGGGCTGTACAAGAATCATTAAACCCTCATTTATACTCTGACATTTTTAAAGAGCCAGACGTATATAACTGGCTTTTTTTGTTGTTTTTAAATTAGGAATTGAAAAGTCTTATGTGAAAGAGTGATTATTTTTGCAGTCTAACTGCAGTAACGCAAGTGTGTGTTACAAAAGCACATAATTAAAAATATACTCAGTAGATAGTTATGAAACCAAGACCAGCAAACTGAAAATGGCAGATGTACACTGAATACAAATTCTGGGGATGTTGTTACTGGAAAGGCTCCTATTTATGACTTAAGTGAACTGCTGAAGTCTATAACTTCTATGCTCTAACTTCTCTGTGTATCTGCACCTTGTGCTTAAGAATCTTGAAAAGCAGAAAATTTATCCAGAGTTTGTGTTTTAAAACTATAACTAGAAATATGTGCTTATATAGACTTTGCAGAGGTCCAGGTAGCATACACATACTTTTCTTCCTGATAGTCATTTCTGTGTTTAACCCAAATATATTCTTGAAAGTACGTTTTCTTATTTACATTTCACAATGTTTTATATTGCACCTTTAAATGAATATTTTTATATGCTGTCTTCTTATTCCATAGATAATTATGTAGTTCTGTAATTTGCATATGGCCTCTGTTTTCGATTGAATAATTTGCTTCAAATAGCAAGATATTCAAATGTTGTAGCTAATATGGAAGGCTAATTTGTAACTAATTGTTTTGTGATTGGTGCATTACCAGTCAGGTGTGAATGCTTTTAATAGAGGTGTGTATTCCATTGATTTGTTTCTATAGAATTTCGCTAGGGAAGCTCTGGAGATGCCCAGCGTTATCCCACACTGTTGCTTAGCTCAGTGTGGGAACATGTCCTTCTGCTTGTGCTGCTCTGTATTTGTGGCTCCTCTTAAAAGATAGCTGACAAGAACTGTTTAAAAATAGCAGGCCAAAGGCAGGTGACAAAATGTCATGCAAGCAGCACCTGGTCCAGTGACAGCTTGGAGGGAGGGAAAAAACAAACCCAGATGTCACAGATACAATTCTATTTCTGAAGCTGTTCAAACAGCAGAATTTCAGCTTGAGCAAAGGAAAAGAGAAGGGCCCATCCAAGTGCTATGCATTCAGATCTCGCCCCCCCTCCCTTTTTTTTTTTTCATAGCAAGTGTACTTTTTTCTATTGCAAGTATTAGATTACAAGTATAGATTATCATGTATTTATCTTTTCTCTTTGCAAGTAATACTTGTGACTTCATACTCATTAATACATCATTAAGGAAAAGGGAATGAATTCAAATCTGACAGTATTTCTGAAATATTTTAACACAAGCTTATACTAACTGAAACAATAATCAGCTTTAATGTTTCTGCAGTGCCAGATTTATGTGAAAATATGTACAGGAGAATTATGTTTGTAACTAGGAAGTATGAAGTAGTTAATGAAGATCTTAAAAGCTTTGCTCAAAGACTTGAAAAGTAAAAATGGAGGTTTTATTTACCTTCCTTCTGCCCCCGCTTGTTTCTGGAGGTGCTATTTGCTTTGTAAACTTATTGTGGCAGCACTTTTTTTCCTGAAAGCATGAGAACTATAATATGAAGAAAATATTTATTTGTTCTTCTTAAACTGCTTGTGACAGTTTCAGAATTGTATTGAAACTTCATGCTGCATCTGTTCAGAAAGAATATTAATTACAGCACAGCAGTCTGTGACTGGGAATGGAAGGCTCTAACTTATTTATAGGAACTGAAAATGGTAGAGAAGATTGGCTTGATTTCTGCTTTGTCAAAGCTTTGTTAAAACTTGGTTTTGCATAAGTACAGGAACTTAATGATTATACCAGTTCTTCAGTAAGTGACTGGGTCTTGGGCTCCTGTGCTGGAGTCCCAGTGTAGTGAAGAAAAGTCAACACCTGCTTCCTTATCCCCAACCTTAACCACCCATCTAGAGATATGGAGAACATATGAAATGCATTACAACACTTTTAAGTAACTTGAGTTACTTACATCACTTTATTGAAATAATTTTTTATGTGGCTATAAGGATCCCTTACAGCTTTTGCAAATAGGGGCTGACTTCAATTACAGAGTTCAATTTGTTTCAGGCGTTTAATTAAGAAAGGTCTATTACAAAGTTTCTTCACGGTAAGATTTATAATACTTCAGCTCAGTTAAATAGTATCTAAAAGTAATCTGAACAGGAGTGGAGTTGACTCATTTCATGCTGTGAAGGTAAAAGCAGATTTCAGTGGACGGTCTCCTTTGAAACAAAGTAACTATGTGTGAGTTGTCCCCACTTACAGTTTCTGAATCCCTCAGAGGTCTTCCAAAGCCAGCTTTTCGGTTGTTAAATCTCACCTGAGAAAAGTGGTGCTGTTTTGCACCTCCCCAGCTTCTTGGAAACTGGCCCAAGCAGAGCTCGTGTGAATTTCATGATGAACTCTCTATATATGATGATCTCATATTATAAGTCAAGAAAAAATGCTTTTCGAAGTACCTATGGATGTACTCCATGAGGACAGTGCTCCTTCCAACCCATTATCTCAAAGAGTAAGCACTAGCAGATTCCTAGGGAAGCATACAAAACGAGGGTAAGCGCTGCCTCCAACAATCTGTTAACTCGAGAGCTTCTGGTGTCACAGGTATGGAAAACAGTGAGTTATTTTTACTGATTAAGTGGAGTTTTGGTACTGCTGTACTCATTACTTGAAGCTACTATAAATGGCGTAACTGCAGCAAGGTTGAACTTTGAGGCCTTATTTAGAAAGGATAAATGTAATACTTTCCTAGAACAAAGCAAGGAGATGTATTAAAAAATTTCATTGTTTATTTTCAGTATTTTAAGTACATAACACTAAAGGCACTATGGTGTTAAATATTGTAAGTGTGTATTCTTGGGAAGATGGAAGATTCACAGCTACCTTGACTGTTCATCCCCTTTAGCAATTTTTCAAATTAATGAATTTCATTCAGTTTTGAAATAAAACCATTAAAAATTACTTTTATTTACATTGCAGGGCGTATGGGAATAAACTTCCATCATCCAGGAACGGACAATATTATGGCTCTTAATAGTAAGTGGTTAATACCTAATGATTAATGTGGTCATGTTGAATATTATTTCTTATATTTACTGTGTATGTAACTGTACAGTAAAATATAAATATATGTAGTGATATTTGTAGAAGGTTATATGTACTATCTTAATCTTTTTCATAAATCAATTCTTTCAGATTTTATTGGTGAAATTTGTGATTCTTTATATTAGCTTTCAAATAGATTTGTGTGTTCCACTGGATGCTTCATAATGCCCGCTATAGCCTATATTGCAAAACAATCTCTGTTGCTCCTCCTTTTGTGTGTGGGTGTGTGTGTGTTAAATTTGTAACTTTAATTTCCAGTATCTCTCCAGTCATATTTCTTCTTTTTGTGGTGAGTTGTAAAAGGTTTTGCATACAATTACATTGACTGATGGAGTTTGTCTGTTTCCCTAAAACATTATGTAGACAGGACTAGAGAGAAAGTTCAGACATCTAAATGATGAGGGGGAAAGTGTGAGGCTGAACTTCACTGAAAGATTATTGCTTTTTGTTTGTGCTGGGAGAAAAAAAATCCAGTCATGAATATATACATTCTAAAAACCTGTCAAAATGCACCTGGAAGCTCTAGAGGTATTCTCCTCACTTCCTGGGAGTGGCATGGGGTGTGAGGCACCACCAGCTTGATGTAGAACTGAATGATGCAAATTAAAGCATAGTTTTTGTCCATCTAATCCTAAGAAACATTAATTATTTTGAAATGCCTTTTTTCACTTACAATGTTATATTAGAGATGTTAGGATGATACAGTTGAAAAATAGCTTTATGTAGTAGCAAATGGAATTTTAAAGACACTTAATAAATGTGAACTGAAAATTTGTAATAGACAAGATGCGAGGGTTTTAACATTTGGCTTTAAATGCCAGATTTCAGAACCTTCTAGTCTGCTTGTGCTCTTTTTCGTAGTTTTACATTGTTTATGATGAGGTGATATTTTGTATTTTCTGTTGTCATAGTGTATATGCCCCATTTTCTTATGGGCACATGAAATTATAGGAAGTAAAGTAATTGATTGGGAGAAATGATCCATTTAATTCAAGATTTTAATAAAAGGAAGATATTCATGTGGAAGTGTGTGTGTATGACATTAATTCTGGTTTCAGAATGTATTTGTTGTTCTAACATGGGCATTTCAATAAGCTGATTACAATAGAAATATAATTGTGAACAGGGGAGATTATGATGGATTTTTGTGTTATTTTTTAAAAATGGACAGTTACTATGGAATATATAACATTGTCTCTTATACAGTCTTACAGAGATTTTTAAAAGATGGGAATCAAAACCTGATACAAAAAACTATACTTAGATACTGTACAAGATTAAATTAAAGTTGTTTCATTTTGGGACAACTTGCTTTTGTCCTAAGTGGACAAAATATATTTTATTCTGACTTCTGTGATTGCTAGATAAACTTTAAAAAAAAAAAAAAGGGAAAACCCCTGCCTTTTTAATGAAAATATTTAAGAAAGCATTTCTTCCTTCCTGCCTAATTCCTTTGAAAATCCTACAGCAGCTGTATAATAAAATTGTTTTTAAAAAATGGTGATCTTTTGCAGCTATGGTCCTCTTGCATGGCTAAAAGATCGGTATAACTAACTGAAGACCTACTTGGGAGTGCTGGTGGACAGGAAACTCAACATGAGCCAGCAGTGTGCCCAAGTGGCCAAGAAGGCCAATGGTATCCTGGCCTGCATCAGGAATAGTGTGGCCAGCAGGACTAGAGAGGTCATCATCCCCTTATACTCGGCACTGGTCAGGCTGCACCTTGAGTACTGTGTCCGGTTCTGGGCCCCTCAGTTTAAGAAGGATGTTGAGATGCTGGAGTGTGTCCAGAGGAGAGCAACGAGGATGGTGAAAGGGCTGGAGCACAAGCCCTGTGAGGAGCAACTGAGGGAGTTGGGGTTGTTTAGCCTGGAGAAGAGGAGGCTCAGGGGAGACCTTATAGCTCTCTACAACTACCTAAACGGAGGCTGTAGTCAGGCAGGCGTTGGTCTCTTCTCTCAGGCGACCGGTGACAGAACAAGAGGATGTGGTCTCAAGCTTCGTCAGGGGAGGTTTAGGCTAGATATTAGGAAAAAATTCTTCACTGAAAGGGTGATTGACCCTTGGATTGCACTTCCTAGGGAGGTGGTGGGAGTCACCATCCCTGTAGGTAGGTGTTTAAAAGGAGATTGGATGAGGCGCTTAGTGCCATGGTTTAGATGATGAGTAGGTGTTGCTGTTGGGTCATAGGTCGGAATGGATGATCTCAAAGGTCTTTTCCAGCCTTGTGATACTGTGAAAATATATTTATGCATTTTCAGTGTTTAAAATATGGGTTTATTGGAATATTAACTCTTTACAGACTTACATAAATCATACCTGTAATCATAAATATGCAATTTTTGCAAAAGAGTTGTGATTGTTCCTTTGAATGAAATTCAGCACAAATCAAGTATGGATAAATTCCCATGCATTTGCCCTCTCCTGCATCTCTTCTCCCTCACATTCTTTAGTAGGTGAGGCCACATCATTCTGGGGCATTACCAAGTCCAGAAGCTAGAGTTACTGTATTGTGAAACCTGTTGCTCTTAAAGAGTTGGGACTAAATGAAAGCATTCGGGTACATAAGCTTAAAAATTACTTTCTATGGTTTAAACCCTCTTTTGTATGCAGCTAAACCTGAGAAATTTAGAACTATGTAATTCCCATGTGATCCATCACCTTTGGCAAGTTAGTCCAAGAAGACATATTCTTTCCAGTGCTGGAATGGTTGTGGTTTGGGTTTTTTTAAAAAAAAAAAAAAAAAAAACAAAACTCCCCAAAGAGATTGTATCCCAGTAATCTTTTGAACAATTTGGAGAACTTATGTGATTTCTTTAAATCCTAATACTTGTATTATCTATATATAATTCCTGTGAAACCAAACACTGTCTGCTCAACCTGCAAATCCAGCCTTCACATTCTATTTATAGTTGTTCTGCATAAGCATATTTCTCTTTTCCTGCGAAGACACAGTAATAATCTTGAAGATTTATTACTCAAAGCTCATTTCTCAATATGCAGGCTTTTGAAGTTGAAGGTCAACATAGGTTTGTGCCAACAGCAACGCAAAACTTTACTACACGTGTTGTAGGGAGAGGGGAAAGTTTGAGGGATGTCTGTCTTTTTGGCTTCTTTTCATCCTTTATGGCAACACTTTCAACTCTGTTTCAGCTGGTTTTCTTATTTGTTGCTTGTAGCCTTTTGAAATGAGGGATTTTCCTGACTGAACATCGTGAGCTACTGAGTATTAATGTTGAAGGGGATTGTTTGGTTTGAGGGGACATGTTACTTGTGTAGTTGGCAGGGTCTAGTGTAGAGCATACTAGGACCCTTGTGTTCATCACTGTGCCAAGCTATGAATCATCATCATCTCAAAGCACTGAGTTCTGAAATAATAAAATTAGTGAGATAGAAGAGATTACTTTTAAATGTATAATTATTATGGATATCTTCTCATTAATTGCATTATCTTGTGTACATACACAAACTACTGTTGCACATGTGTATAAGCACTTTTGTATTGTAGAGATGCTTGAAGTTCTCTATCAGAATTAGGCTTTACTGAAGAGTGTAATGTTCAAATATTCAGATATATCTGATCATAATCTTAAAGAGCATTTAAACAAAACAAAGATGCAAATATTTACATTTGGAACTTTGTGCAAAGGGAAAAAGCTATAGCTTTTGTCTGTACTAGCTCTAATTGAAATTTCTTTAATTGAAATAGTGTTTTTAATTAAGTAGTGACATCTGTTTGTTAACTTAATTATCTCATTCATGCTGAACTAAACAGTATAAGGATTGTTATAAACTTTCATCTATAGCATCTTATTAAATACAATTGACACTGTGATTTCTAGGGGAAATGTGAAATAAATTCAATTTATCAATTTTATTCATGTAAATTAATGTATGAAATTAAAGAGAGACCGTGAACTGACGATCCTCTCAGTAGATGTTTGCAATACTAATTAAAAGTTACATTTACAATACTAAGCAACACCCAAAAATAAATTCCTTTGTTTTGCCAAAATTAACTCAAAGGTGTCCTATATCCCGTATTTTTGCTACTATTCACATCCATTTGCAGGCATACCTTTCTGCAGCTGTTACTTCTGTTTGTGGGACACTGGATGTTCTCTTGAGTTGATATGTGGTCTTTTTTAGTTAGCTATATAAATAGGACTGAGTGATCAGCATGAATACATGGTCACCTATGTGCTAGGTAGTGAGCTGTCTTTGCTGCTTGTGAACTCCCAAAAGCCGACAATAAAATTCAGGGAGAGAGAAGTGTAGCAGGTGAAAAAGAGAGATGGGACAAATGAGATGTGTGAGCTTTCTAAGAAAGCACCGACCTGTACTGTGGGGGATCCTAAATGAACTTCTGCAAAACGAGTATCGAGTAAAATCAATCAAACCAAGAAATGAAAACCCCCACTCTTTGTATAATGCTGGAATTTTGGTTTTCCTAAAGCTCCCCTGTAGAGCGACTTTGCACTGCTGTTGAGCTTCAACTGTTCCATCTGCTTCCAATGTTCACTCTTGTCTTATGTGAAAATGCGTCATCTGTGAGGTCTGGTACTGTTTGCTCTCCATCTGACTGTCTTTTCTTTTTGTTAGTGTCATTTAGTTCTGTTTGTTCTGAATTAAATAATTTTAAAAATATTTTAAGGCAAGGATTTGGGGCATCTTTTTAGGTGTTTGTGTAGAGATTTATTTTTTGTTTTATTAATACAGTTAAGAATTATGTGGGGGAGTTTTCATGCCATGACAGAAAATGTAATGGCAGCAATAACTTGTATTTTTATTTTCATGCTCCTGTTGGTTTTAAAATTGCCATACTTCCTTGAGAGCTGTTGTACTGGGCTGCTCTTCCTATATTTTTATGTACTGTTTTCAAACTCGTGTAGTATTTAGGTATAACCAAGTTGCTGAAATAGTATTTTATAATTAAATTTTTTGCTAATGCTATTTGTACACCTTGAAATGAACCACTCTGAATAGAGAGTTTACTGAATTATTTTTGTCTCACAAAATTTTGCGTTGGCAGTTTGATAGCTAGTAAAAGCTTGTTTTTTGTAGTGATAATATTCTAGGAAAACATGCGGCTAAGTTTTGAGACACAACAATCTCTCCTAATAGTTTTTTACTTGCCTATAGGAACTTGCTAAGTCGGGTTACTAAGGTGTTACTAGCTTATTGGCATATAAGGTGTGATATAAAGGAATAAAAGACACTGTGAGAGCTAGTAAGGTTTCGAAAACTAGCCATGATTTAATTGTGAAGAGATTGGGGTTTATTTAACTGGAGGGAAAAAATGAATGTTGTGAAGTGTGACATAGCAGAGACAGCAGAGTTCTAAAGAGTCCCGGAGTGTGTGAACTGTCACTTTATATATAACCTTGTTAAGTTCTTCAGCACCAGCTGTGCAAACAGTTAGTATTGATGCTGCCTTAGGGGCTGTGTGACTGGCTAGCTGATAGCTCCAAGTCCCTTCTGTACCTGTTTAATTAAAAAAAGAGGAGGGAGGGAAGGTGGGAGAGCAATAAAACATGAAATTTCTTCTTTCTTCTCTTTGCGTTTTTTTTTGTTTTGTTTTGGTTTTTTTTTGTTTTGTTTTTTTTTTTTTTTTTTAATATTAGCATCTGTAGGTTCTGAGATCTAGTTTGGCTGTTACTGAATGGAATATCTCTTACCAGTGACCACTGAAGTCTTTTTGTAACAGAGGAAGATTATTTTTTAAATTTTCTTCCTCTCAATCTAACTGTTTAGCTCTTTACTTCCTTCTTGCTAGTTTGGGTTTTTTTTTTCTCCACCACTTTTTCTGCCTCATAACCTCAACAATGTGCTTTCCTTTCATCTATGTGATCCTTTCTATGGTGGGTGAGTGCCATCTGTTTCTGTGGAATTTTAAGAACAAGGTTTGCCAGGCTATTCTGCAAGAGGTGAAATGCAAGTTCAGAATTAGATTTGGTAGACTGGAAGCAATACGAAAGAATTTCCTATCAGCCTGTTAGTTTTATCATTAATCTATTTTTCTAAACTAAAACATAGAGAGGCTGGGCTGCTCAATATGCTTAAAGAAGGAAGACCTAAGCTGTTTAAACAATAGTTTTGAATATCATGCAGTTCACATGTTCAATCGAGTATTTGAGGTGCAGCGTGTGGGCCTTAACTGGTACAGCTTGCTTCTCAATTGTATTTTTCCAGTGATGGGACTGAATGTTATATGTATGTCAGCATATGTTTTCAGAGAGATTGTTGCAATGCTTGCATTGCAAACATTGGGGAAAAAAGTGAACCAGAAGAGACTGTAGAGGCCAAATTATCGCAGTGCCCATCTGCACATCCAGCCCATCTATGAGTGGAAAATTAGAACCACCTTTTAAACCACTCTTAGATGAGCAATAAATTATCCCAATCCCAATGCCCAGATCATTTGGATTACGTGTTTTCTTTCAAAGATCTCTTTAAAAAGACTGGAGAAGAGAAGTTACGTTCTTTGGGAGCAGCTTGTCTGGTCATAGAAGGGAAAGAGCATTTTTTTCTTAAACAAGCTGTTCTGTTGCATTGCTCGTCATGAAAAATAACCCCTCAAATCTCAAATGCTGAAACATGCTGAAGTAAAAATAATTGCATATTCTAACCCTGAAAGTGGGGCAAGTGTTCTGCAAGTAACAGATTAATATATAGAACGCTTTCTTTGGAAGCAAATGGACTTCTGTGTGCATAATGCTCTGTACAAACGTACTATGGCAAAGAACCCAAAAGGTAATATAGTGAACCAAGTTTGATTTGTTATTCTCCCAATGTAATTCTTATTTTCCCCCGTACTTTGATGCACATGACTTACTGAGTTTTATCATGTCATGTTAATTTATCACCTCATTTCTTGTCTAGATAGAATCCAGAAATTCTTATTCAAGAGACAGTCTTTTATATGCAGTAAATTCATGCAGGTTCAAGTGCTGTCCTCATCGTTTTATGCAAACTGTTCTTGTCAACTTTAACTCCTATTTTAGTTAGTAAAAATGCTGAATTTATTCTAAACTACATTTATGTGGGTATATTTATGTTGATTGCTACAAATTAAGTTACTCAGACTGCTTCTGCTTTAGCTACTACCTTTCATATACCTCCAAATGTATAAAAATTCACTTTTAAAATAAAACATTCCTTATCTATCTTTTATTCAGCATTTTTTCCCCCATATTTTGAAGAATGTTAGATATCCTTGACCATTCAGACCAAGCAGCTTGGACTGACAGGGTGATCAGAGAAAAGCTTCACTTTTAGCCAAGATATGAAAAGACTGTAGGCCTAGTTCTTTTCAGTTAATGTTTAATGGATTCAAAAATGGTTTATTTCCTTGAAACGCTAACTATTTGATCCATATATAATGTGAAGATTCAATCCCATATTACAATACAGCAATGAAAAAAGAATCTGAAAACAAATCTCACTGAAATCAGATGTCAGTAATTTGTAAGTCACAATCTTATTTGTGATGTAAGATCTCATAGCAGACATTTTAGTTCATCTAAAAGAAAAAAATTCAGGGGGTGTGCCTAGCCAGTACAGATTATTTTCATGGTCCAACATAATTTGGTAACGTTTCAGTTTCTTAATTTTAGAGTTCTTCCAGTTAGGGGCGTTGTGCAGGCTGCAGGCTCTAGCACCAATCAGTTCTTCCCCTGCATCTGCTGAAATCTGTGAAGACGGTCTTTCACAGCTTGTCAGTTATATGTTGCTTTTAGAATCTGATTTTAAAGACAAGTCAACAAATTACTTTGACAACATTATCTCCTATATGAACACACTGGAAGTATATCAGCTTGTCTGTATGCTTAGGTTATCAGATTTTTAATAAGGTTTGATGCATTTGAAAATTTTTCTGTAAAGTTCTCTCACAAGTTATTAATTAAGCCATAATGAAGCTGCTAAAAGCTTTTGATGTGCTTGATGTAGGTGAACAACATTCCAGTTTCTGTACAGAACATTTTCTTGATGGTAGTGATAGCAACATGTTGAATAAATATCAGCATGTGATTGATTTACTTCATAAACTATATGTTTTAAGAAGGTGACTGTGTTTCAGTCAGCCTTGTTAATTGTTCTGCCAACTTTCTCTCTTGTGTAACTGACTGTCCTCCCAGGGGAACTTTTCCCCACAGTTTCTGACCCGTAAAAATTGAACTCTTAACTATTGATTAAACTGTTAAAGTGGATAACCATTGTTTCACATGACTAATATTTGTTTTCTAGAGGAGATGAATTAAGGAGGGTTTCATTTCCATAAAGGTTTCTTAACTTCAAAGGCTTGGTTTACAGAGATATTGAGTTATAAGTTATAATTATGCCTTCTTGTGCTGATGTACTGTGTCAGCATTTAATTGAATCATGTCAGATGAGACATGTTTCTATGTTGAGCTTTTGTGTAGTCATCACTGATAGCTATTTTTCCCCAAGTGCCAACAATTTTTATTTTCTCTTGTCTTATAACTGAAGTGTATTTTGAACAGTGTGTGTTAAAAGAAAGCCTGGTTACAGGTGTGATTTGAAACCAGAACAGTAAACTTGTACAAGCTCTAAAGCATGCACAGTTTTTTGTGGAAAAGTGTTCTCATGGCCTTTCTATTGAATAATCCCATTCCAAAGGAATAAATTAAACCAGTGACAGCATATAACTTTGGGTTTTTAAACTTTATATTTTCAGCCTTGGGTAAAGATCATGAAGCTGATAATGAACATCAGTTTCACTGCTCTGTTTCAAGTTTCTCTGTTCCCTTTGGAAGCATTATCTCTTTTTTTTTATTTTCTTTTCTTTTTTCAGTTAGCTAAGCTTTTTCCTTATTTTGTGTTATCAGAATAGCTAACTACTAGAATACAATTTTCTCTGGATCTTAATTGTTCTTTTATGAAATTGCAGAATGGTAGGGGTTGGAGGGGACCTCTGGACACCATCCAGTCCAGCCCCCCTACTAAAAGCATATTCTCCTAGAGCAGGTCGACCAGGAATATGTCCAGATGGGTCTTGAATATCTCCAGAGAAGGAAACTCCACAGCCTCCCTGGGCAGCCTGTTCCAGTGCTCTGTCACCCTCACAGTAAAAAACCTTTTCCTCATGTTCAGGTGGAACTTCCTTGTCTTCCAGTTTGTGCCCGTTGCCTCTTGTCCTGTTGCTCAGCAGCCCTGAGAAGTGTCTGGCCCATCCTATATTTATAAGCAACGATAAGATCTCTCTGTCATCTCTTCTTCAGGCTAAGAAGACCCTGGTCTGTCAGCCTTTCCTCATAAAACAGATGCTCCAGTCCCTTAATCATCTTCATGGCCCTCTGTTGGACTGTGGGCTTTCTCCAGTAGGCCCTTGTCTTGAACTGAGGAGCCCACAACTGGTCACAGTAGTCCAAACGTGGCCTCACTAGGGCAGAGACCTGCTAGCCACACTCTGCTTAATGCATCCCAGAATATTATTGGCCTTCTTGACCATGAGGGCACATTGCTAACTCATGGTAACCTTGTTGTCCACCAGGACTCCCAGGTCCTTCTCCATACAGCTGTTTTCCAGCAGGTCAACCCCAACCTGTACTGGTGCTTGGGGTTATTCCTTCTTAGGTGCAAGACTCTACAGTTGCTTTTCTTGAACTTCATTAGTTTCTTTTCTGACCAGCTCTCCAGCCAGTCCAGGTCTCACTGGATGGCAGCACAGCCTTCCAGTGTGTCAGCCACTTCTCCCAGTTTTATGTCATCAGCAAACTTACTGAGGTTAGTTTGTCTTATAGTTTGTCTCTTTGGTGACCATACCGAGTTACCAAGAGATTAAAGAATCAGAAATGCTTCCGTTCGGGGAGGAGAAGTCTGAAGGTAAATGTGGTGGAGCCTTAGAAAAATTAGTGGAATAGAAAACTGTGGTTCACCATGTTCTACAGGGCTAGAACTAACAGGGCAGTTTGTGAAACTTCCAGTAGATCTATTTAAAACCCACAAAAAGAAGTGCTTCTGTAGTTTACTTTTGGAACTTGCTGCCATGGGAATCTGTGGAAACAGATAGTATCAGCAGCAAAAATGCCTTAGATAAATCATCGTCAGAAAGCCTTTAAGCAGGTATTGGAAGTAGGCAAGAGTATGAATCCTAACATGCTTCATCCAATGACCATGAATGCTGAAGTACTAGAAGGGGAAACGTATCCCTGAGAGTGGACAATGTAACATTGTCTTTCTAGTGTCACTATTGAAGACTGAACAACTTGTCTGGATGGTTTATTGGTCTTACTGAGCAGGGTGTTGCATATGAGCTCTCATAGATCTTCTAGCTGGGCTATATTGTTCATTTTAACATACGCTAAGAATAAGTTTATAATGCATTTAAACTGAAAGGGGGAAGATTTAGATGAGACATTAGGAAGAAATCCTTCACAATGAGGGTGTTGAGGCCCTGGCACAGGTTGCCCAGGGAAGCTGTGGATGCCCCCTCCCTGGAGGTGTTCAAGGCCAGACTGGATGGGGCCTTGAGCAGCCTGGTCTGGTGGGAGGTGTCCCTGCCCATGGAAGTGTATTGGAACTGGATGGGCTTTAAGGTCCCTTCCAACCCAAACCATTCCATGATTCTGTAAGATTATGTTTTAGTCAAAGTCCGTTATTTTTTATAGATTGTCACCTAGTTTCATCTCTTTAAATAAATTGCAGAACACCTGCCTTCCTAATAATAATTCTTAGAAATCATTTGTGCAATTCTGGTATTTATTTACATGGTTTGTTTTTATCACACAAATTACACAATGCCTCTGTTTGTGTTGGAATCTTCCAACACAAACAACAGGGAAAAAACAAACTTATTCCCAGCCTAAGTGGAAAGCTGAAGAATGAAGGTGGTTTACTTGCTTAGCAGTGTTCTGTTGCTTGACTTTGTTCTTGGTTTTCAGGATGTGTATTAGCTGAGCAAGAGTAACTATAAACAGCAGAGTAACTGCCCTCATCCGTGTAGCTTTTATCTTGCCAACATTGTAACATTCTGGATGTCTTGTCCTCTGCCTTTCCAGGACCATAGGCAAGGGTTCTTTGATCACTCCATGCTTCTGAATCCTTGAGGGCTATCTTGTGTGGATGTGGCATGCAGCTATGCTCATCTCATAAACCACGTTATCTCAAGAGTTTTGTTGGCTCTTCACAAAATTTTGCAATTGTGTTCTTATGCCATTGGTAGATCCCTTCTCCCTGGACTGCCAGATAGATGTTTGCAAAATGCAAGCCTTTAAAGTTTTTTATCAGTTTCATGTATCTTTCTTTGAGATGCAGTTAAAATTAGAGCATTTCAGTTGAGTGTGTTTTGATTTATTGCAAGAATGGGGAGTCTTAGCTGCAGAGTTTGGGGAATTCCAGTTGCATTAGCCCTATATTAATTGTATCGCAACATTTGGGGTTTGGCAGGTTGGTTTTGCTTGTTTGTTTAAAACTTAGAGTTCTGTTCTTCAACATACAGAACTTTTGTAAATCATACACTCTGCTTCTGGGATGAGGTGAGTAAATAATTTCAGGAGAGTTATCAGGAGGTTTAAAAGAAAGTATTGTTCCTTTGTATTTGATTACATGCAATTTGGGACATAGTGGTTGTGTAACTTTCTACCTGTCAGTTAAAGAAAGTTGCAGAGGGATGGAGAAACGCTAACACAGTGGTGATTGTTCTGGGAGTTGCACAACTGACCAGTGCATGCTGCAACAATCCCACTTTTTACATGGGAAAATGCACTCATCACTTCTTACAGCAGCTACGTCTTCCTTAATGCTGTAATGTTCTATGAGGAAAGAATCACATTTGGGGTGGATTTTTCAACCTTTCAGGAGATCGTTTTCTGTCCAAGATGATGTTCATATTTGACACCAAAACCAGATTTTGGGGGTGGCTTCCTCAGCGATGGGTGCAATTTTGAGAGCTCCCAGTCTCTTCTTTTGTCTTCTGTTGGAATTGCCCAAGAGAGAAGTTAGCTTGAGATATGTTACACTCTTAATGTTGTTCGTAACAGTGCAATAGTTTCCTTATTGGATCCCAAATATCTTCATTCGAGAAAATATTCTAAATGGTTTATTTTCTAAAATACTCCAACTTAGGGGTATTATGAAGTTTACCTGAATTCTTGCTATTAAATCGGTTGTGCTCTGAACTTTGACTTATGAACAAGATGGGTATTTTTTATTCACTTTGACACATTTCTTGTTTTGCACCTTGTGTAAACAATGTAATAAAGCATGTGTTGACATTCATAAGTTGCTGTGCTGAATCACTGTCAGCTTTTTAGAAAAAGTAACATCTTAATGTAACTACTGGATAAAATTGAATTAATTTTCAAACTGTGTATGTGTATAGATAAAAGATATAACCAACGATGGTGAAACGGTGCCTTAAAGAAGTGTGTAAAGAGTGCTTAAATGTGATGCAATATTTTTACATCAGCAAAAGCTGACTACGCTGACTGTCTTCCCGTTTAAGTGGATTGCACTCTTTTCCCGCTGGACTTTACAGGCAATTGTAAATAAGACTTCAGTAGAACTTCTTAGTGTATATAAAGATTATGTGAGTGCATATATAAGATAAAAATAATACTATGCACTGCACTGTAACATAGATGTGGTATAATACCTGAATGGCAATAGGTTATTCTAAAATTTACAGAAGTCTGTGGTAGATTTCTGCCATAATTTTCTCTTAACTTGTTTCAGCCTAAATGTTTATATTAAGCATATAAAGCTTTCTTTTCAGAAAAGAGATACAGAAGTCTTTTGCATCTCACACTAAAGTAGTGCTTCATTATTGAATTTTTAGATTGATAGCATTTTGTTTGAGACACCTCTTACAAATAAATTACTCTTAAAACACGTTGATAGCTGTACCTTGATAGATGCTTATTTTTTACGTATGAGCGTTCAGCAAGACAAGGACTTGCTGCATGAGGTCTGACAGTAATACACAAGTAATATTGCAATGAAGAGAGAAAAAAACAGAACTAGGCTCTGTTACCTACCACTTAGGTTTGTTTTCCATTGATAAACTGTACCTGATCCCTAGTCTTTCACGTTTCATTACCTTGGAACACCACAGGTATCTTTTGTGACATATTGAAGTCCCTGTGTAGAAGACAGTGTTTTCTAGATTATTTTCTGATATTCTAAAATCTCAGATAAAAATATGCTACTTCTTGCATTTCTTACTATATCATATAATAGTCTTCTGTACTTGTACAACATTGTAGATTTTGCGATTCATGCATGTCTTATTGAAATGCTGTATTAATTCTGGTGGTTACAAAGACACTTTGGCAATCTGTTTTTATTCGTATGGACATACTGGCTATTGAGTTCATATTGTTTTGGTAGGATTTCAGTATTTACAGATGGCTAATTATTTAAATTGAGAAATAATTGGAAAATATGTTTTCCTTAACTAATGAATAAAATGTAAAATTAATTCTTTTAATTAGGATTATTGTTGATGATGTGTATTGCTTCTTAAAGCCATAATCCTAAAATACTCTTTTGTAGTACTGTAACTCTGCTATGCCTGATTTTTTAAATACCTTTGCTATATAGAAAATTTGCACAGCAGGTATGTTTTTGTTTTTGCTTTTTTCCCTTTTTTCCTCCCTGGCTGTTTCATCTTCAAACTTTTTCTCTTGTCTTGGGTTGTTTGAATTTCATCTTGCACTTTTTGAATGTCTTTTCCTTCTTTATGGTGGGAGGGGAAAAAGAGAAGAGGTAGAAGCTACATTTTCCTTGCCTTTGGAGCTAAATCTAATGACTCCTGTACCGACGATTTTCTTCTGTGTTTACATGCAGCCAGGAGCTATGGGCGGAGAAGAGGTAAAAGTATTTACTACATGTTTTGTTTGCTGAATAGTGGGAGAAATAAATATTTAGTTCTCTTATCATAAAATGATGTTACCAGTTTTAATATTATTTGATCAATTGCTTCATATAAATCAATCTCATTCTTCATTTGCAAAACATCTCCCTTTAAATAGCGGCTTAAAGCAATTATGATCTTGAGCTGATAACTTCAAGTGTGTTGCTATTATTGTTTAATAACACATATTTATGACCTTAAATGCATAGTGTTAAAAAAAAAGATTGTTTTCAGGTGGCTTTTTTTTTGTTGTTGACGTGCAATGTTTTAGTGCATTGAACATTTTTCAAAATACTTTTTTCTTAGCTGAAATGCCTTTCCTTGTATGTTGTACTTGAGGATTATGTTGGATTGCCCTAGGTAGAACACTGTAAATACCAGTACTATTAAGTGTCTATAATAATAATAATAATAGATACAACTTCTGAGCACATTTTAACTTTATTTCATCATAGGCAACCCTGAAAAAATAAAAGCAGACCCAAAACATTTTACAAATATGGACTGCTGCATATAAGTTTGTTCTGAGAGATTAGTGAACATAGGTGATAGTAAGCTTGCTGACTAACAAGAAAATATATTTATGTACTGTGCTGTAGCTTACATAGACTGTTTTTTATTGAGAAAATAATAGTTAAGGTTGCAGCTTTTATCAACTAGAGTTGTGTGGTGACATCTGCTTGGGGTACTTTGGCATTAAGCTTCATTTTATCTTCTTTTTTTGTGTCTGTTCTGTGACAGCTATGCATGTGACATTGCTTCCTTTTAAAAATGTAGAATATACATCACATTTGTGAAGAAGCTTGGAGACAAACCTAGCCATACAAGCAAGCCAGTAGTGTATAGGTAACTTGTAGTCTGTCCATACGAGTGGACTGAGGTACTGGGTTGTACTGGCTGTACTAACACAATTTATAATACAGAATTTGAATTGATTTTGTTCAAATCCAACTGGGTGTAGTGTTTATTTGATAGCTAAAACAAAAAGAAAAGCTTTAAGTTTTCCTCACAAATTTACCTTCTTCCTAATGTTTCCCGCTTCCAGAGAACAGGCTGTTGATGAACAGTGAACAGATTTTGAAAGCATCCTAGACTTAGACTTTTTCAGTGCTCTCATAGTACTAAAACAAACTGAAAAGTATGCAGAGTATGTATCTTATACTCTGTATCTTATCCTCTCTGTGTATTTGAACACTGTCTAATTTGATTTTAAGGTTGTGGCAAGTGTTTCCCCATTCATCAAAGGGCACTGAAGTAGAGAAAGATTTGGAAATCAGTTGGACACTATTAATTTCTTGCAACTCATGTGTGCTTAAAGAAGGGTAATATAGTAATGTGGCAGTAGTTGTGATGAATACAACATAGGCTATTTGGTACAATTTGTAGTGATGACAAAACAGGGCAAACAAGTCCTAAATGTGTTGAACTTTCAGAATTTTTTTTCTCTACCAAAAAAGCATGTTTCACTCCATAATTGTTTCTTATGTGAAATTCAGGCTTTTCTGTAGTAACAAGTAGATTTATCTCTGTGTGTGTGTGTGTGTGTGTGTGCGTGCGTGTGCACGCGCGTGTGCATCTTGTCATTAATGTTAGGGATTTTGTGATGTGCCTTATTCATACAATAAAGTCTGTGGTATTCATGCTTTTTCATTACCTTGAATTTTCTAATGTTGTTTTTAGCTTTCTTAACCTTAAGAAACATGAAATTCTACAGTAGTCTGTTAAAAAATTGATGTGTTGTTTATCAAATGTTCTCATATATCCCTTTCTATTATTGTTTTTACCATTTTCATTGTGGTAATATGCAGAGTACCCAGAGGCGGATTTGTGCAGGGACTCATTTCATGTTTATTGTACTTGGATATTTTAATTAATGCTTGATTCTGTCACTGTGACTAAGCATCTTCAGTGGCAAGAGGTTTTGTCATAAATTCCTTGGGGTTTGCCATAATCTATCAGTTCTGTACTCAGTCCTCTGTTTTCTTTGACTAAAGAGGTAAGCGTTTCTTTTTAGGTATCATGCCCACAGCTGTTGAGTGATGATTGTTTAGGTACCTTGTTTTTAACTTTTATGACCAGTTTTTCAGGTACAGATGTAAGCATAGCTATGAGGAATTAGTCCCAAATCTATTCTGCTACACTAGCAACTCAGAAAAGCCAGGGGAAGGGCACAGGAGTGTAAAAATAGGGCATTTAGTGATGTTTTCCCATAATACTCTTTGAGATTTGCCTCTGGAAATTTCTTGAGGTGACGTCTCAATATTTATGGCTTCAGAATGGGTTTTTTCCTCCTGTTCTTGCTCATTCCCTTTTCTGAACCTGTGGAAATGTTTCAGCATCCTAAAAAGCCACTTCCACAGTTTGACTTGCTTTCACCCTTGCCATGTTCTGATTGTATTTTTCCCCTTGCTGGAAGAGAGGGTGAACCATCATTCCCTCTTCCCTTGTCTGTATGCTTTCCATTATTTTAAGTGTATACTTGATACATTTAACTCTATACTTATCTACAAAGTTTTAGATCATCTTTTGCATTTACTTAAGATAAGTACAATGCAAGCATCTGGCATAAGAGGTGCTGTCTTGCTTTTTAAGCTGCTGTGCATTTTTATTTCCTTCAGAAGTCAGCACTTATTCAGCTTCCTCTGTGGACACCTTGTTCTAGTATCTATTAATTGGATATATCAACTTCTACTGATGGCTCATATTGTTTTTTTGTTTTATTTTTCAAAAGAAGGTCGGTTGGGGAGGTGGGAATTAAAAGATTTAGCTTCCTTTTTAATGTCAGTCTCGTAGACATTTTTAAATTTCCTACTTTTCAAAGGGTTTTTATCATTTGATATTTTTACATAATTTTAGCTTTCCTAATAATTATTATTTCTTTCATGCGTGTGTTCTCTTTCATGCTGAAATGTGTATGTTACATATGTGCGTGACCTGTTTGTTCAATAATGGTGTATTCACCAGTAATCTTCCCTGTTTTATGCTCTAAACTCACCATTTCTGACAACCAGTTGTACTAGACTTTAAAGAGTAGCATCTCTCAATCCTTCTCCAATTGTGGCATTTGCCTTGGTTTTTTATGTTGGTACCTAAAAGCACAGTAGGATTTTTGCTTCAGTAGATTTTTCTATCTGTGATATCTGTGTTGTGCATTCAATATATTCTTTATAATCAAGACTTTTCTATTGCCTATTTTCACAAAAAATCAGGCTGCTGTTCTGTGTCAGTTAGAACATCTTCCCTGGTTTTTGTTTGTTAGCTTGTTTTCCATATATAGGATTGCTGCTTCTTTTTGTCATCTGTCTTTTACCACTACTATCCTTTACTGATATTTTGAGTCTATACGTTTTTCTGACTAGTGTATTTCTACATATCTTGATTTTTCTCCTCATCCTTGTTTTCATTTCCTTTACTTCACTGTGCTGTTAATACCAGGAGGTGTTAATTCTTCCTTAGGTCTTACTGGAAGTCGGATTCATTACCTTTTGAATTTAATTGTGTGTCCTGCTATTTATGTTTGTAATTAATCCCCTGTATACTGTTTGTATCATTTAATTATAATTCCATCCCTGGAGCAATCCTCCATGATATGTGGGACAATTAGCCTTTTTAAAGTTGAGAAGGGTTCCCATTTATGCATCTCTCTACATTGCAGGATTTGTTTTTCAACTCAAGTATAGGGAATTATTAAATTCTAAATTGGCATGTTCTCGGGTTGCTTACATACAACCTTTGAATATTTCTTTACTTTATCTTCTTGGTGAAGAAATCTGTCTTTAAGATGATGCATATATTTTGGTAGGAATAGTGATGAATTAATTGCATCAGATGTTCACAAATTCTTTACCTTTCATTAATGTTAATGAGTAGCAGCCATTTATGTTGCTTTTTATTAATTCATTACTTAAAGGGTGCTTTAATTCTGATTAACAGCTTGACAGGCTGTCCTAGCTAACAACATTTTTTCTTTAAGTGCACGATTTTCTGGTTTATTTAATAAGATTTTAAAGAATTTTTTTTTCTTGTCAGCTGAGTCTTGTTTTGCCTACATGTTTAAAATCCACCATACAAAGCTTTTTCTATGTTAATTTTGCTGTTTGCCCCTTGTAATCAGACCTTGGTTTACTAGAGGAGGAAATGATGCAGCCCTTGTGGTTAGGACCCTGTAAAGCATTCTGAAGGAGACTCTCCTGTTCAGCAGTACAACGGCTTGAGGGATCTGTTCTTTAAGATCATTCCTTCGATATCTGTCATGGAAGATTTAAATCTCTAAGAATCAGTTTGACATGTAAATCTTACAAAGGTTCCTTCTATAGCTATGACACACAAATAACTCGGTTTTCATTGCTAGCCCTTTGCAAGTGTTTGTTTTAAAGCTAGATTAGGTTTATTGTCTTCTGAGGATAATATAGTCTTGGAAAAATAGAAGCAATGCTAATGAACGTGCATTGGATAACTGGACCACTTAGCTAGGCCCTTCAATGCAAATTCTGTTAAAGCAAAACAGTAAAAGGAAAATATAATGTTGTTTACGGAAATATATAATTCTCCACGAAATAGCATTAACTATAGATACTACAAAATCTGTTACAGGTCGGTCTTCACTCTTTCCTTTTGAAGATGGCTTCCTAGACGACAGTCATGGTGATCAGTCTTTATCATCGGGTCTCAGCTCTCCAACACGCTGTCAGAATGGTGAAAGAGTGGAACGCTATTCTAGAAAGGTGTTTGTTGGAGGTCTTCCTCCTGACATTGATGAAGGTACTGTGAATAAGTTACATTGGTGAGATGTGGGAATTGTTTTTCATGCAATCACTTTAAAAAGGTCAGATTTTCATAAAAACAAAAGTATTTTCCCAGGTATGTCACTTCTAGTGCTTGTGATGTTATTTCAAACAAAAACCACCCCCTGCAACACTTGCAAATTTACTTAACATCCTTTTTTACTGTAGATCAGAAGAAATGGAGACAGAAATGCAGTGGAAGCATGTGTTCCCATGTATGTAAAATGGGAAAGCTGAAAAAGGGAACTTAGTGGGTGCTGTCACTCCTCCGTAGTCTTTCCCTGTTCTTTTTAAAATATATGGTTGATTTTAAGGCTTTATTAATACAGTCCTTACCAAAATAAATTGTGGTTTAATTAATCAGTTCTTATATCCAGCATATGTACATTGGTCAGTTGACAAATGTAGGACAATTAACATGGTTTCAAAATAATAACCAGTTTAGTAGGGATGGTCAGGTGTTTTCTCAGTGTCAATCAATACCTGCTCTACTTGTGTGTGCCCCCACACACTGACTCCCAAATGAAAATCGTGACAATTTTTGACGTATTTTTAGTATTATAGCTAGAGCCTACCATTATCTAGCTTCAGTTGGCATACGTAGGGTATTTGAGAATGCCTTATAATGAAAAGAAAGATATCTCTGAATTCAATCTACTAAATTGAAGTCTAAGCCATGTGCAATTTTAATGAAGAAATAGTATGAGTTGCAAATCTATGGTTTATAAACTGCTTAAATATGCAGTTCCCATGTCACATCATAAATTGCAAGATTGTTGATACAGGGACTGCTGGGTAATCTCAGTCCCTGGGTGTAGGAAGCAACAAGACAACCGGTGCAATTGTGATTGTTGCTGGGTCACTCAGAATCCATATGCATACCCACCCTGTCCTACGAGGAAGCAACATGGCCGCTGGAGAGCTATTACACTCTTCCATGAGAGGTCCACTCCAGTAACACCTTGGTTTTTCAGCTCCTGATTTGTGCAGTGTTTTGTGGCTCTTGTTGCTTGAGAAACCTAACATGCATATGATTATGTGCTCGTGGGGTCAGATAAAATGGACACATGTCAAACAGCAAGAAAAAAGATGGAAAACCTCTGCCTTTGTCTTCAAACTTTTCTCCTGATGGATTGTTGCTCTAATGTTTCTAGCATCACGAGATGCAATTTAAAACTAATTGTTTCTTTAAAGTACATAAATACATTGAAAAAAAATTGAATGTAACTTTTTTCTTAAGAATTTGCATGTGAAACAAAGTTGTCCTATAGTATAATCTGAGATGTGCATTCTGCAGTGTCCCTAAATTGATGCTTAAAAAGCAAAGAAATAACTTGGTAATTTGACATAGATTTCCAGAGGGAACTGAGGAAGGTGAAAATCCCACAGTCGCATGACCTGATGCTGCTTGCTTTCTAGGGCATGCTACAAGGAGTGGCTGTGCTGACATGTAGCTCCTCCACCAGTCCCGTGTGGCTGCATCTGACCCTGCTTTGTGGCTATTATTAGAAGTAGACCGCAGCTGAAGCATGTTCACTTCTAATAGATCATGTTTGCCTTTAATCCTGCTGCAAACTTGCATTAGTGGAATGTAAAATTACTTTACTTCAAGCAGTGCTGTAGAGCACAGAGGTGAAAGACTATTTAGGAATCCTCTATGCACATTATTGCAGTTTTCACTGTTCTTAATCAATGTAGAAAACGGTTTGGTTTGGGGTTTTTTTTAAGTAAGAATTTTTACCTTGCCACTGTCAGTCTTCAGATTCTCTCTAAAGTGCCTCATTTGTTTTTTGTAGATGAGATCACTGCCAGCTTTCGTAGGTTTGGACCTCTTGTGGTGGACTGGCCTCACAAAGCTGAAAGCAAGTCATATTTTCCACCTAAAGGTAATTAGTTTAAGATACATTTATGCAGGCTGTTCTGGTAAAAGGCAACTATGTCTGCAGCGTGACAATCCATTACAAAGAAAAGATTTGACTCTCTATGTTGAGTTTTCTCTCTTCCAACAAGCATATTCTTAGTGGTTGTCATGATGGAAAAAACACAATTCAGTGACTGAAATGTGATCCTGTGTGTGTACTTCCTGGAGTCCTTCAATCCTGCCTAAATTGCTACTAGGCTTCAGAAAGCAAGTTGCAGAAATTTCCTAGTGCTGATTCTTTTGCAGTTTACATATTGTAGAACCTTCAGGAATGATGGCTGGAAGCCATTGATGAATTTGGTACACAATATTTTGTAGAGAAGCTGGAGTCCACTTTGTGTCTGATCCAAGAAGCTACGATCCTGCTCAAAGCCACAAGGTCTGCATCAAGGCTCACCAGGTGCTAAGAGAGGGCAGGCTGGCATCACGTGCCACGGCCACAGTTTCTAGATTGAAGCTGGTTTTGTTCAGGGTGGTTTAGAGTGCATGCAGGTGGGGCAAATTGATATCTGTCAGTAAAACACTATGCAGACCTGTTTTGAGAAAGAACAGTTTATGGGATAGCCGTTTGGGAGGGTTACTTCCTAAATCAAATTGCTCTTATTTTCTCCTACTCTCTCCTATGGTTTTGTGTAATACTATATACACTCTACTCTGTCACACGTACCCCTTGCTTATGGTTTGGGAGTTCACTCATGATCTGAAACAGTAGCATGAAGTTGCATACAGATCAGAAATTCTGTGTATTAAGATTTTCAGTTCTCACAGACCCCGAAATGTCTTAATTGCTCATTAAGGCCACTGATTATTTTGGCAGAACAATGGACTGCTCAGTCAGTGAACTGGCTAATCCTGCAATATTTTGATAGATGTATTTTGACTGTAAAAAAACCCTCACAAAACCCCTAACTTAATTTAACTGGAAGTTTAAGTGCTGGAGGCAAGATAACTCCATGACAAATGCTTGCCCTGTAAACAGTATTCGGGGCACTTAAAAACGGAGAAAAACCCCATATATACTCCCTCTTTCCTGTTCCATTCTCACAACTCAGCCTTGCTGTCAGTAGTTATTATGCAGCATCTGTTCTTGAATTCAAAAACAAAACAAAAACAAACTAGCAACAAAACACCAAAACCCTCACACTCCCCCCCCCAGCTGGTAAAATATGTGGTTTTTTCACTTTCATCTTTAAAGATCTTTAGGGTCTTTCTGGCTAGTGAGTTCTCATGGTACCTTCAGTTACAAGTTAAAAAATTATAGTACAACCAGCTTCTCCATGTCCCTATTGTCTCCTAGTGCTCTCCATTTTTATTTTTTTTTCCCCCCTTATTTTTTTTTGTTCTTCTTAATTCAATAAGTGACTACTCATGCTAGATCAACAGGGGACTTCCAGTTATGATTTTGTTCTGTATTTGACAGTGGACTGCTTATGCCTCGCCAAACTTGTAAAAATATTTTTGAGTAAGATCTATTTTAGCAGAAGACAAGGGAATGCAGCCTCACTTCTATTTTTGTCATGATTCTAATATAGGAAACAGCTTTCAAAGCCCCTGCCAGTTGCCCTAAATGTCTGTCTGAAAGTGCTAAACAACAGTCAACCCAACTGTTCCAGATTTATTTATAACTGACTTCTTAGTTATCAATCAGGACTGCAGCATCATACGTCCTGCATTCCTGTCTTTGAGATTCACTTACAGTCGTGTTAAGCTCGGTAGGTCAAATGTGGGTGATTTACTGTGGTCCCATATAGGCAGCATCTGCATAGAAGACAGAATGTTATTACCAGGAGTCAAAGGGTAAAGTTTGCATGTGTGTTATAATTTTTTTCACAGCTTTTTGGTCTATTTTATAGTTATAAAGAGTGCTTCTTTTCCAAAGCTATTATGGAGTCATTGACAGAAGTACCACAATAAAATGTCTCCACTGCTGTTTTTCGTTAGAAGTTCCTTTAGCTAAAATAGTACTTTTCTAAAACCAGGGGTTTTTTGTTTTCAGCTGTTCTGATGCATTATCAGACATTTCTTTAAAAAATACCAATATAATATTTAGGAATGAAAAAAGATATTTGAAATTATGCTTGGTGCAAAATTCAGTAACATGACTTATTCGGATGTCAAATGCACATGAATTTGAATGTTTTCTCCCTTAATTTTTCTAGAGATCTTCTCTTCCATGTTGCATTGCTAGTCTGCAAATTCTCTTGTTTTTAATGCATTTCTTTCAAATAGAAAAAACATAAAAAATTAAATTATAGAGGAGAGAATGAGTTGGTGTTTGTGTACTAGCAATCTCAACAATAAACAAGAAAAATGGATTGTTGGAATGCAGTGGGGGTGATGTGGTGGAGGCTAATCCTTGTTCACACGTTAATAAAGCCTGACCTCCAAGGCTTCTCCCACCTACTTGAATGTGCCCCACTGGCAGGAAAAATGGACCACTGCTCTTTCTGAAAATATGTCATCACCTCCAGACAGATTTCAGTGTTCTTTTGAGGGACAGCCTTTTTTATTACTCCTTTGTTTCTGTAGAGTCAGACCAGTGGGCAGGGTCTGGACTTAGAACAAAGTTATTTTTTTGTTTGTGTGGTTGCTTTGAAGAGCGTTCATTTAGAGGTTTGGAGCAGACAACATCAGTAGCTGGTGCCGTGGCTCAGCATCAGCAGCTGAGTGTTGCAGTGGTCAGTTTTACACCATGGTTTTCTGTCTTCGTCATTACCTCAGGATGATGATATCTCTCACAATCCTGCGTGTATTAATACAGACTTCCAGTGTCTACTTATTGGTATAATTTATTGAATTTGTGGAGTATTTGCTATGTTGGTGCAATATATAATTCCCTATAGTCGTACAATATTAGGAGCACTTTGATGGTAATCTTAGGGCTAGGAACAAAAAGTTGTTAGCCATGGCTAATCTTATCAAGCATAAAATCTGAAAGATAAAAATAAAATGTAGGTTACAGTCTAGTGACTTCCTGATGTCCCCAACACCCCCCACTGCTTAGGTGCAGTGGCATGTAAGCTGTTTTCAGGACTAGTTGGAGTCCAGAAACATTCCTGCAGTGTTGAGCTTGAACAAAGAAGGGTTTCCTGGGTTTGGCATCCCGAGCCAGGATCATGTCACCACAGGCCTGCTTAGGCACATTACCTCAGATTTAATGCTGGATATGATGGACATAAATGGTTTTGTGTGAAATCTGCTGAACTGCAGTCTCCAGCATGGTGAGTTACATACACAAGGCTTATTTCAGTGCAGTGGCAGCATTATGATTTTGGACCCTCCAGGGTCGCAGATCAACATGGATATGTCTGTACCGTGTTCCTCAAGCACACCTATACTGTCTGCATTGTCCAAGTTTTCCGTTTTTCTCAGAGGAAAACGGGATTCAGTTGCCCTTACTGAATCTTGCCTGACATCATAGAATACACTGTGAGCATGTGTTTGGGAAAGCGGTCTGGCTTGGTCAATGGTTGAGTTTTGGTTATTATAATAACGAACCAAAATAATCTGATAAATCAAACAGCCCTTGCAGGATGCATTGCTTGTCACTGAGTTCAATATTTAGGTTGCCAAGAGGGGAGGGACTGGTGGCACCCAGCTGTTTTCTCATTGAAAGTAAATAATATGCACTTGGGCAAGAGAAGCTGATAACAGCTGACAGTGCATATAAGAAGTTCCTGTTTCTAGTTCTGAGCATCTGTATTATTGCCTTAACATTTCTGTTTACTCCTCCTGTGCATTATAAAGCTCAGCACCATATTTTTATGTTGGTTTCATCCATGAGGTGATTTTAATGCTTTTATTCTGAATAAGGCCAGTTCATTCCTATTGCCTGAAAAATCTTTGCATTACTTCCTTTGGCATCTGTTTGGATATGTTAGTAATGGAACTAGCAAAATTATAAATGCCATGTGTTGGTCTTGGGTAAGCAGATGTCTAGTTAATAATGTGTTTACTTGGCTTTCAACACAGAGTTTTGAGAATTAAATGGCTAAGTATTTTTTGAGTACCTGTAAGATGTTGTGAAGTAATGAAATACATGCTAAAGGATGTTACCAAATATAGTTATACTTTGGCATGGCACAGACTCTTTCTCTCTGACAAAATCCAGATAATTCATATTTTATTAAAGTAGAAAGTGACGGAGTTTCTACTTGTTTGCTGGTCTGTTGAGTTAAGCAATACTTATGCTAAAGACAGTAATTTTTTTTCCCTTTTTTTTGTTAAACAGATGGTGCCAACTGTTTCAAAAACATTCTTTTAAGTTGTTTTTTTAAGCAGATTGCTAGATTTAAAACAACTTTTATAAAAGTCTTTACTGGTTTTTTTTCTTTGTGATAACTATGACTTTTCTAGCAGCCACTAAAAACTGCAAAACTTATTTTAAAATGACAGAAATTGTGCTAAATACTTCCTCTTTTCCATTTAGGAGGACTGGTGTTTGGATAAAGATGAGATTTAGAGTGAGAAAACGAAGCATAGTAGAGCTTGGAGATTGGATGGGTTTGGAACAGGAAGAATGCTTTGTCTTTACAGTTGATTTAGATGTGTAGTGCAGCAATTTGATTCTCATCTGTTTTCCCTGTTGTTCAGTTATTCTGTTGTTTGATAAAAATAAGCACAGTTCTCTCTACTGCCCCAGAGGGGACACTAAGGGTGGATAAGATCTCATGACGAAGAAAACAGTACATGCAAAGTTGCACAAAGTAACACTATGAAGTGATTCCCATGCTTTTGTTTAAAACAACTGATGAGACAGACTGTGTGAGCCTTCCTGTTGATGTCTAAGGTAATGTTAGATGGGAACGCTATTGTTGGTAGTTCCCTGACTGATCTTGATTTCATGGATGAGGACCATTTGCATGGTTAATTCTGTTGCCACTGCAGTGGCCAGATGAGCAAGAACGAACAGTTGCAAGGAGAAAGTGTCTAGTCATCTAATTTTATATTAGCCATATTCACAAGAAGGTATCTGGTTTGTCCAAATACAGCAATCTATTGTACTGAAACTAATTGCTTTGGCTTAACTGATGTAATACCATATCAACAAAGTCCAGTATGAAATGCCTAGCCAATTGTATTTTAAACCCTGAAGTCAGAGGTCACATTTGCTAGAATGAAAACTGACATTCCTCATTCAGAAATACATTGTACGGCAAAGAGATGCAAGATCTTTTTAAACCTTTTTTTTATGTGTGTTCCAACACACACATGTGCAGTGTCCGTCTTTTACCTGTTCACATATGAGGCCGTGTATATAATTTTTCGTTCCTGTGTCTTCCCACAGCAGAGCAGCATAATCTCAGATCAACAACTCACTCAATGTGTGATAGCAAAACGCAGTACATAATAATAAGCTCTTCTGTACCTGGGTAACTTCAGATTACTTTTGTATAGAATTTTCTTTTAGATTTTTGATGATTTTTGTTTAAAGGTCTTCACAAAGGTCCCTTCACATTATTTCCTGTCTTGTCCTAAATGGGGATTTTGGTGGTGTACTGATAATGATGATTTTAAACTGTCTATTAAGACTACAATGCCAGTTATCAAAGAACATTCAAGAAGCTTGCTTTGTATAAGGGACTCTCTGTCCTTAAAACTATGCCATTTTTAATTTCTTTTTGTAGGGGTAAACAAGAATCTGATGAGGCAAAATCTAAACACAGTTTTTGAGCAATCAAGCCTAGGCACAACAAATCTGATTTTGAATTAGCGTTGCAGGATTATTCTCTCACAGCTTTCATGTTGCTTTCAAATAATGGTGTTTTCTTTCAGAATTGCTAGGTTGCTCTAGAATATTTTTAATCCCTGATGAAACCACAATTTTCTAGCAAGCATTTGTTGACCCTTCTTCAATCTGCAACTGAAAAATGACTAGGTCTCTTCAGAGGGGGCTCAGCATCCATAGTCTCCACAGGATTTGGTAGGAAAGGTGCTTCTATGAGCCTTAATAGTTACTTACAACTACAGTAACTGATTAAGTAAATAAAGGCTATGTATTATGTGAAAAATATAATGATTGTAGCCAAATATTCCTGATGAAATTTAGGTTATTACTGAATACGTTTATTTTGAGAGCCAATACTGTTCAATTTTAGAAAAGATGGGTGATATAGTATTCAACAATGAAGTTTGGGGTTCTGGGTTCTACTACAGTCATAAGGCAAAGTAAATCCAACTCCAGCAGCTTCTGTCTTCCTCATTAGTATAAAACAAATGTTATTTATGAGAGAAAAATCTTTTTCAAAAATGAATTTCTTTCTGCCTACTTCCTTCTCTTCTGTATTCTCCTTATGTGGTGTCAGAAAGCTTTTTCCAATTAAGAGATGACAATTTGATATAATTCCCATAATTACTGGATCAGCTCCTTTTCAGGGCTGTTCTTGAGCTGCGGGGGCAGAATGGAGGGGGGAGACATTGAGTGGCTGCAATTACTGATAGCGGCACTCGATTATTATTCCCACTTATTATTCTGTAAGAATTGATCTTGAAACACCACATGATTGATAACACTGTAAGGAGAAGTCTCTTGTGAGATTTTATGTAATGGGACCAAATCAAATTATTTGATATCTGCCTATAACACAAAAAAAGGCTGTTGTCCGAATTTAGATCTCTGTCCTATCAATAAAGTTTATCCCTCGTTTGTGTTTGGATGTGGGCTTTTTGAGGGTATTTTGGTCCTCAGGAAATTGCAGTTGACTTTTAGCTTACAGGACACTTGTCTATGAGTAGACTTTTCTTTTTTTTTCTTTTTCTTTTTTTTTCCCTTCCTCCAAAGACCTCAAAGTTCTTAAGATAACTTTGATAGACTCAATAGATTCTTGGTTACCCACCAGTGTCCCCTGGCACTTTTCGTAGTTCTTTCGTTCAGATGAATAACATTTTTATGATCAACAGTCAAATCACATTGGATAATATTATGTCTGTGCACTGTAATATATTGTATGTGTACAACAGACAAATAAAGGACTAACTTTTCTGATTTGCGAAGAAGTAATATGCCTTTGGGGCTAATGTGTCATACAGGAAATAAATTCTGTGGCTCTCCATCATCTAGGTTCCTCTTTATTGCTCAAGCAGATTTTAGTATTTGGTATTTGAAGATGAATACAAGTCTGCAGTATTTCATGGTTGCTAGAGAAACTACTTGTTTTCATACTGTTCCTCACTAATGTGCTAATCCCCAGAGTTTCCAGAAAAACACTTGTAAAAATATAATTCTGGGTATGTTTTCAATTTCAGCCTGCATGTGCATCTGTCTACCAACCTCTCCTGCATCTCAATCTATTGGAAAGTGGTTTATATAATCAGGGGGTTGACCGCACCTAACCATGTAACTTAATTTTACTTTAGTAATAAATTGCTAGGAGACTTTTGTAGTCACAGCTACTCAGATGCTGTTCAGAATTTTTTCATTGAGGTAAAATACTTCTTTTACAACACAAGTCAATATGGAAAGTTGTTTTGCTGTATTTCAAACTATAGTAAATTCTAGACTTCTGTTGCCCTATGAGATTATTGGATGAAGACGGGATGTCTCCTAACTCGGTCAGCAATCTTATGGCCAGTATCATCAAAAGACCTTGAACTTCCCACAGAAAAAATAAAGGTTTCTGAAAGTCCTTGTTGATTTGTTAGTAGCAATTAATAGAGGTGTAATTTGGAAGCTAGTATTACAGTCTGCAGTCTATTTATCACTTCTCTTAAATTGTGTCTAATGCCTCTGAGTTTTCCTGGGCCTGATGGGCTAGGTAGTATGTTGTATGAGGAGAGATACTTAGGCCACATCCATTGCTTCCAGCAAAGCCAGTTTTGGAGTTCATACACATCACATCTGCACCTACTGATAATCGTTGTTCTTAAGCCTCCTGACTCTTTAGGGAAAACTAAAGGTCACATGTTAGAGTTGCATAATTTTCTCTTTCCAGAACAAAGTCTTTCCATAAATCATCTAGACACTTTTCTGTTGGTCGCATGCTAAAGAGATAGGCTGTTTTCTCTCTCTCACTGCCTGGAAGTGTTAAGATTGCAATGGGATTTCTTATACTGTACAAGAACTATCTATTTTATTAGAGTACATTGAGTTAAGTCACAGTTGACATTTAGGCTTGTCTCAAGGGGATTGTTGCCTCCAAAATCTAAAGAGCAGCTGATTGGAGTCTGGTTCAGGCATCTACTAATCACTACGCATCATCACAAATCAAATGTCCAATTCAGTAGATTCTGCCTAAATAGCAATTTCAAGCATCTGCTTTCTGGACTAACTGTAGCAGTAAATTTGTTTGGGCAGATGCTGAAATAATTGACTAGAATTTTTCAGAAAGACTTGCCTGTGTGTAGCGCCCAGTGCAGGACTGGTCATGGGAATGCATCAGATGCTGGAATGATAGAATGCTGTGGATGCCTCTGCCCAGGGCAGCGTAACTGCCTCTGTCTCATTTCAAAAGCTAGGAGCAGCTGAGAACTGGTGTTTCTCTCGTAGGTCTCAGTCCTGTGGTTGGCAGGTTTTGTCTACTTTATACAGTGCAAATTCTGTTTTAATACCTATGATGTATGTGATTACTGATCATACTGAGAAAGTACAATCAGTAGTCTGTTGTGTACCAATGAAGGCTGTGTGGATTTCATTTAATAAAGTGAAAACCAGGATGTTTTAGTGGATTTAAAAAGTCCAGTATTTTTTTTTTTTTTTTCTAAAATCTCCCAGGTAGATGCATTACAGCTCTGGTAACTGCTGTTTCCTCTCTTCTTAAAAATACATTTTAAGACAAACTATCATTTAAAATGAAAACCGTTGTAAACCCCAACATAAAAATATCTGACTTCAACTAAAAAGCAGCCTAAATTTTTTGACCTTTGCATTCTTCCCTTCAAAGTTTTTGTGTTTATTTTACCTCATGCTGACACTGTGCATGAAATAGCAGACGATTTATATTTATCTGAGGTTTTTCTATGTTAATGTTGCTTGGAGTAGAATTGGTAATTGGCTTATTTGCAAAGAAGAGTAACAGGTTTTGTTCAAACTTGGAAACTGATCTCTCTTCAGCCATCTGTTCAGAGTAAAAGCAGCAGCAGCAGTTCTGACCCCATCCAGACGATGACAAAAAGCTGTTCTGCCCAGAGCAGTCACCATTTTATTTTGCCCTTGAAAACCAAAATAAAAAAACTCTATTCTGAATTTACTTGGGATTTTTTTTTCATATTCATGAATGTAAAGGCATGTTTTTTCATGCTGCTGGCCCAGTAAACTTCACAAAGATAGCTCTTGCCTCATAAAAAATTTAGTCTTTGTCATATGATTAATTCATGTGACTAGTCTCATAACTACAATAAACCAAATTGTATGTTATAGCCTTTCTTTTATGTTTTTATACCCTTTAAGTCTGATTTATAACTGCTATAGATCATGTTGCAGTCTGAAGTTTTAAAATGGCTCTGACCTTTGAAAGAGGAGACAACCCTATAAATTTAATGTTGCAATGTTTTACACTAGTGTAGAAGTAAAATGCCAGATAAAAAGAGAGGGTTTAATATGCTTGCAGAATATTCTTCTAGTCTAGAAAAAAGAAAAGGCATGTCAATATTTTCTTTTTCAGTACAGCTGGGTAGGAGTATCTTTACTACAGGACAATCTGAGGTGGTATATGTATACTGGCTTGGGGTTTTTTCCCCACCACTGGTGAAAATCTTGAAGTAGCAATGACCTAGCAAATCCTTTCTGATTCCTGACATGGTTTGCAATTGAAATGACTTTATAAATCTTTAGCTCTATATATTCACTAAAGCACTATTGGAAAGTCGTCCTTTTTATTCAGCACTGAAGTGCAGAGGAAACATTGGGGCACCCATGTCCCAAAAATAGTGCATATCCTCATGGAGCAGGCAAACCTCCTGTGGGTGGTTTAGGGATTTTTTCCTTTCGAATTGAAGATGTGGGGAAAATCTGCATATTTATGACAACATAGGAGGTTTCTAATTTCTGTTATTTGTGATATGGTAAGATCATTAGTAGGAAGGATTAAATGTTAGTTTCCATTCTTTTGGTAATCTCAGTGATGTGGACTTGTTTACTATTAAAATTTGAATTAGGAAGGCTTGCAATTTATGTTATGGAAACTACTGGTACAGAACCTCAGTTTTCATTCAACTCTTCCATGTGACCTGCTTGCTTTCTTGCTCGCTTTTCTTAGTAGGTATCCTGCCTTCAGTTTAACCATGCATGCTTTGTTTAATTGCTATTCAGATTCAGGATTGGATTATATTTCAATGGAACTGAGGATATGGAGTACATACCTTCAATTGAAAACAAACGAAACCTACCCCAAAACTGATCTTTAATGTGGCATGTGGGGAAATTCTTACACACAAGACTACTCAGACTTAGTGTGATACTCATGAAAAACATGTAAAAATGAATATGAGCCTCACTGTAAAATGCTAAACTGTTATCATTTCTTATGCACCTTTTGTGTTTTAGAGAAGGGAATCAATAATGGGGTCATACACTGTCTGCCATTTAAAATTAGACTGACTAAAAGAAATTCGGTTTTGCAGCCCTGACTAATACATAATTTCACTCTTCTGCAGTAGCTAAGTGAGATTACAGCCCTTTCTATTTTGAGGTTTCTTAAGTATTTGAAGTCTTTGATGTTTTTTTTAAAAATGCAGTCATGTCAATGCTATGTTTGAAAGAAAGTCTGCATTTTTTTAACACCTCAGATTTTTATTTTTCAAAAATGAGTTTCATTTTTAATAGTCGTTTCATCTTTTGGATTTAGAAATGTGTTTTATTCATGTTCAAAGCATCTTCTAATAAGATTACTAAGGGTGACTTTGAGCATTGACCCTTTGTCATCACATTAACTGATTTAGAAATTTGGTTCACACTGTTTCTAAATGTTCCTTTGCTGTAGGCTTTGAGAAGAAATTTATTCTAAAAGTTCTCGTAAATACAACTATAATTCAATTCAAAACTATTTTTAAAAATCCAGAAAAAATAAAAGAAGACAGTGCTATTTATAGTTCATGAAAAAATTAAGTCTATTTAAATCTACTTTTTTGAGGTAGCCATCTCAACTGTCTAAAAATAAGCCTAAAGACATGAGAGGAGAATATTAATTTTCTTTGCCAGTTTAACTCCATCTTATTTTCTTTTACTTAATAATGAGGCAGATATGTATATATTTAAATACTTTTATATGAGATCTTTGGTGGATGGTAGATTTTATGGTAATTTTGGAGCCTATAAAAAACATCAGAAAAGACACTGTCTAAAATTAAAAAGATAAAAAGATAGAATGAAAGAAAATGTACTTCAAAGGTAGTTTAACTTTTTTCAAGTGTAAGTAGTCCTTCCATTTTGCGTATTTAATACATGTGACTACTCAAAGTCTGTTCTGACTTGTTATGCAGTATGTAAAGAGAAGAGAAAATCCTTCTCTTGGTTGTCTTAGACCTGCTACCCAATATCAGTGTTATAAAAATAAAAACACATGACCCTTGGAATATGATTTCTATATCTGGTTTTTAAGTGGGCTGAATTTTGGAAATTATAGATTTGAGATCAATTACATAGGCAATCAATAGATGATATGCAGACCCCTGACATGGATATTCAAATATTCTTTGACCTTACATAATTCTTCATTACAGTTTTTTTCCTTTATTTGAAATGCAGCCCTGATTCAAAGAGCCAGAAATAGGTTAATCTTTCCCTCTTGGTTATATAACATTTGAGTGCCAAAATCCTGGCTTTGTACCACAAGATGTAGCTCATGGTTGATGTATTTGAACAGCAATTTATATGTTGCTGTTCTGAAATGCAAGAACTTAAAGAACTTAATTATTACCTTTAGTATTCACAAATTGAGCATAAAATGGAAAACTTCAGTTAATGTAAACAGAGGGAACTAATTCTCAACTAACTGAAATTTCAAAGAAAAACTTCTGATTGAGTTCAGTCCACTCTGGACTTCATTAAGTGAGAGATCTGTGCAGCGACTCCATTAGCACCTCTCTGAGATATTCCTACGTCACCAGGTAACCAGACACCGTTCGGCCAGCCTTAGCACTCATAGCATTAGGAATTAATCACTTAAAGTGAAAGGAGTGTAACTGTTGTAGCGTACTAGACTTTTTTTCCTGCCTTCTCCCTTGGGCTACAAAACACAGTCAGTGATTTGGTGTCACTCCATGAAACTTTGTGGCCTAAAGATGGAGCTGTACAAGGAAGGTGTTACCAGGTTTAGAAGAATAAAATAAAGCCTTTTTTTTTTTTTTTTTTTTTTTTTTTTTAACATCTTCTGTTCATGAATGGTCTCAAATACAGTCTGTCTCTTGCTGGAGGGCCATGAAAGTCATGACGTGGAATCATCTTTAACTCTATGAAATATTTTGGTCTAGATAAGAAGATACTTTTCTGTGATAAACTCTACCAGCTATGGCTTGCTAGGTTGAATGGTGTATACGAGGTCCATGCGTTTATTTTCTCCCTTGCCTGATAAGCTTAATACGCATTCTGCCTTAACAAATGTTCATGAATAGTTCTTTTCACTTTAATTAGGTTGAGGAAGGATGGGCAGAGTACATGCATAATGCACTTCTAGCTAAAATTCCAATGATTGCCTGTAACTTGTACTAACATGCCAGTTTGTGACACAAAAGTACAAATATCAAGATTCTGCTGTTGTAAGAAAGGCACAAGCAGCACATTAATAAGCTTTCTATCTAACACGTTGTTCTGAAGAGATCACTGAAGCCTTATTAAAAAATATTTTTTCAGTAATACAGAAAGGTTCCTATCATTAGAGAAGGTATGCCAATGGAACAGAGATTTCCCAGACTGTCTATGCTGGCAAAAATGGATTTTCCATTCTGTAGCAGCATTAGATGGTAGTTCCGAGTGCATCTTGCATTTCAAGTGACAACCTTCTTTCGAGTCTGGGGGATATAGTGTATGTGCCAGATTTTCCAGTTTGTTCTCAGCAAGGTTAAGTGAAATTAGACCAACTGGACTAAATTATCCTTTCATAGGGAAATTGTGTCACTGTTTAGATGTCAGAACAGGACATGTACAAAGTAGCTTAGTTCTTGTGCTGCTTTCCATAAAATAATGAATCCTTGAGCTCAAGGTTGAGGAGCTCCTGGGCTGTGCCTCAGAACCTAGGCACATTAATCTTCTCCTCATCTTCCCTCTGGTCTGTACCCCTTTAAAAGCTGTAGTGACTTTTCTTACAGCAAAATACGTTGTTGCCTTTTCCAGTGAATTGCAAAAGGCAATTTTTATTGTCAGGCTACAGTGGTGTGTTGTGCCAACAGCTGAGAAGGAGCTGGGTTGTTTCTGCTCTGCCAAGAAACCATGTATCTGTATATATAGAATATTCAGCTGTTGTCAGGTACCTTGCTATTTTCTGAGGCTTCGAATGTCTCGTTTGTTTTATTTTGTGGAATCTGAGTCAGGAGCAGTCCCTTGAGCCCTCAAACCTTTAGAAATGTCTGGCTGAATGAGAAAGGATTACTGCTGAAGTTTGTCTGCAACACACTGCCACAGCATGCTTCCAGGTTCTGCTGTAGAGGGTTAAAATTTTGAAATTCATCCAATTTCCTGCTTCTTGGAAAAAACCCATGTGCTTTAAGTCACATGATACCTGTGATGCACAGAGAGAAGAATGTGCTGAAACTCATGATGCTGAGCAATTTGAAGCAACTTTCAGCATCTGCTAAATAATTCAAGTTATTTGGAGTAATATGTTTTTGTTTTCAAGACATCTTATTAATTCTACCTCACCTACTGTCTTGAAATATGAATTAAGTTTCTTTTAAACCTAGATGACCCTGTAATTGACCATTCTGAATGTTAGAAGTCAATTGGCCATGCAATAAAGCTGTTAGTGGATTAGGCTTATCTCTTGTTCTGTGTAGCAGAAGTAGGAATAGAAACACACAGTAGAACAGGATGTAATTCATGAAGTAAATGTGTTTGGGAATCTCTTCAGGAAGGAATACTCTTAGAGTTTTATAAAGTTACAGCCAAACTTGGCATTTAAACTCAGCTGACAGAAAAAGAAAATTAATTACTGTTAGTTTACGGATTGGCATACTGGTTTTTTTTCTTTAAATTGTGGCTGAAGTTATTAAAAATGGTGTATTGTTCCTGTGCAAAAATGTTATTTCATTATTAAAATGCATCTAGTGTGAGAGAATTCCTTATGCAATATCAATTTTGGCATCTGTGGAAGCACTTACTTGCTTGTATTATCTTTAATTTCAGTGTAATCTTTGTTAATACTGAATATCAAAAGTCTTTGAATAATTGGAATAGATGCTGAATCACCAGGTTTTGAAGTAATGCTGGTCATCACATCACGCTCGTCCAGCCTGCTTGCTTTTCTAGATTGCAACAGGTAACTGCTTACCTGTCTCTCTTCAGAGGGCCCGTAGGGACTTGGTAGCAGAATGTGTGACGGTCACAGAGGTCTAGAGGAATGAGGAGGTGTTAACTTCATGGCAGGCACTAGCCCCAGGTTAGAAACCTGAATTCTTACTAACTTGGACTGCTCTTGTAATCTAGCAGCCAGAGAAAATTAATGAGTACATTTAGTCAATTTTAACTGGTTTTGGAAATTATGATCACGCTGTTACTGTACCCCTAAATGGCTGTCAATTCCACTTACCACTGGTATAACCTCTTCCTATGACCCAGAAAAAAATCTAAAAGCTTCACAGATGAAAGAAGCATCCCAAGCTGGGGCCAAGATTTTTGCTAAGTAGTTAAGCCACAATAAACGTTTCCCAATTTTCATTTTGATTTTATGGTAAAGAAATTTCCAATA
Source organism: Neomorphus geoffroyi (assembly GCA_033558235.1). Lineage (NCBI taxonomy): Eukaryota > Metazoa > Chordata > Aves > Cuculiformes > Neomorphidae > Neomorphus > Neomorphus geoffroyi. Next base: position 16,759,957 of record JAUMJM010000016.1, on the reverse strand, counting down.
TTTTGCTGATTTAAGATTATAAACATCTGAAATAGACAAAAAAATATATATATTTTTAGTTTGAATCTTATAGTCTGGTCAGAAGATAAATTGCAAATTTTTAAATCTCTTCAAATCTATCGTAAACCATTATTTTAGAGTATGCATAAATGTATGTGGATTCTTATCTGAATTTACTAGTACCGGAATGATCTGCACTGCATGTTCTGTGAATTTGTCTCACAAGGCATTTACATAAATGTAAGACAAGGACTTGGCTGAATCATAGATCAGTTGACTTCGGAGGTGTAATTGCCATGGTAGACTTTTCAAGTATCTAGTTTTCTGACTAGGGCATTTTATAAGGCTGCAGGAACTGCTAAACTAAAGATACTTTAATTTGTGTAAAGTTTATGCTCTGATATTGAGTATAATCAGAAGAGTTGGTATAGAGGGAGGAAAATTTAACAAGTGCATGGATGGAAATAGAATTAAGTGAAAAGTGATAGTGCTTACAAGCTAATTATTTTCAAGCTCAATAAATGTAATTAGTTTTGTAAAGTCTAAATTTAAAATATTGAAGTCTGTTTATGTCTTTAGGGGACTGTTTTAAGATAATTAACATCTAGTAGAGAGGAAAGCAATCTTTTTAGTCTAGAAGCATTTAGCTTTTTATTGAGACTGGTATTTTTATTCTACTCCAGCTGTAGGTGTGCAAGTTCCTCGTTTGCTAGCAAGAGTGATCAAGTTATCTTGTTTTCTTTGGCAAGTCAGTCTTTCTAGATGTGTTCTGGGCTATAACTATGTTGGGAACAAACTTTTTTTCACCTTTGAAAACAAACAGCTGCATAGAATTTAATGTTCTTTGAGCAGTCACACAAGGTTAGAGATAGTAAGGTAATTTGATTGGTAATAACTCTATAGAGGACAACACTTTCTTAGCGTCTATCCTAATTTTTTTTTATACATCAAAATTGTGTGGTATTTATCTAAAAAGGACAGGCCAAATAGTATTCGCTCAATCCTTGGTGCAAAACCGTTAAAACACTACCATACTAATAGCAAGCAGACTGTGTAAAGCTACGTCAAAGGTTGTCTGTATTTAATTGCGGTGTAACGTTGTGCAGGCGCTTAGTTTGTGTCAAGAGTCTTAGGCAGAGAAAGTCTAGCAGTCCCTGCTGAAACCCCAGCTGCCTCTAATTGCTGCAGATTTTCTGAAAAGAGATGGCCTATAAGACACGTAAGTGCAAATTGTAACGGTCAAAGCCAACACGTTCACATTCAGTGAGAAAACTGAGTTGCTGTGATTATGGAGCGAAAGAGCGATGTGCGCTCAATAAAAAGTCCTCTTAACTGGGCAGCTGTATTCACGTCTATTAGCCAGTCGTTAGCTTAGTGTAGAGTGTGCTGGTTTAGTTTCATTTCTGAGATAGCAAAGCATGGACTGCTTGGGTTAAATCTTCATTCAAATTGAACAACATTAAGTAAAACTGAAGAAAGCTTCCTTGCCAGCTGCATTCAGAAGAGCACTGAATGCCACACACGCTTAGTTTACTGGCTAATTCAAAGTCCTGAAATTCTGAATCACTTGGAGCAATTTTTATTGGACTTTCTTCTTTCTTTCTTTTGAGATGCTTAATTTAACTAAGTAACAACAGGTCTTTGACTCACAATAAAACACAGCACATACTATTCTTTTTCACTCATGTTTATTATTTTTAGGTGAGTACTTTTTTTGTAGTTAAGTATGTTATCATGAGAGTCTATTTATCTCTATTTATCTGTTTGCCTGTCCACTTTTGACCCATTCTTCTATTATTTTTTAATTGTATGTGGTAACCAGAAACTGGATGTCTCCATTGTAAGATTATAATCACTGATGCCAGCAGATATCACTGATAAATAGCTCAAATACAGCTGTTGGATAATAAGAATGCCTTATTCACCAGCTCCTATTCTCACTGCTTCAAATCCTTCATTAATCAAATAAACACACTCCTATGCAGCAAACACTCGTCTCCACTGTGAACTCAGTATGAGGGTGAGATCTATTTGGTGAACTGAATTTATGAAAAAACCTAACAGCCTTAACAGTTATTTGTAATTTGTATAGCTTACTCACTTCATGGGTTTGTTTTCTTTATTTTAAAAATGGTTTCTAAATTTGTTCTTTTTCTTTCTTGTGCCTTTATCCTTTCCAAGGTTATGCCTTTCTGCTGTTCCAGGAAGAAAGCTCTGTACAAGCTCTGATAGATGCCTGTCTGGAAGAAGATGGGAAACTCTACCTGTGTGTGTCAAGTCCCACGATCAAGGATAAACCAGTAAGTAGCTTATGCCGTGACATTATGCTGGCTGATAACTCATTTGAGTTTGTTTATTAACTGAAAAGAGTAACAAACACTTACAGTTAATTGAGTTGTCCCTTTCCTGTTGCTATGCTTGCTGTTAAATTGAATTGGCTTTCTGTATCAACGTAACATGATTTTAACATTTGCTTCTTTCTGATAGATGCCATGTTCAATTAACTTTTATATTTGGTACTTCTAGTATGTCTCAGGAGTTTACATCCTTTTACAGTCTTAGCTGTAAAACAATTGGATTATAATTTTCCCCTCTATTATTTGAAAGCCTTATGCAATGAAGTGAATAAATTTAACCCTCACCTCCCACCTCCAATTAAAATACAGATATCTTCAAATATCCCCTGTACTTCATTAGATTTCTTAATCATTTTTTTTCTGCATTCAATAGCTAATGAATTTGTAATTTAGGTCTCGTTTACCTTAAAAACTGCAAAGCAAAAACAAGTAGTGCAGACAGCAGAATAGAAGACATATGGTTATTTATTATTGTTCACATCTCTAATGTTCTTTCTTTTTGTGGCTATGGATATACACGGATTAGATGAAAACTACAGACAAATATGATTAGGTAAAAAACATGCTGCCTTTAAAAAACACTATTGCACAGATAAATGGACAATGCAGTATTACAGCACAGTGAGTGTGCTTACGTGATTTTTAGGGTCCAAAAAAAAAAGGATGGATGAGCAGCTTTATCCAAATAACTTCTGAGCGTTTTTTGAGTGTAATGTAATGATTTCCTATCAGCTTTATTGCTTTCAGCTTAACAGAAGCGAGCATTAATACATTATAAAAACTCCTTTTGTATCCAAGCATAGAAATTAGTTTTATCTCCATCCTATCAGTGTCTTAAAATTTGTGATTCACTGTATGTGATTTCAGGAAAACCAGAAGACTAAACTGCAACTGTAATTACATATACATGGTAAAATGTTCTGAAAGTCCTTTCATGGATTTCTTATCTTAATGGCAATGAGGGGCAGTGAATTAATGAGGCAGGAGTTTGCTATAATGAAATTTAACTCAAGCCTGGCCTCTAGAGGTGGTATATGAATCGTTCATCTTCTTTCGAACACTTAGATAAGCTATGTTCTCGAATTGTTTAGGTGCTTATA